>JAVLUX010000002.1:2795000-4047500 GCA_032164185.1 Moxostoma hubbsi | reverse complement strand
GGTGAATTTGTGATTTTAAATGCAAAGGATGGTCACACCAAATGTTGATTTAGCTTTTTTATGTTTACTGCACTTTATATGAAGTCAGTCGATAATTAAAAGCTATATATTACATTATTTTCATAAACAGTTCAAAGCAGTTCAGAAACGTTTCAGGATTAATATCAAAGCTGATACATTGACTCCATCTTCTGGACAATAAAGACAATAACAATAGAAAACAATATAACCCCAGATTATATTAACCCAGGGTTAAAAATCATCATGGTTAACTATTTTAAGTGTGATAAATGCTCATGAGAACAACATCAGGTTTGTTTTTTGTTTTTATTTTACATAAAAATGACAGAAAATCTGAGAAATTTCAAACAAAAACAATCAACTGAGCCGAAAACATGAAAAATAAACCTTTAAAAAAAGTCTTTTTCTCTTGGCAAAATCCTCCTCATAAATACGGGCACATCTTCAGTACAGACATGAAGACTGTGTTTAACTGAGGAAAATATTACTGATATTAAAGTTAAAGTGATTCTTGTAACTTTGAGGCGCTGCAGAACAGACAGAAAATGTAATTAATGTAATTAATTTAAAGGTGAATATAGTTACACTGACATTATAGAAACATAGAAACACACATATGCAGGTTTATAATGTAAGAGTTAGTTTATATTTTACATGAAAGAGTGCAAATTCTGAACTTAAACAAGAAAGTGTTCCCAACTGCAATAAATGTTGCACTATTAAACACACATTTAAAATAAGCGCATTATAAAAGCAGAAGGTTTGTGTACAAACTTCCCGACACAAAATACAAGAAAAATGAAAAAAAAAAAAAACTTTTGCATGTAAAGGCATTTAACGGCATTCTCTCATTACATGTTGACGTCAAGACTGGATAAAAAACATCTCAAAATCTCATGGAAATCCAGTTTTGTCTTGTCAGGTGTCTTTTTTAATGAATGAGCTGATCATTGATTGATTTCAGCATTTCGTCTACATGTAAATGTGTGTATTTAAAAATAAACTTCATCAATTCTTGCGGGTTTTTTTCTTTTGGTGATTAAAAACTTGAGCATAAGTTGCATCGACTCGTAAACAGTGTCTTCCGGTACTAAATATTTAAGACTCTACCTGTGCTCTTCTTTTAGTTTGTATCCAGATCATCATAAATGTGATCACAACCTGCTGGGCATCAAACATGTGTGTGAGGATTAAAGATACACACACAGCTGTGTTACAGGGAAACACTTGAATAATGTGTTATTGAGTCTGTCCAGACTGTAGAGGACAGTTTTCTGTCTGGGATTCTCCAGGTCGTGTCCTCTGATTCTTAACTGATGTCTGTTGGTTGATACACTGTTGATCTACAGTAGATAGAGACTAAGATCAATGATGTGTCCACATGTCAACTTCTCTTAAAGAGAATGTGTGTCATTTCATGTTCAAATACTTTCGTGTGTCCCTTAATATGCAGAGTAAACTATAAATAAAGTATTTGTATGTTGATTTCACCCAAAAGGGAAACACTGAGACTATGTGACACTATCAAAACATTTCTCTGTTTGACTTCATTTGGTGGTGTACATTAGGATTGATCGAACAATACTATGAACAAACCTTTGTTGTGTTTGTATCTCCACAGCAGGATCAGTGAGATGAGGAGTAACACATCGACACTCAGACCCGTAACCACCCAAATCACCAGATGTGTAGATGAACCGTCTGAGATTGGAGAACACGACAGACACATTTATTCATATGTTATTATTGCAAAGATCTCAGAATAACTCACTGGATTAAATGTCACCTGTGACTGAGATCCAGCTCTCGGGTGACTGTCCTCTCTCTCCGTGTTTACAGGAGTAGAAACCCTCATGTGACTTTGAGACAGTAGGGATGCTCATCTCTCCTGTCGTCTGTTTCTGGAGGAGTGATCCATCTTTATAGAAATCAGCTGTGAGGATTGAGGAGTTTGTAGATCGATGTAAACAGTGTAGAGTCAGAGTATCTCCCTCAATCACAGGATGAACAGAACTCTCCAGAATCACATCACCATCTACACAACAGAGGAAATGGAGAAAGAGCAGGAAGAAGTTTAAGCACATATTTAAAGTAACATATGCAGCTCTGTTTTAAGTATAAGTATCATGACACTATATCTGCTGTTATATAGACTCACCATGAACTGTGATGTTAATATGAGGACTGTGTTCTCCAGATTGAGACTGACACCAGTACACTCCAGTGTCAGATGTTTTAAGGGAGCTGATTTCACATGTAGATCCTGTAGATGAACAATCTTTCATTCTCTCACTGTCTGTGTTTCTTCTCACTGTCCATCCAATGGAGTTATTGTGATCCTCACAGTTCAGAGAGAGAGAGTGAGATGAGAAGTGTTGACTTCTGCTGGGACTGATGATCAGAGACACTGAGGGACATTGAGCTGAAATGAAGTTCAAACAAATACTGCAAGATAAATCCCTGTAGAAAATTATAGGTGAAAAATCGACATTAAAACTGACAAGGAGCCAGTGCAAAGACTCCAGAATAGGAGTGATCATGTGGATCAAGATCTGGTCAGGATTTCAGATTCTGAGATTTTAAGGAAATGAGGCAAAATTGGGGATTAAGAAACCTCACCAAAAGCGCACAACAGCAGCCAAATCATGTTCAACATAAATATAAATCAGGTATTAAGATAGTTACAGAGATGACTTTACAAAACTGATGATGGGAGTCAATCAGCTGCATATCCACCAATTTGTCTGCACTGAAAAATGTTTTCTTCTGAAGACAATCCGAAAATCCAGCAACAGATAACTCAGTGTCTAAGTTGTTGTTACCCAGCAGATGTGTTGTTGCATTGGAGAGACTTGAGGTGGGAGGGGTGTATTCTGGAAGAATGACCCAGCCAATAACCCAGAGGTTGGGTTACACAAAAACTACCCAAAACTGAGAAAATAATCACATGAATGACCCAACAGGCTCCACCCAGCGTTTGGGTAGAAAGAGTAACCCAGTGTTTTTTAGAGTGTGAGGAGAAAATATTTGGACGTCAGACATTAGCACTATTTGGACAGGATTAGTTTTCACATGAGTTTATAGAACTGGCTGCTTATAATAATCCCACAGAAATAAACTAATCTGTGAATTATATCATTATAACATTAAGTAACTGAGAGAATAAATACCACGAGTATCTCATCTGACACTGATATTACAGTGGCACATCTGAGCAGTTTCCAAGATTTGGCTTTCTTTTATAATTTTGTTATATTTGTTCATTCGAATGAGATAAAATTTATCAGAGGACCCTTGAATTAGCCGAAAAACAGTAGATCATTTGCTCTGAAATTTTTACAGATGTTGAGTGAGAAAAACACAAACTTGCCAGATTCAGACGGGATTAAAATCACAAAGTTCGTCTGTGAAACAGAAATTTCTCTGACCTCATCAGGAAAAACTAGTCCCATCCAAATGGGGAATATTTGAGCTAAATACATCTAATCAGTGACCTAACCAAGGATGGGCCGCATGGGTCCTGTGCCCACCCAAATTAGGTCCAGATTATTAGAGATTATTCTTTGACTTCAAATATAGATTTATAAGATAGTTCAGAAATGAATGAATTCTGATTTCTGAAAGTGTGAAATAACTTTTTGCCACTTCTCTGGGGACGAAAATTTGGCCCATTAATTGTTATTGTGGCACACCCAAAAGTAATTTCCGGGCTGCTCTCTCGCATCTAAAATAATCATGCAAAGTTGTGGTGAAACATTTTACAACTACATTCATAACTGTGAAAAATGTCTAGGATTGTTTTTTTAGGATGATCGAGCAGATTTACTTTGTATTCTCAGAGGTTGAGTCTGATATTTTCCTGATATAAGCCTGATATTTTCAGAACAGAAAGATGTCACCTATGATCAGGTTTATAAGAGGATCACATCATTATTTGTACAGAGTGACAGTAAATCAAGTTTTTACAGGAGCAAATCAGGCTTTCTGGTCACATTGTCTTTAGGATCTCTTAGTGTAAACACAATTTACAAACACAGTCACTGGTAATAAAATACAGTATGTTTTATCTTACCTGTGACATTGACCCACAATGCATCACTGTAGTTTGTGTAGTAAACTGGTTCTCCTCTGCCAGCTCTACACCAGTACTGACCTCCATCAGACACTGAATCAATATGGACTCTGTGGGAGTTTGTTTCTGTCTTGTTTTTCTCAGAGTTCTGTGTGTGTTTGTACCAGTAAAAGTCCCATCCAGCGGTCTGAGTCATGTGACAGATCAGAGTCACCGTGTTTCCTGTCAGTGCAGCTCCTGCAGTATCTGATGTGAGTTCAGGATTGAGCTTTGAGTCTGTGGTGAAGAATTCATCTTCTGCTCGTCTTTACTACAGTAATTACTCACCTTTAACAGAAAGAATAACACTTGTGCTCTGTGATGTTGCTGGTCTTCCATCTCTCTTTCCTCGACAGCAGAACTGATGTTGATCAGACTCAGTAGCTCCTCCGATAGTGAGAGTGTATATGCCTTTCATTCGTCAGATGCCACAAATTTATATTTTTAAAAAGATTTATCAGGCCGGCTGGTCCTCACAGTGCAAGTCAAATCACTTTGAATGTCCAAAAGTCAAATTTAGGCAGTATGCAGGTAATCCATATGGATCCAGTCACTCAATGAAGGTCTTCTGAAGAAAAACGCTTTGTGTTTGTAAGAAACTAATCAATAATTAAAATGTTTTTTACTAAAGAAACGTTTTGGGTCAGATCTTCTATGCGCATGTACAGGACGTGACATGTTGTAAGTTGATCCATAAAGGCTTTGGCAATTACTCCTTCAAAATGCTTAGTTGAATGGATTATCTAGTTTGTTTAAGTGCTTAAATCATTGGAACGCTTGAATACGAAAGAAAGAGGAAACAAGTCAGTGATAGTAGACGATAACAACACAGAAATGAGTGGCAATGTGCCCGGTCCCGTATTAGGCTAATCAAGCTGTCAAGAGGGATAAAGGCCACTCGCGGACGGCGATGCGGGAGAGAGAGATCGTTCACGGACATGTCCGTTGTCTTTTGTGTTTGTATTTTGAGTTCCTCATTAAACCTTTAGTTATATGTTAAGCCGGTTTCTCGCCTCTTCCTTGCCCGCGAACGTGAACTGTTTTACATTGGTGCCGAAACCCGGGAAGAAAGAGGGATGCACCGTAGCAGAGTTCTCGCCACTGCCCAGCAGAGCAGCCACGGCCATCTGCCAGGGGACGGAGGAGCTCAGCCACCTGGACGCGGAGGAACGGCTGCCGACCGCGAGGGGAGGAGGGGCTCCTGGCCGACCGCCTGGAGCGATTAGGGCCGCTGCCAGGGGCGGGGGAGTCCCCTACTAGACGCTGGAACATGGCGGGGTTGGAGACCACCGACCGCGTGCGGGGGGAGGGCTCGCCGCCGACCGCCTGGAGCGGGAGAACCACTGCCAGGGGCGGGGGGAGGCCCCTTTGACTCCCCGGGAACGCGGCGGGGCGATCTGGCCGGAGAGGTGCGGCTGTCGTCCTGTAGATGGTGGAGAAGTGGCTGAGGAACGAGCTACGGCGTATCAGAGAACCGGCGAGTAAGTTTCTTTTTATTTTATCTCTCTCTCCTCTCTCTCTCTCTCGCTGCTGTTCTGCGTTGGCCTTTTCCCTCTTTTTTAAATTATGGTGTTTGTGGTAGGGGAGGTACTGCCCAGTGCAGGAGGGACCTCACCCTGATTTTTTAATTGTTGTTGTTTCCCTCCCCTTGCCCCCTCCCTCGTCCAGGTTGATGGGGATGACCCGCCGGCAGACCGTGCGGGAGGCAACCCCCCCAGGGGATGTACGTCAGGACGGGGGTCCCCAGCCTGAAAGAAAGGGGGAGGAATGTGGCACAGTGGAGGGCGGGACCCGGGCGTGATTACGCATGCCCGGTCCCGTATTAGGCTGATCAAGCCGTCAAGAGGGATAAAGGCCACTCGCGGACGGCGATGCGGGAGAGAGAGATCGTTCACGGACATGTCCGTTGTCTTATGTGTTTGTATTTTGAGTTTTCCATTAAACCTTTAGTTGTATGTATGAAGAAAAAGCATCCCGTGTACTGCTCTGGCCTTATGTACAAAAAGCATGCAACGAAGGGAAAAAGGGCTTACTTCATTGGCTCTAAAGCATACGTTGCCGGGAAAGAAATCATTCCAGAGATAATTGATGTAACTTGATTCTTACTAGTGTTGGAGCAAAATGTAGGATGGTTGTATTGAAGATAAGCACTGTTAGTTTACAATTATTATATGACTGCTTTGCCTATATTTTTCAAAAGATTTTTTCTCTTTTCATAGTACTTTTTCTATTTGTTCTTGTTTGTTTGACGTTTGATGGTCTTAACATTATATTAATGCCAGAGGTTTAAGGAACTTAGTCAAAAGAAAAGCTTTTTCTCTTTTTTGCAAATAATGCAAAATTGATTTAATTTTGATTCAAGAGACACATTCGTGCCCTAAGGATTTTAATTTTTGGAAGAACCAGTGGGGTGGTGAGATATGGTTAGCTCATGGTTCAAATCACTCGGTTGGTGTCACAATTTTGTCACATAATTTCAAAGAAAAATGTGTGTGGCGCAAGGGGGGCTCTAAAGGTCATTGGATCATACTGCTGATTGATATTAAGGATTTTAAGTTCATTATTGTTAATATTTATGGGTACTGTTTGAAAGATGCAAACACTTTGTTATTAGGTGAAATTGAAAAATGTGTGAACTCTACCATAAGAAATAATACGAATGTTAAATAAAAAAAATTAAATAAAATAAATATCAGGTGTGTCTCATCACACACTGCCACCGTAATCTCAGCGCCCCTACACTCACGTCATGAACTCGGCCCGCGCTTCATAATGTCGTCATCGTCGTCTTCTTACTCTTCTTTTTTATTGCTGGCTCGCATTCTATAATAGAGCATTACCACCATCTGCAGTGGGGTTCGGATCAGAGACTCTCTCCCTAGACATTTCAGGACCTGTGCAATGATGCTGCATGTTCAGCTCGTCCATTTCAGCCCCAATCCCTCAATGCCCAGAGATAGGAGGGGAAAAAAAACTTTCATGGCCTAGATATATTCTTTCAATTAACTGAGATCTATTCAGATATTGTATTAATATACTCTTACTGGATTTAAAAGCTTCTTTAAGGTTAATTGTTAAAGTGATATTCTTAGCGGGTAATGTGATGTTTACATTTTGAGGCCTGTTGCAGGAAGACGGTTTCTGTGGCTACACATGTAAGTTTAAGTTTAGTTTGAGCAAACTCTGTTTTTTCTGTCTCAAGAAGGCGGGTTTGTTTAACGGGTGTTCATCACTATAGCAACTTATGTCAATGATAACCTGCTCCAGAACAAGATTTATCTGGTTACAGATCACATACAGATTCTGAACCAATCAGCTGTGAGTAAAGTAACATCTCTGTCACTCCCCATGAATCTTTCACTCCAAATTAAAGCTTCACAGGGAAATGTTTTGATTTATTTAGATTTATATGATTTAGTATTTTTGACATACACATTAAGATATTATACAATGGTTTATTTGAGAGATCGGGGGACAATTCAAAATTTAGCACATTAAAAATGTATTATTGTGTTTCTTTGCATTTATTTAAATTCTGAACATGTATGCAGTGCATGATGCTGAGAAACACGAAATAAAAATAAAATAAATACTATTTACAGATTCCCACTTTAAAGCATTTATTGTGTGACAAGTTTTTCCATCAGAATGAATATCTGGATTTTTATGCTTTTAAAATGAATTATCCTGTATGTTCTTATCATGAGTATATAAATAAAATTACATATTATATGTTTCAGTGTTTCTTCTTGCTCTAAAAATATATTTTCATAATGGAGACATAAATCACACTGAATTTCGAGATGTAAATCACACCGACTCTCGAGCTTCACTCATTGGCTGTTGGTGGCAACGTCACTCATTCATGTGCACGAGCTTCAGTGTTAATCATGAACTCAGGATCAAACTCTGAGTTGAAAGAGAACATTTGTAGTGAACGTCTTGAGACCGCTGAACCTGGTCTAAACTGGTTTGACTGTCAGGGGCGGATTTACAATTTCTGAGGCCCCAAGAAACTGAATAACCCGGGACCCATTTAAAAAATGTTTGCTTAAAAAAATGACTTAAAACTGATTTTAAATCTTAATTTTAAATTCATCCTATCAGCAAGTTGTAGACAAGTACATTCAAAAGAGGGGGGGGGGGGGGGGGCTGGAGCCTATCCCAGCTAACATTGGGCGAAAGGCAGGGTACACCCTGGACAGGTCGCCAGTCCATCGCAGGGCCACACAAAGACAAACAACCATTCACACTCACATTCACACCTAGGGCAATTTTTGGAGACATCGATTAACCTAGCCTGCATGTCTTTGGATGGTGGGAGGAAGCCGGAGCACCCGGAGAGAACCCATGCAGACAAGGGGAGAACATGCAAACTCCACACAGAAAGGCAACCAGGGTTTGAACCCACGACCTTCTTGCTGTGAGGCGACAGTGCTAACCACTGCACCACTGTGCCGCCGGAAATACTTTATATTAAGTTTAATTCAATAAAGGAATTCACTGCAAAAAAATCCTTTTTGTCTTGATTTCCAAATAAAATTGCCTAAAAATCCTTAAAACAAGATACATTCACTTGAGAAACAACAAGATATTTGAGGTGTATTTTGTATATACGTGTATTTTTTCACTTGGTTATACTTCTGCGAGTGCAGTATAGACAGAATATACTTATATTCAAGATCTATTCTCTATAAGCAAGTCTAAATATCTTATATGCTGCTTCTCAGGTGAATGCATCTTTTTAAAGGATTTTTAAATATTTGTATTTTTAACATTGTATTCAACATACTCAGATATTTTTTTTTTATTCTGCAGTATAGCTGCTAAACAAATGTACATGTTTTAAAGGAGTTTTAGTTCCCCTTCTGTCACTCACTCGACGTTGTGGCAATAAAATTACACTAGGGGTCGATCTCGAGAGCCTGACACACATTCAGATCTTTGAGAAAAGGCCAGTAAGAATTGCTTTTTTGAATTTGCTTGCCTCTCCCCCGACATACGGGTATTAAGGGGAGGATGACAGGGAATTCATTCAGATTTTTACTTCGGAGCTGAGCAGTCGCACTACAGCTTGCTGACGTGATCTGCACATACGCCTCCTTCTTGCTGTTCAGCCTGCTGTCGGATCTACGGCACTTTCCAGCGGTCTCCCTTTTTCTGCACTCCGCTGCAGGCTACACCCCTGGGCGCTTCGACAGTGCTGTAAAAGAGCGATTTCTCTAAAAGAGTGTGCACATTGATGTTGAATGTCTTTTTAAAGATGCGTGTATATAAAGATGCATTCCATCTCTGTGCACTTCCTGGATGTGGTCGTTACCTCTCTGCCTCTGACGGCCACGAGCACTGCCTCACTTGTCTGTATCAATGTCACGCTGAGGAAGCGTTCGTGGATGATTCATGCCCTCAATATGAGAGCATGAATTTGGCCACTCTCCAAGCACGGCTCTCCTTCTTCGAGGGAGCGCCTCTTTCCCGCCTTTTTCCTCCTTCCCGGCCCAGCTACCTATGGAAATGGCGCCGATGTGGTTGATGTTGAGGATGTTTCACGGGCTTCACTGGGTACGGTCCCACCAGGTAATCCCCTGCGGGCCGACCACCCTGCAGCGCGCTCGCTGGCTTCCATCCACCTCTGGGATGAGACAGGCAGCTCGCCTCAGGGCCAGACTAATGTCTCTCCCAGAGCTCGAGACCTGGACGAAATGTCAATCACTGCATCGAAGGGCGTCCTTGCGGTTTCAGATGCGGAAGACTCGACCGGACTGCCGCCTACGGGTGTGGAAGCCCAGTCTGAGGCAGATGCTGAACTCACTGCCATGCATTCCTGGGCTACCACGAGACAATGTCAACAGTCGTGGTCCAGGAGCACCACCATTTGCTGAACCTTGTCAAGATGAGGGAGGCAGACATGGCACGGTTCCTTAATGCCCCCATCTCCAAGGCCGGCATCTTCGGCAACACCGTCGAGGACTCAGCGTTGATGCAGCAGATGGAGTCTATACAGAAAATCTTGCCCTGGCACGGTTCAAGAGTGCACAACCCATCTGCCCGCCGTGCACGCTCCCATGCAGCAACTCAACCGGCTCCGCGCCAGCTCAAGCCTACTACTTGCCCACGGCGTAGAGCAGCCAGAAGGAGAGCAACACCCCCCGCCTCTCGGCCGGCCGCCAAGACCCCTAAAAGGGCTCCCAAGCGGCCCTACGATGGGCCACCTGAGGAAGGAGCTGACTGCAGGAACCCAGGAGATAGTATACAGACCACTCCCTACCCCAGTGGAGGGCTATGAGGTAAATCTTTTGTTCCCTTCTTTTTTGTTTGCTGCACCAAACATGAGATGCAAAATCCCATTGTCAAGAAAAGAACAGTCTCCTCACTACTAAGGTTAGATCGCCGGCGTTGCAGGTTGCCTCCTCCGAACGCCGGGCGATTACAGCACCAGCATTACTATAAACTGGATTGGTTGTGACATAGTGGGCTCAAGCACTAAACTGTTAAGCAGAAGTTGTCGAGCAGCCACCAGCATTGTGTCCTTGGGCAAGGCACTTAACGCCAGGTTGCTCTGAAGGGATTTGCCCTGTAATAAGGGCTTTGCAAGTCGCTTTTGATAAAAGTGTCTGCCAAATGCATAAATGTAAATGTAAATTATGAACACAGCCCCCTGCCTTCTCATGCCCGACTGCACCACAACCATGTCCCCAGCCGGCCACTGGTGATGAGTTTTGAGGACGCCCCGAGAGGCCTACCTCATCGGTCACCGACCCATGATCGTGGAGGTGAACGCAATCAGGAAGGCCATCTTCAAGGAGAGGGCTTTCAGCTCAACTGACTGTAGCAGCTCAAACAGGCCTCTCTCAAGGCCCAGGATGACCACGGGGAGATCCCATGAGGGGAAGAGGCATGGCCTTGGAGGATTCAGCCTCTGGGCGCCTCTGAGGAACCTGATGATCAGGTTGTGCTTCCCTAGGGACTTACCCTCCACTGCGTCTTGTTGTGCCACTATGGTGGCCACATACACATTCAAGGTGGAGGGGGACAGTTGCCCTTCCAGCCTCTCCTGCAGGAAGGAAAGCACTGACATGACTGCACATCCCTGGGGGTCATCACCTTGGGAAGAACACAAACTCAAGAGCAAATGACACCTCAGGGCATAAAGCTGCCTCGTAGAGGGACCCTGGCCTGAATGATTTTGTTTACCACTGCTGGTGGCAGGCCACTTAGGTCTTCAGCATCCCATCCAAGGGCCAGATGTGGAGGTTCCAGAGATCTGGGTGCAGGTGCCAGATGGTGCCCAGTCACTGAGAGAGGAGGTCCTTCCTCAGGGGAATCTGCCAGGTAGGTGCTGTGACGAGGAGCGTGATGTCTGGGTGTTATTGCACAGCCCCCCGGGTCCATCTGTGTTGCAGCGCATCTGTCTCAAGGGAGGCTCCCATCAGGGAATGTGAGAGCGGCCAGTGGGAGGATACCCTTGAAGCAAACAGGTGCACCTGTACTTTGCTGAATTGACTCCGAATCAGATGGACCACCTGGGAGTCTCCACTCTCTGCTGGGCATCACCTGCCGTGAAAGTGCGTCCACTGTGGTGCTCACCTCAGTCGCAGCTGACTGCAGAGGAGGAGATGGCTTGCGAGTTTCAATATGCGATGAGAACGTAAGCTGCCTCAGTGATTTATATATACGCTATCATCCCTGTGTTGTCCATCCCCTCTGACACACAACCGCTTGGCTCAGAATGAAAAATCTGAATGAGTGGTTGAGTGCCAGCTTCTTTTATACCCATATGTCTGGGGGAGTGGCATGCAAATTCCAATTACCAGTTTTCATTTTCTCAAAGATTAGAGGTTTTTGGGGCTCACAAGAGCGAACCCTAATGTCACAAAATTGACACAACATAATAGTAGGTTTAAAATGTATGTGTAACTAGACATCAAATTGCAATTTTTGGTTGATGCATAGATGAATGACATAAATGATGGCAAAATGTTTTGCTGCATAATAAACTAAAAACAGACACAACCTTGTCTCAGACCATCGTGCAGTGTGTGGAGATGTGTGACTATACAAATATTATAAAAAATATATCCATTTCACTACACTTCAAATCAGCTAAGAAAACTTTTGTAATTCAACTATTTAGTTTTTAATTGTGAGTTTACCTGGAGTTGATTCAGAAAAGCTGTTAGACATCAGCACTAAAAGTAAAAAAAAAAGAAATTCCATTAATTCAACACAACACAATTCAATACATATTAAAAACTGAAAATAAATGTTTATGCTTAAAGTTTATTTTATTATTAAGTGTGTTTAATGTTCTTCTTCTTAAGATAGTTTTCTACTCATTTCTATGTGGATTCATCAGTCGACTGTTGTTGGAGATTCAATGTGTGGCCTCATCAAACACACATCTGCAGGACTCACAAGTGAATTTAGAAGTGAATTCACTGATGGAATGAATAAAGATCTGTTTGCATTGAGCCAAAACCATCATGTGAGGATGAAAATAAATGTGTTGTGGTTTGTTGACAAGCACCGTTACAGTATCATGTATATGCCTATATTCAGTATATATTTCACACTCAAAAATAAGTGATAAATGAGAACAGTCTGCAGGACTCGTTAACAGATCTTATCACGACAACTGGGCACCGTTTCTCTCTCTGGCAGGCATGGCGCCTCGGAGGCAGGCCTCCCGTGCCCAGCTGTGGCAAAAATGTGCCCCTGATGTGATGTTCTCCACAGTCTATGAGATCGAAAATATTCCTCCCCCGTCCCAGGCTGTTCCGGGAGCGGTCACAAGGAGCCAGGTAAGCCAGCCCCTACTTCATCGTACCTAAAAAAGGCGGCGGCTTGCGGCCAATCTGAACCAGACCTGCAAGTTCTGAACCAGGCTCTGCACAGACTTCCACTGAGATGCTCACGCAGAAACGCATTTTAGCGAGCATCTGGCATCAGGATTGTTTCACGGTGGTAGACCTGAAGGATGCGTACTTCCATGTCTGATTCTTCCTTGACACAATCCCTTTCTCCGGTTTGCCTTTGAGGGTCAGTCATATCAGTAAAAAGTCCCCCCCTTCGGCCTGTCCTTGTCCTCTCGTGCCTTTACCAAAGTCGCAGAGGCTGCCCATGCCCCGCTTAGGGAAGTGGGCATCCACAATCCTCAACTATCTCAACGACTGGCTAATCCTAGCTCACTCGTGGGACATGTTGTGTGCGCACAGGGATCTGGTGCTCAGGCACCTCAGCTACTTGGGGCTTCGGGTCAACTGGGAAAAGAGCAAGCTCGCCCCGGTTCAGAGCATCTCTTTTCTCAGTATGGAGTAGACTCGGTCTCAGTGATGGCACGCCTCACCAACGAGCATGTGCAGTCAGTGCTCAACTGTCTGCATGTGTTCAGACAGAACATGCTGGTCAGACCTGTAACACTCCCCTATTTATTAAAATAGGAAGTATTAACACAATCAAAGGGATTGGTGCTGCTCTTAAGTGATTCGTAATACGGAGGAAGAATCTCACTCAAACACAGATGTTTAACAATAAACCCAAGTGTATTTAAGAGATCACAGATATATTCAAACATATAATGGAACAACGCTGACAAGACAGTGATATGTATATATATACAAATATATATGTTGAGGTGGGAATGTCAGGTATGTAAAAAGTCTTGTTATCCAGAGTGCACGCACAAACAAACAATGTTAGATCGGTCTCACCGGTGTATGTTCAAGCCGTGAGCAGGATCAGTGCGGTAAAGTGACTGTTATAAGTCCACAGAGTTGAGTAATCCAAACAAGCGTTATCTGGTAATACTCTTCCAAGGAACGGCATATCATGCTCCAAAAAACAGCCAGCAAAAAGGATATTCCACGCGGATTCAAGTTGTAGTTGAGAGTGAGGAGCAGCTCTCCCGATGACCGGCATATCGGTCTCTTTTATTCAAAATACTAGTCCTTCCTGTTTACATGTTGCGTCATCCCGTGACGGGATCTCACGGGAAGTGATCGCGAGCACATGTATGGGGCGTCAATATAACATTCGTCAGGGTAAAATACAGCTTACCGGGCAAAGCAATAGAATAATTGACAAACAACAATTTAGTCAATAAGCATTATTACAAAGGTGCTTTGCCTTATGTGGCAACGTTACAGACCTAGCATACCTACTGGCAGGAGTTCCCCTAGGCCAGGTCCCCAGGCACGTCGTGGTTATGACAGATGCCTCCCAATGGGGCTGGTTAGCCGTATGCAACGGGCACTCAATCGTTGGCCCTTGGACTGGCCCACGACTGTGTTGGCATGTCAACTGCCTCGAGTTTCTGGCAGTACCACTTGCCCTGAGGAGGCTATTGCTGTTGATCCGGGGCAAGCATTTGTTGATCTGGATGGACAACACAGCGACGATTGCGTACATCAGCCACCAAAGTGACCTATACTCTCGTCGAATATCACAACTCGCCTGTCGTCTCCTCGGAGACAACCCACATCCCGGGTCACCTCAGCAGCACAGCGGACGTGCTGACGCAACAGGTTATACTCAGGAGAGAGTGGAGACTCCACCTTCAGGTGGTCCAGCTTATCTAGAGTCGATTCGGCAAGCACAGGTAGACCTGTTCGCTTCACCAGAATCCTCCCACTGCCCACTTTGGTACTCTCTGACTGAAGCTCCCCTCGAGCTAATTCTACCAGGGGTGTTGTGGCTTCTTGAGCATTTCCCATGGTGCCTCTCTAGCAGACATATGTAGAGCCACGGGCTGGGCAATACCTAACACCTTTGCAAGGTTCTATAACCTCAGGGTTGAGCCAGTTTCATCCCGTGTGTTATCAGGTGACACAAACAGGTAAGTTCGGGTCAGCTGGCCGGGTGTATCGCTTGTGCAAAGCGCCTTTCCCCTCCCTTGAGGTGAAGATGTGCGCTCTTTCCCCAACTGCGTTCACAAGAAGTGTGAACCTTGGACGTACTTCCTCCCTAGCCAAACGGCCGTCGAGTCTTCGGAGAGGATCGCTGCCACCCCAGTATGGGCGTCACCAGGCCCCGTACTGAGGTAAGTGCTCCACATGTGCTGGTTGTCCACCTAGGCAAACCGCATCTACCTTGGGCAGAGGGCCATGTGTCCTTGGTCACCGTGTTTGTAGTAACTCCTCCCCCTTTGAGTAGGATCTACCACGACGCTGCTCCGCATGATGTGCTTCCACTCCTAACCGGTAAAGACCATGTGTTGTATTCCACCTAAACCCCCCCACCCCTCTCGGGGCCGGGTGTGGTCTCCGCAGTGTCCTCCTCTTTGGAGGGACACCCCCCCCCATCTTGGACCATATATTTAGCCCCTAGCCAAACGATTTTGTTCCTTTTGGGTAGAACAATAGAGAGAAGGCCACGGCTGGGCCAGCCAGTTCTTATACTCCTGAGCAGTTAGTTGTTCCCCTAGGTGCAGGGGACCACTTCATGCCTGCCAGTGTGTTGGGGGTAGTAATGTGATGGCTTGCTGCGCTGGCTACGAGGCACACAGAGGTCTGCCCATCTCGCACCTACAGTCCGTGTAACTCGGTTCAGCTCTATTGTCGTTTTCCATTGGGACCCCTAGTGTCAACTCATCGACACAACGTTGAGTGAGTGACAGATAGGGAACGTCTCGGTTACTGACGTAACCTCCATTCCCTGATGGAGTGAACGAGACGTTGTGTCCCTCCTGCCACAACAATGAACCAACCGCTGAAATGGCCGGGTCTTTGGCTCGGCTCCTCAGTGCGATACCTGATGTGTGTTTGCAGCGTCTCTCCTTTTATATCCGTATGTCCGGGGGAGTGGCATGCAAATTCCTCACACCAATTTCCATTGGCCTTTTCTCAAGATCAGAGATGTCTGGGCTCTGCAGGAGTGACCCCTAGTGTCAACTCATCGACACAACATCACGTTCCCTCCATCAGGTAATGGAGGTTATGTAACCGTGTAAAGAACATTTTTAATACAGCTTTTTTCAAAAGTAAATCTAAACAATAATTTAATAGAATTGGGCTGTAAGTGTTCCAAAAAAAAAGCACTGATGCTTTTCTCCTAGTATTGTGTACTTATTTTTAATTTAAAACATCTTTGAGCACAGAAATTATATGTTTTATGTTTTGTTGGGTAATTCCGTGACTGCCGTGTATTATTTTGAATGGTCTGGATAAGTAACTTTAATAAATAACTGGATGGATACTGCTATTAAATTAATCAAACAGTGGCCATTCATTTGTTCAATATGCACGAGATATTTGTGTTGCACTCCTGGAAGTGTCACGTTTGCAGATCAGCTCTATATGCCGTAAAGATTAATCCATATTCACAATAAATTAGAAAAAGAAATTATAAATATTTATTCATATTAAAATGTTACAAATTCATTAAACATTTTAACAGCAATACATTTGCAAATGTATCCAATAAAAATAGAAAAAACAAAAAAACCTTGTGGCACGGTGGAGGGCGGGACCGGCGCGTGATTACGCACGCCCTGTCCCGTATCAGGCTAATTGAGCCGTCTGCGAGTGGCCTTTATCCCTCTTGACGGCTCAATTAGCCTGATACGGGACCGGGCTTGCGTAATCACGCGCTGGTCCCGCCCTCCACCGTGCCACAAACCTACTTATAGAATAAAAAGAACAAAGTACAAAGAAACCGGTTTGGTATTATTTCACCATGAACTAATGTTATATTTGTTCTTAATGTTAAACACTAAATAAAGTTTAGAAAAGAGTACATTAAATTAAATGTGAGTGGTCTACTCCCCTGTATGTAAACATTTATCAGTAACGTACGGGGCAGTAACGTTAGTGGCTCATTTTGCTCAACACAGGGGTAGAGGTGCACACAGTCATCACAAGAGGGCGCACTTCTGACAAAAAAAAATAATGAAAAAAAAAATCCTCTCGTTTGTCCCTGCCTGTCAAACGCCTACATCACCAATGCTACATATGGCCCTGGTCTTCCTGTCCCCTTTGTTGGCACATTACAGGAAAATAGTTTGAAGTAGTCTAATTATCACCTTAATAATTATTTGAATTTTTTAAGTAAAATTTCACAACATAGTTTCTACTTATAGTCTCTCATTCAGATAATGAAGACAATATTACAACAATAGGGCCTCCTGCGTCTTAAAATAAGATACAAGTATATAAAATATGAAGAGATGAAAGACATCAAAGTTACAACATGTACACAAGTCCATCATCTTTCACATGAACACAGACAGATGCATTTGATCTGTAACACACAGTAATAACTGCAGTCTTCACTCTCATCATCACTATAACACAAAACATTATTTATATATGAACAGAATAAAGATGAACACTGAGACAGTAAATCTACAGTATAGACCTGTGCACCCACATCACCATCATGTGTTTCACACACACAGAAATAACAGAAGATAATATAGAATATAATAAAACACTCACAGAGTATAAGAGGCAGCACACTGGACTCCATACTGTCACATTAATGAACTGTTTCAACTGTGCTTTGTGTCTAAACCAAACACTTCCTGTGTTCAAACGTCATTTCACACTTCAGAGATAAAAGTGTGGGAGAAAGACAAGAGTCTACAGACCAATGCATGATATGATGAGAAACAGAGCAGAAGTCAAACCACAACTATGAGCTCATCTCTTTTATTAAACCACTCAAACAAAAGTCATATAAAATAAATATATTAGATTTATAGCATGAATGTTTCATATTTATTGCAAATAGCACATGGATACTGTGCAACCAAAATCCCATAATAACCAGGAAAAAAAGAAGATTTAGTGCATAACAGGGACTTTTAACTATAAACAAATCCAAAATACACAATTAACTTGTATTTTGTTGGATACATTTAATTGTCAACAATTCTTCTGCTCTGTTGAACATTTGACACATTTTGAACATTGAGCTTTAAATATTTTCTCAAAAGAAAAAAAACTGTTTCGTTTGAGTGAAATAAAAAAGATTTTAAACTGTGAGCAAGACTAAACACGTGACGTAACTTTGCCTTCAGTGGTGTGTTTCTACTAGGTCCTGTAGGTGAATATGAATAGCTTCTCCGGTCGTTGGTCGCGTAACATTCAAGTTTATATCAAAAGTTGATGTTAAGCGTCATCGTTAAGTTTTGCATGATAATATTAAGGGAACCAAACCCGCTATTCGTCGTTTCGCTCGCCGTGTCGCTGTGAAGCGGATCTCCGGTCTGACATACGAGGAAACTCGTGGTGTGTTGAAGGTGTTTCTGGAGAACGTAATGCGTGATGACGTCACCTACACTGATCGCGTCAAGAGAATGACGTCACTGTCATGGACGTTGTGTACGCGCTGAAACGACAGAGACGATCTCTGTACGGATTCAGAGGATAAACGACTTTATTCTGGAGAAATTAAACGCTCTTTTAAGAGTCACACATCTTCTCACACTAAATAGTCGATGTTTAAACGGTAGTTGTGCGGGAGAACAAAGAAAAGTTAATCTGATCGTCAGTTTGAAACAGGCGATGGGCAGGATTTTCATTTCATGACAAAGCTTTTGATTGGCTCTTTTCGCCCGTCAATCTAAGATCTGACCAATGAAATCATTTGGTGGGTTTGATCCATGAAGACACGCAATCAGAGGACGCGTCGACTCCTTTATAAATTATCATAGAGGGAATAAAAACTGCAGCGCGTCAGATGAATCTCATTGTGCAAGAGAAACTTTGTGCGAGTGTATTTAGGAGAATTTGTGGTTTTAATTTTTATGTTCACTTTGTATGAAGTCAATTGTTAAATAAAAGCTATTGATTACATTATTTTTGAAAATGCCACACTTTACAGCATTTTCCCGAAATGCCTAAAACTTTTACACAGTTCTGTATATTAAACTTCATAAACAGTTCAGAAACTTTTCAGGATTGATATCAAAGCTGATACATTGACGCCATCTTCTGGACAATAAAGGCTCTACGTGATACAATTGTACAATAATGTCATTCTTGTATATCAAACTTATAAGGTAAAATTGTAAAATCACTGCAAACACAATGTACCAGATATATAATTTATTAGTTATATATGGTAATTTCGTAACATAACTGCAACATCTCAGGCTCGTAATATCATTACCATTATTTAACTAATTCACAAATCATCTTCATGCCTTCCTAATGCTAATGTTGCAAGATTACCCAGAATGGCCCAGTTACGTGATGTATTTGTAATATTTTGGCAATTCCATGATTTACTGACAAATTAACTGCAACTTCATGGGCCCATAATTTCATTACCATTAAATTACTGTTGGGAATTTTCAGGATTGGCCCCCAAGTATCAAGTCAGGTCTGCGGTCGCTGTCTCAATCCGGATCCACGAGGGGAGAAATTGACACAGACACTTCAGTATGCAAAAGTGATTTCTCATACTTTATTGTTCAGCACAGCATTATATACCTTTGTAGGAACAGGAAAAGCAGTAAATTATCTGCATTATCCAATGAGATCAGTCATTACCTTATTTGGAAAAGACTTTCAGATTCTGAATTAATTACATAATTATCGAAAATATTCTAGAATAGACAAATTAAACTAGACTGTTCAACTTTTGACCTCAGACACTCGGAAGAGTAAAACAGGGAACCCTTTCCACATGATTTCTGTTAATGACACACACACACACACACACACACACACACACGGAACTGAGTACTAGCTGTGAAATGTCAGCTTGCTTAAAAATATCTACTTTTCTCACAATTACCAAATCACAAATCATCTTCACGTCCTCCTAATGTCCCAAGATTACCCAGAATGTTCCAGTTACGTAATGTATTCATAATATTTGGGTAATTCTGTGACTTATTGGCAACGTAACTGCAACGTCACAGGTCTGTAATATAAATTACCACTTCACCTACCAATTCCACTTTTTACGTTCTCCAATGTGATAAAATGTAAATAAAATCAGTCGTCGCAACACAGGAAAACTGCATTTCTGTGACAGATTTGTGTTGTTGCAGTTTAATAATTGCTACAGTATCACTCAAAGTTCAACAAACACATCAGATTGGTGGAGTAAAATAATTTAATATTATTGCATCTGTGATTATTTTTAAATCTGTGATTATTTGGCAGCTTTAATCCCCTGAAATGTCTGTTAACATGATGCCATAAATTGCATAATCAGCCACAATCAAACTAGTTGGAGGATACAATTGAAGCATTTGGTGTTAAATGAAGGTAAAACAAACACAAACGTGTTACTATGCGTCTTTACATGTAGACAACACATTGGAAATATGATCTGTTATTTGCACTTCTGACCAGATGCCACAAGTACAAGCAACATAAGCACATGTTAGCAACATAAGCGCACGTTAGCAACATAAGGTCATGTTAGCAACATAAGGTCATGTTAGTTGTTAGTTAGCACTCCAATAGTTGCAATGGAGGCTTATGTTTAGTTTTTGGGATTGTTTTTATGAACACACACACACACACACACACACACACACACACACACCTCCCCATGAACTCCCGTGTTACCGTATATGACACAGTATTCCCGCAGGACCATTAAGCTACTGTGGCGTTGCAGAGAACTAACAGTACTGAGGAGGTTATTGTCTAGGTGGAACCTGCCCCAGAAACACCAACTACGCCACCCTGGGAATTTCACCCAGAGAATAATTTTCTTTAATTCCTAGTTACAATACTATTGATTCACTTAAGGACACACAGGTAAATAAACAATTCAGCCAGAGACGAAGTTCAACCTTTAAGAGATACATTTTATTCAATCATTAAAACACAATTCAAAACACATTCATACTTGCTGCGGAGGCTTACCAGTGGAGGAGAATGGAGTCACAAAGACACGGAAGAATCCCAGGAAAAGTCGCCACGTGAACACACAAACACTGAAAAACCACCCGTGAACACAAAGAAAGAGGGGTAGACAACACAGCACACGAGAAGGGGATACCACCACCCAGACACCAACACCTTCGGCTCCCAGCAACTAGAAGCGGACACACACACACACACACACACACACACACACACACACACACACACACACACACACACACACACACACACACACACACACACACACACACACACACACACACACACACACACACACACACACACACACACACAAAAAAGAGGGTTCACTCCACAACAAGAAAAAGACCAATGTAATACTTAAAGAAAACAAATTGAAACGAAGAAAACAAATTGAAATACCCTTAATCACGAAATAACCAAACTGCCGGAACCAGCAATAGTTCCAGAAGGCAGTACACTAGAAAAATAAGAGAAATTCCAAGACACTTCCCGAACAAAAACAAAATAAACATGGATTACAGTACACTGAAACCTTGGCCAAGGTAAAACAAATCCAGTAATAAGACAGAATAAGACAAAAAAAAAAAAATATATATATTAACTGGTTTAGTTTATCTAACGAGATAAACTAAAATCACTGATAGAGAAACAAAACTATAAATGCAAATTAACTAAATAAAAAAAAATAATAGAAAGAAAATATAAACAACCCAAATTATAACAAACCAACCCCTTCAGCTGCATTCAAACAGTTAAAATACTAACTCCTGTCAAACGGGAGGCCCGCACATTCAAAGGGCCGTGATTGCCCAGTGGCCATGAAGGCCGAACGGGTAAACAGCCTCAGCAACGTTCACAATTACAGCGGTCCAGGGCGGGCATGCAGCAATCGACTCCAGTTGATGACACAAATGTTCAAAATATGCACGTTAGATAAGCAACATTCCAGGACGGGCGTGCAGACAGCACATAAGGTTGAAATTGTTGATATGAAGTTCAAAAGACACGTTTAACGAACAGCAATCCAGGCAAAACAGCAGCTAGTGAATGAATGCTCTACAGCTGAAGAAAATCTCCAGTTGAACCAGCCCAGTTCCTATTATTTATAAAGAAAATAAATTAACCCCAAATCAACCAAATAAATCCTACATCGTGCATCCTACATACCGATCAAGCAGCGTTCTGTATCACCCCGGAGAAAGCAGCTCAACGGGTACAAACAGTACAGGCAGCTTTCAGCATCATCCGCTTGTAACTGCGTTGAGCAACAGAGTGAAGAAACGGCCCGCCAACCGGAGATCTATGATCGTTCAATGCATAGTAAACATAACGGCAACCCATAACAGTGAAATAGGTTCAGAGACAGCAGAGTCGCTACTTTACCTGTAGACGCACAGCAGCAAAACACAGAGTGAGTGACGCGGAAGTATGACGCACTTCCGTCCCCAGCGAGAGAGGCCAGTCAGAAGGACAACTGACGGGTTCCGGCAAGATGGCGGAGTGAATTGCTGCAATGTAACGAGCTCTCGGCATCAAATCGAATTTAATGCACATATTGGCCACCAGTTTCTGCAAATGCAGGTGGAATAATTTACTAGTAAAGCTTAACACAAACTCTCAGCGAAAGACTAAACTAACACGCCTATAATGCCTAGAAAGTCCGGACAGAAGCGTCTTAACGACTCCATGCCCAACGAGGAGGGGGCTAGCTGCGTAGCTAGCGACCACGATTATACCAACGACGGAATGGATTGCAACCAGCAAACTAGCCTTGCAGAAGAATTCCCTCCCTTGCCCATAACGCCAAGTAAGCCTCCGCTCCCTAAGAAACCAAATTTTTCTAGAGAAGCCGGGCTCGGCTCAGACGAGGCAGTGCGCTCCTTGGCGGATCTTATTAACAGCAGGGGCGACACCCTTGAAAAAATGGTGCAATCTGTTCGCGGCGACATTAAAGTCCTAAATGCAAAGGTGGTTTACATTGAGAAGAGGGTGCAAAGGAACGAGGAGTCTGCTTTGAAAACCATGAATCGGGTCAGTGAACTTGAACGATACAGCCGCCGGTGGAACCTGCGGCTCCATGGGCTGACAGAGGACAGGGAGGAGGATGTGCGGGATCGAGTAATCAGTGTTTGTCAGGCGATTCTTCCGGAGGAAAAGGGAAGGCTCCCTGCTGTTATAGACGTCGCGCACCGGTGGGAAAACTTCAACAAGATCAGACGAAACCTAGAGGCATTATTATGAGATTTATCTCTCGAAGATACAGGGATGCTGCTTGGAAAGCAGCAAAAAAAAACTCCTTTCTCCAAAACAACGGTCTTCGCTTCTCAGAGGACTTCTGAAAAACTGTGGCCGCACATAAAGAAAGCTCGGGATGAAGGAAAAACGGCCTATTTCGTGGGAGGAAAAGGATTCGTGAACGGGTCGGAAATTCATCTGTGATCTGTCAAGCTTAGATCCTAGGGTTAAGAAGTGCCTTGTGATCCGGTCATTCCAGGTTGTTTAACGTTACTCTGATTTTTTTTTTATTATTATTATTTTTTTTTTTATCTCAGGGTGGAGTTTTGTGTTACTTGAATTGCAGGTGTAGTTCCTGATGGTTAAAAAGGTATAATATTTATACGTTTCTTACTTTTACGATTATATGATTGAACATTATTCTTTTTTGTGAACATTGTGATGTCAAGTTTACATCATGGTGCTGAGTTATAATACTAAATAGGATGCCGATCTCGATCTCTATTTAACCAAGGTTTTCAAAGGTCAAGTTCTTTATCTTTCATAGTTCTTATTTTTGTTCCTATTAATGTTCTCAATTGTCTCACTAAATGCCAGGGGTCTTCGTAATAGTGTTAAGAGAAAAGCATTATTTTTGTTCGCAAAACAATTCAAATCAGACTTTACCTACTTTCAAGAATCTCACTCTAATGAGGACGATTCTAACTTTTGGAGGTCTCAATGGGGAAATACTATATGGCTCTCCCACGGAACAGAGCGGTCAGCTGGGGTAGCCTCTTTAATTAACAGGTTTAATGGAAATGTCTTGACCACACAATGTGACCCAGATGGTCATTTTATTTGCCAAATTATTGAACAAAATGACTCAACCTACTTAGTTTCTAATATTTATGGGTACAATACAAAGAAAGAAAATATTAACCTTTTGTTGTCAATTGAAAACATTTTTACAGATTGGTTGGTTAGATTCCCAAATGCATTTATATTGTTAGGAGGTGATTTTAACATTATTCTAGACGGGTCTATAGATAAAAGTCCTCCTTCTCAGCATAACTGTTCAGATTCATACTTGACTGACTTCATAAGAAGATTTAAACTGATAGATATATGGAGAGAGAAGAATCCTAATAGCAGATTGTACACCTGGAGTAATAAATCAGGCTCTAGGCAGTCACGACTGGACTATTGGCTCATATCTGACAGCTTAAATAAGGATTATGTTGATGTTAGCATCTGCCCTACTCCCTTAACTGATCATAAAGCCATATGCATATCTATTAATATATCAGCTGGTTATACTTCTGCCACACGCTCAAGCTATTGGAAGCTCAATTGTTCTGCACTGCAAAATGTAGTAGTCCAATATAAGATTAGGGACATGATTTCACTTTATTGGTCTAAAGCAAATAAAGAAAACTGTTTTGGGCTCAACTGGGATCTGCTCAAATATGAGATAGGAAAATTTTTAAGAAAGTTTGGTGCTGAAACAGTCAAAGCCAGGAAAGCGGAGGAATTAAAGATTGTCTCTAATATAACAAAATTATCCTGCAGAGAATTTGACTCCCTAACAAAGGAGGAAAAAGAAGAGTTATCTTACTCACAAATCAAACTTGATGAAATGTATCAGCAAAAAGCAAAGGGTGCCTTTATCAGGTCTCGCTCTAAGTGGTTAGAAGAAGGTGAACAAAACTCTCGTTATTTCTTTAGTCTTGAGAGATCTCGTTCCACAAACAACAGTATCAGTAAGTTGAATATTAATGGAGTTATTACTGAAGATCATCGCAAAATATCAGAGTTTTGTTCAAAATTTTATAAAGACTTGTATAGCTCTCAATTTAGCCCATCTGCATCTGATAATTTTCTTAACTCCCTGTCAGTGAAGATGATAAGTGAAATGGATAGAGAGCACTGTGACATGCCTATATCACTTGAAGAAGTACAGCAAGCTATAAACCAACTAAAAAATAACAAATCGCCGGGATGTGATGGGCTATCCTCAGAATTGTATAAATCTTTTATTGCTGAACTGTCCCCTTTTTTATTGAAAGTCTTCATAGAATCCATTGAAAACGAATGCCTTCCCACCTCTCTGACCCAGGGAATAACAGTTTTAATTCCTAAACCACACAAGGACAAATTATTTCTAGTTAATTGGCGCCCAATTTGTTTACTCAACAACGATTATAAAATTTTAGCTCTCTTATTGGCCAGAAGATTACGTTCTGTTTTGGACTCCATTATAGACGAAACACAATCAGGCTTCATGAATAAAAGGCATATAGGAAATAACATTAGGCTCATTTTAGATATTTTAGATTACCCAGAATTGGTAGAGGAGGGTGGGATCATGCTGTTTGTAGATTTTTACAAAGCTTTTGACACCGTTGAACATCCATTCATTTTACAGTCCCTTAAAAAATTTGGTTTTGGTAATTTTTTTTCCTCAGCGATTAGAAGTCTATATAACAATAGTAATAGCTCAATCAGACTAAAAGGTGGTATGTCTTCCAGGTTCAACGTCTCTAGAGGCATCCGACAAGGGTGCCCGGCTTCGCCTTACCTCTTCCTATTGGTAGCCCAGCTTTTGTCTGATCATATTAAATCGAGTGAGATAAACGGCATCAAGATATTAGGTAGAGAGCTTATTATATCTCAACTGGCGGACGATACCACTCTCTTTCTTAAAGATGAAAATCAAGTCTCTATTGCAATAAATACCATGGAAAAATTTTCTATGGCCTCCGGCTTAAGGCTGAATATCAATAAGTGTGAAATCATGTCTATTAAGGACTGCATGATATCTTCCATTTGTAATATCCCAGTTAAAAGTGAACTTGTTCACTTAGGTATCACAATTACCAAGGACCAAAAAAAAAAGAATTTTATTGAATTTCGACCCTATTATTCAAAGAACCAGAAAAAAGCTGAGTCAGTGGCTGATACGGGATCTCTCCCTCAGAGGCAGAACCCTACTGTCTAAGGCAGAAGGTTTATCACGGTTAACATATCCAGCTCTATCTCTCCATGTGGACAAAAAACATATTACTGAGATTGACAAGCTCCTTCTTAATTTCTTATGGAAAAATAGAACTCATCATGTGAAGAAGTCTGTTCTAACAAATCCCTATGAAAAGGGTGGATTAAACTTTATCGATTTCTGTACTCTTAACAATACTTTTAAAGTAAATTGGTTGAAACACTTCTTTAAAAACCCTAATTCTATTTGGAATGTCATACCATGTCATTTGTTGTCAAAACTGGGTGGTTTGAGCTTTTTCTTAACCTGTAATTATAATATCGATAAAGTCCCGATAAAAATGTCAGCATTTCACCGCCAGGCCTTCCTCGCATGGTCTCTTATTTTCAAACACAACTTTTCACCCAACACATATTACATATGGAACAACAAAGACATATTGTTTAAACACAAATCTTTATTTATTGATTACTGGTTTAATAATAACATTATTTTTGTTGACCAATTATTTAACAAGGAGGGTTTTCTTTACTCTTATAAAGAGTTTCTAGAAGAATACAAAATTCCTGTGTCTCCTGTAGATTATGCCAAAGTCTTTGGAGCAATTTCTTCTGGTGTTTGCATGTTATATAGAGCTCAACCAAGATTGGACACACAACAACTAACTTTATCATCACTGACTGACACTTCAGTTGGTAAGATTTGTTTTTCTTGTAATAATGGTAAGAACAATAAAATAATTAGATTCAAAGCAGATTTTATTACAGTCCCATATGTGATTCCATACTGGAATAAATTTGTGCAAAACATTGACTGGAGGAAGGTCTGGCTCTTACCCAACCGATATTTGCTGACCAACAAAATTAGAGAAATATCATTTAAAATAATTCATAAGTTTTACCCATCTAATGATCATATTGTCAAAAAATTTAAAAAAGACATTGATGTAATGTGCACTTTCTGTTCTATGAGTGTTGAAACAGTAACCCATTTGTTTTGGCAATGCCCTTTTGTCCAAAATCTCTGGTCTGACATTTGTAATTTTATTGCAGAAAAAATTGAGAAAAATTTCAAATTATTTTGGAAGGATGTCCTTTTTGGCCTTTATGACCTCAACAGTACTAAGACTAAGCCTAATGAAATTTTTATTATTAATCTGATTATTCTCTTGGCAAAATTCTACATTCATAAATGTAAGTTTGCGCATTCCATAATATCTTTTATTGCTTTTAACAATGAGGTCAAGCAATATGTCAACACGATTAAGCTTTCTCTTAATCAAAAGGCAACAAAAACTGTGAATGTATGTAGACAATTTGATATATTTTTGTAAATCTGTACTACCCCAGGCAAAATGTGATGTAAGTCTTTGTTTATGTTTTATGTTAAAACACCCGCAATATTGGAAACTGCACAGTGTATTTTTTTTTTATATAATGGAGAGGAATGTTCATGTAAACTGTGGAATTGTTGAATAAAAAAAAAAAAAAAAAAAAAAAAAAGACGTCACTGTCATGGACGTTGTGTACTCGCTGAAACGACAGAGACGAACTCTGTACGGATTCAGAGGATAAACGACTTTATTCTGGAGAAATTAAACGCTCTTTTAAGAGTCACACATCTTCTCACACTAATGAGTCGATGTTTAAACGGTAGTTGTGCTTCATTTCAATAAATAAGCGGAAGAAAGGAAAGTGAATCTGATTATTAGTTTGAAACACGAATCGATGGGCGGGACTTTCATTTCAAAGCTTTTGATTGGCTCTTTCCCCCCGTCAATCTAAGAGCTGACCAATGAAAACATTTAGTGTGTTTGATCCATGAAGACACGCAATCAGAGGACGCGTCGACTCCTTTATAAATTAGCATAGATCAGTGGTTCTCAAACTTTTTACACCAAGTAACCCTACCAGTCTATTAATACTCAACTAACACTCTAATGAGAGTTAGTAGACATGTAGGAGCAACATTACTTGTAGTCAACAGAATGTGTTAAAGGGACCATCAAAATAAAGTGAAACCATGATTTCTTTTATTGGCTTAATGACATGTTTCAGACTTGTCTGGCTTAGAGGAGCGGAGTGTGCCAGTTCTTACCTTTTTGTTTCATTTCAATAATTGTACATCTTTGAATATTCTTTGTTTTCTTCGCCCTCAAGATGCTAGTACAGCACCTCGGAGCAGAGACCTGTCGACACCCAGTGAGTATTCATCTCATCACACTTTAAACAGTCACTTTTGTATTTTGTCAGGTCTTGTGAAATGTAAGAATATTCTGTGTTTTTCAGGATCTCGTCATGCAGCAAGAGGTCATGCGAGGGATGGCTGTCGCTCCAGGTAAAGCAGCAGGACAGGGCACAGTGTCAGTAGTGGCTGGCTTCTGGCATTTATTTATTAATTTCGATGGTAAACAGTCAGTTTCACCAGAACTCCTTTACTAGGTGTCCTCTATCACTTTTTAATGGACACCCTACAGCCAATCAGAATCGAGTATTCACCCAGACCATGGTATAAAAGTGGTTAGTTAATGATTAAATAATCATTTACAATACATGACTATGCGTTTCATAAATGTTTAATAAATATGTTACTTTTTGTATGTTTTGCTCACATCAGGTGCACAGTGGTTAAAGACTCTATGTGTTTCAGAGAAGACAGCGGTCTATACCCTCACCAGTCAGCACTTACACTGCAGTACACACTACAGTGTTCAACACCTGTTATAGATGTGTAAACGTGTGAATTAATCATTTACAACACTTTCTGCATCCCCTAATCTAAAGTGTAAACTATTCATCACTTGTAAATGTCTTACACTTCATTTGTAGATAACCACTTCAAGAATCAATAAGATAAAAAATAAGATCTACAAATGATGTGTAACACATTTACAAGTGATGAATAGTTTACACTTTAGGGGATGCAGAAAGTGTTGTAAATTATTTATTCATGCGTTTACACATCATTGTTGAACACTGTTACTTACCTGTTACAAATTATCTGTACATGTATACAAGGCATTTACACTTTCTGCACCCTCTAATTGCTACATGCATACATTAAAAAAAACATAATTTATTAAACATTTATGAAACGCATAGTCATGTTTTGTAAATAATTAGTTAATCATTTACTAATCACTTGTAAGTGACTTATAACGGAATTTAAAAAACACACATAAAATATTAGTATATCACTTGCTAATCATTTATGAATGTTTTGTAAATGATTAGTTCATCAACTAACCACTTATAAATGACTTACAACTGAACTTTATTAGGAAGTGTTACATCACGGTTAACATTCTAATGCACACATTAAGGATCTAAGCTTAATAATAAAGTACAGTCTGCTTAGTCCCTTCTTGTAGACAGCCTAAGTGTTACAGTTAACAGTTGCTGAGATGGCTTTGTATTAATCCAGTATTGGTAGTGGATGAACAGGAAAAATATTTTTGCTTACAAATGTGGGGACTTTGGTGAATGATTGCCTTTGCATATATCTAAATCATTTCTGTTTCTGCTTGTGTAGAAGGGATCATGAAATACGATTCCGCCGCCACTGAGGTGTAGTAAAGATGAGCGTTTCTGAGCACCTCAAGCACGTGCCGCAAAGACATGGAGGTGGAGGATTCACTACGCCCTGATGAGCCAACACTACAGGACTTGAATTAAAAGTTCAATTAAATTAAATTACTATCTAATTATTTGTACATAATTGTGCTTGATATGTCTGGTGCCCTTCTGATGCCATTCAGGGCAATGTATTTTTGTATTTTTGAATAAAGATGAAAATGGTGACATTGAATTGTGATTTATTTGTATGTGTATAACTGTAGTGTTGTATGTATGTAGTCCCATGTTTCCGGAGAAACATGGGACTACAGTTATAGAAGTTATAAAAACGACGTCTAAAATAAGTCTAAATTTACGTTAAAAAGACGTCCACAAATGACCACATTTGGACTATAAATAGCCCTTATACGGTGGTCCCATTATAAACATCACCTTTATAATTAGTTGAGCTCTATGCTCTGATTATGGATAGGAATATTATTGCCGCTTCCATAGACATCAGTGTGTATTTTACAAACTCTAAATATATATATATTTAGTATTTATGTGAATTTAAATGTCTGAAACCTAAAATAAACATTATGTGGATGAAAACACTGAATAGATGTGAATGACATGACTCCGCTGAGCGCGTACGTCTCTGGCTCAAGCGTGCCGCACAAGTCCTCAAAAGTGAAGCCAAAACGTCTCGATCGCCCCCCAGAGGCCGGTCCTAGTATAGGTCATAAACCCCGCCTCCCCATGTTATTCAACGGGACGTGAGACCAACTAAACAATTAAATTACACTTCACATATCTTTTTTCCAAAGACAGTTTCTGTCATTTACTGTAGTTTTTATCACGCTGATGTAATTTCAAGTGTTTGTTTTTAAAATAAGTTTGTTTTTAGTTAGTTATTTGATGCTATAAAAACGGTGCTGTTACGTCATGATTGACAGCTATGATTGACAGGTTCTCTGAGCGAAGTAGTCACTGAAGCACCGACGGACTTTTTTTCGGGATATTCGGAGGATTGAGGAGATTGGAGCTTTAAATTACATATCTAAATTTCTATAATTAATTATTTCACACCGACATAATGGGTTGTTCTGCAGTAGAATGTGCTAACCGATCTGGCATGTCCGATCGATCTTGCGATTGATTCTGCGAGAGTGAGGGCGGGGCCTTGTTTTCGCGGCTTTACTTCCTGCTCACTACTGCGCATGACTGGTCCCGAAAACGCAAGTGCGCAGACTCAAGTTCCAAGATGTCAGCGCCATATCGGGACACTGGCGGCTTCAGTTCTCTCCGATGGAAAAGAGCGAAGGGGCGTCGTCCATCTTTTTTTACAGTCTATGCTCTGGCTCAGCGCCAGCCAACGCGCGAAAGCACAGTTTGAATTTATCAGTTGGTCAAGTCACGCGCTCACCGCTCTACTCACACCGGTGACATCGAAATTCATTGATTCCTCTGTGTACCACTACAGGAAGTCTGTACCACACTTTGAGAACCACTGGCATAGAGGGAATAAAAACTGCAGCGCGTCAGATGATCATATACAGTATTTTATCATCTCAATGTTCAGTGTATCCACCTGCTTTACAAACTCAACTGTTATTGAACTGACACTCTCATTCTCAATGACACTAATTACATACAAAACTATTTCATTGACACTTTTCTACAAATCTTTTGTTTTCTTCATCTGGGACTTTAAATATAAGCGGTCCAGAATCTTATTTTTATCTGAATCTCAAGACAAGTTATTCTGAACTTGGGAAAATCATATTTCATAACTTTCCATAAGTGTAACTATTGTATTATATAATGTGTTTCCTCAAGGTTTTTCTCTCTATTTAAACATATAGAGTTTATTTCTGGACACAATCGCTGTTGGTTATTTTAACTGAGGACTTTTAAGGCACAATTTTCAGTAAAGCTGCATTGAATCCAAATGTGTTGTGATATGTGCTGTACAAATAAACCTGAGATGACTTTCAAACAGGAGAAATCATGTTTCTTTCATCTCATCAAAACTCTTCCATCCATATTTTATACAAACAAAAACAGAGAGATGAAAATGACACTTTATTATTGACATGTTTTACATAAAGAGTGAGGAGCGAAACAATCATGATGTCAAATATTGTTCAGATTTAAATGTCTTCAGTTGTTTTGAAGAAATCATCATTTTCTCCAGTGCAAAATATATTTACTTTATGACATTAATAATCAAGAGTTTAAGATCGTATTTAAATCTGTAAGAAAGCATAAAGTCCAGAATATTTAAAACACAAAGACACACTTATTTAAAGTAGGAAACATCAGATCACACACAAATCCACACAATAAAACTAGATCAGAATAAAACTAAAGTGTTTCTGCTCTTATTCATTATTTGAACATGAAACAGGCGACTTTAATCCAGAACAGGAAATATTCAAGTAAAAGATTCAAATAGAAATCAAATAAAAGCAGAAACACAAAATACAATGTTTTAAAATCATATGAATGATAAATCAATTCTGCAACAAATGAAACATGGTGAAATAATGAACAGGAATGTAAGAAAAGTCTTCTGAACGTTTTTAAAGAGATTCAGATTGAAGTTTCTTCCTCTGTTTCTGCAAACTGACTTTGATCTTCAACAGATGAAACTATCAAATACAAAAACAATATTATAAACATGTCATTGAACTAGACTTTCATATTGTTTCCTCTGCTGTTATTGTCTTTGTGAACAAACATTTCATCTGTTGATTATATTGATCTCTTTTACCTCTCGCTCTGTAGCATTTGAACACCAGCACGACTGTCACGATCAGATATGGACAAACTGCCAGAAGAGAACTGAGAGTGTGGAAGACACAAATCTGATCTGCTGACACTGAAAAACAGACACACAAGCACATGATGATTGAGTATATCTGAACAAGTGCACATGAATGAATAGAAAAGAGAGAATAAACTCTCACCTGTGACTGAGATCCAGCTCTCGGGTGACTGTCCTCTCTCTCCGTGTTTACAGGAGTAGAAACCCTCATGTGACTTTGAGACAGTAGGGATGCTCATCTCTCCTGTCGTCTGTTTCTGGAGGAGTGATCCATCTTTATAGAAATCATCTGTGAGGATTGAGGAGTTTGTAGAACGATGTAAACAGTGTACAGTCAGAGTATCCCCCTCAATCACAGGATGAACAGAACTCTCCAGAATCACATCACCATCTACACAACAGAGGAAATGGAGAAACAGCAGGAAGAAGTTTAAGCACATATTTAAAGTAACATATTCAGCTCTGTTTTAAGTATAAGTATCATGACACTATATCTGCTGTTATATAGACTCACCATGTACTGTGATGTTAATATGAGGACTGTGTTCTCCAGATTGAGAATGACACCAGTACACTCCAGTGTCAGATGTTTTAAGGGAGCTGATTTCACATGTAGATCCTGTAGATGAACAATCTTTCATTCTCTCACTGTCTGTGTATCTTCTTACTGTCCATTCAGTGGAGTTATTGTGATCCTCACAGTTCAGAGAGAGAGAGTGAGATGAGAAGTGTTGACTTCTGCTGGGACTGATGATCAGAGACACTGAGGGACGTTGAGCTGAAATGAAGTTCAAACAAATACTGCAAGATAAATCCCTGTAGAAACTTATAGGTGAAAAATCGACATGAATACTGACAAGGAGCCAGTGCAAAGACTCCAGGATAGGAGTGATCACCTGTGACATTGACCCACAATGCATCACTGTAGTTTGTGTAGTAAACTGTTTCTCCTCTTCCAGCTCTACACCAGTACTGACCTCCATCAGACACTGAATCAATATGGACTCTGTAGGAGTTTGTTTCTGTCTTGTTTTTCTCAGAGTTCTGTGTGTGTTTGTACCAGTAAAAGTCCCATCCAGCGGTCTGAGTCATGTGACAGATCAGAGTCACCGTGTTTCCTGTCAGTGCAGCTCCTGCAGTATCTGATGTGAGTTCAGGATTGAGCTTTGAGTCTGTGGTGAAGAACATTTGGGTCATTAATAAACAGAGTTCATCTTCTGCTCGTCTTTACTACAGTAATTACTCACCTTTGCATACATTGATAAAATCCACATATGCTTTTGAATCCATTAATTTAGCTTATTTCATTATAAATGATTTACTATATTGGATATTTTGCTTCCTAAAATGTGATAGGGTGAAGTTTATTTTTCTAAATGTATGTTTTCTGTCAGAAAGTGAATTAAAAAAACTTTCCCGCTCTTTTTCTAGCTAATTATCACTCTGTTCATCTGTACATTTAACAGAAATAATATATAAATATAGATATCTGTACTATGTAGTATTTTGTCTGAAAGTTGCTGCTAGTTTTAACTGCGTTAAGTTTTACCTTTAATCACAAATGTTATTTATCGACCCTCACCACACGATTATTATAGAGTTATGAGCCGTTTTTACCTCATTTTCAGTTATTTTTTAGTACATTAGACCTGAAAACACGTTATAAATCACCAGAAATGCCCAAACACAGATAAAATAAGACTTGTTTGCTTCTTGTGACGGAAATCTGCCATTTTCTTTAATTGGGATATAATTAAAATGTGTATAATAATGATGAGATGCTTTTAACTGTTGTTTATTTTCTTACAGATGGATGAATATGTGAAATATTGAGGAATTAATTCCTACATTTGAAGGTCTGTATTAATGTATAATATTTTACAGGGTTCCTGAAGTCATTGCAAATAACTTTAAATAGCAACATAATGAACTGATCAGACTGATTTTAAATCCCATTTCACATGTGAAACACTGACAGAAGGACAGAAACATTTAAAGCAACAGTTCACCACAAACTGTTCTGTCATCAGTTACTCACCCTCAAAACATGCCAAATCCAAATCAAGTATATTATATATTATACTATATATTTTATAGAATTATATACAAAAATGTTCTTTATCCACGAAGTCAGAATCTAAAAGATTTTTAAAACATTCAATTAATTTAGGAAATAAGTCACTGTGACAACATGCCCCAATGGTGAAACATATGAGGGGTAAGTTGTCACAGTGGAAGATTGCTAATTTTCCAACATATTATTAGGGCCTAAATAAAACATTGTGTTGTTTTTCTTCAAAATATTACCCTTATTTAACCTTTTACAGCTTATATTATTCTTGAAACTTACATTTAAAGACAGGAGCATCAGCTCGAAGTCCACTGCTTTCAGCTTGATGTAATGACTCTGGATTTGTGTGTTTTAAACATGTTCAATAAGTTTGATTAAAATGATTCACTGACTCTAGAACCGCCCCTGTGAGAAAAGACGTAAATCATAAAAGCTTCTTTAAGGTTAATTGTTAAAGTGATGTTTAAAGTATTACATTTGTAAATATTTCAGAAACATGTGAGTTTAAAGTGCCAATAGTGAACAGAGTCGAGATGAGCGTTTGATGTTTTTATGACAGCGCTTCATCTGAGTATGTAGATGTCATGAAGTGATGGTCTGAGGTTTGTTATGTTCATATCATTCACTAATTTGAGTTGTTCTGCCAGACAACAACTTCACAAGTTGAGCCTGAAGTCATTTTTACACCAAATAACACTTAATGTTTGTTGTTCTCCGTCTGAATCGCTCGTTTCGGTAGTTTTTACATTGTGTCTCGAGACCAGAAACACAAAACAGGCAATTACAATCATCATGTGTCGTCCAGTAGTTGCTCAGGAAAACTGTGGATCTGCTGATGATGCATATGATTATAATATAACAGATGATCACTCACCGATGACACGAAATGACACTTCTTCACTCCAGGTAGTGCTGATTTGTGTATATGTTCTTCTACCGGAACACCTGCATGTTCTGCTGTTCATTGCAGTAATCTTGAACTCTTTCTCATTAGAGTATTGAATATTACCACCATCACACTGAAATCTGTATGTCCAGTCTGTCTCTTCTGTTCCCTGTATGTCACATGTGAGAGTGACAGTCTCTCCTCTGAATATTGGTGATGTTTTAGGATTTACAGTCAGAACAGGTTTAGGAATCTCTGTAAGAAACAGAAACAAACACACAACTCTCACTTGTAAAAGAGTGAGGACAGTTTTATAAGAGTGCGTTCAGTGTCTGTACACTCTTGTATTCACATTAATATTGTCGAGCATCTCTCAGAGTGCTCGATTAGAAGACTTTGTTCTAGCAACTAATCAAAACATATTAATATGAATTTAAACTCAGCAATAGAAAATGTTTCCCACCCTTTCCCCATGAGTGTGTGTGAGTGTGTGTGTATGTGTTTGTGTGTGTGTGTATGTGGGTGTGTTTGTGTGAGTGTGTGTTCGTATGTGTGTTTGTGTGTTCATATGTGTGTGTATGTGTGTGTTTTTGAGTGTGTGTGTTTGATGTGTGTGTGTGTGTTTGCATGTCAAAAAATGGTCGCAACCCGCCGCTTTTCTTGGGTACGATGTAAGGGCTGTAGAAACCCTTCTTCATCTTGGCTGGAGGGACGAGCTGGGTGGAAATCTCTGCTCGTCAGGCAATGGCTTGTTGGCCGTGCTCTAGAGTGGAGCGAATACTTCTGACATGAGGCGGGAGCCTGGTGAACTGAATCGCGTAGCCGAGTCGGATGGTCCTGGCCAACCAGCGCAATGGATTGGGAAGTGAGAGCCACGCATCCAAACTCCGTGCGAGGGGCACTAAGGGATCATGTTTGACGTACCGGGTGGAGCTTCTCGGGGAGGGGAGCAGGTAATAATGCGTTGGGAGGCAAGAGCGCGTCCCGAGGCTCGGGTGGCGAGAAAAGACTCAAAGCACTTACCTTGCTCCACGTACCTGGCAAGGGGTGGGTTAGAGACTGAGGAAGTGGTCCTAAGCAGGCGTCTTCGGAACTCGTCAGCACTGGCCTGCCGGGGCTGAGCAGTTGCAGGGCCGGTGGTGAGAGAGCTGCATCCGGGGAACCGGGACTGTAGAGTTTTGGGGCCGGGGTGCCGTGAGAATGGCGTGCACTGGCTGGATGACCCAGGGAGTGAGGGTATCGCTCTGTGGATACCGCACCCCGAAGGCGCATACAGCAGGTGAAAATAATGAAAAAAGGACTCTGTCCCTGGCCCCCCACCGGGGGACGGAGTGGTCTTAGTACCAGCTCCGGAGCGAACATCCCAACCATCTGGGTCACCCATCTCAGGAGCAACTCGGAGCTTCTCTGGACCTGGAAGGGGTCCTGGATACGGGGGGGCGTACGCCGCCTTCGAGGTGCTCGACGCTGGGGCAGAGAGCTGGGCCCAGGTAGCGGAGCTACCTGTCATTATTTGATTGCTGGAGGACGCCCTTGGCAAGCAGGTGGGGCGCGGGCGCGCTTAACGGTGCGGCGACGCGGCATGATCTGAGAAACTTCCTCCATCTGCTTCCTCACCACCGAGAACTGCTGGGCAAGGTCATCGATAGTGTCGCCGAAGAGGCAGAGCTGGGAGACGGGGGCGTTGAGAAATCGTGACTTTTCAACGCCACGCATCTCGACCGTGTTCAGCCAGAGGTGGTGCTCCTGGACCATGAGGGTGGCCATTTCCCCCCGAGTGTGTACGCCGTGACCTTCGTAGCTCTGAGAGCATGGTTGGAGCAGAGCACTGTTCCTGCAGCATGCCGGGGTCGGAACTACCCAGGTGCAGATCTTTGTGTGCCTTGGCTTAGTGAATTTGCTGGAAAGCCATGGCATGCAGGGTGGAGACAGCCTGTCCGGTGGTGCTGTAGACTTTTGAGGTCAGTGATTACATCATTCTAAGGCTCTGGAGAGGAGTACCGGGCAGTCCCGCCAGGTGGTGCCGTTCTTGGGACATAAGTGGATCGCAACCACTCTGCCCACATGGGGGACCTGCGTGTACCCATGGACCATCCCGCTATCCAGGATAGTGAGAGCAGAGGGCTGTTCGTCAAGCACAACCGGGAACAACGTTACTGGGGGGGGGGGGTTTGCTATGCCGTGACCCGAGGTACCGATCGAGTAGCTGAGGGGGGGGGGTTTTCTCAGGAAAGCATAGCGGACATCTGTGCATCAGCCTCAGATTCGGCGAGTAGACCCGAAGTTGGCAGCCCAGGCGAATCATCCGCATCAGACGCCGCTGTGACGCTCTCCGATGCAGCGGAGATGTCGTCATCCAATTTCGGGGGCTCAAGGGAGAATGCCGGCTGGCCTAGAGGCGATCCACACTTGTACCAAGCTCAAACGGAAGCAAGAAAGTGTGACGGGGGGCGGGTGGTTCGTGGGGATTTACCCAGTGAAACCGAGCCCGTCGTCATCCCCAAATCGCCTTCATCGCCAGCCTGGTTGTCCTCAATCCCATGGGAAGAAGGAACAATGCGGGGGGGGGGGGGGGGGGGGGGGGGGGTTGTTGGGGTGTTGAAGTGGCTTTCTCTCGTGAGAGTTTCTATCATCTGTCACCTGTCTCTTCTGTTCTCTCATGAGAGAAGAAAGCCGCGACCACAATGTTGCCATGGCTATGTTCTGCACTGAGAACATGACCATTCTTAAAGTGCTGCCTGCACTTAATCGCAGCCCAGGCATGCGAGGCAGCTTTTATAACCATCAGAAGTGGAGAGAAATCAACCACATCCAGGAACTACACAGAAGCGGAAAGACATATTTAAAAAGATGCGCCCTGAAAAGGATGTTCAACGCCTGCTGTCTATTGCTCTTTTATGAGTGAGAACTCAAACTCTTTTAGAGAAAATAGACTCTTTTAGGAGGAGAACACTCTTTTAACATGAAGAAAGTGCTGTCAAAGCTCCCAGGGGCGTGAACTGCATAGAGTGCAAAGAGAGAGAAGCCAGCTGGAAATGCGCTGTGTGGATCGCTTCGCTTCCCTTTATACCCGTATGTCCGGGGCAGGGCATGGAAATTCTGTCTTCCAACTTGACATTGACCTTTTCTCAGGTTCAGAGGTACGATTCGGCATCCAGAGAAGACCCTTTGTGTCACTTCCTTCGACACAAGGTCGAGAGAGTGACAGAAGGGGAACTGTGGATCTGCTGACTGATGCATTTGATTATAATATAACAGATGATTACTCACTGATTACAGTAAATGACACTTCATTACTCCAGTAAGTGTAGATTCGTCTAGATGTGCTGAAAGCGGAACACCTGCATTTATTGCTGTACATTGCAGTAATCTTGAACTCTTTTTCATTAAAGTCTTGAAAATCAACACCATCACAAGACCATCTGTATGTCCAGTGTGTCACTTCTGTCCCCTGTATGTCACATGTGAGAATGACAGTCTCTCCTCTGAGTATCGGTGATGTTTCAGGATTTACAGTCAGAATAGGTTTAGGAATCTCTGTAAGAACCAGAAACAAACACACAACTCTCACTTTACAAAACACACATGTTGCATCTACAGTTTAATTCACACTCTCTTTCTCCTCAATAAATAAATAAATAAATAAATAATAGTTTAATCTATTTTTAAGATTTACACATTTCAATTTCACAACAAAATTCATTATTATTATTAAGATTACGCTATTCAGTTTGATGGAAATTAGTTGGAATTGAATTGCACGAAAATAGGCACAAAAATAACACATTGTTTGATTTATAGATTATTTTACTGAGCGACTGTTTCAACACTTTCAAGTTACTTAAATCAGGACCGTCATTATGATTATAAGAAAATATCCCAAGAAAAACAGTGTTGGGAATTACATACAATCATATATTTCATGAAATAACTGGTCAAGATGGATTTTTATGTAAAGATGTTAAATACTCTTGTATATTAGTTGGCAGTAACAGCTGTTACTGGTTCTTATTTATATTTTTAATCAATAATATTTATTTTATTATAACTGTGTCTTCCTTGTGTTGATCATACAGCAAGAGCACTGATGTATAACGATGCACAAGACTTCATTAAAAACTTAATTAATATGATATTAAAATGTGTCATCAATGACTTCATGCTTCATTCTATGAGTGCAAATCACATGAGATCACTCATCAAAGCTGTTTTAACCTCTTCATGATCATTTAAAGTAATAAATATGATCATGTGTAATTTGTCATGTTTACATACCGCATTTGTGGCTCTAATGTGCTAACATGCTAAACACGGTCATAATATACTCCAGTTACACTCTGTTAATGTAATTTATGATGACACTGATGCTACTGTAAAGATGTGTGTATAAAAGAGTGTTAATGGCTGGAATACAGACCAAAGAATGATGATAACAGAGACATATCTCAGGCCAGATGTGTGAATGGATTTCAACTGCAGACGCACATGAGTGAAGCAGCACATCAAACAACAGTATGAATGAACATTTAAGAGTATTTGAGCAGATTTGATTGCTTTTGATGACTAATTAATAATAATAATAATAATAATAATAATAATAAATCACATGACATGTTCTTGGAAAAACTGTCTACATGAACAATCATACAGGAATAGATATTAGCACAAATCTGTGAATTAAGAATGTGGATATAAACAACCCAAACAAGAGCAACACTGACTGATACACAAAAATACCTGTTCAGTCTAGAAATGAGACATGTATCAGGTGTGTTATGAGGATGATATTAAGTCTGTTTGAAATAGTTATCAGTATGTTAGTTGTCAATAGTTGTCACCTGCAGCTGAACAGATCTGAAAATAATAATAATATTCAAAGTGATTTGACTTCTTTTCATATCAGACACATTATCATGTTGAATGAATGTTTACACTTTAAATCACAGAATTAAATGCACACTAACATTTTGGACACTGAGCAGCTCGTGATTTCAGCGACGTGTCTAACCAATGTTTGACAAAGTTCATTATGTTTCATTCAGCACTTTATCACTAATGATGAATATATAATATATATATATATATATATATATATATATATATATATATATATATATATAGTGAGGAAAATAAGTATTTGAACACCCTGCTATTTTGCAAGTTCTCCCACTTAGAAATCATGGAGGGGTCTGAAATTGTCATCGTAGGTGCATGTCCACTGTGAGAGACATAATCTAAAAAAAAAATCCAGAAATCACATTATATGATTTTTTAACTATTTATTTGTATGATACAGCTGCAAATAAGTATTCGAACACCTGAGAAAATCAATGTTAATATTTGGTACAGTAGCCTTTGTTTGCAATTACAGAGGTCAAACGTTTCCTGTAGTTTTTCACCAGGTTTGCACACACTGCAGGAGGGATTTTGGCCCACTCCTCCACACAGATCTTCTCTAGATCAGTCAGGTTTCTGGGCTGTCGCTGAGAAACACGGAGTTTGAGCTCCCTCCAAAGATTCTCTATTGGGTTTAGGTCTGGAGACTGGCTAGGCCACACCAGAACCTTGATATGCTTCTTACAGAGCCACTCCTTGGTTATCCTGGCTGTGTGCTTCGGGTCATTGTCATGTTGGAAGACCCAGCCTCGACCCATCTTCAATGCTCTAACTGAGGGAAGGAGGTTGTTCCCCAAAATCTCGCAATACATGGCCCCGGTCATCCTCTCCTTAATACAGTGAAGTTGCCCTGTCCCATGTGCAGAAAAACACCCCCAAAGCATGATGCTACCACCCCCATGTTTCACAGTAGGGATGGTGTTCTTGGGATGGTACTCATCATTCTTCTTCCTCCAAACACGGTTAGTGGAATTATGACCAAAAAGTTATATTTTGGTCTCATCTGACCACATGACTTTCTCCCATGACTCCTCTGGATCATCCAAATGGTCATTGGCAAACTTAAGACGGGCCTTGACATGTGCTGGTTTAAGCAGGGGAACCTTCCGTGCCATGCATGATTTCAAACCATGACGTCTTAGTGTATTACCAACAGTAACCTTGGAAACGGTGGTCCCAGCTCTTTTCAGGTCATTGACCAGCTCCTCCCGTGTAGTTCTGGGCTGATTTCTCACCTTTCTTAGGATCATTGAGACCCCACGAGGTGAGATCTTGCATGGAGCCCCAGTCCGAGGGAGATTGACAGTCATGTTTAGCTGCTTCCATTTTCTAATGATTGCTCCAACAGTGGACCTTTTTTCACCAAGCTGCTTGGCAATTTCCCCGTAGCCCTTTCCAGCCTTGTGGAGGTGTACAATTTTGTCTCTAGTGTCTTTGGACAGCTCTTTGGTCTTGGCCATGTTAGTAGTGGGATTCTTACTGATTGTATGGGGTGGACAGGTGTCTTTATGCAGCTAACGACCTCAAACAGGTGCATCTAATTTAGAATAATAAATGGAGTGGAGGTGGACATTTTAAAGGCAGACTAACAGGTCTTTGAGGGTCAGAATTCTAGCTGATAGACAGATGTTCAAATACTTATTTGCAGCTGTATCATACAAATAAATAGTTAAAAAATCATATATTGTGATTTCTGGATTTTTTTTTTTAGATTATGTCTCTCACAGTGGACATGCACCTACGATGACAATTTCAGACCCCTCCATGATTTCCAAGTGGGAGAACTTGCAAAATAGCAGGGTGTTCAAATACTTATTTTCCTCACTGTATATATATATATTGTTGAGCTTGCATGTCTCTGAGTGCTTGATTGGAAGACTTTGTTCTAGCAACTGCCCCGAATCTCTCTCACTGTGGCACTGGGCCATCGGGCAGTCTTGAGATCGCTGAACCTGGTCTAAACCGGTTTGGATGTCAGGGGCGGGTTTACAATTTCTGAGGTCCCAAGCAACTGAATAACCTGGGGTAATATCTCCCAGCTCAGATATTTTTTTTTATTCTGCAGTATAGCTGCTAAACAAATGTACATGTTTTAAAGGAGTTTTAGTTCCCCTTCTGTCAATCACTCAACGTTGTGTCGATTAAGTGACACTAGGAGTTGATCTTGAGAGCCCAACACACCTTCAGATCTTTGAGAAAAGGCCAATGAGAATTGGCAAGTTGAATTTTCATGCCACTCCCCCGACATACGGGTATTAAGGGAAGGACAGCAGGGAATTAATTCAGATTTTTTCTTCGGAGCTGAGCGGTCTCACTAGAGCTTGCCGAAGTGGTCTGCTCATACACCACATTCTCGCTGTTCAGCCTGCTGTCGGATCTACGGCACTTTCCAGCTATCTCCCTTCTTCTGCACTCCGCTGCAGACTACACACCTGGGTGCTTCGACGGCTCTGTAAAAGAGCAATTTCTCTAAAAGAGTGTGCACAGTGACATTGAACATCTTTTTAAAGACGCGTCTTTGTGCAGTTCCTGGATGTGGTCGTTACCTCTCCGCCTCTGACGGCCACGAGCACTGCCTCATATGTCTGTGTCAATGTCACGTTGAGGAAGCGTTCATGGATAATTCATGCCCTCACTACGAGAGCATGACTATGGCTACTCTCTGAGCGCGGCTCTCCTTCTTCGAGGGAGCACCTCTTCAGCCATCCCCCTTCCCAGCCCCGCTACCTACGGGTACGGTGCTGATGTGGTTGATGCTGAGGATGTTTCACGGGCTTCACTGGGTACAGTCCCTCCGGGTAATCCCCCGTGGGCCGCCCACCCTGCAGCATGCTCGTTGGCTTCCGTCCACCTCTGGGATGAGACAGGCAGCTCGCCTCAGTGTCAGCCTAATGTCTCTCCCGGAGCTCGAGACCTGGATGAGATGTCGATCACTGGAGGGCATCCTGGCATTGTCGGATGTGGAAGACTCGACTGTACTGCCGCCTTCAGGTTTGGCAGCCCACTCTGAGGTGGATGCTGATCTCACCTCCATGCATTCCCATGCCAAAATGAGTGCCGGGCTTCAGTGGAACCCTCTGCCTAACCCTGACAACTCGTGGCTGTATGACTTGTTTCTCGGGTAGGCGCGCCTCTTGCGGCCCCGCCATCCACTAGTGATGAAGAGTCACACGACATTGGCCAGACGATGTCCACACTCGTGGTCCAGGAGCACGACCATTTGCTGAACCTGGTCAAGATGAGGGAGGCAGACATAGCACGGTTCCTTAATGCCCCCATCTCCCAGGCCGGCCTCTTCTGCAACACCGTCGAGGGCTTCGCCCAGCAGTTCTCGGCGTTGAAGCAGCAGATGGAGACTATACAGCATATCTTGCCGTGGCACGGTTCAAGAGTGCACAACCTGTCTGCCTGCCTCCCCTGAGGCAACTCAACTGGCTCCGCGCCAGCTCAAGTCTACTACTCGCCCCCGCCATATAGCCACCAGAAGGAGAGCAAAACCCCCTGCCTCTCTGCCGGCCACCAAGACCTCTAAAAGGGCTCCCAAGCGGCCCTGAGAAGGGCCACCTGAGGACATTTTGTCATGCATCCATCATCAAGATTGGTTCGTGGCGGAAGACCTGAAGGACACGTACTTTCACATCTCGATTCTGCCTCGACACAGACCCTTCCTGCAGTTTGCGTTCAACGGTCAGGCATATCAGTACAAGTTCCAGGATTGGGCGAAGATGCACACACCTTCACCTCATAGAGAAGAAAGGCACTATATGCAAACGATACACCCATCCAGCTGTTCCACATTCCCAAACTTACCTGTTCATACCTGACAAAACACGGAACGAAACCAGCTCAGCCCAGAGATTGTAAAATCTCGCAAATATATAGGGTGATGCCCAGCCCTCTGCTCTGCAGATATCTGCTACAGAGATGGCATTGGCCAGTGCCCACGAGGAAGCCACACTCCTTTTAGAGTGTGCTTGAATTCCCAAAGGGGCATGCACAGCCTGGGCCTTGAATGCCAAAGTGATGGCATCCACAATTCAGTGGGCAAGCCTCTGTTTTGAGACAGCGTTTCCTTTCCGCTGTCCGCCGAAGCTGCTCAGAGCTTCTAAAGCACTGTGTAAGATCCAAGTAGATCAGCAAAACACGCACAGGACACAGCTACGACAGGACTGGGTCTGCCTCCTCCCAGGGCAGCGCTTGCAGGCTCACCACCTGATCCCTGACGGGGGCCATGGGAACCTTGGACACATAGCCCGGCCAGGGTCTCAGGATCATGTGAGAGTCTACTGGACCAAACTCCAGGCAAGTATCGCACGAGAACGTAAGCTGTATACCCGTATGTCCAGGGGAGTGACATGCAAATTCCACTAACCAATTCTCATTGGCCTTTTATCAAAGATCAGAGGTGTTTGGGGCTCCCAAGAGGAATCCCTAGTGTCACAACATCAATACAACGTAATAGTAGGGTTAAAATTTATGTGTAAGTAGACAGCAAATTGCAATTTTTGGTTGATGCATAGATGAATGTCATAAATGATGGCAAAGTGTTTTGCTGCATAAGAAACTAAAAACAGACGCAACTTGCTCTCAGACTATCATGCAATGTGTGAAGATGTGTGACTATACAAATATTATAAATAATATATCCATTTCATTACACTTCAAATCAGTTAAGAAAACTTTGGAAATCAACTATTTTGTTTTCTAATTGTGAGTTACCTGGAGTTGGTTCAGAGTAGCTGTTAGACATCAGCACTAAAAGTAAAAAAAATATATATAAAAAAAAATTCCATTAATTCAACACAATTCAATTCAAAACAAATTAAAATGTTTATGCTTGTAGTTTAAATAATTGTGTTTAGTTTTCTGCTTCTTAAGATAATTTCCCACTCATTTCTTTGTGGATACATCAGTCAACTGATGTTGGAGATTCAGTATCTCATCAAACACACATCTGCAGGACTCACAGGTGAATTTAGAAGTGAATTCACTGATGGGGTGAATAAAGTTTTGTTTGCATTGAGCCAAAACCATCATGTGAGGATGAAAATAAATGTGTTGTGGTTTGTTGACAAGTGTCGTTACAGTACCATGTATATGCCTATATTCAGTATATGTTTCACACTCAAATATAAGTGAGAAATGAGAGCAGTCTGCAGGACTTGATAACAGATCAGACGTCAGAGCAACCGTTTGAACCAAAGGTGCACCTCCCAAAACACAATAACTACTGTATGTTGTTAAATTAAATATCAAAGATAAATACAATTCCATTATCTTAATATGTAAAAGTATTGAAAAGCAACTGCCTGTTTGGTGTCACTGACAGGGCTGGCCCAGACTCTGTTGGCACCCTAGGCCAGATTTTAGATTGTCGCCCCCCCTTAAAGGGATACTTCACCTCTGGGAAGATGAATGTGTATTTAAAATTGGTCATTTATATAGTATAAATGTGAAATTATTTTTGAATTTGAAGCATTCTAGACAGAGAAAAGGCAGAAAATGTATTTTTTACACATGTGGCTGAAAGACAACAACTCCCAGAATGCACTTGCTTTGCTGCCCTTACGAGGCCACTCCCAAACCACGCCTACCGGTTACAGGCGCCAGTCTCTCTCTGAAAATATAAGGACATTCTAAAACGCCGTGAAAAACGCTTAACGTGGCTTACTGTACTAAGACAGTGATATTAAAAGACCAAACTAAGTACACATCATATTAATAAAACATACTATGTATAAAAAAATAAGATGAGTCCAAAATATGAACGCAACGCGTTTAATTACACGTTAAGCATTTTCCTCCCACATCATATTAATAAAACATACTGTAATGAAGACGCGGACAAATCAGGATCCATTTGCGGATTTTATTAAAGACGAAAGGCAGGGGACAAAACTTGGCAAAGAGTTCGTGGTCAGGCAGGCGTTAGGTCGGGACTGGCAGCTTGGTTCGTGGTCAGACGGGCGAGAGGTCGAGGCAGGCAGCGGACAGAAGGATGGTCGGGTTCGGACAAGATTAGATCGAGGTAATTAATCGCTCAGTGATGCAGCCGGGGCAAACAAGACTTCGCAGTAAGGGCACGGGGAAGCGAGGCTTAAATAGAGGGAAGATGATGGCAACAGCTGTAGGTGATCTGTGATTGTTAGAACTCAGGTGAAGCGGATCTCAGGTGATCGGTCGAGGGAGCGTCTTCACCAGCGTTCGTGACACATAGCCTACTATGTATAAAAAAATAAGTTGAGTCCAAAATATGAACGCAACGCGTTTAATTACACGTTAAGCTTTTTCTTCCCAAGAAAATCGTAATAAGAAAACGCTGTGGAGTAAAAAAAAAAAAAAAAAACTTTTCCTTCTCCAACGCCCTTTTGTGTACGCGTCCCTTAATAAACCATATATGTATAAACAAATAAAATGAGCCCAGAATATGAACGCAATGCATATGATACAACTATGCTACATCGTGACTCTATAAATCGTGAGTTAGTTGATAAATTGACTGACTACACGGGAAGAACATTATAATTCCGTGTGTCCAAACTCTGTACATGACGTCTTAGTATAAGAAAAACAAACAAAATACTCACTTTACACTAAGCCGTCCGTTTGTCCCTGCTTTGGCTGGCGTTTCCAAATACAAAACTTGGGTGCTCAGTTTATGCTCATGTTATTGGTGCAGTTTCATCACCGGATTCAGCGATCTCGTCCAGTATCGCTGAAATTCGCGACAGCAATAGGACTCTCCATCTGTTTCCATAGGAGCACAGCAAGAGCACTGACACCACCAGTGACTCCAGCCTCTGTTCATCGCTGTATTGCGGCTCGTACCGGTAGCGCGAGCATCAGATTCTCGCAACAGATCTTCGAAATCCCCTTCTGCCATTTCAACTTCAAAACTACCTTCAGCCATCGTGATTAACCTACTTGTATACAAACTTTCTACACAGAGCAAGAGCCTGTTTTCTTAGCTTCTACAGAAAGATGGCTGACACCATCTTCACATTCTGTGAGTGAGATCCCGCCCCATATGGGCGTGGTGAAAACATGCCGGAATACAAGCTGTAGTTTTAAGCCTCTGGACCAAAAATCCTCCGATGACGCAAAATGACGATTTTTGCGTCATCGGAGGATTTTTTCCAGACTAAAAATAAATAAATCTCTCGTCTCAGGGGGATTTGAGGGGGGGAGAGCTCGGTAATTTGAAAATACTACTCGTTTTCTACTGATACAAAGCTTAATGCTAAATCCTGAAGTAACCCTTTAATATTTTAAGGAATAGTAACATTAATATGTTTAGTAAAGGCCAAAAAATAAAAACAGAAAAGATCAGATGCCATAACATAACATTTTTATACTACACCTCCATCTTTTCAATCTTCCTGCGGTGCTCGGGTACTTACATTTACGCATTTGGCAGAGGCTTTTAACCAAAGCGACTTACAGAGCCCTTATTACAGGGACAATCCCCCCGGAGCAACCTGGAGTTAAGTGCCTTGCTCAAGGGCACAATGGTGGTGGCTGTGGGGTTTGAACCAGCGACCTTCTGATTAGCAGCCCTGTGCTCTAGCCACTATGCCACTTACTTACCCGAAAACTAAATTGTCTATTGGAGTTTTGTGCTAGTTATATTTATTAACTATTAGTATTTTTTTTTCATTGACATGAATGTGCCAGCTTTTCAGGTCCCACACAGAGGTTGCACTATAATTATTTGACGGACCCAGTTATAAAATTTCCCTCATGTTGTATATTTATCAGTCATATTTGATTTTCACGATATATTCAACATTTTCAGTTGAAAATGACAATGCGTGGCAAGTTCAAGTATGATGCAACTTTTAAAAGTGTAATTACATTATTGATTTTTCTTGCTGCAAAGCAATCTAGCAATCTTACACATAGACATACTGGGCGAGCAAGTGACAGATGGAATAACTCGACTTGAAAGAACGAGTAGTCTCAGAAAATGATTTGTTCAATTTGGATTGCGCACAATGCGTGCTCTTGTTTCGTTCATTTGATGCAGGACAGCCGTAAAGGATCTGTACAGGAAAAAGAAACATTCAAGTCCTGAGTCTGTCTTGTACGGAGCCCCTAAAGGGTCAAGCTAGTGGGGAAAAAAATAAGCAAATGCTTTTGCATTTTCTTGAGAATATGTGCCTTCTCTCACAAAATGTGTGTCATAATGACAGTCTTGTGCTAGATGTCTAGACTGTAAAAAACATTGAGCTGGTTTTACTCAAAAATAAATTGAGGCAACTATGTGAGTGGTCTACGCCCCTGTATGTAACCATTCATCAGTAATGTACGGATGTTAGTGGCTCATTTTTCTCAACACAGGGGTAGAGGGGCACACATTCATCACGAGAGGGTGCACTTCTGAGAAACAATAATAAAAATTCCTCGTGGGGCCCCGCCTGTCAAACGCCTACATCAACAATGCTATGTATGGCCCTGCTCTTCCTGTCCCCTTTGTTGGCACATTACAGGAAATAGTTTGAAGTGTTAAAAAAGATTTTTATAACAGAACTTTTGACCAACTTTTTGCAAAGCTTCTGCTTATAGACTCTCAGCCAGATAATGAAGACAATATTACAACAATAGGGCCTCCTGCACATTACTCAAACATGTTCAATAAGAACAGCAGACAGACCGTAGATTAATAGAGAAGTTGAGAGTGATCTGAGAGCTCAAGATGGAGAGAGTCTATTTAAAGATACAGCACATACAACACCAACACACGGAAACAGAAATATGTCTTATTCAACAGACAATCCAAAGATTATTACTATAAAATAAGATACAAGTATATAAAATATGAAGAGATGAAACACAAAGTTACAACATGTGCACAAGTCCATCATCTTTCACATGAACACAGACAGATGCATTTGATCTGTAACACACAGTAATAACTGCAGTCTTCACTCTCATCATCACTATAACACAAAACATTATTTATATATGAACAGAATAACGATGAACATTGAGACAGTAAATCTACAGTATAGACCTGTGCACCCACATCACCATCATGTGTTTCACACACACACAAATAACAAAAGATGATATAGAATATAATAAAATACTCACAGAGTATAAGAGGCAGCACACTGGACTCCATACTGTCACATTAATGAACTGTTTGTACAGTGCTTTGTGTCTAAACTAAACACTTCCTATGTTCAAACGTCATTTCACACTTCAGAGACAGAGATAATAGGGCAGATGCCAAGGGTCTACAGACCAATGCATGCAGAACACACAATAAGATATTTAACTTCTCTTTCAGTACATTCAAGCTGTTGAAGATGTTCCTCTTCAATTTGAGCAAAGACTTGGAAATTAACATCTAAACACACATGCAAATCATGTCAACTGGATCAGACACACAAGTGACTCTGAAGTGAATTAAATTCAGACTGTCTGTGATTCACAGTAAAATTTAAAACATGTTCATTTCTCCTCTAAAGGAGGTCTGAAGCGTAACGGTCTCTTAAACTCTCAGTATCGGGGTGTTAAAGGGAATTAAAGAAGATGCTGAAAGTCTGACACGTCAAGACAAGAGTGAAACTGCTGCACCAGATCTGATAACACAACATGTTCTGAGTTCCTGGAAACAAACACAAACAGAAAACTGTGAAAACAGAGCGAGAATGTTTAAAGTCAAATGTGAAGAGAAGATTGTGATAATGATAAAACAACAACGTGGCAAAACAATACATGTGTAAAGTAGTTCACGCTCACGTGCAAGGAAGAGGCGAGAATCCGGCTTGACGTACAAATAATAGTTTAATGGTAAACTCAAAAGACAAACACATAGGATGACGGGCATGTCCGTAAACAATCTCTCTCTGCCACACCGCCCTCTCGGTGGCTTGATTAGCCTAATACGGGACCAGGTGTGTAGGATCACGACCCGGCCCTGCCCTGCCACAACATGCAATTACTAGAAAGCTCTCCATGTTTTTCCACCACATGCAGGTATTGCATTTCAAATGTAATTTAAATAACTTTGTTTTTAGACATTTTAATTAAAATAGCAACAGATCAAGTGAAAATATCTGCATCAATGAAATGCTCAAGCAACTTTCTGAAGGATGAATGATTGACTTTACCTTATTACATGCTTTTCAAAAATAAGTGCCAAATTCAGTGTTTGAGAAAAGACTAAAAAAGACATAAATTTGTATTCTACGTTTAGTTGAAATGTGTAACGTGTAGATGTTGGACAGAATGACACAGGAACAGGGAAACAGTTCCAAAATATTTATTCACAATAATATGTAGAATGTCAATCATGCGCCACCGTGCAGAGAGTAGTGATTAGTGAGTTCACCAGCAGGGTGTGTGTGTCGTGGAAGTCAGAAGTTTGGAAGAATCCTCTGTAGAAGTTAGGTAATGTGAGTAATGTCCAGGACAATGCATGTAAGAGCAGAATTGTAGATCCCTGGCACGCGGGCATAGACTGGAATTCCTCCGTGGATTGCCAGGCTGAAACTCAGCAAAGACTGGAAGGAAAACCACAACCCAAACTACACGGGCAAACAACAGAGTGACAAGACAGGACTCAGCTAAACAAAGAGAGCGAGGTTAGTACTCAATTGATATAATCATCTGGAGAAGAAACAGAGAAACATGAGGGCATAAGTAGGGAGTGATATCAGGCTGGAACAGGTGTTCCGAGCAACATAGCAGTAATGACAGTGATGAGACATAAACCGCTTTACAATAAACAACATATTTACACAAAACAATTTACATAGCAAATATACACATACCTACACAACAATTTACATATCAAATGTACACAATACACACAATGTAGAATACATATACACTAGATAAGGGTATAAATATATATATATATACACTAACTGAATTGGGAGCGAGAATATGTTAACAGAATGAGGATTAATAAAGTGCTGATTGATGATCGTGAGGGATCAAGTGTTCAAAAGTCTTATTGCTTCTGGGAAGAAACTGTCATGTAGTCGGGTGGTGCGGGTCCTGAGGCTGCGATACCGCCTGCCTGATGGAAGCAGTGAGAGCAGCCCATGACTCGGGTGGCTGGAGTCTCTGATGATCCTCCAAGCTTTATTCACACACCGTCTGTTATATATCCTGGAGGGAGGGAAGCTCACATCCGATGATGTTTCTGCCAGTTCGCACCACCCTTTGCAGGTCTTTGCGGTTGTGGGCGGTGCTATTGCCGTACCAGGCGGTGATGCAGCCAGTCAAGATGCTCTCAACAGTACTGGTGTAGAACCGTGTGAGGATGTGTTGGTTCATTCCAAACTTCCTCAGCCGTCTCAGGAAGAAGAGGCGCTGGTGAGCCTTCTTCACAACGGCCTCAGTGTGGACGGACCATGTGAGTTCCTCAGTAATGTGGACACCAAGGAACTTGAAACTGCTGACTCTCTCCACCGGTGCTCCATTAATGGTGATGGGGCTGTGTTCTCTGTCTTTCTTCCTGAAGTCCACCACAAGCTCCTTGGTTTTACTGACGTTGAGGGAGAGGTTGTGCTCCTGACACCAGCGTGTCAGAGTGTGCACCTCCTCTCTGTAGGCTGTTTCATCATTGTCAGTGATCAGACCTACAACCGTCGTATCGTCAGCAAACTTAATGATGGCATTGGAGCTATGTGTCGCCACACAGTCATGTGTGTACAGGGAATACAGGAGTGGGCTGAGAACACAGCCCTGCGGGGCTCCAGTGTTGAGGGTCAGTGATGAGGAGATGTTGCTGCCCATTCTAACCACCTGACGTCTGCCTGACAGGAAATCCAGGATCCAGCTGCACAGCGAGCTGTTTAAGCCCAGAGCCCGGAGTTTCACATCAAGCTTGGAGGGCACTATGGTGTTGAATGCTGAGCTGTAGTCTACAAACAGCATTCTCACATACATGTTCCTTTTTTCCAGGTGGGATAGAGCAGTGTATTGTAGATGCAATGGCATCATCAGTGGAGCGGTTGTTATGGTAGGCAAACTGTAATGGGTCCAAAGAGGTGGGCAGAACAGAGCAGATGTGATCTCTGATTAACCTCTCGAAGCATTTGCTGATGATGGGGGTGAGGACAACAGGACGCCAGTCATTTAAGCAAGTGATTTTGGCTTGCTTCGGTACAGGCACAATGGTTGATGTTTTGAAGCATGTGGGGACTACAGACAGGGAGAGGGTCAGGTTGAAAATGTCCGTAAAAACACCAGCCAGTTGGTTCGCGCATACTCTGATGACGCGGCCCGGAATGCCGTCTGGATCCGCGGCTTTGCGAATATATATTTTCATATAAACCCAAACAGTCTTTTAAGAGTCACACTTGAACTGTAAGAGAGTGACGTCTTTATACTCCTGTGAAAACAATAGCAAGATTTTTAATAAAGGAAAATAAGATGTTATAATAAAAAATGTGGGTGGAGGAATATAGTATCCGCTTTAAAATACAGATATCATGAATGAGGATGTAATGATAGTTGTATATGTGCAAATGCAGAATATAGATTATTTAATCTGCACATCAATAGTGTATTTAATAACATGCAACAAACAGACTAAATAAAATACAACTGCAGGATAGATGGAATAAAAATAATCCCGAGGGATGATATACTAACATTGTGATTTAACAGTTTGTTTCTTTGGGTTGTTGTTGATGGGTTAAAAGTGAGATCAGATTGCTTAATTTAATTTGTATTTTCAAAATTGTGCAACAATGAAAAATATTATTAATTTAAGTATATTTTGTGAATATTGTAATTAAAAATATACATTTATATTAATATAAATATAAATTAACATTTATATTAATATAAATGTATTCATTATTACTATTGAAGAGGCTACTTACTGTTCAAATAAAAAAAATAAAGTAAAAAACGAAGCATTTGTGTCATGCACACAGAGATGAACTGATCTAAAGATCTTGAGCGGGAAACTGCCGCCGCTTGTTTGAAAAGACGATACGTTCATTCATTGGTCAACTGTGATGCGTAGACGTCCATATCAGCCAATCACAAGCCTCTTCACCCTCCCAACACTGAGCGCGTGCTCAAACCAAGCGTGCCGCACAAGCCCTCAAAAGTGAAGCCAAAACGTCTCGATCGCCCCCCAGAGGCCGGTCCTAGTATAGGTCATAAACCCCGCCTCCCCATGTTATTCAACGGGACGTGAGACCAACTAAACTATTAAATTACACTTCACATATCTTTTTTCCAAAGACAGTTTCTGTAATTTACTGTAGTTTTTATCACGCTGATGTAATTTCAAGTGTTTGTTTTTAAAATAAGTTTGTTTTTAGTTAGTTATTTGATGCTATAAAAACGGTGCTGTTACGTCATGATTGACAGCTGTGATTGACAGGTTCTCTGAGCGAAGTAGTCACTGAAGCACCAACGGACTTTTTTTCGGGATATTCGGAGGATTGAGGAGATTGGAGCTTTAAATTACATATCTAAATTTCTATAATTAATTATTTCACACCGACATAATGGGTTGTTCTGCAGTAGAATGTGCTAACCGATCTGGCATGTCCGATCGATCTTTGAGTTTTTTTCGGTAAGTTAAATTTATAAGCTATTAGTAAATAAATGTTATGGGCCAGCTAGCTTAAAGAGAACAAGCCTATTTAAAAGCAGGTGATCGTTAACTAGTAGAAGTTACTAATTATTTTAGAACGGAGCAGACAGAGGCCACTTAAAAAAAAGTGCAGGGGCGTGTGCTTGCGATTGATTCTGCGAGAGTGAGGGCGGGGCCTTGTTTTCGCGGCTTTACTTCCTGCTCACTACTGCGCATGACTGGTCCCGAAAACGCAAGTGCGCAGACTCAAGTTCCAAGATGTCAGCGCCATATCGGTACACTGGCGGCTTCAGTTCTCTCCGATGGAAAAGAGCGAAGGGGCGTCGTCCATCTTTTTTTACAGTCTATGGCTCAAACTAACCTGTAAAAGCAGTAACGCTCATCTGCATTTCTTGAGAAGAGATTGTTGAAGTCATGGCAAGACTCAAACAGACTGCTCGTAAATCCACCGTTGGAAAAGCCCCGAGGAAGCAGCTCGTTACTAAAGCCGCCCGTAAGAGCGCTCCAGCCACCGGTGGAGACAAGAAACCTCATCGTTACAGGCCCGGTACCGTGAGAGATCCGCCGTTATCAGAAGTCCACTGAGCTGCTGATTCACAAACTGCCTTTCCAGCGTCTGGTGAGAGAAATCGCTCAGGATTTCCGGATCTGCGCTTCCAGAGTTCCGCTGTCATGGTCCTGCAGGTGTCCAGCGAGGATAATTTGGTCGGTCTGTTCGAGGACACCAACTTGTGTGCCATCCATGCCAAGAGGATCACCATCATGCCCAATGACATTCAGCTGGCACGCCGGATTCGCGGAGAACGCGCTTAAATCCACAGTGACGTCACACACATAAACCCCGGAGACTCTTTTAAGAGTCACTTAAATCCCACTGACGGATCAATTCATTGCCAACGAGTCTTCTGATCTGTTGTACATTAGACAAATATTGAACTTTAATTTTCTCAATCAGAAAAATACATAAAGTTATAAGAGGAAATTACAGAGATAAAGGTACTGAATCATGTTGGTGATGGAGGTTGTCAATCACGAGGCGATGGGCGGGATTAACATTTAGAAGCCTCTGATTGGCTGTTCTGAAGTTCGAAGAACGCTGAATGTGTCCAATGAAATCAATCGTGAGTTTCCGTGATGACTGTTTATTGTTTGTCTCCGGTGTGAAAATATACTGGAGCATTTAGAGGTCCAGGAAGGAGAGTTTCGCGATCTACATGTATAAAGTCCTGAAGCAGGTTGATCCTGACACCGGGATCTCCTCCAAGGCGATGGGAATCATGAACTCTTTCGTCAACGACATCTTGGAGCGCATCGGCGGTGAAGCGTCTCGTCTCGCTCACTACAACAAGCTCCACCATCACATGGAGAGAGATCCAGACCGCCGTGCGTCTGCTGCTGCCCGCTGAACTGCACAAACACGCCGTGTCTGAGGCACAGTCACCAAATACAGCAGCTCCAAGTCCAATAACATCTGTGTTCTCCATTAACACAAACACTCTTTTAACACTCACATGATCTCGTTTAAAGAGTTTGGATCTTTACAGAAAGTGTATCATGATTTAGTGGCTCCACCATGTGTGCTTATGAAAAATAACCACCAACAGTGTCATTTAACTGCTTTATACCTTTTGTTCTGGGAGTCATTGTAGACATGAAAGGTTTGTGAAATAAGAATGTGTTATTGGGTTTATTTAATGTGTTAATGTCTTTCAGAACCGCACATGTATGCCCAACAAAGTGATATTCAGTAACTCACTGAACTTGGAAACTGGTGATTCTCTTCAAATAAATATCACACACCGTCCTGACCGACTGTCTGCAGCGCTTCAGATCATCCCAATAACTGCCGACATCTACAATCCCTCAATTTCATGTCGAATGATTTTCTGTTTAGGCAAAACATAATAATAATAATGACTTCAAATACACATTTTTTTACAGAAGTACGGTATCAGTATTGGTATCGATGATATTGGACTTGCAAATATTGGTATCGGATCTAAAAGAAAATGAGTTGTATCACGGGATTGAGGACGACCTGGCTGGCGATTTGGGGATGGCAGCAGAAACCCCTCCGGTGCCACCACTGCCAGCTTAACACTAGAACTACCGGAATTCTGTAACTGCTAGAATGGCCATAACGGTCATTCTGCCCGTTCATAGACTGCACCAAATGCCATTTATTACATATTTACATTCGGAACTTCTATTGAGGTTTTACAATGAAGCTTCTAGTGTATGTCGTCATATTTTATGACGTCATCACCCTCATTGTTTTTTAAATCCTCAATGTGAATAAAATAGAATAATGGATTAAATGGAGCGTCAAGCGAACGCAGATAGTCGTGATACGATATTTGTTGTGTTATATAATAGTGTCAGACTATACAAATATATATATATAAGCTATATAAGTGTCTCGCTTCGTGTCCAGTAACTTTTTTTTTTTTTTTCACCGCAGTGAAAATGTTTTTGAAAATCGTTCGATAAAAACATGTTGTGAATTTTGGAAATTATTACATCTTTTATTATCTTTTTTAAAAACACGTTGACTTTTGGACTGAAACGCTCCAGAGTTATTGGAAATGTTTGAACAACACGGACACAACCCTCTGCAGCACCACTGGAATCAAAATCCACGAATAAATGAATCTGTTTTAATAATAATAATAATAATAAACACCAGGACACGAAATTTAAATTCTAATGAATGTGAAAATGCATTATATGTATTTCAATGCATAGTAAAAACCTTGGACATGTATGAGACACACATCTTGACCCTGTCTTCCCCTCTCCATCTGCAGCTGCTGCTGTCCGGGTCCTCGCACCATCAGCTGTGGGGCTTTTGCTCTCATATGGCCGTAGCGAAGTTAATTTGCCCGTCGCATTATGAAGTTCCTCCGTGACATTTGTGCATTTCTTGAACATAATGGACGCATTTTTCACAGCCAGGTCAATGATATTATAAAACACAGCCACTGGACATCTACGTGTGGCTGCTTTCACAGAGTATTTCCTCGCCATTTGATCCAGCACATCTACTCCGAACTTGGTTCTGTTGTAGTATGTGTCTCTGGTTTAGTCTTTTGGCCACTTGTGATGGCAGCAGCTGTGTGGACAGTTCCTACTTTTGCACTGATGACTGTGAATGTTGCATTGTCACTTCTCAGCACCTCCGTGGTGAACAGCCCTTTGATCCTTTACGTAGAAAACGCTGAAACTCTTTCCCAAATGAGCATCATAACATCAGCGAGCACAATTACATTTCCTCCAATGCACATTAAAGCCAACAACTTAAAATCAATTCATGTATTGATTCAGGTGTTAGTACAGGTGATGGTGAATGAAGAGTTCACAGCATCATAATGAGTGTGTTATGAGACAGTATAAGCAGTTATTTTCATGTACATTATTGTTTTGAGGTTTATAATCACTTTAAAATGACTCTTTATGTGACTGTGATGATGGTTTGCCCCAATTTTGATTCACATTCTGCAGTTTTCAGTCAAATTACTGTCATTTTACTATTTATAAAGAACACGTCAGATGAATATATGTTACAATATAACTCTTCATTCCAGCCCATGTAATAATATTATCCATTACATTTATGAGAGTATTTGTCCAAAAACTGTCGTTCACGGCAATCTCACATTCATTTCAATGGGAGATCTGCAGAGCTTGTCAGAGTGACAGATTGTCATCAAGGGGGTGGAGCTTAGAGAAGGTTCAATTGGTAAAACATAAAAACAGTCAAAAGTTGAACTTGTTACATAATATACATTTAATCCATTATTACTGTAAATGACACTTAAACTCAATGAAGAGTCAATAACACATCCAGAAACATTACATTCAGTACACTTCAGTATGTTCTTTGAAATGATGTTATTTTCATAAGTTCACATTTAGAAGTATTTAAGTGTACATTTGTTCATTCACATTGAGAATGTTTCATAAAGAAACAGATTGTTAATGAAAACAGCGAGACTTCAAATGCAGTCCAACTTTATTTAACATAAAAGCAAAATCCAAACGGTACATGTTATAAAGTGAAATATAGAGTGAAATGTAGTAAGAGAGAAAGTTCAGGACAAATACAGACAGTATATATGATGATGAATGTGATGAACAGAATGAAATAAACATTATTAACTGTAAAGCTGCTTTGAAACACATATAAAATATACTGCAGATAATTAACAGTAGATTATTGGATTATACTGGATACAGGTGAAACATAAACATCTGAGTTTTAAACAGAAAGCAAGTTTATAAAACAATGAAATGCACAATTAATCCAGAATGTGTTTTTTATCACTTATGCATCAAACACATTAATAGACACTGATTACAGATCTATAAGAGCGACTGACTCCACTAATATACTAAGTACACTATTATCTTGAACTCTTTTTAACGTGACGTGAGTTTGGCTCCTCCTTCAGTGGTGTGTTTCTACTAGGTCCTGTAGGTGAATATTATTGGTCGCATCTCATCATCATGTCTGGAAGAGGAAAAGGAGATTTTAAACATCATCGTAAAGTTTTGCGTGATAATAATCAGGAGAATCAAACCCGCTATTCGTCGTCTCGCTCGTCGTCTCGGTGTCAAGCGGATCTCCGGTCTGATCTACGAGGAGACTCGCGGTGTGTTGAAGGTGTTTCTGGAGAACGTTATGCGTGATGACGTCACCTACACTGACACGTCAAGAGAAAGACGTCACTGTCATGGACGTTTTGCACGCGCTGAAACGACAGAGACGAACTCTGTACGGATTCAGAAGATAAACGACTTTATTCTGGGGAAATTAAACGCTCTTTTAAGAGTCACACATCTTCTCACACTAAAGAGTCGATGTTTAAACGGTAGTTGTGCTTCATTTCAATAAATAAGCGGAAGAGATGAAAGGAAAGTCAATCTGATGGTCAGTTTCAAACACGAGTCGATGGGCGGGACTTTCATTTCAAAGCTTTTGATTGGCTCTTTCCTCCCGTCAATCTAAGAGCTGACCAATGAAATCATTTAGTGGGTTTGATCCATGAAGACGCGCAATCAGAGGACACGTCGACTCCTTTATAAATTATCATAGAGGGAATAAAAACTAATAATAAATAAACAATTAACAATAAATGAGTATAATCACTTTTCGTCTGATCTTATTATGTGAGAGTCAAATGAATCATTGGATTCAGCTGGAAATGAGTCATGTGGACAAGTTACAGATAATCACATGATCTGACTGCCATTAAACAACATTCATAGATGAATTTGAACCTAAATACTTTCAGATATTGTCTATAAAATATGCATAGTTCTTCTACATCTGAATAATTTAATAATACTATTCCCTCTGCTCAAAGTGACCCAAACATCGGTGATCAAGTGCTTTATAGTGGAGTCAAATTAAAGTCAATGAAAATATAAATAATTTAATAGATGCACTTTAAATAACACACTAACAAAACATTCATCTGAATGCAAATGTAACAATCTGGTTGAATTAAACATGCTTTGCAAGTCTATCAACAGCTGCTCTTCTCCGTGCCAATGTGATGAGATGCACCTGTTAAATTGTGGCAGTGCAGAAAATCTGTGCCCCAGTGTGCCACAATCAGTTTCCGTTTTACTTTCACTTTCCCTTTGCGAGAATGTGTGGAGTGATTCATTTAACGGTGGAAGATCTAGGGAAGTGTGTCATCGCCAATAGTTAGTGTTGGATTATCGTGGAAAAACAGCCGCTTGTCAATCTGATGCTTCCTGTGTGTGTGTGTGTGTGTGTGATGTCTGGTGCATTGCGGAGTTCGACTTGCACTTCCAAATCGACAGTTTTTGTTGGTGAGCTGTTCTGAAGACAAGTCAAGGCTGCTTATCCGCCTATCTTGGTGTCTGACTATGAGGGTCATCTACACCCTCTAGCTGCCTTCATGTCAGCAAACTCTCTACGCCGCCATTACACACGTGACTACACTCGCACCCACTCGCTTAACTTCCGTTTCGCACATTCCGTGTGTTTAGTGTGTTTGCGCGGTTGGCTGCTCTGTAAGATTGTTGTTGTTTTTTATTATTTACAACGAAATGAACGAAATGTTTATCCCTTGTTTCTTTTTTCTCTTTTTCTTTCTTATGAGCAATTTATGAATGAATGTGGACACGAATCTGCCAACTTGGATTAGCGTGACGCGTTGCACGGATTTCAAACAAGATATTTTATTATTATTATGGACATTATAGAATAAATCTCCCATGTGAACTTAATTTTTCTGGGACTATTACTGTGATTTTAATTTTCCTGTTTGGGTTCATTTAATTTTGTCTGGCACGATAAGATTTCTTTAATGTATTTATGTTCGGGCGACCACCTACAAAGTTTTAGGGTGAAAAATGAAACATGGCAAATATGATTTTATGATGATTTCTCTGAAGTAAATACAACTGGTCATATTATAATGTTTTAAAAAAATCACCTTAAATATTAAAATGCAAAACAACTGGAATATTGCATAATTTCTTTTTACAGACAGTTAACAACTTCTATATTTTAAAGATGCTCTCTTTTTCTTTTCTTTTTTTGTCAACAAGCTTTTGCCTAGAAAATCTAATAAGTCTTTTATTAGTTAAGAAGGATTCGTCAATCACTCAATGAATGAGATGTTGGAAGTCCAGAATTTAGATGAAACATTAATTTGATTTTAAATTGTTTTATTAACTAACTTCTAGAGATTGCAGTTATACATGACATGGTAAAAAATGATTTGATATAATCCTGAAAGTAGGTTAAAATAAATGTTTATAATAAGTATTAAATAAATAAGTATAAAATAAATGTTTATAATAAGTGTGACCCCTAAAAGCACAAGTGGCTCCTGACTAAATACTTTAATTTGCCAGACATGTCCGGTGTGCAAACACCTTTATGTTAGCGAGCCGCTTGTGTTGAGAAATATGTTTAAAAACACAAATACTGTTGTGTAATGAGCAGCCCAATTCGTATCTGAAAAAATGCTGAAATAATTTGAGAATCATTCTGGAAATCTTCTGATTATCGATGCATGAAAACGGTGTATATAAAAAAAAAAAAAAGGCGTTGATCCCAAGCTCATTAAAAATGTTTTATGTTCATTTTATTATTATTATTTATTAAATTAAATGAATACATCAATATGTATAAAATAATAACTTACTAATAATAATAATTTACTTTATGACATTAATAATCAAGAGTTTAAGATCGTATTTAAATCTGTAAGAAAGCATAAAGTCCAGAATATTTCAAACACAAAGACACACTTATTTAAAGTAGGAAACATCAGATCACACACAAATCCACACAATAAAACTAGATCAGAATAAAACTAAAGTGTTTCTGCTCTTATTCATTATTTGAACATGAAACAGGCGACTTTAATCCAGAACAGGAAATATTCAAGTAAAAGATTCAAATAGAAATCAAATAAAAGCAGAAACACAAAATACAATGTTTTAAAATCATATGAATGATAAATCAATTCTGCAACAAATGAAACATGGTGAAATAATGAACAGGAATGTAAGAAAAGTCTTCTGAACGTTTTTAAAGAGATTCAGATTGAAGTTTCTTCCTCTGTTACTGCAAACTGACTTTGATCTTCAACAGATGAAACTATCAAATACAAAAACAATATTATAAACATGTCATTGAACTAGACTTTCATATTGTTTCCTCTGCTGTTATTGTCTTTGTGAACAAACATTTCATCTGTTGATTATATTGATCTCTTTTACCTCTCGCTCTGTAGCATTTGAACACCAGCACGACTGTCACGATCAGATATGGACAAACTGCCAGAAGAGAACTGAGAGTGTGGAAGTCAGAAATCTGATTGGCTGTGAAAAACAGACACACAAGCACATGATGATTGAGTATATCTGAACAAGTGCACATGAATGAATAGAAAAGAGAGAATAAACTCTCACCTGTGACTGAGATCCAGCTCTCGGGTGACTGTCCTCTCTCTCCGTGTTTACAGGAGTAGAAACCCTCATGTGACTTTGAGACAGTAGGGATGCTCATCTCTCCTGTCGTCTGTTTCTGGAGGAGTGATCCATCTTTATAGAAATCAGCTGTGAGGATTGAGGAGTTTGTAGATCGATGTAAACAGTGTAGAGTCAGAGTATCTCCCTCAATCACAGGATGAACAGAACTCTCCAGAATCACATCACCATCTACACAACAGAGGAAATGGAGAAACAGCAGGAAGAAGTTTAAGCACATATTTAAAGTAACATATTCAGCTCTGTTTTAAGTATAAGTATCATGACACTATATCTGCTGTTATATAGACTCACCGTGTACTGTGATGTTAATATGAGGACTGTGTTCTCCAGATTGAGACTGACACCAGTACACTCCAGTGTCAGATGTTTTAAGGGAACTGATTTCACATGTAGATCCTGTAGATGAACAATCTTTCATTCTCTCACTGTCTGTGTTTCTTCTCACTGTCCATCCAGTGGAGTTATTGTGATCCTCACAGTTCAGAGAGAGAGAGTGAGATGAGAAGTGTTGACTTCTGCTGGGACTGATGATCAGAGACACTGAGGGACGTTGAGCTGAAATGAAGTTCAAACAAATACTGCAAGATAAATCCCTGTAGAAACTTATAGGTGAAAAATCGACATGAAAACTGACAAGAAGCCAGTGCAAAGACTCAAGGATAGGAGTGATCATGTGGCTCAAATTAAGTAAAATTGGGGATTAAGAAACCTCAACAAAAGAGCACAACAGCAGCCAAATCATGTCCAACATAAACATATTCTGGTCACATTCTCTTTAGGATCTCGTAGTGGACACACAATTTACAAACACAGTCACTGGTAATCTCACCTGTGGCTTTGACCCACAATGCATCACTGTAGTTTGTGTAGTAAACTGGTTCTCCTCTTCCAGCTCTACACCAGTACTGAGCTCCATCAGACACTGAATCAATATGGACTCTGTAGGAGTTTGTTTCTGTCTTGTTTTTCTCAGAGTTCTGTGTGTGTTTGTACCAGTAAAAGTCCCATCCAGCGGTCTGAGTCATGTGACAGATCAGAGTCACCGTGTTTCCTGTCAGTGCAGCTCCTGCAGTATCTGATGTGAGTTCAGGATTGAGCTTTGAGTCTGTGGTGAAGAACATTTGGGTCATTAATAAACAGAGTTCATCTTCTGCTCGTCTTTACTACAGTAATTACTCACCTTCAGAGCTCCTGATAAACACTCAGTACAAACTGAATAAACTTTGTAAAAGTCTACAGAGATGCGCACACACCTGATACAGTCAGTGTAACAGCATCACTGATGTCTGATCTCTGTGAGTCACTGATTTTCTCTCCTCTACAGCTGTATTTACCACTGTGAGATTTGTCAGATGTGATTCTGTACACTCTCTCAGTGCTGACTGGATTGACTGAATCATCTTTAATCCAGCTGTATCTCCACTCAGTGTGTGTTTGTGTCTGTATGTCACATGTGAGAGTGACTGTCTCTCCTCTGAACACATGATGATCTGGATTTACACGCACTTCAGGTTTTGGTCTCTCTGTATAAAACACAAGTAAATATTCATCTATTTTACAATAATACAAGAATTAGACTGTAATCAGTTCATCTGAAGATTATGAAGATTTGAATCATTGAAATAAATGTAATAAGTACAACAACACACATATCCACCTTTTCCTGAACACAGATTGATTTGCATCAGCGCATCACGTTAAACAATATAAAAATATACAAAAAAATTGGATACAATTTAACATTCTAATAAAGAACGTTGTCTTGATTTGTGTTACATTTTTTACTTAATAATTGCTAATATATGATTAATAGTCACCCTATAAACTCAATATCTCACTGAAAACAAATCTAAAATGTCAATAAAATAATTGTATCAATGTCTGTGAAGAAAGCAGGGAAGGCTGTGATCAAGGGGTGTGATTGATGTCAAACTGCACACACGTGGGTCAAGTGCAGGTGGACCGGTCACCGTCCTTGCTGCCTAATAGGGGTGTAACGGTATGATAACCGCCACAAACATTACCACGGTATCACGGTTTCACAGTATTTATGTGCATTGATAATATTACAAGCAGTTCAATATTTGGTTATAACCAATTCTTGAACTTTATTTTGGATTTCTTCAACTTTAATCCTTTAACTTTTGATCTTGAACATCAGGACACTCTCTTAATCCAACACGGTAAAAAGAAAAAGAAATATGTGCAGTAGTCAGATGATTATAACTCAAATATTTTACAAATAAAACATATTATTAGTATTTTCAAACACATTGTCCTGCTGTTGCGGCACATCGAAATGTTGAACGAGGGTTTAAATCCGTTTGCTGCATTTGTGAATGTGACAGAAAGCATAAACATAACTTTAGTCTCACTAGTCATTACAAATCATGTCAAACTACATTGAATCTTGTGTTTTTATGAAACGGGCTATAATTTATTATCCCGTGTACTGTATTTCCAGATACATTCATCTCCGCAAATCCCGTGGGATGGTGCTCACGGAGATGGTGCTTAATGTTTGAAGTGTTTCCCGTCTGAGCAAACTTTACAGACTGGGTATCATCAACATTGATGGAGCTTCATGGGTCTTTTACAAGTAATCCAGACAGCGGAAATAAAGGTTCAGTCTCGCCCGGACATGTCTGTATATGTTGCGCTCCTGCTGGACTTCTGATGTGCTCGTGATGCACTCGTGACACCTGCATGTCACCTTTAAAACTGAGTGACAGTCAAATGCAACACGAGGAAGAAGAAATTTAAAGATTTATTTTGAGAGGTTTCAAATAGGTTGTGTATGAAGACACTCCCATATGTTTTAGTAAACGCAATGTCTTGTTCCTTTCGTCTCAGGGAACCGAGGATACCTACGTAAACGAGACTTCATTCATATCAGGTGTGTCTCATCACACACTGCCACCGTAATCTCAGCACCCCTCCTCCTGCCCGCTCACTGCATGAACTCGGTCCACCCTTCTTAAATAGAGCATTACCACCATCATAAAAGCTTCTTCCCAGCTGGCACATGACCGACCTTCAACGTTGAAATAATGTCAGTTGTCGTTTCACCGGTGAATCAACGTTGAAATGCCGGCTGGGTTTAAGGTTAATTGTTAAAGTTACGTTTAAAGTATTAGGCCTACTTTGTAAATATTTCAGAAACATTTGAGTTTAAAGTGCCGATAGTGAACAGAGTCGAGATGAGCGTTTGATGTTTTTATGACAGCGCTTCATCTGAGTATGTAGATGTCATGAAGCGATGATCCGAGGTTTGTTATGTTCATATCATTCACTAATTTGAGTTGTTCTGACAGACAACAACTTCACAAGTTGATCCTGAAAGTCATTTTGACTCCAAATAACACTTAAATGTTTGTTGTTCTCCGTCTGAATCGCTCGTTTCGGTGGTTTTTACATTGTGTCTCGAGACCAGAAACACAAAACAGGCAATTACAATCATCATGTGTCGTCCAGTAGTTGCTCAGGAAAACTGTGGATCTGCTGATGATGCATATGATTATAATATAACAGATGATCACTCACCGATGACATGAAATGACACTTTATCACTCCAGGAAGTCCAGATTCCTCTAGATGTGCTGCTAGCGATACACCTGCATTTACTGTATCTGCTGTACATTGCAGTAATCTTGAACTCTTTCTCATTAGAGTTTTGAACATCAACATCATCACACTGAAATCTGTATCTCCAGTCTGTCACTTTTGTCCCCTGTACGTCACATGTGAGAGTGACAGTCTCTCCTCTGAATATCGGTGATGTTTCAGGATTTACAGTCAGAACAGGTTTATCTGTAACAACCAGAAACAAACACACACTCTCACTTTACAAAACACACATGTTGCATCTACAGTTATGAACACACACACACACACACAACTCTCACTTTACAAAACACACATGTTGCATCTACAGTTTCATTCACACTCTATAATAATAAATCTGCTCAATAAATAAATAATTATAATCGTTTAATCTATTTTAACACACATTGCATCTATAGTTATGAACACACACACACACACACACACACACACACACACACATTATTACTTTCCATAGACATAATGATTTTTTCACAGAAAAATTTCTGCATTTTTATATTTTCAATAAAACGACAAAGCGATTTAAGGGGACACTAGAAATTACAATACAAAACAAATAAATAGTTTAATCAATTTTATTTTATTTACACATTTAAATTTCACAACAAATTTTCAACCAATTTAATTACATAATCTTTATCAAACTTGATGAATAAAACTAAGATTAAGTGTTATTATTCCAGTTTTATTATTATTACCATATATTATATATATATATATTTGATTTACAATAATAAAGGTCACTTGTAAAAGAGTGAGGACAGTTTTATAAGAGTGCGTTCAGTGTCTGTACACTCTTGTGTTCACATTAATATTGTCGAGCATCTCTCTGAGTGCTCCATTAGAAGACTTTGTTCTAGCAACTATCCCGAATCTCTCTCACACTGGTCCCGGGACATCGGGCAGTCCTTACTGTCGAGCCCTGTATCATAATATTTTATATTTACACACTGTAATATTTTATTGGTTTGATCTTTCAATATTAATTTATATATTTGGCTCCTCTGAAAATTCTGTCATGGACATAAAAAATGTCCGTAGTTTTAACGGTAAAAACCTGTAAATTATAAAACATGAAATAACCGTTTAATTAACAGTTAAATACAGTTAATGTAAATACAAGAAAGTGTTATAACTTTTGCATTATTGCTTTGTAAAAACTGCATTATTTTACCGTAAAAACCCTCAAAACAACAGTAAAGTACACAAAAACACTAAACGGTAAATCACTGTTTACTACAGGTGCTGTTAGAACTGTTGTGTTTTTTAACAATACATCACAATGATATGGTCAACAAGAATATGTGTGTACCTCTATGAACATAAACCATTTGACTCCGGCCCTGGTCTCTCCCATTAATTACATTACATGATTTCAATGACTTTGATTTGTAATTATCAATTAAAACTAATACAATTAAAACTAATGCGGTGTCATGGAATTATTATTAAATTGATATAACATGCAATGTTAAGAAGGATTCATCCAATCAGAGCCAAAGTTCACTATTTATGATAAGTAGAACTAATGCCTGAGTAGGTGCCATTATAGTGATTTATATTGTTATCCGCTTATATTTGTATATTACGTTACGTGAAGTTTCTTTATCTGTTATTACTGCCTATAAGGACATGTTAAAAGGGCGTCTTTCATATATAATGCCGTGTCCGAGCTCTTAATGCCATCTTGTGGACAAACTAAGTACTGCAACAACTGTAATAATGTAACCTGGATTATTGCCTATATTAATGTTATTGGTTTATTTGTAATCAAATATTTGTTTGTTATTATTTGATATTTCAGACTGTTAGCATTCAAACTGAATCATCAGTAAACTTCTAACTCTGGTTCAACTAAGTCAACTTGTTCTTGCAGACATACCAGCGGATACAAATCCACCTGCTCCAGCACACAATACAGTCCTTAGAAAATCTCCCGAATATGCAATATGTGACATGTGTACAAAATTCCCCGTCTCACGCATGCGCGAGTCGAACTTGTTCAGACTTGTCTGATGTATGCAAAAAAAGTTTATTCGGCAGCATCCAGTAGGCTACACGGAGTTTCCTGGCATTGTTTCATTTTTAAGTATTTTTTCTTTGTGTGGTATTGCTGTGCGTTCCTTACGACGTAAGTAAAAATATTTAATATCATTGTAGATGTTTTTCAAATAGTGTCAGAGCGTGATTCCGTTTATTTTACCTCAGAGATATTATACAATCGGGCGCGGTGCTCGCTCGGGTTCGAGTCATCCTGTTATAGTTTGTCAACGATGTTTATTTATTTGGGAAAGAGAGTTGTTTGTCATATGTTGATTAAACTATATATGCAATGTTTTATCGGCATATTAATAATGTTACAGAGAGCACGCTGGAGTGCGATAGCTGCGCACACACTTGTAATCGGATACCTATCGTTAGCAGCAGCGGTAGTCCGTTCTGTATAATGTATCTGCATTTAGAGTATATATATTGTAATACGTTTCTGGTTTGCTATTACTTCATGCAACTTCAATCTCTGTGTATATGTATACAGGTATTATCCGTGTATATTCTGTCATGTCATATTATTATTTATATTCATTATCCTTATTTGTTCTCTCACAGAAACCACTTTTATGTATATATTCACGCAAACCTGCTATTGTATGACCTAATAAACATTGAGGATGGACAAGTTCACTCCGGAGTAGCTGCAGTTCTTTCTAACTGAAGAATTAGGCCAGTTGAGTTCCAACCATCCCACTGCACACAGAATATCCCACAACATGTTTTAAAGTCTTTATTTTATAAATCGTATTGCATCATATTAATAAAACAAAATTTGTATGTGTTGAAGCTCAGTCATTATTTTTAATTGGCTTTTCAGTTGTCCAATATGTGCCTCGGCCCTGTATAATATAAAGAAACCATATTTATAACAAGCATTTTATGTTTTAAATTTATTGCCTTTAGACTTGTCCAGTCAGCGCTCGAGACGTGTGCTCGCGCCTTTTGAACTTGAACTGGCGGTTTTTCTGTAACGGATATCAAGAATCAACGCACAGACCACGACGAGCTGCTGAAATTACATTTTCCCCACTCGAAATCTGTCTGGCACAAATAAACAAATTCTGTAAAGTTGAAGTTCAATAATTGTTTTAGTTATTTGAATAAATTTGAAACGTTTGTAACGCATTGTAGCAGTATGTCGAACTGTAACCATGGCGAGGTGAATTTCATGTTTAATCGATATCTCGCATTGGTTATTGGTTGAGTTCAGGATATGTTTTGAATATGCATTAAAATGTACACTTGCTGTTTTTGTAGTTTAACAAAGACAGAGAGAATTTGATCTGCATTATTGTTCTGCATGAACCGTGTCGATCGGGAAATTGTTTGTATTATTATTATTATAAGGGTGACATTATGGGACAGGAAATAAGTCGCCCGTTATCGAACGAAACTCCAAAACAGTGGATGTTTCGTAATAATCAGGGTTTCAATACTGAACCTTATATTAGTAATCTGGCCGGATGGTAAGAAGGGAAAACACAATTAGATCCATATCCTAAAGATGGCTCATTTATTGATCGATTCATGAGCGAATCAAAATCTATGGTTAAAAAAGGGTGGGGGGATCCTCAATGGGATTATAAATACATGAAAGAATCATACGAGGTATGGAAGAAAATGAAACCATTCTGGGACAAAGGTCCTGAATGGAAAGAAACTAATCAAATGCACGCAGCTGTCGCTGTGTCGGAACAACCGCCTAAATATGATATTGTTGTTAACAAAGCTTTAACCCCTAACCTCCAAAAGACACCATGCGCACTGTTGTATCCCGATTTGACCACAGTAAATGGCAACTCATTCGCTGCAGCCACGGACGTATACGATGAAAGGTACAAGTGAAGATACAACAGCTGCATTTCCTTTCCTGCAAAGTCTGAGGGAATATGTCCTGCACCTCAGACTGCATCGCAACGAACCTCGCGCCATTTTCAAATGTGTCGCTGTTGATTGCAAACAGTCGTTTTCCAAATAAGGAGCATTTAAGGTACAGATACAACAGCTGCATTTCCTTTCCTGCAAAGTCTGAGGGAATATGTCCTGCACCTCAGACTGCATCGCAACGAACCTCGCGCCATTTTCAAATGTGTCGCTATTGATTGCAAACAGTCGTTTTCCAAATAAGGAGCATTTAAGGGCCATTACTATCGGCGCCATAACAGCTCTAACACTGCTGTGACTGCACATGCAGCAGGTGATACGGCCTTGACATGCAGTATTTCACTATAGTCATCAGTGCAGGATGTGCCCAGTCCTGTTGCTCACTTAAAGAACCATATGAAGGAAGGTCGTGCAGTTAAATGTCCAGTGAGAGGGTGCAAAAGTGCTTTTACATCTCATATGTCTAGGAAGCACAGGAACTGTTCAGTAAACAGCATTAGCGATTCAAATACTGTCTGTTTCAACAGAGCAATGTCCTGCTGACCTGAAATATCTTCCAGGAAAACAATTTCTGGGTCTTGAAAGTGGTTGTTGTGTAGCTGCCAATGGAGCGAGAGAAAGTGTGGAATAATGGAGGCGTCTTCTAAACGTTTTCTGTTGGTGTAGCTGCAACTGTTCCCTGTTTGAAGGATGTTCTATAGGAATGTGTCTCTTGTCTCTACTCTCACGTTTCACACATAGCTCAAACATGTATGTCACCCCCATATAAGGTAATGAACTATTTCATTGGTGGGGGTCCAGTGGAATGTGGTTTTTCTGGACCATATAATGAAGTGCTGGACAATAAACGTTGAACAAGGATTTGATAGCATTGGGTGTCTGTGTCATTTCTTTCTTCCCTCAGCTGAGCCATATCGAGACGGGGATTGCAGATCAAGAAAATAAATTAAATACATTGGATGACAAAATTATCTAACAGAAAGCTCTCAGGTTTCATTCAATTCTACATTTGTTTTCCGAAGATGAACTGATGTCTTAAGCGTTTGGAACAACATGAGGGTGAGTAATTAATGTTATTTTATTGAGAAGCGTCACAGAAATTGTAAAAATCTTGACTTCAGCAGAACACAAATGATATATTTTATAATGTTACAGTGGATAAAAGTGGACTAATAAATTACTTCCTTTACAGTGGTACTCTCTAAAGTACACTAAAGTTTTGTTGTGGTTAAAGGTATAGTTGTGGAATAATGGAGGCATCTCTTAAACTTTTCCTGTTGGTGTAACTGCAGCTGTTTCCTGTTTGAAGGATGTTCTATAGGAATTTGTCTCTTGTCTCTACTCTCACATTTCACACGTAGCTCACACGTATGTCACCGCCATATAAGGTAATTAACTATTTCATTGGTGGGGGTCCAGTGGAATGTGGTTTTTCTGGACCATATAACAAAGTGCTGAACAATAAACGTTGAAGGAGCCGTATCTTCCCTCAGCGGAGCCGTATCAAGACAGGGATTGCAGATCAAGAAAATAAATTAAATACATTGGATGACAAAATTATCTAACAATTTGGGGGCTTGTCGGGATTTCTCCAGACAGGTAAGACTGATTTAATATCAAGTTTTCCTGTCTGATGAGAGATTGAATAAAACGTAGTTTAATTTGGCTCGATATTAACTCCGTTAATAACTCTGCTCGGGGGCCCCTTTCAGAGGGAGAATTTTGCCCTGTTATAAATAGGAAGGAGGGTTTTGCTCTATTAATAGGGAAAACCCCAAGACCGCAGCAGTAGTTTAAAGGATATCCTTATTCTGGTATGAATAAGAAGAGGACGGGAATTGTCCTAAGAAAAAGACAGAGAGAATTTGATCTGCATTATTGTTCTGCATGAACCGTGTCGATCGGGAAATTGTTTGTATTATTATTATTATAAGGGTGACATTATGGGACAGGAAATAAGTCGCTCGTTATCAAACGAAACTCCAAAACAGTGGATGTTTCGTTATAATCAGGGTTTCAATACTGAACCTTATATTAGTAATCTGGCCGGATGGTCAGAAGGGAAAACACAATTAGATCCATATCCTAAAGATGGCTCATTTATTGATCGATTCATGAGCGAATCAAAATCTATGGTTAAAAAAGGGTGGGGGGATCCTCAATGGGATTATAAATACATGAAAGAATCATACGAGGTATGGAAGAAAATGAAACCATTCTGGGACAAAGGTCCTGAATGGAAAGAAACTAATCAAATGCACGCAGCTATCGCTGTGTCGGAACAACCGCCTAAATATGATATTGTTGTTAATAAAGCTTTAACCCCTAACCTCCAAAAGACACCATGCGCACTGTTGTATCCCGATTTGACCACAGTAAATGGTAACTCATTCGCTGCAGCCACGGACGTATACGATTCTGATTCAAAGAAAGGTACAAGTGAAGATACAACAGCTGCATTTCCTTTTGTCCAGTGCCCAGATGGATATAAAATCATTCCACTAGCAATGTCAGAGACGCTGGCAATATGCAAGGAATTACCCGACCCAGCTAGATCTCCACTGCAATATGTGGATATTTTAAAGAAACTTACAACGTACAGTCAACTAACCGGACGCGATTATAGATTCATATTGTCCAAAACATTACCTCCGGACGTAACTGAAACAGTATTAGTTGAAAAAGTGCCTTTGCTGGATTTTAAATTTGATCAACCACGAGTGGAGGACGGAAGAACCAGGTCAGGAGGATACTTTAAAGGAACAACCATAGACTGGGCATGGGGAGACAATGATGCCTTGCCAGTATTTTTTAGAGATCTCCTCAAATTCCTGCAGGGCATGGCCGCATCCAGACAAGATATTACACATGCAGCTAATACGAAACAAAAAAGGGACGAAGGTCCAGTGGCATTCTTTGCCCAGTTTAAAGCTTCGTGGACAGACGAATCGTCCCTTTCCACTGATGATGATCAAGCGATTCTATTTATAAACACGTTCTTGAATAACATGGACCCTGAAACTGCTCGATTAATTCGTATCACAACTGCTGGTTTGACCGCAATGACAATTCCCGAATTCGGATGACGTCTTCGTGAGCTGTCCACCGCGGGGGCTTTTGAGGGCTGTCAGCGTTCTTCCTCGAAAACAGCATCCGCAATGTTGCAGTATACGTCCCGATGAATGAATCTCGCATATGCCATTACTGCGGAAGACAGGGACATCTAAAGCGAGATTGTCGTAAAATGATGAAAGATCTGGGACAACCATATTGGTGTAACCGAAATGAGAGACAACATTTAGTGCGCTCTGAACCACCGCGATCTGAAACGCAACGAGAATTTGGCCCACATAACCGCTCCACACCACAATACCCCACAGAATGGACACCCCGCTAGGAAAGCCCACAGAGCACTGAGTCCTCCTCATACGCATTAGCATCAACGCTGCGTTTCGATAACTCAGCACTGCCTTTTATATCGTTAAATATTGACCACAAACCGTATACATTTCTGGTTGATACTGGCGCATCTAAAAGTTCATTAACAGCACATTGCTATGAGGGCTCTATTACGGGACACACTCTAAACTCTGTGGGAATTAATGGCGTTCCTGTTAAGTGTCAGATGACACCAAATTTACTCGTAACATCTCCTGATAACCCAAACTTGTTTAAAATGCATGAATTTGTGATTTTGCTTGACTCTCCATTCTGCCTACTGGGTCGTGATCTGATGCACAAAATTGGGGCAAAAATAACTTTTGATTCTAACTCACTACAATTACTGTTTCCCTCAGTATATTGTCAGTCTGTGTATACAGGTCATTGCGGAGAAGTTTGCAGCTCAACATTTGTCAGCACTTCTGCTGCGAAACAGGAAATGCTCAACGTAGACCCAGCGCTATGGGCTGCCCACAAAGATGAGATGGGCCTTATTGACTAAAGACCATATGTTGCCAAACTCTGCTCTAACCTACCAGTATACTGCAAACAGTATCCACTTTCCAAAGAAAAAGAACAAGGCATTGGCCCAATAATACAGCAATGCCTGTCACAAGGTATTTTAAAACCTACACACTCACCATACAACATGCCAATTAATCCGGTAAAGAAAGCTAATGGCACATGGCGTTTAACACAAGATTTGAGGAAAATTAATTATTTAATTATTCCATTGTAACCTGTGGTACCCGATGTCCACACTATCATTAACTCAATTCCGGCAGATCACACCCATTTTACTGTTATTGATTTATGTTCTGCCTTCTTCAGTGTGCCAGTTGCAACAATTACGCAGCCCCTGTTCGCATTCACCTATGGAGGCCAACAGTACACTTGGACCTGAATGCCTCAAGGATTTCGAGACTCGCCTGCTGTGTTCTCTGCTGTAGTGCACGCTACTCTCAAAGGTACCAAGCTGCCACCACAGACTTGTCTGCTGCAATATGCTGACGACATCCTGGTTTCTAGACCGGACATTGAGTCATGCACAGCTGCTTCAACTATTGTGTGCAATGTATTAGCGAAGGCTGGCTTCAAGGCATCAAAAGAGAAGCTACAATGGGTGAAACCGAATGTCAACTATCTGGGTCATGAGTTACAAGAAGGAACAGTACGTCTCTCCAAGGACAGAGTGAAAACAATTACTACCTTCAAATGCCCTAAATCAAAAACTCAAATGCAAAGCTTCTTGGGTTTAGTGAACTATTGTCGAGCATGGGTGCAAACTGCTCGTTATATGATAAAATACTGAGAGAAGCAACACTCTCAAATGCTGAAGAACCTATAGAGTGGACTGCTGAAATGGACATGGCTTTCAAACATCTATGAAACAGCCTCAGCTCTCCACCTGCGCTAGGCTTACCGAATTATGATGAACCCTTTCATCTGTACGTGCACGAGGCGGCTGGCACAGCAGCGATCCTTGCACAGTCCCATGGCGGAACGTATAGACCAGTGGCGTACTTGTCAAAAACTTTAGACGCAGTCGCCAGAGGCCTCCCTGCATGTTTGCGAGCAGTGGCTACTGCAGCATTGATGGTACAACATGCAGAACGCATTGTACTCTCACATCCATTAGTTGTCCACACCTCCCACCAGGTAGGAACTATCATGCACAACATTACAACACAACACATGACGGCCCAACGTCGATCGGGGTATGAAGCTATTTTATTGGCTACTGCTAATTTGACCATTAAACCAACTTCCACTGTACACGGCCCGACATTATCATTACACAGATTGCATACTCAAGGTGAATTTTCCAACGACACACATGATTGCTTTGATCGCCTGAAAACGTACTTCCTGCAGGCCGGATGTTTCATCATCCGCCCTGGAGGAGGGGGACCATTGGTATGTTGATGGCTCCTGTTCCAAGCCAAATGATTCTGTATACTGGTGTGGTTATGCTGTAACAGAACTTCCAAATTGATTTATTGAAGCTTATTCGCTCCCATATAAATCTGCACAAGCTGCTGAGTTGTTTGCATTGACCAGAGCATGCCAAATGGCTAAAGGTAAATCAATCAATATATACACAGACTCGAAGTATGCTTATGGGGTAATACATGATTTTGCTCGAATGTGGGAGGAAAGAGATTTTAAGATAGCTGAAGGCAAACCTATATCACATCATAACCTGGTTTCAGAATTATTGAGAGCAGCACAGTTGCCTGCCAAATTGGCCGTAATAAAAGTTGCGGGGCACATGACAGGGGAACTGGAAGAGGCGAGGGGAAATAAATTAGCTGATGAGGTAGCAAAGTGGGCTGCGAAGGAAGTTGTGGTAAGCCCAGATCTGAATCGAGCTGAAGAGAGAGTTTCCATGATGCAATCAACTCTGATAAGAGACATTGACATAAAACTGTTGCAGGCAAATCCATCTGAATCTGATATTCAACATTGGGCCTCAAATGAAGTGAAACCAGACCGGAATAATTTGTTAAGGGATGAACAAGGGCGTCTGGCTCTGCCCAAAACCGCAATAGTAATACTATGTCGACATTAACACGGTATCTCTCATGTTTCAAAAGAAAAGGTTATACAGTCAATAAATCAAACATATTGCATCAGTGGGGTACGAAGTGCAGTAAAATTAATCATAGACACATGTCTAACTTGCGCACAGAATAACAGACACAAATCTACAAAGCACGACTCATTACCACACCCGGAATTGCCGTTCCAACACCTGCAAATAGATTTTACACATATGCATGCAAGAACAACAAATTATTACTCGTAATCGTGGATCGTTGTTCTAAGTGGACAGAAGCTTTTTCCGTTAGTTCTGGCAAAAGAAATAATAGCAAGATTCGGCATTCCAACCGTTATTGAGAGTAATAATGGCACTCCATTCACGTCCAAAGTTACGCAAATACTCGCAAAGCAATTGAACGTAAATTGGTATTTCAACATACCCTACCACCCGCAGTCGGCAGGCGTAGTGGAACGGACAAATTGAACATTAAAAGAACGATTGAACAAAGCCTGCACCGAAACCGGAAGAACATGGGTTGATTGAACTCAGAATGTCACCATCCTCTGTTGTTAAATTCTCTCCATTTGAAATACTAATGGGTAGGCCTTTCCCGACCCCTTGGGTCAAAGGCCGCGCTGGCTTTCTCTCCACAGGTGACACGGAGTTGGTGATTGCCGAATATGTGGATTCCCTCATTAAGACATTAAATGGCATAAATGGTGATGTCTCTCTCTCTCTCCCTCTGCCTGCAGAAAGCCCTACTCGTCCATTTGTTCCAAATCAGCAGGTTCTGGTAAAGTGTCTGAAACCAACGAAGTTAGCAGAACCGAAGTATTTGGGCCCAAGTACTGTACTGGCTGTGACTAGAACGGGGGTGCTGACTGACCTTCAACCACAGTGGATCCACGCAAGCCGCGTGAAGCTTGCTCCAGAGGAGGGCCTTACTGATTCAAGGTGAACGGTGAAAGCACTGGAGGAGCTGAACACTCAGCGCCAGTGCCCAACCGGGAATCTGTGAATTAGGAGGACCTGAGGAAGGACCCGGAACAGTCAACATGAAGACATTCCTACTAACACTCTGCATATGGCAGGTGGTCGTGCTTGCCTATGCCCGTTCAGAATCAACACAACAGCAAGGAGTCACACATGTAATTCCAATTCCTAGAAATAATGTATGGTGGTTGTGGATGAACTACACCGCTGGTGGTAAACAATGTATAGTGTGTTCTAGATCACCAGCATCAATTTCTTATGTCATCCCTATACCAATGAATACATCAACATGTTTAACTCATCAGGAGGAGCTTATTAAGAGGAGGCCTCCATGTTTAAAATATACAATCAATCTTCCACTAACCGGAACTAACAAAACAACTCGAACTTGCACTGACCGTAATGCCATAACAGCGCTTCAGAATGAGTCAATGTGCCCTTTTAACTGTTTACTTTACAGGGCCAGTGGACATGTCAACGAAACTACGCTGGACAGTTCCCAATGTACAAATTGGCCAGTGCCAGGTGCTAGTCCACCCAAGCTAGTTTCTTGGGTTAAGTTTAAGAAGACTGAATGTAATAAATTCTCAGATACGGGTAACAGAACTTCATTACATAAAAAATTATTTCGGATCAAATACTGTTCTCAGGTGAAGTGGATCAAGGCTGTAGAAACTTATTCATATAAAAGCATCGGTTTACCCACACGAATATTCCACAACATGAGGGGGGTTGCAGATATGTGGTGGGTATGTTCTGGTAATGATTTGAAAATTCTTGTCGCACCCCCCACCCCATTTGATGGTGCATGTTTTATGGTAATGTTACAGGAAGATGTTTCTGTTATGAAGGTATGGGTAAACACCCGGACACGAAGGTACCTAGAAGGTGATGTCTCAAGTGACCCTGAAGTATATCTAGACAGTGTTGGACAGCCTAGAGGTATTCCAAACCAGTTTAAAGCCCGAAACAAAATTGCCAGTGGTTTTGAATCCATCTTTTTATGGATAACCCCAAATAAAAACACTGAATGGATCAATTACTTATATTATAATCAGCAACGTTTCTTTTATAAAACTAAACGGGCCTTCGATTTGGTAAAAGAACAATTACATGACACAAGTGAAATGACTAAACAAAATCGTATAGCTTTGGATTACCTCTTGGCTAAGGATGGAGGAGTATGTAAAATTTGGTGACAAATGCTGTACATACATCCCGGGTCACACTGATGATGATGGAGAATTCATGAGAGTATTAAAGGAAATGGATAGGTTGAATAAAGAATTAGCTGATAACGCCGGTCATCAGGGAATATGGGGGAATTTTTTCAATATGTTTGGGTGGTTCGCACCCTGGATGTCCTCCATTATATCGATTGCTGGATGCATTGTACTTATGTTATTATTTGGCCCATGTTTGTTACAATTACTAATGCAGAAGTTGAATGTGATGATAAACAGACATAATATCGCTATGCTCCATTACGTACGTATCCCTAATACTGAAGTTGGTTGAGAGGGCTATGTGATCCTTTCAGGATCAAAGTGGGCAATGTGGAATAATGGAGGCATCTCTTAAACTTTTCCTGTTGGTGTAACTGCAGCTGTTTCCTGTTTGAAGGATGTTCTATAGGAATTTGTCTCTTGTCTCTACTCTCATGTTTCACACGTAGCTCAGACATGTATGTCACTGCCATATAAGGTAATTAACTATTTCATTGGTGGTGGTCCAGTGGAATGTGGTTTTTCTGGACCATATAACAAAGTGCTGAACAATAAACGTTGAAGAAGGATTTGATAGCATTGGGTGTCTGTGTCCTTTCTTTCTTCCCTCAGCTGAGCCGTATCGAGACGGGGATTGCGGATCAAGAAAATAAATTAAATACATTGGATGACAAAATTATCTAACAATAGTTAACCCAAAAATTACAGTTCTGTCATTACCCAGCAAACATTGGTCCGATGGCAACATCATGTCCCTGGCCAAAAATAGTCGCAGTACGACGACATAAATCTGTAAAAATACGTTAAACCAAACATTTCCTAAAATGCATTCAGATACGTTTCATAACTTTCATTTTGGATCTATTTTTCCACCATGATGGGACGTGTCAGAGGGACGTCTTTTCAATGCTCATTAAATGTCCAAATGGTTTATGGGTATTTACTCACCATCAAGAGGTTCCAAACCGGTTTCTTCTGCTGAACACAAAATATATTTAGAAAAATATGGGTTACCAGACAGTTTCTAGTCCCTATTGACTTCCATAGTCATTTTTTCCTATACTATGGAAGTCAATGGGCACCAGTAACTGTCTGGTTACCCACATGTTCAACAGAAGAAATTCATACAGGTTTGGAACAACTTGAGTGTGAGTAAATAATGACAAATTAATTTATTTTCTTTGTAAACTTTAATCAGTGTATATTTATGAGCAACAAATTCAGTCATTCAATTATCGTTTTAAGGTGCTTCTTCAGCATAAACCCAGAGAAGGGCACCAAAGTTGAATCGAGGAAAAACAAGAAACAGCTCCCAGTGAACCCCCGAGTCCTTACACTCACAGCAGACCTCGCTGATCATGAACGGAGAGCAGATTAAGGTTGGAAAAAAACTTTTTGACAGATGTCTGAAAATTACATTGGCACTGAGAATGTTTTACAACTTTATCTGGATTTACACTGAAAGATGCTTGAACTTTGAATGTCGAAAACTACTTAAATGTGAGTCCTGTCCTCTTAGAAAGCTGTTTTTATCTTATATACTGTTTTGAACTTATGGTACTATAACAGCAATGATTTGCAGCCAAAAAAACACTGTTTGTACCTAAAATAAAATGTCACTTTTCTGTATTTTATGGTTATGCTTTTCATGTCCTTTCAATTTATACATTTAAGTTTTCCTACAGGAAGTTGTTTTGTGCATCTGAGATTGTAAATAGCTGTATTATATTAATGCTTTCCAAGCTTTTGGTTCATGATTAATCCATTCTGTTAATAGAGTGGTGTGCTGTCTTGTTCAGGTTATCTCATGTGTGGCTTTCTGGTAAAGATTGCAATTATTCAAAATGTTTGTTCTGCAAGTTAAAGCCAACATGGAGAACATTATTTTACTGCTGTTTTAAGAAGAATATGGTTGTTCGAAGTATGCATTTACTATGTAAAATTGATGATCACTCACTGATGACAGTAAATGACACTTCATTACTCCAGGAAGTCCTGATTTGTGTAGATGTTCTTCTAGCGAAACACTTGCATTTACTGTATCCGCTGTTCATTGCAGTAATCTTGAACTCTTTCTTATTAGAGTTTTGAACATCAACATCATCACACTGAAATCTGTATGTCCAGTCTGTCTCTTCTGTCCCCTGTATGTCACATGTGAGAGTGACAGTCTCTCCTCTGAATATCGGTGATGTTTCAGGATTTACAGTCAGAACAGGTTTATCTGTAAGAACCGGAAACAAACACACAACTCTCACTTTACAAAACACACATGTTGCATCTACAGTTTCATTCACACTCTATAATAGTTTAATCTATTTTAAAAAATGTACACAGATCAGTTTTTAACAAATTTTCATCCAATTTAATTACGTAATCTTTATCAAACTTGATTAATAAAACTAAGATATATTCCAGTTTAATTTTATTATTATTATTATTATTAAGATTACTCAGTTCAGTTTGATGAACACAAAAATAACACATTGTTTGATTTATAGATTATTTTACTGAGTGACTGTTTCAGCACTTTCAAGTTACTTAAATCAGGACCGTCATTATGATTAGAAGAAGATATCCCAAGAAAAATAGTGTTGGGAATTACATACAATCATATATTTCATGAAATAAACTGGTCAAGATGGATTTTTATGTAAAGATGTTAAATACTCTTGTATATTAGTCAGCAGTAACTGCTGATATTTCTTCTTATTTATATTTTTATGAATACAATATATTTGATTTTAATGATCTTTACTGATCTTGATATTTGGTCTTCTATCTCTGCTTGTGTGCGATTAGGAGAGAACTGAGGTGATGCGGGTGATGAAACATGTGTACCACCATTGACAGATTTATTTGTCTGAGTTGATCAACAGTTTTATCTCGACAGTTTCTTGATTCGTTTAATTGCTCTAAACAAGAATTTGGTCTTGCTCCCAATTTTCACTTTAGCGTAACTCCAAACATATTTAAACACAAATTCAGAGGACACAGTTTGTGCATTGATTCATTTTCCATATAACAAGTGCAACTGCAATAATGTGATGGACAAACAGTCTCACTCGTCTCCCGTGATTTAATTGTCATCTGAACACATGAGTTTTATCACAGAGGAGACGTTAAAATTAACTTTTACAGACGTCACCCTGAGAAACAATTGCTGTCTGAATAGAGCTGAAGATGAAATATAAAAATACAATAAAATACTGTTCACTTTAAACTGCACAAAGATAAAAAAATAAATTAATAAAAATGGCTCATCCTCCACAAACATTTATTCAAAATGAACATTGTTTCAATCAGTTTAACAAACACAACTCAAATGTCTTTAATGCAAAAATATGTTTTTATATTTATTTGTCTTTCATGTGCAGTAGATAGAGATTAAATTACTGTATGAATGTCAGAGCAGTGTGATGTCATAATGCATCTCATTAGTAAACTGACCAATCAAAATACATATTCAAATGATGTAACGTCATCTGCTTCTGTCCAAAAAAGTTCATAATCAATCATTATCAGAGATAAACATTCAAGCCAATCAGCTTTCAGTATCACGTTTACACTTCATCAAGCCGACAGGTGAAGAGAAACTTTCAAAATATGCAGAAATAGTGAATAAAAGTTATTGGAAGATCTGAGAAACATGTGAAAGACTGAATAAGATGATCATATATATATATATTTGACTCAATGCAGCAGTGGAGGATGGAGTTCATCTACACATACAGTAAACTATCAGGTGAATAGATGTTACTGTATATGAAATGTGTTCCTCCATTCATTTATAAATGTTTGCATTGATCGTAGTCTGTATCTGCTGCTGCATCATTTATTCCTTTCTTTTGTTGTATTTATAAGTGTTGAGTTTTTAAGACAATGTCCCCAAATGTGTTTATAAATGTGTATTTATAATTTACAAGATATGATTTATGTCTTATGTAATCCCATATAAGTGCTTTACAGATATAAACTCAAATACATCATATTAACCTCAGTTGTGCTGCCATTTACTCGTGTTTTAAGTGAAGAGGGGTTTTCGGTCACCCGTTTAGTCATGCTCGCAACATTTGTGACCTATGCAGTGTTTTCACAAGCAGGATCAAAGATTTAATCACTGATTTAAAGATTTGATTGTTTGTCTGAAAGTAATAAAACATCAGAATTCCTGAGAGAGGAGATCTTGCTTCTACATCCGTTGTGACGTGTAATATACAGTAGATATGATCCCAAATCTGTGAATTAAGAATGTGGATATAAACAACCCAAACAAGAGCAACACTGAGTGATACACAAAAATACCTGTTCAGTCTAGAAATGAGACATGTGACAGGTGTGTTATGAGGATGATATAAAGTCTGTTTGAAATAGTTATCTTCACCAGCAGCTGAACAGCTCTGAAAATAATAATAATATTCAAAGTGATTTGACTTCCTTTCATATCAGACACATTATCATGTTGAATTAAATGCACACTAACATTTTGGATACTGAGCAGCTCGTGATTTCAGTGACGTGTATAACCAATGTTTGACGAAGTTCATTACGTTTCATTCAGCACTTTATTACTAATGATGAATTAATTCTCTCTCTCTCTCTCTCTCTCTCTCTCTCTCTCTCTATATATATATATATATATATATATAGAGAGAGAGAGAGAGAGAGAGAGAGAGAGAGACTTTGTTCTAGCAACGAAGGTCCGAATGTCTGTCAACCCGGGGCAACAAACAGTCCTTATTGTCGAGTCCTGTATCATAATATTTTATATTTAGGCCCACTGTAATATTTTATTGGTTTGATCTTTCGATATTAATTTATATATTTGCCTCCTCTGAAAATTCTGTCATGGATCGTCACTGTCAACAGGTGCACCTGTTTTTCTATGTGTTTAATTTTTATTTCGTGTCTCAATCTGAGTCTCATTGGAACCGAACCAACCAAGCAAACAACCGAGCGAACAACAAAACAAACAAAATGACAAAATAATCTCACTTGAGAAACAACAAAAGATATTTGAGGTGTATTTTGTATATACGTGTATTTTTTCACTTGGTTATACTTCTGCGAGTTCAGTAAAGACAGAATATACTTATTTTCAAGATCTAATCTCTAAAAGCAAGTCTAAATATCTTATATGCTGCTTCTCAGGTGAATGCATCTTTTTAAAGGATTTTTAGATATTTTAAAATATTTGTGTTTATAACATTGTATTCAACATAGTCAGATCATATTTTTATTCTTCTGTATAGCTGCTTTAGTTCCCCTTCTGTCACTCACGTGACGTTGTGTCGATGAAGTGACACTAGGGGTCGATCTTGAGAGCCCGACACACCTTCAGATCTTTGAGAAAAGGCAAATGAGAATTGGTGAGTTGAATTTGCATGACACTCCCCCGACATACTGGTATTAAGGGGAGGACGGCCGGGAATTCATTCAGATTTTTTTCTTCGAAGCAGAGCGGTCACACTACAGCTTGCTGAAATGGTCTGCTCATATACCGCCTTCTCGCTGTTCAGCTTGCTGTCGGATGTACGGCACTTTCCTGCGGCCTCCATTGTCAATCACTGCATCGGAGGGCGTCCTGGTGGTGTCAGATGCAGAAGACTCGACCAGACTGCCCCCTTCGGGTGTAGCAACCCGGTCTGAAAGGACGCTGAACTCACTGCCATGCTTTCTCGGGCCACCACAAGTGTCGGGCTTGATTGGAACACTCCGCCCACTCCTGACCACTCAGATGGATGACTGGTTTCTCGGTTCGGTGCGCCGCTCGCGGCCCCACCCTCCCCCAGTGCCAAAGAGTCACACCGCAAGCCATCGGCAAGACAATGTCCACAATCGTGGTCCAGGAGAACCACCTTTTGTTGAACCTGGTCGAGATGAGGGAGGCAGACAAGGCACGGTTCCTTAATGCCCCGATCTCCCAGGCCAGCCTCTTCTGCAACACTGTCGAGGACTTTTCCCAGCAGAAGCAGCAGATGGAGGCTATACAGCATATCTTTCTCCAGCACGGTTCAAGAGTGAGCACCCCATCTGCCCGCCGAGCATGCTCCCCTGCAGCAACACAACTGGCTCTGCCCCAGCTCAAGCCTACTACTCGCCCACGGCATAGAGATGCCAGCAGGAGAGCAAAGCCCCCCGCCTCTCGGCCGGCCACCAAGACCCCTAAAAGGGCTCCCAAGCAGCCCTGAGACGGGCCTCCTGAGCAAGGAGCTGACTGCAGAAACCCAGGAGATGGTATACAAACCACTCCCTCACCCGGTGGAGGGCCATGAGGTAAATTTTTTGTTCCCTTCTTTTTTGTTCGCTGCACCCCACATGGGCTACACTAACCACATTGTCAAGAAAAGAGCAGTCTCCTCTCTCCTCAGGTTAGATCGCACAGAGATCGTCATCCTTCTTCGGAAGGGCGTAATAGAGCCTGTCCCTCCAGCCAAGGTGAAGAGCGACTTTTGCAGCCCCTACTTCATTGTTCCCAAGAATGGCGGTGGGTTGCGTTCAATCCTGGACCCCTGGAGTTCTGAACCAGGCGTTGAACAGACTCCCGTTCAAGATGCTGTCACAAAAGCACATTTTGTCATGCATCCAGCTTCAAGATTGGTTCGCAGTGGTAGACCTGAAGGATGCGTACTTTCACATCTCGATTCCGCCTCGACACAGACCCTTCCTACAGTTTGCGTTCGACAGTCAGGCGTATCAGTACAAGGTCCAGGATTGGGCGAAGAAGTGCGTGTCTTCACCTCATAGAGGGGAAAGTTGCTATACGCAAATGATACACCCATTCAGCTGTTCCATATTCCCAAACTTACCTGTTCGTACCTGACAAAATACGGAACAAAACCAGCTCAACCCAGAGATTGTAAAATCTCACAATGTTATTGGGTGCTGCCCAGCCCTCTGCTCTGCAGATATCTGCTAGAGAGGTACCATTGTCCAGTGCCCACAAGGGCGCCACAATTCTTGTAGAGTGTGCTTGTATTTCCAAAGGGGCAGGCATGGCCTGGGCCTTGAATACCAAAGCGATGGCATCTACAATTCAGTGGGCAAGCCTCTGTTTTGAGACAGCATTCCCTGCATTCGCGGGGTCCTGGCTGCAAGTGTTCGGTGTCTGGTCGCCATGATAAAGGCAGTTGTAAACACCAACTGTGTGACCCAAGGAGTGAGGAAAAGCTTTTTTTTTGAAAATGTGAAGTGCGGCAAACACAAACAAAAGGGAACATAAGATTTACCTCCCGGCCCTACACTGGGGGATGGAGTGGTCTGGATACCAGCTCAATGGTTCCAGCGGACGTCTCCCTCCCTGGTTTGTCCGTGCTTAGGAGCCTTCCGGGTCCTCGTGCCAGGCCGTGTGGTGGGGGGTGTCAGCTTCCTGCTGGGGGCTCTATGCTGGGGCCAAGGACTGGGCTCAGGCTGAGGCTTTCGCTGCCACAGGGGGATGCCCTTGTGAGCAGACCGGGTATGGGATCTTGAGCCGCGCTGGGGCAAGATGAGTTTGTAAAGAAGATCACTTTCACGGGCAAGGAAGAGGCGAGAAACCGGCTTGTCAACATAAATAATAATTTAATGAATAACTTCAAACAAACATTTAGGACAGCAGACGTCTGCTGATTAAGCTCTCTCTCCCGATCGCCGTCTGCGAGTGGCCTTTTAACCCTCTTGCCGGCTCAATCAGCCCGATACGGGACCGGGCGTGCGCAATTACGCGCCGGTCCCGCCCTCCACCGTGCCACAGAGTTGTATTGCCTCCATCTGCTTCTTCACCACCGAGAAATGCTGGACAAAGTCCTCGACGGTGTTGCCGAATAGGCTGCTCTGGGAGATGGACAAGTTGAGAAAGCAAACCTTACCACCATCCCTTATCTCGACCAGATTCAGCCACAGGTGGATATTGGGAACTCAGGGGAGGTTTCCAGTCCAACGCTACACTCGTGGCGGCAAGGGCAGGTCTGCGTCGGCCTCAGACTGGGCAGCTGATCTGATAGTGGCAGCCCAGTCTAGTCCTCGGTGTCCAACATTGCCAGTACGCGCTCCGATGCAGTGATTGAGGACTCGTCCTGTTTGCAAGCCCCGAAAGAAACATAAAGTTGCCCATGAGAATCATTCTGGGGAACGGGAGGACTTTGCAACGTGCAAAATCATGCCTATTGGAATCCACAAATGGCCTCCAGTGCCAGCCGGGCCGGCCTCATACCCGTAGGTAGAAGGTCCAGCACAGGGGTGGCTGAAGTGGCTTTCCCCTGGAGTAAGGAAAGCCACGACCACAATGTTGCCATGGTCATGTTCTCACAATGAGAACTAGGGGCTTAGTCTGCACTTATCATGTATACGCCACATATCCAACAGCATACGCTTCTTCAAGGTGAATGGACTGGCAGTGGAATTCAGCTCGCTGACACACAACCGCTCGGCTCCGAAGAAAAAATCTGAATGATTGGTTGCGTGCCAGCTCCTTTTATACCCGCATATCCGGGATAGTGGCATGCAAATTCCACTAACCAATTCTCATCAGAGGTGTTTGGGGCTCCCAAGAGCGACCCCTAGTGTCACAACATTCACACAATGTAATAACAGGGTTAAAATGTATGTGTAACTTGACGTCAAATTGCAATTTTTGGTTGAATGATGCATAGATGAATAACATAAATGATGGCAAAGTGTTTTGCTGCATAAGTAACTAAACACAGATGCAACCTGGTATCAGACCATCATGCAATGTGTGAAGATGTGTGACTACACAAATATTATAAATAATATATCAATTTCACTACACTTCAAATCAGTTAAGAAAAATTTGGAAATCAACTATTTAGTTTTTAATTCTGAGTTACCTGGAGTTGTGTCAGAGTAGCTGTTAGACATCAGCACTAAAAGTAAAACAAAAAAATGTATTCCATTAATTCAACACAATTCAAGACAAATTAAAAACTGAAACTAAGTGTTTATGCTTAGTTTATTTTAGTTCAAATAATTGTGTTTAGTTTTCTTCTTTACACTCATTTCTATGTGGATACATCAGTCGACTGATGTTGGAGATTCAGTGTGCTACCTCATCAAACACACATCTGCAGGACTCACAAGTGAATTTAGAATTGAATTCACTGATGGGTGAATAAAATTTTGTTTGCACTGAGCCAAAACCATCATGTGAGGATGAAACTAAATGTGCTGGGGTTTGTTGACAAGTGGTGCTACAGTACCATGTATATGCCAATATTCAGAATATGTTTCACACTCAAATATAAGTGATAAATGAGAACAGTCTGCAGGACTCGAAAACAGATCTGACATCAGAGCTACAGTTTGAACCAAAGATGCACCTGCTTAACTAGTGTCACAAAACACAATACCTACAGTATGTTGTTCAATTAATAATAAAAGATAAATACAATTCCATTATCTTAATATTAATATTATATTTATATTCAAGATATAATCAATATAATATTAATATTATCTGCATTGAAAAGTAATTGCCTAATATTTCTGTTTGGTGTCATTAGCCTAGTTTCCATCCATCTTTTGCGCTATTTTGTTATCGACAAATTAAAAATGCGAGAAACATTTGCCACCTTCTGCCCTTTTCCATTCAAATGGCCTTTTATCGATAAATTTGGTGTGCGTGATGACATCGTGCTGACGCATAGGTTTTGGTTTAGCACAAAATAAATCTGCCCTGTTGCCGTTTCCATTCAGAAATGTGTTTATCACTAATTCGCCTCCCAGATGTCCCTGATTATTTTCCTTTGAAGTTTGGGAAAAATGGGGAGAATATTGAGACAATTCATTGAAATTAGTCAGTTTACTGTCATGTTAATGAACAATTAAAAGCAATCAGAAGAGGAGGAATTGCAATCAAAAGGGAGCAGTTGCCCTTCTGATAGGACTGTAATATCGGTCCTGATGTTGCGCATATCGCAGGTTGCCAACGGTTCTGACCCGGAAGCGGATCGTCATGGCCCTGTTCAAGCTGGCAACCTGCCAGCAAAAGTATTGGGGGAAACATTCTGTCTCAGAATAAGGCCATCAATCGATGTGTATATGATGTGCACACAGATATTAAAGAAACGTTGATGCGTGTAATATCAGGGTTTACATATATGATACATTCTTGATATTCAATATTTTGATCAATCATCTAATCTAAAGCATCGCCATCACAACTGCATTATTTCCCGCATATTTCTCCAGCAACTTTTAATGACAACTGAACTTTATTAATTAATTTTAACATCATAATGCAAATGTATATTTTCTGAAGACGCAGTAAATGTGATCCGAGGTAAAGATTGTTAGATTTAAATTAGTTAAAATTTTCTGAAAGAGAAATCGGCATTGGACAAGTAGTTCTGATAGTTTATAGTTTTGAAAAAAGTGCAGAACATTCTGAGAACATCATTCAGACGACTTTATTCATCTACAGAACAGGGTACGACTAATTTACGTTGTGTAAAGAAAAGGCATATATAGGCCTAAATATATATATATATATATATTTAATTTGGTCATTTATTTAATTTAATACAGAGAATTTTGCCAGAATTTCTTCAGAAGTAAAACTAAACAATAATTTAATAGAATTGGGCTGTAAGAAAAAAAAAAAAAAAAGCACTGATGCTTTTCTCCTAGTATTGTGTATTTATCTGTGTGCACAGAAATTATGTTTTATGTTTTTTTGGGTAATTCCGTGACTGTCATATATTATTATGAATGGTCTGGATAAGAAACTTTAATAAATAAATGGATGTATACTGCTATTAAATTAATCAAACAGTGGCCATACATTTGTTCAATGTGCACAAGATATTTGTGTTGCACTCCTGGAAGTGTCATGTTTGCAGATCAGCTCTATATGCCGTAAAGATCAATCCATAATCACAATAAATTGGCTTTCAATACCGTTGTCATTGAGGGACAGGCTCTATCGCATGTTTGAGCAAATGAGTGGCGATTTCCGTGTGCAGGGACTGGGCATGTTCGCCGTGAAGTTGGGCGGGGGCCTGGCAAACTGAATTGCGTAACCGAGTCGAATGGTCCAGGCCAGCAGCGAGATGGGTTGGGAAGTGAGAGCCACGCATCCAACCTCTGCGCTAGGGGCACCAAAGGGACGATTAATTTTGACGTACCCGGCGGAGCTTCACAGTGGGGTGGAGCAGGTAGGGCAGCGTCGGGAGGCGACAGGGCGTCCTGAGGCTGGGGTGCTGAGAAAAGACTCAAAGCACTTTTCTTGCTCCGCACACCCGGCAGGGGGTGGGTTAGCAACTGAGGAGGAGTTCCAAGGTAGGTTTCCTCTAGACTCGTCGGAACCGGACGGCCGGGGAACAGTCGTGGGGCTGGAGACGGGTGGTCTGTGTCCAGGAAGCCGGGACTGTTGAGATCTGGTGGCAGAGTGCCGTGAAAATGGCAATTGCGGGCCAGGTGACACAGAGACAAAGGAAATAGCTCTTTTATTGAGAATGTGGGTACCGCAACCCCATCTAAGGGGGGCGACAAATGAAAATTGCTCTTTAACAACAAAAAAATTCTTCTCCTGGCTCTCCACCGGGTGATGGAGTGGTCTTAGCATCTCCGAAGCTAACATCTTGGTCGCTGGGTCATCCGTCTCAGGAGCGCCTGGGAGCCTTATGGGTCCGAGAGGGGGTCGAGAGATGGGGGGCGTCTGTTTCCAGGGGTGTGCTTGACGCTGGGGCTGAGAGCTGGGCCCGGTTTGAGGCAGAGCAGGTTTCTTAGCCGCAGGGGGACGACCTCAGTGAGCAGACTGGGCAGGGCCCGTGGCGGCAGGTTTGCGGCGGGGCAGGATGTGTGAGATGGCCTCCGTCTGCTTTTTCACCGCAGAGAACTGATGGGCGAAGTCCTCGACGGTGTCGCCGAAGAGGCCAAACTGGGAGAGGGGGGCGTTGAGGAAGCGAACTTTGTTGGCCTCACGCATCTCGACCAGGCTGAGCCACAGATGACGTTCCTGGACCACAAGGGTGGTCATCGCCTGCCCGAGTGCCTGCGCCGTGACTTTCATGGTTCTGAGGGCAAGGTCAGTCGCTGAGCGCAGTTCCTGCAGCACATCAGGGTCAGGGCTACCCTCGTGCAGATCCCTGAGCGCCTTGGCCTGGTGGACTTGCAGGATGGCCATGGCGTGCAAGGCGGAAGTGGCCTGTCCCACGGCGCTGTAGGCTTTGGTGGTGAAGGAGGATGTGGTCCTACAGGCCTTGGAAGGGAGTGTAGTGGCGTATTTTGTAACTAACCAGTTAACGCCGCAGCAGGCTGAAACATGGGGATTTGTACTGAAGACGCGTCACGCTGAACCATTGTAAATGATGGAATATATTTATTAATCCATTTCACAGACTTCAAAGACTTAAGCACTTACTTTGAGTGATGCATTTCATAAGCCGTGCAAAGACACCTCAGACAGTGGAAGATGGAAACAATGGTGACGGTCAACAGAAAGTTTCACCCCATGCTCACCCTGCAGACATGATCCAAACACCCAGAAAAATCCACAGGTGTGCACACACACTAATACAGACACCACACCCCTGGTCCCGCCCACAGTGACTGATGACGTCATGACGCGTGTGCACATACACCACAGTAGACAGAATAAAAGAAAATATCATAAATACCAAGTCAAACCCAATGTATGGCTCCTACATTCCGGCCCCAAATTATTTCATTGTAATAATTGACCACCATCATCACCTTGTGGGAGACAAACAAAAATAAAAAAAAAATACCAAGTAAACTTTTAGTCCTTTAAAAGTCCAATAATGTCAAAGTTCATGTCTGCTATATCCAAAAGATCTTCACTGCCCCTCGGCTTCCTGCAGAAGGCAGACTTTGGTTATTGGTCTTGTCAGACAGCTGGTTTTAGTTTTAATCCGTACACTTCGCACCAATCCATTTTTGTCCGGAACAGTATCCACAATTCTTCCGATAATCCAAGCATTGCGAGGTGCCATATCATCCACTAGTACAACGAGATCTCCTGGAACAAAGTTTCTTCTGGCAGTATTCCACTTCTGGCGCTCCTGAAGTCCAGGAAGGTATTCCTTCACCCAGCGCTTCCAGAACAAATCTGACATATACTGCACTTGCTTCCAGCGGCGACGAGCATAAACATCCTCCTTCTCGAACAATCCTGGTGGCAACAATGGTTGCGACTTGAGTAAAAGTAGATGGTTGGGAGTCAGCGCCTCTAAGTCTTGAGAATCCGTTGATGCCTTCGTTAATGGACGACTATTAACAATCGCCTCAGCCTCACAGAACACAGTCACCAAACTTTCTTCATCCATGGTCTGAGTCTTCAAAATGGAATTTAGTACCTTACGGACTGACCGAATCAACCTTTCCCACGCACCTCCATGATGTGATGCTGTTGGGGAATTAAAAACCCATTTCACACTCTTTCGTAACAGCACATCACTTATGAGATTGTGATTCAGATTCTCAATGGCCTCCCTCAATTCACGCTCAGCGCCCACGAAATTAGTACCATTATCAGAATGGATTTCCAGGACTTGACCACGTCTCGCCACAAACCTCCTGAAGCCATTAATGAAGGAGTCTGTATCGAAAGATGAAAGAACTTCAAGGTGTATGGCTCTCATCGCCAAGCATGTAAAAATGAGCCCATACCTCTTGACCACAGCTCTTCCGCATTTAACCTCAAATGGTCCAAAACAGTCCAGACCAACTCGACTGAAAGGAGGTTCATCAGGAGTTATTCTACAGCGAGGAAGGTCAGCCATCTTCTGATGTCCAGGTGAAGCAGACAATCTACGACAGATGACACACTTAGTCAAAACCTTTCGGATAGCAGCACAAGCACCAGGAATCCAATACTTCTGACGCAGATGAGAAAGCATGTGGTTTCGTCCACCATGGCCTGTTTCTTGGTGTACATGACAGAGAAGAAGTTTGGAGATATGTTTATCTTTAGCTAGTATAACCGGATGTTTTGCTTCAATTGGCATAGCTGCTCTACTAAGCCGTCCTCCAACCCTAATGAGATCACCATCCAGGATCGGGTTAAGCTTATAGAGGTGGCTTGCCCTCTTTACACACTCTCCTTTCTTCAAGTTTGCCAGTTCTTCCGGAAACATAATTTTTTGACAAAAACGAATAATATCCAGCTCTGCTGCAACCATATCCTCCATAGACAGAACACCTTTTGGCACTTGAGCCTTAAATTCTACCATCTGGACCTGTAGCTCTTTCTCCAACTGCTCAGTGCTTTGGTCCAAACCAGAAAGGGTTTCTCTCAGCAGCTTTCGATGTCGCACCAGAGACAGAAGCAAGGTCTTAAACTTGAGAAGCCAACCGACAGCCCTTTTAAGACGGAGCCAGGAGGAAAAGTAATCAATGAACTTCTCCACTGGACTAACCTGATCAACTTGAGCTGTGTTCATCATCACGGCCTTGACCTCCGGGTCTCCAATAAGAGGGTTTTCCAAGGTCTCAGGGTTTTTGGGCCACATGCTTTCAGGCTCATGAAGAAAGTCAGGACCACAGAGCCATGCACCAGTCTTTAGAAATGACTGAACTTTAACACCTCTGGAGGCTAGATCCGCAGGGTTGGTTAATGTATTCACGTACCTCCATTGGGATACGTTAGATGTCTTCAATATCTCAGACACTCTGTTTGATATGAAGATTTTAAATCTGGATGTCTCGTTGTTTATATATTTCAGAACGGAAGTGCTGTCCGTCCAAAAGACCGACTCTTGAAGATCCATATGCAGCTCCTTCCTCCACAACTTGTCCATTCTGCTAGCCACCACCGCAGCAGTCAGCTCCATACAGGGAACGGAGACAGGCTTTAGAGGAGCTACTCGTGCCTTTCCCATTATAAATACACTGTGAGTTCACCCGCTATCGTCATGGAGCAACAGGTAAGTCACAGTCCCAAACCCTTCTTCACTTGCATCTGCAAAATGGTGTAGTTGAGCAGAGACAAGACGACCACAGTCCACAGGTTTTAAACACCTACTGACTTTCCAATTTTCAAGACCATGAAGTTCTTCCAGCCAGGCCATCCATTCTCCAGCGACAGAAGAGGGCAAAGGATCATCCCATCCCAAATGTCTCCTGCAAAGGTCTTGGAGGATTTTCTTGGCAGACAAAACAACAGGTGCCAAGAAACCAAGAGGGTCGTAAATCGAACTAGTCACAGACAAGATTCCTCTTCTTGTGAGTGGATGGGTTTTAAGTGTGACTTTAAATTTGAACGAGTCAGATTGGACACACCACTGTACACCTAAGGCATACTCTACAGGCAAAGCTTCACTATTTAAATCAAGATCTTTCACCTCCTTGGCTAGTTCCTCCTGAGGAATACTGGCGAGAACAGTGCGCCGGTTACTAATCCATTTCATGAGCTTGAAACCACCTTCAGCACACAAGGCACTAAGCTCTTGACATAAGGATACTGCCTCCTCTTCAGTTCCAACAGACACCAAACAATCATCAACATAGAAATGGTGCAGGACAGTGTTAACTGCCATAGGACTGAAGCATTTTTGATTGTCTTCAGCACACTTCCTCAGTGCGAAACAGGCACAACTAGGAGAAGAAGTAGCACCAAACAGATGTGCAATCATTCTATACTCTACCAACTCCCGATTGCAATCTCCATCAGGCCACCACAAAAATCTCAACAAATCAGAGTCTTCAGCCGGCACTCTGACCTGATGGTACATGGCCTCAATATCTGCCATGAGCACCACTGGTTCTTTGCGAAATCTTGTGAGGACTCCCACTAACGAATTGGTGAGATCTGGTCCTTGAAGAAGCTGTGAGTTCAGAGATATCCCCTGAAACGTAACCCCACAATCAAAAACTACCCTCAGTTTTTTCTTTTTAGCATGATAGACACCATGATGGGGTATATACCACACCCTTCCATCACAACGGGCGAGCTGCTCAGTTGGAACTCTCTCTGCATAGCCATTAGCCAACATCCTGGACATAAATGCGATGTAATCAGAGCGAAAAGATAGATCTTTGTTCAAACGCTTTTTAAGACTCAATGTACGCTGTTCTGCAACCGTCTTATTATTCGGCATTTTGAGGCATCTTTCCTTTACCGGCAAACCGATGCTATAATGACCATCAATGAGCTTGGCAGACTCTGAGACTAACTCAATGAAGCGCTTATCCTCCCTTGACAAACCAGGTTGTTCTTCCTGCAGAGTTTCAGGGAAATCCATCTTTAGCTGCTTCTCCCAAAGTTCATCGAGCCTCGCCACTGAGATCCGATTGACTGTAATGTTAGGCTGCACGCATTGATCACTAATCTGACAATCTCCACGGAGCGGGCCATTCACCGTCCAACCCAGGATGGTCTTAATTGCATAAGGGCCTCCATTCACTGCACGAACCACCTCCCATGGCTCCAGAGCTTGAGGGACATTAGTGCCGATCAAAAGGTCTACATCAGCATCAATCTCTGGTAACTTTATATGTCTCAGGTGCAGCCATCTTTGGAGGTCCTTTGAGCGTGGAATGTTACCTCTATGAACAGGCATGCTCTGTTGAGTAAAAATCTCAGGCAGGTGACAAAAGTTGTTAGAATCCAGCCCGGCAACTTCCAAATCTGACAGCATATAACTGTCTACCACTTTCTCTTGTCCCATAGTTCTAAGGAGAATTCCCAGCTTCTTCCCTGTAAGATTAAGCCGGGACATGAGTCGCTCTGTACAAAACGAGGCGGTACTCCCTGGATCCAAAAACGCATATGTGACCAAGGTTTCTTGCCCTCTTTTAGATTTCACCTGAACAGGCAAAATAGACAGCGTACAGTCCTGCTTACCGGCCCCAGTCAAGCCACTGGACTGAACAGACACCACAGCACCTTCTCTGGCCTTTTCCAAGCCACCATTGGCCAGAGTTGGACTCTTTTGTTTTGCTGTGGGGTGAATATGCAACAATGTGGGGTGTCTATAATTGCATACTTTACATATCAGACGTTTCTTGCAATCTTTACTCATGTGCCCAACGCACAGACATCCAAAACACAAACGGTTCTCCTTCAGAAAAGAAATTTTCTCATCTTGTGTCCTTTTATCTAAAATGAAGCAAAATTCTAACGAATGTCCAGCCCCACAAAACAAACAAACTTTCACTAGTGAATCCTTCTCCCTTTTGTTCCCAGACTCCACTTTCTTCTCAGCAGGTGATATAGTAGTGGCAAAACTACTGCCTCTAGCCTTTGAACTAGTTTGTGACCTGATCATTTTTAATTCCTTTCTTCCAGTCACAGATGTCTCTTGTATATTTCCAAAAAGAGGGTCACTTGATATCTTAACTTGCCTCTCAACAAACTCCACAATGTCTGAAAATGTAGCTCTACGACCAAACTTCTCATTAATATCACAGGCTACACTTCTCCAATGATCCCGCAGCTTATAAGGCAGCTTATTTACAATAATTTGCATATTGGTAGGTACGTTCAGGTCATTTACAGAGACTCCCATAGAATTGCAACATTCCTGTAATAATAAACCGTAGGCCCGTAAAGCCTTAACGTCTTCGGCTTTAATCATCGGCCAAGAAAGCACTTTATCCATGTAGGCAGAAGCTACCTTAAATGGATCACCAAAATGCTCCTGAAGTAGTGATTTTGCCTTACTGTATCCAAGGGACGGAGGCAGATGCTGACAACTTCGGATCAAATCCCTGGGTTGACCTCTCGTATACTGCTCGAGATAATACAAACAATCCTTCTGACTTTGTGTTCTCCCTTCAATGTTGTGTTCAAATCCTCTTATGAAGGTCTGATACTGCAGTGGATCTCCGTCGAAAACTTGTAGGTCTCGCTTAGGTAAGAGAAAAAGTGACTGTTGTCCAACCAATAAAGACGTAATTTGATTTTGGCTTTCCAAAACTGTGAGAAAACGCTGATCAGAATTATTTACTGTTACAGGTGCAGCTTCATACTGAAGGTGAGTAATTGGTGGATGAAAAACACCTTCAGGCAAAGTGGGCTGATCAACCCCAGTCACAACAGAAGGCAAAGTAGACAAAGTAGACCGACCAGCCCAGGTCACAGCAGCAGGCAACGGGCTTTTGTTGTATGTCTTGGGCCTCACAGCAACACAACCTGGAAGCAAAGTTTCCCCTATAGCTTTTGCAAAAGATGTTTGAGTGTTGAACTCAGGCACAAATATTGCAGCATCATGGCTCAACTGTGCATTTTTCCCTCTTTCCAAATAAGAGTTCATCCCATCTGTTTTTACAGAAACTTGAGACACACGAGATCTTTCTGAAATCTTAAACACACTCACTTTAGCCATAGACTCTGCTAGCTCGATGTCCAACTCCAATTCCTCCTTCTTCCTCTTCAACAGTTCCTGCTGTTCCTCCAGGGCATGCTTCTTACTCAGCAGCTTTAGACGAGCCTTAATGGCCGCTGTTTCAGCCTCAGCCTTTATCCTGGCTGAGGTTGTAGTGGAGATAGATTTACTCACAACTGTACTGGATCTCTTTGACCTCACTGACACATTAGAAACACTATCACTTGGCTTAATGTCATCTTCAACTGCATTTTCCACAATTTCAGATATGCATGCCTCACTATCGTTGAAAACAGTAGATCTTAAACATGGGGCAGCAACACCCTCTATTCGTGCATCTGGCGCCTCCAACAACCATTTATTCGTCTGCTCCACAAAAACAGTTTTATGTTTTTCAACACTGTCAAACCAAGCATTTTGTTTTTCTTGTTCGTCAGGTGGGAGCATAGGAACCACAACACCATGAAGATGACTTGCTTCTTCAAACAAGCTTGATATATTTTCAAGACATAACTGTATTTTTTCAGCATTACCAGCACTTTGCATTAGATCTTTAACTTCTTTTATTACAGCTTTAATCTTTCTTATTTTTGCTTGCCGTTCCTCTTGAAGCCGCTCCAATTTATATTCAAAGGCCTTTGGTGTAAGTGTTATTTGTCTTTTCTCATTTGACTTGGTACCATTCAACTCCATTTTCATTTACAAATAATCCAAGAATCACAAAAAAATATCTGCTAATGACTTATTAAACACAGCGTCCTTTTTATGGATTATGTTTCCACATGAACAATATACAATGCGTTGTCTTTGATTCCCTCTAACTTATCCACTGAAGCTAAGCTAAACTCAACCCTAGTCTTCTGTGCATACTAGCGGTGGGTATTTATGTACCTCCATACCGATAGTCTCGAACCAGACCAACCGTCTTAGAACCAGAACTACGGCGGTACTCCCAAGCGCAATGCTTCACCCGCTTGACACACAAACCAAAACACTACAAAAAAAGTCCAAAAACAAACAAACAGTACAATCACCTTATGCGAAAGTACCGCAGAGCCTAGCAGGGAATACAATTGTTTCTTAACAGACAATCCACAATATTTGCGAACGTGGTATAAGTTTTAATAAAGGCGACCGTGATAATCAAATAAGCATAGTAACAGCCAATTTGTGAATGAATGGGCTTTACGCGAGTCCAAATCACTGGATCGACTATCGCTTACTACGTTAAAAGCGATCTGAACATCCAGTGTTGTCCCAACAATACGTTTGACTCCGCGCAACGACAACTTTTCTGTTGACAAAATGTAGTGGCGTATTTTGTAACTAACCAGTTAACGCCGCAGCAGGCTGAAACATGGGGATTTGTACTGAAGACGCGTCACGCTGAACCATTGTAAATGATGGAATATATTTATTAATCCATTTCACAGACTTCAAAGACTTAAGCACTTACTTTGAGTGATGCATTTCATAAGCCGTGCAAAGACACCTCAGACAGTGGAAGATGGAAACAATGGTGACGGTCAACAGAAAGTTTCACCCCATGCTCACCCTGCAGACATGATCCAAACACCCAGGAAAATCCACAGGTGTGCACACACACTAATACAGACACCACACCCCTGGTCCCGCCCACAGTGACTGATGACGTCATGACGCGTGTGCACATACACCACAGTAGACAGAATAAAAGAAAATATCATAAAAACCAAGTCAAACCCAATGTATGGCTCCTACAGGGAGTATAGGGCGCCCACGCCAGGTGGTAGGGTTTCCGGGGCATAGATGAAGCGCAACAGACCTATCCACCTAGGGAATCGCTGTATACCCGTGGGCCGCTCCGCCGTTGAGGGTAGCGAGAGTGGACGAGCAGGGCTTGTGACGAGTGGAGAGGGGGGCTCTCCACGAAGATGTCAGCTCATCATGCACTTCCGGGAAAAATGAGAGCGGGGGGGCGAGGCTGTGAGCGGCGCCCAGACCCCAGGAACCAGTCATCCAACTGTGATGGGTGTGGGGAGGACGGAGGGTTCCAATTCAACCCCACACTGACGGCGGCCCGGGCAAGCATGTCGGACATCTGCGCATCAGCCTCAACCTGGGCGTGCTGGCCCAAAGGCGTCTCGCAATGAGAGCATGAGCCGTCCACAAACGCTACCCCAGTGTGATCACTGCCCAGACACACGAGACAACGCCTGTGGCCCTCTGAAGCGGAGAGCACTCTACCGCAACCAGAAACTACACAGGGGCGGAATGGCATCTTTAAAAAGACGCGTCCTAAAAAGAACGTTCAATGCTGCTGTGTATTGCTCTTTTAGAGAAATTAACTCTTTTACAGAGAAAATTGCTCTTTATTTAACTCTTTTTAAATGCTCTGCGCTGTCGAAGTGCCCAGAGGCAAACTGCAAGCCGTGAAGAGAAGGAGAAAAGCCGCTGAAGTGCGCCGTAGATCCAACAGCAAAACAGAGCACCAGAGGATAGAAGCAGGAACAGGTGTGTCACTCGCAGCTGACTGCATACACGACCATTGGCTCCGAAGAAAATTTCTGGATGAACGTGTGTATTTCCCCGCCTTTATACACGTATGTCCGGGGGCGGGAGAAGATCTCATAGATCAGAGGCATATTCAGTGCTCAAGAGAGACCCCTAGTGTCGCTTCTTCGACACGACGTCAAAGTGAGCGACGGTCGGGGAATGTGCTTTTCCATCAGCTTTATTTTGATGTGCTAAAACTTTTTTTGCAAAAAATCCTTGGATGGAAACGTAGTCGGCCCAGTCTCTGTTTACACCCTAGGCCAGATTTTAGATTGTCGACCCCCGTTTAATACATTTAAGGAATAGTAACATTAATACATTTAATAATGGCCAAAAAAAATAAAAACAGAAAAGATCAGATGCCATAACATTTTCAATTTTCATGCTACACCATCTTTTCAGACTTCCTGCGGTGCCCGAGTACTTTTACTGAAGACCAAATTGTATTGACCAATGATCTTAAAGCCTTTTGTGCTTGTTACATTTATTAACGATTAGTAATTTATTTTATTTTTCCATTGACATGAATGTACCAGCTTTTCAGGTCCCATACAGATGTTGCACTATAATTATCTGACAGACCCAGTTGTAAAATTTCCATCATGATGTAAATTATGTTAAAATTTCCCTGATAATTATTATAAAAATTGTACTCAACAAGTGTGAATTTCAAAAAATTTAAACATTAAACATTTCAACAGCAATACATTTGCAAATGTATCCAATAAAATAGAAAAAACAAAAACACCTACTTATGAAAACTAAAACACAAATGGTAGTACAAAGAAACCGGTTTGATATTAGTACTTATGTTAACACAAAACATTATTTATATATGAACAGAATAAAGAATACATGAACACTGAGACAGTAAATCTACAGTATAGACCTGTGCACCCACATCACCATCATGTGTTTCACACACACAGAAATAACAGAAGATAATATAGAATATAATAAAATACTCACAGAGTATAAGAGGCAGCACACTGGACTCCATACTGTCACATTAATGAACTGTTAGTACAGTGATGTCTATCTAAACCAAACACTTCCTGTGTTCAAATGTCATTTCACACTTCAGAGACAGAGATAAAAGGGCATATGCCAAGAATCTACAGACCGATGCATGCAGAAAAAGTAAGATATGTAGCTTTTAGAGCATTCAAGCTGTTGAAGATGTTCCTCTTTAATTTGAGCAAACACTTGAACATGAACATCTAAACACACACATGCAAATCATGTCGACTGGATCAGACACACAAGTGACTCTGAAGTGAATTAAATTCAGACTGGCTGTGATTCACAATGAGATTTAAAACATGTTCATTTCTCCTCTAAAGGAGGTCTGAAGCATAACAGTCTCTTAAACTCTCTCAGTATCAGGATGTTAAAGAAGTGAAACTGCTGCACCAGATCTGATAACACAACATATCCCGAGTTCCTGGAAACAAACACAAACAGAAAAACTGAGAATATTTAAAGTCACATGTGAAGAGAAGATTGTGATAATGATAAAACAATAACATGGCAAAACAAGACATGCAATTACTAGGAAACTAAAAGCTCCTCATGTTTTACACCACATGCAGGTATTGCATTTAAAATTTAATTTAAATCACTTTGTTTTTAGACATTTTAATTAAAGTAGCAACAGATCCAGTGAAAATATGTGCATCAATGAAATGCTCTAGTAATTTTCTGAAGGTTGAGTGACTGACTTTACATTATTACATGCTTTTCAAAAATAAGTGCCAAATTCAGTGAGTGAGAAAAGACTAAATGTGACAAACGTGTACTTTCCGTTTAGTTGAAATGTGTAATGCGTAGATGTTGGACAGAATGACATTTTATTCACAATAATATGTAGAATGTCAATCATGCGCCACCATGCAGAGAGTAGTGATTAGTGAGTTCACCAGCAGGGTGTGTGTGCGTCGTGGAAGTCAGGAGAAGTTTAGAAGAATCCTCTGTAGAAGTTAGGTAATGTGAGTGATATCCAGCGGACAATGCAAGTAATAGCAGAAGTGTAGATCCCTGGCACGCGGGTATAGACTGGAATTACTCTGTGGATTGACAGGCTGAAACTCAGCAAAGACTGGAAGGCAAACCACAACCCGAACTACGTGGGCAACCAACAGAGTGACAAGACAGGACTCAGCTAAACAAAGAGAGTGAGGTTAGTACTCAAGAAACAGAGAAACATGAGGGCATAAGTAGGGAGTGATATCAGGCTGGAACAGGTATTGCTCAATAAGCTAATTAGTCTCATGATCGGAGTTGCCCTGAGAACAATGAATGTTTCTATGGAAACGCTGTTCATGCCAGTCGAGTGCACCTGAGAAACATGAGGGAGAGAAAATGACAAAAAAAGCAGAGCAAACCTGCGGGCTTACACAAACATGACAGTCTAAAACGCGTTCATCCAGGTCAGGACTGCAGTTCCCTATCGTTCGTGTGCACAGGCTGCTCCACAAAGGAGACTACGGACTCCTGTTTATCTGTCCGCTGTGCTCGAATATATCACAGCTGAGATTCTGGAGTTGGCCAGAAACACAAGGACAACAAGACTCATATCATTCCCCGTCACCTACAGCTGGCAGTGCGGAACGACAAGGAGTTGAACAAACTCTTGTGTGGAGTGACCATCGCTCAGGGTGGTGTGCTGCCCAACATCCAGTCTGTGCTGCTGCCCAAGAAGAAGAACTAAAGTCTGATTCATATAAACCCAAACAGTCTTTTAAGAGTCACACTTGAACTGTATGAGAGTGACGTCTTTATACTCCTGTGAAAACGATTGCAAGATTTCTGATACAGGAAAATTTTGTTATAAAAAAAAATGTGGGTTGAGGAATATAGTATCCGCTTTAAAATACAGATATCATGAATGAGGAAGTAATGATAGTTGTATATGTGCAAATGCAGAATCTAGATTATTTCATCTACACATCAATAGTGTATTTAATAACATGCAACAAACAGTTTAGACTAAATAAAATACAAATTCAGGATAGACGGAATAAAAATAATCCAGAGGGATGATATACTAACATTGTGATTTAACAGTTTGTTCTTTGGGTTGTTGATGATGGGTTAAAAGTGAGATCAGATTGCTTAATTTCATTTGCATTTTCAAAATTGTGTATCAATTAAAAATATAATTAATTTAAGTATATTTTGTGAATATTGTAATTAATAACATAAATTTACATTAATATAAACGTATTCGTTATTACCATTGATGAGGCTACACATTATTCAAATAAAAAAATGAAACGTCACACGAGTAAAAAACGAAGCATTTGTGTCATGCGCACAGAGATGAACTGAACTAAAGATCTTGAGCGGGAAACTGCCGCGGCTTGTTTGAAAAGACGATCCATTCAGTCATTGGTCAACTGTGACGCGTAGACGTCCATATCAGCCAATCACAAGCCTCTTCACCCTCCCCACACTGAGCTCGTGCTCGAACTAACCTTTAAAAGCAGCGGTGTAACGCTCATCTGCATTTCTTGTGAAGAACAGAGAAGAGGTTGTTGAAGTCATGGCAAGAACTAAACCAGGGGTGGGGAACCTTTTTCCATTAAGGGCCATTTGAGAATTTACGAAATTATTCGCGGGTCATATTATACTGTCTATTATACAATATTTTGTTTTGTTCAGTGGCGGGCAGTGCATTAAAAGTCTAGGACTTCAGTGTGATTCATGCCAATAAGAAAACACAGTTTCACAATGAATAATACGCCTTTGGGCATCATACATTATCTCGCAGCTAACTAATAATAACAATTGACATTTAAAAAACCTGTCCATGCATGAAACCCAGAACTTGAAACGACACTTAATGCTTAAGCAAGCCTCATTTTAACTGCAGTATGATTGTTTGTGAAATGAACGTCTCCCAAACAAGCATTCTAAAATCAGATATTTTCATATGGATCTACCAAGGAATAATACCTGGAAAAATCGATCTAATAATATTTGCGATTTAAATGTGGCTTGCAATGAATTTAGTTTCATCAGGGTACACTATTATGCAGCGTTCCATTGAAGTTGGATGTGAGATATGATTAAGTTGTATCAAGGCAAGTAACTCTAAAACTATTGCAATTTATTATTTATTTTTTAATACTGGGGAAATAAAGGTTTCAGAGTGAGAACAGAGTGTTTTTATTGTACTTACTTTGTAACATCATGAAACAAGAGGGTTAGAAGCACCATTTTAATTTACAGCCCACAATGTCACACTTACCCTGTAACTACATAGAACAAGACTATATTTCCCCAGTACTTAAAAAAAGAAAGTTGCAATAGTTTTAATTGCCTTGAAACAGGGAAGCCCAAACTAAAACAGCTGCAATATTGATATCAAAAACAAATGACTGTATAAATGCACTGATATGTACCCCGTAATTTAAAAAAGCCTTTATGTATTTGTACGCTATTAATATAAAAAGGTGCAGTGTATGTTCTGACTCTCAAAGGTAAGATTGTTGTCTATCATAATAGTACATAATTACAGTATAAATAATTTGTTATTTTCTTGGTTGTTACCCTTTATTCTAGGGATGGGCATTTCTCAAAAATATTGTATTAGAATATAATATTCGAATATTCGTTTATTTAAATGTCGTTTAACGAGAAAGACGTTATAAGTTAAAAACAATTTTCTTTTTTTTTCGTTTTTGTCAGCATTTCTGAACAAGCTTACATTAGCAATATACACAACAAGCTTACTATATATCTTAAGGTTTTCTTTTAGTTGAAAACATTTAACAGTATGTGTATACAAAAAATATAAAGAACAAAAGTATTTAAGATCAAGCAGCACGAACGGAAAAAAATGCTAATAAAGCAGACTGTGCAGTTATCGTACAGAACATACATGCACTCGAGTCAGCATTATCGTGTTTATATTGTTTCACATTCATGTTGAGAAAAACAATCATATCCACATACTCCAGTGAAAAACGCGCTGTGCTGACAGACAGAGACACAGTGTGCAAAGTGAAGTTACTAACAGCACTTTGCGTCTTCTGTTCTTAAACCTGTCTCCCTCAACGACAGTTAAAGGAAGCATATGTCTCAAAATCATTTGGTACCAGAAGATATCATCTCGGATCACGATTACCTCGGGTTCAGCTGCGCTTTACCTGCAGTCGTTAATGCAGTGATGGACAGCTGTCTTTCCTCAGGCGACTCTGTGTTTGGATTTCATGTGATTTCTCATTGTGGTGGTGATATTATGATAACTCAGTTTCATTAACAAAGTAATTCCATTTTGTAATATCATTTTCATCTAAGTAATTCCAAACTGAGGCAGATGACGACATTATGTGATCAAATACAATCCACTTGCGTGCTTCACAGCACCACCCAGTGCATTTAATTATAACTGCGAAATTTTTTTTAAAGAATAAAGTAAAATTCGAATAGCATTTTATTTTTCGAATAATAATTACAGATCGAATATTCGAAATTCGAATATTTGTGCACATCCCTACTTAATTCCCCAAACTTTACATATTGTTCCCCTATACTTACACGTACAGACTTTATAGGTACACTGTAATTACCGATAGTAACACTGTAAATTCGTTTTAATTACGTAGAACTTTCCGGGCCTTAATCTAAAGCTTTACCGAAACCTCAAATTCCTCAAATTAAGGTGAATAATCAGACAGCTTGAAATTTCCCAAACTGTAGTACGTACTCTGCCCCTGTTAATTTGGAAAAGAGGCCCAAGGAGTGATGTCACATGGTTCATGTCTGTAGAGGCATTATTATGTAGATGTTCTTATTCTTGTTCTTGGTTGTGAAGAGCAGCTGATATCATCTAGTTCTTGGTAATGGAGGCAGATAAATTCAGAGAGAGTGTGATATCATTTTATGTTTTCAGCTCTTTGATTTTAAAGTTTGTCATGTATTATAAAGAGGCAAACTACTGATGGAAATTTGGACAGGGAGATTTTGGAGAAAATAAAATTACACCATGGACTTTGATTCCCTTCTGCTACAACTTCAGTTGCTCCACCATCTTCTGCCTCGCCATCTTCTGCCTCGCCATCTTCCGCACTACCGGTTCCTAACTGTCCACCGGCACCACCCTTAGCTCCACCTTCACCTGCCTCTTTATCGTCTGCATCACCTTCACCTGCCTCATCTTCTCCTGATCCTCTTTTGCCAGACATCATAGCACAATTAAAGGCAGAAAATGAAGCCCTCAAAATGGAATTAGAGAACCTAAAAACAAATGTTGTCAGTCGTAAGTGTTTATTAAAAAAATTCTAAATATTTATAAACTAGTTTTAAACAGGGGCGCAACTACCCAGTGTTAGAGGGGTATGCAGCAACAATTTTGGCGCCCCCCCCCGCCCCCCCCCCCCATAAATAAATAAGTGTGCCGGACATCATCATGTATGGGCTTCAAATAATAAAGGTTTATTTTAAAGTATATCAGACAGCCACTGTAGGCCTACCATAATTATATGGTATATATGTACACATAGATATATATTATTAACAATGTTAACAAATAATAAAAAGTTACAAACAGAATAAACAGTTACAAACAGAATAAACAGTTACAAACAGAATAAACAGTTAGAACTAGTCAGTCACCGGTTCTCCATGCCCAGTCCTAGTAACAATGTTGCTACCAAACATTCAAAAGCGCTCTTTAGTTCCTACTAAATTGTAACATGGCGTGCCTTTTCACTTGCCCATTTATCTAGTATTGCCTGTGTTCTTCTCCACTAAGACATTGCCAAACAAACATTATGTAATATATTTTCCATATTACTTTTTCCATATTAATAATATTAAGAAATGAATCTGTTGGTATCAAGTGGCTCCCTCTACACTTTCACCTAATGTTAGACCTACCTGTTACCTTCCCCTGTCTTTCCTGATCCTGATCCACCATCCTCACACCTGAATGAAATTAACTCACTGTTAAATATAGCAGCCTAAATTCAATATTTTAATCAGCCTAGTGATGGCATCATATAAGACAACTATTATGCAGTAAGGTTGTGCTGCTGTTGAAATTACATTAACATTTTGGATTTTAAAAAGTACAATATGGCGCACACACACACACACACACACACACACACAGATATGTAATTACAGGGTCACATCTCTCTCTCTCTTTAAAGGTCTGTGCTACATACATACATAATTTATATATATATATATATTAGCACAGATCTTTAGAGCAAGAGATGTGACCCTAATTAATTACAGCTTCCATGTCACCCAGCAGATGTAACTATAGCCTGTATGTCTGACAGTAGCAGACTTCAAATGGTCACCTCCGGACATCGCAGAAATGAAACCACACAACGGACCAGATGATGGACACAGTGGAATTTATTTCCCTTTAACAGAGTAGTGAGGCAAAATTAGCATAGACATCGGAAGGCCTACTCTCTCATTCCTCTGCTTCCCCGTCCGCATACACCATGCGTCTGAGCATATACGCATATATACACACATACACTGTAAAACCTAACACTGAAAGTCACTAAACAAAATGAGTTCATTTAACTTATTTTAAAAAAAAAGTTAATTTCACTCAATTAAAAATGTGATATTAACTCAAAAACTCACGACTTATCTCAGAACTTAAACTGAATAAGTTATGAATGACCTATTTATTATTTTAGCTGTAACGATTTAAGTTGAATTTAATTCATTTAATCTAGTTTATTTTAATGGTTGAAAATAAAAATAATGTGAAAAGTAAATTAGAAACCACCGGGTGGGTTTACTTCTTCCTATTTTTAAATAATATTTTTCAAGAAACTACTTTTGTATAAGGCCTATACTTTTATACTTTTCATAGCTAATGAAAAACACGTAAATAAATACATTTAAAGTTTTCAGCTTCATTCAAAGCCTATATTTAGGTCCCTGTGACGTCATTGATTTTACTCATCACCGCGTTCTCCATTCTCCTCGGAAAAACCCGCGCATTTATTTCAACTGGCGTAATCTGCCCATCCCCCACAGCTCCACGGAAGTCTCAGTCACAAAATCTAAATCAGGATGGCGGGCATGAAGAGAATCAACTGGTAAGTTAAGCACGAAAAACTGCTTCATCCTTTTTATAGCACTGCTTTAACGTTTTAACGCTGTATTGTAGTGACTCTTCATCTTAAGAAGAACGAATAGCTAAGTTAGGGTCATTTTTGTGTCATGTCATATTTACGATAAGGTAACGCGACATTGCAGAGATATTATTTATTTTCTTGGATCAGCGGCAGTAGTTAATGTGCTGTGAGTACACGCCAGTTTTGTCAGTGGAAAAGTAATTTATATTTTTGTGTGTTTTCTCACATTTTGGCATTGACAAGCGTGTCCCGCGCAATTTTGGATATTTTTTCAGTGAGGAGACTGATTGACTAGAACTGCAAAAACTAAATAAATAGGCAATCCAAGCTGATCGATTATTTTATTTATTATGCTGTGAGTAAACCACAGATTTGCCAGTGGAAAAATTATATTTTTGTATTTTCTCACATTTTGCATAGACAAACGTGTTCCTCGGGCATGGATATCTGTGAGGAGACCACCACAGGCTGTCTTTCACGCGCTAAACTAAAGAAAAGGGTACTACAAGCTGACCTATTGTATTGTTTATCATGCTATGAGTAAACTACTGTTTTATCAGTGTTTTTTTTTTCTTCACAGTTCGGCATAAAAGTATCCTGTACAATTGCATATTTAAGACAAAGGAGACTGACATTCATTTACGCGGTACTAACTAACGTTAAAGAGATGGCCAGCTTTGTTTCGAGAAGCCCAAGTAAGTGATATTATTTTTCTGTCTATTTCTCAAAGAGAAATGGTTGGTATCTTACTGTTTTTTATATTGCAATTCATTTAGTTTTAATGCTGCCTTTTAAAAGATTACTTCACTCAAAATATTGACAATAGTCATAGTCATTTCAATAGTATTTCAAAAGTTGAGTAAATGATGAAATAAGTAAAAAAAAAAAATTGGGAACTTCATTTATGGGACAGCTTTGCACCCTGTATTGTTCAAAGATTTCTTGCAGTGTAGAAAAGCATTGTGATTTTATTTTCAAATTCACAACAGCCTTTTAATCTAAATTTTTTTTCTATTTATTGTTGCAGGTACTCGCAGAGTTTCACAGAATCACAAATCAAAATCTGCAGCAGACATTCTACTCCTCCCAAGATAAACATACTCCACAGCTTCTGAATCTTTTCAGAGCTAAGGCAGCAAAGGGTGGCGTCAGTGGCAACAAGATGGCTGCAATACTAAGAGACTACAATGAACAAGTAAGTAGAATTGAACTTATTTAAGGGCTGTACAGGATGAGAATGTTGGTGTAAAGGTTATCCATGCAACAAATGTTAAAGATGTTAAAGAGTTAGTTCACCCAAAAATGAAAATTCTGTCACCAGTTACTCAACCTCATGTCATTCCAAACCTGTAAGACTTTTATTCATCTTCAGATCATAGTTTTTTAATGAAATCTTTCTGTCCCTCCAATGACAGTCTACACAACTACCACTATCAAGGTTTAGAAAGGTAGTAAATCCATGTGACTCTACTTGATTATCCACAAACAAAGCACATTCGTATCTTCATAAACTGAGGTTTAACCACGAGTCACAGGGATTACTTTAGTGATGTCTATCCTACTTTTCTAGATCTTAAGGCCTAGTTCAGGTTCAAAAACGTGAGGCACACAGCACTGCCATTTTTTTTATGCTGCTGTCAAGTCTAATTGCGAGCGCTGTAAAAAAAAAAAAACGCAATGACGTCGGGTGCCTTTTTCCGCTCAAACGTGCTTTTTTTCTTCAACTGCAAAAATGCAAGGTGCAGCAGGGGGTAAAACGCCTTAAACAGCACGCAGAACACTCACTGCCATAGGAAAACAATTGAAAAAAGGCGCCTCTCACTGCAAAAAAAAGTGTTAGGTGTGATCGGGGCCTAAAAGTGCTAGTTGTGTAAGCTGTCAGTGGAGGGAGAAAAGCTCTCTGATTTCATTAAAAAGATCTTCAACTGTATCCCAAAAATGAGTGAAAGTCTTACAGGTTTGGAGCTCAAAAATGTGGATCCATCAGTCATAAACAAACTTCACGCTGATCCGGGGGGGTTAATAAAGGCCTTCTGAAGCACGATGACTTTGTGTAAGTAAAATATTAATATTTAAACTTTATAAAGTAAAATAACTGGCTTCCGGCCAAACGAACATATGGATTCCACTTACACCTAAAGCGCAACTTATGCGAGTAATGTGACATATTGCTGATATTTTTTAGGGATGCACCGAAATGAAAATTCTTGGCCGAAACCGAAAACCGAAAAAGAGGAAACCAAGGCCGAAAACCGAAACACCGAAAGAAATGATGCCTATTATTAGTACCATTGCATTTATGGCTATGACTGTGTACTAACTTTACTAAAATCAAGGCATTGCAATTGCATAAATTAATATTTTATATATATATATATTCAAAGAATAAATCAATTACAAATTATGCAAATATTTATTTAGCACATTGCAACAATGCACAGTATAAAATAAAATTCTAACTAAAATGTTTAACTTGACCCCACTCATGTGTACATTAAATAATAATGTACAGGCCTACTGGCCTGCAGAAAGGTTTAAAATTAAATGTTCTCTCATAAAACAAAGTGCATTCAGAACAAGTGCAACGACGTGAGTTGCAACAACATTAAACAGCTCAGGTAAACACACCTCTGAGAAATGTCGTCTGCTCGGCATGACATAACGGGGCTCAATGTGCTCGATCAGCCGACGAAATCCCACATCTTCTTCAACAGAGAATGGCTGATCTAAGGCAATGCATTCCATAATATTTTGTGTAATGCCCTTTGCCTTGACACCATCACTGGGAAACTTCCTTGCCTTTTCAAAAACGTCCGCCACAGACGGAGTGGGCGTGCTCGGAGGCGTTTTCTTTTTCTGTGCCGCATTCCTGTCATATTCAGCATAGCGATCGGAATGTTTGGATTTCAGGTGATAAATTAAACCCGACGTGGAGAAAGTCTTTGTAGATGCACACCCTCTTGAAATTTCGGCATTACATGTTTTGCAAATCGCTGTACGTGGGTCTTTCTCAGATATACTGAAATACGTCCACACTGCAGACATGTTTGCTTCAGACAAGCACGTGCAGGTCGCGGTTTCTGTTTGCGTCATCACAACATTTCGGCCGTATTGTTTCGGTGATAAAAGTCTTTCGGCCGAAAACCGAAAATGCACTTTTGGGCCATTTTCGGCCGAAACTTTTCGGTGGCCGAATATTCGGTGCACCCCTAATATTTTTGCTACGCCATGATGCACTGCGCTACTTCTGAAGTCACAAATTGCGCTTTAGGGGCAAGTAGACTGCGTTTGGCTGGAAGCTAGAATTTTACTTTGTAACGTGTTAAATATTAATATTTTTCTTACACAAAGTCATCGTGCTTCAGAAGGCCTTTATAAACCCCCCGGATCCGCATGAAGTTCGTTTATGACGGATGGATCCACGTTTTTGAGCTTCAATCTTTTGGTTGCAATCCACTGCCATTATAAAACTTGGAAGAGCCAGGATATTTTGTAATATAACTCCGATTGTATTCGTCTGAAAGAAGAAAGTCATACCTATGGCTTGAGGGTAAGTAAATCATGGGCTAATTTTCAATTGAAAGTGAACTAATCCTTTCATAGGATTCATAACCTGTTCTATAGGTTGTATATCTTTTTACTTTCCTTTTGATCTAGAATATCCTTTTGATACACCTAGTATGAGTACCTAGTAAAGTACTAGTATTTTTCCAAATAATATCTTGCTAATTAACAATTTTGTTAAATGTATTGTTAAAATTAGAAGTATTACATTTTTGTCAATATTACAGTCAATTGAACTTTGCTGAGCATGTCCATTTTTCAAGGCTTTGTTGTCATTCATGAAAATTTAGTTATGGTGTCTGCCCTGACTATGGCCTGTTTGTTTTGTATATTTGTAAAGACATGCATTAACAAAGATTTATTTCAATCCATTTAGAGAGAGGATCTTGACCAGGCACAAAAGGCAGCAGTTGCCATCATTGCTGTCGAGGAAGACCCACAGGATTTTCTGATTGTCCTTGAAGATGAGGTGGTAATGTCTGCAAAGTCCTGGGTTAGTGCACTGGTGCTGATTTTTGGGCTACTCTATGCCCTTCACATAAGCTACCCAAAGAAGCTGACTGTTTTTTTTTTGAGTTCATACAGAAAGTGCTGCTAAATCTCGAAGATGGGACGGCCAGGCCGAAGTTGCTTGCACTTAAAAATGAACTTCTGATTGACTAATATGGAATCCATGCTGTTTCTGGTACCATTAGGCAATTGAGTGTTTTTAGAATTTTAAAAAGCAGTTTTTGAATTTCTTTTTAAAAGTTCCCAATTTGAGCTGTCTGTTAAAGTTTTAATAGTTGATCTTAAATATTTCATGGAAAATGTGTGTCTAATGAAATTGTTTAAATGTTATTTGGACTGATTTTGCACACTGATTTAGTTTTAAAATGACCCTGTTTGGGCAGTGTTATAGTTTTAAAGGAATAGTTGATTTAAAGGGTTAGTTCACCCAAAAATGAAAATTCTGTCAGTAATTACAAAAGTCTTATGGGTGTGGAACAACATGAGTGAGTAATTACCGACAGAATTTTAATTTTTGGGTGAACTAACCCTTTAAAGGTTAAAGTGTATATTTGATGAAATTGTTTTAATGTTATTTGGACTGAACAGCACACTTCTGTTTTATGCCTGATGACCTTTTGTGAAAGTATTTTTTCAATAAATACTGTTATTGCATAATTTTATTTCATCATTTATTTATACTAATATTTTCCCCTTGTCTTAATGTAACTTTATTCATTTGAGTTTAAATAACTTAAATCATTCACGGCAATCGGTTTCCTAAAACTATTTGAGTAGCTATAAAGTTGTTTAAACTTGATTAAATTTATTAAATGAACTCAAACCAGCTAGTTTAAATTAATGGAATGAACTTAAAATCTTTAAGTTACCTATACTCAAAATGATTGACTAAACCAACACTAAATTATGAGTGAATATGACTCGATATATATATATATATAAGTTCACAATACTCATATGTATTTGTTTTTAAACTTAAACGGTTTGTAGCAATCAGTTTCCTCAATCAGTTTGAGTTGAGTTAACTTATTGGGTTTTACAGTGTAGCATTTAACGTGTAAATGTCAGTGCTGAATTACCCCACATAACAGAACAACACACATAGTAAACATAAATGGGAAATGCATAAATATACTGTCTTAATCTAATTGTTACCACTACTACCGTGTGTATAAAGTTCTTTTTTACACATACAGTCTCATTGCATGAACACATATCACAAGGCAAATAGTATAAAGATAACTAATACACACTGAAATACACAACTATCATATTAAATTCACAGACTACATAATAAATAGTCAAATTAATAATCACAAATTGAAACATACCTTTAACAGAGTAGTGAGGCAAAATTAGCATAGACATCGGAAGGCCTACTCTCTCATTCCTACATTGAAAGATGCACGTGAAAATGAAGCACCTAATTCGACACGGTTAAAAGAAATACTTTCAAAGAAAATAAACTTACCACACTGATACACTATATGATATAAACTCTTAACAGCGTTTTAACATCATAAATATAGTGATTAAATTACAAAGAAACAGTAAATGCAAGACAATTATGACAGAGAAAAATCTACCTCTGCTTCCCCGTCCGCATACACCATGCGTCTGAGCGCGAACCAGTGTTGCCAGATTAGAAATGTCGAAGTATCGTACCAAAACCTCAAAATTATCGTTTTTTAAAAAAAATTATCGTACACAAACCAAACGCATAAAATATAGTTATTTTCCAACAATTTTATTTTCCAAATAATTTTACAGCTAATTTGAACAAGCTGTATAATACGCTCACATTAACTGGAGAAAGTCTGAATAACTTTTTTTTCCAAAGTGCAAAAGATATGCCGAAAAAAAGTGCACAAAAAAGAAAAAAGTGCACAACACAAAAAAAGATTCAAATTCGATCTCTAAGTCGCTGTCATCATCGGATGCCACATCCACTTGTGCTGTGTGTGTGTGAGGGTGACCACCTCCAGTCAGACAAAATGTGGGACAAGTAGCATGGTAAAGAGGGACAATGTGGGACAGACGTAATAACTTTAAACTTAAGATATATTGTCTATCTAATTTACCCAGAAACATTTTTTAAACCCACCAACTAAAAGATTAAGACACTACCTGACCCAAAATATCACCCAAAGTTTCTACAGCTTAAGGCATAGGCCTATAAAAGACAAAACACTCATTTTTCCACTGAGACCGGAGCGAGGACATCTGTTACAATAGATGTTGCTTTGGTGCGGCCACACGACATTTTCTTAGCTATTTCAGAATCTGGAAAAATTACTGGGGCTAACTTGTTACTGCAGTCGGTAGAGCGATATGAATGTGTGTGATGTACGGCATGATAAACGCTTGTCACTTCTGCTGCCGAAACTTTGTCAGCCTGTGGGTCATTTGGTTTATTGAAAAACGATTGCACTGATTTGCATGTTTCTTGATGATGTGCTTTTTTTCTGTGGTACTCACATGCAACATGTCCCACAGAAAAACTGCTTTTGCATAAATACAAAAAGCTCTCTCTGCTTCGCCATCTACAGGTCTTAACCAAGAGTATCTTGCGGTCCATTCGCTATTAAAAGTGCATCTTCTCTTTTTCGTGGCCGCACTGGCCATGGCTGCTTAACCGACCGAACAGCGCACCCTCCAATTTGAGATTGTTGACAACGTTGAGGAGGCGTTCGTGCACCAGTCAACAGTTTGATTGACGTACGACGACTCAGCCTATCGACTACCGCATTTTTTGCTCTCCTCTGAACTATTGGGCATAAGTTAACAGTACGCCTATGGACGCATCCGTGTATTTAGGCAGGGTCCAATGAAAAAGCGGGACAGATGCTCAATTTGCGTGAGGCGGGACAAAGGGTAAAATTGCTGTACAGTACAACGTAAAGCGGGACAAGTGGTCACCCTAGTGTGTGTGTGTGTGTGTGTGTGTGTGTGTGTGTGTGTGTGTGTGTGTGTGTGTGTGTGTGTGTGTGTGTGTGTATACGTGCTTGCCTGCGAATGATTCGGGGTCTGAGAGAGAAGCGGTAGGATGTGTGTTTGGACGAACAACTGAAAACTCTGAAATTATCGTACATTATGGGATTTTTTTCATTATTGATCGTACATCGTACAGAGGTCAAAATTATCGTACAAATACGATAATTATCGTACATCTGGCAACACTGGCGCGAACGCTTAAAGGAGAAGCAATATCTCTTCCCTCGGTGTCCCACTAATTAAGGCCCCACATACAACGATTGATAGGAACTCCCAATCGGAACCATTGAAAATAGAAAATTGAATGCAAGTTTTGCTGAAGTTAACAGATTATACAACTCTTTCCACAAAAAAAAAATCATATAAAATAAAACTCAAGTGTCTAAATCAACCGGCTACAACAGCACAGCTAACATGAACAGCTAATGGTAAAACAAAATCTATTTGTTTCCATGATAAACCAGCCTTATGGCATAAGTAATGTTTTCCAGCTCCTAGTCATTTATTGTGCATTCTACCTTATATTTACCAGTTGTTATTTTACTTTAATAAAATTGCGGTATGTCATGCATGGGATTGGTACCATAGGGTTTAACCAACATCTAAATGTAGATATCAGCAATATTATTTTGCATTAAGTTAGCAAACACTTGCCAGTCTGTTAACATTAATATTGGCAAGCCTCCAAGTTTGGTAGCAAATCTATGCATGATTCCATGGTAAACCAGATATTGCATTCGTTTTCCAGATTCTTTTTCATTTATTGTACATTCTACCTTATATTTTTCAGTTTTCAGCTCAGCAACCTCGGATTTGCATATTCTAAGCTAGCTAGCTACATATTCTGGCCGCTACATTCCCAGTGTTGGCAAACGCTAGTCTGTTAACATGAATATTTGCAAGCCTCCTCGATGACGTCACACTTTAAATCCTACCTGTTGCCTTTCACCACCATCCACTTATTTAGCTGCTGTCGCATCCCTTGACATGCCACCTCCTTTTCCCTCTTTCTTTTTCTATTTTTAGCCCCCGAAAGCTTTTTTGCTTTATCCATCTTTTTCGAGATTCAACGACAACTCACTACTGTGCTGCTCACGTCACTCAGCACTCACGGCGCCCCCGCGCGCTCGCGATATTACCCTTCTATGTCAAAATAAATTCTATGATGGAATCTTACGAGGGCGCCGGCGCCTACTCTAGCCTGTTATTCCTCTAAAATGTATATAACTTTTTATATTTAACTTTTATAACTTTTATATACATTTCTATAACTTAGAATTTTTTTTTTTTTTATGTAACCATCGCTTTGGCGCCCGCGCCGCATATAGCGCATACCCACTTTTTGCGCCACTGGTTTAAAGGTTGATGATGAATATTAACATTTCGCAACCCATACAAGTTTGCCATACTGAAAATATATATGTATTTTACTGTTTTGCTTCCTAGAAATGCCAAAACTCCTTGTACAATGGGCAAGCTGGGGAAATGGCTTGATGTGAAGGAGCAGAGCCCACATGAACAACTGGCATCACCTTCAGGAAACTGTGAGTATGCTGTTTTAGGGCTGTGCGATCGCCTGAAGTGCGTGATGTCACGTTGTGTGAATCAATGCTCTACTATCCTGCAATTTTAGCTGGTTTCAAAAAACAAAAAGCTGCATATTACCTGCTATTCATTTTCACTGAAATGTAGGCCTAATTGTTTGACATTTGGTGACATATACAGTATATCCTCGGGAAAACTAACGCCAGGGCATTGCCATTGCGACTTATGATGACTTGTCGACAGCTGAGCGCAGGCATTTGACTCACGTTGATATTGGCTATCCGTCAATATCACATTTGCACGGTCTGTACTATTTGAATTTGTGAGTGGTTGACTGCCAAATTAAAATATTTAACAGAACGATAAAATAACGTTAATAACCGGTTAATGGCCATTTCAAATAAGTGTGTCTATTCAGAAGGATCAAATTTGACTTTGTGTCCGTTTCTGGTTATGTTCCTGTCAAAATTTCGCTTTCGTTCCTTGAACAGATTCGGAGCCCTGATTGCTGCTACATTTTAAACTTGAAATCACAAAGTTTAAATTTGTCATTTCTATATCAATATTTTATGTTGGGCCTGTAATCATTTGTTTTTGAAAACTGTTTTATATTTCATTCATATTTTATATTTCTACATTCTTAATCAAACATTTTCCCAGAAGTTTAAATAAAGGGAGAAAAATAATCACGAATGAGTACATTTTTGAGTATATACTTAATATACTCTCTCTCATATATATACTATATGAGACACACACACTATTAATTTACAGAAAAGGTACTATATCGTGATGTATATCGTTGATATGAGATTTTGGTCAAATCGCCCAGCCCGATGCTGTTTTACAAACCAGTACTGTAACAGCAAGGTATGACAGTAAAGACATTAAAAACCAATAAAACACAAAGAACCGCATACATGCACAAAATGGCGGCTAGCACAGCACAACATTCTGAAGCCTTTGTTTTGAAAATGGGTTGTCTGAAAATAATAATATAAACAAAAGGCGGCATGTGTGGAGCACCTGCTCTCTCCGACATGTTCCCTGTGTTGGTCTGTTGTTGTCGTCATTGCAGTAATTGCTCCTATTGGTTCTTGATTTGTTGGTCGTTTTGAAAGTCGTCACAATGCAGGACAGTGGCTCAATTTCTGACACTGCCAGAATTGTATTGAAGGACACATTTTATCGTAATGATCATTAATTGGCTGTTGGCGAAACTGTCAAACTAGCGCTTAAAGGATTAGTTCACTTCAGAATTAACATTTCCTGTTCGTTTACTCACCCTCATGTCACCCAAGACGTTCATGTCTTTCCTTCATCAATCGAAAAGAAATCACGTTTTTGTGAGGAAAACATTCCAGGATTTTCTCCATATAATGGATTTCAATTACAACCAATGGGTTGAAGGTCCAAATCAATCGAGTTTCAAAGGCTCAATCCCAGCCGAGGAATAAGTGTCAAACATCGGTCATTTTCTTAAAAAAAAAAATAAAAAAATAAACATTTATGTACGATTTAACCACAAATGCTCGACTTTGGTGTTCTGCTTCTGCACGATGTATTACGTTATCACATTGGAAATGTCACGCGCGTGATGTAGGTGGAAGTACCGACCCAGTGTTAGACTAAATCAAACGCCCTTTACAAAAATAAATGTAAAACATCGATGTCGGACAAATTTTGAAGTTGGAGGAGAAAATGAGAATAGGTTATTCATGCATGTCCAGGTTGGTTTGCTTGAAACTGTGATTTGCACGGAGAGTTTAATGAGAATTGTAGCGAATGTCAAACGGGTGATCAAACTGTAAATATTAAAAAATAAAAAACAATGACAGCAACGGTAAGAAACCCGCACTGAGCGAGCATAAACGAACGAGTCAGAAAATAAGCGCATTGGACGAGATGAGGTAAATGCACGACTGACGTCACAGATCCGGGACATTATTTTATTATTTCTTTGTAATTTAATTAGTTAGATTTCTTTCAACAGCTCAAACCAGCACAAATGACGACACCAGTTTGGATCGATCTGAGCGAGATGGGGTGAAGAGTGACGTCACACAGCCAAAAAATAATGCTTAATATCATAAACACCCAAACCAGCACAAACAAATGAAATAGTGTCGCTGATTATTTAAGTTTATGGGGTGCCAACTCACACTAAACAGTCGATCAATGTTTCATTTCAATAAATAAGCGGAAGAAAGTGAATCTGATCGTCAGTTTGAAACACGAGGCGATGGGCGGGACTTTCATTTCAAAGCTTTTGATTGGTTCTCCCTCCGCTCGGCAATCTAAGAGCTGACCAATGAAATCATTTAGTGGGTTTGATCCATGAAGACACGCAATCAGAGGACGCGTCGACTCCTTTATAAATTAACATAGAGGGAATAAAAACTGCAGCGCGTCAGATGAATCTCATTGTGCAAGAGAAACTTTGTGCAAGTGTATTTAGGAGAATTTGTGGTTTTAAAGGCAAAGGATGCTCACACCAAATATTGATTTAGCTTCATGTTTACTGCACTTTGTGTGAAGTCAATTGATAAAAGCTGTTTATTAGATTATTGCTGAAAATGCCACAATTTACTAAAACTTTTACACAGTTCTGTATATTAAACTTTTCATAAACGGTTAAAAAGCAGTTCAGAAACTTTTCAGGATTAATATCAAAGCTGATACATTGACACCATCTTCTGGACCATAAAGGCTCTACATGATACAATTGAACAATAATGTCTTAAATAAGCGCATTATAAGAGCAGATATTAAAGAAAATATTACTGATATTAAAGTGATTCTTGCCACTTTGAGGTGCTGCAGAACAGACAGAAAATGTCATTAATTAATTTAAAGGTGAATATAGTTACACTTGTAACAGATTGATCCAATTGATTGGGGTGCCAAGCAGGTGATTATACTAATTTTCTTAGAGTCAGTCAACCATACAAAGGATTCAAATATTAAAAAATAGGAACCCTTAATATGTGGATGAAGAATTAACACACAAACAGCTACAGGCTCGATTCATTGAAACTGTTATTAGTTTAAGGATTATAACATTTAGTGAGGGAAAAGCATTAATGACTCACAAATGCAAACAGTAAACAAAAAAAAATATTCAATTTACAATAGAATTATTCCAGAAATTCAAATACTCAATTCCCCAATTTGGGGCCCCATTTAACAGGACAACATTTTTAAACAAAAACAAATTAGTTCGTTCAAAAAAGTAAATTCATTCAAATTCAGTTCACTCCTTTCGACTCATTTGGCGCAAACCACTAGTTTCACAAGTTCACATTAACAGTTCTTGACTGAGTTCTTAATCCAGCATAGTAGCTTGTGCATCAGAGTTCATTTTCACTTAGAGCATTAAGAATCATTAAGTCCATTCAGACCAGCACTGAGCAACCACTGTGCAGTTCAGAAAGAGGTTTTCTCTTTAACACCTCAAACAATATTTTCCCAGTCTCATGGACAAGGTCTCAACTAGCAAACCCAAAAGAAGAATATAAGGAAAAAAAACAATACTGTTTGGTTTTTTGTCCAGTCAGTCAGTCAAATGATCTGTCCTCCATTGTTGTTTGAACCATTGGTCGTTTCTCTGAACATCCAGCAACTTCCATAAGACACATAAATCCCAAGGCGATCAATGAAATGTTCCTTTTTCCTCACAGGTTTTTTTGGATATATGCAGGGATTAACTTCCAACATCTTTCCATTGCACAAGGCATTGCTCTCCAACTGCTATCTTCCAACTCTTTTAAGCCATGTGCTCCACACATCATTTGACTCAGTATATCATGTTCGTCACACACTGACATTATAGAAACATAGAAACACACATACGCAGGTTTATAATGTAAGAGTTAGTTTATAATTTACATGAAAAAGTGCAAATTCTGAACTTAAACAAGAAAGTGTCCCAACTACAATAAATGTTGCACTATTAAACACACATTTAAAATAAGTGCATTATAAAAGCAGAAGGTTTGTGTACAAACTTCCCGACACAAAATACAAGAAAAATGATCAGAACTTTTGCATGTAAAGGCATTTAACGGCATTCTCTCATTACATGTTGACGTCAAGACTGGATAAAAAACATCTCAAAATCTCATGGAAATCCAGTTTTGTCTTGTCAGGTGTCTTTTTTAATGAATGAGCTGATCATTGATTGATTTCAGCGTTTCTTCGACATGTAAATGTGTGTATTTTAAAATAAACTTGATCAATTCTTGCAGGTTTTTTTCTTTCGGTGATTAAAAACTTGAGCATAAGTTGCATCGACTCCAGCACTGCCACCTAAAAGACACAAATGAATAATAATAATAAAGTAAAAAGCTTCATCTGTATTTGGCACATTCAGCGTGATCATTTGAACTGTAATTGTGACGTCTCTTTTGAATGATGATATTATATGTGTGTTTCTCTCACCTCTGTCTGTGTTCTGCTTCAGATCAGAGTAAACAGTGTCTTCACACTCACTGCTTTTCCCTGATAGTGAACAACAGAGAGTCATAAACAACATCTTACTCATTATACAGATCAATAATAATTCATAATCTATGATACTATTAAGAGGATACAGCAGATGCAAAACCTGACACACTCAAAACATGTATGTGTGTGTATTTTATTGAACATCAGACCTGTAATCTTTACATCCTGTATGTGATATTAAATTATAATATTAAAGGGATTTTTTCTGATTTACCTCTTTGATTGTCCTCAGTTTTCATCTCAATTAAAACATCTCTTTTTCCAGCATCTACCAAAGAAAATATCTGTTATACATTACTGTTGTTGTTCTGTTGTTTGATCGTTACAATGATAACCTTTAATATGTGAACTCAGTCTCTTTATCATGTTATTTTGCTCCCCAATATTATCTGATTATAAATGATGTCTTTAGAGCTGTTAGATCGGCTTATTAAAATCCAGCCAAACAACTTGTTAAACACTGATATACAGACGGATCTGTTCCAAAACACAGTGAGCGTCCTGCAGAGGAAACATTGTTACATTTAAGCATTTTTCTTAATTATTATTATTATAATTCCTTGCATTTGTATAGTGTTTTTCTAGGCACTCATAGCGCACTCAAAGCGCATTACATTGTAGTAGTAACAGCAGCCTACATACCACCTGATGCTAATGCAAAGATTGCCATGAAAGAACTGCATTCTGCTATCAGTAAACAACAAACTCTGCATCCTGAGGCAGCCGAGGCAGCCTACCATGTCCCATGTGACTTCAACCACTCAAATTTAAAGACTGCACTGCCTAAATTCTATCAAAATGTATCATGCCCCACAAGAGGAGGAAATATTTTAGACTGAGTCTACACAAATATAGCTGATGCATACAAAGCTGCTCCCCTCCCCCATCTAGGACACTCAGATCACCTCTCTTTGTTTCTACTGCCCACGTATTTAGCACTCATTAAACGTGTGAAACCAACAGTAAGGACAGTCAAAATGTGGCCAGAAGGAGCTAACTCGGCACTTCAGCAGCGTTTTGGAAACACTGACTGGAGAGTGTTCGCAACTCAGGCCACCCACGACTCTCACACGGACATTGATTCATTTGGGTCCTCCGTTCTGGACTGCATCAACTCAAACATCAACAGTGTCACCACCCTCAAACAGATGACCACTTTCCCTAATCAGAAGCCATGGATGAACAGTGAGTTCAGACTCCTGCCGAAGGCACGAGACATTGCATTCAGATCAGGTGATGCTCAAGCCTATAGCTCATCCAGGGCTAACCTGAATAGGGGCATCAAAAAGGCCAATCACAACCACAAGCTAAGGATTAAGGATCACTTCAATCTGACCCCCACGCATGTGGCAAGGCATCCAGGCCATCACAGACTACAAAGCTACTAACTCCACCCCCCCTGTCACCGACACCTCCTTGCTTGATGAGCTGAACCACTTCTATGGCCGCTTCGATAGGGACAACAAGGAAGTGGCCATCAAGGCTGTGGTCTCTGCAGTTCACCAGCCCCTCACACTCTCCACCACAGATGTGGGTGTGGCACTGAGCAGGATTAATGCACGCAAGGCTGCTGGTCCTGATGGTATCCCCGGATGCGTCCTCGGGGCCTGTGCTGTGCAGCTGACTGAGGTTTGGACTTACATATTTAATCTGTCACTAGACCAAGCAGCTGTCCCTGCGTGCTTTAAAACCACCTCCATCGTGCCGGTGCCAAAACACTCCAATGCAACAAGCCTTAATGACTACCGTCCAATTGCACTCACCCCCATCATTATGAAGTGCTTCGAGAGGCTGGTCCTGGCCCATCTCAAGACCTGCTTACCACCCTCACTGGACCCCTTCCAATTAGCCTACCGTCAGAACAGGAGCACAGAGGATGCCATCTCTACGACACTTCACTCTGCCCTGTCCCACCTTGACAATAGCAACACCTATGTGAGAATGCTGTTCATTGACTTTAGTTCAGCATTCAACACCATCATCCCCTCCAAATTGATCATCAAACTCAGTGAACTGGGCATCAATTCCTCCCTCTGTAACTGGATACTGGACTTCCTAACCAACAGACCTCAGTCTGTTTAGTTAGCTAATCACACCTCCTCAACCATCACCCTGAACACTGGCGTACCACAGGGATGTGTGCTGAGCCCTCTCCTTTACTCCCTCTTCATCTACGACTGCACACCTGTACATGGCTCTAACACCATTGTCAAGTTTGCAGATGACACTACGGTGATTGGTCTCATCAGTAACAACGATGAGACAGACTACAGGGAGGAGGTCCAGCACCTATCTTCGTGGTGCACTGACAAAAACCTGGCTCTCAACACTAAGAAGACCAAAGAGCTCATTGTGGACTTCAGGAAGTCTAAAGCTGGCACACACACACCCATTCTTATCAACGGGACTGAGGTGGAGCGTGTCACCAGCTTCAAGTTTCTGGGTGTCCACATCTCTGAGGACCACTCTTGGACCCTCAACACCTCTACCCCTGATCAAGAAGGCTCACCAGCGTCTCTTCTTTCTGAGGAGACTAAAGAAGGTCCACCTGTCTCCTCAGATCCTGGTGAACTTCTACCGCTGCACCATCGAGAGCATCCTCACCAACTGTGTCACAGTTTGGTATAGCAACTGCTCTGCCCATGACCGGCACTGTAGAGGGTGGTGAAAACTGCACAATGCATCACCGGTTCCTCACTCACCTCCACCGAGGCCATCCAGGGTAAGCAATGCTTGCGTAAGGTGCACAGCATCATCAAAGACTGTTCCCACCCCAACCACAGACTGTTCACCCCACTCCCATCCGGGAGGCGTTTCAGGTCTCTCCGTACCAGCAGGTTCAGAGGAAGCTTCTTTCCTTCAGCTGTCACCCTACTGAACTCTAGCTCTGCATCCCGGTGACAATTGACAAATCTCTCTAAAATCTCTCTTCATTTTCGTATACAATCGTCTCTACTTTTTCATCATGAGATTGAATATTCAGCTGTTACGCCTTCAAAATATTCCGAATGAGTTCGCGCTGTTGCTCTAGTAACGGTTACAGGTCTCATACTCCTGTGGCTGCAACACGAAACTACATGGAGCAAGAACACCACAATCATAGACAGTGGCGAACACGCGACGAGCGCCGACGACATGCTAGGTAGAAGGAAGAGGCTCGATATTTGGTCGCATTTTAGGTACAATGATATTGACAAAAAGTCAGAATGTGTCATTATAACTGACAGGAAGCACTGCGGATAAACACTACCGGGAAAAACACCACCAACCTTAAGCAACATCTAAAGGCTAACTACCCACACATTCAGGGAAGTTAACTTAAATATATGTCTCATAAGCTAATGCTGATTTTAGGCATCTACGCTGTAAATTAACCAGTTAGCTATGGTGTTGTGGCACATACATTATGAAGGTTATATATATTTTATGTAACTTATTTGCTTAATAAAATACTCTTCAGAACAAGTTCATCATTTGTGAATGTGTCTCTTAAATCAGAAAACCAGACACGTTTAACAAAGTGAATTCAACAAATCATTCAACAAGTGTATTTTGTCAGGTAATTATGACATTTAACCAATATTTGAGATGTGTGAAACATTATTTGACTGAAATGGTTATCTCAGAATTAATCTCAGAAATAATTTATTTAAAAAGACTAAAATGTTTTGAAACTTGACTAAGATATATTGAGTTTTCTTTTGACTAAAACTAGACTAAAATGATGAGACTTTTAGTCGACTAAAACTTGACTAACAAAAAAAGATATGTGAATGACTAAATATGACTAAAACTAACAAGGACATTTGGCATAAGACTTAGACTAAGACTAAATTAAAAATAGGTGACAAAATTAACACTACTGCACATACACTTATTCTTACTGCTCTATGTTACCACACTGCACATAGCTGTACATACTGTACATATCTGTCTATATGTTTCATACAGAATATCCATATTTACTTTGTTTTTCTTATTATATATTCTGCTAATACACTACACATATCTATATTATTCTACTACTATTTTAAATGTCACTGCTACTACATTGCACATATCTGTACATGTTGTTCATACACTGTTCATATTACATAGGCATATTTATTCTGCTCTTATAACACTGCAATATATTTCTTGTCCTGCCTTTGCACCACCTGTCTACACATGATTATCACATTGCACTTTTCTGATTTTTTGCACTTCTGGTTGGACGCAAACTGCATTTCTTTGTCTTTGTAATTGTACTCTGCACAATGACAATAAAGTTGAATCTAATCTAATAGTATAGGGGGAATCTCCTCAAACACCACTAGTGTGCAGAATCCACCTGGATCATTTGACAGCAGCCATAGTGCACCAGTACACCCAAAACACACCAGCTATTGGAGGAGAGAACAGAGTTATAGAGCCAATTAATGGATGGGGATTATTAGGAGGCCATGATTGAGAAGGGCCAATAGAGGGAATTTGGCCATTACACATGAGAAGTGTCCTGACATTTTTAATAACCAAAGAGATTCAGGACCTCAGTTTAACAACTTATCCGAAAGATGGTGCCTTTTTACAGTATAGTGTGCCCGTCATTATACTGTGGCATTGGGACCCACACAGACCAGAGGGTGAACGCCCCCTGCTGGACTCCCGCATACCTCTTTCAATTATGCTGCATCTTAATATATCTCGTTTTGGCCAAATTCTGAGGTATCAACCAATGTATGTATCATTCCCCGGAATCCACCGTGATGAGCTTGTCAGGAAAATAATTCAAGATGGCGGACAAAGTGAGAGAAATTTAGATGATAAATATACTTATAATATTCGCTACGGAAAAGTATCAATAAATAACAGTTTAATATGAAACAAAACTGACTGTTTTACACACAATGTGTGTGTGTGCGGTGTGTATTTATCCTCATTAGAGGATCATGTTGTTTCTCTTGCGTCACCTGTATTGAAATACAGTGATGATTATTGATGTTTTTGCTTAATAAATGTTCATTCTTAACAGGTGTTGGGGATTGCCCCACTGAAAACTGGTGGATTATATTATTGACCGCTGCAGAACTCTGGTCAGGGAGTCGGAGTCATCAGATTTTAGTAGTTTATTGCACAAGAGTGACCATATACATTGTACTTGGTAGTTTCTGAAATAAATGATATAACAGAAATAAATAGTCACTGTCTAAATTATTCAACAACTTAATAGATAGCAAACTCAAATATAAACATCTCTGTAAAGTGCACTGATACATGAAATATAAATCAAGAAACATAAGTATGCAATAAACTGCATAATGCAATTATATTGACAAAACACCAAAATGTAGATTATAGAAATCGGACTGTCTTCATTATTACAGGCAGTACTAAATGACAACCAGTGAAAGATATTATCCACAGTCTAATAAAACTCAGAAAAACTCCCATTGACTTTACATTGCGGAATGTTCAGAAATTTAAATCCTAACTGACGTTTTCACACACAGACAAAAAAGGGCCTGTCAGCCCTGCGTCTCCCTCTCTCTCTCCCTGGTAACTGCCTAGCAACCAGATTGGGTTACCCTAGCAACCAAGTAACAAATCATATATTTCTGCTCCAGAAAATCGTAGAGACATCTGGGTTGACTTAATTCACTCAGGATGGAAAGGAGGCTTGATAAGTATCACCCTGGTAACTGCATAGCAACCAGACAGGGTTACCCTAGCAACCAAATAACAAATCACATATCTCTGCACCATTAAATCATACAGACTTTATTGACTCAAGAGGGAAAGGAGGCTTGATAAGTATCATCCTGGTAACTGCATAGCAACCAGACAGGGTTACCCTAGCAACCAAGTAATAATTCACATATCTTTGAACCAGAACATCGTAGAGACTTAGGGGTTGACATATTTCACTCAGGATTGCAAGGAGCCTTATGAGTAACACTTTGGTAACTGCCTAGCAACAGATGGGGATAGCCTAGCAACCAAGTAACAAATCACATATCTATTTAACAGAAAATCGTAGAGACTTCCGGGTTGACTTATTTCACTCATGATGGAAAGTAGCCTTGATATGTATTACTCTGGTAACTGCCTAGCAACCAGATATGGTTACCCTAGCAACCAAGTAACAAATCACATATATCTGCAACAGAAAATCGTAGAGACTTCCGTGTTGACTTATTTCACTCAGGACGGAAAGGAGCCATGTATTGTATCACACTGGTTACTGCTTAGCAACCAGATGGGGTTACCCTAGCAACCAAGTAACAAATTACATATCTCTGCACCAGAACAACATAAAGACTTCTGGTTTTGTTCATGGGACTCAGGGTAGCAAGGATCTATCTATCTATCTATCTGTCTGTCTGTCTCTCTATTTATCAATCTATCTATATCTATCTTTCAAACTCTCTATCTATCTGAGGGTTAATATCTATCTATCTATCTATCTATCTATCTATCTATCTATGGGTCAATATCTATCTATCTATCTATCTATCTATCTGAGGGTCAATATATATCTATCTATCTATCTATCTATCTATCTGAGGGTCAATATCTATCTATCTATCTATCTATCTATCTATCTGAGGGTCTCTATCTATCTATCTATCTATCTATCTATCTATCTATCTATCTATCTATCTGAGGGTCTCTATCTATCTATCTGAGGGTCTCTATCTATCTATCTATCTATCTATCTATCTATCTATCTATCTATCTGAGGGTCAATATCTATCTATCTATCTATCTGAGGGTCAATATCTATCTATCTATCTATCTATCTATCTGAGGGTCAATATCTATCTATCTATCTATCTGAGGGTCAATATCTATCTATCTATCTATCTATCTATCTATCTATCTATCTATCTATCTATCTATCTGAGGGTCAATATCTATCTATCTATCTATCTATCTATCTATCTATCTATCTATCTATCTATCTGAGGGTCAATATCTATCTATCTATCTGAGGGTCAATATCTATCTATCTATCTATCTGAGGGTCAATATCTATCTATCTATCTATCTATCTGAGGGTCAATATCTATCTATCTATCTATCTGAGGGTCAATATCTATCTATCTATCTATCTATCTGAGGGTCAATATCTATCTATCTATCTATCTATCTATCTGAGGGTCAATATCTATCTATCTATCTGAGGGTCAATATCTATCTATCTATCTATCTATCTATCTATCTATCTATCTATCTATCTGAGGGTCAATATCTATCTATCTATCTATCTATCTGAGGGTCAATATCTATCTATCTATCTATCTATCTATCTGAGTGTCAATATCTATCTATCTATCTATCTATCTATCTATCTATCTGAGGGTCAATATCTATCTATCTATCTATCTATCTATCTGAGGGTCAATATCTATCTATCTATCTATCTATCTATCTGAGGGTCAATATCTATCTATCTATCTATCTATCTATCTATCTATCTATCTATCTATCTGAGGGTCAATATCTATCTATCTATCTATCTATCTATCTATCTATCTATCTATCTGAGGGTCAATATCTATCTATCTATCTATCTATCTGAGGGTCAATATCTATCTATCTATCTATCTATCTATCTATCTGAGGGTCAATATCTATCTATCTATCTATCTATCTATCTATCTATCTGAGGGTCAATATCTATCTATCTATCTATCTATCTATCTATCTATCTATCTATCTATCTATCTATCTATCTAATCTATTTGATAGACTGAATGGTCTTATAATCTTTAAACTTTGATAACTACTAATACTTATAATTACATCAAAATAAAAACCTTAAATCTTCAAACTTTTACAACTACTTCAAACTTTCATGCTAGGCTTTCTCAAGCCAACCTAAAGTTTGTACTCAAACTTTTTAATAACTTCAAGGTAACAACAAGTAAATATGAACAATACGAGCCGTGATGCTAGCGGGATAATCCGCTCGTTAAGCAGGATCAAATTACACTAAGAAAGATCGCTAAACATCAACTACACCACAAACATGGTCTAACTTAGCGCAGTTGGGATACAGTGACAATCTGTGTTATTAACAATATACAGAAGGAAACTTACTTTGTCACAAACTTTCTCTTGCACATAAACACTGCACATGAATGCGTGCACGCGATATGATCGCTCTACTCCAGTGCCTTAGTGAATAGGTAATTTCACTGAGTCCGTACGTGCTGAGAACACTGCACTACGTTGTCACACACATATCCAACTTAGTATTTAAAGGGAGAGAATTCACAACAACAGGTGTAGTAAAGAGGATTTATTTTACCTTTATCCACAGATATCTTGTTTATAATAGTGAGCTCTGAATATGTGACCTCATCTGCTGATGCCCCTGATCACAGGAAGCAAAACAAAGCAAGTTAGCCAATAGATGGGCATTTTAAAGATGAACAATATATATATATATATATATATATATATATATATATATATATATATATATATATATCAGTAACTAAATATTTAAGACTCTACCTGTGCTCTTCTTATAGTTTGTGTCCACATCATCATGAATGTGATCACAACCTGCTGGGCATCAAACATGTGTTTGAGGATTAAAGATACACACACAGCTGTGTTACAGGGAAACACTTGAGTAATGTGTTATTGAGCCTGACCAGACTGTAGAGGACAGTTTTCTGTCTGGGATTCTCCAGGTCGTGTCCTCTGATTCTGAACTGATGTCTGTTGGTTGATACACTGCTGATCTACAGTAGATAGAGACAAAGATCAATGATGTGTCCATATGTCAACTTCTCTTAAAGATAATGTGTGTCATTTCATGTTCAAATACTTTCTTGTGTCCCATTCGTATGTTGATTTCACCCAAAAGGGAAACACTGAGACTATGTGACACTATCAGAACATTTCTCTGTTTGACTTCATTTGGTGGTGTACATTAGGATTGATCAAACAATACTATGAACAAACCTTTGTTGTGTTTGTATCTCCACAGCAGGATCAGTGAGATGAGGAGTAACACGGCGACACTCAGACCCGCAACAATACAAATCACCAGATGAGCAGATGAACGGACTGAGACAGGAGAACACGACAGACACATTTATTCATATTTTATTATTGCAAAGTTCTCAGAATAAATAATTGATAATACAGTATACTGTACGTATGCTCCTGCAGTATCTGATGTGAGTTCAGGTTTGAGCTTTGAGTCTGTGGTGAAGAACATTTGGGTCATTAATAAACAGAGTTCATCTTCTGCTCGTCTTTACTACAGTAATTACTCACCTTTAACAGAAAGAATAACACTTGTGTTCTGTGATGTTGCTGGTCTTTCATCTCTCTTTCCTCGACAGCAGAACTGATGTTGATCAGACTCAGTAGCTCCTCTGATAGTGAGAGTGTTTGTGTTTACAGTGTAACGCTCAGACTCAGACATGACAGTTCTGTCTTTATACCACTCATATCTCCAGTTACTGTAATCAGACTCAATGTCACACTTCATGATCACTGTCTCTCCAGTGAAAACAGATGTTTCTGGATGTACAGTGAGTTTAGCTGTGGGGAAATCTGTACAGAGAAGGAAATATTTACTCAGAGCTCCTGATAAACACTCAGTACAAACTGAATAAACTTTGTAAAAGTCTACAGAGATGCGCACACACCTGATACTGTGAGTGTAAGTTCATCACTGGTGTGTGTGTAGCGTGATCCTCTTGTCTCTCCTCTACAGCTGTATTTACCTTGATGGGAGAATTCAACACTTCTTATTTCACACTCTTGTTTTGTGCATTGACTGAGAATGTTGATGGTCCCATCTTTAATCCAGCTGTATCTCCACTCAGTGTGTGTTTGTGTCTGTATGTCACATGTGAGAGTGACTGTCTCTCCTCTGAACACATGATGATCTGGATTTACACGCACTTCAGGTTTTGGTCTCTCTGTATAAAACACAAGTAAATATTCATCTATTTTACAATAATACAAGAATTAGACTGTAATCAGTTCATCTGAAGATTATGAAGATTTGAATCATTGAAATAAATGTAATAAGTACAACAACACACATATCCACCTTTTCCTGAACGCAGAAGTGTTTCACAATTCGCCTGTTTGATTTGATGATTCATCACTAAAAAATGCTGTTTTATTTTTTCTACTCAACTGCTGGGTCGGCAATCGTTGATTTTCTGTCAGAAAGTTACTTTTAAAAGTTTCCCGCCCTTTTTCTAGCTAATTATCGCTCTGTTCATCTGTACATTTAACAGAATGTTGTCATTGCCAAACTGATACAAAATAAATAGCTACATTTTAAAGAATGTTGTTTCTAGAATACATATATATACATCCTATAGTCACTATAAAAACTCAATATCTCATCTTACGGATTCACAACACGTTATAAATCACCAGAAATGCCCAAACACAGATAAATTAAGCCTTGTTTGCTTCATGTGATTAATTGGGATATAATTAAAATGTGTATAATAATGTTAAGATGCTTTTAACTGGTGTTTATTTAGAAACAAATGTAAAATGTCAATAAAATAATTGTATCAATGTCTGTGAAGAAAGCAGGGAAGGCTGTCATCAAGGGGTGTGATTGATGTCAAACTGCACACACGTGGGTCAAGTGCAGGTGGACCGGTCACCGTCTTTGCTGCCGGTATGATAACCGCCACAAACATTACCACGGTATTACAGTTTCACAGTATTTATGTGCATTGATAATATTACAAGCAGTTCAATATTTCGTTATAACCAATTCTTGAACTTTATTTTGGATTTCTTCAACTTTAATCCTTTAACTTTTGATCTTGAACATCAGGACACTCTCTTAATCTGACAAGATAAAAATAAAAAGAAACATGTGCAGTAGTCAGATGATTATAACTCAAATATTTTACAAATAAAACATATTATTAGTATTTTCAAACACATTGTCCTGCTGTTGCGGCACATCGTAATGTTGAACGAGGGTTTAAATCCGTTTGCTGCATTTGTGAATGTGACAGAAAGCATCAACATAACTTTAGTCTCACTAGTCATTACAAATCATGTCAAACTACATTGAATCTTGTGTTTTTATGAAACGGGCTATAATTTATTATCCCGTGTACTGTATTTCCACATACATTCATCTCCGCAAATCCCGTGGGATGGTGCTCACGGAGATGGTGCTTAATGTTTGAAGTGTTTCCCGTCTGAGCAAACTTTACAGACTGGGTATCATCAACATTGATGGAGCTTCATGGGTCTTTTACAAGTAATCCCAGACAGCGGAAATAAAGTTTCAGTCTCGCCCGGACATGTCTGTATATGTTGCGCTCGTGCTGGACTTCTGATGTGCTCGTGATGCGCTCGTGACACCTGCATGTCACCTTTAAAACTGAGTGTCAGTCAAATGCAACACGAGCAAGAAGAAATTTAAAGATTTATTTGATCAAGTTTATATGATGATGTGTAAATGTCACAGATTCTGTCTTAATGAGAAACAGATCACTTTCACTTTCTTCTTGTGTTTTTGGTGATTCACATTCTTCTCTGCATATCGCCCCCTGCTGTCTAGCAAAACATGACAAATATTGATCTGTTTCTCACCCACACCTCTCATATCACTTCTGAAGACATGGATTAAACCACTGGAGTCTTATGGATTACTTTTATACTGCCTTTATGTGCTTTTGGAGCATCAAAATAATGCTAAAATATTCTTTTAAAAATCTGAATTTGTGTTCTGCAGAAGAAAGGAAGTCATACACATCTGGGACGGCATGAGGGTGAGTAAATGATGAGAGAATTTTCACTTTTGGGTAAAAATCTCTTTAAAGTGAATTGAATATTCTGTCATCATTTCTCTACCCTCATGTTGTTCCAAACCAGTGTGAGGCTTTGTATTATGTGGAACACAAAATATATTAGACAGAATGTTAGGGACTGACAGTCTCAGTCACCATTCACTTTCAGTATATATATAAAACATTCACTGAAAGTAAATAGTGACTCAGGCAAACATTCTGTGTAATATCTCCTGTGTTGCATGGATGAAAGAAAGTCATATGGGTTTGGAACAACATGATGGTGAATGATGACAGAATTTCCATTAATAATAATTCTATAATACATGTTCAATGTGTTTTATGTACTCAAGTAGTGAGTAACTCGTTACTTTCACAAATGACAAATAGACATTTAGTCCCCGATATCTTTTAATTGGATATTTTCTTACTCTTACTCAAGTAATTATTTATGCAAGTACTTTTACTTCTACTTGAGTAATTATGATTTTAAAGTAATTGTACTTTTACTTGAGTTCAGTTTTTGGCTATTCTTCCCACCTCTGGATAACAATTAATGTATTTATCATGTAAATATATTTACAATCTATTTTCAGTGATAGAAGTCAGTAAGTAAATTGTTGTACTTGATCCCATTAATTGTCAACCACAGACCATTGCATGGGCCCCCCTGGACCTTGTGCCCGGGGTCATCTGTACCCTTTGACCACCCCCTGACGACGGGCCTGATATTATATACACTACCGTTCAAAAGTTTGGGGTCACTTGTCTGAAATTTTTCTCATGATCTTAAAAATCTTTTGATCTGAAGACATTTGCTTAAATGATTGAAATTAGTTTTAGAGACAAAAATATAATTGTGCCAATATATTAATTTATATTATTACAAAACTAAAATTTTATTTAAAAGAAAAAATATGTTTTTGAAATGGATGACCGAATAATTAAGAAAAACATCCACTAAGTGCCCTGCATATAGATGGGAACTCCTTCAATACTGTTTAAAAAGCATCCCAGGGTGATACCTCAAGAAGTTGGTTGAGAAAATATCAAGAGTGCATGTCTGCAAATTCTAGGCAAAGTGTGGCCACTTTTAAGATGCTAAAATATAACACAGTTTTGGGTTGTTTAGTCACAGCATAATTCCCAAATTTTCATTTCTGTTATTCCATAGTTTTGATGACTTTACTATTATTATAAAATGTGAAAAAAAAATAAAAAAAAATAATAAATAAAGAATGAGTAAATGACCCCAAACTTTTGAACGGTAGTGTATTATACTATATATTTTATAGAATTATATACAAATATTTTTATATCCACAAAGTCAGAATCTAAAGATATTTAAAACATTTAATTAACTGAGGAAAAATAAGTCACTGTGACAACATGCCCCAATGGTGAAACATATGAGGGGCAAGTTGTCACAGTGGAAGATTGCTAATTTTCCAACATATTATTAGGGCCAAAATAAAACATTGTGGTGTTTTTCTTCAAAATATTACCCTTATTTAACATTTTACAGCTTGTATAATTCTCGAAACTTATATTTAAAGGCAGGAGCATCAGCTCGAAGTCCACAACTTTCTTAAAGGTATAGTCCATCCAAAAATGACAATTCTCTCATCATTTACTCACACTTTTGCAAGTGGTCAGTTTCGTGCCAAAACAGATGGGGCTCAAACACCATAGCCGATATTAGAATATTGGTGTTATTACAGAGAGGTTTCAAATAGGTCATGTATGAAGACATTCCCATATGTGTTAGTAAACGCAATGTCTCATTCCCTTCGTACGTAACCGAGACGTTTCCTGAGGAGATGCTCCACGAGACTTCATTCATATCAGGTGTGTCTCGTCACACACTGCCACCGTAATCTCAGCGCCCCTCCTCCTGCCCGCTCATGGCATGAACTCGGTCCACCCTTCTTAAATAGAGGATTACCACCATCATAAAAGCTTCTTTAAGGTTAATTGTTAAAGTGATGTTTAAAGTATTACATTTGTAAATATTTCAGAAACATGTGAGTTTAAAGTGCCGATAGTGAACAGAGTCGAGATGAGCGTTTGATGTTTTTATGACAGCGCTTCATCTGAGTATGTAGATGTCATGAAGCGATGGTCCGAGGTTTGTTATGTTCATATCATTCACTAATTTGAGTTGTTCTGACAGACAACAACGTCACAAGTTGATCCTGAAAGTCATTTTGACTCCAAATAACACTTAAATGTTTGTTGTTCTCCGTCTGAATCGCTCGTTTCGGTAGTTTTTACATTGTGTCTCGAGACCAGAAACACAAAACAGGCAATTACAATCATCATGTGTCGTCCAGTAGTTGCTCAGGAAAACTGTGGATCTGCTGATGATGCATATGATTATAATATAACAGATGATCACTCACCGATGACACGAAATGACACTTCATCACTCCAGGAAGTGTCGATTTGTGTAGATTTTCTTCTAGCGAAACACATGCATGTTCTCCTGTATCCGCTGTTCATTGCAGGAATATTGAACTCTTTCTCATTAGAGTATTGATCATAATCACCATCACACCTCCATCCGTATCTCCAGTCTGTCACTTCTGTCCCCTGTACGTCACATGTGAGAGTGACAGTCTCTCCTCTGAATATCGGTGATGTTTCAGGATTTACAGTCAGAACAGGTTTATCTGTAAGAACCAGAAACAAACACACAACTCTCACTTTACAAAACACACATGTTGCATCTACAGTTTCATTCACACTCAAAATTTCTACATTTTAATTTCACAACAAATTTAATCCAATTTCTTTACGTAATCTTTATCAAACTTGATTAAAAAAACTAACAGTTTTATTATTATTATTAAGAAACTTTCAAAATATGCAGAAATAGTGAATAAAAGTTATTGGAAGATCTGAGAAACATGTGAATGACTGAATAAGATGATCATATATATATATTTGACTCAATGCAGCAGTGGAGGATGGAGTTCATCTACACATACAGTAAACTATCAGGTGAATAGATGTTACTGTATATGAAATGTGTTTCTCCATTCATTTATAAATGTTTGTATTGATCGTAGTCTGTATCTGCTGCTGCATCATTTATTCCTTTCGTTTGTTGTATTTACAAGTGTTGAGTTTTTAAGACAATGTCCCCAAATGTGTTTCATATTTATAATGCAAGATATGATTTATGTTTTATGTAATCCCATATAAGTGCTTTACAGATATAAACTCATAAATACATCATGTAAATAACCATAAGTATATTTTGTTTCAGAAAAGGTGATTGTCTTTTATTTTGAAGTGTTTCTGTATTGAAATGGTTTGACTTCCTGTGTTCCGCGACGCGCTTTTGTTCTTCTTTTGGAAGCGCGCGCTCTGACTAGCGCAGTTTATAACATATAGTTTGTTACCCCAAATACGGCAATAACTTCGATACGGAGCCGTGGTAAACGACGAACTTAGATTACTTGCAGCCCCTCTGAAGAGGCAAAAGGTATGTTAAGTCAGTTGAGATATGAGCATTTTGTCTGTTAATATGTTAGTTTTTGCGCAAATGTAAGACATGTGAATGTGAACAACGTTAGCTGATCAGTTACATGTTTTGTATACATTTCAGCTCTTACGTTGGTGATATGGTGAACGGATTAAGGTTCATAAAGGATTAAACATCATAAAACCACCAGTAAAAGTCTCATCCTTGTTCGGGGGGCATGTAACACATCATATTAACCTCAGTTGTGCTGCCATTCACTCGTGTTTTAAGTGAAGAGGGGTTTTCAGTCACCCGTTTAGTCATTCTATCATCATTTAGGACCTGTGCGGTGTTTTCACAAGCAGGATCAAAGATTTAATCACTGATTTAAAGATTTGATTGTTTGTCTGAAAGTAATAAAACATCAGAAATCCTGAGAGAGGAGATGTAATAAACGTGTAATATACAGTAGATATGATCCCAAATCTGTGAATTAAGAATGTGGATATAAACAACCCAAACAAGAGCATCACTGACTGATACACAAAAATACCTGTTCAGTCTAGAAATGAGACATGTGACAGGTGTGTTATGAGGATGATATAAAGTCTTTTTGAAATAGTTATCTTCACCTGCAGCTGAACAGCTCTGAAAATAATAATAATATTCAAAGTGATTTGACTTCTTTTCATATCAGACACTCAGCTTGTATTCAGCTTGTGCCCGACTTGAAAGGTTGTATTAAACGTGCTTACTAACAATAAAGAGAACAAAATGATCCTTTAAAAATACCTCTAAATGACATTCACTGAATTAAAGGGGGTAAAAATATATTCACTGCAAATATCCTATTTTTATCAAGTCTTGAATTCTATTTAAAATTGTCTAAAAATCCTTAGATACATTTACTTGAGAAACCACATATAAGATATTTAGACTTGCTATAAGATAATTTTCTTCATGTTAAGAAATGCACAGTGACACATATATTAAGATACAATAAGTCATGAGTCATCACGTTATAATCTGGCTGCATTAAGTGTGTGTGCTTGAGGGATGAGCGTCCATGACAGAGTGTGCATCAGCCCTGTACAGTTTCAATCTTTCCCCTTTAGATCAGGACACATCACACGGCCTATAGAAGAGCCTCTGACCACACAGAGAAATTACAGTTTAAGAGATTTTAGTCATTTATATGATCCGATTCCATATTGTTTGAACAGTAATAAAGCTATAACGTATTAAATATAACGGCATTAAAGATGTAACGCAGGGGTGTTTCCTTTAAAGATGCTCGACATGCAAGTTTTGCATGTGTCGTTAATGTCAACTAATTGTCACAGTAAATATACATGGCACAGCGGCCCCTCAACACACTAGAGTAAAAGAAAAAACAAACATTGCCGTTTATGAAGCGCTGAAACTTTGCTTCTTGCAGAACAATCTGGAATAATGTTAAACATTGTAACAGTCCCCTCTTTGCAAGCTGAACTTGTTCAGAGCATTAAATCTTTGTGACACCTGCGCTAAAAACAATCTAGATGCAGAGCAACGAATTAAACTGCAGGTGTCTCGACATGCGTTTTTAGACCTGAAGTTCTTTTTTAAATGTTTGTGGTCTTGAATTAAGTGTATCACACTCTGAATATACACAAACTAGAACTTTATTATATTGACGCACACATATAATACGTGCTCGAACATGACACTGTGTATAAAAATGTGCCGGTCCAGCGGGAGATGCTGAAGAAACAGTGAAAAGCAGTGCAGCAGTCAATGATTTTCATCTAGCACATTTTTACATAGGAAAACCATGTATAAACTGAGCAGACGGACACAAAAACATTCCTAAATCTAACTCATTCCTTCGTGTGTATCTGTGAGTGAGAGTGCATGGGCGAAACAAATCCAGAGAGCGCTGACAACAGTGTATTCATGTGTGTACACAGAACAACATGTCACAACATCAACATCAAGATAAATAAATGAACTGCAAAAAAAGGTGAATAGACTCTATAGTTTGTACAGTATAAAAATAATTATGTTTATGGAGTGTCCTCATAATGATAGCTGCACCAGCATGAGTGTGGGTGTGTGTGTGTTTGTGTGTGTCAGTGGATGTGTATTTTTTGCATTGAGGATGTTTTAGGGTCTCCCCCTGTAATTTCTGTCTGTTTTTTTTCTACATTGTTGCTGACTTTTTGACTGTATTTGACAAATAAAAATTGCTCTGTTCCCCGTCTGTCGCTCACTTCGACGTTGTGTCGAAGAAGCGAAACTAGGGGTCTCTCTTGAGCGCCGAATATGCCCCTTGTTGTGTTACAAATTTATTAAATGTTTAATTTAGGTTCCAATACCATAGTATCTGTTAAGCATGAGATTCCTGCCAGTCTTGTTTCAGATTACTGAGACTCTCACCCTTTGTTTGAGAGCATGGGTGGGGAAAGTTTAGTATCCGGCAAACAGCTACTTCATTTGCATGCTTTGTTCATCACAATGTAAATCCCTCCCCCTAAATGTATATAAATTGCAATGTAAAGTTCCCTTAGTTCAGACTAGATTGGGATGACTACAGCGACGCACAGCGAGTTCTCAATAAAGAAACCTGCTTGAAAGATATCCCAACGTCTCCTGGTCTTCGCTTCTGAGTTTCCTACACTTTAGAAGGAATAAGTTCGCAACAGTTGGTGCCTGTGACCCGGATAGACCTACTCACCTGAATCCAGATTGAAACTTCAAGCTCAACAAAGATCTCAACAAAGAATGAACTTTTCTGACTGAGTTCCAGACTGAATCTTGAAACTTCAAGCTCAACAAAGAATTAACTTTTCTGACTGAGTTGCAGACGGAATCTTTCCGTACAACCAACGATTTAGTGAGTTTCACTCTATTCAAAGAACCGCTGCAGACCTGTAAAAAAAAATTACAAATAAAATTTTCCTCTGCGCCGCCAGAGAAAAGGTTAACAGACAGCTGTAGAGTTTGGTTAAAATAAGTTATCCTCTGTTCAGGCAGGGAAGATTAGCATTACGTGTTATTATTGGTTATCCTCTGTTCAGGCAGGGAAGATTAGCATTACGTGTTAATATTGGTTATCCTCTGTTCAGGCAGGGAAGATTAGCATTACGTGTTAATATTGGTTATCCTCTGTTCAGGCAGGGAAGATTAGCATTACGTGTTAATATTGGTTATCCTCTGTTCACAGAGAAGGATTAGCATTTCGTGCTAGTTATTTTGTTTATCCTCTGTTCACAGAGAAGGTTAGCATTACGTGCTAATATTTTGGTTTATCCTCTGTTCTTGTAGGCAGGGAAGTTAAGTGTGAAGTGTTGGTAATTTGGAAGGTTAACAATAGTTAAATCGGAGTTAACAAGTGTACCCTCTGTTGATCAGAGTAGTTTTAGTGTTTGTTTGTGTGGTAACAAAGAAATTCACAAAAGGTTTAGGAAAAGTGCTAGACTAATCCCCACAACTGAAAAAGGTGGACTTGCTACTCCTTTGTGGTCAGATAATTAATTCAAAACACTGTTAGGAGAACAAATGAACCTAATAGTCACTGAAAAAGTTAGACAGAAACTAACTCAGAAATATGAAATTCACCCTGACAAAAATTGGTCAGTGGATGAGTGTAAAAAGGTGCTTGGAGCAAGTATCCGCAAGAAAAACATAAAAGGCATTATATGCTGCCACAGAGAGTTTCTTTTAGCAAAAGCTACAGAACAGTCTCAGCATAACTCAGAGCTAGAGAAAGAACAAAGAGCTACGTGCTAGAGTTTCCTCTTTGACCAAGAAATTGAACCGCAACAAAGCTATAGGAAAAACAGATGTAGAAACTACTATAGAGATTTCAGAATTTGTGATGTTTGTTGACGGTTCAGCTCAAGTCATTGAAGGTAACAGACGAGCAGGTTATGCAGTAACGTCCACCACTGAAGTGGTTGCTTCAGGTCATCTTCCAGATCATTTTTCAGCTCAAGCTGCAGAACTAGTAGCCTTAACAAGAGCATGCACACTAGCTTCAGGATCAGTTGCAAATATCTACACAGATTCCAGAAACGCTTTTGGGGGTAATTCATGATTTTGGTGTCATTTGGCAAACCAGACAGTTTGTAACTTCTTCTGGATCCCCCATTAAGCATGCTGGATTAGTGAAAGATCTAATGTTTGCCATGAAACTTCCAAAGAAATTAACAGTGATCAAAGTGAAATCACATCTCACAACTAATACTACAGAAGCTAAAGGTAATTCTCTTGCTGATGTAGCGGCTAAACAGGCTTGTTTCTATGCAACTGTACAAGTGTGTTCAGGTAGTACAGCACAGAAGACAATTCTGCCTCCTGAATCAATAACTGATCTGTACAAAGACGTTCCTCTGTATGAAGCATGGACATGGTTAGACAAAGGAGCCACAGTGGAAACAGCTAAGAGGTGTGTTACATGTCAGAAAAATAATTATGTACCAGCAGCCACTACACCAGCAGCACATACCCCAGCTCCACCAGGACCATTTCGTCACCTGCAAGTTGATTACATATTGCCTCGTTGTAAGGGAAAAACTGATGTTTTGGTAGTAATAGACAAGTTCTCAAGATGGGTAGAAGCTTATCCAACAGGGCGTGCTACAGCTGCACATACTGCTAAATGCCTTGTCACTGATTTTATTCCCAGATGGGGATTACCAGATTGCATTGACTCAGATCAAGGTACACACTTCACAGGACAGGTAGTCAAGGAAGTGTCTAGAATGTTGAAGATTAAGTGGAATCTTCACTGCCCATATAGGCCACAAGCATCAGGGCAAGTTGAACGATCGAACAGAACAATCAAACCCAGGCTAAGCAAAATGCATCAGGAAGGAGTACCATGGGTCGAAGCGCTGCCAGCAGTACTGTGTAGTATGAGAGCGTCACCTAACAGATCAGTAGGACTGAGCCCTCGTGAGATTATTACTGGACACCCAATGCAGATGCCAGGTGTGATTGATCTTAGAAATGCTGATGTACACATTGCCTCAGATGCCCTGATCGCTTACTATAAAAACCTCACAAAGGCAGTACAGAGTGCCAAAGAGAGAGTTGAGTCGTGTTGGCAGACTCCACTAGAAGGTGGACACACAATCATCCCAGGTCAATGGGACATGATAAAGTCATTCAGAAACAAGCCATTAGAGCCCAAGTGGCACGGACCACATTAAGTGATGTTGATTACAGCAGCTGCAGTATTGTGTCAGGGAAAGAAAACCTGGACTCATGTGTCACACTGTAAAGTTGTTCCCCCACACACAGGGATAGGATAGGACACGGACCAGTGAGGAGGCCTTCCACATCCACTAGTCCATCCTTATCTCACTGTTCTTTAGGTGTCAAAGGAATTAAGAAATAGGGACAGAAGGAACAACAATAGCAGACTCGGAAAAAGTTATAACCCTAGTGTTAGAACAGATACTGCTCTACTGTCTTTTGTTTTCTTTCTTCCTCTGTGCAGACACCACTTGATGGCTGTCCCGAGACCCATACGCACCGACATCCTCACCTGCGTATGAAGCCACAACCTTCCAGAAAACAACTAGACCCACTGCCGAGCCAACTATCACAAAAGAAAAAGAAAAGAAAAAAAAATACACAATGCAGAGACCCACATACGGAACCTTCAGTCATCCATCAACATGATCAAGTTTGTCGTACTACTAACCATCATGGACATCGCACAAAGTGTGGACTCCAGAAACATATTCTTAGAGCTGATGACTATGTCAAGAAATGCCTTGTTTGCGGGAAAGAACGTTTGATACAAAATTCAGCTCCTACCACAAACAAAGAAGATGGCTGCATTCCAGGACTCACTTGTGCACAAACATGGTGGTCAAGAACTCTTGGAGCATTAATCCCGTCTTATGGTGTCATGCAGGCCCTTGATCAAGTCAGAAGCTTATTGAATTCTGTACAGAAGTTGGCCAATGATACGGCTTAACCCTGGGTAACATCACGGACACTCTCGCTTCGCACAAGATAATGATCTTACAGAACAGAGTTGCCTTGGATTACATTCTAGCAATGCAAGGGGAAGCTTGCACCATTATTGGCCCTGAGTGCTGCACCGGGTTAATGGATCCAACAGAGAACTTGAACAAAATCCAACAAGACATTCTTGATCTTTCAGCAAAATTACACCAGATGACTGAAGATAATTCTTCATGGTTCAGAAACATGTTAGGTAAACCCTGGATGTGGATCAAGGAAATAGCAATTATGTTGATGTTTCTCCTACAGGCGTACTATCTATGCGTCCACAGTATCAAGTGTTTCATTCAACAAATGAATCACGCCTCTCACGAGAAAATGACAGTTCCAACCAGAAAAGAATATCACCCGTAAGAACTTCACGGACCCTAATTGCATGTTTTGGTTCTGTGTCAGCATGCAATTGCAGAAAAGCAACACAGAGCATGTGCTATGTGCCTGTAACGATCACAAGTTACAAGAATTAACTTTTAAGTGTCTAAATTTGTATTGTGTGAGAGTTATTAGAACTCTCAAAGGGGTAAATGTTGTGTTACTAATTTATTAAATGTTTAATTTAGGTTCCAATACCATAGTATCTGTTAAGCATGAGATTCCTGCCAGTCTTGTTTCAGATTACTGAGACTCTCACCCTTTGTTTGAGAGCATGGGTGGGGAAAGTTTAGTATGGAGCAAACGGCTACTTCATTTGCATGCTTTGTTCATCACAATGTAAATCCCTCCCCCTAAATGTATATAAATTGCAATGTAAAGTTCCCTTAGTTCAGACTAGATTGGGATGACTACAGCGACGCACAGCGAGTTCTCAATAAAGAAACCTGCTTGAAAGATATCCCAACGTCTCCTGGTCTTCGCTTCTGAGTTTCCTACACTTTAGAAGGAATAAGTTCACAACACTCTGATCTATGAAAAAAGGCCAGTGAGAAGTTGGCAGACAGAATTTGCATACCCCGCCCCCGGACATATGCGTATAAAAGTGGGGAAATACGTTGAGTTCATTCAGAAATGTTCTTCGGAGCCAATGGTTGTACTGCAGTGAGCTGCATGTCACACACTCATTCCTGTTCCTCTGACGCTCTGCTTGCTGTTGAATCTTCGGCGCACGACAGTGGCTTTCTCTTTCTCTGCACAGCAATGCAGATTGCCCCTGGGCACATTGACAGCGCAGAACTTAAGAGTTTATTAAAAGAGTGATATTTCTTGTAAAATAATACTTTCCTCTATTGGAGCAATACACAGAGGCGTTGAACGTACTTTTCAGGATGCTTCTTTGTAAAGATGCCATTCCGCCCCTGTGTAGTTCCTGGATGCGGTAGAGTGCTCTCCGCTTCAGAGGGCCACAGGCATTATCTCGTGTGTCTGGGCAGCGATCACACCGAAGCAGCGTTTGTGGATGGTTCATGCTGTCACTGTGAGGGCATGACCATGGCAACGTTGTGGTCGCGGCTCGCTTTCAATAGAAGCATGCCACTCCAGGTGGTGGTGATCTGGGGATGGCAGCGGGTGCAGCTCCTCCGGGCCTCCTTGGACCACCTGCCCCCGGCGGAGCAGCCCACGGGTACACGGCAATTCCCCAGGTGGATAGGGCTGTTGCGCTCCACCTATGTCCCGGAATCCCTACCACCTGATGGGGTTGCCCTGTTCCCTCCAAGGCCTGTAGGACAACATCCTTGCTGACTGCGAAGGCCTACAGTACCACCGGACATGCCGCTTCCACCCTGCACGCCATGGCCCTCCTGCAAGTCCACCAGGCCAAGGTGCTCAAAGATCTGCATGGGGGTAGCCCTGATCCCGATGTGCTGCAGGAACTGTGCTCAGTGACCGACCTCGCCCTTAGAGCCACAAAGGTCACAGCGCAGTCACTCGGGCAGGTGATGGCCATGCTCATGGCCCAGGAACGTAATCTGTGACTGAACTTGTTTGAGATGTGTGAGACTGACAAGGCTCGCTTTCTCAATGCCACTGTCTCACAGTTTGGCCTCTTCGGCGACACCATCGAGGATTTTCCCCAGGATTTCTCAGCGGTGAAGAAGCAGACTGAGGCAATCTCTCACATCCTGCCCCGCCGCAAGCCTGCCGCCATGGGCTATACCCCGTCTCCTCACCGAGGGCATCCTCCTGCAGCTAAAAAGCAACCTGCTCTGCCTCAACCCAGGCCCAGCTCTCAGCCCCAGCGTCGAGCACCCCGCAGGAAGCACACGCCCCACCACCTCACGGATCCCGGTGGAGGGCCAGGAGGAGAATCTTTTGTTGAATTTATCTCATTTGCCGCCCCCCCTACATGGGGCTGTGATACCCACATTCTCAATAACAGAGCTATTTCCTTTATCTCTGTCATCTGGCTCGCCCGCACCCTGCCGCCAGATCTCTACAGTCCCGGTATGCTTGACGCGGACCCCCCACCTTCAGCCCCATGACTGTTCCCTGGCCGGCTGGTTCCGACGAGTCTAGAGGACGCCTACACTGGACTGCCTCCTCAGTCACTAACCCGCCCCCTGCTGGGTGTGTGGAGCAAGGTAAGTGCTTCGAGACTTTTCTCAGCACTAGAGGCTCGGGATGTGTCTTCGCCTCCTGATGCCGTACTACCTGCTCCGCCCTGCTGCGAAGCCCCAATGGGTACGTAATAAATAACCGTCTGTAACACAAATCAAATTCATGGGCAAGGAAGAGGCGAGAAATCGTCTTAACATATAAACTTAAAGGTTTAATGGAAAACTCAAAAGACAAACACATAGGACAACGGACATGTCCGTAATTGAGCTCTCTCTCTCGATCGCCATCTGCGAGTGGCCTTTATCACTCTTGACGGCTTAATCAGCCTAATACGGGACCGGGCGTGCACAATCACGCCACGGTCCCGCCTTCCACCGTGCCACACCGTCCCTTTGGTGCCCTTAGTACGGAGCTTGGATGCATGGCTTTCACTTCCAACCCATCACACTGGCTGGCCCAGACTATTCAACTCGGTTACGCAAATCAGTTTGCCAGGCCCCCGACCCCCTTCGTGGGCGTCCGCTTTACCGCAGTATATGGCGAACATGCAAAATCTCTGCTCGCGGAAATCGCTACTTACTCAAAGACGCGATAGAGCCTGTCCCTCCAACCAAAATTAAGAGGGGTCTCTACAGCCCTTACTTCATTGTACCCAAGAAAGGCGCCAGGCTTTGCTCAAACTCCCGTTGAAAATGCTCACGTAAACATCTTTACTTGTGTCTGGCATCTAGATTGGTTCGCAGCGCTAGACCTGAATGACGCGTACTTCCACGTCTCAATTCTGCCTCAACACTGACCCTTTTTATGGTTCGCGTTCGACGGCCAGGCATATCAGTACAAAGTCTTCCCATTCGGCAGGTCTCCGACCCCTTGCGTCTTCACAAAAGTAGCAGGGACAGCTTTTGCCTTGCTCTGAGAAGCTGGCATCCACATTCTCAATTACCTCGATGACTGGCTTATTCTGGCCCACTCACGAGAGTTACTATGTGCTCACAGAGACCAGGTGCTCAGGCACTTCAGCCGCCTGGGGCTTCAGGTCATCTAGGAAAAGAGCAAGCTCGCCCCAGTTTAGAGCATCTCTTTTCTCGGCATGGAGTTAATGTTAGCACGCCTCACCAACGAGCGGGCACAGTCGGTGCTGAGATGCCTCGGTTCCTTTAAAACAGACCCTTTAAAACTCTTCCAGAGGCTCCTGGGGCATATGGCATCCTCTGAGGCAGTCGCACCGCTTCAGCACTGGCTTCAGACTCGAGTCCCGAGACGAGCATTGTGCTGCGGCACAAACCGTGTGATGATCATCCCCACCTGCTGCCAAACATTAAATCTCTGGACAGACCTCTGCTTTCTACGGGCAGGAGTACCCTTGCAGCAGGTGTCCTGACGTGTCTTGGTCACAACCGATGCCTCCAGATTGGGTTGGGGCGCCATGTGCAACGGGCACACAGCTGCGGGCCGCTGGAGATGGGCACCGCTGTGCTGGCATATCAATTGCCTAGAGTTGCTAGCAGTTTTCTTTGCCCTGCGGAAGTTCCTCTCATTAGTTCGGGACAAACATGTACTAGTCAGGTCAGACAGCACCACCATGGTAGCATACATAAATCACCAAGGCGCTCCGTGCAACTCACATCCCCAGCAACCTCAATGGTAGCGGATGCACTGTCACGACAACGACAAAGTGGAGGCTTCACCCCCAGTCGGTCCAACTGATTTGGGAACAGTTCGGCAAGGCCCAGGTAGACCTACTTGCCTCCTGAGAGACCTCCCACTGCCCACTCTGGTATGCCCGAACAGAGGCTCCCCTCGTGGGAAGACGCACTGGCACACAGCTGGCCTGCGGGGCTGCCTTCTTGCACAGGTGCTGTGCAAGGTCAGTGAGGACGAGGAAAAAGTCACCCTGGTGGCTCCTTATTGGCCTACTCGGGCCTGGTTCTCGGACCTCGTACTCCTCGCGACAGCCCCTCCCTGGCGAATGCCCCTGAGGAAGGAACTTCTTTCTCAAATGTGTATGTCACTGCCATCATGGCCCACCATGACGTAGTAGACGGCAAGTCTTTGGGTAAGCATGACTTAATTATCAGGTTCTTAAAAGGCGCCCGGAGGTTGAATCCCTCCCGGCCAAGCCCGTTCCCCTCCTGGGACCTCTCAGTGGTCCTCGTGGGCCTCCAGAGACCTCTCTTCAAGCCGCTAGAATCAGTTGGACTTAGGGCCCTTTCTCTAAAGATGGCCCTGCTGATCGTGCTCGCCTCCATCAAGAGGGTCGGGGACCTACAAGCGATCTCTTTTAGTGACACTTGCCTGGAGTTCGATCCAGCAGACACATATGTGATCCTAAGATCGTGACCGCGGTAAGGGAACCAGCTCAGACAGCGGTAAGGGAACGCTGTCTCCAAATAGAGGGTTTCCCACTAAGTCATGGACACCATTTCATTGGCCTATCACACCCAGTTCGTAACCCCCCCTTGCGGGTCCGAGCACACTCAACAAGGAGTGTTGCGTCCTCGTGGGCACTGGCCAGGGGCACCTCCCTGGCAGACATATGTAGAGCAGCGGGTTGGGCAACACCTAATACCTTTCTGAGATTCTACAATCTCTGGGTTTAGTCAGTACCATCCCGTGTTTTCTCAGGTCCGAGTCGGTAGAACTTGGTAACATGCTGACGGTCTGTCCGGGTGGATCTCTTGCAACTAGTGCCCTTTTTCCTCAGATGAGGTAAAACTGTGAGATCCCACTCATTCGGATCCCTGGATGATTCCTCCCTAGCCCTTTGGGTCTGAGGTTCAGCGGAAGAACTTGCCGACCCAATCCACTGCGGGTACTTAATCTACCCTGTACTGGAATAGGTGCTGCACAGGTCAGGACTAATACGTGGTCTCCCCCTGTGTGTGTTGTCCATGGTACACAGTACCCTTACAAAGTGGACCCGCGTCTCCCTTAGGCAGTTCCAGCTGCCCTCCGGTCGCCGTGTTGTAGCAACTCTCCCCTCCTAGCGAGGTTGGATCTAGCACTGCACCATTTCAACATGCCGCCTAAAAAACCCATGTGATGTATTCACCACTCTTACCTCCCCTTCAGGACAGGTGTGGTCTCCGCAGGGTCTTTTCCCCCTGAAAGAATAGGAAACTGGTAAGACCCCCTTCCCTTGATGCATGAAAGGGCCCCGGCAATTCTTGCTCTATGCAGAGAAAAATAGAGAGAAAAGAGGCCCAACTAGGCTTGGCCCATTCCCAGGTTGGCAAGCGCTGCCTTGTTTCCCTGCCAGGGGTAACCAAAAGAATTCCGACAACTTTTTTGGGGCATTGGGGAAGGGTATGTGCATTCTGACACAGCTGGTCACCTTTTGCAAGTAAAATACCTGCCCGCTCCTGTGTCAGCAGTACACGTACACAGCTCAACACATGGCGTGATTTAAATTGGACCCCTAGTGTTGCTTCTTCGACACAACATTGAAGTGAGCGACAGATGGGGAACGTCTAGTTTATGTATGTAACCTCCGTTCCCTGATGGAGGGAACAAGACATTGTGTCCCCCGGCCACGTTGCTGAGCCGAGCCACTGTAGTGGCCGGACCATTTCTGACTCCTCAGAAAAATCCTGAATGAACTCGACGTATTTCCCCGCTTTAATACCGTATGTCCAGGGGCGGGGTATGCAAATACTGTCTGCCAATTTCTCATTGGACTTTTTTCATAGATCAGAGGCATATTTGGCACTCAAGAGAGACCCCTAGTGTCAATTCTTCGACACAATGTCTCATTCCTTCCATAAGGGAATGGACGTTTTTCACTCTTTCCCATTCATTTTCAATGGTCAGTCAATTTTGACAGTGAATACTAAAGGTCACCTCTTTTTTATGACTAGTTGAATCTAGCCCAATTAGATTTTTATATGTTCAAATGGCAAATGGAGGAAAAGTCACCAAGTCTCGTACTGATCAAATAAAACAAACGTCCTGGTTACTTCTGTGACCTCCAATCTCTGATGGAGGGAATGAGACATTTTGTCGATGCTGTGACACTAGGGGTCGCTCGAGTGCATGAGACACCTCTGATCTTTGATAAAAGGCCAATGGGAATTGGCGAGTGGTATTTGCATGCCACTTCCCTGGACATACGGGTATAAAGGAGGGGACGTGCATACCGCTCATTCAGGTTTTGTGCTGAGGAGCCGAGAATAAGGTCCCGGCCATTTCAGTGGTTAGTTCTGAGTTGTAGCAGGAGGGACACAATGTCTCGTTCCCTCCATCAGGGAACAGAGGTAACGGAAGTAACCAGGACATAACCTATCTGTCACTCACTCAACGTGGTGTTGATGTAGTTACACTAGGGGACCCCTACTAAAATAACAAAAACTAGCTGAACTGTTACGTGGATCGGTGGTGTGAGATGGGTAGACTACTGTGTGCCGCATGGCACGTAACCTCCCCTGGAGCTAGTATGAGTGTCGAACAGCCCTTTGGGGATGAGTTGACTGCACAAAAGATAGGGACAGGCTAGCCCAGTCTTGCTTCCTCCCTCTTTTTTTATGTTTATCCAGAAAAATATAGAGATTTTTAACCAACTGGAACACCAGTGTCCACGTCGGGGTGGTGTCACTCCCAAGGGGAAGACACCGCGGAGATCACATCCTGCCCAGATGGGGGGGGGGGGGGGGGGGGGGTATTTCATGTGGAGGCACATGAAGGAAGATGCAGTTTACCAACAGGGAAACGTTTTTAAGTGGAAAATACATCGCAAGGGGTTACCTACGGGAAACCAGCGCATGCAAACACCTCTCCCAGTACGGGGCTTATTTAGCACACACCTCTCCCAGTACGGGGCTTATTTAGCACAAGCACTGAGCCGGCGCTGGCCTCATACACGTAGGAAGGAGAACCGAGGCAGAGAGTCGCTGGGGTGGGGTGCTTTCTAACAAAAGCAAGCCATGACCACAGCGTTGCCATGGTCATGTCCTCGCAGTGAGGACATGACTCATCCATGAAAGATGTCTCAGCATGGGCAGCATCCAGGAACGAAAGACAACCATTGAGAGATATTGACCACATCCAGGAATAGCACACAATCAGAAGGGCATCTTCAAAAAGACTTGTCTTTAAAAAGACGTTCCGATTTGTGCTACTCTTTTAGAATATACTCTTTTAGAAGGGAAAATACTCTTTAGAATATACTCTAAATGATCTGCCGAAGCACCCATGGGCGATATCTGCAGTGCACACGTGCAGAGAGGGGAGAAAGCCGTTGTAATGTGCGGTAAGGATCCAGCAGAAGTGAGAACGGAAGCCGTGGGAAATTCAGCTCACTGAATCATCGATCGCCTCTGAAAAGAAAATCTGAATAAGCGGTATGCACGTCCACTCCTTTTCCTGTATGTTTGGGGGAGTGGCATGCAAATACCACTCGAAAAATATAATTGACCATTTATCAAATATCAGAGGTGTCTCTGGCTCTCAAGAGTGACCCCTAGTGTCACTACATCCACACAACTTCGAGTGAGAGACAGATAGGAAACCATTTTTATTCATTGTATTAGATGAATGAAATAAATTATGGCAAAGTGTTTTGCTGCATGAGAAACTAAACTCATACGCAACCTGGTCTCAGACTATCATGCAGTGTGTTAAGATGTGCTAACACAAATATTATAAATTATATATCTTGTTCACTACACTTCAAATCATGAACACAAATCAATAATTTATTTATGAATTATGAGTTACCTGGTATTTGTTGAGAATAGCTGTTTGACATCAGCACTGAAAGTAAAAAAAGAAGCATTTCCATTAATTCAACACAACACAATTCAATACAGATGTTGCAGTACAATTATCTGATGGACCCAGTTGTAAAATTTCCCTCATGGTGTAAATTTATCAGTCATGTTAGTTTAAATTTCCCTGATATGTAGTATAGCCTATTTGATTTTCAGAATATATTCAACATTTTCAGTTGGCAATGCACGTGTCTGTTGAAATAGCTGCTCTATTCAATAATTCACAGTTTTTAAAAGTGTACTTAAATAACAGAATTTCTAGATACAATGCAATCTGGCGATCTTTATACACACAGACATACAGGGCGAGCAAGCGACAGATGGGACGTTCTTGAACGATTCGTTCATTTTAAACAAAACTTTTATATGACTCGAAAGAATGAGTAGTCTCAGAGAGGGATTCATTCATTTGACGCAGGACAGCCGCATATGATCTGTACAGATAACACAAATGATTAGTTCATGTCCAGAGTCTGTGTTCTACGGAGCCCCTAAAGGGTGAAGATAGTGGGCAAAACATTAGATGGGTGGGGAAAAATATTAGCAAATGCTTTTGCGTTTTCACAAAATGTGCATCATAAAGACAGTCTTCTGCAATCTCTCTTATGTGTATTCCAGCATTATTCCAGCTTTTGAGTTCAAAAGAAGAGAAAGTCTGTGCAATGAAAGAGTGAAGCTCAAAAGACAACACTTATGCAATGCACAAATTATAATATTCAAGTTATGAATGAGTGTAAAATAAAGACAACACAGTTAAAATGACATTAAATGTGAGTGGTCTACACCCCTGTATGTAACCATTCATCAGTAATGTACGGATGTTAGTGGCACATTTTGCTCAACACAGGGGTAGAGGGGCACACATTCATCATGAGATGGTGCACTTCTGAGAAACAATAATAAATAATCCTCTTGTGTGGCCCCGCCTGTCAACCGCCTACATCACCAATGCTACGTACGGCCCTGCTCTTCCTGTCCCCTTTGTTGACACATTACAGGAAAATAGTTTGAAGTATTAACAAAGATTTTAATAACAGAACTTTTGACCAACTTTTTTGCAAAGTTTCTGCTTATAGTCTCTCAGCCAGATAATGAAGACAATATTACAACAATAGGGCCTCCTGCACATTACTCAAACATGTTCAATAAGAACAGCAGACAGACCGTAGATTAATAGAGAAGTTGAGAGCGATCTGAGAGCTCAAGATGGAGAGAGTCTATTTAAAGATACAGCACATACAACACCAACTCACGGAAACAGAAATATGTCTGATTCAACAGACAATCCAAAGATTATTACTATAAAATAAGATACAAGTATATAAAATATGAAGAGATGAAAGACATCAAAGTTACAACATGTACACAAGTCCATCATCTTTCACATGAACACAGACAGATGCATTTGATCTGTAACACACAGTAATAACTGCAGTCTTCACTCTCATCATCACTATAACACAAAACATTATTTATATATGAACAGAATAAAGATGAACACTGAGACAGTAAATCTACAGTATAGACCTGTGCACCCACATCACCATCATGTGTTTCACACACACAGAAATAACAGAAGATAATATAGAATATAATAAAATACTCACAGAGTATAAGAGACAGCACACTGGACTCCATACTGTCACATTAATGAAGTGTTTCAGCTGTGCTGTCTGTCTAAACCAAACACTTCCTGTGTTCAAACATCATTTCACACGTCAGAGACAGAAATAAAAGGGGTGATGTCAAGAGTCTACAGACCAATGCATGCACAACACACAATAAGATATTTAACTTCCCTTTTAGTGCATTCAAGCTGTTGAAGATGTTCCTCTTTAATTTGAGCAAAGACTTGAACATGAACATCTAAACACACACATGCAAATCATGTCGACTGAATCAGACACACAAGTGACTCTGCAGTGAATTAAATTCAGACTGTCTGTGATTCACAGGAACATTTAAAACATGTTCATTTCTCCTCTAAAGGAGGTCTGAAGTGTAACAGTCTCTGAAACTCTCAGTATCAGGATATTAAAGAAGTGAAACTGCTGCACCAGATCTGCTGACACAACATGTTCTGAGTTCCTGGAAACAAACTCACAGAAAAACTGTAAAAACAGAGAGAGGATATTTAAAGTCACGTGTGAAGAGAAGATTGTGATAATGAGCTGGTAGAAAAAAAAGAGGAAAAAAACCCTGAAAACCGACTCTAGAGGCCTTCTAGTGGTGTTCCCCACCATTCAGCAAAGGTGTTCAGCAGTGTGTTGGTACTGGTGCTCCTGTTTATCTGTCAGCTGTGCTCAAGTAACTCACAGTTGAGATTCTGGAGTTGGCTGGAAACACCGCTCGGGACAACAAGAAGATTCGTATCATTCCCCGTCACCTGCAGCTGGCAGTGCGGAACGACGAGGAGTTGAACAAACTCTTGGGTGGAGTGACCATCTCTCAGGGTGGTGTGCTGCCCAACATCCAGTCTGTGCTGCTGCCCAAGAAGACAAACTAAAGTCTGATTCATATAAACCCAAAGAGTCTTTTAAGAGTCACACACTTGAACTGTAAGAGAGTGACGTCTTTATACTCCTGTGAAAATGATGTGGAGGAATATAGTATCTGCTTTAAAATACAGATATCATGAATGAGGAAGTAATGATAGTTGTATATGTGCAAATGTTGAATATAGATTATTTCATCTGCACATCAATAGTGTATTTAATAACATGCAACAAACAGTTTAGACTAAATAAAATACAAATGCAGGATAGACGGTATAAAAATAATCCAGAGGGATGATATACAAACATTGTGATTTAACAGTTTGTTTCTTTGAGTTGTTGATGATGGAAAAGTGAGATCAGATTGCTTAATTTAATTTGTATTTTCAAAATTGTGCAACAATGAAAAATATTATTAATTTAATTAAAAACATACATTTATATTAATATAAACGTATTCGTTATTACCATTGATGAGGCTAATCATTATTCAAATAAAAATGAAACGTCAGGAGTAAAAAACGAAGCATTTGTGTCATGTGCACAGAGGGCAGAAATGATTGACTTCAGTATGCAAAAGTGATTTCTCATACTTTATTGTTCAGCACAGCATTATATACCTTTGTAGAAACAGGAAAACCAGTAAATTACTACATTTTCCAATGAGATCAGTCATTACTTTATTTGGAAAAGACTTTCAAATTCTGAATTAAATACATAATTATCGAAAATATCGATAAATATATAGTTCAACAAACACATCAGATTTGTTGAGTAAAATAATGATCTTCTAGTTGAAGTTTTGTTAATATTTTTGCATCTGTGATTATTTGGCAGCTTTAATCCCCTGAAATGTCTGTTAACATGATGCCATAAATTGAATAATCAGCCAAAATCAAACTAGTTGGAGGATACAATTGAAGCATTTGATGTAAAATGAAGGTAAAACAAACACAAACGTGTTACTATGTGTCTTCACATGTAGACAACACATTGGAAATATGATCTGTTATTTGTACTTCTGACCAGATGGCACAAGTACAAGCAACATAAGCACATGTTAGCAACATAAGCACATGTTAGCAACATAAGCACATGTTAGCAACATAAGTACATGTTAGCAACATAAGCACATGTTAGCAACATAAGCACACGTTAGCAACATAAGCACACGTTAGCAACATAAGTACATGTTAGCAACATAAGCACATGTTAGCAACATAAGCACATGTTAGCAACATAAGCACACGTTAGCAACATAAGTACATTTTAATGTAAATAGTTGCAATGGAGGCTTATGTTTAGCTTTTGAGCTTGTTTTAATGAACACCCACATGTCTCACCAACATACATATATGTAACTCCCCATGAACTCCCAGCAAGCAATTTTACATCTAATAGCCGTCAAAACTTAGACAACTTACAAAAATATCCAAACATAAAAATGAGCAAATAAAATATTACAAATACAATATAAAGATGAAAAAAAAGGAAAACAACAACTTAAGATAATACAAATATAAAAGAATTACCAAATAAAAAGTCAAATAAAATAACCTGTTATTTTATAAAACAACAATTAATTGTTTCCTTTATTCCCATAACCACCTGCTCTCCCTGGTGCTTGATTAAAATGCCCAGAAATTGCATTTCTTATTTCAAATTCTGTTGCCGCTGGAAAATTGGTCATCACGACATCTGCCAAATGAGAAAAATACAAAAAATTATTGCACAAGAAAAGCATTGTTGACATAATTAACTAATTACAGTAATTGTGACAGTCATTCTCTTTTGCTTGGATGCACACTAGAGCTGGGCAATATAGAGTTAAGATACATGTATATCGTTTCCAAAGGAATAGTTGAGACTATATAATTTATATCAATATAGACAATTTATATCAATATTAATAATATTAATATTATCAATAATTGACCATTTTTGCCTGCATAATGGTGATGCACTATATATATATATATATATATATATATATATATATATATATATATATTAGTGCATCACTATTATTTAGCCTAAAAACTGAGATAAGCTCTCTGGTCAATGTTTACGCTCGTGCACACAAACACAGATACACATACCTCTAATGACTGAGAACAATGCAGTGTTTTCAAAAGCCTCCTTCTGCAATGGACCACCCCCCCCTCCCCTTCATATTGAATTTCGACATGAGGGAATTTTTGAAAACACTAAAATGTAATACAAATGAAGGTGGTTAACAATTGTGGTTAAAGACTGACATTTCAAAATTTTTGTTAAAGGAAGTCTTTTTTAAATCTCTGATTTGCGGTGTGCCCACATGAAAGACTTATTCAGTATTGACACCAGAATGTTTGATTAATGTTGCACATTTTGTAGGCTTTACCTGTCCAGCATTCTTCTGGCACTGTCTTTGAGGTTTTTTCCTCCTATTTTGCACAACTTTGCCACCTAAACAACACATGCCAATGTCAGTACTTGGCAGGTAGTATTACAGTATATGCTTCAGTTTACAGGTATTTACCAACCTTAAATGTTGATGCCCACTGACCTGCAAGTTTCCATCACTAACCCTATAAAACTCTATTTCAGCAGATTAAATTAATTATTTTAATACTTTTTATAATTGTTCGGTTTAAATCTTTTATTTAAATTTTTTAATTAATGCCATTTTAAATCATGTTTCTTTACGCTTTATTAAAAAAAAAAAAATTTGGAGTGTTTCAGACTCAATCTTAATGTACTTAATGTACAATGACAAAGATATTGTATTTTTTGGCTTATAGTCTCTTAGTATTCAACAAGTCATTGTTCAGTCATAAATTCAATATTATAGTTCAAATATATTATAGACTGTCAAAAATGAGCGTTTTAGTGAGGAAAAGTTGCTTTGGAGTGTTTTTTGTGTGTGTTTTTTTACCATTGCTGCCCGGGTATTCTCACTTTCCAACTGCCTTTCTAGGTATTGGAACTCCTCCTCAGTGGCCAAAGTAGGCAGGTGGAACACAGTGTCTGGTTCCACATTTTTACCAATTCTTCTCAGTTCTTCTTTTATTTCTATAAGCTGTGTCAACACTTTTCTTTGGAATCCTAAATGCAACAAAGGCATTGTGTTAATTTCAAATACCATACAAAATAGCATACCAATACTGAGGTATGACGACTCCAATACATGCATACAAAAAATGTGCATGAGAATTTGAACACAAATCTCTGCCTCCTCATATATAGGGGACAACAAGTAGGAGAACTGTGGCCAGCTATCACCCAGAAGGTAAAGGATAAAGTAGAGAATCTTTATTTACTCCCACAGTCGATATTCTATTAACAATCCATTGATACTTACTTTTGTCTGTCATTGGGAACTTGTCTTGCTTGTCTGTAAAAAAGGAAACAAACACATGTAATCAATATGCAATTAAAAAAAACAAAAACATGATTCTCCTAATAAATGGGTAGAAAGTAGTCACGCTGCCCCCTACATTTTCAAACATCGACACATTAAAAGTAATATGTTAATTAGGTTATTTTAACTGATGCTCCTTGACTGAGGTTAACGGGCATAAGCTCAGCTTATAAGTATGTCCATACTAACCTTGGGGATTTCTGCCTTGAGGAGTTCTGGGAGTCCTGGCTGATTGGCGCTCAGTCCTGGTAACTGTAATGAAGTATCGATATATTATTATTTTGAATATTCACATCTGTATTTGACAACTCTGGCAAACTATGTCCATACTAACCTTGGGGATTTCTGCCTTGAGGAGTCCTGGCTGATTGGCACTCAGTCCTGGAAGCTGTAATGACATTTAAAAAAATATTACTAGTGTACTATTTTCACCATCAAAAAATAATTAAATCTCTGTTATGCTGTGTCCTGACTTATCTGTTTTGTTTTTTCCATTACCTGGGGTTGAGGTGCGTTTTGGTAACTCTAAAATACGACCCCTGAATGCCTGCTTTGTCCCTGATGAAAGCATATTTGGATTAGAAATACATAAAGATCAGTAGCGTTTGTACGAAAACATAAATCAACTCTGTTTTTGTGAATTAAAGAGCAGAGAAGTCATTAATTCAGCAATACAGAGCTCTATTTTTCTGAAATAATGAATTCTCGTTAATTTCAAAAATTCAATGCAATTTATTTCTGCAGGATTTTTAGAGTCAACAAATAACAATAATCAAATCTTACTTTTGGGTGTATCAATTCTTGTGGAGTCCAGAGACTAGAGGATATGTCTGTCATGTTTTACTTGTTAACCTCTTGGTTTCTTGACTGGTTGTTCACATAAGTGTAGCTCTAGATGTGAGTGCAAAGATTTTGCAGACGCAAGTTACAAAAACTCTCGGGGCTAATTCTGGCTCTTCCAATCCTAGTGACGTCCCTGAACACAAGCACATATTAGCAACATATACACATGTAGGATTGCATTGCATATGATTTTATTCATAATATATCTATGTATGGTGATACGTATCATATAGTGAGGTGCCTGGAGATACACAGCCCTAATAAAGAGACTGAATATATAAAGAATGATGATTTATAGGCATCAATTTGAGATGTATAATTATGAATATGAACATGTCTGTTCAAATAACAATAATCAACACTTTATTCATTCTGAGTGTTGTGTATGGAGTGTGAACATTGTACAGCAGCCAGAACCACAATTTGAAAATCTTGAAATGAATGTATGGATTCAGATGGGAATAATTTATTTGTATTTTAAATGTTATTTATTAATTTACTTAATTTTATTTACATAACCTTATCCTGCATTTAATACACCCCAGCCACTTATGTATATATCCTATAGACAGAGATGCGATGCCATATTCAATGTACAGTATTCAATGATGTGCTTAGGATATGAAAACATGAGGCAGTGAAAATGCATTTTAGATCGAGTGTACACAAGACCTCTCCATCAGAAGATATCCATATATCAGAGTTCTGTCTGATATCCAAAACCAGTCAACATCAACAGCTTGTTATGCTACCTCACTCTCATTCCAGCCCAAGAATCAGCAGAGGAATATACAGAAGAAGACAGGAGATGAAGTGATGGTAATAATGAGCAGAATCTATTTATTTTATTATTTATTTTATTCTGGAGAAACGAAACGCTCTTTTAAGAGTCACACATCTTCTCACACTCGTTGATGTTAAAACTTTCATGTTTTCAGTTAAATGTGCAGTATGTAAGATTCAGAAACCCGTGTTATTAATGACAGCTGTGGTCGTTAAGTGAACTGCAGCAGCTCCTGTAGCTCGTGATCTCACGCACACACTCAATAGAGACACGAGCATCGACCAAAACAATGACGTAATGTACAAAGAGACTGAACGTGATTCACTGACATCATGCTGACAGATGAGGTAACATAATTAAATTTACACAGTTATGATTGTTTTACTATAAACTTTAAAACTGTATATTATATTTGATTCCCCAGTGCTGGAACAGGGCTAAAACAAAGTGTGGATATCGGTCTGACTATGAGAGACTGTAGTTTGAAGTAATCGCTTTTCTTTGTATGATACATTGACAATATACATATGATAGCCTATCGGTGTTAGCTAGCTAGCCAGATTTATCAATAACTCTTAGCTAAATTTGATGGATGACAACAGTACCTGTTTATAAAACTGACTGTATACTAAGGAAGTTCCTAATTATACATTCGCCTCCTGGCATGTCGGTCAGAACACAGGATAGGATCCAAACAGCCAAGTTCAATTCAAAGGGGGTTTAATTACACTGAAGAAGCCACAATGCACGACAGGCTGTATATTCATGTTGTCAGTTTGATATGAGATTATTTGAATATTTGTTTATATCTGTGTATGTGTGTGTGTGTGTGTCAGGGGCGTGTCTAGAGGGGGGGCACGGGGGGGCACCGGCCCTCCCTGGAATATGATTGGCCCCCCCGGTGCCCCCCCAATCTCATTGGGCTAGATTTACTGTCAACCTGAAAATGCCCACCGCCATTGGACCAGAGCGCTGTCAATCACTGCCTGATTTGAGACTCGAGTGAAGCGCGTTTAGAGGAAGCACAGATGCACGTTTTTAAAACAGGAGGAAAGAGACACCACGACGACACGTCAGTGTTTACGGTATGTACACACTCAATTATATATTCTGAAATATCGCATCGTATGTTAGTATTTAGCCTGATACTTTCGTGTGTGACTGACCAAGCTATGTATTAAGTTAAATATTTTGAAATATCGCATCGTATGTTAGTAGTCTGATACTTTCATGTGTGTGACTGGCCAAGCTATTGCATGTAGCTAGTAGATTAGCTAACGTAACTTTGGCAGACTACTGAATAGAATTGACTTTGTCAGTGTTATTCAGCAGCAATGCACACATTTGAACATTTTTCAAAATATTTTCTTTTGTGTTCAGCAGAAGAAAAACTCATACAGGTTTGAAATAACTTTAGGATGAGTAAATGATGACAATTTTTTTTAAAGTGAACTATTCCTTAAATGGGTTTTTGTTTATTTTAAGGCAGAATTTAGTGTAAAAAAAAAAGTTAAGAATGAAAAGAGGACAGAGTCAGACACAGCTACAGGACATCCAAGGTTTCTTTAAGAAGAAACCATGTCAGGGACAGTCAGATGCAGTGCAGTCCAGTGCAGGTCAGAGCCAGGATTCCACCAGGCAGGGCCAACAAATTAGCCAGCCTGAGAGGACCAGTGAGGGCTACGTCAGCAGCCACCTATCTGCAGCAACAGGTGAAAGTTAGAACATGAACATTTTATGCATTTTCTTATTTTTTTTTTACCTTTGCAGCCAGTTCACATGATACCACTTCATAGATAAATATTTAACATGGTATTTGATTTATGTTTTAGATCTACATGGTGATGAAAGCTCCCAAACCTCTGAGGGAGAAGAAGACCAGTCCCTTATCAGGCTTCGCAGCAGAAGTGGTTCATATTCCAGAGGTGATAGTGACAGAGAGCACCAACCAGTAATATCTGGATCAGAATTTGCTGTTCCTCTTGGACCTCAAGGTATATTGACAAATGTCATCTTCCAGTGTTTTTGGCCATTTTACTAGTATGAACATTGTTGATGTTGAAATGACAGGGACTAATCTTTGCTTTATTAATATGTCTATTTATTTAGATATTTCACAATCCAGAGCAGTTGGTCCTGTGCAGCCTAACTTAGCGATGTTTCCTAGAACACCGCAAGGAAAAAAAAGTAGGGCATTTAATTCTACATGGTATAAAGAATATCCATGGATAGAATATTCACAAAGTCAGAACTCGGCCCATTGTTTTGTATGCAGACATTTTTCACTCCCTTCTGCCCCTCAATCTGCCTTCACTTCAAGCTCTGGTTTTGCAAACTGGAAAAAAGCATTATATAAGGACGGTGGTTTTGCAATGCATTCCAAATCAGAGCACCATGTAAATGCAATGTTGGCATGGTCTGACTACAAAAGGGGAGCTGAGAGCAACACATCTTTGTTGAAATCAATTAATAAAGACTACCAAAAAAGAGTAAAAGAGAATCGGGACTATATAAAAACTGTGGCAGATGTTCTCCTGCTTACTGCTACACAAAATATTCACCAAAGAGGCCATCGTGAGTCAGAGGAGTCTGAGAATAGGGGGAACTTTCTGGCCATATTGGAGCAAATAGCAAAACGTGACCCAATAGTGAAGAAAAAAACTGTCCAGCGGAAATGCTAAGTACACAAGTAATACCACTCAAAAAGAAATCCTGGAGTGTTTGGCAGAGATGGTTCGACAGAATATCATCCAAGAAGTCAAAGAAAATGAGGCATTCAGTGTTCTAGTTGATGAAACTAAGGACATGAAAAAAAAAGAACAAATTTCCCTGGTCCTGAGATATTATTATAAGGGTGCAGTACATGAGAGTTTTTTACATTTTCAAAAAGCTGATAGTTTAAATGCTGCAGGGTTAACAGAGAAGATCATCAATTGTCTAGAGAGATATGGATTGGATTACAGAAGCAATCTTGTAGGCCAGGGATATGATGGAGCATCTGTAATGAGTGGAAAACATACAGGTGTTTCTGCACGCATAAAGGCAGTGGCAAAACATGCGTTCTATGTGCATTGCAATGCACATTGCCTGAACTTAGTTTTAGTTGATACTGTCAAGTCAGTACCTGAGGCATCATGTTTCTTTTCTTTACTAGAAAAACTATATGTCTTCATGTCAGGCTCATACATTCACCACAAATGGCTTGAAATTCAGAAAGAAATGTATGGAGGTCAGCCTAGAGAGCTTCAGAAGCTTAGCGACACAAGATGGGCATGCAGGTACTTTGCCTGCCGTAATATGATGGACCGGTTACCTGCAGTGCTGTGTGTCCTTGAAGATATTGCTGAAGAGAGAAGTGGGGACCGGTCTGTGGAGGCACAGGGTCTTCTTGCCCAAATTGACTTGCCTTTCATTGGGCTTCTAACGACATTCTGCAAAGTGCTGGGTGACACCAAGCTTCTATCTGATATGCTTCAGTCACCGTCACTAGACCTAGCGAGAGCTGTTGAGCTTATTGAAGCACTTCAGGACACATTTAAGAATTACAGAGAAGAATCATTTTGTGATGAGCTATGGAGAGAAATCTTAAACACAGCTCAAAAGTGTAATATCAGCATTGAAAATGTGGAAAAAAGGCAACGTAAGACCAGCTCTAGACTAGAAGGATCTGTAGTGACATCCACTGTTGGCGCGCATAGAAGTGACCAAGATGACAAAGATGGTTTTAGAAAGAACATCTTCTATCCAATCCTTGACTCTGTTATTGGGGAATTACAGAAACGTTTCTCCAAGCCCAACTGCAACATAATGAGAGGTGTTCAAGCACTCCATCCTAACAGCAACAGCTTTCAACAAGAGTCACCTCTTTTTTCATTCGCAGAGATCTACGAGTCAGACTTGGATGATCTGAAGCATGAGCTGCACCAAGCCAAAAGGATTTTGGAGAGGAAAAGGAAAGAAGGTATGCAAAGCCTCACCAGCATATTGGAGTTCACAGTGTTTCTGGAACCTTTCAAAGAGGTGTTCCATGAACTTTTTCTGTTGTGCAAAATTGCCATCGCAATACCTGTAAGCACTGCTTCTTGTGAACGGAGTTTTTCCACCCTGAAACTGATCAAGAACCACCTACGAACAACCATGTCTGATGAGCGACTGAGTGACCTGGGAGTGCTCAGTGTAGAGTCATGGAGAGCCAAGTCCCTGGATATGGATGAGTTTATTCGACTATTTGGTAGCCAGCACAAAAACCGCAGAATACAGCTGTTCTGAGATGGTGCAGTTAACCCACAGGAACAGACACATTTCATGCTGAGAATGTTTACACACACACACACACACACACATTTTTGTGTTGAAAATAAAGCATGTTAAATTACTAATTAATGTCTGTGTGATTTTTTTTTATTTAAAATTTATTGGAACAGAACTGTGTTGTCCAATCCATGCAAAATACAAAAATGTAATACCATCTATATTAGGGCACAGGGCATTGCACAAGATTTTGGAAATCGTGCTTAATATTTTCTAAACCAGTATCAATTTTCAGTTGAATTTTCTGATTGCCCCCCCCCCCCCACTGGTTCTTGGTCCCCCCCTGTGCCCCCCCATTTATAAAATCCTGGAATCGCCCCTGGTGTGTGTGTGTGTGTGTGTGTGTGTGGTTCTAAAATAGAAAGAAAGATTAACATATCATCTCAGTACTGTTATACCTCTAACAAATCACAGGAGATTATGAAATCATCAATAGCAACAAACCACAACAGGAATATCAGCTTGTAATGTAACGCTCACTACAATATGGCGTTGATATGGAAACACGCACAAACCGAAACCGAAAGTAAACCGCTGATCGGCAATGAACATCACTTAGGTGAATTTCACTTCATTCATACGAACATAACAGAGTAATTCTAGTCATCATCAACACAGTGACATGTATAAAGACATAATCTGCAATATTATTGCCTCAGGAGTCAGATATCTTTGAACAAACACACGTGAAACACCGCGCAGATGACACTAAGATAACGGGAAACACCAGATCTCAATACACTCAATATCAGCGAATAAACATCACATTAACAGTCATGACAGTATCTATAGATTAATCAGAACATATATCAGGGAAATAATTACTCACAGTCACAAGTTATTTTAGCACTTATCACGGGCATGTCTCTCGTCTGTCTCCGCGTTGATTGACAGGTGCTCTAAGCTCCGCCTCTCCAACACTGAACATTATAAATATGTTGACACAGTTCAATATTGATGTGATTCCGTCACAACTGTCATTTTGATATATCGATGTGCTATTGTTTTATAATAATAGATTGTTTATATTTTCTGTATAACCAAAAGTTTGTTTATTTGTTTGTTTGTTTGTATGTTGTTTACTCAGAGTTTGTGTATGAGTCGGTGTTGTGTGGGACGTTTGCTGTATTTCATCTCTAAGATAATGTTACCTGGTGTTGCAGTTTGTTGTCGCTGTTGAATAGCGGAAGAGAAGCTACACAGCAAAAACTGGAGTGTTAGAATTTGAGTGTTAAACAATTCCGAGTTGATTTCAACACCCAAAGAGTTATTTTAACACATTTAGAGTAAAATGGTGTTCGGAGTTGGAGTTATTTGACAGAGTTGGTCATCAGTGTTAAACCAACTCCTTTAAAGATGTAATTACACTCCGCCCAGTTGCGCCCGCGCACACGCAGTCGCATTTCACTTCTTCGTTCGATCGTTGGAGAAAGTGCCGCCAATGTCCTCGTGTAGGGTTTGAACGCTAAGTCAAATTAAATCAAACTACTTAAACATTTATGATTGATGTTGTGAATGCAACAGCAGCATGTGGAATATTACGTATAGTATAGCCTTAGAACATGCGGACACAAGTTAATAACTTAATTTAAATCAAAACGAGGACATGAATTTATGCCTACAACGTGGTCACGATTTAGCCTAACGTTAACGTTACCTGCCATAAATCTAAAATGAGTTATTTTATTTATAATTAGGTAACGAATTATGCATTCGTGGCCATGGTATCATCTCTCTCTCTCTCTCTCTCTCTCTCTCTCTCTCTCTCTATATATATATATATATATATATATATATATATATATATATATATATATATATATATATCGTGGAGACATTTTAATCGTCCACGATCAAAAACCGTGATATCGCACACCCCTACACACATAAATATATATATACTAATAATATATGATTGTACATTTTATTTTCTTTGTGTATGTATCTGCAGTGCCTTGTGAAGTTTTTATTCTCAGCACAGTTTGAATGTGTTTTTGTTGACCAGGAATTCAAATTCTGGTTTGAAGTTGATTTTTATTATTATAATTTTTTTAACCTTTTTGTTGTGAGTATTCAACCATTTCAACCATATATATATGTGTGTAGGGGTGTGCGATATCACGGTTTTTGATCGTGGACGATTAAAATGTCTCCACGATCTGCTTTTGAAGAAATATCGTAGTATCGCGCAACAGTGCATTCTATCAGTTGCAGTTCTGGCGCCTTCATCTCAACATACTCAACGCGACGTGCATTCACACTTCACGTTGACGCAGAGGTAGTTACACTGACGGGACACTGCAATTCACAAAAGTTCATAATTTGAATGTGCTTTAAAGTCTTGCTGGTTAATGTAATTCACGTGCTGATGCGCTGTTCTAACATGTGCTTTTCTGAGCGCGTACACGCGACGCTCACAGACACTAAAGGCCTGTCTAACAGCTGCGCCTGAATACTGGACTAAGTTATCTTTTGAGTCTTTTTGCGCTAATACTGTCAAATACACGCAAGGTTTACATAAACAAAGTTGGTTATGTCTATAGTGAAAGCAAACAGAGAAAATTTGCTTGTCAAATGCGTGTATATTAGACGCGTCGCGTGCAGGTCTTAAAGAGACAGTCTCCTAGTAAATATTCTGGCGCTTGTCCTTAAAGAGGTAGTTCACCCAATAATAAAAAAAACTTTGCCATTCTTTTTTTATTTTATATTTTGTTACCTATGAGGCTTTTTTAAAATAGGGACATTAGATTGGCTGTAATGCTCAGCCACTTGCAAAATAAGACCAACATAAAAAAGAATCGTGAATTGTGATTTTCCTGAAAAAAATCGATATTTTTGCCATATCGCCCACCCCTATATATATGCATGAATATATATACACGATATCCATTTATGATCATGCATAACGTAGGCTACCACATGTAAATCGTGGTCATGTACTAATACGCTCCCTCGTTTTGATTTAACTAACAAGGAATCAAAATATTACTAGCCAAATAACTTAAGTGACTTGTGTGCATCCACACATTGAGATATTGATGTTTAAATTATATGTCGTGCAGCCATAGTGTTAATTTACTCTGATTAACATTGTCATACGCCGTTGCAGTAAAAAAAAAAAATGCTGGTCCAGGTCAAGTACGGCGAACAGCAGAAGTATGTGAAACTGGATTGTACTGAAGGACGGTTTGACTTCATGCTATTTCATCTAAAAGGTATGTTTTATTTCACTTAATTAAAATATGATACATATTTTAAATATAATTGTATGATTTCTTTACATGTAAAAAGTACATTCAGTTTTATCTTCTCATCTTTTTCAGTCATCGAGAGATTTTGCTTGCCTCCAGATGCAAAAGTTTCATACAAGGATGCAACAGGGACTGAAGTCGATGCAGAAATATTCAGCGACCTCGTGGGACAAGGCAATGTGGTGCTGACCGTTTTCTCAAACGATGGTAAGGTTTATTGAGTTTGAAAGGAGGAAGGTATTATCAAGCACTCTGAATAAATATATAAGAAATTAACTATTTCATGTTTCTGATCCTTGTGCTGGTCATTAAAATATTTTCTAATTCTTTAGAATTTTCTGACTACTCTTCCATATCTGAGACATCTGACTCAAGCAGCTCAAATGCATCAACTGTAATCTTAGATGAGGTCGCTAACAAAAGACAGAGAACTGAGCATACATCTGCATACGTCTGCTAAACAGGTTAGTACAAAGCTTGATTTTTGTGCTACTCTTAAATGGTTAGTTCACTCAGAAATGAAAATGGTCATTCATTTGTCACCCTTGTTTCATACCAAATCTGTTGACAACCCACACAACTACCACTTTTTAGCTCCAGAAAGGTAGTAAAGTCATCATTAATGTGACTTCAGTGGTTTAACCTCAATTTTATGAAGCACCAAAAGTGCTTTTTTTTTACCATAATTTAACCACTTTATTTACAAAATTTTAATCTCCAACGCACGTCCACAAGAGCACCTCGACACGTTTTGTGTTTACATGAGTTGTTGCAAAAATGCGTGTTATAGAATAATATTTTGTAAATAAAGTGGTAAATTATGCTTTTTTTGCACACTCACGTCACTTCATAAAATTGAGGTTTATCCACTACAGTCTCTTGGATTACATTAATGATGTCTTTACATATCTGGGACTTGAAAGTGGTGGTGGGGGTTTTATTACTGGCAAAATAAAAAAATTTATGTGAACTATCCCTTTTAACACCCCCCCTCTGAGTTTCTACAAATGTGTAAATCTCCATTCTCTTTTTTTTTTTTTTTTTTTTTTTTTTTATTATTAGTTGGTTGAAGATGTGCTTAAATTCAAGTCTGGTGGTGAAGCAGTACTACAGGAGTATCAAGAAACAGAAACTCTTACAGATGCCACAAGAAGACACATGATAAACATTCTGGTGTCTCACATGATTGATACACACGGGTATTTGTTTTAGCTTTTTTTTTTCTTTTTTTTTTTTACACACCAATAACTGCATTGTCATTGTGTAAATTATGATAACTAATTTTATACTTTCTCTTAGGCAACTCCCAACTAAAGCAATCAGAGAACAGTATGCTCATGGCATCGTGATGCTGTTCCCTTCCCTCAGAGATCCATATTCTAAGAGAGGCTACGTAAGTCATTGTTATTGTTTGCATGGCACTTAAATGTCATACTTGCAATGTTATGACACAAGCTGTTTCTATGACATTGAAATTTGATTGTTTGATATTTAAATCCTAACATGACAAAGGGTTAAAAAAAAGTCTATTTCAGGAACACTTCTATGATTCTGCAAGCAACACAGGATACATCGCCTGGCGTATGAAAACAGTCCACAGGAAGATTCGTCGAGGATCTGTGCTAGCTGACAGCCCTCTTGATGTTTCTCCAGGAGGCCCTAAATGCCAAAGGGCTACTTATTTTGAAGATCAGCTTGATGGGGATGCTTGCAAAGAGGCCATGTCTTTGCTCAACCATGCCACAGACAAGTCACTAATTTTCCAGAAAATGAGACAGACCTTTCAGCATCGCCAGAAGCTTGTTAAAGATCCAGGCTCTAGTCTTGATATCCTCTCTACCTTCCCAAGATTCATGGATACAAAAGGGCTGGTAAGTTTGCAGTAACATGTTTTCAATGGCATGCAATTCGAGAGTATTGTTTATAGATTAATATATTCTTTTTTAAAGGTGGATCAAGACTTCACTCTCCTATTTGATGCGGAGATATCTTCCAGGCTGCTTCAAAAGTGGGACACGTTCTTCAGACCAAATGTCATAAAAGAAGCCAAGCGGCTATCATCAACAGCAGAGTTGAGTCAGTTGTTGCTGTCAGCAGAAGGTGATCTTGACGAGGCAAGAAGTAAGTTGTATTTGACTTAATTGTTTTGGAGAGTTTGGTAAATTTGCGGTTATAGTTACTTGTATTGTAAATGAGCAACATCTGTAAGGTGGCTGTTTTTCGGATTAATTTGTTTAGTTTGGAAAACAAATTTTAGGCTAAACATGAACAAAACAAATTGTTTAAAATGCTCTCTGTTCTTAATCAAACTTAAGTATTACATTTGATGTTTTCAGTTAATTAATTCATGTGAATCTTTCACTTCAGTCTACGACCAGGAAATGGCATCCCTTCTGTTACTGATACATCTTCTTCCACCACCACCAGGAGGGCCGAAGTCTCCAAAAATCAGTGCATGTGATGCTGTTGAAAGACTTGTAATCTTTCATAAGGTAGTGGCATTTTAATAATGTGTTGTTGGTTGCTCAAAACATTAATGAGATTAAAATCAAGTCTTCTTTGGCATTCCCATATTTCACTATTCAATGAGTCAATGTTTGAACAATCACTTTTATAATGTTGTTTTCTCTGTGACTGCACATTATGTTTGTGTCTAATGTTCAGTGTTCATCCTAACCCTAGTCATGCTGCAGTTTGGAGGAGCACCTCCGAAACAACCAGCATCAGCACCCGTACCTCCTTGCAGTTGGACGTCAGAAAAGCAAGATTGACAGCTTCTACATCACCTTGGATAAGCATCTCATTCCATGCCAGGCAAACCGCTTCCTTGGAGCATTTGATGAACTTTTCAAGGCACATTTTGTGTTCAATTTGTCCTATGATAGTGCACTTGTGAGCTTTTACACATTCCTGCAGACAACAGTGTATAACATTGATGTAGGGAAAATGAAGGAGTCACCCAGAGTCAAAGATTTGAGAGCCAGACTGCTTAACCAGACAGTAACCTTGTCTTAAAGTCTGAGCATTGTTGAGAGAATGCTGATCTGTTTTATTTGTCAGACACAGCACCACAGCAGTCAACAGTTGATTTCACATTTAAGAGGTGAACATAGTTACTATCCTGGATCTAAGTTCAAATTGATTTGTTCGCAGCAAGGTTGTAGGCATCAGTTTCAAACATATGCAGGTTTTCGTAAGCACCTTAATAATGTTCATAGCAATGTTCAGAAAATTGCTCCAACTTCAACTGTTGTATGTTCCTCGAGTGAGCCACTTGCAAGTTCATCTCGATTAGATACTTTAGACAACCAAATGAATCCCCAGCATGAATCTCCTCTTTCTAGTGTTTCCTCTGAGAACAATGATTCTGAGCTTCCTAAAGATTCAACTAAAGAATTGTGTGAATCCATTGTAGCAAAATTACAAGGAAGTGGGATTTCAAACAGTTTAGTGACCTCAATTGTAGGAGATTTAGAGGAACTAACAGATACGCTTCACTCACAAGCAAAGCATAACATGCTTTCTGCTTTACCTACAAGTGACCCCTACAAATTTGTGATAAATGAATCTTTTGAGAAATTAGAAAACCCATTCACAAATCTGAATACCGAATGGAAACGAAATAAATACTTTAAAGAAAAATGGGGAGTGGTTGAACCAGTTGAGATAACGCTCGGACTGAGATATGACAGCAGACTGAATCAGAAATCTGGTACTTATGACCAAATACCAGTTAAAGATACTTTTATTTATGTGCCAATTTTAAAAACTTTGGAATTCATGTGCAGAAATCCAGACATTTGTGATCTCCTAAGGAAAGACTGTAGATTAGAGACTGACACTATAACAGATTTTAGCGATGGCAGTTATTTTAAAACTCACCCTTTGTTTACAACCAAGAGAGATGCATTACAAATCCAAATATATTATGATGATTTTGAAACTGCCAATCCCCTTGGCTCCAAACGTGTAATTCACAAAATTGGCTGTCTTTATTTTATTGTGAGAAACTTGCCCCCCAAATTCAATTCTGTACTGATGAACATTCATTTGTTAGCACTTTTTCACACACAAGATGTAAGTAAGTACGGTTTTAATGTCATACTGGAACCGTTGATAAATGATATTAACATACTGGAAAGCCAAGGATTAAGTCTTCCATTTTCAGATGAGCAGATTTATGGCACCATTGCACAGATAACTGGCGATAATTTAGGGCTGCACTCAATTCTTGGTTTTAATGAGTCATTTAGTAGCCGTCATTTCTGTCGCCTTTGTTTAATTGAAAAGCAGGATTCTCAAACGGTATACAGTGAGGATCATCCTAAGGTGATCCTTCGTGGAAAAGAAATCTTTGAAATGCATTGCCAGTCTCTCCAGGAAAACCCACAATTGAGGTCACTGTATGGTTTGAAAAAAAACTCTTCACTTAATACACTTAAGTATTTTCATGTTTGCGATAACTACTCGTTCGATATAATGCATGATCTTCTAGAGGGTGTGGCTCAGTACGAAATTAAATTGCTTTTTGGTTATCTCACACAAAACTTTATTTCTGAAGAGGACTTGCTTTCAAGGATTTATTCTTTTGATTATGGATTTTTAGAACGCAAAAACCGCCCCACAAAGGTTATTTTGGAGAGTGCTGGTAATAACGTTGGTTTAAATTCCATTCAGACATTGTCTTGTGAAAAATCTCCCTCTTTTGTTTGGTGACATTGTTCCTCCAGGTAACAAACACTGGAGTTTGTTGTTATTGTTACTTCAAATAATGAACATTGTGTTTTCGCCTTGTCTCACTTTAGGCATGACAGTTTATTTGAAGCACTTGATTACTGACCACCACAAATTATTTAAGTATTTGTACCCACATAAAAATTTAATACCCAAGCATCATTTTATGATCCATTACCCCTCTTCAATCAGGAAAATTGGTCCCTTATTATTTATGTGGTCTATGAGGTTTGAGGCCAAACACAAGATGTTCAAAGATTTTTTTAAAAATTTCAAAAACATAACAAAATCGTTGGCTAAAAGGCATCAGATGGCCATTGCTTATCATTGGGAATCCTTTACCCTCAAACATAACGAGTTTGGCCCGATTAAATCATTTGCCCTTAGAGATGAAAATGTGGTCAGTAATCATATCCTTGAAATGATCTTGTCAAAAGATGTCTTCTCAACCAGTTGGGTTAAAGTTGATGGTGTCGAATATAGAGCTGGACTTGTTATTTGCAGTGCAATGGAAAATGAAATGCCAGTTTTTTGTCAAATAAGTGACGTACTTTTGGTTGACAACCTCATTTATCTATTGGTAAACAAACTATTTACAGAGAGTTTTGATGAGCATCTTCATGCATTCAGAGTACTGCAAAGTGAGGAAAGGTGTGTTATAAAAATGTCAGAGATTACATTTTGTAAGCCATTTGATATTCAGAGCTCATACAATGTTGCAGATGAAAGTTTGTATATCATTCCTCCTTTTGCAATGTTCTAAATCGACTTAAAATTGTACTGCAAAAGATTAAAAATAAACAAGTTGAAGTTGAAAATGATTTTGTGTGCTGGAGTTTATTTAACTGTTTTGTAGGGTTTTTTTTTTGACACTGTACAGATTGAAACTATTTCTATGTAAAACATTTAACTCTAAAAGGGATACAGAAAAAACAACACTCTCCAGAGTTAAATTAACACTTTTACAATAGTTAAACTTTTAACACTATGCCAGAGTTCCTCCTTTGACTCTATAAAGGTGTTAAAATAACACTAAAAGGGATACAGAAAAATAACACTGTTCAGTGTTATTTTAACACCTTTATAGAGTCAAAGAAGGAACTCTGGCATAGTGTTAAAAGTTTAACTATTGTAAAAGTGTTAATTTAACTCTGGAGAGTGTGGAGCTATATACACTCTCAAAAAGTGTTGAAATCAACTCTGTGAGAGTTAATTCAACACTCGACTTTTTGCTGTGTACTGTCTGAGGCTCTCGGGAGCGCGCATGAACGTCACATCCTTTGGATTTTCCCAAAGGAAATTTTTTGCGTGATGATCTACTTTTAAAAGACCAACTCGATAAGATCTACTCAACTAAATGCTTAAAAAATGCTTGTTGGGACTACTGTATATACCTATGAATTCATCTTCTAATTAATAAAAAATATATAATAATGTTAAATGTTGATATCATTGAATCATTCAGTTTTAACACTAAACCCAACACACCTACAGCACAATAGATCACAATATCCAGGGCATTTACCTTATTCTGATGACTTGCACTGAATGGAATCAGACAGTTTTGCATAACCCGAGCATTAGCTGCTGGTAGCTAGCCTCAAACACAGCTAGCTTCGCAATTTCGCGTCTTTTTTATTTTTTAATTATTAAACACACTTATTTACAAAAACACAATTTACAAAATCTCTCGTTGGGAGACTCATGTGCAAAACATAAACACCGTAAAATAGAACAAATTTCAATAAAGAAAATAAATATAAATAAATATAAAATAACATAAATTAAGCAAAGGCACCAAAGGCAGTCCATAAGACATGTCAAAGTTCTTCACATATATATATTCAGAGAGAATTTGCTCCACCTGTAATTGTATAATTCTCTCCATTTTTATTTACAGCCAATTAATGACATCTTGCCAGAAACTTTTCATCACTGGACAAGAGAAAAACAAATGTTCAATAGTTTCATCTTCCTGGGAGCAGAACACACATGGCTCCACTTCAAAACCAAATCTTTTTTAAGCATTGCTGCTGCTGGATAATATCCATTTATAATTTTGAATTGCATTTCTTTAATTTTAGGAGGTATAGGCCATTTCATGAACCTGATGTATTTATTTGTTATTCTGTCATCATAGTGTCTTATTTTTATATTTTTGGTCAAAATCATGAAATAGTCTACATTTGAATATTTTGCTAATACAATTATTGTTACATTTTTTGCTATTTAGGGGATTTTGCAGTATAGGCAAATTTATTTGACTTTTGGAATAATGTAAATAGTTTTGTATCATATTTAATAGGGCTATTGGTATTGCTTTACATACCTTGTTATAATCCCTAATTAAACTTTGTATATTACATTTTGTTTTAAAATCCAAAAACCTAAGAAAATTACCTTGTTCATCTAATATATCTGTGATGAAAATGATTACCTTTTCAAACCAATTTCTGAAAAAAAGTGTTTTCCTACTTATTGTTATTACTCTGTTATTCCACAGGGTGGAGCCATGTGGTGTAAAATTATGAGTAAATACCATCTTCCAGTAATGAAGTACTTGTTTATGATATTCAGACAGTTTTATTGGCAATTTGGATACCTCAAAATCGCACTTTAAAAGGAACTCCAAGCCTCCCACTTTATCAAAAATATTTTTGGGAATAAGATACCATGGAGAGTCAGGTGTATCTAAAGAGGCTTTAACCCAGTTAACTCTTAAAACTCCAACCATAGATTCAAAATCAATTGTTTTTAACCCCCCTTTATTATAGTCCTTTACAAGATTTTTTTGATTTTTTTGATGTAGTGCGTTTTATTACGCCAGATGAATTGGTAAATTAGGCCTATAGTATTTTCTTTTCTAATGTTTTTTGAACTAATATATAGAGAATAGCTTGGGTAAATTAATTACAAATCCCTTCTGATTTTGACAATAGGTTACGTCCTAGAATAGTTAAGTCTCTTGTTAACCAATGATTTAAGTTTCTTTTTATTTCTTAAATTAACTCTATGATATTTTTGGATTCTCTTATTGCCAAGTTTTTAGATAGATGAATGCCCAAGTATTTAACATCATTCTTAACTGGAATCCTCTCCAAGTCTGTCTAAGTGCAATTATATAAAGGTAATATTTAGCATTTTTTTAGATTAAGGCAAAGGCCTGATGCCCTGGAAAAAAAAACAGAAATCACATTTAAAGCCTTCTGAAGAATTGATTTGTCCTTTAGAAATATCACTGTATCGTCAGCAAATTGGCTCATTTTCAATTCGGTGTCACAAACATTTATCCCTTCAAGGTCTTTATTATTTATTACAAAAGCTGCGTACAGAGAATGAATAATTTTGGTGAAATTGGGCACAAGAGATATTGATTCTTGGAGTGATGTCTGATTGAAGTGAAATATAACTGTATATTTGGTTATAAAACATTCTGATTACCTTACAAAAGTTGTTACCAAACCCAAAAAGTTGGAACGATTCCAGTAAAAAGTCATGTTCGATAGAATCAAATGCCTTGAAAAAATCAATAAACAATATTAGGCTTTCTGTGTTAATAAGGCTCTGGTAATCTAGCATGTCCATAATTAGTCTCACATTGTTATGAATATGTCTACCTTTAATAAAAGCTGACTGAAATTCGTCTATTAACTTGTTCAAGACATTTTTTACTCTGTTAGCATATATGCCAAAGCTAGTAATTTATAATCAGTGCAAAGTAGAGTTATAGGTCTCCAATTATCTAATAGTAATAAGTCTTTATTGGCTTTGGGCAACAAGGTTATCAGACCAGTTTTCATTGTTGGGGATAACTGACCATTTTTTATGCAATCGAGATAGGCACTAAATAATAAATTTTTAATATCTGACCAAAAAGTCTTAAAAAATTCTATAGATAACCCATCAATACCCGGTGATTTACTGTTTTTCATTTGTTTTAAAGCTGTTTCAATTTCTGTTAAGGTTACATCTCTTTCTAGTAAGAATTTATCTTCATCTGTCAGTTTTGATACATTTTTCTTTACACTTTTCATAAAGGCATCACAATCATCACTCTGAAGTTTTTTCTTATATAAGTTACTATAGAATTGACATACTTCCTCTGTTATTTTATTTGTGTCTTGAATGATATTTCCATTTTGGTTTAGTTTCGTGATACATTTTTTAGTCAGTCTCCGTTTTTCAAGGCTATACAAATATGATGAGTTTTTTTCCCCCCTGCTCAATCCATTTATCTTTTAATCTTACAAAGGCGCCTTTTGCCTTCTCCAAGTAAATAACATCTAATCGGTTCTGGAGTGTGTGTAACTCTTGTGTCTCTTCTACCGTTATGCTAAGTTTTCCACATAATAAACTTATCTTTTCAACTATTTCCTTTTGTTTACGTTTACGGTTATCAGCTATTTTCTTTCCAGTTTCAATAGCCTCTTGCTTTACTCGAAATTTAAACCATTCCCATTTACTTCAATCTGATAAATCCATGTCATTAATTTCAAGACATATTATTCTAATCTGGCTACAGAATTCTTCGTTCAGCAACAAGGTATTGTTAAATTTCCAAATATTGTTTGATTTTTGTTTTTGTTTGACTACTGAGCGTGACAAACCAATAAGACAATGGTCCGTGAGAGGAGATGATTGAATATCACATTTTGGTGTAAGAATAGTAATATTTGGAGACATAAGCCAATAATCTAACCTTGAGCATATGTTAGCATCTGCTGGGCTGATCCATGTAAATTGCATTGCTTTAGGGTGCGTCACTCTCCAATAATCTACCAAGTTATTGGATAAACAAAAATTGTTTAACATGTCATTATATTCTGGTTGTAACCCCTTGGGAGGTTTTCTGTCAAGCCAGGAATTAGGTGCTATGTTAAAATCACCTCCTATTATTATGCTATCCGTGCCATAAGTAGCACTCCATTCCCTAATAGCTTGAGTTAACTTTAACATCATGAATCTATTGAGAGACCTGTTATTGTATCCATATACATTAATCAAACTCATTTTAAAATCAAATACTTCCACCACAAACATTAGCCAATGACCTGCTTCATCACTTTTATAATCAATAATTTTCCCTATAAACCTAAAAAATAAAATCATCACTCCTGCAGAATGAGAAGTTCCATGTGAATACAAAATATTGTCTCCCCAATGTTGCTTCCAGAATTTTTCATCATCCTTGTTAGAATGTGTCTCTTGAAACAAAATAAGATTGGCTTTGACTTCCTTGCAAAATAAAATGGCCTCCCTCGACCTCCTCCAGATCTCGTCCCTTGTCGTCCGCATGCCAAACTGCATAATGATCGGTCGTGGTCTCATGTTGAAGGCGGGATCATCTTTCTTTCCCAGATGATGGACAGTATCAACCATGTCTCATAGTTTTTCCACAGGCATCGGAATCACTCTTGTGAGAATACCGATCACCCTTTCTCTAGTATCCTCGTTTTCTTTCTCCTGTAGCCCAATCAATTTGAGATTCCATCGTCTTCCGTATCGCTCGATTTCCCGGAATCTTTCCTTCAGTTCCTTATTCTCTTTTGTCAGCCAATCCACTTGCACTTTGACTTGAATTATTTCATTTTTATTTTCTGTCACCTCTTTTTCGTTATTTTGGATGCGCTGTTCAAAGTTTTCAAACTTTATGTCGAACGCATCCAGTCTCTCCTCAAATCTTTGTGACAGAGTGTGAATAGCATCTTATGCTTTCCATGCTTACTTCTCTTGATTCATCTCTCCTCTTCAGTTTCTTTGGATTTTGACTCTGTAACGGAGTGTGGTCGCTCAGAGGTTTTACCATCTGCATCTCTTCTTCAACCAATTCGTCAAAACATGCCTCACGTATCCCATCCACACTGTAGTCCTGTTCATTGAGACTAGCTTGGTCCTGAGTGTTAGCCATTTTTTCTGAGTGTATTATTTTGTGCGTCTTTTCAAAAAAGTGAAACACAATAGTCTTTTAAGAGTGATGTCTACCTCACAATGACTTGAGGGGTGCCTGCTATTCAAAATTAACTATTTTGGATGTCAAAATCACTTTTTCTGTCGGACCCTGCAACTTTTACGACTACTCACTCCGCCATCTTGCTCCTCCCCAGTGTTGCCAGATTAGAAATGTTGAAGTATCGTACCAAAACCTCAAAATGATCGTTTTTTTTAAAAAAATTATCGTACACAAACCAAACGCATAAAATATAGTTATTTTCCAACAATTTTATTTTCCAAATAATTTTACAGCTAATTTGAACAAGCTGTATAATACGCTCACATTAACTGAAGGAAGTCTGAATAACTTTTTTTTCCAAAGTGCAAAAGATATGCCGAAAAAAAGTGCACAATTAACACAAAAAAAGATTCAAATTCGATCTCTAAGTCGCTGCCATCATCGGATGCCACATCCACTTGTGCTGTGTTGGGAGATGTTGTTGGTTGGGGAATCCTTTTACGGTACAGATTGGATGCCGTCATGGAGCGCAGCATACGTGCTTGCGTGCAGGCAGGCGAGCCTGCGAAGTGATTCGGGGTCCGAGAGAGAAGCGGTAGGATGTGTGTTTGGACGAACGACTGAAAACTCTGAAATTATCGTACATTATGGGATTTTTTTCATTATTGATCGTACATCGTACAGAGGTCAAAATTATCGTACAAATACGATAATTATCGTACATCTGGCAACACTGCTCCTCCCCCGCAATTTCGCGTCTGTTCTCAGAAGCCCTTGGAAGGCGCAAACCTAGTTGTCATGGCAACTGAATAAACAAAAATCTGACCTGGTCAAAATTTACTGGTCGAGTGCAAGTCAGACAGAAACTAAAATGAGAAAAGACACTATAATTTGTTTAATAAAAATTTTACGAAAGCACATTTACATTTTGTGCGATCTACCAGCATTGCCTTTGCGATCGACTGGTAGATCGCGATTGACGTATTGGGCACCCCTGTGTAACGTCTGCCAGATGATTTTGGAGCCTGCCCAGATGAATCAGGAAAAATAGTAAAATGCAATAAGGAAAAATTGTGAACAATGACTGGGTAGTCCCACAAGGCTTTATAGATGGTTGACACAAACACACTCTTCTCATACATGTCAAAGAGCGAGTATAAACAGGGAAAAGTAAAACTCTGTTAGACGCTACACATAATTAGGAAAAGTAGGGGTGAGTGCATTAGTATGTAGTAACAGCACTCAGCGGTAGAGCGGCCATCTCTCTCTACGCACAAGCAATAATCTTCTCTCCGTGCGTGCACGCTCTCTCATAACAGCAGCATACACCATGGAGACGTCATCTTAAAGGCACATCAACATTCATGTCATAACAGTCGGCCTACTTAAAATTAGGTGGCCGTTACACCTGGTCTACAGGCTTTAATAGGCAACATAGGAAGTCCGGGAAGGGCTCATTTTTAAAGATGCGTTACCGTTCATACATTGGCAAAAAAAATAAAAAATTACATTAAAAAATATTACATATGGCACCTCAAAACAGTCACTGTAATATCAAATAAACAAGATTGTATTCTTCAGTGTTCATGTGTTCTTCATGTGTTGTCAGATGTTTGTTTATTCACATTGATTCCAAACATACAGAATTAAAGATTACGTTTCAAGTGTCCATCAGAATACAGTCCAGTTTGATTTACAACATGCATTTCATTAACAAAGTGAATTATGAGTCGAGAAATATAAAAAGTAGATCAGAATAGTATTAAAGGACAGTGGAAAATATATAAATTAAAAAAGGGAAAACATTTGTTTATTAAGTATTTAAGAAAAAATGTGCGGAAAGGAAAGTGAATCTGATCGTCAGTTTGAATCACGAATCGATGGGCGGTACTTTCATTTCAGAGCTATTGATTGGCTCTCTTTCCGCCCGTCAATCTAAGAGTCAAGTCAAGTCAAGTCAATTTTATTAGTATAGCGCCTTTCACAACACACATCGTTTCAAAGCAGCTTTACAGAGGTTCAGCATTAACAGACGATAAAAATGTAATGTCTATAAAGTCGATAAATCATCATCCTTGTGCAGGGCTCCAAACTGCGACTAAAAATGGTCGCATTTGTGACCAAATAAATTTATTTGTGAGTGTAATTTCTGTCAAGGTCGCCATTGGCGACAGTAAAAGTTTACTCCCTTTTGATTTTAAAATTTGCATTACATTTCCCGAGATACATAACAAAAGTTTATATCAAAGAAATAGCGGGGAAAACGGAGTTCATTGCAGGAACTAACCATTTCAAAAAAAGAGACTGTTAGAAAACACGGTGACAGTAACAAGCATAAAAATGCACGTGATCACATAATTGCGAAGAATGCTCCACAGACTACACTGTTAGCGAGCTGCGGGACGAAAAGGAATGGATGGAGTTAAAAAATTTAAAATATTTGGCGCCTGTTTTTCCCCCTGTAGGAGCCATTGGCTCCTTAATTGATTTTTTGTTTGGAGCCCTGTTGTGGAATTAGATAAGATATGATTCTTTATCGTGTTTAAAAATAATTAAATAATAATTGTATTAATAATCCCAGTGAGCAAGCCGAAGGCGACTGTGGCAAGGAACACAAAACTCCAAAAGATGATGGTTAATGGAGAAAAATAACCTTGGGAGAAACCAGACTCACTGTGGGGGCCAGTTCCCCTCTGGCTAACATCATGAATAATGTAAATAAGAATTATTTATAGTTAAAAAAACATGATTTAAAAAATTATTAAACTTATTAAGTGCTAAGGGTCAGTATTTAGACAGTGATTGTGTTTGAACTGCAAGATTAGTGACCAGTGTCTTTGAAGTCCATCCTTGATTAAATTCCAGAAGTTCACTTAGATGCAATTGTCCTTGTTTGGCTGATGAAGGCTTTTGTTGGCAATAGTTAGTCTATGTATCCCATTTCAAGATCCTGGTCCATGGTGATGGGGCATCTGAAGTCTCCGTGAGAGGCTGGATACAAACTGGAGCTGACGAACGCTATTTACCTCGGGAATGGCGTCCCGAGATAACAGCAGAAAAGCAGATGGGAAATAATTAGCATAGCTGATGTTCATAATATTAATGCATTATAACTGATTCAGCAGTAGTATAAAAAATAAGCATTATGTGAATGCTTGGTTAAAGAGATGCGTCTTTAATCTAGTTTTAAACTGGGACAGCGAGTCTGAGCCTCGAACAATATCGGGAAGGCTATTCCAGAGTTTAGGAGCTAAATGTGAGAACACCCTCCCTACATTAGTGGACTTAGATATCCTAGGTATGACCAGAAGCCTCGAATTTAGTGATCTTAAAGAGCGCGATGGATTGTATGGCGATAGAAGATCCGTTAAATACACAGGAGATAAACCATTTAGGGCTTTATAGGTCAGTAGTAATACTTTGTAATTGATACGGAACTTAATAGGTAGCCAGTGTAGAGATGATAAAATCAGTGTTATGTGATCATATTTTCTTGACCTAGTAAGAACTCTAGCGGCTGCATTTTGGACTAACTGTAGCTTGTTTATTGAGGATGCAGGGCAACCAGCTAATAAAGCATTACAGTAATCTAGTCTCGAGGTCATGAATGCATGAACTAACTTTTCTGCATCAGAAACAGATAGCATGTTACGTAGCTTAGCAATGTTTCTAAGGTGGAAAAAGGCTGTTCTCGTAACAGATGAAATATGATTTTCGAAAGTCAAGTTGCGGTCTAGTATAACACCCAGGTCTTTTACTGTAGTGGATAATGTAACAGGACATCCTTCTAAATTAAAGTTGTATTGTAAGGGATTTTGTGGGTAGTTTTTTGGACCAATAAGTAATACCTCCGTTTTATCGGAATTTAATAACAGGAAATTACGCGTCATCCAGCATTTTATATCTTTAAGACACTCTGTCAAGTTAGATAAGTTAGTGTTTTCATCTGGTCGTGATGAGATATATAATTGAGTGTCATCAGCATAACAGTGGAAATTAATTCCATGTTTTCTTATAATTTTACCAAGTGGCAGCATATATATTGAGAATAATAGAGGGCCTAACACAGATCCTTGTGGCACTCCATAGTCTACTGACGTTATTTTAGATTTTTCCCCATTTAAACAGACAAAATGGTAACGGTCTGATAAGTACGATCTAAACCAGCTTAATGCCTGTCCCTGAACACCAGTGTAGTTTTGTAGTCGATCCAAGAGTATTTTATGATCTATAGTGTCGAACGCAGCGCTAAGATCGAGTAGAACTAATATTGAGATGCAGCCTTGGTCAGAAGCTAAAAGTAAATCATTTGTAATTTTAACTAGCACAGTTTCTGTGCTATGATGCGGTCTGAATCCTGACTGAAATTTTTCATAGATATCATTTTCTTGCAAGAAAGAGCACAATTGAGTGGACACAACTTTTTCTAATATTTTAGACATAAATGGAAGATTTGAGATGGGTCTGTAATTTGCTAGGTTATTTGGATCTAGTTGTGGTTTCTTAATGAGAGGTTTTATAACTGCCAGCCTAAATATTCTTGGAACATGACCTAAAAATAAAGACGAGTTAATAATATTGAGAAGAGGCTCTTCCACTACAGGTAACACATCTTTCAGTAGTTTAGTGGGTATTGGATCTAGTAAACATGTTGTTGGTTTAGATGCAATGATAAGTTTATTTAGCTCTTCCTGTCCTATAGTTGTAAAGCGGTGTAGTTGTTCTTGAGGGGCGATAATTGAGGCTAAATAATAAGATTGTACATTAACAGTTGTGTTTACAATTGTGTTTCTGATGTTTTCTATTTTCTCAGTGAAGAAATTCATAAAATCATTACTACTAAACTGTAACGGAATATTTTGCTCAGGTGATCTCTGTTTATTTGTTAGTCTAGCCACGGTGTTAAATAAGAACCTTGGATTATTTTGGTTATTTTCTATTAGTTTGCGGAGGTGCTCAGCCCTGGCTCTTTTTAGAGCCTTTTTGTAACGTGACATACTGTCTTTCCATGCGATTCTAAAGACCTCTAAATTAGTTTGTTTCCATTTACGCTCCAAGTTACGAGTTTCTCTCTTGATAGCATGCGTAGCACTGTTGTACCATGGTGCTCTAGTTTTTTCTCTAAACTTTTTTAATCTAATTGGTGCAACAGTATCTAATGTACCAGAGAAAATGGTGCTCAAACTGCTAGTCATTTCCTCTAGTTCATCTGTTTGTTTGGGTTCACTGAGCAGCTGAGATAGATCAGGTAAGCTATTTGAGAATCTATCTATTGTGGTTGGAAGGATTGTTCTGCTTGGTCGATAACGTGGCGCATATGACAGATTTCAGTGGTACGTAGTATGCAAGTTACCATGTAATGATCAGTGACATCATCATTTTGCGGTATAATATCTATATCGGTTGGATTGGTTCCATATGATATAATTAAATCTAGCGTATGATTTAGGCGATGAGTGGGACCACTGACGTTTTGCGTGACCCCGAAGGAGTTTAACAAATCTGTAAACGCAGCCCCTAACGCATCATTTGTGTTATCTACGTGTATGTTAAAATCTCCAACAATTATTGCTTTATCGACATTGACCAATAGATCTGATAGAAAGTCTGCAAACTCTTTTAGGAAATCAGCGTAAGGCCCTGGAGGTCTATATACGGTAGCCAAGGCTAGAGATAATAGGGATTTTTTTCTTACATCTGAGAGTGTAACATTTAGCACAAGTACTTCAAACGAATTAAACCTGTGCCACGACCAATCAGACGGGGCTCATGCTTATAACAGTATCCTGGCGGAGTAGACTCATTTAGACCGAAATAATCATTTGGTTTAAGCCAGGTTTCAGTAAGGCAAAATACATCAAAGCTATTATCTGAGACCATTTCATTTACAATAACCGCCTTAGGTGTGAGCGATCTAATGTTTAGAAGACCTAGGTTTAGAAATTGTTTTTGTTCACTGATATAGAGATTTTCTGGTTTAATTACAATTAGATTTTTCCTAGATCCTACAGTAGATGTATTGTTTGTCTTTACTAAACGAGGAATAGACACAGTTTCTATATAATGTTCTACATTGGTACTTATATCAATTAAGTTGGGACAGCAAATACTGTGATTTGGACTTTGACTTACTAGTCATATGGTGTGTAGTGTCTTGGAGATGTTGTCCGACAGAACAGCCGCTCCGACTCTGCTGGGGTGAAGGCCATCAGCACGGAAGAGCCTAGGTCGCTCCCAAAACAGATTCCAATTATTAACAAAGAGCAGTCTCTGTTCATTACACCATGACATTAACCATTCATTTAGAGCAAATAATCTACTGAACCTTTCTTGTCCTAGTCGGTACGTGGGAAGCGGTCCAGACACGACGATCGTTGTTTCTGGCGATGTGCTGCGTACCGTCTCGATCAGGCTCCTGTAGTCCTTCTTCAGTACCTCCGTCTTCCGCAGCCTGGTGTCGTTCGTTCCCACGTGCAGCACGACAGCTCCGACGCGCTCGTCACCATTCAGGATATCGGGAACCTGCGTAGAGACATCAAGAACACGAGCACCAGGAAAGCAGTGAGTGCGCACCTTACCTTTGCCAGAGAGAGCGCGGACATGACGGACGGTGGAATCGCCGATGATCACGGCGTCGTCGCGCTCCGACTCGCGAAGAGGTGAGAAGCGGTTCCCGGGTGGAGATCTCGAAAGCCGGGAGGGGCGGGGAGGTCCTTGGTCTGGTCCTGGCTCGCGTCTTCCGCCGTGGAATCACCCAGGGTCCATGGTGATGTGTCGGTGCCGGAGTGAATGAAGCCAGGGATGATCGCGTCCTGGTTGCTCGGGACCTGTGCAGAGAAACACACGGAGTAGACGAGGACGGAGTCAAAAAATGATGAACCACTGACCTGTGAGCTTCAAGCGCGGTCCGCCGATCTCACAGCTCGGCCTGTCTCTCTAGCAGGTCCTGGATCTGCCTCTCGACGGATTCCAGCTCCAAATGCACCGAATGTAGTTCAAAGGTGTCTTCACCTGCACACAGAGGTAGAGTTAGACACACATCCGCTATATTCGCCATTATAGCAGATGTGCTATAATGGCGAATTATAGCTTTCAGTTATACAGGTGTAAGTAAGACGATCGATTGGCGAGAGACCACGCGTGCACATAGGCGGAAATCGCGGGGGGGTCGGGGGGGTCAGGACCCCCCCTATCTGAGGGTTGTCCCCCCCCCCCCCCCTAAAATATCATTAAAATATGTGTATTGTAAATAATATAATGATATATACTTAAAATAAATGTTTATGGAATAAAATAATACAAATGCAAACGGGGCAACAACAAAAAAACGTTTTAAACATTTTGAGTCCCCCCTCCCTTGCCTCACAGTGCTTTGGTCCACTGCCTCCGCCCCTTTTACCTCACCACCGACACAAATACATTCCGGTGGCTGGACAGAAGAACAACGTTTTTGAGTAGTTGTGGAACTCCAGTAAGTCAATGTTAATTTATTCACTTTAAACATCGGATGAAGTGATTATTTTCTCTTTAATATAGATGATGCTGAGTCATTAATAAATCATGTCAAAAACAAATATATGATTGTGTACCAAACTACCAATGTACTTTTGTCACTGATGCAGTCTGCTATGTTAGCGATTATAACGTTTAACGCAGGGGTTCTCAACTGGTGGGTCTAAAAGGTTTATTTTGACAGGCATTCGTCAGAGACGTGCGTAGTTTACTATGATAGCCATGGTAACCATCGCCATAGTAACCATCCTGTCTTTTCGTTGTTTTGACATTCAGATTCGAGATGGCGAAGCGCAAATATGACCCAGACTATTTAAAAAATGGATTTTCGTACATTGAGGATAAAAAGGGACAAAAACCCCAGTGTGTGCTTTGTAGTTTGTAGTGAAGTGCTTGCCAATGAGAGCATGAAACCGTCCAAACTGAAGCGCCATTTAGAAACCAAACATCCCGCATCGAAAGACAAGCTGGTGGAGTTTTTTCAAAGACGTCTCCAGGAGCTGAGGGCATCACAAAAGTGTCTGACAGCGTCTTGCTCCAAACAAGAACAAGCTCTTCGGGCATCTTACCTAGCTCACCGCATTGCAAAGGCCAAGAAACCCCACACAGTAGCCGAAGAGCTCATTTTACCTGCTGCAATGGATATAAGAGAGGTGCTGGATCTCTCTTAATATGCTCTGAAATGCACGTTGCACGGGATAATATATGCATGTATGTAGGGTTATGTTTTTAAAGTGAAACATAATCAGTCAAGTTTTTATCATCCTCAAAGTCAGGGTGCGATTGAATGGTTTCACCAGACTTTGAAGTCACTTTTGCGTGCTTACTGTGTGGAGCTAAGCCATGACTGGGAGGAGGGTTTACCCTGGCTATTACTGGCTGCTAGGGAAGTACAGCAGGAGAGTTTGGGATTTAGCCCAAATGATTTAGTTTTCGGTCATCGTGTACGTGGACCTCTTTCTGTTTTGCGTGAGGGACTAGGCGAGGAGGATCCTCCGCAAAATTTGGTAGAGTATGTAAATGGTTTTCGTAGACGTTTGTTTTTGGCCGGAATGAGTGCACAGAAAAATCTTGTTGTGGCACAAGAGAAGATGAAGAATCACTTTGATAAGCATGCTGAAGGTCGTGTCTTTACACCTGGTGATCAGGTGTTAATTCTGTTACCGTCTTCTGGGTCTCCTTTTTGTGCCAAGTTTACTGGGCCATATACTGTTCTTCGGAAACTGTCTGACGAAAATTATCAAGTTGCAACTCCAGATAGGCGACAATCTAAGCAGTGTTTCCATGTAAATTTGCTTAAAGCTTATCGTTCTTGAAATTCTGAAGTTCAACCAACTCAATAAGTTGCTCCTGTTGTCACTGCTTCTTTTGTGTCTTATCAACCTTTTGTTGTGGGAGAAGATATGGTTAAGGAGGATATAGTTGTTCCTGAAGACTGTGTCTTGCTACCTCGACTAAAGAATTCAGAGACACTTCAGAATTTAGGTGCTCTGTTTTCACATTTGACAGAGGCTCAAAATAAAGACCTAACCCAGTTGTTATGGGAGTTTACTGGCTTGTTTTCAGATATACCCACTCATACTCATCTGATACAGCATGATGTTGATGTGGGAGAGGCGCAACCTATTCATCAACGTTTTTATAGGGCTCCAGTCAGTAAGAGAAGAGCATTGGAATCTGAAATTCAATATATGCTTGAGAACGGAATAGCTATTCCTTCGTGCTCAAGTTGGGCTTCACCTTGCTTGTTAGTACAAAAAGCAGATTCAACTTATAGATTTTGTACTGACTATCGCAAGCTAAACGCCATCACTAAGCCCGATGTTTTTCCACTTCCTCGAATGGAGGATTGTGTAGATCAGGTGGGTACAGCTAATTTTGTGAGCAAGCTAGATCTTCTTAAGGGGTATTGGCAAGTGCAATTAACTCCTAGAGCTAGGGAAGTAACCTCCTTTATTACATTATCTGGATTATACTCGTACTCTGTTGAGTTTTGGTTTACGAAATGCACCTGCCACCTTCCAGAGATTGATGAACCAAGTGGTATTTGGGCTGGAAGGGTGTGCAGTGTATTTGGATGATGTTATTGTTTTCAGTGAGACTTGGGAACAACATTTAGTTCGTTTGCGAGCTCTTTTAACTTGGTTGATTGAGGCATGTCTTACCGTTAACTTGGCCAAGTGTGAGTTTGCCAAGGCTACTGTAAGAAATTTGGGAAAAGAGGTAGGTCAAGGTAAAGTGCGTCCAGTTCAGGCCAAAGTTCTTGCCATTCAGCAGTTTCCTCCTCCGTCTACCAAGAAAGAACTCATGCGTTATTTGGGGATGGTCGGTTATTACCGGGGTTTCTGTCCAAATTTTTCAACCGTGGTTTCTCCGCTGACTGACTTGCTAAAAAACTCCGTGAAATTTGACTGGAGTGAAAATTGTCAGAGAGCTTTTGAAAATGTTAAGTTGTTATTGACTTCTGCTCCTGTCCTAGCTGCCCCGAGGCTGGATATGCCATTTAAATTACAGGTGGATGCCAGCCAGATTGGTGCTGGTGCTGTTTTATTACAGACCGGGAATGGGTTGGACTATCCCATGAGTTTCTTTTCTTATCGAGCAAGAGGGTTTATCCTTAATTTGGGCACTTCAGTTTTTTGATGTGTATGTGGGGGGAGGAATGCCCGTAGAGGTGTTTTCTGATCATAATCCGTTAACATTCTTGCATTCTTTACAGTCGCCGAGTCAGCGCTTAATGAGTTGGATACTTTTTTTTACAGCCCTACAATTTAATTGTTAGACACATTAAAGGATCGGATAACGTAGTGGCAGATGCGTTATCCTGTGTTCCTGATCTGATCAATTAAGTGCAATGGTTGTACAGTTATTTCTGTTTTTCTGTGCTCTCTTGTCGCTTTAATATGCTTTCAGGATCCAGATTGCTGGTGGCAAGTTGGGGCAGTGTGGGAGAATGGAAGTAATTGTGGAAATCATGGTTGTACTGTGATCAGAGGTGGTATAACAAAGTGCCTAGAAATGATTTCTAAATTTATGGTGTTGGTTTTTTTTTTTTTTTTTTTTTTGATCCGATTTGGGACGGATCTCTTTTAAAGGGGGGTGTGTGACGGTTTCAGTGAGTAACTTGTTATTTCTGAGTTGCAGGTGATTGGCTGAAGGGAGTGGTCGTACACCTGAATGTAATCAGGACGCTCAATAAAAGACTGGGACAGAGATGAGAGTGTGGTGGGGTTAAGCTTGTGCTGCTTTCGTTTGTGCTGTACCTTGGGTCTCCTGTCACGAGGCTATAGGAGGACTCGCTGAGATGTTTGAAATATGGGAGATCACCACCAACTTTTGATCCATCTCATTTGGGATGGTTGATGTTCCTGGAGGTTTCATGGACTGAGAATGGTTGGACTGTTGCCTTTCATAAGTACCCCTATGCACACATCTGCGGACACACTGATTACCATTTATACTGATCTTTAATGTTGTTCTGTCTTTTAATGATAAATAAATTAATTAATTGGCTGTGGTGCGTGTGGTGACTCCCTTATTTTGTTGCGATTCAGAAGAGATCGTAACACCCGGCCATCCATTTGCAATGTATCGGCTGAGACGTTTGCAGGTGTTATCTGACATTTGTGCACTCTTAATTTGTTCCAGCTTCGTTGGAGTGGCTGGCAGGCTTTCAACTACGCTGTCCAGGTAAGCTTTGCGTTCTCTTTCCAGGTCTTGCTCCACCTCTGTGGGTGCAGTTGGAAGAGGTGCTCTGGACAGGGCGTCAGCTGTTATCAGATTTTTACCTGGAACATGGATAATGTTAAAGTTGAATCTTAGCAGCCTGAGTCTGAATCTGATAATCCTCGGCGGGAGGTCATCTAGTGCTCTGGATTTCAGGAGTGTTATGAGTGGCTTGTGATCAGTTCTTATGGTAAAGTCCAGTCCACTCACGTATCCACGCAAGCGCTCACATGCCCAGGTCACAGCCAAAGCCTCCTTTTCTATCTGGGCATATCTTGATTCGGCTTTGCTCAGACTTCTAGAAATGAAGACAACAGGTTTCCGCTCTCCATCTGTGTGTTTTTGTGTCAGGACACCTCCAAGTCCATATGACGAAGCATCCGCCGATACCATGGTTTTGTGATTTGGGCTGTACTGGGCTAACACAGTCTCTGATCCCAATTCTTTTTTCGTCTCCAGGAATGCTTTCTGTTGGGGTGCTCCCCATGTCCAGCTGTGCTCTGTCTTCAACAGGTCACGAATGGGCTTTGTCAGATCTGGCAGGCGTGATGAAAATTTGCCTACAAAGTTCACCATGCCCATGAAACGGCGAACATCTGCCACATCCTTTGGCTCTGGCATCTCCAGGATTGCCTTTATTTTTCCTGGATCTGCTCTGATGCCCTGAGAATTTATGACATGACCCAAGAAACGGATCTCTGTCAGGGCAAATTGGCATTTCTCATTTAGAGTGAGCCCAGCCTCTCTGAATTTCTGTAGCACCCTGTGCAGTCGTCGTTCTCTGCCCGGTCTCTTCCTATGACCAGGACATCATCAGCGTGACATAGGACTCCATCAACACCATCAATCAGTTGAGAAATCCTCTTTTGAAAGTGTTCGGGTGCCGACGATATACCAAAAGGTAACCTTTTGAAGTAATAGCGCCCCTCTGGTGTGATGAACATAGTCAACAGCATGGAGTCTTTGTGAAGTGGGACCTGCCAGAAGCCTGATGTCACGTCAAGCTTTGTGAAGTCTCTGGCTCCTTCCAGCTTGGCCAGTGTCTCATCCACTGCCGGTAAGATGTGTCTCTCTCTGATGACGCTCTCGTTCAGACGGGTTAAATCCACGCAAATACGAATTTTCCCGGACGTTTTCACTATAGGGACAATGCCCGCACACCATTCAGTCGGTTCTTCCACACGAGCTATGACCCCCATCTTCTCCATCCGGTCTAGTTGCGAGGTCGGTCGCTGAGCGCAGTTCCTGCAGCACATCGGGATCAGGACTACCCCGTGCAGATCTTTGAGTGCCTAGGCCTGGTGAACTTGCAGGAGGGCCATGGCATGAAGGGCGGAAGCGGCATGTCCGGCGGCGCTGTAGGCTTTTGTGGCCAGCGAGGATGTTGTCCTACAGGCCTTGGAGGGGAGCACAGGGTGACCACGCTTCAGCGGCGAGCTCATTCACCTTGAGCTCTAGAGGATAAGCAGGCTGGCTGTGAGGCTAGCCGCTGTTGCCTTGAGGTCGGACGGGAGTCAACGAGCGTGCTTGGTGGTGGGTGGTCCGAGCGGGCATACCCGGTGGAGCTGCATCTGCTGACATTCCCAGATCACCTCCAGTGCCAGCCACATCGTCCTCAATCCCGTGGGAAGAAGGAGCAATGCGAGGGGCGGCTGGAGTGGCGTGCTATCTATTGAAAGCGAGCCGCGACCGCAACATTGCCATGGTGATGCACTCGCAGTGAAAGCATGAACCATCCACAAATGCTGCCTCGGTGTGATCGCTGCCCAGACACACGAGACAACGCCTGAGGCCATCTGAAGCGGAGAGCACTCGCATTCAGGAACGCATTCAGGAACTACACAGTGGTGGAATGGCATCTTTACAAAGACGCTTTCTGAAAAGGACGTTCAACGCCACTGTGTATTGCTCTAATAGAGGAAAATACTCTTTTACAAGAAATATCACTCTTTTAATACTCTTTTATGCTCTTGCGCTGTCAAAGCACCCAGGGGCAAGCTGCACTGCCGAACAGGGAAGGAGAAAGCCGCTGTAGTATGCCGTAGATCCAACAGCAGAGAGCGTAAGAGGAACAAGAACGGGTGTGTGACTCACAGCTCGCTGAAATACAACCATCGGCTCCGAAGAAAATTTCTGAATGAACTCGACGTATTTCCCCACTTGTATACCCGCATGTCCGGGGGCGGGGTATGCAAATATTGTCTGCCAACTTCTCATTGGCATTTTTTCATAGATCAGAGGCACATTCGGCGCTCAAGAGAGACCCCTAGTGTCGCTTCTTTGACACAACGTCAAAGTGAGCGACAGACGGAGAACTGTGGATCTGCTGACTGAGGCATATGATTATAATATAACAGATGATCACTCACCGATAACACGAAATGACACTTTACTACTCCAGTCAGTGCTGAATTGTGTAGAAGTTCTTCTAGCATAACACCTGCATTTAATGCTGTATCCGCTGTGCATTGCAGTAATCTTGAACTCTTTCTCATTAGAGTCTTGATCAACACGACCATCACACTGAAATCCATATATCCAGTCTGTCACTTCTGTCCCCTGTACGTCACATGTGAGAGTCACAGTCTCTCCTCTGAATATCGGTGATGCTTCAGGATTTACAGTCAGAACAGGTTTATGAATCTCTGCAAGAACCAGAAACAAACACACAACTCTCACTTTACAAAACACACATGTTGCATCTACAGTTTAATTAACACTCTATAATAATAGTTTAATGTATTTTTTTATATTTACACATATCAATTCCACAACAAATTTGATTTACTGTAATAAAGGTCACTTGGAAAGCTTTTAAGCTTAATATTGTCGAGTATTTCTCTGAGTGCTCGATTAGAAGACTTTGTTCTAGCAACTGGCCCGAATCTCTCTCTCACACTGGTCCTGGGCCATCGGGCAGAGCTTATTGTCGAGCCCCGTCAATGGACCGTCAATGTCACCTGTGCGCAGGGATGTGCACAGAAATTTTGGGGGGCAGGGGCTCAAGTGGAAAAAAGGACACTTCTTTTAATTATTTATTTATTAAAAACAAAACATTAAATATATTAACATAACTCTGACCTCATTAACAATTCATTTTAATTCCCTCACGCTCACACAATTGTTTCATGTCTTCTTTAGTTTTCAATAAATATCACAAGAGCAACAGCAAAGGAAACTTCATCACAATGTGCATGTTTTCTATGATACTAGTGTCAAATATATATTTATAATAAATGACTACACAAGGAGAGGGACATCATTTCACTAATTATTTGTTTATTTTGCACAAGGCAATACATTGTTTTAATTATTTTACTTTTATTGTAATACACCATGTGCTTTATGGGTGATATATAAATAAATGAATATAAATATCAGATGATTTTTTAAACATCTTTGTGACAGGGTGGAGGGCGGGGGCGGGTCATGATGCTACACGCCCGGCCGCTAATCAGACTAATCAAGCCTCAGAGAGGGATAAAATCTGACTGTAGACTGCATTGGGACAGAGAGAGAGAATTACGGGCAGCTTCCCTGTATGTGTTTTTGTGTGTCTTTTTATTTATTTAAATACTATTTATATTGTTAAGCCGGTTCTCGCTTCCTCCTTTCCATTAACCCCCTTACACTGATGCCGAAATCCGTGAAGGAGGAGGGATGTGCCGTAGAAGAGTCCTCGCCACTACCATCCACCCAATGGAGCATGGAGGAAGGAGGAGCCCAGCCGCCTGAGAGCGGACGACGGCCGCCGTCCGCGAAGGGAGGTGGGGCTCCTAACCGACTGCCTGGAGTGGTCAGGGCCACTGCCAGGGGCACAGGAGACACCTACCAGCCGCTGAAACAAGACGGGGTCTAAGAATGCCGACCGCGAGTGGGGAAGGGTTCCTCACCAACTGCCTGGAGCAGGAGAACCGCTGCTAGGGGAGGGGGAGACCCCTTCTGTTTCCCAAGAACGCAGCAGGACATTCCATCAGGCAGGAGCCGGAAGACTGCCTCAGGGGAGGTGCAGCTGTCTTCTGTTGGAGGAGTGGCAGGGAACCAAGCTACGACGTATCGGAGAACCGACGAGTAAATGTTTTTTATCTCTCTCTCTCTCCCACTGCCGCGCCATGTTGACCTTTCTCTCTCTTTTTTAAAATGTTTTTGTTAATTTGGCATGATCGCCATTACGGCGTGTAGGTGCAACTTTTTTTTGTTTCCCTCCCCTTGTCCCCTCTCTCACCAGGTAGACGGGGATGACCTGCTGGCAGACTGGGTGTTAGGCACAACCCTCCTCAAGAAAGGGGGGGGGCGGGGTGTACATCATGCCAGAGGTCCCCGGCCTGAGAGAATGAGGGAAGAATGTGAAAGGGCAGAGGGCGGGGCCGGATCATGATGCTACACACCTGGCCCCTAATCAGGTTAATCAAGCCTCAGAGAGGGATAAAGTCTTTTTATTTAATTAAATATTATTTATATTGTTAAGCCGGTTCTCGCCTCCTCATTGCCCATCTTAACCCCCTTACACTCTTCTTTCTACATCCGTTGATTGCTGGCATTCCAGTTTCTCCCGTTCATTTGAATAGAAGTGACCCGTCTCGACTAAACAGTCTCAGTACCAATGTTTAACTAAATACTGACCAAACACTATTTTACTGGTTTATACTTTTATGATCAACATAAACAACTAAATCTACATGTTTGTGACACACAAAGATTTTGATTAGCTGGACAAAAGCATTTTAAATATCAATTATATTTAAAACAATTGTTTAATTTTTTTCAAGAAATACCAATAAAATATTATTCTGTACTAGTCATGAAAACATTTCTTTTTTCAGGAATTTCAGATTTTAATGAGACTTTGACTTTAGTTTTTACTGTCTCTGGACACAACATCACAATTTTTACTTTAAGCCCAAGAAAAAGTGTTTTTATGAATTTTATCTCAGCAATAGAAAATGTTCATCATAGAAGAGGTCAATTCAAGCAAAAAGTTTTTGTGAATTACATTTATGTATTTTTAATTTGATAGATCATGATAAAAAAAGAGCTTAATTGACCTTTAGGACACATGGCCATAATATGCACCTGTTACCCTCTGTAACAGTATTTTATGATTAATTTCATGAAAAGAATCCACATTATGTGTGAAACTTTTGAAAACAGCAGGAAAGACAAATCAAACACACCTGCCAAACTGTACAAGTGTCCAAATCTGATTGGGAGATTTCACCGATAGAAATCTGACAACCTCACACATGTCGAAATCTAATTCTGACCAGCTAATCGCCCTTATTTAAAGTCTGTTATTTATCAAACACATTCAAATTAAATATGAAATCTTTTACAATACAGACACAATTGATCTAAATGGGATGGTGAGGGGGGATGCTGGTTTTATAAGCGGGATACTTTTTTATATTTCTGGCAATGAGTGTGATGACATCCACTCACATCCCCCTCAACTCAAACCCTGAACAAGTGTGTGTGTGTGTGTGTGTGTGTGTGTGAGTGAGTGTGTGTTTATTTGTGTGTCTGTGTGTGTGTGTGTGTGTGTGTGTGTGTGTGTGTGTGTGTGTGTGTGAGTGAGCTTCCTCAAACTCCCCCGTCTCCCAGCTCGGTTTATTCGGTGGCACCGTTGACGACGCCGCCCAGCAGTCCTCAGCGGTGAAGAAGTAGACGGAGGCCATCTCTTACATCATGCCCCGCCACAAAACTGCCAGCCCAGGCCACGCTCCATCTGCTCGCCGAAGGTGTCCTCCTGCGGCTTTCAAAAAATGCACAGCTCCGCCTCAACCTGAGCCCAGTTCTCAGCCCCTGCGTAGAGTGCCCCGAAGGAAGCGCACGCCCCCCGCCTCACGAACCCCTTCGAGGACCCGGAAGGCTCCAAAGCGGTCCTGAGACAGATGACCCAGAGACCAAGACGTTTGCTCCGGAGCTGGTATACAGACCACTCCATCCTCCGGTGGAGGGCCGGGAAGAGAACATTCAGTTAAAAGGTATTTTCTGCACATTTTCAATAATAGAACGAATTCCTCTTTCTCTGGGTCACCTGGCCTGCAAATGCCGTTCTCACGGCACTCCGCTGCCACACCTCAACTGTCCCAGCACATTGGATGCAGACCTCTCGCCTCCAAGACCATGACTGTTGTACCCTGGCCAGCCGGTTCTGATGAGTCTAGAGGATGCCTCTACGGGAACTCCTCCTCAGTCACTAATCCGCCCCCTGCCGGGTGTGCGGAGCAAGGTATGTGCTTCGAGACCTCTCAGCACCAGAGCCTCAGGACATGCTTTTGCCTCTCGATGCTGCATTACCAGCTCTGCCCCTCTGCAAAGCCCCACCAGGTATGACTAAATAATCGTCCCCTTTGTACCCCTAGCACGGAGCTTGGATGCCTGGCTTTCACTTCCCAATCCGTCACACTGGCTGGCCAGGACCATTCGCGGGCGTCCGCTTTACCGCAGTGCATGGCACAGACACGATAGAGCCTGTCCCTCCAGCCAAGATGAAGAAGGGTCCCTACAGCCCTTACTAGATCGTACCCAAGAAAGGCGGTGGCTTACGACCAATCGGGCCTTCCACAAACTCCCATTCAAAATGCTCACGCAAAGACACTTCGTTCGTCCGGCATCTAGATTGGTTCACAGTGGTAGACCTGAAGGACGCTTACTCCTGCATCTCAATCTTGCCTTGACATCGACCCTTTCTATGGTTCATGTCCGACGGCCAGGCATATCAGTGCAAGGTACCCCCCTTCGGCATGTTCCTGTCCCCTCGCTTTACAAAGGTCACACAGGCAGCCTTTGCCCCGCTTCGTGAAGCAGGCATTTGCATACTCAACTACCTCGATGACTGGCTCATCCTGGCCCACTCACAAGAGTTACTGTGCATCCACAGGGACCAGGTGCTCAGGCACCTCAGCCATTTAGCAGTTTGGCAAGGCACAGGTAGACCTGTTCACCTCCTGAAAGACCTCCCATTGCCCGCTCTGGTACGCCCAAACAGAGGCTCCCCTCGGGGAAGATGTGCTGGCACACAGCTGGCCCACGGGACTGTGCAAGTACGCATTTCCCCTAGTGAGCCTTCTTGCACAGGTGCTGTGTAAGGTCAGGGAGGATGAGGAACAAGTCACTCTAGTGGGCCCCTATTGGCCCTCTAACACTTGGTTCTCGGATCTCATTATCCTCGTGACAGCTCCTCCCTGGCGAATTCCCCTGAGGAAGCACCTTCCTTCTCAGTGACGGGGCACCCTCTGGCATCCGAACCTCCATCTCTGGCCCCTGGACGGGATGCGGAAGATCTAGTTGGCCTTACACCTGCTGTTGTAGACACGATCAACCAAGCCAGAGCTCCCTCTACCAGGCAACTTTACGCCCTGAAGTGGCACTTGTTCGCAAATTGGTGTTCTTCCCGGGCTGTAGACCCACAGAGGTGCACAGCTGGGTCAGTGCTCTCAACCCTGCAGGAGAGGTTGGAGGGTAGGCTGTACCCCTCCACCTTGAATGTGTATGTAGCTGCTATCGTGGCCCACAACGACACAGTAGACGTCAAGTCTGTGGGTAAGCACGACTTAATTATCAGGTTCCTAAAGAGGTGCATGGAGGTTGAATCCCTCCCGTCCAAGCCTGTTCCCCTATTGGGCTCTCTCAGTGGTCCTCCCGTGCCATATGGTCTGCGAATTCAGTGGAGGAATTTGCCGACCAAATCCAATGCGGGTACTCAGTCTATCATGTACTGGAATAGGTGCTCCACAGGACGGGCTCCTACATGGACTTATCCCCCTATGTGTATTTTCCGCAGTACGGTCCCCTTACGAGCGGACCCGCATCTCCATTGAGTGGTCCTCACGGACCCCTGGTCGCCGTGTTTGTAGAAACAACTCCTCCCAATGAGATAGGATCTACCACCGCTCCATTCCCCACATGTGACCTGAAAGCCCATGTCATGTATTTCACCTCTCTTTACCTCACCCAGTCTGGGCAGGTGTGGTCTCCGCAGGGTCTTTTCCCCCTGAAATTATAGGAACTGGGAAAGATCGCCTTCCCCGACACGTATGATAGCGTTAAGATGGCCCCAGCAACTTTAACTCTATGTGAGAAACATAGAGAGAGAAAAGGCACGGCTGGCACAGCCTCTTCCCATGCTTGGCACGTCGCCTTGTTCCCCCCTGTCGGGGGTAAAGAACCAGAAGGTTTTGACGATTTTATGGTGCGTTGGGGAAGGGTACATGCAGTCTGACACAGCTGGTTGCTTTGGCACGTAAAATACCTTCCCGCTCCTGTGTCAGCAGTACACATACAGTGGTGTGAAAAAGTGTTTGCCCCCTTCCTCATTTCCTGTTCCTTTGCATGTTTGTCACACTTAAGTGTTTCGGAACATCAAACCAATTTAAACAATAGTCAAGGACAACACAAGTGAACACAAAATGCAATTTGTAAATTAAGATGTTTATTATTAAAGGTGAAAAAAAATCCAAACCATCATGGCCCTGTGTGAAAAAGTGATTGCCCCCTAAACCTAATAACTGGTTGGGCCACCCTTAGCAGCAACAACTGCAACCAAGCGTTTGCGATAACGTGCAATGAGGCTTTTACAGCGTCCTGGAGGAATTTTGGCCCACTCATCTTTGCAGAATTGTCCTAATTCAGTTACATTAGAGGGTTTTCGAGCATGAACGGCCTTTTTAAGGTCATACCTCAACATTCAGGTCAGGACTTTGGCTAGGCCACTCCAAAGTCTTCATTTTGTTTTTCTTCAGCCATTCGGTGGTGGACTTGCTGGTGTGTTTAGGATCATTGTCCTGCTGCAGAACCCAAGTTCGTTTCAGCTTGAGTACACGAACAGATGGTCGGACATTCTCCTTCAGGATCTCTTGGTAGACAGCAGAATTCATAGTTCCTTTTATCACGGCAAGTCTTCCAGGTCCTGAAGCAGCAAAACAGCCCCAGACCATCACACTACCACCACCATATTTTACTGTTGGTATAATGTTCTTTTTATGAAATGCAGTGTTCCTTCTACGCCAGATATACTTGGACACACACCTTCCAAAGAGTTCCACTTTTGTCTCATCGGTCCACAGAATGTTGTCCCAAAAGTCTTGGGGATCATTAAGATGTGTTGTGGAGAAATTGAGACGAGCTTTGATGTTCTTTTTGCTCAGCAGTGGTTTTCTCCTTGGAACTCTGCCATGCAGGCCATTTTTGCCCAGTCTTTTCCTGATGGTGGAGGCATGAACGCTGACCTTAACTGAGGCAAGTGAGGCCGCAGTTCTTTGGACGTTGTTGTGGGGTCTTTTGTGACCTCTTGGATGAGTCGTCGCTGCGCTCTTGGGGTAATTTTGGGCGGGCGGCCACTCCTGGGAAGGTTCACCACTGTTCCATGTCTTCGCCATTTGTGGATAATGGCTCTCACTGTGGTTCGCTGGATTCCCAAAGCTTTGGAAATGGCTTTATAACCCTTTCCAGACTGATAGATCTCAATTACTTTCTTTCTCAATTGTTCCTGAATTTCTTTGTGTCTCGGCATGATGTGTAGCTTTTAAGGATCTTCTGGTGGACCTTACTGTGTCAAGCAGCTCCTATTTAAGTGATGCCTTGATTGTGAACAGGTGTGGCAATAATCAGGCCTGGGTGTGGCTAGAGAAATTGAACTCAGGTGTGGACAACCACAGTTATAGTATGTTTTAACAAGGGGGGCAATCACTTTTTCACACAGGGCCATGATGGTTTGGATTTTTTTTCACCTTTAATAATAAACACCTTCATTTACAAATTGCATTTTGTGTTTACTTGTGTTGTCCTTGACTATTGTTTAAATTGGTTTGATGTTCCGAAACACTTAAGTGTGACAAACATGCAAAGGAACAGGAAATGAGGAAGGGGGCAAACACTTTTTCACACCACTGTACATGGCTCAACGCATGGCGTGATTTAAATTGGATCCCTAGTGTCGCTTCTTCGACACAACATTGAAGTGAACGACAGATGAGGAATGTCCAGGTTAAGGATGTAACCTCCATTCCCTGATGGAGGGAACGAGACGTTGTGTCCTCCCAGCCACATCGCTAAACCGAGCCACTGTTGTGGCCGAACCTCATTGTCAGCTCCTCAGAAAAATCCTGATTGAAACAGATGCAGATATGTTCATATCATTCACTAATTTGAGTTGTTATGACAGACAACAGCTTCACAAGCTGAGCCTGAAAGTCATTTTTACTCCAAATAACACTTAAATGTTTGTTGTTCTCCATCTGAATTACTCGTTTTGGTAGTTTTTACATTGTGTCTCGAGATCAGAAACACAAAACAGGCAATTACAATCATCATGTGTCGTCCAGTAGTTGCTCAGGATAACTGTGGATCTGCTGACTGATGCATATGATTTAATATAACATATTATAATATGATCACTCACCGATGACAGGAAATGACACTTCATCACTCCAGGAAGTGTTGATTCGTCTAGAAATGCTGCTAGCCAAACACCTGCATGTGCTGCTGTTCAATGCAATAATCTTGATCTCTTTCTCTTTAGAGTCTTGAACATAAACACCATCACAAAACCATCGGTATGTCCAGTGTGTCACATCTGTCTGCTGTACGTCACATGTGAGAGTGACAGTCTCTCCTCTGAATATCGGTGATGTTTCAGGATTTACAGTCAGAACAGGTTTATCTGTAAGAACCAGAAACAAACACACAACTCTCACTTTACAAAACACACATGTTGCATCTACAGTTTCATTCACACTCTATAATAATAGTTTAATCTATTTAGTTATAGTATAGTTAATAGTTGAATCTATTTTTAAGATTTACACATATCAATTTCACAACAAATTTTAATCCAATTTAATTAAGTAATCTTTATCAAACTTGATAATAAAACTAAGATATATTCCAGTTTTATTGTTATTATTATTATTATTATTATTATTATTATTATTATTATTATTATTAAGATTACACAGTTTAGTTTGATGGAAATTAGTTGGAATTGAAACACAAAAATAACACGTTTTGATTTATACTGAGTGACTGTTTCAGCACCTTCAAGTTACTTAAATCAGGACCGTCATTATGATTAGAAGAAGATGTCCCAAGAAAAACAGTGTTGGGAATTACATACAATCATATATTTCATGAAATAAACTGGTCAAGATGGATTTTTATGTAAAGATGTTAAATACTCTTGTATATTAGTTGGCAGTCACTGCTGTTATTTGTTCTTATTTATATTTTATTAGGGCTGTTTTGATTTAATTCAGTGCAATTAATTTTACAAAAAAATAATGAGTTAAAAAAGTAATGCATTAATCGCAATGCCCCCGGACCATAATAATTCCTGAGGAATGTAAGCTTGTAGTACCACTTGTTTACTCCAGAGGGCAGTAAGTGAAACTTCAGCTGTGTGATAATGAGCATTTTATACAGTGAAGAAAACACTTCAGTAGGCAGAACCCAAACAAGCGTTATGTTCTTGCATTCAAAACACTCAAAGGAGCGCAAATGCAAACTACGAGATCTCAAGATGTGTTTAAAGACTGAGTATTAAACTATATTTAACTTGAAACAGTGACTTAAACATTCTATGTTTATGACGCAACAAACCCGAGACGCTACACAAGCATGTCTGACGCAGGGTATGGCTGGAATGAGATGGTGAAAAATTCTGAAATGTATTTGTCTAATCACAAATAAAATCAAAGAAATTCCCTTCAGTACTACCCCACTAATTATATTCTTGTAGAGAAATTTAATTGTGATGTCGATATATTCTTTACATTTTGTGGTCTGCAGGCAGAACAATTTTTTAATTAATTTTGGAGTTGTCCCTACTCGACTTGTTTTTGATCTGATTTCTGCAAGATTGTTAGAGATCATTTCATTCCCAGCTTCCAACTTTGTTTTGAAAATATTTTATTTGTTTTTTTTTTTTTTTAGCTATGACATGTCTCTTCATAAGGAATATTATTTGATTAATTTTCTGCTTTTGTTGGCAAAGTTTAGTATTCATAAATGTAAAAATGGTGGTTATAAACCATTTAAGAACAATTTCCAATTTGAATAACAAGAAAGCTGTAAAATTTGATATTTTTATTTAAACTGTTTCTTTATTTTCCTTTTTCTTATTGTTTGTTTTAATATACCTCTTGGCTCTAGATGTAAAAGTTTTGTAAGCATTAATAATAAAAAAAAATGTCTGACGCAGGTGTAAATTGAACTAAGAGATCTCAAGATGTGTTCTAAGTATTAAACTATATTTAACTTGACACAGTATGACACAACTTGACCTAAAAATAGTATGTTTAAGAAGCAACGCACCCGAGACGTCTGACGCAGGTGTACATTGACGGGTCCTTAAACAAGCCCTCATAATAAATCTCCAACTGATTGACAAATTCACTTGTGAAATGGATTGCTGTGAACTGTGTGTCAAAGATTGACTTATGATCAATAATATGGTAGTAAACAATACATTGTATTCTAAAGATGTTTTTTATCTTATTAAAGATTAACTCTTTTGCTACAGGAATGTAATGCATTTTAATTATCTGAATATATTTTTATTTTATATATATGTATATAATTTTTAAATATTTAAAGATAACTTTGTATAATTATATATTGATATAAATATGTATAATCATTATATATTTAATTATTTTTACGTAAGTGGCTTTCTTAGCAAATATTTGTATGTGTTTAAATGCGATTAATTGCGATTAATCGGGACACCATGCAATTCATTCGATTAAAAAATGTTAACGATTGACAGCCCTAATTTTTATCAATACAATACATTTCATTTTAATCATCTTTACTGATCTTGATATTTGGTCTTCTATCTCTGCTTGTGTGTGATTAGGAGAGAACTGAGGTGATGCGGGTGACAGATTTATTTGTCTAAGTTGATAAACAGTTTTATCTCGACAGTTTCTTGATTCGTTTAATTGCTCTACACAAGAATTTGGTCTTGCTCCATATGTGAAAACATTTTTCACTTTAGCGTAACTCCAAACATATTTAAACACAAATTCAGAGGAAACAGTTTGTGCATTGATTCATTTTCCATATAACAAGTGCAGCTGCAATCATGTGATAGACAAACAGTTTCACTCATCACCCGTGATTTAATTGTCATTTGAACACATGAGTTCCCTTTACAAAAAGCTTCACTTATGATGCTGCGCTTTGCTAAGCGCTTTGGGAACGACCCCAGTCGTGACCGAGCTGTGAATGTGTGTGTAACACGTCAATGAACATTGACTGGAATTTATAGCCTCTGCTGATGTGATCATTAGACGCACCTGAGGCCAGGCTATAAATGGATACGTCACCAGGTGTCATCAGATCATCTTTTTTCAGAGTGATTCTGTGTGTGTTTTACAACTCTGTCAAAACTTTCTTTCCTCTGCTAGGAGTAAGAATTTGTCAAACAGTGTCAGTGAACCTTTTCTCCTTTCCCTTCTGTCTAGAAGATACATATATATTTAAAAAAAAGAAAAGAAAGAGAGAATGACTGAAAGCCGCAAACGATGTGTGTTCCCCTGTTTTCGCTCTTCAGCTGAAGAGGACATGCATCAGTTTTGCTCTGTTTGTTTGGGGGGAGAGCATGCTGCTCTAGCGTTGCAGCAGGGCGGGTGCGAGCACTGCGATTTGCTTTCAGGCAAAGTACTTCGCGCTCGCCTCACTTGATTCCGGGAGTCAGCACCCGCGCTTAGTTCGTGGGGCTCTCGAGTGGATTTGGCTGAGAAGCAAGAGACGGGTTTTTCCCTTTCTCTTGCTCTCTCCCCAAACCCAGCTGGTCCTTCACATGATCGGAGCGCGTTCCGACGTTTCTTCGGTTTATGAGGAGGATCGCGGTTCTATTCCTGCGTCCAAGCTTTCCGTCCGCGATAAATCTACAGAGGAACTGCTCGATGGTATTACTCATGCGGTTGCCAGACTCAAGTTGGACTGGCTACGCGAAAGAGAGACCCCCAAACCCTCCAAATTAAGGGATAGATTTTTATCATCCAATCAAAAAAAGGGAACACCTCATGAGTCCCTTCCCTTCTTTGATAACCTCCATGAAGAGCTTTCTCGCTCATGGAGGAACCCCTATTCTTCCCGTGTTCACATACCCTCGACGTCATTATATTCGACTATCGTGGGTGCTGAGGCACGGGGGTATTCAGTGATGCCGCGGTTCGAAGAGACGCTTGCGGGCTATCTCTCGCCGGGCTCGGTATCGTCACTTAAGAAGCCCTCTCTCCCCTCAAAGTCGTGTAGGACAACCTCCACTCTAGTGGGAAGGGCTTATCAAGCAGCAGGTCAGGCTGGTGCTGCTCTGCACACTATGGCTGTTTTACAGGAATACCACGCTGACCTCCTGGACGACCTGAGTGTGGGTTCTGTGCTCGGCGAGCAAGCCTTCACTGAGCTCCGCCGAGCCACAGATCTTTCTCTCCGCGTGACCAAGCAAACAGCTCGTGCTATTGGCCGGTCTATGTCTGTCTTGGTAACTGCAGAGAGGCATCTTTGGCTCAACTTTTCGGGCATCAAAGACAGGGACAAAAATTCCCTTCTTGATGCTCCGGTTTCGCCCACTGGCCTATTTGGAGACGCCATGACCACAGCTATCTCCAGGTTCCAGGAGGTGAGAAGCCACAAGGAAGCTTTTGGACAGTTCCTCCCTCGCCGCACTCAGGGGGCGGGTCCTTCGGCCCCCCAGACCCACCTTGGTCCTGTTAGAAGGGAGGCTCAAAGGCAAAGCGTGGCGAGTCGTGGTCCTCCTCCCAGGGATTGGGGACAGTCTCGCCGCCCTCGGCAGCCCCCGAAGCAAGACCTCAGGACTATAATTTCTAGAAAGAGAAAATCCTGATGGTCTTGCGCCTAAATTAGGGGGTAGCTCCCCTCGGGACGGAGTGCGTGTTTCACTTCACCCCTCCCGGTACCCCCTCGAAGCCCCTCCATTCCCGCCACCTCTTGGTGTTTCGGGTGGCAGAGGCTCCCGCCAAAATTGGGTGTTTTTGCGGTTCCTGCATTTTATTCAGGACACGAAACACTCGATAACCCCTCAACAGGAAGTCTTAAAATCTAATACCTGTCTTAGAGATCCTGGCAGCGTGGAAACTTCTGCCAGATATCTTTCTATGCTGTGGGTCTTAAAAGGGCGTCAGGATTTAATTCACTCGCCGCCTTTCCGTGTTTCAACGGCGTGGTCTCACTACCGTAAACCGGATTTCTTTTTATGTCTGCTATGAATGGCAAAAAAAAAATAAAAAATCTCCTGGTTAAAGGGGCCATGGTATGTGTTCCCCTTCCAGAGAGAGAGTTAGGTTATTACACAAAATACTTCCTGTTTCCCATGGAGGGTGAGGGGTGGCGTCTGGCTTAGACCTTAAAGCTTGAACTGCCCATGGGTGTTCAAGTCCTAGATGATGCCTATCAAGACGGTCATGTCTCAAGCCCTACAACTCGTTTGGCTGGTCACCATCGATCTTGTGATGCACTTCTATACTTCTAAATGAAGTTCTGCCACAACATGGAAAGTTCCTGAGGTTCGCTTCCGGGGGCAAAGTCTTCCAGTGGCAGGTTCTTTCATTCGGCCTAGCCCTTTTTACCTGCACATTCACAATGCATGATGTAGCGCTGGCTCCTTGTGACTCTGGGGCATCTGCATTCTGAATTATCTAGACGACTGGCTGATCCTAGCGCAGTTCCAGGAACTGGCAGTTCAGCACAGGGACATCGTCTTAGCTCATCTGTTTCTCTGGGGTTGAGGCTCAACACCAAGAAAAGCGTCCTCTCTCCCACCCAGAACACTGTCTATCGGGGCATCGTATGGAGTTCAATCACAATGCGGGCACAACTGTCTACCACTAGGATTGACTCCATTCAGATCACCCTGAGCAAAGTCAGGCTAGGCCAAGGTTGCACTGTTATCAGTATCAACGATTTCCAGGTCTCAGGGCGACCACATCCTCAGTGATCCCTCTGGAACTTCTGCTCAAGAGACTGTTGTTGTTGTGGCTCAAAGCCAGGGGTTTTCTTCCAAGGGCCAAAAAACCCTAGGCTAATAAGGGTTATGTGCCTCAGGCTTCGTCCCTTTCTATGTGGTTTAGACCCCGGTTTTCTGCCTTGGGTCCCACACTAGGTGCGTCTTGTTGTCACAGGTTGCTAACGACATACGCCTCCCTGACGGGCGGGGTAGCGGCCTTAAATGGTTGTCCAGCTTAAGGGGATAGGAGGGTCGTCAGCTCGGTTGTCACAGTCACTGTCTCGGGTTGATGGCTGTATTTCTGACCCTGAAATACCTCCTCCTGAGGCTGCCATGTCTTGGCGTGGGTGGACAATACAGCGGTAGCCTCTTACATAAATCATCAGGGAGATCCACGTTCTTGTCAAGCTGTACTTCTGACGCGTTGGATTCTCCTTAGAGCCCAGTGCAAGCTCCTGTCACTCAGGAGAGTTATATCCCTGGATGCCCATATGTGGGAGCAGACTTACTGTCCAGACAGAAAATACCAACGGGGGAGTAAAGAATTCCACCATAAGGTAGTAGTTGCCCAGAGTTCCCCAGCAAGGGTTTTTGCCTCTTACTGATAGCACCGCGCTGGTCGAACAGGGTTTGGTTCTCAGAGCTAATTTCTTCCCTCAACGGCTCGCCTTGGATGATTCCGAACAGGAGGGACCTTCTATCTCAGGCACAGGGCAACATTTTATCCCTGCCCAAATTGTGGAATCTTTCATGTTTGGCCCCTAAGGGTACCAACTGAGGGACACAGGGCTTTCTCCTGAGGTTATCGAGACCTTCTTAAATGCTCAGGCTTTTTCCACTTGGAACAAGTTCAGGTAAGATTTTAGGGCAGAAGAGGACCTCTCCGCCTCTATGAATAGCGCAATGTCTCCTCTACTTCTCCCTGAAATTACCCAGCCCCCTCTTGGGTCTGGACGTTGAAACACGTACATGACCTAGAATGCACCTGTATGCGTTTCTTTCCCCGGTTTCTCTGCTCCTGGGAGTCTTGGCAATGTTCACCAGCAAGGGTCTGGCCTCCTACTAATGGCGCTGCGCTGGCTGAACAGGATATGTTTCTCAGAGTTAATACCTCTCCTCAAAGGCTCGCGCCTTGGGCGATTCCGAACAGGGAGGACCTTGCCTCTGTTGATAGCACAATGTCTCCTCTACTTCTCCCCGAGTCGCCCAGTTCACACACCCCCCTCTCGGGGAGGAGCTGATCGTGGTGATGCATGTGATTCCTTCTACTAAAGTTCATATTACAGAACCAGCTAACTGCCAGTTTGCTTCAGTTCTGGATTTTCTGTAGAAAGAACTGTCAGTGGGCACTTGCCTCGCCACTGCCAGGTTCTATGTGGCCTCCACTGCGGTTTGCCATGCCTTGGCGGGCGGGGTGCCCCCTAAGAGGCATCCTTGCTAGGACCTCTTCATAGGGTAAGACCCCCTTTTTAGACCTCTAGAGTCAGCATTTGGTAGACTTCTGACTCTCAAGATGGTTTTTCTTATGGCAATTTCGTCTCTAGGGAGACTTGGGTACCTACAGGCTCTGTCTCTTTTGCCGGCCTGTTTAGAGTTTGCCCCAGCTATGACCAAAAGCATTCTTTGCACCCTCACCCTGACTGCCTGTCCAAGGTGCGACCCTTGGCCAGTTGTTTTCTAAGCCTTCTGTTCCCTGCCATTTGTAACGCCGGAGCAGCTAAGACTTCTCAGACTTTGTCTAGTCTGTACCCTTCAGACTTATGTCCACCGCATTTGCTAGTGGTGTAAAGTCAGGCCAGCAATTCTTCACTTGGGAGCCGTGACCGGGGGCGGTCACCTCCTGGTAGACTATGTCACTTTGGGTGAGGGACATTATTGCACGGGCCTACGAGGCACGGGTCAAGCTTCGCCAGTAGGGTTTAGGGCGCACGCTAAAGCCTTGGCTAGAGGTCTCCCTCTGCAGCAAGTTTGTGATGCGGCAGGTTGTCCTCTCCGCACACATTCATTAGACCTTAATAATTTGGATGTTCTGCCACTCCGGGCTCTTATGCCCTTGAGTCGACATCTCAAGCTCATGTCTGGACAAGTTTGTGATGCAAGTTTGTGATGCGACCTTAATAATTTGGATGTTCTGCCACTCCGGGCTCTTATGCCCTTGAGTCGACATCTCAAGCTCATGTCTGGACAAGTTTGTGATGCGGCGGGCTGGTCCTCTCCGCACACGTTCATCAGTTTCTATGACAAGTTTGTGTTGTGATGGGGTTCTCTCCGCGCACATTCAGCAGTTTTATGACAAGTTTGCTACTCCGGACTCTTATGTTCTTGAGTCAACATCTCCGCTCATGCCTTAACAAGTTTGTGATGTGGCAGGCCGGTCCTCTCCGCACACATTCATCAGTTTCTATGACAAGTTTGTGTTGCGATAGGGTTCTCATGCCTGATCAAGTTTGTGATGCGGCAGGCTGGTCCTCTCCGAACACATTCATCAAATTTTATGGTTTAGATGTTTGTTACTCCGGGCTCTTATGCCCTTGAGTCGACATCTCAAGCTCGTGTCCGAGATCTCTCGCGTTCTTGTGAGCACACTGCACAAACGTAGGGGTCCGGACAGCCCCAGTGCGGAGGCGTGGGTATTGCGTTCCCAAAGCGCTTAGCAAAGCGCAGCATCATAAGTGAAGCTTTTTGTAAAGGGAACGTCTCGGGTTACATGTGTAACCCTTGTTCCCTGAAAAAAGCAGAACGAGATGCTGCGCTTCTTTGCCGCACTGGGACGTCCCAGGACTGCTCTTCAAAAGAAGTATCTGACGACACCTGGTGACGTATCCATTTATAGCCTGGCCTCAGGTGCGTCTAATGATCACATCAGCCGAGGCTATAAATTCCAGTCAACGTTCATTGACGTGTTACACACATATTCACAGCTCGGTCACGACTAGGGTCGTTCCCAAAGCGCTTAGCAAAGCGCAGCATCTCATTCCGCTTTTTTCAGGGAACAAGGGTTACACATGTAACCAGTGACGTTTTATCACAGAGGAGACGTTAAAATTAACTTTTACAGACGTCACCCTGAGAAACTATTGCTGTCCAAATAGAGCTCAAGATGAAATATAAAAATACAATAAAATATTGAGTTCACTTTAAACTGCACAAAGATAAAAAATAAATAAATAAAAATGGCTCATCCTCCACAAACATTTATTCAAAATGAACATTGTTTTAATCCGTTTAACAAACACTACTCAAATGTCTTTATTGCAAAAATATGTTTTTATATTTATTTGTCTTTCATGTGCGGTAGACAGAGATTAAATTACCATATGAATGTCAGAGCAGTGTGATGTCATAATGCCTATTGGAAAACTGACCAATCAAAATACATATTCAAATGATGTAACGTCATCTGCTTCTGTCCAAAAAAGGGCAAAATGAAATTTTCCTCCATATATATATATATATATATGACTCAATGCAGCAGTGGAGGATGGAGTTCATCTACACATACAGTAAACTATCAGGTGAATAGATGTTACTGTATCATCTTTTAAAAATACCTCTAAATGATATTTACTGAATTAAAGTGGGAAAATTTTAATTTTAATTCAATGACATTCTTATCGATCGCTTAAGAGACCAGGTTGGTATTCAGGGGTTAGCCTTGGATTGGATCTCTTCATATCTGAAGGGTAGAACAATTTCAGACAGAAATCAGTTGTACGTTTAACATGTGGGGTCCCTCAGGGCTCCATCTTGGGACCCATTTTATTCTCTCTCTACATGCTTCCGTTAGTAAAGTTCTTTGATGAGCATGGCATACACTACCATCTGTATGCTGATGACTCTCAACTTTACTTTCCTATTAAAGATGGGAAGCAAATCTCTTTTGAGTCTCTGCATAAATGGATGGCTGATGTGAAGTGTTGGCTGGCAAATAACATTATTCAATTAAATGAGGATAAGTCAGAGTTAATTCTTTTTGGTCAAAGGAGATGTGAGGTAAATTTAGATAGTAATTTGTCACTGCTCCCAGGGAAAAAAAAATTGCCTATGTAAAAAACCTAGGTGTTATTTTTGACTGAGCTCAAGTTTGATCGACAAATAAATGCTGTTGTTAAAAATGTTTTTTTCGAACATTGATCTAGCTAAGTTGAAGTCCATCCTTTCTTTTGATGAATTGGAGAAGGTTGTGCATGCCTTTGTGTCCTCTCGATTGGACCATTGTAATGCTTTGTATCTGGGTGTGAGTCAAGCCTCTCTCTCTCTCGCCTGCAGCTGGTCCAGAATTCAGCTGCTAGGCTTTTAACTGGAACAAGGAAAAGAGAGCATATTACCCCAGTATTGATTTCCCTACATTGGTTACAATCCAATACAGAATCAAGAACAAAGTGTTGCTATATGTATTTAAGTGTCTTCATTGTCTTGCACCAGAGTACATCTCTGCTTTAATAAGCTTGCATCAACCTTCAAGGTCTCTCCGCTCTGGTGATCATCTGTGTCTGTTAGTCCCTCGAGCTCGCCTAAAAACTCAAGGTGATAGAGCTTTTGCGGTGTCAGCCCCTAGACTTTGGAATGAGCTTCCATTGGTCATAAAATCATCTCCGTCTCTATTCTCTTTCCAGGGGTCCTTAAAAACGTATTTATTTTCACTAGCTTTTAATTAATTGCGTTTTAAATTGTACTTGGTCAGTTTTATCTTATCCTGTTTTTATTGGTTTTAAATGCTTGTTGAATTCTTAAGCTGCATTTATGTGATTTTATTTATTTTTTTGTAACTCCATGTTCAGCACTTTGGTACCCAGTGTGGTTTTTGAAAGTGCTCTATAAATAAAATTGAGTTGAGCCAATGAGTCAATAAAGAAATTCACTGCAAAAAAATCATTTTTGATTTCCAAATAAAATTGCCTAAAAATCCTTAAAACAAGATAAATTCACTTGAGAAACAACATAAGATATTTGAGGTGTATTTTGTATATACGTGTATTTTTTCACTTGGTTATACTTCTGTGAGTGCAGTAAAGACAAAATATACTTATATTCAAGATCTATTCTCTAAAAGCAATTCTAAATATCTTATATGCTGCTTCTCAGGTGAAGGCATCTTTTTAAAGGATTTTTAGATATTTTAAAATATTTGGGTTTTTAACATTGTATTCAACATACTCAGATATTTTTTTTTATTCTGCAGTATACCTGCTAAAAAAATATACATGTTTTAAAGGAGTTTTAGTTCCCCTTCTGTCAATCACACCACGTTGTGCCAACGAAGTGACACTGGGGTCGATCTTGAGAGCCAGACACACCTTCAGATCTTTGAGAAAAGGCCAATGAGAATTGGCATGTTGAATTTGCATGCCACTGCCCCGACATACGGGTATTAAAGGGAGGACGGCAGGGAATTCATTCTGAATTTTTTCTTTGGAGCCGAGTGGTCGCACTAGAGCTTGCTGAAGTGGTGTGCTCATATGCCATCTTCTTGCTGTTCAGCCTGCTGTAGGATCTACGGCACTTTCCAGCGGTGCTGCAGACTACATCCCTGGGCGCTTCGACAGTGCTGTAAAAGAGCGATTTCTCTAAAAGAGTGTGCACAGTGATATTGAACGTCTTTTAAAGACGCGTCTCTATGTAGTTCCGGAATGTGGTCATTAACTGTCAGCCTCTGACGGCCATGAGCACTGCCTCACATGTCTGTGTCAATGTCACATTGAGGAAGCATTCGTGGATGGTTCATGCCCTCACTGCAAGAGCATGACTATGGCTACTCTCTGAGCACAGCTCTCCTTCTTCGAGGGAGCGCATCTTCAGCCATCCTCCTTCCCAGCCCCACTACCTACAGGTACGGCGCCGATGTGGATGACGCCGAGGATGTTTCACAGGCTTCACTGTGTACGGTCCTGCCGGGTAATCCCCCATGTGCAGCCCACCCTGCAGCATGCTCGCTGGCTTCCGTCCACCTCTGGGATGAGACAGGTAGCTCTCACCTCAGTGCCAGCCTAATATCTCTCCCGGAGCTCAAGACCTGGATGAGATGTCGATCACTGCATCGGAGGGTGTCTTGGCGGAGTTGGATGCAGAAGACTCAACCAGACTGCCGCCTTCAGGTGTGGCAGCCCAGTCTGAGGCAGATGCTGAACTCACTGCCATGCATTCCAGGGTCTCCACGAGTGTCGGGCTTGAGTGGAACCCTCCACCCGCCCCTGACCACTCGCAGCTGGATGACTGGTTTTTCGGGTTGGTGTGCCGCTCGCGGCCCCGCCCTCCCCCAGTGCCGAAGAGTCACACTGCGTGCCATCGGCAAGAAGATGTCCCCACTCGTGGTCCAGGATCACCACCATTTTCTGAACCTGGTCGAGATGCGGGAGGCAGACATGGAAAGGTTCCTAATGCCCCATCTCCCAGGATGGCCTCTTTGGCAAAACCATCGAGGACTTCGCCAAGCAGTTCTTGGCATTGAATTAGCAGATGGGGGCTATATCTTGCCCCGGCATGGTTCAAGCGTGCACAACCCATCTGCCCGTTGTGCTCCCCTGAGGAAACTCAACCGGCTCCACGCCAGCTCAAGCCTTCTACTCATCCACGGCATAGAGCCGCCAGCAGGAGAGCAATGCCTCCAACCTCTCGGCCTCTCTTGGCCTGAGACTGGCCATCTGAGGAAGGAGCTGACTGCAGGAAAACAGTAGATGGTATTCAGACCACTCAGTCCCCGGTGGCGGGCCATGTGGTAAATCATTTGTTCCCTTCTTTTTAATTTGCGCACCACACATGGGCTGCGTTAACCACATTGTCAAGAAAAGAACAGTCTCCTCTCTCCTCAGGTTAGATCACCGGCGTCGCTCAACCTGTCGCTCTGGTTGACCAGGACCATCCGACTCGGCTATATGAGAATTCGCCATTGGGATGAAGAACAAGAATGCCGCAGTTCTGCATGCGGAGATCGTCATCCTAATTAGGAAGGGCACGATAGAGCCTGTCCCTCCAGCCAAGGTGAAGAGCGGCTTTTACAGCCCAGACTTCATTGTTTCCAAGAAGGGTGGTGGGTTGCACCCAATCCTGGACCTCTGGAGTTCTGAACCGGGCTTTTCACAGACTCCCGTTTAAGATGCTGTCTCAGAAGCACATTTTGTCATGCATCGAGCAGCGGTAGATCTGAAGGACGTGTACTTTCACGTCTCGATTCTGCCTCAACACAGACCCTTCCTACGTTTCCCGTTCGACAGTCAGGCGTTTCAGTACAAGGTCCAGAATTGGGCAAGGAAATGCACGTCTTCACCTCATAGAGTGGAAAGGTGATATATGCAAATCATACACCCATCCAGCTTTTCCACATTCCCAAACTTACCTGTTCATACCTAACAAAACACGGAATGAAACCGGCTCAACCCAGAGATTATAAAATCTTGCAAAGGTATTGGTGTTGCCCAGCCCTCTGCTCTGCAGATATCTGCTAGAGAGGTGCCATTGGCCAGTGCCCACAAGGAAGTCACACTCCTTGTAGAGTGCACTTGTATTCCCAAAGGGGCAGGCATGGCCTAGGCCTTCAATGCCAAAGCGATGGCATTCACAATTCTGTGGGCAACCCTCTGTTTTGAGACAGCGTTCCCTTTCCGCTGTCCGCCGAAGCTGACAAAGAGCTGCTCAGAGCTTCTTAATCACTGTGTAAGATCCAAGTAGATCAGCAAAGCATGCAGCGGACACAGCAATGACAGGGCTGGGTCTGCCTTCTGCCAGGGCAGCGCTTGTAGGCTCACCACCTGATCCCTGAAGAGGGTGATGGGAACCTTGGGCACATATCCCGGCCAGGGTCTCGGGAACTTGTCTACCGGACCAAACTATTATTGCTGACAGAGAACGCCCAGCCCTCTTGATGGAGATGAACGCAATCAGGAAGGCCATCTTCAAGGAGAGGGCTTTCAGCTCGACTGACTCTAGCAGCTCAAACAGGGCTCTCGAAAGGCCCAGGATGAACATGGGGAGATCCCAAGAGGGGAAGAGGCATGGCCTAGGAGGATTCAGCCTCCGGGCACCTCTGAGGAACCTGATGATCAGATCATGCTTCCCTAGGGACTTACACTCCACTGCGTCTTGTTGTACAGCTATGGCGGCCACATACACCTTCAAGGTGGAGGGGGACTGTCACCCTTCCAGTCTCTCCTACAGGAAGCAAAGCACTTACCCAACTGCACATCCTTGGGGGTCTTCGCATTGGGAAGAACACCAACTCACGAACAAACGACACCTCAGGGCATAAAGCTGCCTCATAGAGGGACCCTGGACTGAGTGATCGTGTTTACCACTGCTGGTGGCAGGCCACTTAGGTCTTCCTCGTCCCATCCAAGGGCCAGATATGGAGGTTCCAGGGAGGTGGTGTCACAAGGAGTGTGATGTCTGGGTGTATTTGCGCAGCCCCTGGGGCCATCTGTGTGCCAGCGCGTCTGTCCCAAGGGGAATGTGAGAGCGAGCAGTGGGAGGATTCCAGGAAAGCAAACTGGTCCACCTGTGCTTTGCTGAATCGACTCCAAATCAGATGGACCACCTGCGGGTGGAGTCTCCACTCTCGACTGAGCGTCACCTGCTGCGAAAGTGTGTCCACTGTGGTGCCTACCTCAGTCGCTGCTGACTGCAGAGGAGGAGATGGCTTGCGAATTGTTATATGCGACGTCCCCCGTATGTCCGGTGAGTGGCATGCAAATTCTACTAACCAATTCTCATTGGCCTTTTATCAAAGATCAGAGTGTTTAGGGCTCAGAAGAGCGACCCCTAGTGTCACAACATCAACACAACATAATAGTAGGGTCAAAATTTGTGTCTAACTAGACATCAAATTGCAATTTTTGGTTGAAGCATAGATGAATGACATAAATGATGGCAAAGTATTTTGCTGAATAAGAACTAAACACAGACGCAAACTTGTCTCAGACCATTGTGTAATGTGTGAAGATGTGTGACTATAAAAATATTATAAATAATATATCTATTTCACTACACTACAAATCAGTTAAGAAAACTTTGGAAATCAACTATTTAGTTTTTAATTGCGAGTTACCTGGAGTTGGTTCAGAGTAGCTGTTAGACATCAGCACTAAAAGTAAAAAAAAAAAAGAAATTCCATTAATTCAACACAACACAATTCAATACAAATTAAAAACTGAAACTAAGTGTTTATGCTTAAAGTTTATTGTAGTTCAAATAATTGTGTTTAGTTTTCTACTCATTTCTATGTGGATTCATCAGTTGACTGATGTTGGAGATTCAGTGTGTGACCTCATCAAACACACATCTGCAGGACTCACAGGTGAATTTAGATGTGAATTCACTGATGGGGTGAATACAGATCTGTTTGCATTAAGCCAAAACCATCATGTGAGGATGAAAATAAATGTGTTGTGGTTTGTTGACAAGCACCATTACAGTACCATGTACACTCACCTAAAGGATTATTAGGAACACCATACTGTGTTTGACCCCCTTTCGCCTTCAGAACTGCCTTAATTCTACCTGCCATTGATTCAAGGTGCTGAAAGCATTCTTTATAAATGTTGGCCCATACTGATAGGATAGCTTTTGCAGTTGATGGAGATTTGTGGGATGCACATCCAGGGCACGAAGCTCCCGTTCCACCACATCCCAAAGATGCTCTATTGGGTTGAGATCTGGTGACTGTGGGGGCCATTTTAGTACAGTGAACTCATTGTCATGTTCAAGAAACCAATTTGAAATGATTCGACCTTTGTGACATGGTGCATTATCCTGCTGGAAGTAGCCATCAGAGGATGGGTACATGGTGGCCATAAAGGGATGGACATGGTCAGAAACAATGCTCAGGTAGGCTGTGGTATTTAAACGATGCCCAATTGGCACTAAGGGGCCTAAAGTTTGCCAAGAAAACATCCCCCACACCATTACACCACCACCACCAGCCTGCACAGTGGTAACAAGGCATGATGGATCCATGTTCTCATTCTGTTTATGCCAAATTCTGACTCTACCATCTGAATGTCTCAACAGAAATCGAGACTCATCAGACCAGGCAACATTCACAGCGGTCATTATCACAGCTGTGTACATCCCCCCACAAGCCGACACAGACCGGGCACTCAGGGAACTGTATGGCAGTATGGGTCAGCAGGAAACCGCGCACCCTGAGGCCGCGTTCATTGTTGCCGGGGACTTCAACAAAGCCAACTTCAAAACAATAGCACCAAAATTCCACCAACACATCAGCTTTAACACACGAGGGGACCGGGTTTTGGATCATTGCTATTCTCCTTTCCGGGATGGCTACAAATCCCTCCTCCGCCCACCATTTGGCAAATCTGACCACTCCTCCGTTCTGCTTCTGCCCGCTTACAGGCAGAAACTGAAAAGGGAAGCACCCGCCCTCAGGACGATCCAGTGCTGGTCAGACCAATCAGACTCTGCGCTACAGGACTGTTTTGATCACGTGGACTGGGAGATGTTCCGGTCCGCCTCAGATGACGACATCGAGGTTTGCGCTGATAGCGTAACGTGTTTCATCAGGAAGTGCGTAGAGGTTGTTGTTCCAACCAAAACAATACGAATCTACCCCAACCAGAAACCCTGGGTTAACGGCGATGTTCGATGTTCACTTACTGCGCGGACCACCGCTTTTAATTCCGGGAACGCGGAGGAGCGTAAACAAGCCAGTTATGCCCTCCGTAACTCCATCAGTGCAGCCAAACGCCAGTACAGGCACAAAATTGAAGAACAGTTCAACACCACTGACTCTAGAAGTATGTGGCAGGGAATTAACATCATCACGGACTATAAACAGAATAAAAACTCCGCCATGAACACCGTTGCCTCTCTCCCGGACGAGCTTAATACTTTTTATGCTCGTTTCGAGGACAACAACAACACCGCCCTCGCGGAGAGAGCACTCGCGGCCGACACTACAGATGATGGTTCACCCTCCGTCTCTGTTGCGGATGTAACCCGATCCTTTCGACGGGTGAACATTCGCAAAGCCGCGGGTCCAGACGGCATTCCGGGCCGCGTCATCAGAGCATGCGCGAACCAACTGGCTGGTGTTTTTACGGACATTTTCAACCTGTCCCTCTCCTTGTCTGTAGTCCCCACATGCTTCAAAACATCAACTATTGTGCCTGTACCGAAGCAAACCAAAATCACCTGCTTAAATGACTGGCGTCCTGTTGCCCTCACCCCCATCATCAGCAAATGCTTCGAGTGGTTGATCAGAGATCACATCTGCTCTGTTCTGCCCACCTCTCTGGACCCATTACAGTTTGCCTACCGCAACAACCGCTCCACTGATGATGCCATTGCATCTACACTACACACTGCTCTCTCCCACCTGGAAAAAAAGAACACATATGTGAGAATGCTGTTTGTAGACTACAGCTCAGCATTCAACACCATAGTGCCCTCCAAGCTTGATGTGAAACTCCGGGCTCTGGGCTTAAACAGCTCGCTGTGCAGCTGGATCCTGGATTTCCTGTCAGGCAGACGTCAGGTGGTTAGAATGGGCAGCAACATCTCCTCATCACTGACCTTCAACACTGGAGCCCCGCAGGGCTGTGTTCTCAGCCCACTCCTGTATTCCCTGTACACACATGACTGTGTGGCAACACATAGCTCCAATGCCATCATTAAGTTTGCTGACGATACGATGGTTGTAGGTCTGATCACTGATAATGATGAAACGGCCTACAGAGAGGAGGTGCACACTCTGACACGCTGGTGTCCGGAGCACAACCTCTCCCTCAACGTCAGTAAAACCAAGGAGCTTGTGGTGGACTTCAGGAAGAAAGACAGAGAACACAGCCCCATCACCATCAATGGAGCACCGGTGGAGAGAGTCAGCAGCTTCAAGTTCCTCGGTGTCCACATTACTGAGGAACTCACATGATCCGTCCACACTGAGGCCGTTCTGAAGAAGGCTCACCAGCGCCTCTTCTTCCTGAGACGGCTGAGGAAGTTTGGAATGAACCACCACATCCTCACACGGTTCTACACCAGCACTGTAGAAAGCATCCTGACTGGCTGCATCACCGCCTGGTACGGCAATAGCACCGCCCACAACCGCAAAGACCTGCAAAGGGTGGTGCGAACGGCCAGAAACATCATCGGAGGTGAGCTTCCCTCCCTCCAGGATATATATAACAGACGGTGTGTGAAGAAAGCTCGGAGGATTATCAAAGACTCCAGCCACCCGAGTCATGGGCTGCTCTCACTGCTTCCATCAGGCAGGCGGTATCGCAGCATCAGGACCCGCACCACCCGACTACATGACAGCTTCTTCCCACAAGCAATAAGACTTTTGAACACATGATCTCTCACGATCTACAATCAGCACTGCACTTTATTAATCCTCATTTGTCAATATATTCTCGCTCCCATTCAGTTAATGTGTATAATATATATATATATATATATATATATATATATATATATATATATATATATATATATTTATACCATTACATAGTGTATGTGTATTCTACATTGTGTATTGTGTACATTTGATATGTTAATTGTTGTGTAGGTATGTGTACATTTGTTATGTAAATTGTTTTGTGTATATATGTTGTTATTGTAAAGTGGTCAATGTCTCGTCACTGTCATTACTGCAATGTTGATCGGAACTGCACACAAGAATTTCACCTGCTGTTGCACTCGTGTACACAGTAGTGTGACAATAAAGTGATTTGATTTGATTTGATTTTTCCAGTCTTCAACTGTCCAATTTTGGTGAGATCTTGCAAATTGTAGCCTCTTTTTCCTATTTATAGTGGAGATGAGTGGTACCCGGTGGGGTCTTCTGCTGTTGTAGCCCATCCGCCTCAAGGTTGTGCATGTGGCTTCACAAATGCTTTGCTGCATACCTCGGTTGTAACGAGTGGTTATTTCAGTCAAAGTTGCTCTTCTATCAGCTTGAATCAGTCGGCCCATTCTCCTCTGACCTCTAGCATCAACAAGGCATTTTCGCCCACAGGACTGCATACTGGATGTTTTTCCCTTTTCAAACCATTCTTTGTAAACCCTAGAAATGGTTGTGTGTGAAAATCCCAGTAACTGAGCAGATTGTGAAATACTCAGACCGGCCCGTCTGGCACCAACAACCATGCCATGCTCAAAATTGCTTAAATCACCTTTCTTTCCCATTCTGACATTCAGTTTGGAGTTCAGGAGATTTTCTTGACCAGGACCACACCCCTAAATGCATTGAAGCAACTGCCATGTGATTGGTTGATTAGATAATTGCATTAATGAGAAATTGAACAGGTGTTCCTAATAATCCTTTAGGTGAGTGTATATGCCAATATTCAGTATATGTTTCACACTCAAATATAAGTGAGAAATGAGAGCAGTCTGCAGGACTCGATAACAGATCTGACATCAGAGCGACAGTTTGAACCAAAGATGCACCTGCTTACTAGTGTCACAAAACACAATACCTACTGTATGTTGTAAAATTAATAATCAAAGATAAATACAATTCCATTATCTCAATATGTAAAAGCATTGAAAAGTAATTGCCTAATATTTCTGTTTGGTGTCATTAGCCTAGTTTCCATCCACTTTTCGCGCTATTTTGTTATCGACAAATTAAAAATGAGAGAAAAAAATTGTGACATTTGCCACCTTCTGCCCATTTCCATTCAAATGACCTTTGTCACATAGGTTTTGTTTTACCACAAAATAAATCTCCCCTGAAGCCGTTTACATTCAGTGTCCATTCAAAAGTATTTTGGGAAACTTTCAGTCTCAGTATAAGGACCATCAATCGATGTGTATATGATGTGTGCACAGATATTAAAGAAACATTGATGCAGTGTAATATCAGGGTTTACATATATGATACATTCCTGATATTCAATATTTTGAATAATCATCTAATCTAAAGCAACGCCATCACAACTGCATTATTTCCTGCATATTTCCTTTTTTTTATTTATTTTATTTAATACAGAGAATTTTGCCAGCATTTTTTCAAAAGTAAAATTAAACAATAATTTAATAATAGAATTGGGCTGTAAGTGCACTGATGCTTTTCTCCTAGAATTGTGTACTTATTTTTATTTAATTAAACTTTAATAAATAAATGGATGGATACTGCTATTAAATTAATCAAACAGTGGTCAATGTGCACGTTTTGTTTTGTGTTGCACTCCTGGAAGTGTCACATTTGCAGATCGACTTATAAAAGTGTAATTACATTACTGATATTTCTAACTGCAAAGCAATCTGGCAATCTTTCTACACAGACATACAAGCACAAACGACAGAAAATAAAACTTATCAACAAAACTTTTATTTGACTTGAAAGAACGAGTCGACTCAGAGAGTGATTTGTTCAGTTTGGCGTGCACAAAATCCGTGCTCGTGTTTCGTTCATTTGATGCAGGACAGATGCATATCTGTACAGGAAACAGAAATTACTATTTCATGTCCTGAGTCTGTCTTCTATGGAGCCTCTAAAGGCCTCATAATGACAGTCTCTAAACTGTAAAATAATATTGAGCTGGTTTTACTCAAAAAAAAAAAAAAAATTGAGGCAACTTTTTGCATCAGCTTTTTTGAGTATTTTGAACTAAACAGTTTTTTTTGTTTGACATATTAGATTTCACATGTAATGCCAACTCAAATGAATCAATTTACAGGCCTTTTTTAAGGTAGAGAGGCAATATTTATCTTGTTGGGAACCACCATTATCAAGTAATATAAAAAAAAAAAAATTCAGACAGGTTACACATATTATTAAGTTAGTTACGCTTGATTTTCAAATCCATTTCTTTTATTTTCCAAGTTTCCCAATAAAGCCTATTTATTATAAAAGTTTACTCAACAAGTGTTTGAAAAGAAATTCTACATATTTATTCATATTACAATATAAAAAATGTATTAAACATTTCAACAGCAATACATTTGGAGAAAAAAAAACTACTTATAGAACACAAATGGGAGAACAAAGAAACCGGTTTGGTATCAGTAATTATTATTTCACCATGAACTACAGTTATATTTGTTCTTAATGTTAAACACTAAATAAAGTTTAGAAAAGAGTACATTAAATGTGAGTGGACTACGCCCCTGTATGTAACCATTCATCAGTAATGTATGGACGTCAGTGGCTCATTTTGCTCAACATATGGGTAGAGGGGCACACATTCATCACAAGAGTGCGCACTTCTGACAAAAAATAAATAAAAAGTCCTCTTGTGTGGCTCCGCCTGTCAAACACCTACATCACCAATGCTACATACGGCCCTGGTCTTCCTGTCCCCTTTATTGGCACATTACAGGAAAATAGTTTGAAGTAGTCTAAATATCACCTTAATAATTATATGTCTAATTTAAGTCAAATTTCACAACAAAGCTTCTGCTCATAGACTCTCAGCCAGATAATGAAGACAATATTACAACAATAGGGCCTCCTGCACATTACTCAAACATGTTCAATAAGAACAGCAGACAGACCGTAGATTAATAGAGAAGTTGAGAGTGATCTTGTTCTTAAAGGGATACTTCACCTCTGGGAAGATGAATGTGTATTTAAAATTGGTCATTTATATAGTATAAATGTGAAATTATTTTTGAATTTGAAGCATTCTAGACAGAGAAAAGGCAGAAAATTTATTTTTTACACATGTGGCTGAAAGACAACTTCCAGAATGCACTTGCTTTGCTGCCCTTACGAGGCCACTCCCAAACCACGCCTACCGGTTACAGGCGCCAGTATCTGAAAATATAAGGACATTCTAAAACGCTTAACGTGAAAAACGCTTAACGTGGCTTACTGTACTAAGACAGTGATATTAAAAGACCAAACTCAGTACACATCATATTAATAAACCATACTATGTATAAAAAAATAAGATGAGTCCAAAATATGAACGCAACGCGTTTAATTACACGTTAAGCATTTTCTTCCCATAGAAAGCTGTTATAAGAAAACGCTTAACGTGGCTTACTATACTAAGACAGTGATATTAAAAGACCAAACTCAGTACACATCATATTAATAAACCATACGATGTATAAAAAATAAGATGAGCCCAGAATATGAACGCAATGCATATGATACAACTATGCTACATCGTGACTCTATAAATCGTGAGTTAGTTGATAAACTGACTGACTACGCGGGAAGAACATTATAATTCCATGTGTCCAAACTCTGTACATGACGTCTTAGTATAAGAAAAACAAACAAAATACTCACTTTACACTAAGCCGTCCGTTTGTCCCAGCGGGCTTTGGCTGGCGTTTCCAATTTATCTTCGGGATCCTAAAATAAGTTTCCAGGACTCCCCTGTCTATGTGTGATACAAAACTTGGGTGCTCAGTTATACATGCTCAAGTTAGCGGTGCAGTTTCATCAGCGGATTCAGCGATCTCGTCCAGTATCGCTGAAATTCGCGACAGCAATAGGACTCTCTATCTGTTTCCATAGGCGCACAGCGAGAGCACTGACACCACCAGTCCGCCCCAACTCGAGTCTGAATATAATTTAACACTCTCTTCCTCCTGCCTGCCAAGCAGGTTTTGCTCCCCTGCTACAGCAGCTGCTCCAGCTGCCTCTGTTCATCGCTGTATTGCGGCTCGTACGGGTAGCGCGAGCATCAGATTCTCGCAACAGATCTTCGTAATCCCCTTCTGCCATTTCAACTTCAAAACTACCTTCAGCCATCGTGATTAGTCTACTTTTATACAAACTTTCTACACAGAGCAAGAGCCTGTTTTCTTAGCTTCTACAGAAAGATGGCTGACACTGTCTTCACATTCTGTGAGTGAGATCCCGCCCCATATGGGCGTGGTGAAAACATGCCAGAATACTGGCTGTAGTTTTAAGCCTCTGGACCAAAAATCCTCCGATGACGCAAAATGACGATATTTGCGTCATCGGAGGATTTTTTCCAGACTAAAAATAAATAAATCTCTGGTCTCAGGGGGATATGAGGGGGGGGGGGGGGGGGGTTGGGAGCTCGGTAATTAGAAAATACTACTGGTTTTCTACTGATACAAAGCTTAATGCTAAATCCTGAAGTAACCCTTTAATGTTAAACAGTAAATAAAGTTTAGAAAAGAGTACATTAAATGCTATTGGTCTATGCCCCTGTATGTAAACATTTATCAGTAACGTACATTAGTGGCTCATTTTGCTCAACACAGGGGTAGAGGGGCACACAGTCATCATGAGAGGGTGCACTTCTGACAAAATAAATAAATAAATAAACAATCCTCTTGTGTGGCCCCACCTGTCAAACGCCTGCATCACCAATGCTACATACGGCCCTGCTCTTCTTAGCCCCTGGTCTTCCTGTTCCCTTTGTTGGCACATTACAGGAAAATAGTTTGAAGTAGTCTAAATATCACCTTAATAATTATTTCACAACAAAGTTTCTGCTTATAGACTCTCATACAGATAATAAAGACAATATTACAACAATAGGGCCTCCTGCACATTACTCAAACATGTTCAATAAGAACAGCAGACAGACCGTAGATTAATAGAGAAGTTGAGAGTGATCTGAGAGCTCAAGATGGAGAGAGTCTATTTAAAGATACAGCACATACAACACCAACTCGCGGAAACAGAAATATGTCTGATTCAACAGACAATCCAAAGATTATTACTATAAAATAAGATACAAGTATATAAAATATGAAGAGATGAAAGACATCAAAGTTACAACATGTACACAAGTCCATCATCTTTCACATGAACACAGACAGATGCATTTGATCTGTAACACACAGTAATAACTGCAGTCTTCACTCTCATCATCACTATAACACAAAACATTATTTATATATGAACAGAATAAAGATGAACACTGAGACAGTAAATCTACAGTATAGACCTGTGCACCCACATCACCATCATGTGTTTCACACACACACAAATAACAGAAGATAATATAGAATATAATAAAACACTCACAGAGTATAAGAGGCAGCACACTGGACTCCATACTGTCACATTAATGAACTGTTTCAGCTGTGCTGTCTGTCTAAACCAAACACTTCCTGTGTTCAAACGTCATTTCACACTTCAGAGACAGAAATAAAAGGGGCGATGACAAGAGTCTATAGACCAATGCATGCACAACACACAATAAGACATTTAACTTCCCTTTTAGTGCATTCAAGCTGTTGAAGATGTTCCTCTTTAATTTGGGCAAAGACTTGAACATGAACATCTAAACACACACATGCAAATCATGTCAACTGAATCAGACACACAATAACAGAACAGCAGTTGAAAATTGCCTATGTACAGCATATAGCACATGGTGAGTGTGCAACCAAAATCACCAGGAAGGAAATTAAGATTTGATGCATATTAGGGAATATAAACAAGACCAAAATACACAATGGACTTTTATTTTGAAATGTTTCTGCTTCCTGCTGCTCAAACAGTCATAAGTCAGTAAAAAATATCAGCAGAACAAACTCAAATCTGAAAAACCGCTGAAACAAACAAACAAACAAAACAAATCATTATTATTGAGTCCTGCAATACATTGAACACAACTGACTGAACTGCACAATTCTTGATCAATTATGATTCAACTTTTATTTACACACACCAGACCTTACACACATAATGGAAACAGATGAAACCCACAGAGCTGAAACCACAACCACTAGTCCACTGAACTCTTTTAGACTCTGAGTTCTGAGTGTGTTTGATTACAATGAAAACTCTCTTAAACTCTCTCAGTATCAGGATGTTAAAGGAGTTAAATAAGATGCTGAAAGTCTGACCTGTCAAGACAACAGTGTGAAACTGCTGCACCAGATCTGATATCACAACATGTTCTGATTTCCTGGAAACAAACACAAACAGAAAAACTGTGAAAACAGAGTGAGAATGTTTAAAGCCACATATGAAGAGAAGATTGTGATAATGATAAAACAACAACATGGAAAAACAAGACATGCAATTACTAGAAAATTAAAAGCTCTCCATGTTTTACACCACATGCAGGTATTGCATTTAAGTTTTAATTTAAATCACATTGATTTTGAACTTTCTGACATAAGACTTCATTGCATCTGTTGTAAATAAGTTAATTGTATAATCAAATTTGTTTTAACATCTACCTAGACAAATAATAATGTATTTTGGGGCGGCTGTACCTCAGGTGGTAGAGCGGGTCGGCCACTAATCGCAGGGTTGGTGGTTCAATTCCCGGCCCACATAACTCCACATGCTGAAGTGTCTTTGGGCAAGACACTGAACCCCAAGTCGCTCCCAATGGCAGGCTAGCACCTTACATGGCAGCTCTGCCATCATTGTTGTGTGAGTGTGTGTGTGAATGGGTGAATGAGTCACAGTGTAAAGTGCTTTTAAAACCTCTAAGGTTAAAATAGCGCTATATAAGTGCAGACCATTTACTATTTTGGACATTTTAATTAACATAACAACAGATCCAGTGAAAATATGTGCAGCAATGAAATGATCAAGAAATTTGATGACACAATGTCGAGTGAGTGACAGATAGGGAACGTCCTTGTTATTTTTGTATCCTCTGTTCCCTGTTGGAGGGAACCAGACGTTGTGTCCCTCCTGCCACAACACTGAACTACCCACTGAAATGGCCGGGACCTTGTCTTGGCTCATCAGCACAAAACCTGAATGAGCGGTATGCACGTCCCCTCCTTTATACCCGTATGTCTGGGGAAGTGGCATGTAAATACCACTCGCCAATTCCCATTGGCATTTTATCAAAGATCAGAGGTGTCTCTGGCTCTCAAGAGTGACCCCTAGTGTCACTACATCGACACAACGTCTCGTTCCCTCCATCAGGGAACAGAGGTTACGAAAGTACCCAAGAAGTTACTACAAATTCCTTTTATTGCAGACACCAGTTTCACTGTTACTGAAGTATTTGTCCCCTGTGAAATTACCACCAACACTCGACATGCACAGAACATGCTTTAACGTTTGTGTTCCACAGATGAATCACGAGACATGAAGAATATGAACAGTGTGAATGAAATAAATTTACTCAGAGAAAACTGTGATAAATGCAATATAACAAATGTGACAGGAATCATGCAAAGATGACCATTATACATCAAGTTCACTTTTACTATTTTATTTGCAATTATCAAAATTAGCTTTAAAGATATTCTCAATAGAAAAACGAATAATTCAAGTGAAATAAACTGCACGATTTTAAGCGGTGAACTGAGCCAGAAATAAACACGTGACGTGGCTTTGGCTCCTCCTTCAGTGTTTCTTCAAGGTCACGTGAACTGAACTAGTGTTTTAAGTCGTTTATGAATAAAATGGACCTTCAAATGTTTATTGTATTATTCTCAAAAACATGATCCACATTATTTCATTTAAGCTTTTCTTTTATTTAAACTTTATTTATATCTGGCTACAATCACTTCAGATTATTGAAATTGGTCATAGTGGAGTGATACTAAATTAATAATATACATTATTTTATCCAATTATTTTCTCAAACACTTAAAATTATAAAAGTCTCTTAATCATGTTTTAACGTGTGTATGAAGAACTTTGAAATTACACAGTTGTGCGCGATATATGAAGACTAATTTATTTTCTCAATCAGAATAATACAGAAAATAATAAAGAATGGAAACAGGAAGAGAAATAAAGGAACTGAATGATGTTGGTGATGGTAGTTGTCAATCACGAGATGATGGGCGGGATTAACATGTAAAAGTTCCTGATTGGCTGTTCTGAAGTTCAAAGAAAGCTGAATGTGTCCAATAAAATCATTTCAGGGGTCCCATAAAGACACACAATCATCAGCTGTTCATTACTGAACTCAGACAGTGCTTGTGTGAGATCCAATCAGAGAGATGACAGAAACTGCCCCGAAAAGAAACCTGCAGCAAAACCCCAGAAAACGGGCCCAAGTGTCGGTGATCTCATCATCAAAACTGTGTCCGCATCATAGACTGTAAAAAAGAATGGACGTAGTGTCCGTGACGTCACCCGTAGGTTTCTGAAGAGCGTTTTTGAAGCCTAAAGTGGGCGGGGCCGACCGTCGCCATCTTGGTAACGCGTCACTCCCGGAAAAACGAAAATGGGCAAAGAGGCGGGACGTGGGTGGAGCCGAGGAGCCTGCTGCTGAAACCACGCCCGCCTAGCTCGACACGTTCAAGTTGTCTTTGGATGGACGATATTGGCGGTTTATTTTGAAACGATTCAAACCAAGCTTACTATTGAGGTAAATTAACCTGAACCTACACAACAAAACTTGAAATAACTATTTATATGTTATTGATATTAAACTACACAAAGTTTAAAACGCTGCAGCACTTTTAATACATGTGGTAACGTTTATTTGCAACACTAGATGACTTGCAGAAAACGTTAATAGTTGTCATGAATAAGAATTAACGTTATAACTTTACTTAAAAACTTGCATCTCAAAGAAACAATTTGAAGCAAATCAATTAACCTGCATTTATGAGTGTGTATTGGATGTCAAAAAAAAAATACTTCCAATATAGTCAGTGTTATGTTACGCTATTTATGAAATGCAGGCGTAACGTTAACATTAAAGGGATACTTCACCTCTGGGAAGATGAATGTGTATTTAAAATTGGTCATTTATATAGTATAAATGTGAAATTATTTTTGAATTTGAAGCATTCTAGACAGAGAAAAGGCAGAAAATGTATTTTTTACACATGTGGCTGAAAGACAACAACTCCCAGAATGCACTTGCTTTGCTGCCCTTACGAGGCCACTCCCAAACCACGCCTACCGGCTACAGGCGGCAGCAGTGTTGCCAGATGTACGATAATTATCGTATTTGTACGATAATTTTGACCTCTGTACGATGTACGATCAATAATGAAAAAAATCCCATAATGTACGATAATTTCAGAGTTTTCAGTCGTTCGTCCAAACACACATCCTACCGCTTCTCTCTCGGACCCCGAATCACTTCGCAGGCTCGCCTGCCTGCACGCAAGCACGTATGCTGCGCTCCATGACGGCATCCAATCTGTACCGTAAAAGGATTCCCCAACCAACAACATCTCCCAACACAGCACAAGTGGATGTGGCATCCGATGATGGCAGCGACTTAGAGATCGAATTTGAATCTTTTTTTGTGTTAATTGTGCACTTTTTTTCGGCATATCTTTTGCACTTTGGAAAAAAAAGTTATTCAGACTTCCTTCAGTTAATGTGAGCGTATTATACAGCTTGTTCAAATTAGCTGTAAAATTATTTGGAAAATAAAATTGTTGGAAAATAACTATATTTTATGCGTTTGGTTTGTGTACGATAATTTTTTTAAAAAAAACGATCATTTTGAGGTTTTGGTACGATACTTCAACATTTCTAATCTGGCAACACTGGGCGGCAGTGTCTGAAAATATGATTAGGACATTCTAAAACGCTTAACGTGGCTTATTGTACTAAGACAGTGATATTAAAAGACCAAACTCAGTACACATCATATTAATAAACCATACTATGTATAAAAAAATAAGATGAGTCCAAAATATGAACGCAACGCGTTTAATTACACGTTCAGCATTTTCTTCCCATAGAAAATCGTTATAAGAAAACGCTGTGGAGTAAAAAAAAAAAAAAACTTTTCCTCTCCAACGCCCTTTTGTGTACACGTCCCTTAATAAACCATATATGTATAAAAAAATAAGATGAGCCCAGAATATGAACGCAATGCATATGATACAACTATGCTACATCGTGACTCTATAAATCGTGAGTTAGTTGATAAATTGACTGACTGGAAGAACATTATAATTCCATGTGTCCAAACTCTGTACATGACGTCTTAGTATAAGAAAAACAAACAAAATACTCACTTTACACTAAGCCGTCCGTTTGTCACTGCTTTGGCTGGCGTTTCCAAATACAAAACTTGGGTGCTCAGTTTATGCTCATGTTATCTGTGCAGTTTCATCAGCGGATTCAGCGAACTCGTCCAGTATAGCTGAAATTCGTGACAGCATAGGACTCTCTATCTGTTTCCATAGGACCACAGCAAGAGCACTGACAACACCAGTGACTCCAGCCTCTGTTCATCGCTGTATTGCGGCACGTACGGGTAGCGCGAGCATCAGATTCTCGCAACAGATCTTCGAAATCCCCTTCTGCCATTTCAACTTCAAAACTACCTTCAGCCATCGTGATTAGTCTACTTGTATACAAACTTTCTACACAGAGCAAGAGCCTGTTTTCTTAGCTTCTACAGAAAAATGGCTGACACAATCTTCACAGTGTGTGAGTGAGATCCCGCCCCATATGGGCGTGGTGAAAACACGCGGAATACTGGCTGTAGTTTTAAGCCTCTGGACCAAAAATCCTCCGATGACGCAAAATGACGATTTTTGCGTCATCGGAGGATTTTTCCCAGACTAAAAATAAATAAATCTCTGGTCTCAGGGGGATTTGAGGGGGGGGGAGCTCGGTAATTAGAAAATACTACTCGTTTTCTACTGATACAAAGCTTGATGCTAAATCCTGAAGTAACCCTTTAACTTAGCCTAACATTATATTGACAACGTTTCAGAAGACGTTTATACAGTCTATTCAGCCTACAGCTAATCACAGTCTGTTGGATTCTGGAGTGTAATAACGTTTTAAATACAATTATAAATAATAAATAAATTATTAGAGATAAAATGAATAAATGAATAAAATGCAATTATAATAGAATTTCACTCACCGGAAAAAATGGAGTCCAATCTTCTTGGACGGTCTGTTAATACAATTAACCCCACAGCAAGACATTATAATTGTGAAATAATCTCGAAAAAAAAAAAAAATCACAAACACGGCAGAGATGCCAAGTTTAGTGGCTAAAATTGATTTATTTTCACAGTCAGACAATTAGCTGAGGTAACGTGAGCAGCAGGAATCCACCTGTCACTCAAGTGGCCACGCCCTTAATTATGCGGTAATTAAAGGCTTAATATAATTTAAACGGATTTGTTATAAAAAAAAATTCACCCCCCTCACAGTTGTCATGAAGAGCAAAATAAGCTGTATAGATCCAAGCCACTTTTTGCTCCAGGCTGTAAACATGTTTTTTTCTGCTGTAAAGTTAAGCATTTTAACATGGGGGAGATACAGATTTGACTCACTTTTGCAGCCTGCCTCAAGCGGCCAGTCGATGAATTGCAGTTTAATTCACTTCCGTGTTGGTTTCAAGAGAGAGACGGGGAGGTTGCCGCTTGGTCCGCATCCAAGGAGAGGAGCGGCGTGTCTCTCGCCGCCGGTGGTCCGATGAGGAGAAGAAGAACTCCCGCTTCAAGATCGCCATCAACAGTCTGGTGATTAAAGGGACTCTGATCCAGACCAAAGGAACCGGCGCCTCCCGATCATTCAAGAGCAACAAGAATCAAGCGAGGAATTGTCCATTTTCTCTCCGTTTTGGCCTTCCGTGACGTCCACACTGAGACGGCGTTTTTCTCCACGAAAACTTACTCCAAAGTGGATACATTTAAACGCCGTGTTCGCGTTGTATTGTGGACTGTGAATGCGGATATTTCTGAAAACAATTACGTATTTGTCGTCATGTGACGCAGTCATGTGATCTATACAACCAAAACAATAAAGATGGCGGACGTGTTTATAGCGGCGCTGAGTACATGATACTCGCTTTGATAGCGCTGTTAAAAGAAAGTTACTTTTTGTACAATCATCACATTGTGTTCCTTCAAAGGCGAAGGGAAATTCACTCGTAATTGGTGTCCGGCGACGGAACACGAGGACAATTGCGTTTCAGCCCGTATATGCAACGGCGATTTTCCGCATGCGCAGTAACATGATTTAAGAATTTTCAGTAAATATATTTTGTTTTTGGTCAGACATCTTTAAACTTAATGTCAAATATACCACTATTTTTATTAATTATTATTATTATTTTGTGTTGTTTTTACATCAAATACTACACAGTTGAAAAGAATGAAGGCTCAAATGACTGAAGATAGGGGGAGGGGCTTGAAGTTTAGAGGGAGTGCAGTGATTGGTTGAAATGTTTTGCAGACGTTAACCAATAGGAGACAGACGGGCTTGTTTGAACAGAGTATAAGAGGCAGCACACTGGACTCCATACTGTCACATTAATGACCTTTTTTAAAAACGCTGTCTGTCTTAACCAAACACTTCCTGTGTTCAAACGTCATTTCACACTTCACATACAGAAATAAAAGGGGGGAAGAAAGACAAGAGTCTACAGACCACAAAATAAGATATTTAACTTATTTTAGTGGATTCAAGCTGTTGAAGATGTTCCTCTTTAATTTGATCAAAGACTTGAACATCAACATCTAAACACACACATGCAAATCATGTCGACTGAATCAGACACATTATTTTTTAACAGGAAAGGGGCCCAGAGCAATATAAGGGGTCCTGAATGCTTTGCTATGGCCCTCCCACACTGAAACTGCAGAAGAGAAACAGAGCAGAAGTCAAACCACAACTATGAGCTCATCTCGTTTATTAAACCACTCAAACAAAAGTCATATAAAATAAATTTATAAGATTTATAGCATGTATGTTTATATAGTTGAAAAGAATGAAGGCTCAAATGGCTATATAAACGTTAAGTGTCATTTTAACGTTTTGCTTGATAATATTTTGGCAATCAAACCCGCTATTCGTCGTCTCGCTCGCCGTGTCGGTGTCAAGCGGATCTCCGGTCTGATCTACGAGGAGACTCGCGGTGTGTTGAAGGTGTTTCTGGAGAACGTTATGCGTGATGACGTCACCTACACTGACACGTCAAGAGAAAGACGTCACTGTCATGGACGTTGTGTACGCGCTGAAACGACAGAGACGAACTCTGTCCGGATTCAGAGGATAAACGACTTTATTCTGGAGAAATTAAACGCTCTTTTAAGAGTCACACATCTTCTCACACTAAAGAGTCGATGTTTAAACGGTAGTTGTTTTTCATTTAAATAAATAAGCGGATGAAAGGAAAGTGAATCTGATTATTACTTTGAAACACGAGACGATGGGCGGGACCTTCATTTCCAAGCTTTTGATTGGCTCTTTCCGCCCGTCAATCTAAGAGCTGACCAATGAAATCATTTAGTGGGTTTGATCCATGAAGACACGCAATCAGAGGACGCGTCGACTCCTTTATAAATTAGCATAGAGGGAATAAAAACTTCATGTCAGATGAATATCATTAATGTTTTGTGAGTTTCAAGCGAAGTCGGCACTGATAAAACACATTTAAAAAAACGTCACTAAAACCGCCGGAGAATTACTAGAGCGACTCATTCCTGAAGCAGGTTGATCCTGACACCGGGATCTCCTCCAAGGCGATGGGAATCATGAACTCTTTCGTCAACGACATCTTGGAGCGCATCGGCGGTGAAGCGTCTCGTCTCGCTCACTACAACAAGCTCCACCATCACATGGAGAGAGATCCAGACCGCCGTGCGTCTGCTGCTGCCCGCTGAACTGCACAAACACGCCGTGTCTGAGGCACAGTCACCAAATACACCAGCTCCAAGTCCAATAACATCTGTTCTCCATTAACACAGACACTCTTTTAACAGTCACATGATCTTTACACGAGCTTTGATGTGTCTAAAAGCAACATTACAGTAACTTTTCTTTAACAGAGTAGAAATGGAAGAAGCCCAGCAAGCAATTTTGCGTCTAATAGCTGTAAAAACATAGCCCAGACGTCTAACCAGAGCCCAAGAATAGACCAGTCATCAATTAGACAACAAAATGAGGCTAAATGATTGTTTTCACTCAAATATAACAGATTCTCCTAAATGATAATTCATCCAAACAAATTAAATATAAAGGTTTTATTTAGAAAAACAACATTAACAACTTAGACAACTTACAAAAATATCCAAACATAAAAATGAGCAAATAAAATATTACAAATACAATATAAAGATGAAAAAAAATGGAAAACATCAACTTAAGATAATAAAAATATAAAAGAATGACCAAATAAAAAGTAAAATAAAATAACCTGTTATTTTATAAAACAACAATTAATTGTTTCCTTTATTCCCATAACCACCTGCTCTCCCTGGTGCTTGTTTAAAATGCCCAGAAATTGCATTTCTTATTTCAAATTATTATTTAAAAAAATTATTGCACAAGAAAAGCATTGCTGACATAATTTTTAACTAATTACAGTAATTGTGACAGTCATTCTCTTTTGCTTGGATGCACACTAGAGCTGGGCAATATAGAGTTAAGATACATGTATATCGTTTCCAAAGGAATATTTGAGACTATATAATTTATATCAATATAGACAATTTATATCAATATTAATATTATCAATAATTGACCATTTTTGCCTGCATAATGGTGATGCACTATATATATATATATATATATATATATATATATATATTAGTGCATCACTATTATTTAGCCTAAAAACTGCGATAAGCTCTCTGGTCAATGTTTACGCTCGTGCACACAAACACAGATACACATACCTCTAATGACTGAGAACAATGCAGTGTTTACAAAAGCCTCCTTCTGCAATGGACCACCCCCCTTCATATTGAATTTCGACATGAGGGAATTTCTGAAAACACTAAAATGTAATACAAATGAAGGTGGTTAACAATTGTGGTTAAAGACTGACATTTCAAAATGTATGTTAAAGGAAGTCTTTTTTAAATCTCTGATTTGCGGTGTGCCCACATGAAAGACTTATTCAGTATTGACACCAGAATGTTTGATTAATGTTGCACATTTTGTAGGCTTTACCTGTCCAGCATTCTTCTGGCACTGTCTTTGAGGTTTTTTCCTCCTATTTTGCACAACTTTGCCACCTAAACAACACATGCCAATGTCAGTACTTGGCAGGTAGTATTACAGTATATGCTTCAGTTTACAGGTATTTACCAACCTTAAATGTTGATGCCCACTGACCTGCAAGTTTCCATCACTAACCCTATAAAACTCTATTTCAGCAGATTAAATTATTTTAATACTTTTTATAATTGTTTGGTTTAAATCTTTTATTTTTTTAATTAATGCCATTTTAAATCATGTTTCTTTACACTTTATTAAAAAAATCAATTTGGAGTGTTTCAGACTCAATCTTAATGTACTTAATGTACAATGACAAATATATTGTATTTTTTGGCTTATAGTCTCTTAGTATTCAACAAGTCATTGTTCAGTCATAAATTCAATATTATAGTTCAAATATATTATAGACTGTCAAAAATGAGCGTTTTAGTGAGGAAAAGTTGCTTTGGAGTGTTTTTTTGTGTGTTTTTTTACCATTGCTGCCCGGGTATTCTCACTTTCCAACTGCCTTTCTAGGTATTGGAACTACTCCTCAGTGGCCAAGGTAGGCAGGTGGAACACAGTGTCTGGTTCCACATTTTTACCAATTCTTCTCAGTTCTTCTTTTATTTCTATAAGCTGTGTCAACACTTTTCTTTGGAATCCTAAATGCAACAAAGGCATTGTGTTAATTTCAAATACCATACAAAATAGCATACCAATACTGAGGTATGACGACTCCAATACATGCATAGCAAAAAATGTGCATGAGAATTTGAACACAAATCTCTGCCTCCTCATATATAGGGGACAACAAGTAGGAGAACTGTGGCCAGCTATCACCCAGAAGGTAAAGGATAAAGTAGAGAATCTTTATTTACTCCCACAGTCGATATTCTATTAACAACCCATTGATACTTACTTTTGTCTGTCATTGGGAACTTGTCTTGCTTGTCTGTAAAAAAGGAAACAAACACATGTAATCAATATGCAATTTAAAAAAAAAAAACTTGATTCTCCTAATAAATGGGTAGAAAGTAGTCACGCTGCCCCCTACATTTTCAAACATCGACACATTAAAAGTAATATGTTAATTAGGTTATTTTAACTGATGCTCCTTGACTGAGGTTAACGGGCATAAGCTCAGCTTATAAGTATGTCCATACTAACCTTGGGGATTTCTGCCTTGAGGAGTTCTGGGAGTCCTGGCTGATTGGCGCTCAGTCCTGGTAACTGTAATGAAGTATCGATATATTATTATTTTGAATATTCACATCTGTATTTGACAACTCTGGCAAACTATGTCCATACTAACCTTGGGGATTTCTGCCTTGAGGAGTCCTGGCTGATTGGTGCTCAGTCCTGGAAGCTGTAATGACATTTAAAAAAATATTACTAGTGTACTATTTTCACCATCAAAAAATAATTAAATCTCTGTTATGCTGTGTCCTGACTTATCTGTTTTGTTTTTTCCATTACCTGGGGTTGAGGTGCGTTTTGGTAACTCTAAAAATACGACCCCTGAATGCCTGCTTTGTCCCTGATGAAAGCATATTTGGATTAGAAATACATAAAGATCAGTAACGTTTGTACTAATATTGCATTCACCTAAGAAAACATAAATCAACTCTGTTTTTGTGAATTAAAGAGCAGAGAAGTCATTAATTCAGCAATACAGAGCTCTATTTTTCTGAAATAATGAATTCTCGTTAATTTCAAAAATTCAATGCAATTTATTTCTGCAGGAATTTATTTCTGCAGGATTTTTAGAGTCAACAAATAACAATAATCAAATCTTACTTTTGGGCGTATCAATTCTTGTGGAGTCCAGAGACTAGAGGATATGTCTGTCATGTTTTACTTGTTAACCTCTTGGTTTCTTGACTGGTTGTTCACATAAGTGTAGCTCTAGATGTGAGTGCAAAGATTTTGCAAACGCAAGTTACAAAAACTCTCGGGGCTAATTCTGGCTCTTCCAATCCTAGTGACGTCCCTGAACACAAGCACATATTAGCAACATAAACACATGTAGGATTGTGTTGCATATGATTTTATTCCAAATATCTCTATGTATGGTGATACGTATCATATAGTGAGGTGCCTGGAGATACCCAGCCCTAATAAAGAGACTGAATATATAAAGAATGATGATTTATAGGCATCAATTTGAGATGTATAATTATGAATATGAACATGTCTGTTCAAATAACAATAATCAACACTTTATTCATTCTGAGTGTTGTGTATGGAGTGTGAACATTGTACAGCAGCCAGAACCACAATTTGACAATCTTGAAATGAATGTATGGATTCAGATGGGAATAATTTATTTGTATTTTAAATGTTATTTATTAAATTTACTTAATTTTATTTACGTGCCCTTATCCTGCAGTTAATACACCTGCCACTTATGTATATATCCTATAGACAGAGATGCGATGCCATATTCAATGTACAGTATTCAATGATGTGCTTAGGATATGAAACATGAGGCAGTGAAAATGCATTTTATATCGAGTGTACACAAGACCTCTCCATCAGAAGAAATCCATATATCAGAGTTCTGTCTGATATCCAAAACCAGTCAACATCAACAGCTTGTTATGCTACCTCACTCTCATTCCAGCCCAAGAATCAGCAGGGGAATATACAGAAGAAGACAGGAGATGAAGTGATGGTAATAATGAGCAGAATCTATTATTTTATTATTTATTTTATTCTGGAGAAACTAAACGCTCTTTTAAGAGTCACACATCTTCTCACACTCGTTGATGTTAAAACTTTCATGTTTTCAGTTAAATGTGCAGTAAGATTCAGAAACCCGTGTTATTAATGACAGCTGTGGCCGTTAAGTGAACTGCAGCAGCTCCTGTAGCTCGTGATCTCACACACACACACTCAATAGAGACACGAGCATCGACCAAAACAATGACGTAATGTACAAAGAGACTGAACGTGATTCATGACATCATGCTGACAGATGAGGTAACATAATTAAATTTACACAGTTATGATTGTTTTACTACAAAATTTGAGACTGTATATTATATTTGATTCCCCAGTGCTGGAACAGGGCTTAAACAAAGTGTGGATTTCGGTCTGACTATGAGAGACTGTAGTTTGAAGTAATCACTTTTATTTGTATGATACATTGACAATATACATATGACAGCCTATCGGTGTTAGCTAGCCAGCTTTATAAATAACTGTTAGCTAAATTTGGTGGATGACGACAGAACCTGTTTATAAAATTGACTGTATACTAAGGAAGTTCCTAATTATACATTCGCCTCCTGGCGTGTCGGTCAGAACACAGGATAGGATCCAAACAGCCAAGTTCAATTCAAAGGGGGTTTAATTACACTGAAGAAGTCAAAATGCACAGGCACATGACATGCTGCATATTCATGTTATCAGGTTGATATGAGTGTATATGAGAGTATTTTAATAAGTGTTTATATTGTGTGTGCATGAGTGTGTGTGTGTGTGCATGAGTGTTGTGTGTGTGTGTGTGCGTGTGTGTGTGTGGGGTTCTAAAACTCTCTGTACTGTTATACCTCTAACTAATCACAGGAGATTATGTAATCATCAATAGCAATATACATAACAGGACTATCAGCTTGTAATGTAACGCTCACTACAATATGGCGTTAATATGTAAACACGCAGAAACCGAAACCGAAAGTAAAACGCTGATCGGCATTGAACATCACTTAGGTGAATTACACTTCATTCATGCGAACATAACAGAGTAATTCTAGTCATCATCAACACAGTGACATGTATAAAGACATAATCTGCAATATTATTGCCTCAGGAGTCAGATATCATTGAACAAACACATGTGAAACACTGCGCAGATGACACTAAGATAACGGGAAACACCAGATCTCAATACACTCAATATCAGCGAATAAACATCACATTAACAGTCATGACAGTATCTATAGATTAATCAGAACATATATCAGGGAAATAATTACTCACAGTCACAAGTTATCTTAGCACTTATCATGGGCATGTCTCTCGTGTGTCTCCGCTGTATGCCGTTGATTGACAGGTGCTCTAAGCTCCGCCTCTCCAACACTGAACATTATAAATATGTTGACACAGTTCAATATTGATGTGATTCCGTCACAACTGTCATTTTGATATATCGATGTGCTACTGTTTTATAATAATAGATTGTTTATATTTTCTGTATAACCAAGTTTGTTTATTTGTTTGTTTGTTTGTTGTTTACTCAGAGTTTGTGTATGAGTCAGTGTTGTGCGGGACATTTGCTGTATTTCATCTCTAAGATAATGTTACCTGGTGTTGCAGTTTGTTGTAACTGTTGAATAGCGGAAGAGAAGCTACTGTCTGAGGCTCTCGGGAGCGCGCATAAACGTCACATCCTTTGGATTTTCCCTGCAAAAGCGACCCGCTCCCATCTCATGGAAATCAGTCTACAGCGGGGGTGCCCACACTTTTTTGCGTGATGATCTACTTTTAAAAGACCAACTCGATAAGATCTTCTCAACTAAAAAAAACACAGTTTCATTTTAAAAAATGCTTGTTGGGACTGCATATATCCCTATGAATTAATCTTCTAATTAATAAAAAAATATATAATAATGTTAAATGTTGATATCATTAAGTTTTAACACTAAGCCCAACACACCTACAGCACAATAGATCACAATATCCAGGGCATTTACCTTATTCTGATGACTTGCACTGAATGGAATCAGACAGTTTTGCATAACCCGAGCATTAGCTGCTGCTAGCCTCAAACACTGCTAGCTTCGCAATTTCGTGTCTGTTCTCAGAAGCCCTTGGAAGGCACGAACCTAGTTGTCATGGCAACTGAATAAACAAAAATCTGACCTGGTCAAAATTTACTGGTCGAGTGCAAGTCAGACAGAAACTAAAATAAGGAAATACACTATGATTTTTTTAAATAAACATTTTATGAAAGCACATTTACATTTTGTGCGATCTATCAGCATTGCTTTTGTGATCGACGTATTGGCACTCCAGCGGGAGAAGAAAGGAAAGTGAATCTGATCGTCAATTTGAAACACGAATCGATGGGCGGGGCTTTCATTTCAAAGCTTTTGATTGGCTCTCTTTCCGCCCGTCAATCTAAGAGCTGACCAATGAAATCATTTAGTGTGTTTGATCCATGAAGACACGCAATCAGAGGACGCGTCGACTCCTTTATAAATTAGCATAGAGGGAATAAAAACTGCAGCGCGTCAGATGATCATATGCAGTATTTTATCATCTCAATGTTCAGTGTATCCACCTGCTTTACAAACTCAACTGTTATTGAACTGACACTCTCATTCTCAATGACACTAATTACATACAAAACTATTTCATTGACACTTTTCTACAAATCTTTTATTTTCTTCATCTGGGACTTTAAATATAAGCGGTCCAGAATCTTATTTTTATCTGAATCTCAAGACAAGTTATTCTGAACTTGGCAAAATCATATTTAATAACTTTGTATTGTATTATATAATGTGTTTCCTCAAGGGTTTTCTCTCTATTTAAACATATAGAGTTTATTTCTGGACACAATCGCTGTTGGTTATTTTAACTGAGGACTTTTAAGGCACAATTTTCAGTAAAGCTGCATTGAATCCAAATGTGTTGTGATATGTGCTGTACAAATAAACCTGAGATGACTTTCAAACAGGAGAAATCATGTTTCTTTCATCTCATCAAAACTCTTCCATCCATATTTTATACAAACAAAAACAGAGAGATGAAAATGACACTTTATTATTGACATGTTTTACATAAAGAGTGAGGAGCGAAACAATCATGATGTCAAATATTGTTCAGATTTAAATGTCTTCAGTTGTTTTGAAGAAATCATCTTTTTCTCCAGTGCAAAATATATTTACTTTATGACATTAATAATCAAGAGTTTAAGATCGTATTTAAATCTGTAAGAAAGCATAAAGTCCAGAATATTTCAAACACAAAGACACACTTATTTAAAGTAGGAAACATCTGGGGCCTCATTTATAAAACTTTGCGTACACTGTAAACCCTAATGTTGTCTTTACTTAAACAATCAAGTGCACTTGACTAAACATTACTTTAAATTTAGCATTTTGGCCCTGTCACTCAAAAATATAAGTCCAAATAACTTATTTGCCTTCAAAATACATAAACGTAAGATTTCAAGTGCTGTGAGCTCAAAATCATGATTAATCCTTACAAAAGGTCATTTTTACAAATGTTTTTTTTCTTGACTGTGAAATGATGGCCTACATTCATACATGCTTTCTTCAAGTGCAAGGTGTCATTCTTATTTTAACAGAAAACAAATGGCTTTCATTATATTACAATTATTGATCGTAATGGAAATAAACTGATTTATTTTTTTTATTTTTTTTTAAAAAACCTGATGTTTTTGTAATACTGGGGGTTGCACAGTTTTCACTCAGTAGCCTTTTAATACAAGCTCATACATTTGTATAAACAGGCACGAGACGTGCACATATATGCCACGTGCCAAAATGCATGAAAGAGTTCCTCACAGCCACTTCACAAGTCTCATTAAAAAATATACAAAATAACAGAAATACAGCAACGACATATTATGTTTAACGTTAAATCAAATTCATTTCAAATCGGTTTAATTAAAATGTCTCTCTCTGGTCTTCCTTTGATGCGATTGGCCACGCAAGTAGTTCTGCCTGGCAACAAGAGAACTAATGCACTGATTGGTGGATTACAAAGTTGGTGATTTTCGCATCGTCCGTTGCTGACCCCAGTGCAAATTTCAAGACGGGAGTTTTCTTTGCGTACCATTCTCGGTAAGTACAATTAATAAGATATAAAGTTATTTTGTGTGACTTTTTAAAACTGAAATATGTTTATTTAAATCATTGCATGGTTCTATAATAAAAGAGAACGCAGCCATAACTTGAATTACAATATTTCCTTGTCAAACCTTTTCAACATAACGTTAGCCTCTAATTAACGTTATTTTATTGATGGTTTTGTGATGATAACTGCGATATCAAACGATTCTTAATTTTATTAGTAATAGTTATTAGTAAAATATAAACGTAATCATTGTGTAATCGTGTATTTCTCGGCAAAAGAACATGGCAGCTAAGTTACTTGAGACCAGTTAACGTTAGTGATGTTTTTTTTCTGGTCAAACTTTGACAACCTCGACATTAATTAACGATATTTTCTTCATGATTTTGTGAGGGTATGATTATTGTAATGTCAACAGCTTATTTCTTATTTTACCTGTGAGATACATATTTGATGATTTTTTTTTCCTGTGCAAGAAAGAACATGGCAGCTACTGCTTAGACCATGTGGGTTATTTTCCCGGGCAAACTTTGTCAGTTTCACCAGTAATTGACAATATTTTCATGATACATTTCTGATTGATTGAAAAATCGACTTATTTGATATTTTGACTTGTAAAACGTAGTTCGTTAAGTGTCTATCATAAGTTATAAGAACATTGTTACTATAGCTACGAGTCTACAACGAATTAGTGATGTTTGTTAGAGGTAAAGTTAACGTCTCGCTTGTCACCAATAATTAGCTACAAAGCGATTTAGTCATATCATCTGATCTAGGCTACCTTTCAGGATGTTTGCCTTTTCTTTTCTTTTTTAATCGGAGACCTTAGGTGTATTTTGAGTAACTCTGTAAGATAACCATTTTAATTATAATGTAATTTTCTTTGTTTGACTTTGTAAAACTTAATATTTTCAACTGTTTTTCTGTTACAGGTGATATGAGACAAGAACATGTGGAAATGTAAGTGTTGCATTTTTAACTCTGCAAAAAGAGGCCTCTACATTTATTTCCTAATTATTTAAAGCACGCTATGTGCTTCTCTATGTGCATGCTAATGTGATTATGTGACCTGCCCTTGTCTCCCCCCAGATCTGCTTGGAGTTCAACAGAATTACTGGCAAAAACCTAAAGCAGGAATTCTACGAGAACCTTGATAGATATAGTCCACGGTTCATGGACCTTTTTAAAGCCAAAAGGGGGACTCCTGGTCGGTACTTGGCTAACTTTTTAAATCAAATGAAGGTTAGTAATTTTCAAGTTGTTCCAAACCTGTACACATTTCTTTGTTAACGCTGAACACAAAGGAAGATATTTTGAAAAATGTGTGTAATTGAACAGTTTTGGGTACAATTGATGTTCTTAGTATTTCTTTTTAGCATGTAGAAGTCAACGGTGGCCCAAAACTGCTTGGTTACAAACATTCTTCAAAATGTATTCTTCCTTTGTATTCAGCTGAGCAAAGAAATTTATACAGGTTTGGAATAACTTGAGGGTGACTAAATGATGACATAAAATTCATTTTGGGGGAACTATCCCTTTAGCATTTAATTTTGTCAGCATTTAATAATATATTCTCATAAAAGTGCTTCAAATACATTGATTTGTTGTTAGTTGTTCTGGCATTAATGGAATTTCGTGTTTTCCTCTAAAGTCAGCCGAGCCAACGGAGGTCCGAACCCTTGTGATTCGAGGACTACCTATCATGCTTGGAGATGATGATGACTCTTTCTTCAAGTCATGTTTAGTAAGTGCATCTGTTCTTAACCTGTTTACATTAAAAGAACCACCTGTGCTCCCATTAGTCTAAGCATTTGTCAAGCATTTGAAAATCATGTTGATTTTAAAGCAATAGTTAACCCAAAAATGGAAATTTGCAGGAAATGTTCTCACCTTCCGACTATTCAAGATGAAGATGAGTTTGTTTCTTCATCTGAAAAGATTTGGAGAACTTTAGCATTACATCACTTGCTCACAAATTGATCCTCTTTAGCGAACAGGTGCTCGTTCAAACAGCTGATAAAAACATCACAATAATCCACAATTAATCCACACGTTCGCTCTTTGGACTCTTACTTACAACACCCGTTCGCTACAGAGGATCAATTTGTGAGCAAGTGATGTGATGCTACAGTTCTCCAAATCTGCATTTTCATGTTTGGGTGAACTATTCCTTTAAAATACAAATGTAGCCAAGTCTTCAAATTAATCAATGTCATTTATACTGCATATTTAAAAAAATAAGTATTGTCTTTGCTGGAAACGTGCATTTTCATAAAGTCAAATGCATACTTGTCCATATAATTTGGGATTAGGGTTCGTGCTTTGTGTTTTTAATAAATCTAGTTCACGTTCTGATAAACATGCATTGATTAATATTTGATCCCTGATCGCAATGCTCTATTTATGCCTGTTTTTTCACTAGGTGTCTGATCATCGCAACTCCATCCTTGATGTGCCAGTGGGCATCTTATTTGAGGACACTGAACTCCAGCTCCACAATTCCTTGCATTTAACTTCTACGATTGGAATAATACTTGAAGGTCAAGTGGTGATGGAAAAAATGCAGGACCTCCCACAGGCTATGTGTCTCCTCTTCGGTCTGATCTACGCACTAGACCTGAATTACCCAAAATCACTTGCCAACACGTTTGATTTCATCCAGCGTGTGCTAATGTCAATGGGACAGAATTCTCTCAAGCCTAAATTGCAGTCTCTGGCAAACCAGCTTTTTGTTTAAAAAAAAAAACGTCACTGAGACTTTAACACCACTGTGAGAATTTTCTACAAATGATTTGCAAGAGATAATATGGTATATTGTTACCATTGTTACTACCTCTTCAGTTTGTGACTTTAATATCACTGACAATGTTTTGTTTTTTCCCCTCGATTTACTCCATTATCCATTTTATGATGGAACAAATGGTTTAAATTGTTAAATGCTCAAAGTTCTATAATGTGCAGTAGTTTAGTATATTGTTACCATTGTTGGTACCTCTACAGTGTATAATATTTCAATTACAGTATAGTTTGTACTGTAATATTGTGCAAATATTTGGTCAAAGACACTGACTATGGTCAGTATGTTTTATTTTAGTTTGCTGTGATTGCTTAAACAAGTAAAATGTAAAAAGAATGTGTACATTATGTTTACATGTTCAGTACATTAACACAAATGTGAGACTTAAGTGATCAGAGTTGTACAATTGATGTAGTGCACTACTTAATGTTGGACATTGTTGCCACATTTAGAGTTATGTACAGGGTGTGACTCATTTCCATTTGACATTTTGGTCAATAAAGATTCAAAAGATTAATATGTTGTTCATTGTTTTATTTAAGAGCAGTGTGCACAAAGCTTACAGTCAAAAATAATAACTTTAAAATTTAGAATTAAATTCTAATTTCAGTTAAATTATCATGTTGAGTTTACTTAAGTATACAAGTACACTTGAAATTAACACTAAGTTAAGTGAACTTTATTGTTTAAGTACATTAAATAATCATCAAGTTTGGTGAACTAAACAATTTAAGTCAAGGCTACATAAGCACTAAGTTAAGTAAACTTAAATATGCACGTTTTGGGAGAACCCATTACTCAATTAAATTGAGGGAACGAGTTTACTCAAATCAATTGAGTTCAATCAACTTATTAGGGTTTTCAGTGTAGGATTTGCGTCAGAAGTGGCGTACGGATGAAACATAGGAAATATTCGGATTTATAAAACCGTGCGCACGCACATCATACGCATTTTTCCCTTAATAAATCACAATCAATTCTAATTTAAACGTAGCGCAGCTTTTGCGGCTTCATGTCACGCCCATAGTTGCCCATAAATAGTCCGTGAAACGCCCACAAGTTAATATTCATCGATTGCGAAATCATGGCAAACACAGAGAGGAAATCAAAAAAACGTAACTTCACTCAATGTGAAGTAGAAGTTATCGTTGGCGAGGTGGAAAAGAGGAGAAAAATGTTGTTTGGAGGGCACATTGTGGGCATAACTAATGCCAAAAAGGCACTTGAGTGGCAAAAGGTTGCAGACGCCATAAATGCTGTAGCCTCACAACCTCGGACTGTGGCCGAAATAAAAAAAAGAAATGGTCGGACATCAAAGTCGAGGCAAAAAAGCGTCTAGCGCTCCATCGCCAGAGTGTGTCTGCCACGGGTGGGGGAAAGGGGACACCGGAGCTGACCCCTCTTGATGAGAGACTGGCGGCAATTATTGGGGAATCCCTATTAAGTGGAGTGGTGACTGTCATTACGCATTGTGATGGGGCATTTTATTTCCATCCATTTAATTGCATCTGACAAGCTACAGATGTCGGTTATAATCTACTTGGAAATGGGAAATAGTTCAGCGCAAATGTAATTTCTTGCAGCTTTCTGAATGGTTGAGACATACGTCATACGTTATTTTATCAAAAATAAAACAAACTAAAGGCATATGCATGAATACCATGATTCCGTAGCTGATGAAGACATTTTTACTATGAAAACAACTTTCCCCAGTGGACAAATAATACATCTATCTATTTATCTATCTATCTATCAATCTATCTATATATCTCCCTAATTATCTATCTATCTGACTGACTATCTAATTGCATCTATATCTGCTCCGCCAGACGGACACATTGGCGAGAATATCAGTTTTGTACATTATTTCGTTCTGTTTACCATCTTATTTATGAGGATGAATTGTATAACATGCCAATATTATTGCAGAACATATTTCACTTTTCTTTTTGCAAATATGTGTTAATTTGCATTTCTGTTGCAGATCGATCAAACAGGTGTTTGTGTAGGCTGTTAATTGTAAGACTTGTTTGAAGTGTTTCCCATCTGAGCAAACTTTACAGACTGGGTATCATCAACATTGATGGAGCTTCGTGGGTCTTTTACAAGTAATCCCAGACAGCGGAAATAAAGGTTCAGTCTCGCCCGGACATGTCTGTATATGTTGCGCTCGTGCTGGACTTCTGATGTGCTCGTGATGCGCTCGTGACACCTGCATGTCACCTTTAAATCTGAGTGACAGTCAAATGCAACACGAGGAAGAAGAAATTTAAAGATTTATTTGATCAAGTTTATATGATGATGTGTAAATGTTTCTCACCCACACCTCTCATATCACTTCTGAAGACATGGATTAAACCACTGGAGTCTTATGGATTACTTTTATACTGCCTTTATGTGCTTTTTGGAGCATCAAAATTATGCTAAAAGTCTTCGTGTTATTTATGAGAGGCAGTATTGCCATTTATTTTACACAACGGTCTACAGTTTCACACACTTTCACGTGTTTCTTCCATCTGCCGACGGTGTCGCCATTTCTCATTTCACCCGTTTTTGTGCGTACGCCTGGGTCAGAGCTTGCGTGAAGGACCGCACATTTTACCGTCAAGTTTGCTTTTTATAAATACCAATTATTGCGTAGAGAGCGGCGTACGCCGCCTTTTGTGCGTACGCAACGTTTATAAATGAGGCCCCAGATCACACACAAATCCACACAATAAAACTAGATCAGAATAAAACTAAAGTGTTTCTGCTCTTATTCATTATTTGAACATGAAACAGGCGACTTTAATCCAGAACAGGAAATATTCAAGTAAAAGATTCAAATAGAAATCATATAAAAGCAGAAACACAAAATACAATGTTTTAAAATCATATGAATGATAAATCAATTCTGCAACAAATGAAACATGGTGAAATAATGAACAGGAATGTAAGAAAAGTCTTCTGAACGTTTTTAAAGAGATTCAGATTGAAGTTTCTTCCTCTGTTACTGCAAACTGACTTTGATCTTCAACAGATGAAACTATCAAATACAAAAACAATATTATAAACATGTCATTGAACTAGACTTTCATATTGTTTCCTCTGCTGTTATTGTCTTTGTGAACAAACATTTCATCTGTTGATTATATTGATCTCTTTTACCTCTCGCTCTGTAGCATTTGAACACCAGCACGACTGTCACGATCAGATATGGACAAACTGCCAGAAGAGAACTGAGAGTGTGGAAGACCCAAATCTGATCTGCTGACACTGAAAAACAGACACACAAGCACATGATGATTGAGTATATCTGAACAAGTGCACATGAATGAATAGAAAAGAGAGAATAAACTCTCACCTGTGACACTGACCCACAATGCATCACTGTAGTTTGTGTAGTAAACTGGTTCTCCTCTTCCAGCTCTACACCAGTACTGACCTCCATCAGACACTGAATCAATATGGACTCTGTAGGAGTTTGTTTCTGTCTTGTTTTTCTCAGAGATCTGTGTGTGTTTGTACCAGTAAAAGTCCCATCCAGCGGTCTGAGTCATGTGACAGATCAGAGTCACCGTGTTTCCTGTCAGTGCAGCTCCTGCAGTATCTGATGTGAGCTCAGGATTGAGCTTTGAGTCTGTGGTGAAGAACATTTGGGTCATTAATAAACAGAGTTCATCTTCTGCTCGTCTTTACTACAGTAATTACTCACCTTTAACAGAAAGAATAACACTTGTGTTCTGTGATGTTGCTGGTCTTTCATCTCTCTTTCCTCGACAGCAGAACTGATGTTGATCAGACTCAGTAGCTCCTCTGATAGTGAGAGTGTTTGTGTTTACAGTGTAACGCTCAGACTCAGACACGACAGTTCTGTCTTTATACCACTCATATCTCCAGTTACTGTAATCAGACTCAATGTCACACTTCATGATCACTGTCTCTCCAGTGAAAACAGATGTTTCTGGATGTACAGTGAGTTTAGCTGTGGGGAAATCTGTACAGAGAAGGAAATATTTACTCAGAGCTCCTGATAAACACTCAGTACAAACTGAATAAACTTTGTAAAAGTCTACAGAGATGCGCACACACCTGATACAGTCAGTGTAACAGCATCACTGATGTCTGATCTCTGTGAGTCACTGATTTTCTCTCCTCTACAGCTGTATTTACCACTGTGAGATTTGTCAGATGTGATTCTGTACACTCTCTCAGTGCTGACTGGATTGACTGAATCATCTTTAATCCAGCTGTATCTCCACTCAGTGTGTGTTTGTGTCTGTATGTCACATGTGAGAGTGACTGTCTCTCCTCTGAACACATGATGATCTGGATTTACACGCACTTCAGGTTTTGGTCTCTCTGTATAAAACACAAGTAAATATTCATCTATTTTACAATAATACAAGAATTAGACTGTAATCCGTTCATCTGAAGATTATGAAGATTTGAATCATTGAAATAAATGTAATAAGTTCAACAACACACATATCCACCTTTTCCTGAATGCAGATTGATTTGACCCAATTTGAGTTGGCAACTAATTAATTTGATTTGTAATGTTTATTGCCCAGGTTAACACTTCAAATATGCATTTGCATGAATTCAGTCATTTGTTGCATTTGTGATTTAGTTCAATTCAACAAGACCTACTGAAAATATATTATTCATGTGCAGTTTATTTATTGACATTTTGTCCAAAACACCAAAAGCAAGAAACATGTGCAGTAGTCAGATGATTATAACTCAAATATTTTACAAATAAAACATATTATTAGTATTTTCAAACACATTGTCCTGCTGTTGCGGCACATCGTAATGTTGAACGAGGGTTTAAATCCGTTTGCTGCATTTGTGAATGTGACAGAAAGCATCAACATAACTTTAGTCTCACTAGTCATTACAAATCATGTCAAACTACATTGAATCTTGTGTTTTTATGAAACGGGCTATAATTTATTATCCCGTGTACTGTATTTCCACATACATTCATCTCCGCAAATCCCGTGGGATGGTGCTCACGGAGATGGTGCTTAATGTTTGAAGTGTTTCCCGTCTGAGCAAACTTTACAGACTGGGTATCATCAACATTGATGGAGCTTCGTGGGTCTTTTACAAGTAATCCAGACAGCGGAAATAAAGGTTCAGTCTCGCCCGGACATGTCTGTATATGTTGCGCTCGTGCTGGACTTCTGATGTGCTCGTGATGCGCTCGTGACACCTGCATGTCACCTTTAAATCTGAGTGACAGTCAAATGCAACACGAGCAAGAAGACATTTAAAGATTTATTTTATCAAGTTTATATGATGATGTGTAAATGTTTCTCACCCACACCTCTCATATCACTTCTGAAGACATGGATTAAACCACTGGAGTCTTATGGATTACTTTTATACTGCCTTTATGTGCTTTTTGGAGCATCAAAATTATGCTAAAATAATCTTTTAAAAATCTGAATTTGTGTTCTGCAGAAGAAAGGAAGTCATACACATCTGGGACGGCATGAGGGTGAGTAAATGATGAGAGAATTTTCACTTTTTGGTAAAAATCTCTTTAAAGTGAATTTAATATTCTGTCATCATTTCTCTACCCTCATGTTGTTCCAAACCAGTGTGAGGCTTTGTATTATGTGGAACACAAAATATATTAGACAGAATGTTAGGGACTGACAGTCTCAGTCACCATTCACTTTCAGTATATATATAAAACATTCACTGAAAGTAAATAGTGACTCAGGCAAACATTCTGTGTAATATCTCCTGTGTTACATGGAAGAAAGAAAGTCATACGGGTTTGGAACAACATGAAGGTGAATGATGACAGAATTTCCATTAATAATAATTCTATAATACATGTTCAATGTGTTTTATGTTATGGAATATAGGGGACTAAATGTCTATTTGTCATTTGTGAAAGTAACGAGTTACTCACTACTTGAGTACTCTTTTAATTGGATACTTACTTACTCTTACTCAAGTAATTATTTATGCAAGTACTTTTACTTCTACTTGAGTAATTATGATTTTAAAGTAATTGTACTTTTACTTGAGTTCAGTTTTTGGCTATTCTACCCACATCTGGATAACAATTAATGTATTTATCATGTAAATGTATTTATATTCTATTTTCGGTGATAGAAGTCAGTAAGTAAATTGTTGTACTTGATCCCATTATATGTCAACCACAGACCATTGCATGGGCCCCCCTGGACCTTGGGCACACACCTCATGTGTACCATTTGACCCCCCTGACGACGGGCCTGATATTATATATTATACTATATATTTTACAGAATTATATACAAATATTTTCTTTATCCACAAAGTCAGAAAATAAAGATATTTAAAGCATTTAATTAACTGAGGAAAAATAAGTCACTGTGACAACATGCCTCAATGGTGGAACATATAAGGGGTAAGTTGTCACAGTGGAAGATTGCTAATTTTCAAACATAATATTAGGGCCAAAATAAAATATTGTGGTGTTTTTCTTCAAAATATTACCCTTATTTAACATTTTACAGCTTGTATAATTCTTGAAGCTTACATTTAAAGACAGGAGCATCAGCTCGAAGTCCACAACTTTCTTAAAGGGATAGTCCACCCAAAAATGACAATTCTCTCATCATTTACTCACACTTTTGCAATCCAAGGTGTAAATGCATTTCATTCGTCAGATGACCACAAATTAATATTTTATAAAAGATATATCAGGCCGGTCCTCACAGTCAAAACACATTAAATGTCCAAAAGTCACATTTAGGCATCATGCAGGTAATCCAAATGGATCCAGTCGCTCAATGAAGGTCTTCTGAAGCAAAACGCTTCGTGTTTGTAAGAAACTAATCAATAATTAAAATGTTTTTAACTAAAGAAATGCTTCTGGTCAGATCTTCAATGCACATGTACAGGATGTGACCCAAATCGTCAACCGCTTATCCTGTGTACCTATCCTGGGGGGGGGGGGGGGGGGGGGGGCTGGAGCATATCCCAGCTAACATTGGGCGAAAGGCCGGGTACACCCTGGACAGGTCGGCAGTATATCACAGGGCCATAGAAGTAATTACTTACATTAACTCTGATTATATATATATATATATATATATATATATATTCTCTATGCAGGAGTCCCACACCGATCCCACCCAAGACCTGTGAGGACACCAGTGTGCACCAAGCCCGGTTTCCTGAGGAGACTCAGTTCAATGCGCTCCTTGTTCTCAGTCAGAAATTCAGAGGAAATGGTGTCTGTGCACCTGTTTTATAGCGGTCACACCGAAACGAGTGGGGCTCAAACACCAAAGCCAATATTAGAATATCAGCATTATTATAGAGAGGTTTCAAATAGGTTGTGTATGAAGACACTCCCATATGTGTTAGTAAACGCAATGTCTTGTTCCTTTCGTCTCAGGGAACCGAAGTTACGTAACCGAGACGTTTCCTAAGGAGATGCTCCACGAGACTTCATTCATATCAGGTGTGTCTCGTCACACACTGCCACCGTAATCTCAGCGCCCCTCCTCCTGCCCGCTCACGGCATGAACTCGGTCCACCCTTCTTAAATAGAGCATTACCACCATCATAAAAGCTTCTTTAAGGTTAATTGTTAAAGTGATGTTTAAAGTATTACATTTGTAAATATTTCAGAAACATGTGAGTTTAAAGTGCCGATAGTGAACAGAGTCGAGATGAGCGTTTGATGTTTTTATGACAGCGCTTCATCTGAGTATGTAGATGTCATGAAGTGATGGTCCGAGGTTTGTTATGTTCATAATGTTGCCTTTCCAATGTCACTATAAAGATAAAAAACAACATAAATTTGTCTTTATTGTCCACCATGGATAAATTGTGTTGGGATGGGTGACATAGATCACATCAGACGAACTGCATATTAATTTAAGTAATTCAATTGATGTTAATGATATTGAACTGCAAGGTAAAGTAAGTATGTGATATCAAAGTATGGGTAGCACTTTACACAACACACATTATATTAATGTGTACATTTATGATAAAAATGTGTAATTATTAGCATTATAACAGTACTACATCAATGTAGGAATTGTGCACTCGTTGAATAATTACTATGTAATACTTTGGAAGCATTGGCTTACTACTAGTCCTTTCCTTCTCTAATTAATGATACTTCCATATTCTTGAGGACAGGTGAGGTTGTGTGACAGTACTGTTACCCAATAAATATTGTGAAATAATGGGAATGACACAATGGGAACGGCAGAATAAAGTCAGGCTTGATACCTTAGTATAGTTTTGTTTGTCTGCTGGAGACAAAGACTCTGATCTAAATCATTCTCAATTTTCCTTTAGGTAAAATGCACTATATGTGATGCCATTAGAAATCAAATATCCCCGGGAATTGATGCCTAATCCAACCCTACTGTATCATGCCTCTGCAAGCAACTAGTAATGCCTGCCTGAATTATACCAACGTGCCTGTTATTCTAGCAGATCTCAGATCGGCTGGTATAGTGAATGTAGGCCGTATGATCCGAAATACTGATCTGGTGTCAGCACCCACGTGTAATATGTAACGTTAGAGCGATAACAGGGACACCACACCAAAGTTACATATAACGTTAACATTATAGACGCAGCATGTGTGTCAGTAATTGCACAGGAAGATGTTACCACCTGCTGGGCATTGCTGCCTGTCGCACCTCCTCCAGTGCCCATGGGTCAGCTGCAAGGTCATCAGCCAGAAACCACCGTTCACCGACGTTTCGCTCCTTTAATTCTGGAACGTCTCCTGGTGGCGGAGCAGTGACAGGGACGTCTCCCTGTCACCCCCTGCAGCTGATAGCTGTTCTCCCTGCTGCTGTTATCTGGGGTTAGATGTTCTTCCCCCAACACCCATCTTTCCTCCTCAGCCAGAGCCAAAAGCTACCTTTCTCTGCCTCCTCTGCCAGATCCTTTGTTGCCCTCCTTAGCCTCCCTCCGCTCACTCCTGCTTCCCTCAAGAGGCGTATGGTTGATACCCCAAGGAAACCTCGGCATCCGACCTCCACCGGGTGGATGGTCGTCTTCCAGCCAGCCTCCCGGCACTCGGCAGCGAGCTCTGAGTACTTGTTCTTCTTCCGTTCGAAAGCGGCCTCAATCCCCTCCTCCAGTGGTACAGTGAGCTCAATTAGGTGCGTCGATCTCGCCTTGGATGACCACACCACTATGTCTGGCCGGAGAAGTGTGGTGGTTATCTCCGTGGGGAACCGGAGCTGCCTATCCAGGTCAACCCTCATGTCCCACTCCTGGTTGGGGGAGAAGGGCCTTGCTGTTTCTCTTGATCTGGTGCTTCTCCTTACCCCTCCTTCCGACACAAAGATGGTGGGGTCCTCTGCTGATGGTGGTTGTTTGCTACCCTGTCGACACTCCTCAAGTACTTCGGCTAGCTTTCTCAGGACCTGATCGTGGCGCCATCTGTAGCGTCCCTGTGAGAGAGCGATCTTACAGCCTGCCAAGATGTGCTGGAGACTTGCGTTGGGAGCATTGCAGAGTACGCAGGATTCTTCATTCCCAAACCACTGATGGAGGTTCCGAGGGCAGGGAAGCATGTCGTAGGTTGACCGAATAAGGAAGCTAAGTCTTGCCTGTGGGATCTTCCACACGTCTGACCAACTGATGTTCCGGTTCATGATTCCCTCCCAGGTTGTCCAGCTTCCTTGTCGACCCTGCGCCACGGCCTTGATTTTGTAGCGATCTTCCTCCATCCTCGTCACCTCTGCTACCACCATCTCCTTCCTTTGCTTGCGATCGGCCTTGGACCACAAGCGTGGCATCTCTCCCCATCCTAGACCTGCTCTTCCTACCTGAACTCTGCCCATGATCTCCCGGTGTTGAAGCCGACCGACAGCTTGATCGACCTCGGTTTGGGCATTCCACTTGCGGCCAGTAGGAACCTTGGCATTTGCGTTCTTTACTGCCTCGTCTGTGGACTCCCTCAGCTCAAGAACCAACCTGGTCTTTTCTTGCATGTAGCCCAACTGTATAGACTGCAGTGGCAGCTGCAGCATGTTTTTTCCAAATAGACCGGTTTCAGATAGGCACCGTGGCAACCCCAACCACTTTCGGATGAATGAGTTGGCTTTTCCGTCCATCCTACTTACAGTTGATGAGGGAATCTCACTCATTTTCAGGGGCCACATCACCCTCCTGTAGAGTATGAACTGGTAACACCAGACCTTAAACTTTCCAGGGAGTAGGCTTTGGTCGATCCTTGCCAGTCCATCAGAGAGCTGCTTCATGATGGTTTTCCCCATCTGTTTGTCAGATAGGTCTGCAGTGTATTGCCTCCCCAGGCTTTTAATCGGTTGCTCTGATAGAAGTGGGATTTTTTCCCCTCCAATGACGAAGATGGTATTGTCATTTCTAACTCCTCTCCTGAGGGACAAGCTCCGAGACTTGGAGGGCTTGATCTTCATCCTTGCCCATGACATCAGTTCGTCCATCCTCTTCAGCAATCTTGATGTACATGCTGCTGTCTGAAGGAGGCTGGTGACATCATCCATGTAACTCCTCAATGGGGGAAGCCTCTTGCCAGTTGGGAGTTTGACCCCCCCGACCATTTGCCTTGCCCCGATGAGGATTATCTCAAAGGCTGCTACGAACAGTATTGGAGAAATAGTACACCCCATCGCGATTCCTACTTCGAGCCGCTGCCATCCGGTGGTGAAGTCCTGGAGGGAAAAACACATCTGCAAGTTGCTAAAGTACTGAGCTACCAGACTCTTGACGCAGGTGGGCATGTGGAAAAATTCCATGGCATAGTTGTCCAGTTGATGCGGAACTGATCCGTACGCGTTGGCAAGGTCAAGCCAGATGACATGCAGGTCGGTCTTCTCCCGCTTGGCCTTCTGGATCTGGTCCCAGATCATAGTGGAGTGCTCTACACATCCTGGGAAACCTGGAACTCCTGCCTTCTGGCAGTTGGTGTCAACATAGCCATTCTCGAGCAGATAGTTAGTCATCCTCCTGGCTAGCACCGAGAAGAAGATCTTTCCTTCTACATTCAGTAGTGCAATGTTCCGGAATTGGCTAATGTCTTTGGAGTTCGATTCCTTAGGTATGAAGACTGCTACCGCTCTTTGCCACTCAGATGGAATGGTTTGCTTTTTCCAGGCAGTTCTCATCAGATACCATAGCAGCTCTAGTACCTTGGGGCAGTTCTTATAAAGCTTGTAGGGGACCCCATTGGGACCAGGTGCGGAAGAGGACCTTGCCTTCTCCACGACTTGCCTGACTTCGCTGAGCTTGGGGGGCATGATGTTGAACTCAACCGTTGGCTCTGCCGGCTGGGGCACGTATCCTGGAGTTCCTAAAGGGAAACTCCTTTGTGGATCACTGTACTGCTCTTTGACATGCTGCTCCAGTTTCTCCTTGGTGGTTTCGAGCCTGCCACTCTTCTTTTCCTCCAGTAGTTGTCTGGCATGCTTGAAGGGATCCTTGAAGAAATTGGCTCGCTCTTTCTGCTTCCGCTGGCTGCGCTTGCGGATGCGTTCAGCTCTGCGAAGCCCGGCTAGTCTTTTCCGGACCTCCTCCCACAGGACTTTCAGACCCTCTCTCTCTTCGTGGGTTGCCTTCCTCCAGTTCTTGCGGAGTTGCCGACGCCTTTGCACAAGTTGGAGGATTTCCCTTTCCCTCCTTCCCTTCTCTCTCCTGGCTGTCCTCTGTTTGGGGACAATTTCGCCAAACTTGTCTTTGCAGGTCTGGTATATTATGTCTCCAATCAGGTTAAGCTTAGTCTCGCCCCCTCCTCGCAGTGATCCCTCCAGGGTCTTGATCAGGTCCAAGTCCAAATTGCGCCATGCACCTGCTTCATTTGACTTCGGCCACTTCAGCTTGCTCCTTCTGGCTGGTTCTTTGGTTTCTTCATTTGGCTCTGTTCTGTCTAACGTGTTGGGGACTGGGCCTTCATGCTCACGTGGGGCCTCAGCCTCCACCAGGGGACCTTCCTCTGTGACTCTCATGCCTTCGGCAACGTTAGGTCCTTCGGCTCTGTGGTTTTTTCCCTGGCTTTTGGTCCTTCTTGTCTCACCTGCTAACGCAGTGCAAGGTTGCTGTTGGCCTTTCTGTGCACACTTCACTTTCCCCTGATGGATCCGTAAGCCTCTAAACGTGGTTACTTTCTCCCATCCACATGCACACTTTCGGAGGATCTTCTCCTCATTTACTGGAGTTCTGGTGTTCTCATTGTCCATATTCATTGCCGTCGTCACCGTGTGGTCTGTCCTGTTGGGCCCATCTTTCGTCCCACCTCTCGGAGGGCCCGCGGGTTGTTTCTCATTATGTTTCTTTGTAGTTAGGTTTGGGTGTCTCTCTCGCAAAAGACTAGTGGGTTAGGTAACTAGCCACCCACTCCCGGTGCGGTCTTTCCCTGCTGCCATCCAGTCTTTCCTGGCTGTCCTCCAGTCTTCCCTGGACTCCAACTGCCCTATTCACAGTAGTCACTGGGTTCACCAGAACTTCAGTAATTGCACAGGAAGATGTTACCACCTGCTGGGCATTGCTGCCTGTCGCACCTCCTCCAGTGCCCATGGGTCAGCTGCAAGGTCATCAGCCAGAAACCACCGTTCACCGACGTTTCGCTCCTTTAACTCTGGAACGTCTCCTGGTGGCGGAGCAGTGACAGGGACGTCTCCCTGTCACCCCCTGCAGCTGATAGCTGTTCTCCCTGCTGCTGTTATCTGGGGTTAGATGTTCTTCCCCCAACACCTATCTTTCCTCCTCAGCCAGAGCCAAAAGCTACCTTTCTCTGCCTCCTCTGCCAGATCCTTTGTTGCCCTCCTTAGCCTCCCTCCGCTCACTCCTGCTTCCCTCAAGAGGCATATGGTTGATACCCCAAGGAAACCTCGGCATCCGACCTCCACCGGGTGGATGGTCGTCTTCCAGCCAGCCTCCCGGCACTCGGCAGCGAGCTCTGAGTACTTGTTCTTCTTCCGTTCGAAAGCGGCCTCAATCCCCTCCTCCAGTGGTACAGTGAGCTCAATTAGGTGCGTCGATCTCGCCTTGGATGACCACACCACTATGTCTGGCCGGGGAAGTGTGGTGGTTATCTCCGTGGGGAACCGGAACTGCCTATCCAGGTCAACCCTCATGTCCCACTCCTGGTTGGGGGAGAAGGGCCTTGCTGTTTCTCTTGATCTGGTGCTTCTCCTTACACCTCCTTCCGACACAAAGATGGTGGGGTCCTCTGCTGATGGTGGTTGTTTGCTACCCTGTATGGATTATATAACATGCCATTTCTACAGGCACGATTTATAGCCAATAAACGGGTTGTCCTGTTGCCCACAATTTGGGAATAAATCCGGTTTAGGAGTCCATGCGCACTGATTAGTCCACATTATTGACCTCTGGGGGGTCCCGTAGGCTAACGTTACCACTTTATCTAAAAAAGTTAGCAAACACTAATTCAGTCTGTTGATTTGTAGTGCTGTCATCAGCCATGTGTAAAAGTTGAAGACCCATGTCACAACATGATTGAAAACTGTTTTATTAATTCCAAACTGCAACAGGTCTGTTTACAGTAGAAGCAGAAAGAGCGGCAAACTGTTCACTAACTCATTTAAACGCATTCGCTGCCATTTTGACACATGACCCCATGTAACGTGATGCAGAAACACTGTAATAATTAAAATAATACAGTTAACACCGTGATCTGATTACAAAAAAGGACTGTTGCCCTTCCTTACCTGTTTGAAGATGTGCGCGCATCAGGTGAACCGAGCGAACTGAGCCTCGCTGGTGACGTCATTGCCGTTGAAGGTGACGCGTGGTATTTAGACGCATCTGCTCTCCACCGAAGTTAATGGGACGGATTGGCGTGCAAAATTGCACGCAAAATTGGACTTTGGCGTATGTGTGTAACGGGGTTCAGATGACACAAGGAGGGTGGACACAGAGGCGGGGGTGTAACTCAAAAAGGTAAGCTTTTAATTAATATTTAGAGGACATGAAACAAACTATACAGAGCTCTCTCTCTCAAGGCCAACACTGGACTGGCATTTCTCTGCTTAATTGGCGGTGCTGTGGCTCTTTTATGCCGCTCTCCCCGTGCTCACTGAAATTAGAGACAGGTGTTAGACATAATTTAGCTCAGGTGCAAGCGCCCTTACCGCTTTCCCTCTCCGGACGGGCGCTTGACCACGCCCCCGCTGCCACATACCCCCACCGCCCGACTCAGGCCGGGGCGTCATCCAGCCTGCCTACCACTCCCCCCCATTCCTGGAAAGGAAGTTGGCGACAGCCATCTGCACCCCCGGTCTGTGGACCACCTCGAACTTAAAAGGCTGGAGAGCCAGATACCAACGGGTGATCCGGGCGTTAGTATCCTTCATGCGGTGGAGCCACTGCAGTGGGGCGTGATCCGAGCAGAGAGTGAAGGCCCGCCCCAGCAGGTAGTAGCGGAGCGTGAGGACCGCCCACTTGATGGCCAGACACTCCTTCTCTACAGTGCTGTACTTAGTTTCCCTCAAGGAGAGCTTTCTGCTGATGTACAGCACGGGACGCTCCTCCCCCTCCACCACCTGCGAGAGTACGGCCCCCAGCCCTCTGTCTGAAGCGTCCGTCTGCAATAAGAAAGGGAGAGAGAAGTTGGGTGAATATAAGAGCGGCCCTCCACAGAGTGCGGCTTTAATTTGTGTAAATGCCTGTTGGCACTGCTCCGACCATTGGACCGGATCTGGAGCCCCCTTTTTAGTGAGGTCAGTCAGCGGGCTGGTGACATCCGAATAATTAGGCACAAATCTCCTATAATAGTCAGCCAGCCCCAGAAACTGCCTCACCCCCTTTTTGGTCTTAGGTCTAGGGCAAGTCGCAATCGCCGCGGTCTTGTCAATTTGGGGACGCACCTGGCCATGACCCAAGTGGAACCCCAGATACCATACCTCCACACGCCCAATCGCGCACTTCTTGGGGTTTGCCGTGAGCCCCGCCCGCCACAGCGACTTCAGGACCGCCCTCAAGTGTTGTATATGCCGCTGCCAGTCATTACTATAGATAATAATATCATCTAAATAGGCAGCGGAGTGCGGGCGGAGGACACTGTCCATTAGACGCTGGAACGTGGCTGGAGCCCCGAACAAACCGAACGGAAGTGTCACAAATTGGTGTAATCCGAACGGCGTGGTGAAGGCGGTTTTCTCACTGGAAATTGGTGTCAAGGGGATCTGCCAATAACCCTTAGTTAAATCCAGGGTCGAATAAAAGCGAGCAGTACCTAACCGATCGAGCAGTTCATCAACCCGAGGCATTGGGTACGCGTCAAATTTAGACACCGCGTTGACTTTTCTATAGTCCACACAGAACCGGACAGACCCATCACTCTTGGGAACAAGAACGACCGGGCTAGACCAGTCGCTGTGGGACTCTTCTATTACGCCCATATCGAGCATGGCATCCAATTCGTTCCGAACAATTTTTTTTTTATGCTCAGGGAGGCGATAAGGGCGGCTACGAACCACTACCCCCGGCTCGGTCTCGATGTGGTGTTCGATGATGTTCGTGCAACCCGGTAGGGGAGAAAACACGTCAGCAAATTCCTTTTGCAACTTGGCAACCTCTGAACGTTGGCACGGGGAGAGGTGGTCTCCACAAATGACCGGGGCATTGAGATCAGGTTTTGGGTTCACCTCCGGTCCGAGCTCCGCCCTCTCAGGGACCACCATAGCCAATGACACAGGGACCGCCTCCCTCCATAATTTAAGGAGATTGAGGTGGTATATTTGGCGCGCGTCCCCCCTATCGGCTCGCTTAACCTCATAATCGAGATCCCCCACTCGTCGTGTGACCTCAAAGGGCCCTTGCCACTTGGCGAGTAATTTGGAGCTCGATGTGGGGAGCAATACAAGAACTTTGTCTCCCGGTGCAAATTCCCTTAGCTGAGTACCCCTGTCATACAGCCGGCGTTGGCGTGCTTGAGCCCGGAGCAAATTCTCCTGTGTTAGTTTCCCCAATGTGTGGAGTTTTGCTCGAAGATCAAGAACGTACTGAATTTCATTTTTACTACTCGAAGGTCCTTCCTCCCATGCTTCACGGATGACGTCCAGCACTCCGCGCGGGCGCCGCCCATACAGCAGCTCAAACGGGGAAAATCCCGTGGAGGCTTGCGGGACCTCTCGTACTGCAAATAACAGGGGGTCAAGCCATTTATCCCAATTCCTAGAGTCTTTGTGTACGAACTTACGAATCATATTCTTGAGCGTTTTATTAAATCGTTCCACTAGGCCATCTGTCTGCGGATGGTACACACTAGTGCGAATCGATTTAATGCCCAATAGTTCATAAAGTTCGCGGAGTGTTCGTGACATAAAGGACGTGCCTTGATCGGTGAGGATTTCTTTCGGAATCCCCACCCGGGAGATTATTTTGAAGAGTGCCCCTGCAACACTACGTGCAGAGATATTGCTTAGAGGCACTGCTTCCGGATATCGTGTTGCGTAATCCACCAGGACTAATACAAAACGATGTCCGCGTGCTGTCCGATCTAATGGCCCGACGAGGTCCATTCCAATTCTTTCAAAGGGAACCTCGATTAATGGAAGGGGGCGCAATGGCGCTTTTGGGGTGGCCGGCGGATTTACCAGCTGACATTCGCGGCACGCCGCACACCACCTGCGGACGTCGCCGCTAATGCCCGGCCAATAAAAACGGGCTATTAGACGGAGCAGTGTTTTCCTTTCACCTAGGTGACCCGCCATGGGATTATAATGAGCCGCCTGGAACAGCATTTCCCGACGGCTCCGTGGAATTAACAATTGAGTTATATTTTCCTTTGTCTGAGTGTCCTGCGTCACTCTATACAACCGCTCATTTATAATCGCGAAATAGGGGTATGCGAGAGCGATGTCCGGCTGGAGACGCTGACCATCAATTGTTTTCACCTGATCAAACGCGTGCTTAAGGGTTTCATCCCTCGACTGGTCCAAAAGGAAATCTACGTCAGGGAATTCCCTGCGAAGGGGAGGGGCGGAAGGCCCGCCCCTTCCCTCGTCATCCCCATTCGGAGCAGCCGAGGATGGCCCCGGCTCCGCCTCCCCTGCCAAAGCATCGCACAATGCACATCTCCCCATTTTAATGCAGGACCCATCCTTCCCAGTTCCCCCCAAAACATCCTTAAATGCAGGCCAATCGGTCCCCAAAATCAGAGGATGGGTGAGGCGGGAACTAACCGCTGCCTCCACTTTATGTTTTTCCCCTCGAAATTTAAGCAGCAAGGTCACCATCGGATAGCTGTGAACATCCCCGTGCACGCACCTCACCCTTACCCGCTTAGCCGTGCCCAAAGCCTCGGGTTGAACCAAGCGTTGATGGATGGTGGTATGATTACAACCGGTATCCAGCAAAGCTTGGTGTGTACCCCCCTGGATTCTTACCGGAACCCGGTACGTTCCAGCCCGATCGGGGGCAGCATGTGGGAGATCGGCGACCCGGACCACCGCCCCCACCTTCATCAACGGACACCGCTCGCGGAAGTGGCTCGGGTCCCCGGACCTCCGACAGGCCGGCCCAGACATCACACCCGTACCTGCTTCGACGGACGCCCCCACCTGAGGGGGAGAGCGGCTGTAGGTTATGGAGGGGGAATGTGATGAGGCTGTCCTCTGGGCTGTTGAACTCTGCCAGGCTCCTCGCCTGCGTGGGGCAGCAACGGGACCTGGAAAGAGGACAGAGAAAGAGGGTTGGGGGGAGTGGGGAAGAGCGGAAGTAAACACAGGGGAAGGGGGAAGAGAGGGAGAGAGAGAGAGAGAGAGAGAGAGAGAGAGAGAGAGAGAGAGAGAGAGAAAGTGAGCTCGTCCGCCCTCGGGATCACTGCGATATGGTCCTCCGCCAACTGGACGGCAGCTTCCAGCGACGCCGGGCAGTGGCACTGGACCCACTCCGCCGTTTTCTGGGGCAAGCGTTGGATGAACTGCTCCAGCACCATCTGATCGACAAGACCCTCGACGTCGCGGTCCCCCACTAACAGCCACCTCCGGCAGGCATCACGGAGCCGCTGGGCAAAAGCAAACGGGCGGTCGGACTTCTCTATCTTCATGCCCCGGAAGCGTTGTCGGTTTTCCTCGGGGCTCCGACCTACCCGCTGCAAGATGGCTTTCTTTAAATCGGCGTAGGCCAGGAGGCTTGTTGTCGGCAGTTGTTGCGCCGCGAGTTGGGCTTCCCCGGACAAGAGAGGAATGAGGCGGGCTGCCCATTGGTCTTGCGGCCAGCCCCAGATTTCCGCCGTTCTCTCGAACAAATCTAGGAATGCTTCTACATCGTCGGCCGCCCCCATCTTCTGTAACGTGGGTGGCGGCAGCATGGCACGGGCGTCCGGGGTCGCGGCTGTGACTGGTGAAGCCTCCTGGCTGAGCAGGCTCCAGATGACACGGCGATCCTCTGCTTGAGCCCGCACGATCTCGAAGAACCGCCGATCTTGGTCCTGCCTGAGCTCAAGCAGGGACTGTTGGTGGCTCTGATGGAGGGTAGCGAGGGACTGGAGGACTTCGGCCAGCTGGGAGGACTCTACGGGGTGACCCTTCTCCATCGTTGGAAGTGTTCCCGGGTTTCGGCACCAGTGTAACGGGGTTCAGATGACTGACAAGGAGGGTGGACACAGAGGCGGGGGTGTAACTCAAAAAGGTAAGCTTTTAATTAATATTTAGAGGACATGAAACAAACTATACAGAGCTCTCTCTCTCAAGACCAACACTAGACTGGCATTTCTCTGCTTAATTGGCGGTGCTGTGGCTCTTTTATGCCGCTCTCCCCGTGCTCACTGAAATTAGAGACAGGTGTTAGACATAATTTAGCTCAGGTGCAAGCGCCCTTACCGCTTTCCCTCTCCGGACGGGCGCTTGACCACGCCCCCGCTGCCACAATGTATTACACGCAATTTGAAAGTGTAAAGTCGTGTTATTTATACGCAGACTGATGAGAACGGGTTGCATGAAGTGATGGTCCGAGGTTTGTTATGTTCATATCATTCACTAATTTGAGTTGTTCTGACAGACAACAACTTCACAAGTTGATCCTGAAAGTCATTTTTACTCCAAATAACACTTAAATGTTTGTTGTTCTCCGTCTGAATCGCTCGTTTCGGTAGTTTTTACATTGTGTCTCGAGACCAGAAACACAAAACAGGCAATTACAATCATCATGTGTCGTCCAGTAGTTGCTCAGGAAAACTGTGGCTCTGCTGATGATGCATATGATTATAATATAACAGATGATCACTCACCGATGACAGGAAATGACACTTCATCACTCCAGTCAGCCCAGATTCCTCTAGATGTGATGCTAGCGGAACACCAGCATTTACTGTTTCCGCTGTATCTGTACACTGCAGTAATCTTGAACTCTTTCTCATTAGAGTATTGATAATTACCACCATCACACTGAAATGTGTATGTCCAGTCTGTCTCTTCTGTCCCCTGTACGTCACATGTGAGAGTGACAGTCTCTCCTCTGAATATAGGTGATGTTTCAGGATTTACAGTCAGAACAGGTTTATCTGTAAGAACCAGAAACAAACACACAACTCTCACTTTACAAAACACACGTTACATTTTCTTTCACACTATAATAATAGTTTAATCTATTTTTAAGATTTGCACCTATCAGTTTCACAACAAATTTAATCTAATTTAATTAAGTAATCTTTATCAAACTTGATTAATAAAACTAAGAAATATTCCAGTTTTATTGTTATTAATATTATTTTAAGATTACACAGTTCAGTTTGATGGAAATTAGTTGGAACAGAAACACAAAAATAACACATTGTTTGATTTATAGATTATTTTACTGAGTGACTGTTTCAGCACTTTCAAGTTACTTAAATCAGGACCGTCATTATGATTAGAAGAAGATATCCCAAGAAAAACAGTGTTGGGAATTACATACAATCATATATTTCATGAAATAAACTGGTCAAGATGGATTTTTAGGTAAAGATGTTAAATACGCTTGTATATTAGTCGGCAGTAACTGCTGTTATTTGTTTTTATTTATATTTTTATCAATAATATTTATTTTATTATAACTGTGTCTTCCTTGTGCTGATCATACAGCAAGAGCACTGATGTATAATGATGCACAAGACTTCATTAAAAACTGAATTAATATGATATTAAAATGTGTCAATGACTTCATGCTTCATTCTATGAGTAGAAATCACACGAGATCACTCATCGAAGCTGTTTTAACCTCTTCATGATCATTTAAAGTAATAAATATGATAATGTGTAATTTGTCATGTTTACATTCTGCATTTGTGGCGCTAATGTGCTAACATGCTAAACACGGTCATAATATACTCGAATTACACTCTGTTAATGTAATTTATGATGACACTGATGCTACTGTAAAGATGTGTGTATAAAAGAGTGTTAATGGCTGGAATACAGACAAAAGAATGATGATAACAGAGACATATCTCAGGCCAGATGTGTGAATGGATTTCAACTGCAGACGCACATGAGTGAAGCAGCACATCAAACAACAGTATGAATGAACATTTAAGAGTATTTAAGTAGATTTGATTCCTCTTTTATCAAGTGTTGAAACTTTGCTTCTTGCAGAACAATCTGGAATAATGTTAAACATTGTAACAGTCCCCTCTTTGCAAGCTGAACATGTTCAGAGCATTAAATCTTTGTGACACCTGCGCTAAAAACAATCTAGACGCAGAGCAACGAATGAAACTGAATGCAGGTGTCTCAACATGCGTTTTTAGACCTGAAGTTCTTTTTTAAATGTTTGTGGTCTTGAATTAAGTGTATCACACTCTGAATAAACACAAACTAGAACTTTAATATATTGACTCACTTGCACACATATAATACGTGCTCTCTCAGCAACATCATGCATGAACTGCTCACTCTGAACTGCTGCACGTCATACTGACAGGTGTATCGACCAATGAAATAAAGCATACATTTTCTCTGAGAGATGATTGGCTATTGAATAAAATCATCATATTAATTCAGAATATTACACTTTTTAACTTGACATGGTGTCTAAAAATGTGCCGGTCCAGCGGGAGATGCTGAAGAAACAGTAAAAAGCAGTGCAGCAAGGATTTTCATTTAGCATGTTTTTACATAGGAAAACCATGTAAAAACAGAGCAGACGGACACAAAAACATTCCTAACTCTAACTCATTCCTTCACCTGTATCTGTGAGTGAGAGTGCATGTGCGAAACAAATCCGGAGAGCGCTGACAACAGTGTATTCATGTGTGTACACAGAACAACATGTCACAACATCAACATCAAGAAACACAAATGAACTGCAAAAACTAAGAATCAGAGTAAACATTTCCAAAACATTTGCAATTTCAATCTTTCTAAAGTATTTTTTTATGTTTGCAAATATGTATGTGTTTATGTGTGTGTGTGTGGGACTTTAAGTGGACTTTTTTTTTAGATTACAAGCTGGTAATTACAAGGGTATTATGCCATAAATGTGGTTTATGAGGACATTTCTAGTGTCCCCATAATTTAAATCGCTTAAAAAACATATTAATCAATGTTTTATTGAAAATGTAAAAATGCAGCAAGTTTTTTGTGAGGGTTAGTTTTAGGTTTAGGGGATAGACTCTATAGTTTGTACAGTATACTAATCATTATGTCTATGGAGATTCCTCATAATGATAGCTGCACCAGCATGAGTGTGTGTGTGTGTGTGTGTGTGTGTGTATATTTTGCATTGAGGATGTTTTAGAGGCTATATTTAGAGGCAGATTTTGTGCCGAGGAGCCGAGAATAAGGTCGCGGCGATTTCAGTGGGTAGTTCAGAGTTGTAGAAGGAGGGACTCAACGTCTCGTTCCCTCCATCAGGGAACGGAGGTTACGGTAGTAACTATCACTCACTCAACGTTGTGTCAATGTAGTGACACTAGGGGTCCTCTACAAAAAAGGCAAAACTAACTGAACTGTGTTACGTGGATCGGCGGTGCGAGATGGGTAGACTACTGTGTGCCAAATAGCCAGTGCACCGGGCTGGCACGTAACGTCCCCTGACACTAGTATGAGTGTCGAACAGCCCTTTGGGGACGAGTCGACTGCACAAAAGATAGGGACAGGCTAGCCCAGTCTTGCCTCTTCCCTCTTTTTTATTTTTCTCCCCAGGGAAATATAGAGATTGTTAACCGACTGGGACACCAGTGTCCACGTCGGGGGAGTGTCCCTCCCAAGGGGAAGACACCGCAGAGACCACATCCCACCCAGGGAAGACACGTGAAGACGCAGTTTACCAACAGGGAAACGTTTTAAGTGGAATATACATCACAAGGGGTTACCTAAGGGGAACCAGTGCATGCGGAGCACATGTCCCAGTACGGGGGTTATTTAGCACAAGCACTAAGCCCGCAGCGAGTTTCTCAGAAAACTCGCTTGACACAGGGATAAGTCTATCAGGGAACACATTTGTGAATGCTACTGGGAATCGACAACGCACATCTTCAGCTCAAGGCAGGTGAAAGGTGCTATGTGCAAGCGATATACCCAGCCGGATGACCCGGATTTACCTGTTCATTCCTGCTAAGACACGGGACAAAACCGGCTCAACCCGAAGATTGTAGAATCTCGCAAAGGTGTTGGGTGTAGCCCAGCCTGCTGCTCTGCAAATGTCTGTTAGAGAAGCACCACTGTTCAGAGCCCAGGAGGCCGCCACACTCCTGGTGGAATGGGCTCATAGCCCTGCAGGGGGCGGCATGTGCTGAGCTTGGTAAGCACCGTAGGCCCTGGCTGTCAGGGACAACGTAAGCCTACAGGCCCTGGACGGGAGCTTCGGGCTCCTGCACCAGGTGGCTGTGCTCTGAGTGCCCAGATACCAAACATCGAGCCGCGAGGGTTCAGGGGAGAGTGGAGGGTTCCACTCTAGCCTGACACTCATGGCGGCCGAGAAAGCATGTCCGTCATTTCAGCATCCGCCTGTGACTGGGCGACCTTGCCTGAGGGGGGGAAGCCCAGTGGAGGTTGCCGCGTCAGACTGCTCGAGAGCTCATCGCCTTTGCGGGCAACAAACAAGAGGTCGAACTCACCCCCAGTGCTCGCTGCGCACAGTGTTGTCATGGTCATGTCCTCGAAGTGAGGAAAGATGCATGAAAGATGTTTCAGCATGGGCAGTGCCCAGGAACGAAAGACAATGATCGAGAGATATCGACCTCATCCAGGAATAACACATAATAGGAAGGGCATCTTCAAAAAGACGTGTCTTTTATAGGGAAAATACTCTTTAGAATATACTCTAAATGATCTGCTGAAGCACCCAGGGGCGATCTCTGCAGTGAACACGTGCAGAGAGGGGAGAAAGCCACTGTAATGTGCGGTAAGGATCCAGCAGAAGTGAGAATGGGAGCCGTGGGAAATTCAGCCCGCTGGATCATCGACCGATCAACACTGAAATGAAAATCTGTATAAGCGGTATGCACGCCCCCACTTTTACCCGTATGTTCGTGGGAGTGGCATGCATATACCACTCGAAAATTATAATTGGCCATTTATTAAATATCAGAGGTGTCTCTGGCTCTCAAGAGTGACCCCTAGTGTCACTACATCGATACAAATTCTAGAGAGAGACAGATTTTTAGAAACTATTTTTAATGAATTTAGAATATATATATATATATATATATATATATATATATCTCTTGTTAACTACACTTCAAATCATGAACAAAAATCAACAATGTATTTATGAATTATGAGTTACCTGTTCTTTGTTGAGAGTAGCTGTTAGATATCAGCACTGAAAGTAAAAAAAGAAACATTTCCATTAATTCAACACAATTCAATACAGATGTTGCACTACAATTATCTGATGGACCCAGTTGTAAAATTTCCATCATGGTGTAAATTTATCAGTCATCTTAGTTTAAATTTCCCTGATATGTAGTATAGCCTATTTGATTTTCTTGATGTATTCAACATTTTCAGTTGGCAATGCACGTGTCTGTTGAAATAGCTGCTCTATTCAATAATTCACAGTTTTTAAAAGTGTACTTAAATAACAGAATTTCTAGATGCAATGCAATCTGGCGATCTTTTTACACACAGACATACAGAGCGAGCAAGAGACAGATGGGACGTTCTTGAACGATTCGTTCATTGTGAACAAAACTTTTATAAGACTGAAAGAATGAGTCTCCGAGAGGGATTCATTCATTTGACGCAGGACAGACGCATATGATCTGTACAGATAACACAAATGATTAGTTCATGTCCAGAGTCTGTGTTCTACGGAGCCCCTAAAGGGTCAAGATAGTGGGCGAAACATTAGATGGGTGGGGAGAAACATTTGCAAATGCTTTTGCGTTTTCTTGAGAATTTTTGCTTTCTCTCACAAAATGTGCATCATAAAGACAGTCTTCTGCAATCTCTCTTATGTGTATTCCAGCATTATTCCAGCTTTTGAGTTCAAAAGAAGAGAAAGTCTGTGCAATGAAAGAGTGAAGCTCAAAAGACAACACTTATGCAATGCACAAATTATAATATTCAAGTTATGAATGAGTGTAAAATAAAGACAACACGTTAAAATGACATTAAATGTGAGTGGTCTACGCCCCTGTATGTCACCATTCATCAGTAATGTACGGATGTTAGTGGCTCATTTTGCTCAACACAGGGGTAGAGGGGCACACATTCATCACGAGAGGGTGCACTTCTGATAAACAATAATGAAAAATCCTCTTGTGTGGCCCCGCCTGTCAACCGCCTACATCACCAATGCTACATGCGGCCCTGCTCTTCCTGTCCCGTTTGTTTGCACATTACAGGAAAATAGTTTGAAGTATTAACAAAGAACAGAACTATTGACCAATTTTTTGCAAAGTTTCTGCTTATAGACTCTCAGCCAGATAATGAAGACAATATTACAACAATAGGGCCTCCTGCACATTACTCAAACATGTTCAATAAGAACAGCAGACAGACCGTAGATTAATAGAGAAGTTGAGAGCGATCTGAGAGCTCAAGATGAAGAGAGTCTATTTAAAGATACAGCACATACAACACCAACTCGCGGAAACAGAAATATGTCTGATTCAACAGACAATCCAAAGATTATTACTATAAAATAAGATACAAGTATATAAAATATGAAGAGATGAAACACATCAAAGTTACAACATGTACACAAGTCCATCATCTTTCACATGAACACAGTCAGATGCATTTGATCTGTAACACACAGTAATAACTGCAGTCTTCACTCTCATCATCACTATAACACAAAACATTATTTATATATGAACAGAATAAAGATGAACACTGAGACAGTAAATCTACAGTATAGACCTGTGCACCCACATCACCATCATGTGTTTCACACACACACAAATAACAGAAGATAATATAGAATATAATAAAACACTCACAGAGTATAAGAGGCAGCACACTGGACTCCATACTGTCACATTAATGAACCGTTTCAACTGTGCTGTCAGTCTAAACAAAACACTTCCTGTGTTCAAACGTCATTTCACACTTCAGAGACAGAAATAAATGGGGCGATGACAAGAGTCTACAGACCAATGCACGCACAACACAAAATAAGATATTTAACTTCTCTTTTAGTGCATTCAAGCTGTTGAAGATGTTCCTCTTTAATTTGGGCAAATACTTGAACATGAACATCTAAACACACACATGCAAATCATGTCGACTGAATCAGACACACAATAACAGAACAGCAGTTGAAAATTGCCTATGTACAGCATATAGCACATGGTTAGTGTGCAACCAAAATCACCAGGAAGGAAATTAAGATTTGATGCATATTAGGGACTATAAGAAGTCCAAAATACACAATGGACTTTTATTTTGAAATGTTTCTGCTTCCTGCTGCTCAAACAGTCATAAGTCAGTAAAAAATATCAGCAGAACAAACTCAAATCTGAACAACCGCTGAAACAAACAAACAAATCATTATTATTGAGTTCTGCAATACATTGAACACAACTGACTGAACTGCACAATTCTTGATCAATTATGATTCAACTTTTATTTACACACACCTGACCTTACACACATAATGGAAACAGATGAAACCCACAGAGATGAAACCACAACCACTAGTCCACTGAACTCTTTTAGACTGCGAGATCTGAGTGTGTTTGATCACAATGAAAACTCTCTTAAACTCTCTCAGTATCAGGATATTAAATGGAGTTAAAGAAGAAGCTGAAAGTCTGACCCGTCAAGACAACAGTGTGAAACTGCTGCACCAGATCTGATATCACAACATGTTCTGAGTTCCTGGAAACAAACACAAACAGAAAAACTGTGAAAACAGTGTGAGAATGTTTAAAGTCACATATGAAGAGAAGATTGTGATAATGATAAAACAACAACATGGAAAAACAAGACATGCAATTACTAGAAAATTAAAAGCTCTCCATGTTTTACACCACATGCAGGTATTGCATTTAAGTTTTAATTTAAATCACATTGATTTTGAACTTTCTGACATAAGACTTCATTGCATCTGTTGTAAATAAGTTAATTGTATAATCAAATTGGTTTTAATATCTACCTAGACAAATAATAATGTATTTTGGGGCGGCTGTGCCTCAGGTGGTAGAGCAGGTCGGCCACTAATCGCAGGGTTGGTGGTTCAATTCCCGGCCCACATGACTCCACATGCCGAAGTGTCCTTGGGCAAGACACTGAACCCCAAGTCACTCCCAATGGCAGGCTAGCACCTTGCATGCAGCTCTGCCCCATTGGTGTGTGAGTGTGTGTGTGAATGGGTGAATGAGTCACAGTGTAAAGTGCTTTTAAAACCTCTAAGTTTAAAATAGCGCTATATAAGTGCAGACCATTTACCATTTTGGACATTTTAATTAACATTACAACAGATCCAGTGAAAATATGTGCAGCAATGAAATGATCAAGAAATTTGATGACACAATGTCGAGTGAGTGACAGATAGGGAACGTCTTTGTTATTTTCGAAGCCTCTGTTCCATGATGGAGGGAACCAGACGTTGTGTCCCTCCTGCCACAACACTGAACTACCCGCTGAAATGGCCGGGACCTTATTCTCGGCTCATCAGCACAAAACCTGAATGAGTGGTATGCACGTCCCCTCCTTTATACCCGTATGTCTGGGGAAGTGGCATGCAAATACCACTCGTAAATTCCCATTGGCCTTTTATCAAAGATCATAAGTGTCTCGGGCTCTCAAGAGCGACCCCTAGTGTCACTACATCGACACAACGTCTCGTTCCCTCCATCAGGGAACAGAGGTTACGAAAGTACCCAAGAAGTTACTACAAATTCCTTTTATTGCAGACACCAGTTCCACTGTTACTGAAGTATTTGTCCCCTGTGAAATTACCACCAACACTCGACATGCACAGAACATGCTTTAACGTTTGTGTTGCACAGATGAATCACGAGACATGAAGAATATGAACAGTGTGAATGAAATAAATTTACTCAGAGAAAACTGTGATAAATGCAATATAACAAATGTGACAGGAATCATGCAAAGATGACCATTATACATCAAGTTCACTTTTACTATTTTATTTGCAATTATCAAAATTAGCTTTAAAGATATTCTCAATAGAAAAAAACTATAATTCAAGTGAAATAAACTGCACGATTTTAAGCGGTGAACTGAGCCAGAAATAAACACGTGACGTGGCTTTGGCTCCTCCTTCAGTGTTTCTTCAAGGTCACGTGAACTGAACTAGTGTTTTAAGTCGTTTATGAATAAAATGGACCTTCAAATGTTTATTGTATTATTCTCAAAAACATGATCCACATTATTTCATTTAAGGCTTTTCTTTTATTTAAACTTTATTTATATCTGGCTACAATCACTTCAGATTATTGAAATTGGTCATAGTGGAGTGATACTAAATTAATAATATACATTATTTTATCCAATTATTTTCTCAAACACGTGAAATTGTAAAAGTCTCTTAATCATGTTTTAATGTGTGTCTGAAGAACTTTGAAATTACACAGTTGTGCGCGATATATGAAGACTCATTTATTTTCTCAATCAGAATAATACAGAAAATAATAAAGAATGGAAACAGGAAGAGAAATAAAGGAACTGAATGATGTTGGTGATGGTAGTTGTCAATCACGAGATGATGGGCGGGATTAACATGTAAAAGTTCCTGATTGGCTGTTCTGAAGTTCAAAGAAAGCTGATTGTGTCCAATGAAATCATTTCAGGGGTCCCATAAAGACACACAATCACAGAAGGCTTTTTATTTCAGCTGTTCATTACTGAACTCAGACAGTGTTTGTGTGAGATCCGATCAGAGAGATGACAGAAACTGCCCCGAAAAGAAACCTGCAGCAAAACCCCAGAAAACGGGCCCAAGTGTCGGTGATCTCATCATCAAAACTGTGTCCGCATCATAGACTGTAAAAAAGAATGGACGTAGTGTCCGTGACGTCACCCGTAGGTTTCTGAAGAGCGTTTTTGAAGCCTAAAGTGGGTGGGGCCGACCGTCGCCATCTTGGTAACGCGTCACTCCCGGAAAAACGAAAATGGGCAAAGAGGCGGGACGTGGGTGGAGCCGAGGAGCTTGCTGCTGAAACCACGCCCGCCTAGCTCGACGCGTTCAAGTTGTCTTTGGATGGACGATATTGGCGGTTTATTTTGAAACGATTCAAACCAAGCTTACTATTGAGGTAAATTAACCTGAACCTACACAACAAAACTTGAAATAACTATTTATATGTTATTGATATTAAACTACACAAAGTTTAAAACGCTGCAGCACTTTTAATACATGTGGTAACGTTTATTTGCAACACTAGATGACTTGCAGAAAACGTTAATAGTTGTCATGAATAAGAATTAACGTTATAACTTTACTTAAAAACTTGCATCGCAAAGAAACAATTTGAAGCAAATCAATTAACCTGCATTTATGAGTGTGTATTGATGTCAAAAAAAAATACTTCCAATATAGTCAGTGTTATGTTACGCTATTTATGAAATGCAGGCGTAACGTTAACATTAACTTAGCCTAACGTTATATTGACAACGTTTCAGAAGACGTTTTATACAGTCCATTCAGCCTACAGCTAATCACAGTCTGTTGGATTCTGGAGTGTAATAACGTTTTAAATACAATTATAAATAATAAATAAATGATTAGAAATAAAATGAATAAATTAATAAAATGCAATTATAACAGAATTTCACTCACCGGAAAAAATGGAGTCCAATCTTCTTGGACGGTCTGTTAATACAATTAACCCCACAGCAAGACATTATAATTGTGAAATAATCTCGAAAAATCACAAACACGGCAGAGATGCGAAGTTTAGTGGCTAAAATTGACTTATTTTCACAGTCAGACAATTAGCTGAGGTAACGTGAGCAGCAGGAATCCACCTGTCACTCAAAAGTGGCCACGCCCTTAATTATGCGGTAATTAAAGGCTTAATATAATTTAAACGGATTTGTTATAAAAAAAAATTCACCCCCCTCACAGTTGTCATGAAGGGCAAAATAAGCTGTATAGATCCAAGCCACTTTTTGCTCCAGGCTGTAAACATGTTTTTTTCTGCTGTAAAGTTAAGCATTTTAACATGGGGGAGATACAGATTTGACTCACTTTTGCAGCCTGCCTCAAGCGGCCAGTCGATGAATTGCAGTTTAATTCACTTCCGTGTTGGTTTCAAGAGAGAGATGGGGAGGTTGCCGCTTGGTCCGCATCCAAGGAGAGGAGCGGCGTGTCTCTCGCCGCCGGTGGTCCGATGAGGAGAAGAAGAACTCCCGCTTCAAGATCGCCATCAACAGTCTGGTGATTAAAGGGACTCTGATCCAGACCAAAGGAACCGGCGCCTCCCGATCATTCAAGAGCAACAAGAATCAAGCCGAGGAATTGTCAATTTTCTCTCCGTTTTGGCCTTTCGTGACGTCCACACTGAGACGGCGTTTTTCTCCACGAAAACGGAGCTTTTTGAAAACTTACTCCAAAGTGGATACATTTAAACGCCGTGTTCGCGTTGTATTGTGGACTGTGAATGCGGATATTTCTGAAAACAATTACGTATTTGTCGTCATGTGACGCAGTCATGTGATCTATACAACCAAAACAATCAAGATGGCGGACGTGTTTATAGCGGCGCTGAGTACATGATACTCACTTTGATAGCGCTGTTAAAAGAAAGTTACTTTTTGTACAATCATCACATTGTGTTCCTTCAAAGGCGAAGGGAAATTTACTCGTAATTGGTGTCCGGCGACGGAACACGAGGACAATTGCGTTTCAGCCCGTATATGCAACGGCGATTTTCCGCATGCGCAGTGACATGATTTAAGAATTTTCAGTAAATATATTTTGTTTTTGGTCAGACATCTTTAAACTTAATGTCAAATATACCACTATTTTTATTAATTATTATTATTATTTTGTGTTGTTTTTACATGAAATACTACACAGTTGAAAAGAACGAAGGCTCAAATGACTGAAGATAGGGGGAGGGGCTTGAAGTTTAGAGGGAGTGCAGTGATTGGTTGAAATGTTTTGCAGACGTTAACCAATAGGAGACAGACGGGCTTGTTTAAACAGAGTATAAGAGGCAGCACACTGGACTCCATACTGTCACATTAATGACCTTTTTTAAAAACGCTGTCTGTCTTAACCAAACACTTCCTGTATTCAAACGTCATTTCACACTTCACAGACAGAAATAAAAGGGGGAAGAAAGACAAGAGTCTACAGACCAATGCACGCAGACCACAAAATAAGATATTTAACTTATTTTAGTGGATTCAAGCTGTTGAAGATGTTCCTCTTTAATTTGAGCAAAGACTTGAACATGAACATCTAAACACACACATGCAAATCATGTCGACTGAATCAGACACATTATTTTTTAACAGGAAAGGGGCCCAGAGCAATATAAGGGGTCCTGAATGCTTTGCTATGACCCTCCCACACTGAAACTGCAGAAGAGAAACAGAGCAGAAGTCAAACCACAACTATGAGCTCATCTCGTTTATTAAACCACTAAAACAAAAGTCATATAAAATAAATTTATAAGATTTATAGCATGTATGTTTTGTATAGTTGAAAAGAATGAAGGCTCAAATGGCTATATAAACGTTAAGTGTCATTTTAACGTTTTGCTTGATAATATTTTGGCAATCAAACCCGCTATTCGTCGTCTCGCTCGCCGTGTCGGTGTCAAGCGGATCTCCGGTCTGATCTACGAGGAGACTCGCGGTGTGTTGAAGGTGTTTCTGGAGAACGTTATGCGTGATGACGTCACATACACTGTCACGTCAAGAGAAAGACGTCACTGTCATGGACGTTGTGTACGCGCTGAAACGACAGAGACGAACTCTGTACGGATTCAGAGGATAAACGACTTTATTCTGGAGAAATTAAACGCCCTTTTAAGAGTCACACATCTTCTCACATTAAAGAGTCGATGTTTAAACGGTAGTTGTTTTTCATTTAAATAAATAAGCGGATGAAAGGAAAGTGAATCTGATTATTACTTTGAAACACGAGACGATGGGCGGGACCTTCATTTCCAAGCTTTTGATTGGCTCTTTCCGCCCGTCAATCTAAGAGCTGACCAATGAAATCATTTAGTGGGTTTGATCCATGAAGACACGCAATCAGAGGACGCGTCGACTCCTTTATAAATTAGCATAGAGGGAATAAAAACTTCATGTCAGCTGAATATCATTAATGTTTTGTGAGTTTCAAGCGAAGTCGGCACTGATAAAACACATTTAAAAAAAACGTCACTAAAACCGCCGGAGAATTACTAGAGCGACTCATTCCTGAAGCAGGTTGATCCTGACACCGGGATCTCCTCCAAGGCGATGGGAATCATGAACTCTTTCGTCAACGACATCTTGGAGCGCATCGGCGGTGAAGCGTCTCGTCTCGCTCACTACAACAAGCTCCACCATCACATGGAGAGAGATCCAGACCGCCGTGCGTCTGCTGCTGCCCGCTGAACTGCACAAACACGCTGTGTCTGAGGCACAGTCACCAAATACACCAGCTCCAAGTAGGGCTGGACGATATGGCCAAATTTGATATCACGATATATTTCTTAATTTCGGTCGATACGATATAATTCCGATATCGATATGAACAACATAAAAGCCTCAGAAAAAATGCCAAGAACGCCCACAACAGATGTCAAAATAGTCCGAATATAAACGCTTATTATAGGTGTACCGTGATCCAGGATAAGACAAAAACACGGGTTGAATATTGGATTCATGATGTACTGGCTCATTATATAAATTTAGCTAATTTGTAACTAAAAAGCTTTAACGTAACACTACCATTTATATTAACTATGTGTATAACTTACCAATAGCAGAGTTCAGTCGATGCCCGAAGCATTGTAGTCTTGTCCATCTGTTCAACTCAGCGGCTTTGATGATATTGGTCCCGCTATCTGTGGTGATACAGACCTGTCGGTCCTCGCGGAGTCCCCAGGAGGTGAGCGCATCTGCAAGTCCGTCTGCAATTGCTTCGCCCGTGTGATCCTCAGGAAAATAGACCGTCTGCAGGCATAAGCTGACGAGCTTCCAGTCTTGGTCAATAAAGTGGACTGTCAGGCTCAAGTATGGTTCTGAGGTTCGGCTTGACCACAGGTCAGCTGTGGTCGCAAAATATGACACTGACTTCAGTTGTTCCTCAACCCTTTCCCTTACTTCACCATAAAGTGCAGGGATAGCTGTGCGTGAAAAATATTTTCGCCCAGGGAGCTCGTATCTGGGGTCTATGACTGAAATCATTTTCCTGAATCCTACGTTTTCCACCGTACTAAACGACATCATGTCCTTAGCCAAGAAGTTTGTAACAGCTTTTGTATAATGTCTTTATGACGTTTAGACTGTTTGTCATAAGGCATGAATGCAGCCATCTGTGTTTGCTGCATGGGTTTCTCTTTTGACACAGCTGGTTTTGGGGATGAGGATGGTGGTATTGTTTCAGGTTGGCTTAAACTTTTATGCTGCCAGTACCTCATCTTTTGACTCTCAGAATGTTCTATCGGGTGGAACTGCTTCAAATGGTGGAACAGATTTGATGTGTTCCCGCTGCTAGTCGGCACCACTCTCCGGCACATTTTGCAGCACGCTGAAACCTGAAGTTTATCCGATGTCCGATAGCCGAACCACTTCCATACTATTGAATTTGTCTTTCCTCTCTTATCAACTATTTCGTCGGAACGAGCTTCCACAAGTGAGGAGAAAGCAGTCACATTTGAATTGCGGTCAGGGGCGCTCATTTTGTAGTTAAAACTTGCCGCGGTGGAGATCAGCCTACTACTGCTGAGCAGTGAGCACTGGCTGCGTGTCTGTGGTGTACGTCATCACGAAAGTAGCCTATTGTGTACTGCTCTCTCTGACAACTGCGCGCCTAACGCCAGTCAGTGACAAATGCTGTTATGTATATTGAAATATCGAAAACGTGTTTAAAAATCATATCACCGTTATCGAAAAAAAAAATATCGCGATATATATTTATATTGAATTATTGTCCAGCCCTAGCTCCAAGTCCAATAACATCTGTGTTCTCCATTAACACAAACACTCTTTTAACACTCACATGATCTTTAAACGAGCTTTGATGTGTCTAAAAGCAACATTACAGTAACTTTTCTTTAACAGAGTAGTAATGGAAGAAGCCCATCAAGCAATTTTGCGTCTAATAGCTGTAAAAACATAGCCCAGACGTCTAACCAGAGCCCAAGAATAGACCAGTCATCAAATAGACAACAAAATGTGGCTAAATGATTATTTTCACTCAAATTTAACAGATTCTCCTAAATGATAATTCATCCAAACAAATTTAATATAAAGGTTTTATTTAGAAAAACAACATTAACAACTTAGACAACTTACAAAAATATCCAAACATAAAAATGAGCAAATAAAATATTACAAATACAATATAAAGATGAAAAAAAAAATGGAAAACAACAACTTAAGATAATAAAAATATAAAAGAATTACCAAATAAAAAGTAAAATAAAATAACCTGTTATTTTATAAAACAACAATTAATTGTTTCCTTTATTCCCATAACCACCTGCTCTCCCTGGTGCTTGTTTAAAATGCCCAGAAATTGCATTTCTTATTTCAAATTATTATTTAAAAAAATTATTGCACAAGAAAAGCATTGCTGACATAATTTTTAACTAATTACAGTAATTGTGACAGTCATTCTCTTTTGCTTGGATGCACACTAGAGCTGGGCAATATAGAGTTAAGATACATGTATATCGTTTCCAAAGGAATATATGAGACTATATAATTTATATCAATATAGACAATTTATATCAATAATAATAATATTAATATTATCAATAATTGACCATTTTTGCCTGCATAATGGTGATGCACTATATATATATATATATATATATATATATATATATATATATATATATATATATATATATATATGCATCACTATAATTTAGCCTAAAAACTGAGATAAGCTCTCTGGTCAATGTTTACGCTCGTGCACACAAACACAGATACACATACCTCTAATGACTGAGAACAATGCAGTGTTTTCAAAAGCCTCCTTCTGCAATGGACCACCCCCCCCTCCCCTTCATATTGAATTTCGACATGAGGGAATTTTTGAAAACACTAAAATGTAATACAAATGAAGGTGGTTAACAATTGTGGTTAAAGACTGACATTTCAAAATGTATGTTAAAGGAAGTCTTTTTTAAATCTCTGATTTGTGTTGTGCCCACATGAAAGACTTATTCAGTATTGACACCAGAATGTTTGATTAATGTTGCACATTTTGTAGGCTTTACCTGTCCAGCATTCTTCTGGCACTGTCTTTGAGGTTTTTTCCTCCTATTTTGCACAACTTTGCCACCTAAACAACACATGCCAATGTCAGTACTTGGCAGGTAGTATTACAGTATATGCTTCAGTTTACAGGTATTTACCAACCTTAAATGTTGATGCCCACTGACCTGCAAGTTTCCATCACTAACCCTATAAAACTCTATTTCAGCAGATTAAATTATTTTAATACTTTTTATAATTGTTTGGTTTAAATCTTTTATTTTTTTAATTAATGCCATTTTAAATCATGTTTCTTTACGCTTTATTAAAAAAATCAATTTGGAGTGTTTCAGACTCAATCTTAATGTACTTAATGTACAATGACAAATATATTGTATTTTTTGGCTTATAGTCTCTTAGTATTCAACAAGTCATTGTTCAGTCATAAATTCAATATTATAGTTCAAATATATTATAGACTGTCAAAAATGAGCGTTTTAGTGAGGAAAAGTTGCTTTGGAGTGTTTTTTGTGTGTGTTTTTTTACCATTGCTGCCCGGGTATTCTCACTTTCCAACTGCCTTTCTAGGTATTGGAACTACTCCTCAGTGGCCAAGGTAGGCAGGTGGAACACAGTGTCTGGTTCCACTTTTTTACCAATTCTTCTCAGTTCTTCTTTTATTTCTATAAGCTGTGTCAACACTTTTCTTTGGAATCCTAAATGCAACAAAGGCATTGTGTTAATTTCAAATACCATACAAAATAGCATACCAATACTGAGGTATGACGACTCCAATACATGCATACAAAAAATGTGCATGAGAATTTGAACACAAATCTCTGCCTCCTCATATATAGGGGACAACAAGTAGGAGAACTGTGGCCAGCTATCACCCAGAAGGTAAAGGATAAAGTAGAGAATCTTTATTTACTCCCACAGTCGATATTCTATTAACAATCCATTGATACTTACTTTTGTCTGTCATTGGGAACTTGTCTTGCTTGTCTGTAAAAAAGGAAACAAACACATGTAATCAATATGCAATTTAAAAAAAAAAAACTTGATTCTCCTAATAAATGGGTAGAAAGTAGTCACGCTGCCCCCTACGTTTTCAAACATCGACACATTAAAAGTAATATGTTAATTAGGTTATTTTAACTGATGCTCCTTGACTGAGGTTAACGGGCATAAGCTCAGCTTATAAGTATGTCCATACTAACCTTGGGGATTTCTGCCTTGAGGAGTTCTGGGAGTCCTGGCTGATTGGCGCTCAGTCCTGGTAACTGTAATGAAGTATCTATATATTATTATTTTGAATATTCACATCTGTATTTGACAACTCTGGCAAACTATGTCCATACTAACCTTGGGGATTTCTGCCTTGAGGAGTCCTGGCTGATTGGTGCTCAGTCCTGGAAGCTGTAATGACATTTAAAAAAATATTACTAGTGTACTATTTTCACCATCAAAAAATAATTAAATCTCTGTTATGCTGTGTCCTGACTTATCTGTTTTGTTTTTTCCATTACCTGGGGTTGAGGTGTGTTTTGGTAACTCTAAAAACGACCCCTGAATGCCTGCTTTGTCCCTGATGAAAGCATATTTGGATTAGAAATACATAAAGATCAGTAGCGTTTGTACTAATATTGCATTCACCTACGAAAACATAAATCAGCTGTTTTTGTGAATTAAAGAGCAGAGAAGTCATTTATTCAGCAATACAGAGCTCTATTTTTCTGAAATAATGAATTCTCGTTAATTTCAAAAATTCAATGCAATTTATTTCTGCAGGATTTTTAGAGTCAACAAATAACAATAATCAAATCTTACTTTTGGGTGTATCAATTCTTGTGGAGTCCAGAGACTAGAGGATATGTCTGTCATGTTTTACTTGTTAACCTCTTGGTTTCTTGACTGGTTGTTCACATAAGTGTAGCTCTAGATGTGAGTGCAAAGATTTTGCAGACGCAAGTTACAAAAACTCTCGGGGCTAATTCTGGCTCTTCCAATCCTAGTGACGTCCCTGAACACAAGCACATATTAGCAACATAAACACATGTAGGATTGCATTGCATATGATTTTATTCATAATATATCTATGTATGGTGATACGTATCATATAGTGAGGTGCCTGGAGATACACAGACCTAATAAAGAGACTGAATATATAAAGAATGATGGATTTATAGGCATCAATTTGAGATGTATAATTATCAATATGAACATGTCTGTTCAAATAACAATAATCAACACTTTATTCATTCTGAGTGTTGTGTATGGAGTGTGAACATTGTACAGCAGCCAGAACTACAATTTGACAATCTTGAAATGAATGTATGGATTCAGATGGGAATAATTTATTTGTATTTTAAATGTTATTTATTAATTTACTTAATTTTATTTACGTGCCCTTATCCTGCAGTTAATACACCCCAGCCACTTATGTATATATCCTATAGACAGAGATGCGATGCCATATTCAATGTACAGTATTCAATGATGTGCTTAGGATATGAAAACATGAGGCAGTGAAAATGCATTTTAGATCGAGTGTACACAAGACCTCTCCATCAGAAGAAATCCATATATCAGAGTTCTGTCTGATATCCAAAACCAGTCAACATCAACAGCTTGTTATGATGATGAATGTGATGAACAGAATGAAATAATCATTATTAACTGTAAAGCTGCTTTGAAACACATATAAAATATACTGCAGATAATTAACAGTAGATTATTGGATTATACTGGATACAGGTGAAACATAAACATCTGAGTTTTAAACAGAAAGCAAGTTTATAAAACAATGAAATGCACAATTAATACAGAATGTGTTTTTATCACTTATGCATCAAACACATTAATAGACACTGATTACAGATCTATAAGAACGACTGACTACACTAATATACTAAGTACACTTTTATCTTGAACTCTTTTTAATATGACGTGAGTTTGGCTCCTCCTTCAGTGGTGTGTTTCTACTAGGTCCTGTAGGTGAATATTATTGGTCGCATCTCATCATCATGTCTGGAAGAGGAAAAGGAGATTTTAAGCGTCATCGTAAAGTTTTGCTGGATAATAGTAGAAGAATCACCAAACCCGCTATTCGTCGTCTCGCTCGCCGCTCGTCAAGCGGATCTCCGGTCTGATCTACGAGGAGACTCGCGGTGTGTTGAAGGTGTTTCTGGAGAACGTTATGCGTGATGACGTCACCTACACTGATACGTCAAGAGAAAGACGTCACTGTCATGGACGTTGTGTACGCGCTGAAACGACAGAGACGAACTCTGTACGGATTCAGAGGATAAACGACTTTATTCTGGAGAAATTAAAAGCTCTTTTATATCATAATAAAGAGTCGATGTTTAAACAGTAGTTTTGCGAGAGAACAAAGGAAAGTGAATCTGATCGTCAGTTTGAAACGTTAGGCGATGGGCAGCACTTTCATTCATTTCAAAGCTTTTGATTGGCTCTCTATCCGCCTGTCAATCTAAGAGCTGACCAATGAAATCATTTAGTGGGTTTGATCCATGAAAACACGCAATCAGAGGACGCATCGACTCCTTTATAAATTAGCATAGAGGGAATAAAAGCTAATAATAAATAAACAATTAACAATAAATGAATGATTATAATCACTTTTCGTCTGATCTTATTATTGTGAGAGTCAAATGAATCATTGGATTCAGCTGGAAATGAGTCATGTAGACAAATTACAGATAATCACATGATCTGACTGCCATTAAACAACATTCATAGATGAATTTGCACCTAAATACTTTCAGATATATTGAATATAACATATACATAGTTCTTCTACATCTGAATAATTTAATAATACTATTCCCTCTGCTCAAAGTGACCCAAACATCGGTGATCAAGTGCTTTATAGTGGAGTCAAATTAAAGTCAATGAAAATATAAAGAATTTAATAGATGCACTTTAAATAACACACTAACAAAACATTCATCTGAATGCAAATGTAACAATCTGGTTGAATTAAACATTGCTTTGCAAGTCTATTAACAGCTGCTCTTCTCCGTGCCAATGGGATGAGATGCACCTGTTAAATTGTGGCAGTGCAGAAAATCTGTGCCACAATCAGTTTCCGTTTTACTTTCACTTTCCCTTTGCGAGAATGTGTGGAGTGATTCAATTAACGGTGGAAGATCTTGGGAAGTGTGTCATCGCCAAATGTGAGTGTTGGATTATCGTGGAAAAACAGCCGCTTTTCAATCTGATGCTTCCTGTGTGTGTGTGTGTGTGTGTGTGTGTGTGTGTGTGTGATGTCTGGTGCATTGCGGAGTTCGACTTGCACTTCCAAATCGACAGTTTTTGTTGGTGAGCTGTTCTGAAGACAAGTCAAGGCTGCTTATCCGCCTATCTTGGTGTCTGACTATGAGGGTCATCTACACCCTCTAGCTGCCTTCATGTCAGCAAACTCGGTCAGAACCTCTACGCCGCCATTACACACGTGACTACACTCGCTTAACTTCCGCTTTCGCACATTCCGTGTGTTTAGTGTGTTTGCGCGGTTGGCTGCTCTGTAAGATTGTTGTTGTTTGATGTTGTTTTTTATTATTTACAACGAAATGAACGAAATGTTTATCCCATGTTTCTTTTTTCTCTTTTTCTTTCTTATGAGCAATTTATGAATGAATGTGGACACGAATCTGCCAACTTGGATTAGCGTGACGCGTTTTCTGCACGGATTTCAAACAAGATATTTTATTATTATTATGGACATTATGAATAAATCTCCCATGTGAACTTAATTTTTCTGGGACTATTACTGTGATTTTATTACATTTTCCTGTTTGGGTTCATTTAATTTTGTCTGGCAGGATAAGATTTCTTTAATGTATTTATGTCCGGGCGACCACCACCGCTACAAAGTTTTAGGTTGAAAAATGAAACATGGCAAATATGATTTTATGATGATTTCTCTGAAGTAAATACAACTGGTCATATTTTAATGTTTAAAAAATCACCTTAAATATTAAAATGCAAAACAACTGGAATATTGCCCGATTTCTTTTTACAGACAGTTAACAACTTCAACTATATGAACTGGATTAAAGTGTAATAATAGTGTCTCTGCATCTAATGAGTTTAACAGAATCAACATAATTTTCATTATAATCTTCTGCTGTAAGGCAACAATCCCTATATATTTATAATACAGCACATGCTCTGTTTCTATTCCTGCCTTCAGCTGTTCAGTCCTTATGACCAGTAGCGGTTCTAGAGGGGGCCAGTGCCCCCCTGTCAACAAGCTTGTCCCCCCAATGTTGGGTGCAATGCATTGTTTGTCCTGTGGGTGGCAGTAATGGAAATAAAGTAATTTATTGTGCCATAATTTTATGTCAAGAGGAAACTACTCTAAGCCAGATGCATGCAGAGAACTCGCGCTTCAGAGAGGAGCTTCACATCTTCTCCCAAAAAAGATACAGGAAACGAAAGTATTTAATTTCAGTCATGTTCACGTAGTGAGAAATAATATTAAACTATCCAATTTTCCGCCGTTGCTTATATTAGATGTTTTAAAACTACATGTGAAGCAATCATGACTATGCAAACTTAACAAAGAGTCAGAAAACAGATGTAACACCATAAAGAAATGTAGTTTTCAGTCACGCTCTTATAACAAGATAATATTTAAATTAAATTATCCACTTTTGCCTACATTAATTGTGGATGTGAAGCAAATGAAAGTATGAAGACAAAATCTAATAAGTCTTTTATTAGTTATGAAGGATTCGTCAATCACTCAATGAATGAGATGTTGGAAGTCCAGAATTTAGATGAAACATTCATTTGATTTTAAATAGTTTCATTAACTAACTTCTAGAGATTGCAGTTATACATGACATGGTAAAAAATGACTTGAAATAATCCTGAAAGTAGGTTAAAATAAATGTTAAAAGTGTGCCCCCTAAAAGCACAAGTGGCTCCTGACAGGCCCCCCCAGTTTCTGTGGTCGAGTTGTGGCTCGTGTCTGTCACTGGCGATGTGTGTAATGTAATAGAAAATAAATACTTTAATTTGCCAGACATGTCCGGTGTGCAAACACCTTTATGTTAGCGAGCCGCTTGTGTTGAGAAATATGTTTGAAAACACACATACTGTTGAGTAATGAGCAGCCCAATTCATAAATGAAAAAAATGCTGAAATAATTTGATAATCATTCTGGAAATCTTCTGATTATTGACGCATGAAAAAGGCGTTGATCCCAGTCCTGCAATGTAGTCAGAGAGACACCCGTATGATCACAGAAATATACACCTCCTCTGACCCCATGTGTGTGCACACTTAAAGCTCAAGGAAGGTGCAATATGTAATATTTTTACTGTACTAAATCATAAAATGACCATAATATGTCATTAGAGAATTAGGAAACAGTTGCAATACTGGCATCTGATAACAGTGCTACAGCTAGTATATTCTACTTTGAAGTTTCCATTCTGGGACAGAATTTCTGTTTATGTTTTGGCCTGTGTGATCCCACCCACTACCCATTCTGTCAACCCGCATGAACTTCGAGTCTGGGGCGGGACAGACAATTCTCCAGTATTTTGAATTTGGACTGCAGTACCATTTCCCATGCTTGTTGACAATCTTACATACAACACCTTTAAGATAGGCCGAGTTTGTCATTGTTTACATGTTATCTCTGTTCACTGACATGTGCAGGTCAATACTTTTAAATTATTGTATTATATTTTAGCCTACTTCATCTTACATCAGTGGATCCATCCATTAGCTCTAAGAACTTGTAATAAGTACTCTATCCAGTAGCTGTGAGGATTAATCTCAGCAACTCCAGTCTTTTGAATGTTTACCAAAAAGATTTGCTCAGATTGTTCATTGATTTTTTTATTTTTTTTTTTCTCCATTTACCAGTTCTACAAATGACACATTTGGGCCAGTTGATGGTGTCAAATGACCATCTTTTACAATTTGAATGAGGGAAAAGCACCTGCCTAATATTGTGTAGGTCCCCCTCGTACCAGCAAAACAGCGCCAAGCTGCAACATTCAGAGATGATATTCTTCTCATTGTACAGAGCGGTTATCAGAGTTACTGTAGACTTTGTCAGTTTGAATCAGTCTGGCCATTCTCTGTTGACCTCTCTCATCAACAAGGGCACATAAGAGTAAATGCTAAAGACTGTTGTGTTAGAAAATCCCAGGAGATCAGCAGTTACAAAAATATTTAAACCAGCCCATCTGGCACCAACTATCATCCATGCAATCATCTGAGCATTGCTGTGAACATTAACTGAAGCTCCTGACCTCTATCTGCATGATTGTATGCACTGCTGCCACATGATTGGCTGATTAGATAATTGCATGGATGATTATTGGTGCCAGATGGGCTGTGAACGTATAGGATTTTGAATGGTGTTGCCATGGCAAAGCAATACTTTTATGGCAAAAAATGGTAAACAGGAAGTGCCTTATATCTTCTGTACGCATTGTGTTATTTTGATGAAATTCCAGCTATATGTTTGGTAATGGGTGCTGATCACACTGATGCAACCATTATGGCATTATGTCATTCAATGAAATTTTGCAAACACATCAGAGTCGTCGGCCATTAGGGCTGGGCAAAAAGTTGCATGGGGGAGCTCTGTAGTTCCCCCTTTAAAATGGGCATGAAAAACTGCATCTGAAGCACCCGCATCACCTACAGTCACCAAAATTGGTACATATATAGCTCTCATTGCAATACATCTGTCATCAAGATGGACAAATTTATAATTATAGTTATTAGCTCCACCCAACAGGAAGTCTGCCATTTTTTTTTTTTTTTAACATTACAGTGTCTGAACTTTTAAATACTCCTCCTGGGAGATTAATGAGACTGCCACCACATTTAGACAACATTATGCCAAGACATTGAAGATGCTAAAATGTGAAAAATGTCACTGTTGCCATGACGAGGCATTAAATCAATGGAGGAAAATGGAAATAGAAAGTGTCTCATATCTTCTGTGTGCAATGTGTGATTTAGATCAAAATTAAGATGAATGTTTAGTCTTGGGGGCTAAACACATGGATGTGACTATTTTGGGTTATGGTCTTAGTGCCACCTCCTGGCAACAGGAAGTGTGGCTGTTACAACATACTTTAAATAGTCCTTCTATATTTTCCCAGATTACTTCCAAATTATATATATATATATATATATATATATATATATATATATATATATATATATATATATAAATATATATATATATATATATATATATATATATAAATTATTATTATTGAACTAAATAATGGCGTCTTATTATAAAAATTGCTGATAACAGGACTTCCTCCTGTTTGTGGTGGCTATATTGATTTTTATTTTCATTTCTATTGTGGGATCCTATTTGTGGACTTCAGTTCAACCTTCAATACCATCATGCCTGATCTTCTCTCAACCAAACTGACCCAGATCTCCATGCCCAACCCAATCTGTCGATGGACACCAGCTTTCTGACAGATAGGCAGCAGCTAGTGAGACTGGGGAAACTCACATCCGGGACTCTCACTATTATCACTTGTGCTCCTCTGGGATGCGTATACTGGGCCAGAACTGGTTTACGTTCTAAGATGGCACTAAACATCATCGTTAAGTTTTGAGTGATAATATTCAGAATATTTCAACATACAAAGACAATAAGATATTAATTTTCTCAAGTGCAAAATATATTTACTTTATGACATTAATAATCAAGAGTTTAAGATAGTATTTAAATCTGTAAGAAAGCATAAAGTCCAGAATATTTAAAACACAAAGACACACTTATTTAAAGTAGGAAACATCAGATCACACACAAATCCACACAATAAAACTAGATCAGAATAAAACTAAAGTGTTTCTGCTCTTCTTCATTATTTGAACATGAAACAGGCGACTTTAATCCAGAACAGGAAATATTCATGTAAAAGATTCAAATAGAAATCATATAAAAGCAGAAACACAAAATACAATGTTTTAAAATCATATGAATGATAAATCAATTCTGCAACAAATGAAACATGGTGAAATAATGAACAGGAATGTAAGAAAAGTCTTCTGAACGTTTTTAAAGAGATTCAGATTGAAGTTTCTTCCTCTGTTACTGCAAACTGACTTTGATCTTCAACAGATGAAACTATCAAATACAAAAACAATATTATAAACATGTCATTGAACTAGACTTTCATATTGTTTCCTCTGCTGTTATTGTCTTTGTGAACAAACATTTCATCTGTTGATTATATTGATCTCTTTTACCTCTCGCTCTGTAGCATTTGAACACCAGCACGACTGTCACGATCAGATATGGACAAACTGCCAGAAGAGAACTGAGAGTGTGCAAGTCAGAAATCTGATCTGCTGACACTGAAAAACAGACACACAAGCACATGATCATTGAGTATATCTGAACAAGTGCACATGAATGAATAGAAAAGAGAGAACAAACTGTACTGTAATTAACTACTTTTTTCCAAGAATTGTACTTTAAGTAGTTTAAAAATTGTATATGTTTACTTGATTACATTTTAAGTGCTGTAACTGTACTTTTACAGCGCTATTTTCCCACCGTCTGTGTTTGCTACCTCCCTGTCCTGATTCTATTTTTATCTATCAACATGATTGGCTAGATGACTTGTGACTCCCATCCAATCAAATCACATGTAAAAAAAAACTTGAACAGCAGCTGAAGATCTGGCGTCATTTGTTATGGAACTGGAGGATGACTCAAACACAGTTTACGGCTGAACTTCACGGCCACACCTCAAAGGGATTTTCACAGTGAAAAAGGTCAATTGCTTGATCGTGTCATGCGAGTTTAACTTGCTCAAGCCAGATATCAGCATTAATCCTGCCTCTAAATTAATAAAATTATCTATATGTTTATCTGAAAAAAGAGAGATGTCCTCGATCAAACTTTTGAGTAGTTTTCTATATTTAGCCCATGTTATACATCTAGAACAAGGGTGTTCTCATGACATCTGTTTATGACTTTCTTTCTTCAGAACACAAATGAAGATTTTTAGAAGAATATCTCAGCTCTGGTCCATACAATGCAAGTGAAGGGGTGCCAAAATGTTGATGTTCCAAAAAGCACATAAAGACAGCATAAAAGTAGTCTAATCCATGTGACTCCAGTGGTTAAACCCATGACTTCAGAAGTGATATGACAGGTGTGGGTGAGAATAAGATACAGTTTTAAGTACATTTTTGCTAGAAATTCTTCACCCTGCCCAGTAGATGCATTATGCATGAAGAAAGTGAATGACCAAAAACAAAAGAAGAAGAAAGTGAAAGTTAAAGTGGAGATTCACTGAGCAAGGAGGAGAATTAATAGTAAAAAAGGAATTAATTATTGATCTGTTTCTCACCACATCTATCATATCTCTTCTGGAGACATGGATTTAACCACTGGAGTCACATGGATTAGGCTACTTTTATGTTGACTTGTATGATTTTTGGAGCGTCACAATTTTGGCATACATTCACTTGTATTGTATGGACCTACAGAATTGAAATATTGTTCTGAAAATCTGAAATTGTTCTGCAGAAGAAAGTCATACACATCTGGGATGACATGAGGGTTAGTAAATAATGAGAGAATTAAAATATTTGTGTGAATTATTCCCCTGATGTGGCCCCTGTACCAAACAACTGCCCTATCGCCTCTGTTGTGCCAAGTGAACCTGCTTTTTTTGTGTTTTTTTGTATTCTTTGCATTGTTTGATCGTGCTTTATGCACAACAGTAACTTTCTTTTTCGGCATTAAGGGAAATTTAGACCCTACACATAAACTGATTTGAATGTAATTGTTTCATACATTATGATATTGAAAATACCTTTTCCATCTTTTAATTTCTGTATCATGTCACCCTTTTATTTATTATTTAAATAAGATTAATGTAGTGTTTATAGTATCATAGATAACTGATGTAAGCTGTCAATCACAAACACCTATAAATACTTTTATTTTTTATTCTTTCTGGAAAACAGCCATAAAAGGGAATGTAAATTACGGTATGTGTGCTACATTTGGAAATTGCAGCATAGAGTTTTTATTATAAAGGGGCAAAACATTCATAACTCAGTCCTCAATACACAAAACATGAGTACTTAAATGAGCTACTCTTTTACTCTTACTCAAGTAGTTTTTAGGACAGGTAATTTTACTCAATCTACATTTTTTAAGAAGTACAGTACTTTTACTTGAGTATTATTTTTCAGTACTTTTTCACCCCTGGTCTGGAGTCACTCAGCACAATCTGGGTTCAAACTCACGACTCCAGGTGTGGTAGTTGGAGTCTTTGCTTGTCTCAAGATGGCGCCGAGTATGGCTGCTGCGTCGCGAGCTCCGTCAAAACACTGCAGTTTATTGTTTGTTTTGTTTACAGTTCTGTGTTTTTTTTGTCATGGATGCTGTCTGCCTTATTGTGTACGACAGACAAACGCTTTTGGACATTGGTTCGGCAATCACACACCGAAAACCGGACTTCACATTCCTCAATGCCGACCCGCGGTTTACAATCACGCCAGCGGAGCCCTTTGTTTGGGCTGCCCGGCCGCGGAAACGCAGACGGAAAAGAGGAAAAAGAGCCGGCGTTCTCATCAGAGTAAGACGTCGCGCAAATCGCCCCCCGCTACCCAGTATACTACTGGCAAATGTTCAGTCTCTGGACAACAAGCTCTGCGAGCTGAGAGCGCGGATCTCTTTCCAACGAGAGACGAGAGAATGCTGTGTTATCTGTCTTACGGAAACCTGGTTGTCCGCGGAAATTCCAGACTCGGCCATCGAACCCACGGGTTTCTCCGTGCACCGAGCGGACAGAGCGAAAGACCTCTCAGGCAAAAGCAGAGGTGGAGGTGTATGTTTTATGATCAACAAATCATGGTGTGATCAGAGGAATGTACATTTTATCGGGTCTTTCTGCTCTCCTGATCTGGAGTTTCTCATGCTTCTGTGTCGACCATTTTGGCTACCGAGGGAATTCACAGCAATCATTATCACTGCTGTGTACATCCCCCCACAAGCCGACACAGACCGGGCACTCGGGGAACTGTATGGCAGTATAGGTCAGCAGGAAACCGCGCACCCTGAGGCCGTGTTCATTGTTGCCGGGGACTTCAACAAAGCCAACTTCAAAACAATAGCACCAAAATTCCACCAACACATCAGCTTTAACACACGAGGGGACTGGTTTTTGGATCATTGCTATTCTCCTTTCCGGGATGGCTACAAATCCCTCCTCCGCCCACCATTTGGCAAATCTGACCACTCCTCCGTTCTGCTTCTGCCCGCTTACAGGCAGAAACTGAAAAGGGAAGCACCCGCCCTCAGGACGATCCAGTGCTGGTCGGACCAATCAGACTCTGCGCTACAGGACTGTTTTGATCACGCGGACTGGGAGATGTTCCGGTCCGCCTCAGATGACGACATCGAGGTTTACGCTGATAGCGTAACGTGTTTCATCAGGAAGTGCGTAGAGGATGTTGTTCCAACCAAAACAATACGAATCTACCCCAACCAGAAACCCTGGGTTAACGGCGATGTTCGATGCACTTACTGCGCGGACCACCGCTTTTAATTCCGGGAACGCGGAGGAGCGTAAACAAGCCAGTTATGCCCTCTGTAACTCCATCAGTGCAGCCAAATGCCAGTACAGGCACAAAATTGAAGAACAGTTTAACACCACTGACTCCAGAAGTATGTGGCAGGGAATTAACATCATCATGGACTATAAACAGAATAAAAACTCCGCCATGAACACCGTTGCCTCTCTCCCGGACGAGCTTAATACTTTTTATGCTCGTTTCGAGGACAACAACAACACCGCCCTCGCGGAGAGAGCACTCGCGGCCGATACTACAGACGATGATTCACTCTCCGTCTCTGTTGCGGATGTAACCCGATCCTTCCGACGGGTGAACATTCGCAAAGCCGCGGGTCCAGACGGCATTCCGGGCCGCATCATCAGAGCATGCGCGAACCAACTGGCAGGTGTTTTTACGGACATTTTCAACCTGTCCCTCTCCCTGTCTGTAGTCCCCACATGCTTCAAAACATCAACTATTGTGCCTGTACCGAAGCAAGCCAAAATCACCTGCTTAAATGACTGGCGTCCTGTTGCCCTCACCCCCATCATCAGCAAATGCTTTGAGAGGTTGATCAGAGATCACATCTGCTCTGTTCTGCCCACCTCTCTGGACCCATTACAGTTTGCCTACCGCAACAACCGCTCCACTGATGATGCCATTGCATCTACACTACACACTGCTCTCTCCCACCTGGAAAAAAAGAACACATATGTGAGAATGCTGTTTGTAGACTACAGCTCAGCATTCAACACCATAGTGCCCTCCAAGCTTGATGTGAAACTCCGGGCTCTGGGCTTAAACAGCTCGCTGTGCAGCTGGATCCTGGATTTCCTGTCAGGCAGACGTCAGGTGGTTAGAATGGGCAGCAACATCTCCTCATCACTGACCCTCAACACTGGAGCCCCGCAGGGCTGTGTTCTCAGCCCACTCCTGTATTCCCTGTACACACATGACTGTGTGGCAACACATAGCTCCAATGCCATCATTAAGTTTGCTGACGATACGACGGTTGTAGGTCTGATCACTGACAATGATGAAACAGCCTACAGAGAGGAGGTGCACACTCTGACACGCTGGTGTCAGGAGCACAGCCTCTCCCTCAACGTCAGTAAAACCAAGGAGCTTGTGGTGGACTTCAGGAAGAAAGACAGAGAACACAGCCCCATCACCATCAATGGAGCACCGGTGGAGAGAGTCAGCAGCTTCAAGTTCCTCGGTGTCCACATTACTGAGGAACTCACATGGTCCGTCCACACTGAGGCCGTTCTGAAGAAGGCTCACCAGCGCCTCTTCTTCCTGAGACGGCTGAGGAAGTTTGGAATGAACCACCACATCCTCACACGGTTCTACACCAGCACTGTTGAGAGCATTCTGACTGGCTGCATCACCGCCTGGTACGGCAATAGCACCGCCCACAACCGCAAAGACCTGCAAAGGGTGGTGCGAACTGCCAGAAACATCATCGGAGGTGAGCTTCCCTCCCTCCAGGATATATATAACAGACGGTGTGTGAAGAAAGCTCGGAGGATTATCAAAGACTCCAGCCACCCGAGTCATGGGCTGCTCTCACTGCTTCCATCAGGCAGGCGATATCGCAGCATCAGGACCCGCACCACCCGACTACATGACAGCTTCTTCCCACAAGCAATAAGACTTTTGAACACATGATCTCTCACGATCTACAATCAGCACTGCACTTTATTAATCAACACTCTGTCAATATATTCTCGCTCCCATTCAGTTAATGTGTATATATATATACACTACCGTTCAAAAGTTTGGGGTCACTTGTCTGAAATGTTTCTCATGATCTTAAAAATCTTTTGATCTGAAGGTGTATGCTTAAAAGTTTGAAATTAACTTTGTAGACAAAATATTATTCTGCCAAAACATATACATTTATTTAATTACAAATCTAAAATTTCCTAAAAAAAAAAAGTTTTTGAAATGGATGACTTGGATCAAAATATGAAGAAAAGAAGCCAATAAGTGCCCAACATAGATGGGAACTCCTTCAATACTGTTTAAAAAGCATCCCGGGGTGATTCCTCAAGAAGTTGGTTGAGAAAATGTCACGAGTACATGTCTGCAAAATCTAGGCAAAGGGTGACTACTTTGAAGATGCTAAAATATTACATAGTTTTGGATTTATTTTGGATTTTTTTGGTCACAAAATAATTCCCATATTTCCATTTCTATTATTCCATAGTTTTGCTGACTACTATTATTCTAAAATGTGAAATAAATAAATAAATAAAGAATGAGTAAGTGACCCCAAACTTTTGAACGGTAGTGTATATTTATACCATTACATAGTGTATGTGTATTCTACATTGTGTATTGTGTACATTTGATATGTTAATTGTTGTGTAGGTATGTGTACATTTGTTATGTAAATTGTTTTGTGTATATATGTTGTTATTGTAAAGTGGTCAATGTCTCGTCACTGTCATTACTGCAATGTTGATCGGAACTGCACACAAGAATTTCACCTGCTGTTGCACTCGTGTACACAGTAGTGTGACAATAAAGTGATTTGATTTGATTTGATTTGATTTGAGCGGCCCAGTGTTAGTTTTAGTAATATATAAAGATTTACTTTATAAATGACACATATCTGTGACATTTAAACTTTTATCATAAAATGTTTTGTATTCTGATATTTAATCAAAGTGTGGACCCCACAGAGCAGGTCCATTTCAACACATATACAAACTAGGCGCTGGCATTTATAAAACATATTTATGTCTACATGATCACCTGTTAATACAATCAGTATAACAGCATCACTGATGTTGCAATTTAGTCATCACACAGTAATTACTCACCTTTAACAGAAAGAATAACAGTTGTGTTCTGTGATGTTGCTGGTCTTCCATCTCTCTTTCCTCGACAGCAGAACTGATGTTGATCAGACTCAGTAGCTCCTCTGATAGTGAGAGTGTTTGTGTTTACAGTGTAACGCTCAGACTCAGACACGACAGTTCTGTCTTTATACCACTCATATCTCCAGTTACTGTAATCAGACTCAATGTCACACTTCATGATCACTGTCTCTCCAGTGAAAACAGATGTTTCTGGATGTACAGTGAGTTTAGCTGTGGGGAAATCTGTACAGAGAAGGAAATATTTACTCAGAGCTCCTGATAAACACTCAGTACAAACTGAATAAACGTTGTAAAAGTCTACAGAGATGCGCACACACCTGATACAGTCAGTGTAACAGCATCACTGATGTTTGATCTCTGTGAGTCACTGATTTTCTCTCCTCTACAGCTGTATTTACCACTGTGAGATTTGTCAGATGTGATTCTGTACACTCTCTCAGTGCTGACTGGATTGACTGAATCATCTTTAATCCAGCTGTATCTCCACTCAGTGTGTGTTTGTGTCTGTATGTCACATGTGAGAGTGACTGTCTCTCCTCTGAATACATGATGATCTGGATTTACACGCACTTCAGGTTTTGGTCTCTCTGTGTATGAATAAAAACACACATTGATGATCTCTGTAATTTGTTATTTACTTATTTAATGTAATCTCTCTTTTTTATAAATTAAATCAGCACCTTCAACTGTTACTTGAACTGTGTTACTGAACTGTGTGTAGTAGTTTCCTCTTTGTGCTCTGCATCTGTACTGTCCTCCATCAGAGACTTTCACTGATCTGATTGTTTTAGTTCCTGCAGCATCACTGGATTCAGAGTTTGAGTCTTTATTCCAGTGAATCGTCCATCCAGTTGAGTGTGTGAACGTACAGCTCAGAGTAACTGTGTCTCCAGTGAACACTGAACTCTGGGGCGACACAATCACAGCTGGTGTTGGTTTATCTATGAGTATATGAGACAGTTCAGTAACAAAGACTTTAAGAATCAGTGAAGAATCAGTCTTCATCAGCTGCTTCTCAGTTAATCTGTGCATCAATCATTCATTTCATAAAGAACTCAAAGTCTGGAATCAACAGAGTTTATTTATTGAACAGAGTTGAATGTGACCTGATACAGTCAGTATAACAGCATCACTGATGTTGCAATTTAGTCGACACACAGTGATTACTCACCTTTAACAGAAAGAATAACACTTGTGTTCTGTGATGTTGCTGGTCTTCCATCTCTCTTTCCTCGACAGCAGAACTGATGTTGATCAGACTCAGTAGCTCCTCTGATAGTGAGAGTGTTTGTGTTTACAGTGTAACGCTCAGACTCAGACACGACAGTTCTGTCTTTATTCCACTCATATCTCCAGTTACTGTAATCAGACTCAATGTCACACTTCATGATCACTGTCTCTCCAGTGAAAACAGATGTTTCTGGATGTACAGTGAGTTTAGCTGTGGGGAAATCTGTACAGAGAAGGAAATATTTACTCAGAACTCCTGATAAACACACAACGTCTCAAGTCAAGACACATATGTTTTGCTCTTTTGTGGCGCTGCGTGTAATTTTAGTGTAACAACAACGTACTTCAGCATGTTAACGGCACCTAACATGTTTTCAAACAATTGTGCTGAAATTTCAAACAAATATTTTGAATATTAGCTAGCATATTGGCAATTACAAACACAAGTCAACATAAGTCGTGCCGGATTCTAGCTAAATTAGAATGAATAAAAGCAAATTCAGTCCTGAATACTGTGTCTGTTTACTTGCAGGAAAAAAACGTCTCGGGTTACTTAAGTGTAACCCTTGTTCCCTGAAAAAAGCGGAACGAGATGCTGCGCTGGAAAGCGATTTGGGGACAGCTTTAGGTGTGACCAGCTGTGAATATTTGTGCAACACGTCAATGAAAATGTAATCATTGGATGCACCTGGGGCAGGGCAATAAATAGATGCATCACAGGAGCATCGTCAGGTATTTTGTCTGAAGAGCATTCCTGGGGCATCCCAGTGCGACAATGAAGCGCAGCATCTCTTTTCGCTTTTTTCAGAGAACAAGGGTTACACTTAAGTAACCCGAGACCCTTTTCAAAAGCTACACTTCTGATGCTGCACTGGAAAGCACTTTGGGAACGAGAATACCCACGCTGCCGCACTGTGGCTGTCCGAACCCCCTACGGTTGTATAGTGTGCTCACAAGAGGCTGCCCCCCTGTTGCGGCCCTCATGGCAAAGAATTGTTGCCCTGACTGATGCCACTGGCTAGTGCGGTGGACATAAGTCTGAAGGGCACAGACTGAACAAAGTCTGTGAAGACCTTCCTGCTCCAGCGTTGTAAATGGCAGGGAGCAGCAGGCTCCGGGAGTGACCAGTTTTAAGATCAAGAAAGGCACCTTAAGGTAGTTAGGATGAGGGTGCAAAATTGCTTTGGTCGTTCCTGGGACAAACTCTAAACAGGCTGGCAAAACAGACAGAGCCTGTAGGTCCCCAATTCTCTTTAGAGAGGTAATCGCCATAAGAAAAACCATCTTGAGAGTTGGAAGTCTGTCAGATGCTGACTCTAGAGTTTCCAAAGACTGCCATAGTGTGCAGAGCAGCACCAGCCTGACCAGCTGCTTGATAAGCCCTCCCCACTAGCATGGAGGTAGTCCTGCATGGCTTTGTGGGGAGAGTGGGTATCTTTAGTGATGATGTCGAGCCAGGCAAGAGATAACCCGCAAGTTTCTCTTCTACTGGCTGCATCAATGAATAGCCCCGGGTCTCAGCACCTACGATAGTCGAATATGTTGACATCAAGGGCAGGAAGACACAGGAAGTAAAAAGATTCTTCCATGAGCGAGAAAGCTCGTCATGTAGGTCATTAAAGAAAGGAAGGGACTAATATAGCGTTCTCTTCCTCTTTTTTTATTTTTTTTTAGCCACCAGACAGAAAATTGTCTTATAGTTTGGAGCGTCTGGGGGGGTCTCTTGTTTGCATGGCCAGTCTAGCTGTAGTCTGGCCACAGCCCGAGTAACCACCTCAAGTAATTTCTCAGCCGCTTTATTATTATGCATGGAATGTACAGAGGTTCAGCGGCCCCCTCGTGAAATGAAGAGGCGCCGAGGCTCGCTTCAGGCTCACGAGAAGGATCAGCTGGATCTGGGGAGAGAGCGAGCGATAGGGACAGACCTGTCTCTCACGCCTCGGCCAGATATATGCGAGAGCCCCACGATGAAAGAGTAGGCTCTGGCTCTTGGAAGTAAGTGAGACGAGTGCGAAGCATTTTGACTGTGAATAGATTGTAATGCTCGCACCCACCCCGCCCAACGCAAGTGCAGCATGCACTTCCCCCAAACACACAAAACAAAAACTGGTGTGTCCATTTGTGTGTGTCCACAGCCATAGAGCGTAAACATGGGAACACACACCGCTTGCTTTGTTTATCAATCATTCTTTTTCTTCTTTTTTTAAAAGAAAAGAGAAAGAGAAAGGTTTCTGCACACTCCCTAACAAATTCTCCTAACAGAGGAAAGAAAGTTCTGACAGACTCGTGAAGCACACACACACACAGAGTGATCTGAAGACAAAATATCTGACGATGCTCCTGTGATGCATCTATTTATAGCCCTGCCCCAGGTGCATCCAATGATTACACCGGCAGAGGCTATAAATTCCAGTCAATGTTCATTGACGTGTTGCACACATATTCACAGCTGGTCACACTGAAAGCTGTTCCCAAAGCACTTTCCAGCGCAGCATCAGAAGTGTAGCTTTTTGAAAAGGGAATGTCATGGTTACTGTCGTATCCTCCATTCCCTAATGGAGGAAATGAGAAGTTGAGTCGATGTAGTGACACTAGGGGTCGCTCTTGAGAGCCCCGAACACCTCCCATTCTTTGAGAAAAGGCCAATAAGAATTGACGAGTGGAATTTGCATGCCACTCCCCCGGACATACGGGTGTAAAAGGAGCTGGAATGCCCACTTCATTCAGGTTTTGTGCATTTCAGTGGCTAGTACAGTGTTGTGGAAAGAGGGACACAACATCTTGTTCCCTCCATCAGGGAACAGCAGTTACAACAGTAACCATGATGTTCCCCTTATGTCACTCACTCAACGTAGTGTCAATGTGGTGACAGTAGAGGTTCCCATAGAAAAACACCACAACAGTTGAACCGTGTTATGTGAACTGCTGATGCAGGTGCAAGCAAGCTATTACGCACGCAAGCAAGCTGCGTGCGTAATAGCAGGAGCATCAGTCTACACATACCCTCCCCCAAAGCCCCAAAAGACGTCATGTATTTCCCCACATCCCTGAGGGAGTGAAGTGAAGTAACCAGCATGGGAGCAGGCTGCGCCACTCGGGTTGATGCTTATGAGACCGCTTCAGCACTAGCTTCAGACTCGAGTCCCGAGATGGGCATGGTGCTGCTTCACACTGGCATGGCACTGCTTCACACATCACCCGCTCTGCCACCACTTATTCAGCTCTTGGACAGACCTTGCGTTTGTACATGTAGGAGTTCCCCTACAGCAAGTGTCCATATGTGTCGTGGTCACCACTGGTGTGCAACGGGCATGCATCCGCTGGATCCTGGTCAGGACCGCGACTGGTTTGGCACATCAAATACCTAGAGTTGTTGGCTGTACTACTCGCCTTGCGGAAGCAATTGCCGTTGATCCATTGCAAGCATGCATTGGTCCGTTCCAAACACAGTGACAGCTGCGCTGAGGGAAACCTCGAAGCACTTACATTGCTCTGCGTACCCGGTATAGAGTGGGTTAGAGACTGAGGAAGATGACCTCTTGGGTCAGCCTCAAGACTCATCACAACTGGCTGGCCATAGGTATGGTGCAGGCGGGTGCATGATGGTGGGTGTCTGCGTTTGCAGCGCCCTGGCTGCACGTGCTTAGTGTCTGGTTGCCATGACAACAGCGGTCACGAACACTAATTATAAGAACAAAGGAGTGAGGAAACAATGTGGGTACCGCAGTCTGTTCAGGGTGCGGGGAAAAAAGAGAAAAGGAATCAAAGGATTTACATCCTGGCCCTACAGCGGGGGATGGAGTGGTCTGGATACCAGCTCTGGAGCGGTTGTCTCGCTCCCTGGGTCGTCTGTCTCGGGGAGCTTAGGAGCCTTCTGGGTCCTTGTGCTGGCCTGTGAGATGGGGGGGCATCAGCTTCCTACGGGGGGGCTCTACGCTGTGGCTGAGAACTGGGCTCGGTTGAGGCGGAGCCGCATGGGCTTTTGCCGCCGCAGGGGGACACCCTCGGCAAGCAGACAGAGTGTGGGATATTTAGCTGTGCCAGGGCAAGATGTGCTGGATGGCCTCCATCTGCTTCTTCACTGCCGAGAACTGCTGGACAAAGTCCTCAAAGGTGGCACCGAAAAGTCAGATCTGGGAGATGGGCACGTTGAGAAAGCGGGCTTTGTCGGCGTCCCTCATCTCAACCTGATTCATCCACAGGTGACGCTCCAGGACCACCAAGGTGGACATCATCTGCCCGAGTGCTCGCACTGTGACCTTCGTCGTCTGGAGGGTGAGATCGGTTGCAGAGCGTAGATCCTGCAGCACACCGGAATCAGGATAACCCACGTGCATTTCTTTGAGTGCCTTGGCCATGGCATGCAGGACGGAGGTGGCCTATCCAGCGGCACTATTGGCTTTGGTCACCAGCGATGACGTAGTCGATCGGTGCCAGCTAGCGGCATTTTGCAGGTACAGATGCATTGCAACTGCCTTATCTACCTGAGGGACCCCCGTGTATGTGTGGATCGCCCCACGGTCGAGGGTTGTGAGAGAGGATGAAACCGGAAGTCTGTTTAGGCAGCGAAAGGTATCCTCCAAGACTTCGTCAATTTGTCATGTACCTCTGAGAGGAAAGGGTGGGGGGCATGGCCGTTAGTGGCATCACGAACCCAGGAACCCATCATCAAGCCATGAGCGCTCTGTGGAGGATGGAGGATTGTAGTCCAACCTGATGCTCGTAGCGGCTTGGGCAAGCATGTTGGTCAGCACTGTGTCAGCCTCAGACAGGGTGTGCAGACCCGAAGGTGCAACAATCGAAGACTCATCCTGCTCGCATGCCACAAAAGAGATGTCATGCTGGCCATGAGGCAGGCTTGTCCCATTTTGGAAACCGGACTGGAGCAAACGAGCGTGCTGGAGAATGGGGGGTCCGCAGGGAATTACCTGGTGAGAACGCGGCCATTGAACTCCCCAAATTGTCCCCAGCACCAACCAGGCCAGCCTCATACCCGTGGGTACAATGAGCAGCGCGGTGGGTGGCTAGAGTGGCTTTCCCCCGGAAGAAGGAAAGCCACGTCTGCAATGTTGCCATGGTCATATTCTCGCAATGAGAACATTAACCATCCAATGAGAACATGAACCTGATCGCTGCCCAGACACGTGAGGCAGCAACCGTGGCCGTCAGAATCAGAGTGATAACGACGGCATCCAGAAATCACACAAATTCAGAAAGGCATCTTCATAAATACGTCAATGTGTGTGCTCTAATAGAGAAAATATACTTTTAGCAGGAATACACACTTTTAGCACTGTCGAAGCACCCAGGGGCGAAATCTAAACTCGTCGTACAGAAGGAGAAAGGCGCTGGAAATGCACAGAATATCCAACAGCATACACTTCTTAAGAGGTGAATGGAACAGCAGTAGTATTCAGCTCGCTGATAGTACAACCGCTCGGCTCCGAAGAAAAAATCTGAATTTGAATTGAGTTTAGTGGTGGGTCGCTCGCGAACGAGTTGGCTCTAAGAGTCAGCCTTTGTAGGTGAATGTTGGGAGCCGGCTCACATATCAGAATTTAAAAAATGGAAAAAATAAATTAAATAATATAGGCCTAAATGCTCAAATGCACACATTCGTTCTGACTGTCTGCTCAGACTAACAGCATCATATGTTGTTCCTGTCAATGAGACACGCAGTGTCAACCAATGAACCAAAGATGCATGAGGGAGGGCGGAGACAAGTTATTATGTTGTTCTGGATGTATTCGTTTTGACTTGTTACATTTATATGCACTTTGTTTATATACATTAAAAATGTCCTTATTTTTTGCATTTATTTCAATTTGTGGGATGCTCATTTTTGCACATTGTTATTTTTTTTTCTTGGATATGGTGCAATATTCTATTATTATGTTGTTCAGATTGTATTCATTTTGAATGGTTAGATTTATATGCACTAAAATGCTTAAACGATACCAAACACACACAAACCAGAAGTGAGCATAAACGATGCAGACGGGTGAGAGTGATTGACATGGGGTGTAACATGATTTCACGACTCCCAAAGATATCTTGTTAAATACAAAGAGAGGAATATGGTGTGATGTTTCTCTTGACAGCACAAATGAACGACACCGGTTTGGAGCGACATGGACTACATGAGGTGGAGAGTGACATCACAGCCAAAAAACATGTTTAATATCTCAAACACTGAACCAGTACAAACGAATGGGATGTATTAGAGATGATTTAATTATATGGGGTGCTAAATTCACGGAGTTACTCAGAAGTGTTTCACGATTCACCTGTTTTTAATTTCCATCTCCAGCGTTTTCACTCACATCAGTGTATATTCTTTGTGTGTAATGTGATGTTTAAAGTATTACATTTGTAAATATTTCAGAAACATGTGAGTTTAAAGTGCCGATAGTGAACAGAGTCGAGATGAGCGTTTCATGTTTTTTTGACAGCGCTTCATCTGAGTATGTAGATGTCATGAAGTGATGGTCCGAGGTTTGTTATGTTCATATCATTCACTAATTTGAGTTGTTCTGACACACAACAACTTCACAAGTTGATCCTGAAAGTCATTTTGACTCCAAATAACACTTAAATGTTTGTTGTTCTCATCTGAATCGCTCGTTTCGGTAGATTTTACATTGTGTCTCGAGATCAGAAACACAAAACAGGCAATTACAATCATCATGTGTCGTCCAGTAGTTGCTCAGGAAAACTGTGGATCTGCTGATGATGCATATGATTATAATATAACAGATGATCACTCACCGATGACACGAAATGACACTTCATTACTCCAGGAAGTGTCAAATTGTCTAGATGTTCTTCTAGCGAAACAATTGCATTTACTGTATCCGCTGTACACTGCATTAATCTTGAACTCTTTCTCACTAGAGTATTGAACATCACGACCATCACACTGAAATCTGTATGTCCAGTCAGTCACTTCTGTCCCCTGTACGTCACATGTGAGAGTGACAGTCTCTCCTCTGAATATCGGTGATGTTTCAAGATTTACAGTCAGAACAAGTTTTCTCTCTGTAAGAACCAGAAACAAACACACAACTCTCACTTTACAAAACACACATGTTGCATCTACAGTTTAATTCACACTCTATAATAAAAGTTTAATCTATTTTTTAATTTTACACATATCAAATTACCAACAAATTTAAATCCAATTTAATTACGTAATCTTTATCAAACTTGATGAATAAAACTAAGATATATTCCAGTTTTATAATTATTATTATTATTATTATTATCATATAGTATATATATATATTTGATTTACTGTAATAAATGTCACATGGAAAAGAGTGAGGAGAGTTTTATAAGAGTGCGTTCAGTGTCTATACACTCTTGTGTTCACATTAATATTGTCGAGCATCTCTCTGAGTGCTTGATTAGAAAACTTTGTTCTAGCAACTGCCCCGAATCTCTCTCACACTGGTCCCGGGCCATCGGGCAGTCCTTATTGTCGATCCCTGAATCATACAAATTTTATATTTACACACTTTAATATTTTATTGGTTTGATCTTTCAATATTAATTTTTTATTTGCCTCCTCTGAAAATTCAGTCATGGCCCGTCACTGTCACCTGTGCGCAGGGACTTGCACCGACATTTTGGGGGGCTGAAGTGGAAAAAAGGGCACTTTGTTTAATTATTTATTTATTAAAAACAAAACATTAAATATAGTAACACATCTCTGACCTCCTTACCAATTTATTTTAATTCCCTCACACTCACGCAATTGTTTCATGTCTTCTTTAGTATTCACTAAATATCACAAGAGCAACAGCAAAGGAAATTTCACCACAATGTGCATGTTTTCTATGATACTAGTGTCAAAGATATATTTATAATAAATGACTGCACAAGTGTAATGAGGCAGACGAGGAATGAGGATCTAAATGCAGCTTTTTAATGAAAACAAAGGATGACACAAATAACTCAGAATATTAAGAAAAACAAAAACACAGAGAATCAAGAACAGGGCTTGGAACAGACAGGAATACATTTAACAACTGACAAAGACTGATAAAACAACAGGGCTTTAAATACACAAAGGATGATGACTAAATGAAAAACAGGTGAGGACAATGAAGGACAGATGGCAGAGAGGATGAGAGCATGGGATGATGGGAAGTGTAGTCCATGGGGAACAGATGACAGAGGCGAAACACAGGCCAGACAACAGTGGATCGTGACATAGCCCCCCTTCTAAGGAGCGGATTCTAGATGCTCCAAAAAAAAACATAAACAAAAAACTAATTGTCCATGGAGTGGAGGAGAAAACATATGGTTTGGGGGGCAAGGGGAAAACAGACAGTTCAAGGGGGCACAAGGGGTAAACAGGCAGTCCAAGGGGCACAAGGGGCAAGGAGAGTAGTGGAACAAGGCATGGTCGGCGAGCAGATCAGGTGGGTGGCCAGAAGACCAAGGGTACCAGAGTAGATCAGGTAGACGGCCAAGATCAAGAGGCATGGGGGTGGCCAGGGAGAGGATCAGGAGACCTCGGAGGCAGCCATAGGACGGGGACAGGGTCAGGAGGCCAGGGAGGTGGCCACAGGATGTGGACAGGGTCGGGAGGCCTGGGAGGCGCCCACAGAATGGGGACAGGGTCAGGAGGACAGGGAGGAGGCCACCGGACAGGGACAAGGTCAGGAGGCCAGGGAGGAGGCCACAGGACGAGTACAGGGTCAGGAGGCCAGGGAGGCCACAGAACGGGGACAAGGTCAGGAGGCCTGGGAGGCGGCCACGGAACGGGGACTGGAGCAGACTGTGGTTCGGTTGAGCCGTGGCATGGAGCAGGCTCTGGCTGCGGAGCCATGGAAGGCGGAGCCATGGAGGACCCTGTGGGCGGAGCCATGGAGGGCAGAGTCACAGGGGACTCCGGGTGCGGAGCCATGGAAGACAGAGTCACAGAGGGCCCCGGGGGCAGAGACGTGGAAGGCGGATCTAACAATTACAGGCGCTGGCTCTGGGACGGTCAGGGCTACAGGCGCTGGCTCTGGGACGGTCGAGCCTACAGGCGCTGGCTCGCAGACTGTGGCAGGTGTGAGCTCTGGCTCGCTGACCGTGGCAGGCGTGAGCTCTGGCTCATTGAACGTGGAAGGCGGCGCCGTGGAAAGCGGAGACTGGGGAACAGAAGCCTTTCTTCTTCTCCTCCTCCTCCGGACGGACGAGGCTGCGAACGCTTGCTCTGGGACGGACGAGACCTCCATCTCGTTGGCCGTGGCAGGCATGGCCGTTGGCTCGTTGGCCATGGCAGGCGTGGGCGTTGGCCCGTTGGTTGTGGTGGACGTGGAATACTCAGAAGCTGAGATCGGGAGTGAGAGAGGTGGCTCCTCTGCAGCGAGTGTCTCCACAACTAGCCTCACATACTCCTGCCATGTGTAATTCCCGGTCTTCGGCAATTTCCTCCATCGGCGTGTTGGTAGTTGGAGTAGATAGGTGGTTTTCATGGCTTCGTCATCAAAACCGGTGTGGATGGCAATCGCGGAGAAGAAATGGGAGAACTCCCGAATTGTTAGATCCGCCTGGCTTAGTTGAGTGAAATATGCCGCTTGATCCATTTTAGGGTCAGTTGTTCTGTAACGAGGCAGACGAGGAATGAGGATCTAAATATAGGATAAAACATATAACTCAGAATATAAAGAAAAAGAAAAAGAAAAACACCGGGAATCAAGAGCAGGGCTTGGAACAGACTGGAATACATTTAACAAATGACAAAGAATGATAAAACAACAGGGCTTTAAATACACAAAGGATGATGACCAAATGAAACAGGTGAGGACAATGAAGGACAGCTGGCAGAGATGATGAGAGCAGGGGATGATGGGAAGTGTAGTCCATGGGGAACAGATGACAGAGGCGAAACACAGGCCAGACAACAGTGGATTCGTGACAACAAGGAGAGGGACATAATTTCACTAATTATTTGTTTATTTTGCACAAGGCAATAAAATATATAAATAAAATAAAATTTTAATTATTTTACTTTTATTGTAATACACCATATGCTTTATGGGTGATATATAAATAAACATAAATATCAGATGATTTTTAAAACTTTTTGACAGTGCTTCATCTGAGTATGTAGATGTCATGAAGTGATGGTCCGAGGTTTGTTATGTTCATATCATTCACTAATTTAAGTTGTTCTGACAGACAACAACTTCACAAGTTGATCCTGAAAGTCATTTTGACTCCAAATAACACTTAAATGTTTGTTGTTCTCCGTCTGAATCGCTCGTTTCGGTAGTTTTTACATTGTGTCTCAAGACCACAAACACAAAACACAAAATACATTATAATATACAATAAAACATTATAATATAAAAGATGATCACTCACCGATGACACGAAATGACACTTCATCACTCCAGGAAGTGTCGATTCCTCTAGATGTGCTGCTAGCGATACACCTGCATTTACTGTCTCCGCTGTATCCGCTGTTCATTGCAGTAATGTTGATCTCTTTCTGATCAGAGTCTTTAACATCACGACCATCACACCTCCATCTGTATGTCCAGTCTGTCTCTTCTGTCCCCTGTATGTCACATGTCAGAGTGACAGTCTCTCCTCTGAATATCGGTGATGTTTCAGGATTTACAGTCAGAACAGGTTTATCTGTAAGAACCAGAAACAAACACACAACTCTCACTTTACAAAACACACATGTTGCATCTACAGTTATAAACACACACACACACACACACACACACACACACACAACTCTCACTTTACAAAACACACATGTTGCATCTACAGTTATGAACACACACACACACACACACACACACACACACACACACACACACACAGATACACACACAACTCTCACTTTACAAAACACTCATGTTGCATCTACAGTTTCATTCACACTCTATAATAATAGTTTCATCTATATTTTTTAAATTTACACATCAAATTCACAACAAATTTTCATCCAATTTAATTACGTAATATTTATCAAACTTGATTAATAAAACTAAGATATATTCCAGTTTTATTATTATTATTATTATTATTATTACATATGCACTTTTTATAATTATTTATTTATTAAAAACAAACATTAAATATTTTAACACAACTCTGACCTCCTTACCAGTTTATTTTAATTCCCTCACACTCACGCAATTGTTTCATGTCTTCTTTAGTATTCACTAAATATCACAAGAGCAACAGCAAAGGAAACTTCACCACAATGTGCATGTTTTCTATGATACTAGTGTCAAAGATATATTTATAATAAATGACTGCACAAGGAGAGGGACATAATTTCACTAATTATTTGTTTATTTTGCACAAGGCAATAAATCGTTTTAATTCTTTTACTTTTATTGTAATACACTATATGCTTTATGGGTGATATAAAAAATAAATATAAATATCAGATGATTTTTTAAACATCTTTGTGACAGTGCGGAGGACGGGACCGGGTCATGAGCTTCACACCCGCCCTTAATCAGACTAATCAAGCCTCAGAGGGGGATAAAGTCTTTTTATTGAATTAAATATTATTTATATTGTTAAGCCGGTTCTCGCCTCCTCATTGCCCATCTTAACCCCCTTACACTCTTCTTTCTACATCCGTTGACTGCTGGCGTTTCAGTTTCTCCCGTTTATTTGAATAGAAGTGACCCGTCTCGACTAAACAGTCTCAGTACCAATGTTTAACTAAATACTGACCAAACACTATTTTACTGGTTTATACTTTTATGATCAACATAAACAACTAAATCGACATGTTGATGACACACAAAGATTTTGATTTGCTGGACAAAAGCATTTTAAATATCAATCATATTTAAAATAATTGTTTTATTTTTTTCTAGAAATACCAATAAAATATTATTCCACACTAGTAATGAAACATTTCTTTTTTCAGGAATTTCAGATTTTAATGAGAATTTGACTTTAGTTTTTTCTGTCTCTGGACACAACATCACATTTTTTTACTTTAAGCCCAAGAAAAAATATGAATATTAATTTATACTCAGCAATTGAAAATGTTGATCATAGAAGAGGTCAATTCAAGCAAAGAGTTTTTGAGAATTAAATTTTTTATGTATTTTTAATTTAATAGATCAGAACAAACATGAGCTTCATTGACCTTTAGGACACACTGCCATAATATGCACCTGTTACCCTCTGAAACTGTATTTTATACATTTCTTGAAAATAATCCACATTATGTTGAAACTTTCGAAAACTTGTGACGTGAGATTCATGTGAACAGCAGGAAGGACAAATCAAACACATCTGCCAAACTGTACAAGTGTCTAGATCTGATTGGGGGATTTCACCGATAGAAATCTGGCAACCTCACACATGTCGAAATCTAATTCTGACCGTCTAATGGCCCTTAATTAAAGTCTGTTATTTATCAAACACATTCAATTAAACATGAAATCTTTTACTCTCATGATTAGTTCTAAGTAATACAGACACAATTGATCTAAATGGGATGGTGAGGGGGGATGTGTGTGTGAGTGTGTGTGTGTGTGTGTGTGTGTGTGTGTGTGTGTTATGTATATAAATGGGATGGTGAGGGGGGATGCTGGTTTTACAAGCGGGATGATTTTTGATATTTCTGGCAACGAGGGTGATATAACTGCCTCAACAAGTGTGTGTGTGTGTGTCTGTGTGTGTGTGTGTGTGTGAGTGAGTGTGTTTGTATGTGTGTGTGTGTTTGTGTGTGTGTCTGTGTATTTGTGTGTGTGTGTTTTTTGTTTGTATGTGTGTTAGTGATTGAGTGTGTGTGTGTGTGTGTGTGTGTGTGTGTGTGTTTTTTGTTTGTATGTGTGTGTGTGTTAGTGATTGAGTGTGTGTGTGTGTGTTAGTGATTGAGTTTGTGTGTGTGTGTGTTAGTGATTGAGTGTGTGTGTGTGTGTGTGTGTGTGTGTGTTAGTGATTGAGTTTGTGTGTATGTGTGTGTGTTAGTGATTTAATGTGTGTGTGTGTGTTTGTGTTATGTATCTACATGTTTGTGTGTGTGAGTTGTAATTAAAATGCACGTTATGACGAAAATGAATTATGGCCTATGATTTATGACCTAATTGGTGTACATTTGACCTTTTGATACATGTCCCCCCCCCTACCATATTAAAAATATTAAAGATCTGATAAAAAATCATGACGAAATGGTCTCAACCCCTAGTCTGTGTGAAAGATTATAAGCGATGATAAAAATGCATGAGGTTGATAATAATGAGCTTGATAATAATGAGGATGATTTGTTTGTTGATGCAGTACAGATTGGTGGTGTAAGCAATATTTCATCAGACACGAATGACCCCCATGTGAGTTTAAGTCAGAACGATATTGATGAATTGGCTAGAAACGGTGGAGTTTTAAACAAATTCACGATTGTATCAAAACCACATTTCAATGGCTTAGAGATACACAGAACTCTAAATTTAAAGGACTTAATATCTACAGACCTTGCTGCATACAGTACATCTGTGCATAATGCATTGTCTGAGATGGTGTCATTCTCCAGTCAGATGTCAGGTGAATCCGGTTTAATTAATATTTCTCTGAGAGGCCCCAGTCTGAAATTTGATGTAAACTGTGTATTATCACCTAGTAATGACTACGATGCAAGCATTTTTATTGAACAATTTGAAAAAATTATGCAGAGCAATACAAAAGTGATGACTGACGACAGTTTGCAGTTACACGCATCCATAGCCAGAAGTAAGAACGGTGGTGCTCGTCGGAAACTGGTTAATATAGCACATGATGACGTAATTAGAAGGAAACAAATGCATTTATTCTGCCCCGTCAATACGTCAAACAACCTGTGCTTTTCAATATGCCTCGCATTGCAGAGACACAAAAATCAGACCCCTCGCAATCTAATGTGTGCAAAAGATTAGAAGAGATGATAAAAATATATAATGATGAACTGGGGTTCTCACACCCTAATCTGTGTGAAAGATTAGAAGTGATGATAAAAATGCATGATGAGGATGATAATATTGTGGATGAGCTGATTGTTGAGACAGTACAGGCTGGTGGTATAAGCAATATTTCTACAGATTCTAATGTGGGTTTAAATCAGAATGAGGTTGGTTAGAAACGGTGGTGTTATAGACGAATACACAATTGTACCTAGACCCCGGTTCAATGGTATAGAGTTACTCAGAGCTCTAAATCTAAGGGAGTTATCCTCTACAGATTTTGCTGCATACAGTTCATCTGTGCATAGTGTGTTGTCGGAGATGGTCTCATTTTCCAGACAGATGTGTGGTGAGGGCAATTTTATCAACATTTCACTGAGAGGCCCCAGTCTGAAATCCAATGTAAACTGTGTATTATCACCAAGTAATGACTACGATGAAAACATTTTTGTAGAACAATTTGAAAAAATTATGCAGAGTAATACGAAAGTGATGGCCGACGACAGTTTGCAATTACACATATCCATAGTCAGAAGTTTGAACGGTGGTGCTCGTAGGAAGACACATGATGTATGATATAACACATGATGACATAATTAGAAGAAAACAAATGCATTTATTCTGCCCTGTCAATATTTCAAACAATATGTGCTTTTCAATATGCCTAGCATATTTTATCGACCCGCAGATTTCAAATGACAACTTAGAAGGAAGGGGTAATATCATTCAGAATGCTGCCGGTTTCACACCTCAGGACAAAATAGGGCTTGGAGACATTGCAAAATTTGAATGTGTATTAGACATAAAAATTGTTGTCTTTCACAGGTCAAGCGCTGGAAAGTTAGAAAAATATAAAACTTCTGATGAACCACACCCCAAAACAGTATGTCTTTACATTCATGATTCTCATTATTACATGATAAAGAATCTGAAAGCATTTATAGGGTCTGCATATGTATGCAACTTCTGTTACACGGGGTATGCAAGCAGACAGAATCATGACTGTAAATATGTGTGCACTTTTTGCAATGATAGTGAGGGCTACAAGCATCCTAAAAACACAATACACTGTCCAGACTGCTTGCACTATTGCAGATCTAGCTGCTGTTTTAATGCCCATAAAATAGCATCCCCAACCGGATGATAATTGTGCTAGATCTCCTTGCAATACTACAAAATATTGTTGTTAATGTGATATAAACGTTACTACACTGCTGCCAAAAACCCCAAACCTCATAACTGTCCAAATGATAAGTGTTTACAATGCGGGGATGATGTAAGCCATGGAGGTCAACACCAGTGTTTGATACAACCTACCATTCCCAAGGAATATACAGACCGTTACATTTTCTATGATTATCACGTTGTGATAATGGAAAGCATATCGCTAATTATGTTTGCACCATGACTTTTGATGGTGAGACATTTGAATTTGGAGGTGAGGGTTCTGAGAGACAACTCATTTGTAGGTATTAACAACCGAGATATAAAAATTACACACGGATAGCTCACAATGCAAGCGGATTCGACAACTTTTTAATAATGGAATATTTTTGCAATGCAGGACTCATAGTAATGGAAGGATGTAGAACCATTTTCATGTATTATGAGTGTTTTAGGCAGCGTTTTATTGATTCTTACTCCTTCCTCCACATAGCTCTGTCTAAGACGTCTTCTGCATTAAATATGCAAAATAAAGAAAAAGGTTTCTTTCCACACTATTTCAACAGACAGGAAAATCAGTCTTATATAGGACCTTACCCTGCAAAAAACTACTACGGGTACAACACCATGACAGATAGTACCAGGGCAAAATTTGATCGGTCGATGGTAAAGTCGATGGTAAAATCTTTGATTTCAGAAAAGAGATTGAGTCTATTGCATGAACGACGTCGTTTTATTACGTGAAGCATGCATTAAATTTAGAGAAGAGTTCTTGCGATGCACACAGGTAGATCCGTTCAGCTACGTGACTCTTGCTAGTTGCTGTATGGGGACTTTCAAGACACAGTTTATCTCTAGAAATACACTGGCTACATAATAATACATACGTCAATCAGTATGAGACATTCTCTAACATCTCTATTGAATAGCTTGAGTATGTGAAAAAAAACCTGCGACGTAGACATCCACCATGCACTAAATCATGGCGAGGTGAAATTTGGAAGCTACTTTGTTGATGGATATTATGAAAAAGACGATGTACGAAGAGCTCTAGAATTTGCCGGCTGTTTTCACTATGAGTGTCGTTACAGACCTGACTATGCAAATCCCCTGTCAAAAATTCCTTTTGGAGTGCTCAGGAGGATGTTTAATAAAAGCTTGATGTTTTGCAGAATGCATACTTTTTAGACATTGAGGTGATGTATGAGTGTGTATGGAAGAATCTTAAGCAAACTGACCCTCATGTAATTGCTTTTATGGCCACTTATTCGGCACCTGAGAGACTGAAACCGCATGATGCGCTCTTTGGGGGTTGTACAAACGCTTACAAGTTTACCACAAAACTGCAGAAAAATGTGATCAGATATGTTGATTTCACGAGTCTTTATCCTTACTGTCAGGCTCGAAAAAGTTAACCTGTTGCTCATCATGATATAATCGTCAAGGATTTTGAGCCCCATGAAAATTATTACGGGCTTATTAAGGCCACAATGCTGCCCTCCGAAAACTGCTTCACCCTGTGCTCCCTTACAGATGCGCCTGGAAACGTATGTTTCCTCTATGCAGATCATGCACTGAGAAACAAATCAATGTTACATCTTGTACGCATACAGATGAGGAGAGATCTATCTCAGGCTGCTGGGTGAGCATTGAACTGTTAAAGGCGATTGAGAAGGGGTATCTTGTAATGGAAGTCTCAGAGGTGTGGCACTTTGCAGAGAAATCGGATACACTGTTTTCCGATTATTTAAAGACCTTTCTGAATGTGGTACGGGCGTCCGGGGTCGCAACTATGGCTGGCGTGGCCTCCTGGCTGACCGATCTTGGTCCTGCCTGAGCTCAAGCAGGGACTGTTGGTGGCTCTGATGGAGGGTAGCGAGGGACTGGAGGACTTGGGCCAGCTGGGAGGACTCTACGGCGTGATCCTTCTCCATCGTTGGAATTAATCCCGGGTTTCGGCACTAGTGTAACAGGGTTCAAGGTCACGGGCAAGGAAGAGGCGAGAAACCGGCTTGACATATAACTTAAAGGTTTAATGAGAAACTCAAAAGACAAACACATAGGACGATGTACATGTCCGTGAACGATCTCTCTCTCACGCACATCGTCCGCGTTTGGCCTTTAACCCTCTTGGTGGCTTGATTAGCCTAATACGGGACCGGGCGTGCGTATTCACGCCCCGGTCCTGCCCTCCACCGTGCCACACTGAAGTTTAAACAGGAGGCCTCAGACTATCCCTCTCATGTAGTCACAGAGTCAGACAAAAAAGCCTATATTGATGATTACTTTAAAAAAGAAGGGGTTAAAGTCGATCCTGCAAAGATCTGTCACAACCCTGCACAGAGGTCTATCAACAAATTGTTGCTGAATAGTCTGTGGGGGCGTTTTGAAAGACCCAGACGACTTTGCTCACATCATATTTGCCTGTCAGTATGACGTTAAATATTTTACATTTGTGTCTGATGAAATTGCGCTGGTGCAGTATCGTCACGACGATGGCGCCATGTACAGCACCCGGGATGTGAATATATTTCTGGGGGCCTTTACAACAGCACACGCATGGCTAGATTTTTATAGCCTTTGGATAAACTGGGGGACAGATTGCTGTATAGCGACACAGACAGCGTTATCTTTATCTCTAGAGATGGTGATTGTGAACCACCTCTGAGTCCTTATTTAGGAGATCTGACTGATGAAATAGGCAATGATGATCACATAACAGAGTTTTGCTCAGGAGGGCCTAAAACATACGGATATCGCACTGCAAAAGGTAAAGTGTGTATGAAAGAAAAGGGTATAACTTTGAATGCCGAAAATTCCATGGCCATTAGACACTTTGATTGGTCTTGTTGACAGATATGTAAAATCGCATGATACCAGACACATACTAGCCTACACAGACAACATCGTGAGGAATAAAAAGAACTTTACCTTGCAAAACAAGTCAGTTGTTAAAACGTTTCAAGTGGTGTATAATAAAAGGCAGCTATTCCCTGATTATACAACTCTACCATTTGGCTACTAATCATTTTTTTAAATCGCTGCAGTGTGTGGGAGGTTGATGGTTTTGATTTTAGTCTTCAACATCCTTTTTCATGTGTAATAAGTGGACCTTCAAATTCTAGAAAGTCTTATTTTGAAAAATGTTGGAAAATGCTGTAAATAAGATTTCTAAAAAGATTGAAAACATTGTGTACATTTATGATTGATGGAAACTACTGTATGATGAACTGTATAAAATGTATAACATTCAATTTGTGGAAGGAATACCTCAATCTCTGAATTATGATGATTTATTACCGGTCAATAAAACGAATCTGTTGATAATTGATGACATGATGGAGGCGGCGAGCGGAAACTCTAAAGTGGAGGAGTTATTCACTCAATACGTTCACCATAGAAACCTCAGCGCTATTTATATTGTGCAGAATTTATTTTTCCAAGGTAAATCCAACAGAACCATCAGTTTGAATACAAATTATTTAATATTGTTTAAGAATCCTCGTGATAACAATCAGATAAATGTGTTGGGAAAACAAATGTACCCCGGAAATACAAAACATTTTATGGAATGCTATCAAGATGTTACCAACCAGCCTTTTGGATACCTCATGATAGACTATAAAGCAAAAACCCCTGAACATTTTCGTCTCAGAACGGGTTTACTTTCAAACCAACCAGTAGTTTACATTCAAAAAAGAAAACAGTGAGTTTTGGTAAAATGTCTGCTAGACTATCTAGACACCTCCCCCTGTTAAAAATGCTATTTAAAGCGACCCCGATGCAAAGGCGTCTTATTATGCAATCAGCATCTGACGAGCTCATTTTAACATTGTGTTAAATGTTAACATTAATGTTCTCTATGGCACAATCCCGCTAACAACCCAGCAACACCGCCAGTTTAAAAGGAGAAGGACTGAAATTAAATACATAGCCAATAAAAAGATTGGTGTGTCCAGAAAAAAATGCATTATATCCAGTCTGATAACGTCTAAACAAGGTTGAAGATGGAGTATGCTGGGAAGCTGTTTTTAGTCCCTCAAAACCAAATAGATAAACTTAAGATGTCCAATACATGATAATCTATCCAACAAACCGTGGAAGACGATCTGGATGTTGCTATAAGAAATATTTTGTATAAAGACCATTTGGACACTCATGAGAAGGCCAAGTTTTACACCTCACTTTTACAAAGATTTTTAACAGTAGTTAAACAGGGGGATCGGCCAGTAACACATTAACGCTTGCATTACCATCCCTCGATGCATCTCGCAAAGAGCCATCTGTAACCTCTGTTGAAGATGGGGAAGTCAATGATGTTGTTGCTGATGTGGTGAAAAATGTACCATTGAGAAGTGTGAAAAATGCAAGAACAGCATGGATAAAATGTCTAAAGCCAAAGAAGTTTCATCTTGGAATGATTCGGGGGAGTTTATATTTAAAGGTATTACAATACAGGGATCACACGTGTTGGATTTTGTGAAGAGTATTACAGTCCCACATAATAATAGGGATGGCCGTAGACCGCATGGATGGACTGAGTTTTTGCAAGCAATTGCTACTTTAAACATCCCCTATTCAACAGTACCAAACCACACGGTTAGGAGTGTAATAAGTTCATTTAAAACCAAACCGTCTACATCGTCCTCTATGTGTCACGGATACACCCACAGCAGCACCAGACCTCTACTCTTCAACCACTCGCTCAGCATCACCAGAGTTTTAATCATCTGCACCTGTCTTCATCACCTGCCGGCACTCTGCACCCAATTATCTCACACCTTAAATACCACACCAGTTCCCTCACTCAGTTGTCTGGTCTCGACGACTTCCAACGACTTCCTGACTCACTCATCTGTGATCTCACAACTAACCCGTTACGTGTCCTCAACCTCATCCAGAATCTCCGTTCAGCCATCCTGGTCAACCGATCTCCAGTCTGCCCGTTCCCATCACTCTGTCTCCATCTGTATTCTCAACCCAGCCATTCAACATCAGATAAGAAGATCCAACTACCTCCATTCAGTCTAAGTCTCCTCATCTCCAAACATCCTACTACAATCTCCCTGCCGTGACTGTTCCTGAGTGCTGTAAATAAATATCACTAACTATCACCTGTCCTTCTGTTTCCTGACACTATGGTACAAAGAATGTATTTAAGTTCACCTTCTTCTAAGGATTCAGAGTCGTCGGCGTTTAAATCACCGGCTCTTGATCAAAACTTATGGTTGTCATTTTGATCTTGTATAATTTGTTTATATATATATATATATATATATATATATATATATATATATATATATATATATATTTTGTACAAATTAATCATGTGATATTCAATAAAGCCATGCCATTGGTACATTTGGCATTGTGCTCTTTTTATTAGAAACATCCATTTTACAAATCATGTATTTAACATAAAAGTTTCACCCATTTGCACACATTGAATACACTTAAATGCCGTACTATTACAATGAGTTATCCTTAGTTTTTTCACAAAACACGATACAAATTCATCAATTTTTATTAAATCATCACTATAAAGCATCATAACATCATCATCATAATCATGACCTTGAATCATATGATATAGGAAGAAAACACAATGATGACCACATGTGACAGACATAAAATGCTGAACTTGTTTAGCTAAATACTGAATGCGTGTTGAATTCATTTTTAGAAAGTCAATGATTGATACAATGATTGAAGTGGAGTGGTGGTGGCGTAGTGGCTAGAGCACAGGGCTGCTAATCAGAAGGTTGCTGGTTCGAACCCCACAGCCACCACCATTGTGTCCTTGAGCATGGCACTTAACTCCAGGTTGCTCCGGGGGGGGATTGCCCCTGTAATAAGGGGCAATGACTCTGTAAGTCATTTTGGATAAAAGCGTCTGCCAAATGCATAAATGTAAATGTAAATACAGGAATCGTACCGAAACTGTCAAAGAAAAATGCTGAACCATCCTTATTTATGTAAACAGCCAGCCAGCGTTCCCCGGGGAGGTGTGATGGGTGTGTGTTGATTATGGCAGACGTGGGTGATGTTCTTAATGGATCCTTCGGTAAATGATCACACGGTAGTACACCAAGAAAATGCGTGTTTTGTGTGATTCTCTCCACAGCCGCGGTAAGTTGTATGGTGTTCATGTTTTTAATTAATAGTAGTCAACAAGTACCTGCCTTCAGTTAGAAACTTCAATGATGTTGTCAAAAACAGCATAAACAATCAGATTAATAGTTCTTGGAAGCGGTTGTCTGAACCGCACTTCTAGTCTGATATTCCCAGACTTAACAAGTGAAATGTGCTGGCTTCAATCTTCATCTGGAGTGAGGTTAAAACCATAAAGAGTATAACCCCACAGAAAATTCTCTCTGTCGATTACCAACGTTTGGTTTTTTAGATGTCTTCCAGACGAAAGCGCAAGCTGGTAAAATTCTCGTACTGCTGTGCCTGCTCCAAAGTTGGGTTGTAATGGTTTGGCAGGGTGTTGCTGACCATCCACATAAACAGCTAGAAACTCCAGATCGTAATGCTTAAATGCAAAAGGGTTTTTATCGTATGCCCCTGTAAAAGCATCATTATCGACCATACCCAATATGATAGATTTGGGTAGCGTTCCTAAGTATATGTTCTCCTGGTTTGATACACATCCCCCAGCTGGTATGGACATTTTTCAGACAGACCCTATCAATGGGGTATTTGGCCGTGGTTGAGAGTAGTGCTTGAGCATGTCCCAGTCTCACGCATGGTGACACAGATACTTTTTTGACAAACAGTGCTGCTGACAAAATATTTAGTTTGTATGCTATAGCATCATCTTTGCCTCTTGTCAGACGGATTTTAATGTCCACCCCATTAAGCATTAGATTTTCTTGAAAGAAAATATCGCTGTGTATGGGTTATAAAGCTTGACTACTGCACTTTCTTTGCTAAAGGCATCCCTCTTTGTCAGACCAATGTTAGCCCCTGCCGGGTGGCCTGCATCCATATGTCCTGCAGAATCTTTGTAAAATAAACCTGCAGAGAAAACACTTTCCAGGGTATCTTTACCATAGTTTAAAAGGCATTCTATAATCATCTATAAGGGTATGTGTTTGTACTCTGTGAAATTAACCTATCGCCAAGTGATACATCAACCTGTGAAAAAATAGTGTTTCCTGGATAATTGATCAGTCCAACAGGGGTCCCATCTCTGATATTTGAACCGTCCAGATTTGTGATTTTAACACGCATGTAAAGTAGTGTATTATTCAAATCTACATAATCTTCACCATTCCCTGCTATGAAAAACTCCAATGGAGCGCTGTCCGATATTGCTGATAGAGGAGGGATTTCAATGTATGTGATTTTTTCAATAGCCATCTGAGTCATCGGTACTGTAAACAGATCCAGTTCGGATTTAATAAATTCTTCGGACATGGTATGTAGCAGAGCCATGGTTTAGAATATAGTTTTAACAGATCTCTTAGCCGATCCAGATGAGACACGCTTCACAGCTCTCTTTCGTCTTTGTTGTCTAACTGCTGTTTTCTTAGTGGGTTTCCTGGTTTTCTTTACCACTTGACCACTCCTCCCCCTCCTCACGCCAGGTGGTTTAGACCTCCGTTTACGTAGCATAACCATTAAACTCGACCCATCTTGAGATTTATTGTTATTAAAGGAATGTGTCATAGCATTGGTTACAACGTTGCTGACTATGTTTTTAGCAGCATTCTTAAGGTGTGGTTTGACTATGCTGAACCCTTTTTTTAACAATGGAAGAGCCATTCGAAACAAACCCCTGAAAAGGCCTCCGAGGCCTGCCCCATACATAACACCTCCCCCCGCATACCCCGGCATTCCACCGCCTGCTTGATTTTTATAATAGTTTACATAATGAGTAGGATCCATTTGGTACGGGTTATAATACACCATTTTTAAAGGATCGGTTGTTTCAAAGGTCTGAAGTGTAGTTTAACGACAACTTTACCATAAGCAAATGGTACCCCCCAGTTTCTGTCGTCATTGAGTTCAATACAAATCTCTCCAATATAATTTTTATTCACTGACACGTAGTGCACTCTGTCATATGCCACACTGACCATTTCACGATCTGATCCGGTTATAGGTACACATCTCAAAAGCGGAACGTGTGTGTTATATATGTAGCTAAATGTTCTGCTATATAAAGAGTGACCACTAGGGCGTATCAGTGTTCTGTAATTGACGGAGTTCTCGTATAATAAACTGTTCAAGAAGAAGTGAGTGAACCACCAACAATGTGTGTGTGTGTGTGTTGCTCTGTGTGAGAATATAGAATTGTGTATATAAAGACACTAGGAGGAACATAATATAAATTGGCGACGAGGTGTGTAGTTCTGAAGACTTTTCACTGCATCGGCGAGTGAACAGCCGGTGTTGGTCAAGAAAAAAAAAAAAAAAAGAACAACCACGCTGAAGACAACTAGCTAGTGAGCTAGTGTTAGCTGTTAAGAGGTAATGAGTCGGTCTTCTTCCGAAGATTCTAATGTTGCAGTACAAGCCACCAGAAGCAGACACATCATGGCTGGAATAATTGGACATGTGGATCCCTTTGAGGAGGCCGGTGAGCAGTGGGCAACGTATATTGAACGTTTCGAACATTGCATCTTGGCTAATGAGATTAGTGACACAAAGAAAGTGCATGTGCTGTTAAGTGTGTTGGGATCGAAAACGTATGGACTGCTTCGAAGTTTGGTCGCTCCCGACAAGCCTGGAGATATGGGTTATGATGATATTGTGGGAGTGCTGCAGGCTTATTTCGCTCCAAAGCCACTCGTGATCACGGAGAGATTCCGATTTCACAAGCGAAATCAGGGGGAAGGGGAAACCGTTGCACAGTATGTCGCGGTACTAAAAAAACTTCCGGAACATTGTGAGTTCGGTGCTTACTTGGAAGACGCACTAATGGACAGATTTGTTTGTGGACTTAAATGTGAAACGGTGCAGAAGCGCCTTTTGACGGAGAAAGAGCTCTCGTTTCAGAAAGCAGTTGATTACGCTGTATCTGCAGAGACAGCATCGCGCGACGTACTGCAGTTAAGTGGCTCGCTTAAAGTGAATGCGGTGTTTTTCCAAAAATGCCGCCGTTGCAGGAAAATTAACCATACTGATGAGGACTGCTGGTACAAAGATCGTGATTGCCACCAGTGTAGGAGGAAAGGCCACACTAAGCGTATGTGTAAGAGCAAAGCCAAAATCAGCCAAGGCAGAGAATGGAAACAGAAAGCGGAAAAACCTGAACAGAAAGGTAATGCAATTAAGCGCAGTGTAAAAGATAGAAAGAAGAGAATTTATCACGTTGAGGCAAGAGGAGATGAACGTGAAAGTGAGGAAACTAAATCTGATACTGACTGTGAGTTGGGACTGTATTCCCACATTCATGTAGGGAATATCATGTATTCCCACATTCCACTGCAACCCACTGATGTCATGCTCAAGACATACACAGGTGAGCCTTTGGCGCCAGAAGGGTTCATTAAGGTGCAAGTAAAGTTAAACAAGCAATGTGCTGATTTGCCCTTGAATGTAGTTAAAGTGGATGCACCCGCACTGTTTGGTAGAGAGTGGCTGAGAGTTATTAAACTGAACTGGAAAGACTTAAAGACTGTGCATGCAATTGAGCAAAGAGAGAAAGACAACTTGGAGACGGTGTTAAAGAGACACTCAGCTGTTTTCTCTAAAAGTCTAGGCACAATGAAGGAAATTAAGGCCACATTGACTATTAGACCTAACAGTGTACCCAAATTCTGCCCACCACATAATGTGCCATATGCTCTTAGACCTAGAGTTGAGGCCGAACTAAAACGACTGACTGAGCTTGGAGTGATCTCACCAGTGGAGCATAGTGATTGGGCCACGCCTGTGGTGCCTGTCAGCAAAAAGGATGGCACGGTGAGACTTTGTGGAGATTTCAAGGTCACTCTCAACCCAGCGTTTTGTGTGGATAAGTATCCAATTCCACGCATTGAGGACCTTTTTGCCTCTCTAGCAGGAGGCCAACGCTTTAGTAAGTTGGATTTATCAAATGCCTATCTACAGATGGAGGTAGAAGAGAAGTCTAGAGAGCTGCTGACTATCTCTACACAAAAAGGACTATTTCGTTTCAATCGGTTACCGTTTGGAGTAGCATCATCGCCCGCCTTATTTCAGAAGGCTATGGACCAAGTGCTTCTCGGACTACCGTACACGCACTGTTACCTGGACGACATTCTTATCAGTGGTCCTGACGAACAGACTCACCCAAAAACATTGGATGCAGTCCTGGGCAGGCTAGAGGAACAGGGCCTGCATCTCAAGTCAGAGAAGTGCCTGTTTTTCCAGGAGTCTGTGGAATACTTGGGCCATATCATTGACGCATCTGGACTCCACAAGTCACCGGAGAAGGTACGTGCCATTGTGGAAGCACCTGCACCAGGTGATGTCAGTCAGCTACGTTCGTTCCTAGGGATGTTAAACTATTATGGACGTTTCATTCCTGACTTAGCCACAGTCATTAAACCACTTAATGAACTGCTAAACAAAGGGAAGAAATGGCAGTGGACGTCAGCCTGTGAGTCAGTGTTCCAGACCTCGAAAGCACTACTAGGTATCACAGGAAGTATTGACCCACTACAATCCTAAGCTGCCCCTCGGCCTCGCATGTGATGCTTCACCTTATGGGGTCAGAGCTGTGCTCTCGCACGTCATGCTTGATGGTGATGAAAGACCTATAGCCTATGCATCATGAACTCTCAGCAAGGCGGAGCAAAACTATGCTCATATCGAGAAGGAGGCGTTAGCGATAGTTTTTGGAGTACGCAAGTTCCATCAGTACCTCTATGGTAATAAGTTCACCCTACTCACTGACCATCGTCCACTGACCTGCAATCTGAGTCCATTGAAAAGTACACCGTCGATGGCTGCAGCCCGAATGCAGCGTTGGGCACTTCTCTTGTCAGCGCATGATTATACCATTCAATACCGGAAAGGAGCATTACACGCGAATGCCGATGGACTTTCACGGTTACCCCTCTCCCACACCCACAAAGAGAAACTGGGCGCAGTAGAGGTATTCTACACATCTCAGTTGGACACACTACCAGTCAGTAGCACTGAGATCAGATGTGACACCTTGTCTGACCCCACCTTGTCTCGTGTCGTAGAAATGGTCTCAACTGGTCGTTTTCCAGCTGCGAGGGGCGCTGGTTAAGAGCTGCCGCCCTATCTGTTGTGTCAGCATGAACTCACAGTACAACAGGGATGCCTCATGTGGGGTGTGAGAGTGGTCGTGCCACCTAAACTGCGCCCTCGGGTTCTGGAAGAGCTCCACTCAGCACATCCAGGTGTAGTGAGGATGAAGAGCTTGGCACGTAGTTATGTTTGGTGGCCCGGCATAGACTCTCAAATTGAGCTCCAGGCCAAATCTTGCCACTCCTGTCAGAACGTACAAAAAGAGCCTGGGCTAGCACCTCTACACCCTTGGATGTGGACCTCCAGTCCCTGGGAAAGGGTACATGTGGACTTTGCAGGTCCATTTGAAGGACACATGTACTTGGTCGCTGTGGATGCACATTCTAAGTGGCCTGAGGTGCATATAATGGACAGCACCACTGCCAGCATGACCATTCAAGTGCTCAGGGGCCTTTTTGGTCGCTATGGCATTCCACACATCCTTGTGAGTGACAACGGACCTCAATTCTGTGCTGAAGAATTCAGTGCATTCCTGAAGGCCAATGGAGTCAAACACATCCGCTCAGCGCCATACCATCCTGCCACCAATGGCTTGGCCGAACAGTTTGTGCAGACGTTCAAACATGCCTTAAAAGCATCCAAAGGCACAGCACGTGTGCGTCAGAGACTTGATACGTTTCTTCTGACATACCGAAACACCCCTCATGCAACAATGAAAGAAACGCCGGCTATGTTGTTCCTCGGACGCAGGCTGCGCTATCGACTGGATTGCCTGAAACCCAGTGTTGCTGGAGCAGTACATCGGTCACAGGATGCCCAACAGCAACGGCGCCAACGTCACTCTAGGATCAGACAGTTTGATGTTGGGGAGCCAGTCCTTGTGCGTGATTATAGAAAAGGGGAGGAAAAGTGGGCGCAGGGTGTTGTTATGGAAAAGACAGGACCAGTGTCGTACAAGGTAAATGTGGGATCACCAGGGGTATGGAAACGCCATGTGGATCAGATTCTGACACGCCCGGATTCAGAGTCTCAGCAGACTGCAGTGAACATTCCTGTAAGCCCACAGGTGTTACTTCCCCAGAGTGATAGTTGCACCACACTGAATCTTAATAAACCTCCACAAGAAAAGAATGATGATCAAGTTCCTGAGATCACTGAACCATCAAAAACACACCAGTCCACAGAACCATCATCTACGGGACTTACTCAGGCAACAGAGACTGTGAAACGCTATCCTGTGAGGATCACAAGACCACCAGTACGGTACCGTGATGAGTGAACAGTGATTAGTTAACAGAAGGGTAGTACAGTTGAGTTGTGGGACATATTGTTTTCAGCATACAAGTTATACCAAAAGTAAGATAACTCCTCATTTTTATTTTGATATATATAAAATAAAAAAACCCCGTACAAATGTATCTCTTATGTTGTGCATGGAAAAGTGTGTTATTTAGGTTGTGTTAAAGAAAGTATACTTTATGTTAATGGACACCCTATCTTAGTGGGGAGGAAATGTTATTATGTAGCTAAATGTTCTGCTATATAAAGAGTGACCACTAGGGCGTATCAGTGTTCTGTAATTGACGGAGTTCTCGAATAATAAACTGTTCAAGAAGAAGTGAGTGAACCACCAACAATGTGTGTGTGTGTGTGTGTGTGTTGCTCTGTGTGAGAATATAGAATTGTGTATATAAAGACACTAGGAGGAACATAATAGTGTGCACCCCCCACAGATTGGTATTCGATAACATTTGTGTACAGGTTCATGGTGTAAATTTCTCAATTTATGTCAGCTTGGTGTGGTGCGTATACTGGCGTAAAATTGGTTTCATTGCGTTCATTTCCAGTATGCTCATTTGCAGATGCCAATGGTTTCTTCGGTATTACACCCAAAATAATTGCTAGTTTACCGTGGAATGTTAAAGATCTTCCTGGTGGCGCTGTCATGTACACTTTGTTTTTCACATGATCGTAACCGAGACGTACATGTTGAGATAGCAAAGCATTTATCTCCATAATTACAAACAAAACTTAGTCATAATATCCGCTTTTCAGATATATGTTCTCTAAATATTTTTTTCTGTCGTTTCTAACCTCTCTGAAATGGAATTTCGCATCATCATCATTAATTGTGTACCATGATCGAGGATAATCAATTTCAGCCAGACCCACCTCCCAATTGCCTTTTAAGTTTAATAAATAATCTTGTTCTGTAAATTGAAATTCGGTTTTGGGGTAAAGAGCTAATGAAGCATTGCATGGCAATGTGACATAAAACTCTGCTTCATCCATGGCCGTTTACAGCAGAAATTATCTTAGGTGACAAATGTATATTTTTCTATGTTTTAAGAGCTCTGTAGATCTACAACATCTTTTTCATTAACCCAACTGCCTTACCACTGATATTACTGCTTGATTCATTGTTGACCTATGCTTGTCTGAACTTGAGATTGACTTTCAATAAAGAATACGCACATGGATCCCACTCAGACTGAGTCTATGTTACAACCTGCAATGAACAGACCTAAAACCTTTTAAATACACAGATGGTCTCAGCTACAATGTACACCAATTCGGTCATAAATCATTTTTGATTCAAATGGATTTTAATTACTACATGTGTGTCTTTGTGTTTGTGTGTATGTTTGTGTTAGTGATTGAGTGTGTGTGTATGTGTGTGTGTGAGTGTGTGTTATGTATCTACATGTTTGTGTGTGTGTTTGTGTGTGAGTGTGTGTTATGTATTTACATGTTTGTGTGTGTGTCATGTATCTACATGTTTGTGTGTGTGTTATGTATCTACATGTTTGTGTGTGTGTGTGTGTATGTTTGTGTGTGTGTTATGTATCTACATGTTTGTGTATGTTTGTGTGTGTGTGTGTGTGTTTGTGTGTTATGTACAGTATCTACATGTTTGTGTGTGTGTGAATGTTAGTGTGTGTTTGTGTGTTATATATCTACATGTTTGTGTGTGTGTGTTATGTATCTACATGTTTGTGTGTGTGTGTGTGTGTGTGTGTATCTACATGTTTGTGTGTGTGTGTGTGTGTGTGTTATGTATCTACATGTTTGTGTGTGTGTGTGTGTGTGTGTGTGTGTGTGTGTTATATCTACATGTTTGTGTGTGTGTGTATCTACATGTTTGTGTTTGTGTGCATGTGTATGTGTGTGTGTGTTATGTATCTACATGTTTGTGTGTGTGTTATGTATCTACATGTTTGTGTAAACTATGAATAGATTATATAAATGAATGATGTGATTGAATGGATGAGGAATCTTTATCTATTATAGATAATCTTTATTAATTTATGCATTTATTTATTCAGTACTTGGAAAGAAGTTTGGATTCTCTGTGGACATAATATGAAAGAGAAATTAACTGATTGTTCTGTCATCATGACTGCAGCAGTGCACATGTTAAACCTGACCTGTGCTGGACTTTAGTTTTTAATCTGACATCATGGAAAGTCTGATATTCTCACTTTATGATCATATTTGATGATGAATATGATAGAATTTGTGGATGTTCTGTCAGCAGGTTTCTAATATGAATAACAGCTTGATGTCATGACTCTGGATTTGTGGGTTTTAAACATGTTCAATAAGTTTGATTAAAATGATAATAGCAGAGATCATTATTATTCAGGAGGATTGTGGATGATTGTCTACAGTGCTGGAATAAATCAGTCGCTTGATCTGAAATGTGTTCAACTTATTTTATATTCAGACAAACTTTTAATGTTTTATATTCTTTCACAAACAATATTGAAAGACTTTTACTTCATTTAATAATTAAAACTCTTTGCTGATGTAACTTTAAACATATTTTAAAGTGTATCCCGTGTTTTCTGATGCACACATGGATGTCTGTGGGTGAAACACCAGATGTCCACTGACTCTAGAACCGCCCCTGTGAGATGAGCGTTTGATGTTTTTATGACAGTGCTTCATCTGAGTATGTAGATGTCATGAAGTGATGGTCCGAGGTTTGTATCATTCACTAATTTGAGTTGTTCTGACAGACAACAACTTCACAAGTTGATCCTGAAAGTCATTTTGACTCCAAATAACACTTAAATGTTTGTTGTTCCCCGTCTGTCGCTCACTTCGACGTCGTGTCGAAGAAGCGACACTAGGGGTCTCTCTTGAGCGCCGAAAGATGCCTCTGATCTATGAAAAAAGTCCAATGAGAGTTGGCAAACAGTATTTGCATACCCCACCTCCGGATACGTATATAAAGGCGAGGGAAATAAGTAATTTTCTTCGGAGCCGATGGCCGTGTGTATGCAGCCAGCTGCGAGTAACACAACTGATCCTGCTTCTGACGCTCTGCTTGCTGTTGGATCTAAGGCGCACTCCAGCAGCTTTTCTCTTCACTGCCGGTGCGCAGTCTGCCCCTGGGCGCTTCGACAGCGCAGAGTTTGAAAGAGTTACATTGAAAGAGTGATTTTCTCTGTAAAAAGAGTTTATTTCTCTGAAAGAGCATTACACAGCGGCGCTGAACGTCCTTTTCAGGACGCGTCTTTATAAAGTTGTGATTTCCGCCCCTGTGTAGTTTCTGGATGCAGTGTTTCTCCCCACCTCTCACGGATCATAAAACTGCCTTGCATGCCTGGGCTGCGATCACACGCAGGCAGCGTTTTATGAATGGTTCATGTTCTCAGTGCGAGAACATAGCCATGGCAACATTGCGGTTGCGCAGCTTTCTTTTGTAACGAGAGAAAGCCACTTCAGCCGCCCCCGCGCCTCGCCTCCTTCCTACGGGATTGACGCAGGCGCTGCGGGCGATGAAGGCGATTTGGGGACTATGACGGGCGCGGGTCACCGGGTAAACCCCCTCGAATCACCCGCCTCCCCGGTACGCTTGTTTGCTTCCGTCTGAGCTCGGGATGAGCATTCTCTCCAATGGTTCATCTTCTCAGTGCGAGAACATGGCCGTTATAGCATTGCGGTCGCACGGCTTTCTTTTGTAATGAGAGAAAGCCACTTCAGCCGCCCCCCCCGTGCACCGCCTTCTTCCTACGGGATTGGCGCTGCAGGCGATGAATGCGATTTGGGGATTATGACGAGCTCTGTTCGCCGGGTAAAACCCCTCGAACCGCCCGCCTCCCCGGCATGCTTGCTTGCTTCAGAATTGGATGACATCACCGCTGCATCGGAGAGTGTTACAGCGGCATTGGATGTTGATCACTCGCCCGGCCCGCCACCTTCGGGTCTGCCGCCCAGCCTGAGTCTGACGCACGGAGATCCGCTATGCTTTCCCGGGCTACTTGATCAGTCCCGTGGGCAGGCGCACCGCTCACAGCCCCCCCCCCCGGTTCCTTTCTTCTCGGACGTGCATGACAAGTTGAGCAAAGCCAAGGCTTCCTCGCTCCTCCGCTCTCACTACACTCGCGGTGGAACGGTCCCAGACCGCCTCCACTCTGCACGCCACGGCCCTTCCTGCAACCAACGCCAGGCCAAGGCAAACTTGCACCTTGGGTAGTCCTGTTCTTGATGTGCTGCAGGAACTGCGCTGGATAACCAACCGCGCCCCCGGGCCACGGAGGTCAGAAGCGCCGGCAGTCGAACAGGCCATGGCCAACCCTTGTGGTCCAGAAACGCATCTGTGGACTGGACCTGGTCGAAATGCGGGAGGGCACTCCATTGGCCTTCAGGAATGCACTGAATTCTTCAGCACAGAATTGAGGTCCGTTGTCACTCACAAGGATGTGTGGAATGCCATAGCGACCAAAAAGGCCCCTGAGCACTTGAATGGTCATGCTGGCAGTGGTGCTGTCCATTATATGCACCTCAGGCACGCCTTCTCCCACACCCCCGTCTCCCAGCTCCGACCATTCGGCGCCACCGTTGACGACTCTGCCCAACAGTCCTCAGCGGTGAGGCAGACGGAGGCCATCGCACACCCTGCCCCGCTGCAAGCCTGCAGCCATGGGCTATGCCCCGTCTACTCGCCGAGGGCATCCTCCTGCAGCTATGAAACACCCTGCTCCGCCTCAACCCGGGCCTAGCTCTCAGCCCCAGCGTCGAGCACTCCGCAGGAAGCAGACTCCCCCGTCTCACGGACCCCCTCGAGGACCCGGAAGGCTCCCAGGCTGTCCATAGATGTTCGACCCAGGGACCAAGATGTTAGCTCCAGAGGTGGTAAGACCGCTCCGTCCCTGGTGGAGGGCCGGGAGGAGAATTTTTTCTTGTCTAATTAATTTTCACATTCTCATATTCTCTGTAACGAGCTATTTCCTTTTGTCTCTGGGTCACCTGGCCCGCAAATGCCGTTCTCACGGCACTCTGCCACCAGATCTCAACAGTCCTGGCTTCCTGGACACGGACCACCCGTCTCCAGCCCCACGACTGTCCCCCGGCCGGCCGGTTCCGACGAGTCTAGAGGACGCCTACTCGGGACCTCCTCCTCAGTCACTAACCCGCCCCCTGCCGGGTGTGCGGATCAAGGTAAGTGCTTTGAGTCTTTTCTCAGCACCCCAGCCGCGGGTCGCCCTGTCGCCGCCCAACACTGCCCTACCTGCTCCGCCCCGCTGCGAAGCTCCGCCGGGTATGTCAAAATTAATTGTCCCCTTGGTGCCCCTAGCGCAGAGGTTGGACACGTGGCTTTCACTTCCCAACCCGTCTCACTGGCTGGCCCGGACCATCCGACTCGGTTACACAATTCAGTTTGCCAGGCCCCCGCCCCCTTCATGGGCATCCGTCCGCAGTCCCTGCGCGCGGAAATCGCGACTCTTCTGGCCAAAGACGCGATAGAGCCTGTCCCTCCAACCGAGATGAAGGAGGGTTTCTACAGCCCTTACCTCATCGTACCCAAGAAAGGCGGCGGCTTATGACCAATCTTGGACTTGCGAGTTCTCAACCAAGCGTTGCACAAACTCCCATTCAAAATGCTCACGCTTAACCTGCGTCCGGCATCTAGATTGGTTCGCAGCGGTAGACCTGAAGGACGTGTACTTCCACGTCTCCATCCTGCCTCGACAACGCCCCTTCCTGTGGTTTACGTTCGATGGCCAGGCGTATCAGTACAAGTCCTCCCCTTTGGCATGTCTCTGTCCCCTCGCGTCTTCACGAAAGTCGCAGAGGCAGCTCTTTCCCCGCTCCGAGAAGCCAGCATCCGCATACTCAATTACCTCGATGACTGGCTTATTCTGGCCAACTTGCGAGAGTGACTATGCGCCCACAGAGACCAGGTGCTCTGGCACCTCAGCCGCTTGGGGCTTCAAGTCAACCGGGAATAGAGCAAGCTTATTCCAGTTCAGAGCATCTCTTTTCTCGGGACTGAGTTAGACTCGGTCTCAATGTTGGCACGTCTCACCAACGAGCGTGCCCAGTCAGTGTTGAACTGCCTCACCGCCTTCAGGCCGGGCACAGTGGTCCCTTTAAAACTTTTCCAGAGGCTCCTGGGGCATATGGCGTCCTCCACGGCTGTCACGCCGCTGGGGTTGACGCATATGACACCGCTCCAACACTGGTTTCAGACCCGAGTCCCAAGATGAGCATGGCGCCACAGCACGCACCGGGTGTCAATCACCCCCGCCTGCCACCAAGCATTCAACCCCTGGACAGACCTCTGTTTCTTACGGGCAGGAGTACCCCTATAGCAGGTGTCCAGACGCGTCCTGGTCACGACCGACGCCTCCAGATCGAGTTGGGGTGCCGTTTGCAACAGGCACGCAGCCTCAGGCCATTGGAAAGGGGCCCAGCTGCGTTGGCACATCAACTGCCTCGAGTTGTTGACCGTTCTTTTGGCCCTACGGAAGTTTCTCCGGTTAATTCGGGACGAACATATCCTAGTCAGGTTGGACAGCACCACTGCGGTCACGTACATAAATTGCCAAGGCGGCGTACGCTCCTGCAACATGTCACAACTTGCCCGTCGTCTCCTCCTTTGGAGCCAGCACCGACTCAAGTCGCTGCGTGCCACTCACATCCCCGGCAACCTCAATATGATAGCGGACGCGCTGTCACGATAATGCTTGCCTGGCGGAGAGTGGAGGCTTCACCCCCACTCGGTTCAGCTGATTTGGGAATGGTTCGGCAAGGCCCAGGTAGACCCCCTTGCCTCCCGAGAGACCTCCCACTGCCTGCACTGGTACGCCTGCTCAGAGGCTCCCCTCGGGGCAGATGCACTGGCACACAGCTGACCAGTGGGGCTGCGCAAGTACGCATTCCCCCCCAGTGAGCCTTCTTGCACTGGTGCTGTGCAAGGTCAGGGAGGACGAGGAGCGAGTCACTCTCGTGGCTCCTTACTGGCCCACCCGGGCCTGGTTCTCGGACCTCGTACTCCTCGCGATAGCCCCTCCCTGGCGAATTCCCCCTGAGGAAAGACCTTCTTTCTCAGGGACGGGGCACGCTCTGGCATCCGCACCCAGACCTTTGGAACCTCCACGTCTGGCCCCTGGACGGGACGTGGAAGATCTAGCTGGTCTACCACCATGGTCGTAGCCACGATCAACCAAGCCAGAGCCCCTTCTACCAGGCAACTCTACGCCCTGAAATGGCGTCTGTTCGTGAATTGGTGTTCTTCCCGGGCAGAAGACCCAGAGGTGCGCAGTTAGGTCGGTGCTCCTGTTCCTACAGGAGAGGTTGGAGTGGAGGCTGTCCCCGTCCACCTTGAAGGTGTATGTTGTCACTATCGCAGCTCACCACGACGTAAGCACGACTTAATCGTCAGGTTCCTAAGAGGTGCCCAGAGGTTAAACCCCTCCCGGCCAAACCTGTTCCCCTCCTGGGATCTCTCGGCGGTCCTCGCCGGTCTTCAGAGATCACCCCCGAGCCACTAGAATCAGTTGGCTCAGGGCCCTCTCCTAAAAAGATGGCCCTGCTGATCGCGCTCGCTTCCATCAAGAGGGTCGGGGACCTGCAAGCGTTCTCTACTAACGACACTTGCCTGGAGCTCGGTCCGGCAGATACTCATGTGATCCTAAGACCTCGAACGGGCTATATGCCCAAGGTGCCTACCACGCCCTTCGGAGATCAGGTAGTGAACCTACAAGCGCTGCCCCGGGAGGAGGCAGACCCAGCCCTCTCACTGTTGTGTCCGGTACGTGCCTTGCGTGCCTACCTGGAATGCACCCAGAGCTTCAGGCGCTCTGAGCAGCTCTTTGTCTGCTTTGGAGGACAGCAGAAAGGGAACGCTGTCTCCAAACAGAGGTTGTCTCACTGGGTGGTGGATGCCATTCAGTTGGCCTTTCACACCCAGGCCGTGCCACCCCCCCCCCCCCCCCCTTTTTGCGGGTTCGAGCCCACTCTACTAGGAGTGTGGCATCCTCATGGGCACTGGCTAGGGGCACCTTCCTAGCAGACATTTGCAGAGCTGCGGGCTGGGCTGCACCTAACACCTTTACGATCTCAGGGTTGAGTCAGTCTCGTCCCGTGTTCTCTCAGGTCCGAGCCCGTAGAACTCGGTACACGTCGACGATCTGACCGGGTGAATCGCTTGTTTCCAGCGCCGTTTCCCTCTGCCGAGGCAAAACAGTGCGCTTCTTTCCCAGAAGACCTAGGTCCCTGGTTGATTCCTCCCTAGCCCTCTTGGGCCCGCAGCAGTTCAGCGGAGGAACTTGCTGGCCCAGTCCACTACGGGTACCTCCGGCTACCCCTACTGGAATAGGTGCTCCACAGATCAGGCCTCCTACGGGACTCCTCCTGTTTGTACTTCCACGGTATGGTCACCTTACGAGCTGACCCGCGTCTCCCTTAGGCAGTCCTTTGCTGCCCTCCGGTCGCCGTGTTGTAGCAACTCCCCCTTCCTCGAGGTTGGATCTACCACCACGCCATTTTTCCCACATGTGACCCAAGAGGCCATGTGATGTATTTTGCCACCTCTACCTCCCCTTCCAGGTGAGTGTGGCCTCCGCAGAGTCTTTTCCCCCTGAAAGAATAGGAATTCGGGTAAGACCCCCTTCCCTCGATGCGGTAAGGGCCCCGGCTGCTCTTGCTCTATGCCGAGAAAACATAGAGAGAAAAGAGGCCCAGCCAGGCTTGGCCCGTTCCCTAGTTGGGAGCGTCACCTTGTTCCCCCCCTAGGGTAACCAAAAGGATTCTGACGACTTTTTTGGGGCATTGGGGAAGAGTACGTGCAGCCTGAACACAGTTGGTCGCTTGTGCACATAGAAATACCTGCCCGCTTCTGTGTAAGCAGTACACGTACACGGCTCAGTACATGGCGAGTTTTGAAGTGGACCCCTTGTGTCGCTTCTTCGACGAAGTGAGCGACAGACGGGGAACGTCTAGTTTACATATGTAACCTCCGTTCCCTGATGGAGGGAACGAGACGTTGTGTCATCCCGGCCATGTCGCTGAGCCGAGCCGCTGAGGTGCCCGGTACACTCCCGGCTCCTCAGAAAATTCCTGAATGAACGAGCATATTTCCCTCACCTTTATATCCGTATCCGGAGGCGGGGTATGCAAATACTGTTCGCCAACTCTCATTGGCCTTTTTTCATAGATCAGAGGCATCTTTCGGCGCTCAAGAGAGACCCCTAGTGTGGCTTCTTCGACAAGATGTCTCGTTCCCACCATCAGGGAACGGAGGTTACATACGTAACCTAGACGTTCTCCGTCTGAATCGCACGTTTCGGTAGTTTTTACATTGTGTCTTGAGACCAGAAACACAAAACAGGCAATTGGACATGTGTCGTCCAGTAGTTGCTCAGGAAAACTTTGGATCTGCTGACTGATGCATATGATTATAATATAACAGTTGATCACTCACCGATGACAGGAAATGACACTTCATCACTCCAGGAAGTGTCGATTTGTGTAGATGTTCTTCTAGCGATACACTTGCATTTACTGTATCCGTTGTTCATTGCACTAATGTTGAACACTTTCTTATTAGAGTCTTGAATATTACCACCATCACACTGAAATCTGTATGTCCAGTCTGTCACTTCTGTCCCCTGTATGTCACATGTGAGAGTGACAGTCTCCCCGCTGAATATCGGTGATGTTTCAGGATTTACAGTCAGAACAGGTTTATCTGTAAGAACCAGAAACAAACACACAACTCTCACTTTACAAAACACACGTTGCATGTATTTTAATTCACACTCTATAATAATAATTTTATTTAAACGTATCAAATTTGCAACAAACTTTTGTTTTTATTTTTATTTGTATCAATAATATTTATTTTATTATAACTGTGTCTTCCCTGTTTTGATCATACAGAGAGAACACTGATGTATAACGATGCACAAGACTTCATTAAAAACTGAATTAATATGATATTAAAATATGTCATCAATGACTTCATGCTTCATTCTATGAGTAGAAATCACACGAGATCACTCATCAAAGCTGTTTTAACCTCTTCATGATCATTTAAAGTAATAAATATGATCATGTGTAATTTGTCATGTTTACATACTGCATTTGTGGCGCTAATGTGCTAACATGCTAAACACGGTCATAATATACTCCAATTACACTCTGTTATTGTAATTTATGATGACACTGATGCTACTGTAAAGATGTGTGTATAAAAGAGTGTTAATGGCTGGAATACAGACAAAAGAATGATGATAACAGAGACATATCTCAGGCCAGATGTGTGAATGGATTTCGACTGCAGACACAAATGAAGCAGCACATCAAACAACAGTATGAATGAACATTTAGTATTTGAGTAGATTTGATTGCTTTTGAAGACTAATTAATTAATGATAATAATAATAATAAATCACATGACATGTTCTTGGAAAATCCAAAACATCGCAAGCGCAATATATATATATATATATACACATGTGTGTTTTCTGTCTTTGATAATAACTGAAAATAGGTGGTGTGTGTAATATATATATATATATATATATATATATATATATACACACACACACACACACACACACACACACACACACACACACACACACACAAAACATCTTACAGCTACAAGAAATTAAGGAATTTAAAAAGAAACCATAACCTCTTTACTGTCTGCCATCAGCCGCTTCCCAATCGTCCCGCTTTCTGACTGTCCTCGTCCAACAACAGCCAATCACAAGAGATTCGAAGAGATGCAGCCAATCAATACAGGATTTGGTCAGCAGCCAATAGCATTAGGATTGGGCCACGCCCCTGAGTGTCAAAACTGTGCCAAAACTCGTAAAGATCTTTGCGCGCGCGTGTACAGATCTTCGCGCGTGTGCAGAAATTAACTCGTGTGTGTGTGTGTGTACAGAAAATATCTCGCGCGTGTGCAGAAAGTAACCCGTGCGTGTGTACAGACCTGTGCGCGTGTGTGAAACCTATCATGACTCGCGGTTTTGTTATTTCTGCTCGCAAGTTGTTAATTTGTGTGCTCACACTTTTGAAATTCACTTGCGCGCTGTGTTTTTGCGCTTGCGATGTTTTGTCCAATATCTAACGCCATAGAATTAGATGATGTTGATAAGAGTGAGACACAGAATGGCGTGGAATATGTGTGTGAAGGTAATGATGTGGCACAGGCTGAAGGCTTAGAGGAGAATATGGATGATGAGATGGATAGTTTATTCCAGTTTACTGATGATGGATTAAGAGATGATGATCAATGTCAGATGGCTCAAGAGGAACTGATAAAGACCTGTATATGTTGTACCTCTGAAAAGGGGAAGAGGATTAAAACCACAGAAAACTCGCACTCGCTTTTTCTCCACTGCAAGCTTTATGTAGAATATTTTTCCTTTTATAACAATTGACATTAAACAATTCGTTTTCAAATTAACCTCATGAACATTTCTTAACATACAGTCAACAATTCGTACCGTACACATTTAATTACATGAGTACTCTTCTTTATAGTAGGCTATTTGAAAATCATTACACTATCTAAAGTGTACAAAACAAATACAATGAAGCATTTAAAGCATTTTACAATTACCTGAGAATCAACTCTTTTAAATCTTTCTCTTTTTAGTCATAAATGCATAACAATTATATGGCAAATCAGTCATAAGCACGTAAATGTACTATTTCAGCTAATTATTTTAGTTGAAAATGCATCTGAAATTCTCAATTCACTTTTCATACTCTACAGGTGAAACTCGAAAAATTAGAATATCGTGCAAAAGTTCATTAATTTCAGTAATTCAACTTAAAAGGTGAAACTAATATATTATATAGACTCATTACAAGCAAAGTAAGATATTTCAAGCCTTTATTTGATATAATTTTTATGATTATGGCTTACAGCTTATGAAAACCCCAAATTCAGAATCTCAGAAAATTAGAATATTGCATGAAATCAATAAAAAAAAAAAAAAAGGATTTTAAATACAGAAATGTCGGCCCTCTGAAAATTATAATCATGCATATGTACTCAGTACTTGGATTGGGCCCCTTTTGCATTAATTACTGCCTCAATGCAGCGTGGCATGGATGCTATCAGCCTGTGGCACTGCTGAGGTGTTATGGAAGACCAAGATGCTTCAATAGCGGCCTTCAGCTCTTCTGCATTGTTTGGTCTCATGTCTCATCTTTCTCTTGGCAATGCCCCATAGATTCTCTATGGGGTTCAGGTCAGGCGAGTTTGCTGGCCAATCAAGCACAGTAATACCATGGTCATTGAACCAGGTTTTGGTACTTTTGGCAGTGTGGGCAGGTGCCAAGTCCTGCAGGAAAATGAAGTCAGCATCTCCATAAAGCTTGTCTGCTGAAGGAAGCATGAAGTGCTCTAAAATGTCCCGGTAGACGGCTGCGTTGACTCTGGACTTAATAAAGCACAGTGGACCAACACCAGCCGATGACATGGCTCCCCAAACCAACACAGACTGTGGAAACTTCACACTGGACTTCAAGCATCTTGGATTGTGTGCCTCTCCATTCTTCCTCCAGATTCTGGGACCTTGGTTTCCAAATGAGATGCAAAATTTGCTCTCATCAGAAAAGAGGACTTTGGACCACTGAGCAACAGACCAGTTCTTTTTTTCTTTAGCCCAGGTAAGACGCTTCTGACGTTGTTTGTTGTTCAGGAGCGGCTTGACAAGAGGAATACGACTTGAAGTCCATGTCCAGGACCAGTCTGTGTGTGGTGGCTCTTGATGCAGTAACTCCAGCCTCAGTCCACTCCTTGTGAAACTCCCCCACACATTTGAATGGCCTTTTCCTGACAGTCCTCTCCAGGCTACGGTCATCCCTGCTGCTTGTGCACCTTTTTCTTCCACACTTGTCCCTTCCACTTAACTTTCTATTAATGTGCTTTGATACAGCACTTTGAGAACATCCAACTTCTTTTGCAATTACCTTTTGAGGCTTTCCCACCATGTGGAGGGTGTCAATGATGGTTTTCTGCACAACTGTCAGGTCAGCAGTCTTCCCCATGATTGTGAATTCAACTGAACCAGACTGAGAGACCATTTAAAGGCTCAGGAACCCTTTGCAGGTGTTTTGGATTAATTAGCTGATTAGAGTGTGACACTTTGAGCCTACAATACTGAACCTTTTCACAATATTCTAATTTTCTGAGATTCTGAATTTGGGGTTTTCATAAGCTGTAAGCCATAATCATAAAAATTATATCAAATAAAGGCTTGAAATATCTTACTTTGCTTGTAATGAGTCTATATAATATATTAGTTTCACCTTTTAAGTTGAATTACTGAAATTAATGAACTTTTGCACGATATTCTAATTTTTCGAGTTTCACCTGTATACATTCACCTTAGTACATACAGCAAGTCAACAAATCAGTACTAAATCAACAGAATTACACCTTAAATCCACAAATATAATACTCGCGTCTGCATACTCTTAAACCTATTATAACATCATATCAAAGTATTTTAACTAATCATTATTTTATGTCTGAAAAGGGGAAGAGGATTAAAACCACAGAAAACTCGCACTCGATGTTTCTCCACTGCAACCTTTATGTAGAATGGAAAAATACCACGAGCTCTCCCCCTAGGTATTCACGCAGACCAGAACAATCGATCGTCCAACTTATTGTGTCAATTCACTGATCACAGAAAAACTCAAAATACCTTTAAACTACATATTTATATTTTATAAACTTTTCTACATATTCAAAATAGCGAATATATCTACACTCACCTAAAGGATTATTAGGAACACCATACTAATACTGTGTTTGACCCCCTTTCGCCTTCAGAACTGCCTTAATTCTACGTGGCATTGATTCAACAAGGTGCTGAAAGCATTCTTTAGAAATGTTGGCCCATATTGATAGGATAACATCTTGCAGTTGATGGAGATTTGTGGGATGCACATCCAGGGCACAAAGCTCCCGTTCCACCACATCCCAAAGATACTCTATTGGGTTGAGATCTGGTGACTGTGGGGGCCATTTTAGTACAGTGAACTCATTGTCATGTTCAAGAAACCAATTTGAAATGATTCGAGCTTTGTGACATGGTGCATTATCCTGCTGGAAGTAGCCATCAGAGGATGGGTACATGGTGGCCATAAAGGGATGGACATGGTCAGAAATAATGCTCAGGTGGGTCGTGGCATTTAAACGATGCCCAATTGGCACTAAGGGGCCTAAAGTGTGCCAAGAAAACATCCCCCACACCATTACACCACCACCACCAGCCTGCACAGTGGTAACAAGGCATGATGGATCCATGTTCTCATTCTGTTTACGCCAAATTCTGACTCTACCATCTGAATGTCTCAACAGAAATCGAGACTCATCAGACCAGGCAACATTTTTCACAGTCTTCAACTGTCCAATTTTGGTGAGCTCTTGCAAATTGTAGCCTCTTTTTCCTATTTGTAGTGGAGATGAGTGGTACCCGGTGGGGTCTTCTACTGTTGTAGCCCATCCGCCTCAAGGTTGTGCGTGTTGTGGCTTCACAAATGCTTTGCTGCATACCTCGGTTGTAACAAGTGGTTATTTCAGTCAAAGTTGCTCTTCTATCAGCTTGAATCAGTCGGCCCATTCTCCTCTGACCTCTAGCATCAACAAGGCATTTTCGCCCACAGGACTGCCGCATACTGGATGTTTTCCCTTTTCACACCATTCTTTGTAAACCCTAGAAATGGTTGTGCGTGAAAATCCCAGTAACTGAGCAGATTGTGAAATACTCAGACCTGCCCGTCTGGCACCAACAACCATGCCACGCTCAAAATTGCTTAAATCACCTTTCTTTCCCATTCTGACATTCAGTTTGGAGTTCAGGAGATTGTCTTGACCAGGACCACACCCCTAAATGCATTGAAGCAACTGCCATGTGATTGGTTGATTAGATAATTGCATTAATGAGAAATTGAACAGGTGTTCCTAATAATCCTTTAGGTGAGTGTATATATATAATTATATATGACAGTGTGCACAGACTTATGCATTTTTTTAAAATACACGTTCCTTCTCAATCTGTCACATATACTGTTGATGAAAAATAAATTTCTTGATAAAACTAAAGGAAAAATTGGTGTTGAAATAGGTAATTACTTCCCTGATGTTGATAAATGTATTTCTTCTGTGATATGGGCAAGGAAAGTGAGTAACTACGACGAACTCTCACAACAGAAGCGGTTTCGTCTTAAAAAACACATCACAGTTCTCAGACAAGGCAAAAAGACAGGGAAAGTGAGGGGAAAAACTAAATCTTGATGGCTTGTAACTTTTCTTTTTCTCTCTGTTTTTCTTCCTTTTCCCATTTCTTATGGAGATCTTGCGGGTGGGATCAATTAATGTGAATGGGATGAGGGACGGGAGAAAATTTGGCTTATTATCAGAAATTATAAGTTTGAAGGATCTTGGTGTTGTTGTTTTTTTTTGCAAGAAACCCATAGCAGTCAAAATAATGAGATTGATTGGAGCTTATGGTGGGAATGAAAGAGCATTCTTAGTCATGGGACTAATTTAAGTGCTGGAGTAGCTGTGCTTTTTTCCCCTGCTCTTAAAACAAAGATCTTATTAAAAAATGAAGTGGTACCTGGGAGATTATTGTTTGTAAGGGCCGAAATTGAGAATTTTAATTTTCTATTTGTGAACATTTATGCCACTAATTTAGGGGGAGACAGAGTACAGCTTTTTACCAAACTAGAGCACTTTTTAAAGCAACAGCAGGATGGTGTTTTTATTGTTTTAGGAGGAGATTGGAACTGCGCTATAGATTTTACACAAGATAGGAATGGAGAAGAACCTCATGCACAGTCTGCCTTTTGTTTAACTAATATAATTAAAAATCATAATTTCTCAGATGTGTGGAGAGAGCATAATTTATCAGTACAGCAGTACACATGGTTGAAGGTTAGCAATGGCTGCATTTCTGGAGCACGTTTGGACAGGTTTTATATATCACATAATTTAAGAAATAAGATTGTTAATACATCTATCATCCCAACAATTCTCTCTGATCATAAACTTATCACTATTGAGTGTACTTTCACTTAAAGAAAGCATACAAGTTATTACTGGCATTTTAATGTTAAACTTTTAGAAGACATACAGTTTTGTGAGAATTGTAAATTTTTGGGGGAAACCTGGAAAAGTGAAAAGTGTCTTAATGAAAGTATTGTTCAGTGGTGGGAAATTGGTAAAGTGCACATAAGAAGTTACTGTCAACAATGTACAGCTCATTCCTCTTTAGTTCTGAAAAAGACAGAGTGTTTGGAAAAAGAGATCTTGGACATTGAAATGAACATGAATGATATTGTTGCTGGTAATCTACATGACCTGTGGACTGAAAAAAAAATCAGCTGAGCTCCTTTTTAAATGAAAAAGTTAAAGGAGCTCTTGTAAGAAGTCGTTTTTTAAAAATAAGAGATATGGATGGACCTTCTTCGTATTTCTTTAACTTGGAGCGAAAAGCTGGACATGAAAAACAGATGTTCATATTAAAAGACAACAATGGACATAACACTTCAGGCCCAGTAGTGATTCGCAAACTTGCTGTGGATTTTTATTTTAGTTTATATGCTGCTGACAACCCAGATGAACCGTGTAGAAATCACCTGCTACAAGATCTTCCTGTGTTAACAGCAGAACACAAACAACCTTTAGAGACTGAACTCACTTTTGAAGAGGTCACCGCTGTTGTTATGGGACTCCCCTCAGGACGTACACCAGGACTGGATGGAGTACCTGGCGAATTCTATAAGAGTTTTTGGAATGTTATTGGACATGATTATTTTGAGGTACTCCAAAAATGCATCAAGGAAGGAATTCTTCCTTTGAGCTGTCAGTGGGCAGTTTTGACGCTACTCCCAAAAAAAGGTGACTTAACTCTCCTGAAGAACTGGAGACCTGTAGCAATTTTAGGCTCTGATTCTATTTTTTTTTCTAAATGTCTGGCCAATAGGGTAAATGGTGTACTGCATACAATTATACAAAATGATCAGTCATATTGTTTAAAAAATAGATCCATAATAGATAATTTACATTTGGTAAGAGACATTTATGATTTTGCCGCTTTTAACAATACCAATATAGGTTTTCTGTCATTAGACCAGGAAAAGGCTTTTGACAGAGTTGATCATACTTTTCTTTTTGATACCTTAAAGGATTTTGGTTTTGGGGACAATTTTATTTCCAAAAAAAAAACTGTTGTATGCTGGGGCCACATGTATGATTAAATTAGCGTCTGGCCTCAGTACTCCTGTAAAAGTTAACAGAGGCATTAGACAAGTTTGTCCTATTTCAGGTCAACTTTACAGTATAGCCATTGAGCCTTTGCTGTGTAGGTTGAGAAGACAGTTAACAGGTTTACAGCTCACTACTGTGGATTTTAAGTGCCTTATCATGCTCTCGGCATATGCAGATGATGTCACAGTTTTAATTAGAAATCAAAGTGATGTTAATTGTCTAGAAAACGCTTTGGTTTGTTATGGGAAAGCTTCTTCAGCCAAAGTTAATTGGCAAAAACGTGATACTTTGTGGTGTGGTCAAGATTTGACTAGTCCGTCACTATCTGGTGGGTTGAAGTGGGGGAGAGCAAGTTTTAAATATCTAGGGGTGCTTTAGGGACAGATGAATATAGGAAAAATAATTGGGAGGGTTTAGTGGAAAAAGTGTGTGCTTGGTTGTCTCACTGGAAATGGTTGCTACCCCAGCTGTGCTACAGGGGGAGAATCCTGGTCTGTAACAACCTGGTTGCATCATCTCTGTGGTACAAAATGAGGGTACAAAATGATGGTTCTAGAGCCTCCAGATGACATTGTAAGGACAATTCAACAGCACCTGGTGGACTTCTGCTGGTCTGGTCGGCACTAGCTTAAGGCACCAGTGCTCTGTCTGCCAATACAGGAAGGAGGACAGGGACTAGTCGACATCGGATCCAGAGTCAAAGCTTTTAGAATCCAGGCAGCTCAGAGACTCTTATATGGGGAGGATGTAAGCTGGGCTGGGATAGCCTGTGCCCTCCTGAAGAGAACGGGCAACATGGGATTTGACTGGCACTTGTTCCTTATGGATACCGAAAAACTAGACCTGTCAGGTCTGACTTTATTTTATAGATCAATGTTAAAATCATGGACACTTTTCAGTTTTTCTCGGGAGCAAAATGAGGTGAAGGGACTATGGCTGAGAGAAGAACCACTGTTTTTTAATTCTGCACTGGATTTAGATCGTTTTAATTCAGATTCACTCAGAAAAGCATTGTGGACTGCAAATTTTACCAAAATTGGTCATTTTATTTCTGAGGAAGGATGGATTTCTGCTGAAAATTTGGCTTCAAAACTGGACATAAGATCAGTCCGGGTGGTAGAGACTGTTGACTCAAATTTACGAGTTTTTACCACCAGAATATAGACTGTCCCTAGAAACACCTTTTAGAGAGGTAGAGGCTTCTGTCTTCTCAGATCTAATCTTCTCCCTGTCATACTGACAGATGTATCGACCAATGAAATAAAGCATACATTGTCTCTGACAGATGATTGGCTATCGACTAAAATCATCATATTATTTCAGAATATTACACTTTTTAACTTGACACTGTGTATAAAAATGTGCCGGTCCAGTGGGAGATGCTGAAGAAACAGTGAAAAGCAGTGCAGCAGTCAAGGATTTTCATCTAGCACATTTTTACATAGGAAAACCATGTATAAACAGAGCAGACGGACATAAAAACATTCCTAACTCTAACTCATTCCTTCGCGTGTATCTGTGAGTGAGAATTCATGGGTGAAACAAATCCGGAGAGCGCTGACAAAAGCGTATTCATGTGTGTACACAGAACAACATGTCTCAACATCAAGAAAGAGAAATGAACTGCAAAAACTAAGAATCAGAGTAAACATTTCCAAAACAATTGCAATTTCAAGCTTTCTAAAGTATTTTTTGTATTTTTGCAAATATGTGTGTGTGTGTGTGTGTGTGTGTGTGTGTGTGTGTGTGTGTGTGTGTGTCTGTTCATTGATCAGGAGATTAAGTCGATGGTGGATAAGAAGATCATCCGTCCTTCATTTTCTCCTTGGGCTGCTCCTGTAGTATTAGTCCCAAAGAAAGAGGGTGGACAAAGATTTTGTATTGATTTCAGAGGGCTCAACGCCAAGACGTATCTAGATGGGAATCCTATGCCTCAGATACATGATATCCTGGAGTCAGTCTACGGAGCAGCATGTTTCAGTACCCTCGATCTTAAAAGTGGATATTGGCAAGTGGAGATGGATCTTGAAAGCATTCATAAAACTGCTTTTGTGACGCACTCAGGACTATTTGAATTTTTACAATTACCTTTTGGCCTTAAAAACTCGGCAGCCTCTTTTCAACGTCTTATGGAGTTTGTATTAAAGGATCAGAAAGGAAAAATCTGTTTTGTGTACATTGATGATATTGTAGTGTACTCAAAATCGGAGCAGGAGCATCTTGCCCATCTGAGAGAAGTGTTGCAGTGTTTACATAAGGCAGGTTTAACCTTGAATCTTCAAAAGTGCAACTTAATGCAGAAGTCATTGAAATTTCTTCTACATGTTATTTCTGTTGAAGGAATAATGACAGATCAAGACAAGGTCAATGCTGTTAACCATTTCCCTGTGCCGAGGTCTTTGAAGCAAGTGCAACGATTTCTGGGTATGGCAGTTTGGTACTACTGATTTGTTCCAAATTTCTCAGAGAAGGTTGCACCATTACATGCGCTGAAAAAGAAAGGAGCTACTTGGATGTGGACTGAAGAATGTCAGAATTCCTTTGAGTTGTTTAAGGGTGAGTTGATTTAGCGCACCAATCCTCATTTCACCTGACCTGAGTAAACCATTCAAAGTCCAGACAGATGCAAGTGATCTTGGAGTTGGAGCTGTCCTGACCCAGGACATTGAGAGAGTGGAACATGTAGTGGCCTATGCTTCACGTCTGTTAAGAGGAGCTGAAAAGTCATACTCTGTTTCAGAAAAGGAGTGTTGCGCTGTGGTATGGGCAGTAGAAAAATGGAGGCCTTACTTAGAGGGACGACCATTTGAAGTGATCACCGATCATGCTGCTCTTACCTGGGTCTTCAACCATCCAAAACCTTCATCTCGGTTGATACGCTGGGGCATTCGCCTGCAAGAATTTGAATTCATTGTCAAATACAGAAAAGGACAATGTAATATTGTTGCAGACACCCTTTCCCGTGGTTTTGATGAATCTTTATCACTCCATATACTCACTCTGTCAAAACCTAAGGATTCTTCAAATGCTTTTGCAACTTTTCCCATAGAATGGTCAGATATTGACAACAAGAGGATGCAGAAATTCAAGAACTTATAGCTGGAGTACAATCAACCCCTGTTACGGACCCTAATCGTATACATTATGTTACGAAGAATTGTTTTCTTTTCAGAAGCCTATCTCAAGGGCCGGAAGGAGAAAAACTTCAACTGGTCATTCCTACTTCCTTGAGAACTGAATTTCTGAAATATGCTCACGATAATCCATTAAATGGACATCTCGGCAGACTCAAGACGTTGTTAAGGCTAGTGGACATATGCTACTGGCCAACGATACGTTCTGATGTATGGAAGCATTGTAAGGAATGCCAAGTATGTCAAAAGTACAAACCGACCGTTTTGAAATTAGCTGGCCATATGCAGTCGACACCGGTAGTGGAGCCTGGGCATATGCTGGGGATTGACCTCATGGGGCCGTTCTCTAGAAGTCAGAAGCATAATGAACATCTCCTTGTAGTAGTGGATTACTGCTCAAAATGGGTGGAATTGTTCCCGTTGCGAGTAGCTAAAGCTCCGCAAATTTCACGTATTCTGGTGGAAGAAATTTTCACCAGATGGGGCACTCCCAGGTACTTAGTGTCTGACCGTGGAACACAATTTACGTCTCAACTCATCAGTTTAATCTGCAAACAATGGAATGTCATCCAGAAACTCACCACTACTGCTCACCCACAGACCAATTTGACTGAACGAGTAAATCGAATACTAAAAACAATGATTTCTTCATATGTGCAAGGCCATCATCGCCATTGGGACAGGTGGTTAGCCGAATTCCGATTTGCTATCAATACGGCATGGCAAGAAAGTACTGGCTTCACCCCAGCCGAAGTCATGCTTGGTGGCAGATTGAAGGGACCTATGGAGAGAGCTATTCTGAGACCCCCTGATCCAAACAGTCCAGCCTATCCTATCCTGGAAAAGGCAGAAGAACTAATTTGAACTGTGAAAAAAATGTTGAGAGGGCCCAGAGCAAACAACGCAAGTACTATCATTTTCGAAGGAGACAAGCTCAATTTCAGGTGGGAGATTTAGTATGGGTTCGAAAACATCCTCTGTCGCGTGCTGATGACGGTTTTATGGCTAAACTGGCTGCCAAATGGAAAGGTCCGGCAAAAGTGGTTAAGTGTCTTGGACCTGTTAACTACTCAATAGCATTCAGTGAACAGCCAGAGCAAGTAGATTATTTCCATGTACAGAATTTGAAACCTTATTTTGGCAATATAGGAACGGTGCTAACATGAGGGGACGGATATGTAACAGTCACCGCCTGTTACAGGGTTTCTTTTACTCCAATTGTGGGTACTATTTGTTTCCTAGCCACTAGGGGGATACAAGAGGGCACATTGTAGGAGATAAAACAGGAGGCAGTAGAATAAGTGGTTAGGTCTGTTTGAAGCTGCCTTATGGCTGTTTGCTAACTGCTCCCCAAACCTGTTTGAGAAACTGTTTTGTTTCCTGCTCAAACAGGTTTTTGTTTGGGATGTAACTATTGCTCACCAGCTGTGAGTGTATATGACCAGACCCCTGCTTATAAGGCTGAAGCACTTTTCTGATTCCTTTGCTGGGGAAACCTTACGACTCTACAACAACTAAACATTGGATAACCTTCTAGTTCATCACTATCCACCTTTGCATGTGTGGTCGAACTACAGATAAGACTGATTTCTTTCATTTTCGGAACTGTTGGGGTTTGTGAACCACAGAGGACAGTGTTTGACCTTTCGATACACCCACATGTATGGACTGGCTCAGGAATGAATTCTGTATCTGTATGAAGGTGTATGTGCTGCGATATATTGGGTTTTTCTTTTGGATAATGAATGAGTAAAGTTTGAATATATGAAGAAAGAAATCATCCACTTATGTGTATAAGAGTTTATTTTTGATCTTTTTCAACTGAGACCAGTTGAGCATTGCAAACAAGGTGACTCCCTTTCGAAATGTAGCTTAACCAGTGCAAAGAAGCTGGGACTGTTACACTATGGAGAGTCCTCATAATGATATCTGCACCAGCATGAGTGTGTGTTTTGAGTGGGTGTGTATCAGTGTTAATTTCGTCAGACGAGACGAGACTAAATATGTTCGTCAACAACCTTTTTTTCCATGACTAAGACGAGACGATGACGAGACTGCACCAATGTCCAAAAACGCTGACTAAGACTAAATTAACATGCATTATTGTTGACGAAAAAAGACGAGACTAAAATGTTTTGCATAAAATAAAAACTAAGATAAAATCTCTCCATTTTCGTATACAATCGTCTCTACTTTTTCATCATTAGATTGAATATTCTGCTGTTACGCCTTCAAAATATTCCGAATGAGTTCGCGCTGTTGCTCAAGTAACGGTTACAGGTCTCATACTCCTGTGGCTGCAACACGAAACTACATGGAGCAAGAACACAACAATCATAGACAGTGGCGAACACGCGACGAGCACCGACGACATGCTAGATAGAAGGAAGAGGCTCGATATTTGGTCGCATTTTAGGTACAATGATATTGACAAAAAGTCAGAATGTGTCATTATAACTGACGGGAAGCACTGCGGATAAACAATACCGGGAAAAACACCACCAACCTTAAGCGACATCTAAAGGCTAACCACCCACACATTCAGGGAAGTTAACTTAAATTAACGTCTCATAAGCTAATGCTGATTTTAGGCATCTACGCTGTAAATTAACCAGTTAGCTATGGTGTTGTGGCACATACATTATGCAGGTTATATATATTTTATGTAACTTATTTGCTTAATAAAATACTCTTCAGAACAAGTTCATCATTTGTGAATGTCTCTTAAATCAGAAAACCAGACACGTTTAACAAAGTGAATTCAACAAATCATTCAACAAGTGTATTTTGTCAGGTAATTATGACATTTAACCAATATTTGAGATGTGTGAAATATTATTTGACTGAAATGGTTATCTCAGAATTAATCTCAGAAATAATTTATTTAAAAAAAGAATAAAATGTTTTGAAACTTGACTAAGATATATTGAGTTTTCTTTTGACTAAAACTAGACTAAAATGACGAGACTTTTAGTCGACTAAAACTTGACTAACAAAAAAAGATATGTGAATGACTAAATATGACTAAAACTAACAAGGACATTTGGCACAAGACTAAGACTAAATAAAAAATAGGTGACAAAATTAACACTAGTGTGTATATATGGAATAAATCAGTTGCTAGATCTGAAATATTTTCAACTCATTTAATATTCAGACAAGCTTTTTATGTTTTATATTCTTTCACAAACATTACTGAAAGACGTTTACTTCATTTACAAATTAAAACTAAAATAAAAATATTTTAAGATAAAAAAATAAATAAAAATGTCTCGGCCTCCACAAACATTTATTCAAAATGAATATTGTTTTAATCAGTTTAACAAACACAACTCAAATGTCTTTAATGCAAAAATATGTTTTTATATTTATTTGTCTTTCATGTGCGGTAGACAGAGATTAAATTACTGTATGAAGACAGAGCAGTCTGATGTCATAATGCCTCACCTCATTAGTAAACTGACCAATCAAAATACATATTCAAATGATGTAACGTCATCTGGTATATATATATATATATATATATATATATATATATATTTGACTCAATGCAGCAGTGGAGGATGGAGTTCATCTACACATACAGTAAACTATCAAGGGGAATAGATGTTACTGTATATGAAATGGGGTCCTCCATTCATTTATAAATGTTGGCAATGATCGTAGTCTGTATCTGCTGCTTTAGTTTTAAAAGTTTTTAAGATAATGTTCCCCAAATGTGTATCATATTTATAATGCAAGATATGATTTATGCCTTATGTAATCCCATATAAGTGCTTTACAGATAGAAACTCATACAGTAAATAACTCATATTAACCTCAGTTGTCCTGCCATTCACTCGTGTTTTAAGTGAAGAGGGGTTTTCAGTCACACGATTAGTCATGCTATCAACATTTTGGGACCTGTGCAATGGCCTGCTGTGACTGACGGCCAGATGTCTGACATGCTTACCCGGGCCGCCGTTAGTGTGGGCTTGGACTACAACCCGCCGTCCTCCCCACAGCCGTCGTGGCTGGATGACTGGTTCCTTTAGTCTGCCCTGCATGCCATGGCCCTCCTGCAAGTCCACCAGGCCAAGGCACTCAAAGATCTGCATGAGGGTAGTTCAGCGAAGGCAACAGCGCAGTCACTCGGGCAGGAGATGGCTAAACTTGTGGTTCAGGAACGTCAGCTGTGGCTGAACTTGGTCGAGATGCGCGAAACGGACAAGACACGCTTCCTCGACGCCCATGTCTCCCAGATTGGCCTCTTTGGCGACCCCGTCGAGGACTTCACCCAGCAGTTCTCCACGGTGAAAAGCAGACGGAGACCATCTCACACATCCTGCCCCACCGCAAACCTGCTGCCACGGGCCATGCCCCGTCTGCTCGCCGAGGGTGTCCCCCTGCGACTAAGCAATGTGCAGCTCCGCCTCAACCCGGGCCCAGCTCTCAGCCACGGTGTTGTGCACCCCACAGGAAGTGCACGCCCCCTGTCTCATGGACCCCCTTGAGATGATTTCTGAGATGATCGACCCAGAGGCATAGACGTTCGTTCCAGAGCTGGTAAGCTGACCACTCCGTCCCCTGGTGGAGGGTCTGGAGGAGAATCCTTGTTTGAGTTTATTTAATTTTGCAACAGCTATTTCCTTTGTCTCTGGGTCGCAAATGCCGTTCTCATGACACTCTGCTGCCACACCTAAACAGTCCCGGCATGCTGGATGCGGACCCTCCGCCTTCAGCCCCATGACTGTTCCCCGGACGGCCGGTTCTAAAGAGTCTAGAGGATGCCTCCACCGGACCTCCTCCTCAGTCACTATCCCGCCCCCTGCCGGGGGTGCGGAGCAAGGTAAGTGATTTCAGTCTTTTCTCAGCACCAGAGCCTCGGGACACTTTTGCCTCCCGACGCCATACAACCTGCTCCGCATCGCTGCAAAGCCATGTCGGGTACGTAAAAAATAATCGTCTCCTTAATGCCCCTAGCACGGAGCTTAGATGCATGGCTTTCACTTCCCAATCCATCATGCTGGCTGGCCAGGAACATCTGACTCATTTCCGCAATTCAGTTTGCCAGGCCCCCCCCTTTCGGGGGCGTCCGCTTTACCACAGTATTATTATTATTATTATTATTAGTTACATTTATATAGCGCTTTATCTGAGACCTCAAAGCGTTTACAAGGAAGGGGGGAATCTCCTCAACCACCACCAATGTGCAGCATCCACCTGGATGATACACGGCAGTACACGGCAAACATGCCAATTCCCCTGGAAATCGCATCACTTGTACTCATACGCGATAGGGCCTGTCCCTCCAACCGAGATGAAGAAGGGTTTCTACAGCCCTTCATCATACCCAAGAAAGGCGGCGGTTTTTGACCGATCTTGGACTTGCAAGTTTTTAACCGGATTTTGCACAAACTCCCGTTCAAAATGCTCAAGCAAAAACACATTTTAACTTGCGTCCGTCATCTAGATTGGTTTGCAGCATTAGACTGGAAGGACACGTACTTCCACATCTCAATATTGCCTCGACATCGACCCTTTCTATGGTTCGCGTTCGACGGCCAGGCATATCGATACAAGGTCCTCCCCTTTGTTATGTCCCTGTCCCTTCACGTCTTCACGAAGGTCGCAGAGGCAGCCCTTGCCTCGCTCCGAGAAGCCGGCATCTGCATACTCAACTACCTCGATGACATCCTGGCCCACTCCCGAGAGTTACTATGGGCCCACAGGGACCAGGTGCTAAGGCACCTAAGCCGTTTAGGGCTTCAGGTCAACTGGGAAAAGAGTAAGCTCGCCTCATTTCAGACCATCTCTTTTCTCTAAATGGAGTAAGACTCAGTCTCAACGTCAGCGCGCCTCACCAACGAGCGCGCGTAGTCAGTGCTGGAATGCCTCGCCACCTTCAGGCCAGGCACTGCAGTCCCCCACTTTTCCAGAGGCTCCTGGGGCATATGGCATCCTCCGCGGCGGTCGCGCCACTGGGGTTGATGCATATGAGACCACTTCAGCACTGTCTCCAGACTCGAGATCCAAGACGAGCATGGCGCCGCGGCACACACCGTGTGATGGTCATCCCTGCCTGCTGCCAAACTTTCAAACCCTGGACAGACCTCTGCTTTCTGCGGAAAGGAGTCTTCTTGCAGCTGGTGTCCCGACGCGTCTTGGTCACGACCGATGCCACCAAATTGGGTTGGGGCGCCGTGTGCAATGGGCACGCAGCCGCGGACCATTGGAAGGGGGCTCCGCTGTGCTGACACATCAATTGCCTAGAGTTGTTGGCTGTATTCTTTGACCTGCGGAGGTTTCTCCCGCTAGTTCATGGCAAACATGTCTTGATCAGATCAGACAGCACCACCACTGTAGCTTACATAAATCGCCAAGGCGGTGTACGCTCCCACCACAAGTCACAACTCGCCCATCTCAAGTCACTGCGCGCCACTCACATCCCCAGTAACCTCAATGTGATGGCGGACGCGCTAGCGCCCTTTCCGTCGGTGGAGATAATACCATGTGCTTTTTCTCCCAGGAGATTCCACTCATTCGGCTCCATGTATGAATCCTCCCTAGCCCTCTGGGTCTGCAATTCTGCAGAGGAATTTGCCGACCCAATCCACTGTGGGTACTCAAATTTACACTGTACTGGAATAGGTGCTCCACAGGTCAGGGCTCCAATGTGGACTTCCTCCCTGTGTGTATTTTCTGCGGTACAGTCCCCTTACGAGTGGACCCGCGTCTCCCTTGGGCATTTCCCACTGCCCCCCGGTCGCCGTGTCTGTAGCAACTCCTCCCTACAAAGAGGTGGGATCTACCACCGCTCAACTTCCCATATGTGACCTAAAAGCCCATGTGGTGTATTCACCACCCTTACCTCCCCCTCTCTGGGCAGGTGAGGTCTCTACAGTGTCTTTTCCCCCTGAAAGAAAAGGATAATGGGTAAGACCCCGTTCCCCGGTGTGTTGAGTCTATGCGAGAAACATAGAGAGAAAAGAGGCCCGGCTAGGCTCGGCCTGTTCCCAGGTTGGGAAGCGTCACCTTGTTCCCCTGTCTAGGGTAACTATAAGGATTCTGACTACTTTGTGGGGCATTGGGGAAGGGTATGTGCAGTCTGATACAGTTGGTCGTTTTGGCATGTCAAGTACCTGCCTGCTCCTGTGTCAGTACACAGTAGTACACAGCTCAGCGCATGGTGTGATTTAAATTGGACTCCTAGTGTCGCTTCTTCAACACAATGTTGAAGTGAGCAACAGATGGGGAACGTCTAGGTTACGAGACATTGTGTACTCCTGGCCACATCACTGAGCCGAGCCACTGTTGTGGTCGGACCATTTCCGGCTCTTCAGAAAAATCCTGATTGAAACATACGTATTTCCCTGCCTTTATACCCGTATGTCCGGGGGAGGGACATGCAAATTGTGTCTGCCAACTTCTCATTGGCCTTTTTTCATAGATCAGAGGTATATTCAGTGCTCAAGAGAGACCCCTAGTGTCGCTTCTTCGACACAACGTCTCATTCCCACCATCAGGGAACAGGATACATCCATAACCTAGACGTTTTCACAAGCAGGATCAAAGGTTTAATCACTGATTTAAAGATTTTATTCTTTGCCTGAAAGTAATAAAACATCAGAATTCCTGAGAGAGGAGATCTTCTACATCGGTTGTGACGTGTAACATATAGTAGATATTAACCCAAATCTGTGAATTAAGAATGTGGATATAAACAACCCAAACAAGACCAACACTGACTGATACACCAAAATATGTATTTTCATAATGGAGACATAAATCACACTGAATTTCGAGATGTAAATCGCACCGAATCTCTTCAAGCTTCACTCATTGGCTGTTCATGGCAAACATCACTCATTCATGTGCACGAGCTTCAGTGTTAATCATGAACTCAGGATCAAACTCTGAGTTAACAGAGAACATTTGTAGTGAACTTCTTGAGATCTCTGAACCCGGTCTAAACCGGTTTGGCTGTCAGGGGCGGGTTTACGATTTCTGAGGCCCCAAACAACTGAATAACCCGGGACACTTTTAAAAAATATTTGCTTAATAAAATGACAAACTGATTTTAAATCTTAATTTTAAATTCATCCAATCAGCAAGTTGTAGAAAAGTACATTCAAAGGATTATTAAAAAATAATAAAAAAACAAAAGATAATTAATGCATGTTTTCCAGTTTGTCCACATTACAGTGATAAAATAGCAATATTTGCCTACATATATTTTTTTATAAACAATGTGTATAAAACCTACTAATTCACTCAGTAACATTTTGTAATTCAGTTGTTATTAATTATTATTATAACCCAAAGATTATTTATTGTTGTCCAGTTTATCATTAGAATATAATACAGTATTAATATTATTACTTTAAGGATTTGTTTTTTACTGTAATAAAATATTTCTGTTACTTTCACCTGGAGCTTATATTCTTACGCTAAACTGTTATTCACCATTTTGCATGAAGCTGTATTTTATATAAGCACCGTAGGCAACCTTTGTAACAGTATTGTAACTAGGGCTGCAAATAAAGATTATATTGATAATCGATTTCAAATGATTATTAGATTGATTATTCGACTATTCTGCTATTATTGTAATAATTAATCATTATCTCTTAACCAATTATTCAGCAAGTGCCATGAGTTAAAAGGTTGTATTAAATGTGCTTATTAACAATGAAAAGGACAAAATCATCTTGTAAAAATACCGCTAAATTATATTTACTGAATTAAAGGGGGAAAATACTTTATATAAAATTTTATTCACTGCAAAAAATCCTTTTTGTCTTGATATCCAAATAAAATTGCCTATGAATCCTTAAAACAAGATACATTCACTTGAGAAACAACATAAGATATTTGAGGTGTATTTTGTATACGTGTATTTTTTCACTTGGTTATACTTCTGCGAGTGCAGTAAAGACAAAATATACACACCCAGTCCCGTATCAGGCTAATCGAGCCTTCGAGAGGGATAAAGGTTGATGGCAGATGGTGGTGAGACGAGAGAGAGATCATTTACGGACATGTACGCCGTCATGTGTGTGTTTGTGTCTTTTGTTTTAAGTTCATTAATAAACTATTATTTACATTGTCAAGCCGGATCTCGCCTCCTCCTTGCCCTTCTAATTCGCTTTACAAACATACTCAGAAATTGTTTTATTTTATTTTTTTTATAACAAATGTACATGTTTTAAAGGAGTTTTAGTCCCCCTTCTTTCACTCACTGGACGTTGTGTCGATGAAGTGACACTAGGGGTCGATCTTGAGAGCCCGACACACCTTCAGATCTTTGAGAAAAGGCCAATGAGAATTGCCGAGTTGAATTTGCATGCCACTCCCCTGACATACGGGTATTAAGGACAGGGTGGCAGGGAATTCATTCAGATTTTTTCTTCGGAGCCGAGCGTTCGCACTACAGCTTGCTGAAGTGGTCTGCTCATACGCCACCTTCTCGCTGTTCAGCCTGCTGTTGGATCTACGGCACTTTCCAGCTGTCTCCCTTCTTCTGCACTCCGCTGCAGACTACACCCCTGGGTGCTTCGACAGCACTGTAAAAGAGCGTGCACAGTGACGTTGAGCACTGCCTCACGTGTATGTGGCAAAGTCACGTTGAGGAAGCGTTCATGGATAATCCATGCCCTCACTGTGAGAGCATGACTATGGCTACTATCCGAGTGCGACTCTCCTTCTTCGAGGGAGCGCCTCTTCAGCTGTCCCCCTTCCCAGCCCCGCTACCTATGGGTACGGTGCCAATGTGGTTGATGCTGAGGATGTTTCACGGACTTCACTGGGTATGGTCCCGTCAGGTAATCCCCCGTGGGCCGCCCAACCCGCAGCACGCTTGCTTGCTTCCATCCACCTCTAGGATGAGACAGGCATCTCTCCTCAGTCTAAAGTCTATCCCGGAGCTCGAGACCTGGACGAGATGTCAATCACTGCGTTGGAGGGCGTCCTGGCATTGTCGGATGCTGAAAACTCGACCGTACTGCCACATTCGGGTTTGGAAGCCTGGTTTGAGGCAGATGCTGATCTCACTACCATGCATTCCCATGCCAAAACGAGTGTCGGGCTTGAGTGGAACCCTCCGCCTATCCTGACCACTCGTGGCTGGTTGACTTGTTTCTCTGGTCGGTGCGCCATTCGCCTTCCCCCAGTGCCGAAGAGTCACACGCCATCAACCAGACGATGTCCACATTCGTGGTCCAGGAGCACCACTATTTGCTGAACCTGGTCAAGATGAGGGAGGCAGACATGGCACGGTTACTTAATGCCTCCATCTCCCAGGCCGGCCTCTTCAGCAACACCGTCGAGGACTTCGTGCAGCAGTTCTCGGCTTTGAAGCAGCAGATGGAGGCTATACAGCATATCTTGCCCTGGAACAGTTCAAGAGTGCACAACCCGTCTGCCTGCCGACTGCGCTCCCCCGAGGCAACTCAACTGGCTCCGCGCCAGCTCAAGCCTAATACTCCCCCCTGCCAGCAGGAGAGCAATGCCGATCGCCTCTCGGCCGGCCACCAAGACCCCTAATAGGGCACCCAAGTGGCCCTGAGATGGGCCAACTAAGGAAGGAGCTGACTGCAGGAACCCAGGAGATGGTATACAGACCACTCCCTCCCCCGGTGGAGGGCCATGAGGTAAATCTTTTGTTCCCTTCTTTTTTGTTCGCCACACCCACATGGGCTGCGGTAACCACATTGTAAAGAAAAGAGCAGTCTCCTCTCTCCTCAGGTTAGATCACTGGCATCGCTCAACCCATTATGCTGGTTGACCAGGACCATCCGATTTGGTTATGTGAAATCTGGCTTCGGGAATCTTCCACGGGAAGCCAGAATGCTGCCGTTCTGCACGCGGAGATCGTCATCCTTCTTTGGGGCGTGATCGAGCCTGTCCCTCCAGCCGGGGTGAAGAGTGGATTTTACAGCCCCTACTTCATTGTTCACAAGAAGGGTGGTGGGTTGCCTGGAGATGTGAACCTACCATTGCACAGACTTCCGTTCAAGATGCTCTCTCAGAAGCACATTTTGTCATGCATCCATCATCAAGATTGGTTCGTGGCGGTAGACCTGAAGGACATAGCGCACATCTTCACCTCATAGAGGAAAGGCATTATATGCAAACGATACACCCATCCAGCTGTTCCACATTCCCAAACTTTCCTGTTCGTACCGGACAAAACATGGAACGAAACCGGCTCAACCCAGAGATTGTAAAATCTCGCAAAGGAATTGGGTGTTGCCCACCCCTCTGTTCTGCAGATATCTGCTAGAGAGGAGCCATTGCCAGTGACCACGAGGAAGCCACACTCCTTTTAGAGTGTGCTTGTATTCCCAAAGGGGCAGGCGCAGGCTGGTCCTTGAATGCCAAAGCAATGGCATCCCCAATTCAGTGTGCAAGCCTCTGTTTTGAGACAACTTTCCCTTTCCACTGTCCGCCGCAGCTGACAAAGAGCTGCTCAGAGCTTCTAAAGCACTTTGTAAGATCTAAGTAGATCAGCAAAGCACGCACCAGATACACAATGACAGGGCTGGGTCTGCCTCCTCACAGGGCAGCACTTGCAGGCTCACCACCTGATCCCTGAAGGGGGCCATGGGAACCTTGGGCACATAGCCCGGCCAGGGTCTCAGGATAATGTGAGAGTCTACCGGACAAAACTCCAGGCAAGTATCGCTGACAGAGAACGCTTGCAGGTTCCCTGTCCTCTTGATGGAGGTAAACACAAACAGGAAGGCCATCTTCAAGGAGAGGGCTTTCAGCTCGTCTGTCCCAAGGGAGGCTCCCATCAGGGAATGTGAGAGAGGGTATTGGGAGGATTCCTGGGAAGCAAACAGGTCTACCTGTGCTTTGCTGAATTGACTCCAAATCAGATGGACCACCTGGGGGTGGATTCTCCACTCTCTGCTGAATGTCACTTGCCGCAAAAATATGTCCACTGTGGTGCCCACCTCAGTCGCTGCTGACTGCAGAGGAGGAGATAGCTTGCGAGTTGCAATATGCGACGAGAAAGTAAGCTGTATACCCGTATGTCCAGGGGAGGGGCATGCAAATGGGAGTAAATGGGAGTAAATGGCGGCGCGTACGGATGCAGCGGCTTACAGCTCTTGCCTTTGGTGCATTTTTGCTTGTTTTCTTGTGTGTTTTTTGTTTGTTGCTTCTGAGAAGCATAATTATAGCCGTCAGAACTTATTAGACATCGGATTTCAACACAAAATCACAGTTACACCGGACTTTTTTCGCACACATAATATCCCGAAGGATATCACCAGACCACCGGGATCTCCGTGGATTGTGGTCGGTCCTGGCAGACGACGCAGACGGCGACGGGAAAGAAAACAAAAGCGGGGCTGCCGGGCCGGCCTTCTTGCGAGACTCAGAAAACAACCACATAAGCCTCCTCTACCAAGTATGTTTCTCACAAATGCAAGATCTATGGTTCACAAAATGGACGAATTGAAGCTTTACATCGCCAGGAATCACTACATCCGCGATTGTTGCATTATGATAGTATCTGAGACCTGGCTTCACCCAAGGATCCCCGACGCTGCAGTGCAGCTAGCGGGTCACACTTTACATCGTTGGGACAGAAACAAAGACTCTGGTAAGAGCAAAGGGGGTGGTGTGTGTATATTTGTGCACAATGACTGGTCAAACAATAGTATAATTTTAGATAGTCACTGTTCCCCGGACTTGGAATTTATGACTGTTAAATGCCGACCGTTCTTTTTACCGCGAGAGCTAACAGCAGTGATTGTCACCGCTGTTTACATACCACCCAACGCAAATGTTAGCATAGCTCTCGCTTTCTTGCTAGATGCTATAAATAAACAGTTATGTGCTCATTCCAATGGAGTACACATTATAGCTGGAGATTTTAACCAGGCGGATTTGAAAACAGTACTTCCACATTTCTTCCAACATGTTAAATGTTCGACTAGAGGAGATAACACACTGGACCGTGTGTACACCAACATTAAACATGCATACAGAGCCATTCCTCTCCCTCACCTAGGCCTTTCAGATCACCTCTCTCTGCTACTTACTCCAGCATACATCTCTCACAGAAGATGGAAAACACCACTTATAAAAACTGTTTCTATATGGCCCGAAAATGCACTCTCTCAGCTTCAGGACTGCTTTTTACATACTGACTGGGAAGTTTTTAAACATCATGACCTGGCTGTTCACACTGAGGCGGTATTGGCCTACATCAAGTATTGTATGGACAACGTCACAGTGAATAAAATCATCCGGGTTTTTCCCAATCAGAAGCCTTGGATGACTAGCCAAGTCTATAAGCTCCTCAAAGATCGGAAAGTTGCTTTCAGGTCAGGTGATAGAGCTCTATATAGTGCTGCTAGAGTCAACCTGAAGAGAGGAATCAGGGATGCAAAGAGGGATTACAAAAAAAAGGTAGAAGATAATTTTACAGATGGCAAACCACGACAGGTATGGCAGGGATTCCAGCACCTAACAAACTTTAGAGGCAGCAGCCGTGCAGCTGGAAACAGCTCGGCTCCATTAGCAGAGGAACTAAACTGCTTCTTTGCTCGTTTTGAGAAACCACAGCCGCAAAATATAACACCGCTTCAGTTTATAACAGACTCTGGTACCCCTCCATTCACTGTCCAGGAGTATGAAGTAAGGCGGGTGCTTAGAACAGTGAACACACTGAAAGCTTCTGGCCCTGATGGCATCTCAGGGAAGGTGCTCAAGGGATGTGCCAACCAGCTCTCAGGGGTCCTCACAAACCTATTTAACCTCTCCTTGACACAAGCTTCAATTCCATCCTGCTTGAAATCCTCCATAATTATCCCCATACCAAAGAAATCAGCCACAGATAATCTCAATGACTATCGCCCTATTGCCCTTACACCGATCATTACAAAGTGCCTTGAGAGGCTGGTGTTGCACCATTTAAAAACCTGCCTCCCTTTCACTTTCGATGAATATCAGTTTGCTTACAGAGCAAACAGATCAACTGAGGATGCAATAGCCATAGCACTCCATAATGCGCTGTGCCATTTGGAACATCAGGAGAGCTACGTGAGGATGCTTTTCATCGACTATAGTTCAGCCTTTAATACTATTATACCGGACATTCTCTTCTGCAAACTCACAGATCTTGGTTTCCCTTTACTTACCTGTAATTGGATCAGGAATTTCCTGACGGACCGCCCTCAGACTGTTAAACTCGGTCCTCATTTCTCTTCTACCCGCATGCTTAGCACTGGCTCCCCTCAAGGGTGCGTGCTGAGCCCAATTCTGTACTCTCTTTATACGCATGACTGCCGCCCAGTCCACCACCAGAACAACATCATCAAATTTGCAGATGATACTACAGTGGTGGGACTAATCTCAAAGGGGGATGAGACTGCCTATAGAAATGAGATCCTGAGATTGTCGGAGTGGTGTTCAGCCAATAACCTGACACTAAATACCACCAAAACAAAGGAAATCATCTTCGATTTTAGAAGGCACAGGGCAGACCTCGCTCCCCTCTACATCAATGGAGACTGCGTAGAGAGGGTTCAAACATTTAAATTTCTTGGCATAACCATCTCAGCAAACCTCAAATGGTCAGCCAACACCACAGTAATTATCAAAAAGGCACAGCAGCGCCTTCACTTCTTGAGAGTGTTAAAGAGGAACAATCTAAAGAAGAAGCTGTTGGAGATTTTCTATCGTTCTGCGGTGGAGAGCCTTCTAACATATTGTATCTCAGTATGGTACTGTAGCTGTACGGAGGCAGAGAGAAAGGGAATACAGCGGATTATTAACACCGCGCAGAGGATCATTGGTTGCCCTCTTCCCTCCCTGAAGGACCTTTACAACTCCCGCTGCCTCAGCAGAGCCCAGAACATTGAAAAAGATCATTCCCACCCCGGTTCTTACCTGTTTAAATTGTTGCCTTCTGGTAGGCGTTACAGATGCTTTAAGTCAAGGACAAATAGACTCAAGTACAGCTTTTTTCCTAGAGCTATAATTACACTGAATACACATATGTACTAAATACTAGCAAAATATGTGTATTTCTGTATTATATTTCTGTGCAATTTCCATATTTTTATACCCTCAGTTTGTGACTGAAAGGTCCCTCAGTTTAGTATAGTCTTGTATTTGTCAAAATACAATTTTTGACAAACTGTAGCATTCCCTTTATGTCTTTTTACTTATTCTTTGTCCTAGTTTAAACATTTTTAATACCTTTTTTGTATTATGTATTTTTTATATCTATTTATTTTATTTATCTTTTTCTTTATGTACCATGCACCTTATGCAGAAGCTTCGTAATTTCGTTGTATCTTGTGTACAATGACAATAAAGTAATTCAAAGTCCACCAACCAATTCTCATTAGCCTTTTATCAAAGCTGAGATGTGTTTGGGGCTCCCAAGAGTGACCCCAAGTGTCACAACATCGATACAAGAAAACTTTGGAAACCAACTATTTTGTTTTTAATTGTGAGTTACCTGGAGTTGGTTCAGAGTAGTTGTTTGACATCAGCACTAAAAGTAAAAAAAAAAATTGAAATTCCATTAATTCAACACAATTCAATACAAATTAAAAACTGAAACTAAGGGTATGCTTAAAGTTTATTTTAGTTCAAATAAGTGTGTTTAATTTTCTTCTTAAGATGTTTTCTATGCATTTAGAAAATGCATTTCTATGTGGATTCATCAGTCAACTGTTGTTGGAGATTCAGTGTGTGACCTCATCAAACACACATCTGCAGGACTCACAGGTGAATTTAGAAGTGAATTCTCTGATGGACTGAATAAAGTTTTGTTTGCATTGAGCCAAAACCATCATGTGAGGATAAAAAAAATGTGTTGGGGTTTGTTGACAAGTGGCTTTACAGTACCATGTATATGCCAATATTCAGTATATGTTTCACATTCAAAAAAAGTGAGAAATGAGAGCTGGCTGCAGGACTCAATAACAGATCTGACACCAGAGCAACAGTTTGAACCAAATGTGCACCTGCTTACTAGTGTCCCAAAACACAATACCTACTGTATGTTGTTCAATTAATAATAAAAGATAAATACAATTCCATTATCTTAATATGTAAAAGCATTGAAAAGCAACTGCATGTTTGGTGTCATTGACAGGGCCGGTCCAGACTCTGTTCGCACCCTAGGCCAGATTTTAGATTGTCGCCCCCCCTTAATATTTTAAGGAATAGTATCATTAATATGTTTAATAATGGCCAAAAAATAAAAAAATAAAAGATCAGATGCCAACATTTTTATACTACACCTCCATCTTTTCAGTCTTCCTGCGGTGCCTGGATACTTCCCCAAAGACTAAATTGTATTGACCAATAGTCTTTTGGAGTTTTGTGCTAGTTACATTTATTAACAATTAGTATTTTTTTTCCATTGACATGAATGTGCGTTTCAGGTCCCATACAGAGGTTGAACTATAATTATCTGACGGACCCAGTTGTAAAATTTCCCTCATGGTGTATATTTATGTTCGGGGGGAGTGGCATGCAAATACCACTCAAATTATAACTGGCCATTTAGCAAATATCACTAGTGTCACTAAATTGATACAACTTCGAGTGAGAGACAGATAGGAAACCATTTTTATTCAATTTAAAAAATATATATATTTATGTCAAAAATGACCGAATACCATAGGAGATTGAATGATGCATAGATAAATGAAATAAACTATGGCAAAGGGTTTTGCTGCATGAGAAACTAAACACATACACAACCTGGTCTCAGACCATCATGCAGTGTGTGAAGATGTGCCAACACAAATATTATAAATTATATTTCTTGTTCACTACACTTCAAATCATGAACAAAAATCAACAATGTATTTATGAATTATGAGTTACCTGGACTTTGTTGAGAGTAGCTGTTAGACATCAGCACTGAAAGTAAAAAAGAAGCATTTCCATTAATTCAACACAATACAATTTAATACAGAAGTTGCGCTACAATTATCAATGGACCCAGTTGTAAAATTTCCATCATGGTGTAAATTTATCAGTCATGTTAGTTCAAATTTCCCTGTGTAAGGAAGGCTCGGACAAGTTAGGATCCATCTGCGGTCTTTTATTGACAGGCAAGAATCAAGTCAAGGAGGAAACAAGACAGGAAACTTAGCTTGGCAAGGAGTTCGTGGTCGGGCAGGCGTTTTGGTCGAGGCAGGCGGCGGGCAAGGTTGGCTTTCAAAAGATCTGGATTCAGGTAAGTACTCAGTGATGCAGCCGGAGCAAACAAGACTTCGCAGTGAGGGCATAGGGAAGCGAGGCTTAAGTAGAGGGATGATGATGGGCAACAGCTGTTGGGCAATCAATGCGGGCTAGAATTCAGGTGAGGCAGATCTTCGGTGATCGATAGTGGGTGCGTCTTCACCGGCGTTCGTGACAGAGCCCCCCTCCTGCGAGCGGCTCCCGAAGCGAGGATGTGGTCGGCGACGGGGTCTACCCCAAGGTCGAGGAGCCGGTCTGTCCGGGTTGGCACGATGGAATTCCGAGATCAAGTTGGGGTCAAGGATGTTGTCAACTCTTGACCCAGGATCTGGCGCGGCGCACTGGCCGGTTTCAGGAGAGACACATGAAAGGTGGAAGAGATACAATAGTTAGAGGGCAGTTGGAGATGAAAAGAAACCGGGTTGATTTGTTTGATCATTTTGAAGGGACCCACGTACCTGGGGCTGAGTTTCTTGCAGGCGGAGGCAGAGGTCCCTTGTCGAGAGCCAAACCCACTGTCCCAGAGCGTAGTTGGGACAGGGGCGACGGTGACGGTTCGCTTGCTCTGCCGTTCTTCTTGTGACTCGCTGGAGATGGACGTAGGCTTTGTTCCATTCGGCCTCGCTGTGTCGGAACCAGCTGTTCACCGCGGGCACTTCTGAGGGTTCGCCTGACCAGGGGAACAGAGGAGGTTGGTATCCAAGCACGCATTGGAATGGGGTGAGGTTAGTGGAGGGCTTGAGGATGGAATTCTGTGCGTATTCGGCCCAGGGAAGATAGCGACTCCAGTCAGATTTGTTCTCTTGACAGTACACGCGCAGAAACTTGATCTCCTGGATGAGATGTTCAGATTGACCAAGAAGGCAGCCCAGAGCCTGGAGTTGAACTGGGGTCCCCGGTCAGAGACGATGTCCTCGGGGAGGCCGTAGAATCGGAAGATGTACTGGAAGAGGAGCCCTGCGGTTTCGAGGGCGGAAGGGAGCTTGGGCAGCGGAATAAGGCGGCATCCTTTCGAGAACCAGTGAGAATGGAAGTGTGCCCCAGGGAGACCGGTAGATCGGTCACGATGGCGATGTGGGACCATGGTCAACGAGGTATGGGCAGGGGCAGAAGGAGGCCTGAAAGGGCTTGTCTGGGAGATTTGGCTATATTGCAGGTTTGGCAGTTGCGTATGTAGGAGATAGTGTCGGCCCGTAATGTTTTCCACCAGAATCGATTCCGCAGCAGTTGAACCATGGAGGCGATGCCAGGATGCCCTGAGCTAATGGAGGAGTGGACCCAGCGCAGCACCTTTTCCCGCAGGGCCTGCAGCACGAATGTCCGGTTGGGCGGACAGTTGGATGGAGGCGGGTCCGCCGCGTGGGCCTGAGAGATCTCTAACATGATGTCCCACTGGACTGGAGCGAGGAGTAGTGTGGGCGAAATGATGGGCTCGGGGGCTGAGTTCTGGGGCGTTGGGTTGTACTGACGGGAGAGGGAGTCGGCCTTGTTGTTCTTTGACCCGGGTCGGTATGAGATGGTGAAATTGAAGAGGGTGAAAAAGAGTGACCATCTGGCTTGCCTGGGGTTGAGTCTCTTGGCTGAATGCAAGTACTCCAGGTTTCTGTGGTTAGTGAGAACTAGAAAGGGGTGTCTCGCTCCTTCCAGCCAGTGTCGCCATTCTTTGAAGGCCGCCTTCATGGCCAAAAGCTCGCGGTTGCCCACGTCATAGTTGCGCTCGGCCGGGTTGAGTTTTCTGGAATAGTAAGCGCATGGGAATAGTTTAGGAGGGTTTCCTTGGCGTTGGGAGAGGATGGCGCCGATGCCGGTGTTAGACGCGTCTACCTCAACCACGAAAGGAGCACTGGGGTCAGGGTGATGAAGGATCGGGGCTGAAGCAAAGCGCTCCTTTAAACGGTCGAAAGCCTGGAGCACGTCGGAGGACCAGTGGAGTCTGGATTGTGTTGATTTAACCATGGAGGAAGGGGTGCAGTGACCATTCTGTAGTTCCGGATGAATCTTCGGTAGAAATTGGCAAATCCCAGAAAATGTTGTAGTTCCTTAAGAGTGTGGGGGCGTGGCCAGTTCGGGACGGCGCACACCTTACCCTCGTCCATAGCCACCCCTTCAGGGCTGATAATGTACCCAAGGAAGGAGATGGAGGATAGATGGAACTCGCATTTTCGGCCTTGGCATACAATTGGTGTTTAATAAGACGTTTCAGGACTGCCCGGACGTGAGCGACGTGCTCCTCCCGGGTGTTGGAATAAATCAGAATGTCGTCGATGTAGACGATCAGGCACCGGTTAAGCATGTCCCTGAAGAGGTCATTGACGAAGGATTGGAAGACCGAGGGACTGTTGGACAGGCCAAAGGGCATAACGCAGTACTCATAGTGGCCGCTGGTGGTCGAGAATGCCGTCTTTCACTCGTCCCCCTCCCGGATGCGGATGAGTTTATAAGCGTTACGCAGGTCGAGCTTGGTGTAAATCTTGGCGGTTCTGAGTTGTTCTAGAGATGCAGGGACTAGGGGTAGAGGGTACCGGAACTTGACCATAACGTCATTCAAACTGCGGTAATCGATACAAGGATGTAGAGACCCATCCTTCTTTCCCACGAAGAAGAACCCGGCGGCGGCAGGTGACGTGGATGGGCGGATGAAACCCTTGGCCAGCTCCTCCTTGATGTAGCACTCCATGGCGTCCGATTCGGGTTGAGACAGGGGAAAAATCCTGCCCTTAGGTGGGGAGGCGCCGGGTAAGAGCTCGATGGCACAGTCGCTTGGGCGATGGGGCGGCAGCTGCTGCGCCTTTGATTTGCTGAACGCCTCCCTGAGGTCGGCGTACTCGGGTGGAATACTGAAGTTGACTGACTCTTCCTGCATGCTTATGGTTCCCAGGGTGGTTGGACTTACGGGCTCCAGACATCTGGAAGAGCAGTCCAAGCTCCATCGTGTGATCTGGTCGTCCCGCCAGGAGATCGTAGTGGATTGTGATTGTGGATTTGTAACCAGGGAAGACCGAGGATGACCGGGTTGTGAGGGGAGTGGATGAAGTAGAAATGGGTGCGCTCGGTGTGTAGCGCCCCTACCTGCAGTTTGATGTTGGTAGTGGAGTGGCGGACTCGGCCGGTGCCCAGTGGACGTCCGTCTAGCACGGCCACTGTTAAGGGAGGATCACAGAGAATTAAGGGAATAGAATGAAGTTGAGCAAAAGCTTCATCGATGAAATTGCCTGCCGCTCCCGAGTCCAACAGCGCCCGTGTGTCGACGCTGAGGGTCTGTCAGGATGAGCCTAGCGGGCACCTCTAGGAGCTTAGTGGATGGAGTGGAGGAGATAAACAAACTCACCCCTTGCTGTTGTGACTGGGCTGGTCTAATGGGGCAGTTAGCTCTAAGGTGGCCCGCCTGGCCGCAGTAGAGGCAGAGGTGGTTGGCGATGCATCGGTTTCACACCTCTTGGGTAAGATGTGCCTGGCCCATCTGCATGGTTTCGGTGGTTTCGCTGGGTGGTGGCGCTGGAAGGGAGGGGCCGGACCAACGGGCTGGTCGTCTGGAGCGGAGGAGGTTATCTATACCTATGGCGAGGGTTATGAACTGGTTGAGTGACATGCCCTCATCACGGCAGGCTAGCTCGGACTGTAGCTCTTCCCTCAACCCCTGGCGGAAGAGTAGTTTGAGCATATCCTCCACCCAGACTGTTTGCGTGGCGAGGGTGCGGAAGGATAACGCGAAATCCGCTGCCGTGCGATCTCCTTGGCGGAGTGCCAGTAGCTGCTCTCCCGCGCTGCTTCTGCCTTCAGAATGGTCGAAAACCTCTTGAAAACTTTGCAGAAAGGTGTTAAAGGAGGTTTGGATCAAGCCCTGATTGGTCCAGACGGCGGTGGCCCAATCGAGGGCTCTTCCCGTTAGCAAGGAGCAGACGAGCTGGATTTTACTGTCTTCAGTGGGATAGAGGGCTGGTTGCTGAGAGAGGAAGATGGTACACTGCATGACAAAGCCCTTGCACTTGGAGGGATTACCATCGAACTTCTCCGGCAGCGCCAGGTGAGGGGCAGCGGTGGCACCGTAAATTGGCTGGGCAGCGATCGCCTGACTGGTAGAGGGTGCTGTAGGCGCGGGCTGCAGAGCGGGCTGTCGCAGCTCCTGGACGGTCCTCATGAGCTCTTCCATCAGCGCGGTGAGGCGGCCGAGCTGATGCTGGTGTGTGGCCAGAAGGTTTGCCTGAGCAGAGAGTTCCTCGGACATCCGGGAAGCGACCGCTGGATCGGCGAGTGGCGAAGTCTTCTGTAAGGAAGGCTCGGACAAGTTAGGATCCATCTGCGGTCTTTTATTGACAGGCAAGAATCAAGTCAAGGAGGAAACAAGACAGGAAACTTAGCTTGGCAAGGAGTTTGTGGTCAGACAGGCGTTTGGTCGAGGCAGGCGGTGGACAGAAGAATGGTCGAGGTCAGGCAAGGTTGGCTTTCAAAAGATCGGGATTCAGGTAAGTAATCGCTCAGTGATGCAGCCGGGGCAAACAAGACTTCGCAGTGAGGGCATAGGGAAGAGAAGCTTAAGTAGAGGGATGATGATGGGCAACAGCTGTTGGGCAATCAATGCGGGCTAGAATTCAGGTGAGGCGGATCTTCGGTGATCGATAGTGGGTGCGTCTTCACCGGCGTTCATGACACCCTGATATGTAGTATAGCCTATGTGATTTTCTTGATATATTCAACATTTTCAGTTGGTAATGCACGTGTCTGTTGAAATAGCTGCTCTATTCAATAATTCACAGTTTTTAAAAGTGTACTTAAATAACAGAATTTCTAGATGAAATGCAATCTGGCGATCTTTTCACACACAGACATAGAGGGTGAGCAAGAGACAGATGGCGCGTTCTTGAACGATTTGTTCATTTTGAACAAAAATTTATATGACTTGAAAGAATGAGTAGTCTCAGAGAGGGATTCATTCATTTGACACAGGACAGCCGCATACGATCTTTACAGATAAAACAAATTATTAGTTCATGTCCAGAGTCTGTGTTCTACGGAGCCCCTAAAGGGTCAAGATAGTGGGCAAAACATTAGATGGGTGGGGAAAATGTCACCAATGCTACGTACGGCCCTGGTTTTCCTGTCCCCTTTGTTGGCACATTTCAGGAAAATAGTTTGAAGTTTTAACAAAGATTTATATAACAGAACTTTTGACCAACTTTTGCAAAGTTTGTGCTTATAGACTCTCAAACAGATAATGAAGACAATATTACAACAATAGGGCCTCCTGCACATTACTCAAACATGTTCAATAAGAACAGCAGACAGACCGTAGATTAATAGAGAAGTTGAGAGCGATCTGAGAGCTCAAGATGGAGAGAGTCTATTTAAAGATACAACACCAACTCACGGAAACAGAAATTTGTCTGATTCAACAGACAAAGATTATTACTATAAAATAAGATACAAGTATATAAAATATGAAGAGATGAAACACATCAAAGTTACAACATGTACACAAGTCCATCATCTTTCACATGAACACAGACAGATGCATTTGATCTGTAACACACAGTAATAACTGCAGTCTTCACTCTCATCATCACTATAACACAAAACATTATTTATATATGAACAGAATAAAGATGAACACTGAGACAGTAAATCTACAGTATAGACCTGTGCACCCACATCACCATCATGTGTTTCACACACACAGAAATAACAGAAGATAATATAGAATATAATAAAACACTCACAGAGTATAAGAGGCAGCACACTGGACTCCATACTGTCACATTAATGAACTGTTTTTTTCAGTGATGTGTGTCTAAACCAAACACTTCCTGTGTTCAAACGTCATTTCACACTTCAGAGACAGAAAAAAATGGGGCGATGCCAAGAGTCTACAGACCAATGCATGCACAACACACAATAAGATATTTAACTTCTCTTTTAGTGCATTCAAGCTGTTGAAGATGTTTCTCTTTAATTTGAGCAAAGACTTGAACATGAACATCTAAACGCACACATGCAAATCATGTCGACTGAATCAGACACACAAGTGACTCTGCAGTGAATTGAATTCAGATTAAAGTAGGGCTGAAGCATAACAATGAGAAGTGGAGCAACATTCAGGCCTTTCTGAACACAAAATGATTTCTAATAGTGGGATAGTAAATGAGCTGAATCTGTTGCTGTGAATCTTTTGATCTTCTGCTGGAATATGGAGCTTTATGAAACCAATGATGCAGAAATGTATTAATATCTTTTGTTACTCCCACACTGAAACTGCAGATGAGAAACAGAGCAGAAGTCAAACCACAACTATGAGCTCATCTCTTTTATTAAAATAAACTTTTCTTATGGCTGGATGTCCTGTTACCAGGAACAGACTGGGAAGAGAAATTCCGGCCTGGGATTTTACATAGAAACTGGAAGCACTTGCACTTGCACTTGCACTGTTCGGATGCTCTTGCTTGCTGATCCGCGCTTTGCTCTATCGCTTTTATATTTTTTTTTTTTTATCTCCTTTTATCAACTAATTTTAATTTAAGCAAATCAGCACAGTGCTCAAAAGCTTGGACTACTACTACAAAAAAAAAAAAAGGCAGAATTCTTTTATCCGACCAGCCTCCCACTGAAAGTTTCATTCCAGGGAAGGGAAAACACAACTGCCTACATTCAAAAGGATAATAGAAAATGCCTCTTCTGGAATCTACTTGCTGCACTAACTGCCACAGACTTTTACAAAGGATTGCAGTTCTTGAAACAAAGTTACTTGCGGGACCACCAAACCAGACGGAACACACAACAGAGCTTCGTCATGGACGCCCTCAGCATACAGCTGGTGAGTCCCATGAACCTATTGCTCCTCGACAGGCCATAATGAGTGTAGAGAAACAAGCCGATCGACTTACAAATCGATGGCACAAACAGGGAGCGAGACCAAAAAGCACTCGAGACATCAGATTGTCACGAGCATCACATATTGCCGCAGTTGCATCCTCTACCCCAGATATGGCTCTGACAAGGATTGCAAACACTGGTTTCCTACCACCGCCTATACATCTTGAGAACAGATTTGAAGCATTAATGAATGAGGAATCCCCAAATATAATAAATGTGATCAAACACAGACTGAATCAGCCAGTAGCTAACACTGATGCTAACTGGCGCTCAAGGTCGAGCAGACAGCGGCACTCAGCTCAGAGCACAGCTGGGCCCAGGACTCTGATAGTGGGTGACTCCATTCATGTGGGGAAGAATGATATTCATAAAGAGCAGTCAGAACTCCTCAAGAAGGATTTCAATGAACTTTTTGAAACACTTAAAAGACTGAAAGTTCAAACATTCATCAGTGGACCACTTCCAGCAAGAGGAACAAACAGGTTTTCACGGTTGCTTGGGCTTAATACATGGCTGCAAAAAACCTGTAATATAAAAGGAGTGAACTTCATTGACAACTTCAATCTTTTCTGGAGTCAGAGGCAACTGTTTCGACAGGATGGCCAACACCCAAACAAACTTGGTTCAAGAGTGCTAAAGGACAATATCTACTTCTCCCTCAATCATCCTTCTGCAGTGTGTGCCAATACAATTAATCTGAATGGCACACACACACACACCTGGACACAGTATGAATGACCACAGGACTTCACTTCAGCACCTGAATGGACATTTGGTTGACAATTCACACAAGGACAATGATAGCACCACTCAGCCACAACAATTTCTGCTCACGGACACAATCTCAGCTGAGCCCTGCCCACAAAGCTCACCACAGACAGACTGTGACATATTAAAACTGCTCCAAGATTCAGCACCCAAGGACGACTTTCTGGAAAACACCCAGGGAGACCAGGACAGCATATTACAGCCGATAACACCACAGCAACAGCCCCTCTCACCAGACACGTTATCCCTCTCTCCAGCATCTCCACATCTGTGCTTCTCAGAGAAAATGGAAGAACTGGTGTATGCTGGAACCAAACTATCCCACTCATTTGCTGCAAGCCCCCAGATATCAAGCAAAAACGGCAGGCCCCTAAACCACCAAAGCCTGCGGGCAAAGCTCGCCCTCCCCCTCGTCCTGAGAGAGCTCTTCGGCCTCTGCCACAATGCAAGGGCTCACACCCTCCTCCATCTGCTCGAGGTGAACCAAAAACAACTGATACCAGCTCTCAGTGATATGTGTCGGGTCCCCACTATGATAACAGTAACTTTCTCAAATGTTTACAAAACAAGTGGGAACCCAGTGTGCCTGTATCTTTCTCTATTGCTGTTCGATTTCATGATAGAAAGTCTAAGGCCTTCAAAAGCCATACAGCAAACCCATCTAATCTGGTGCCTATTACACGCCAAACTAAGATTGCTGTGGGGTCAAAAAGTAAGACTGTTAAGTTAGCACTTTTAAACATCCGCTCACTTAAAAATAAATCACTTCTAGTCAACGACTTAATAAGCACATAAAACCTGGATTTTATGTTTTTAAATTAAACTTGGCTATAAGACAACTGTAGTGCAACAGTCCTTAATGAAACATCCCCCCCTAACTTTACTTTTCTGAGTGTCTGCAGAGAAGGCAGGAGAGGTGGGGGCTTAGCTGCTCTTTTTAAAGATGTCTATCAATGTAAGCAAATATCATTTGGGAATTACCCGTCTTTCGAATATCTGGGTATTGTGTTAAAAGGTGCTCCACGCATTTTACTTATCATTATTTACAGGCCTCCAAAATACTCTCCAGCATTTGCTGAGGACTTTACAGAACTGTTATCAACAATTACCTCAGAGTTTGACTGTTTTGCCATTGCTGGAGATTTTAACATTCACATAGATAATGCAGAAACCATTATGACAAAAGAAATCAAAACTGTTTTAAAAACGTTTGATCTGACTCAGCATGTACATGGACCCACACACAATCATGGACACACTCTAGATTTACTTATCAGTAAGGGTCTAAACATTTAATCGATTGTTATTAAGGATATAGCACTGTCTGATCGTTTCTGTATTTTCTTTGATATATTGATCTCTCCTGCTATTGAAGCTAGATCTGTGTCTGTCAAGAAGAGATGCTTAAATGAGAACACTAGTGTACTATTTATGAAGGCTATATCTTTAACACCAAGAATATCTGCTGACACTGTTGATTTTCTCCTTGATTCTTTTAACTCAAAAGTTAAAAGTGTAATTGATGATATTGCTCCTGTGAAAGTGAGGAAGAAGAGTGGCAGTCTAAAAGCACCTTGGAGAAACTCAACAGCAGTGCAAAATATGAAAAAACAATGCAGAAAAGCAGAGCGCATTTGGCGGAAGACAAAACTTGTAGTCCATTATAATATCTACAAAGACAGCATCCATGCTTTTAATATGGAACTAGGCAAAGCTAGACAGTCTTTCTTCTCAAATATTATAAACAGCAACTTAAACAACACACGCACTCTTTTTGCGACTGTAGAGAGACTGACAAACCCCCCAAGCCAAATTCCCTGTGAACTGCTCTCAGACAGCAAGTGCAGTGAGTTTGCTTCTTTCTTCTCTGAGAAAATAAATAATATCAGAAAGGTGATCAGCACATCCTTGGGTTGTGCTGGGGTCAGACAAATCAAACCACAACCTGAGAAAGTAGTTACTTTGTCTGACTTCAAAGAAATTGATGGCAAAATTTTGGAAGAAACCTTATGGCACCTTAAAACATCAACCTGTGCCCTTGATGCACTTCCAACATCTTTTTTCAAAAGTGTGTTCAACTGTTTAGAAGCAGATCTCCTAGAAGTGATAAACTCCTCACTTCTCTCTGGGAGTTTTCCAAACTCCCTGAAAACTGCAGTTGTCAAGCCCCTCTTGAAAAAGAGCAATCTGGATAAGACCATATTAAGCAACTATAGACCGATCTCAAATCTTCCTTTCATAGGCAAGATCATTGAAAAAGTTGTCTTCAATCAACTGAACAAATTCTTGAACTCGAATGGATACTTTGACAATTTTCAATCTGGTTTCCGATCGCATCACAGCACAGAGACAGCGCTCATAAAGATAATAAACAATATTCGCTTAAATACTGATACAGGCAAATTATCAGTACTGGTACTACTCGACCTCAGTGCTGCATTTGACACTGTCGATCACAACATACTTCTGGAAAGGCTGGAAAACTGGGTGGGGCTTTCTGGGATGGTCCTAAAATGGTTCAGGTCATACTTAGAAGGGAGAGGTTATTATGTGAGTATAGGAGACCATAAGTCTGAGTGGACGCCCATGACATGCGGAGTCCCTCAAGGCTCAATTCTTGCTCCACTCCTGTTCAACCTGTATATGCTCCCAATTAGCCAAATAATGAGAAAGAACCAAATTACTTACCACAGCTATGCAGATGACACACAGATCTACTTAGCCCTATCACCTAACGATTACAGCCCCATTGACTCCCTGTGCCAATGTATTGATGTGCCAAAACTTTCTTCAGTTAAACAAAGACAAAACTCATTGCGTTTGGAAACAAAGATGAAGTTCTCAAGGTGAATGCATACCTTGACACTAGGGGTCAAACAACTAAAAATCAAGTCAGGAATCTTGGTGTGTCTCTAGAGTCAGACCTTAGCTTCAGTAGTCATGTCAAAGCAATAACTAAATCAGCATACTATCATCTGAAAAATATTGCAAGAATTAGATGCTTTGTTTCCAGTCAAGACCTAGAGAAACTTGTGCATGCTTTCATCACCAGCAGGGTGGAATATTGTAATGGACTCCTCACGGGCCTTCCCAAGAAGACCATAAGACAGTTGCAGCTCATACAGAATGCTGCTGCCAGAATTCTGAGCAAAACCAGAAAATATGAACATATCACACCAGTCCTCAGGTCTTTACACTGGCTCCCAGTTACATTTAGGATTGATTTTAAAGTATTATTACTGGTATATAAATCACTCAATGGGCTAGGACCTCAATATATTGCAGATATGCTCACTGAATATAAACCCAACAGATCACTCAGTTCATTAGAATCACATCAGCTAGAAATACCAAGGGTTCACTCTAAGCAAGGAGAGTCTGCTTTTAGCTATTATGCCAGCCGCAGCTGGAACCAGGTTCCAGAAGAGATCAGATGTGCTCCTACAGTAGTCACATTCAAATCCTGACTCAAAACACATCTGTTTAGCTGTGCATTTACTGAATGAGCACTGTGCCACTGTGTGTCCGACTGTTTGTACTGTATTTTATTAGATTTTTTTTTTTTCTAAACTGTTTTAATTATTCTTATTTTATTTTTATTATTTTTTTCTTTTTAATTTCTTCTATGTAAAGCACTTTGAATTACCATTGTGTATGAAATGTGCTATATAAATAAACTTGCCTTGCCTTGCCTTGTGGCCAGAAGGTTTGCCTGAGCAGAGAGTTCCTCGGACATCCGGGAAGCGACCGCTGGATCGGCGAGTGGCGAAGTCTTCTGTATGGAAGGCTCGGACAAGTTAGGATCCATCTGCGGTCTTTTATTGACAGGCAAGAATCAAGTCAAGGAGGAAACAAGACAGGAAACTTAGCTTGGCAAGGAGTTTGTGGTCAGACAGGCGTTTGGTCGAGGCAGGCGGCGGACAGAAGAATGGTCGAGGTCAGGCAAGGTTGGCTTTCAAAAGATCGGGATTCAGGTAAGTAATCGCTCAGTGATGCAGCCGGGGCAAACAAGACTTCGCAGTGAGGGCATAGGGAAGCGAGGCTTAAGTAGAGGGATGATGATGGGCAACAGCTGTTGGGCAATCAATGCGGGCTAGAATTCAGGTGAGGCGGATCTTCGGTGATCGATAGTGGGTGCATCTTCACCGGCGTTCATGACACCCTGATATGTAGTATAGCCTATTTGATTTTCTTGATATATTCAACATTTTCAGTTGGTAATGCACGTGTCTGTTGAAATAGCTGCTCTATTCAATAATTCACAGTTTTTAAAAGTGTACTTAAATAACAGAATTTCTAGATGAAATGCAATCTGGCGATCTTTTTACACACAGACATAGAGGGTGAGCAAGAGACAGATGGCACGTTCTTGAACGATTTGTTCATTTTGAACAAAAATTTATATGACTTGAAAGAATGAGTAGTCTCAGAGAGGGATTCATTCATTTGACACAGGACAGCCGCATATGATCTGTACAGATAAAACAAATTATTAGTTCATGTCCAGAGTCTGTGTTCTACAGAGCCCCTAAAGGGTCAAGATAGTGGGCAAAACATTAGATGGGTGGGGAAAATGTCACCAATGCTACGTACGGCCCTGATCTTCCTGTCCCCTTTGTTGGCACATTTCAGGAAAATAGATTGAAGTTTTAACAAAGATTTATATAACAGAACTTTTGACCAACTTTTGCAAAGTTTGTGCTTATAGACTCTCATACAGATAATGAAGACAATATTACAACAATAGGGCCTCCTGCACATTACTCAAACATGTTCAATAAGAACAGCAGACAGACCGTAGATTAATAGAGAAGTTGAGAGCGATCTGAGAGCTCAAGATGGAGAGAGTCTATTTAAAGATACAACACATACAACACCAACTCACGGAAACAGAAATATGTCTGATTCAACAGACAATCCAAAGATTATTACTATAAAATAAGATACAAGTATATAAAATATGAAGAGATGAAACACATCAAAGTTACAACATGTACACAAGTCCATCATCTTTCACATGAACACAGACAGATGCATTTGATCTGTAACACACAGTAATAACTGCAGTCTTCACTCTCATCATCACTATAACACAAAACATTATTTATATATGAACAGAATAAAGATGAACACTGAGACAGTAAATCTACAGTATAGACCTGTGCACCCACATCACCATCATGTGTTTCACACACACAGAAATAACAGAAGATAATATAGAATATAATAAAATACTCACAGAGTATAAGAGGCAGCACACTGGACTCCATACTGTCACATTAATGAACTGTTTTTTCAGGGATGTGTGTCTAAATCAAACACTTCCTGTGTTCAAACGTCATTTCACACTTCAGAGACAGAAATAAAAGGGGTGATGTCAAGAGTCTACAGACCAATGCATGCACAACACACAATAAGATATTTAACTTCTCTTTTAGTGCATTCAAGCTGTTGAAGATGTTCCTCTTTAATTTGAGCAAAGACTTGAACATGAACATCTAAACACACACATGCAAATCATGTCGACTGAATCAGACACACAAGTGACTCTGCAGTGAATTAAATTCAGACTGTCTGTGATTCACAGTAAGATTTAAAATGTGTTCATTTCTCCTCTAAAGGAGGTCTGAAGCGTAACAGTGAGAAGTGAAGCAACATTCAGGCCTTTCTGAACGCAGAATGATTCATATGTTGTAAATGAACTGAATCTGCTGCTGTGAATCTTTTGATCTTCTGCTGGAATATGGAGCTTCATGAAACCAAAGATGCAGAAATCAATAAATATGAATAAATATTGTGTGTTGTTCCTCTCTCATTGGTAGAAACCACATATTTCGAAGAAGAGGGATGTACAAATACATTGATGTGTATCTGCTTGTGGCAGCATTCAGTATTTACTAATAAACCAATGATGCAGAAATGTATTAATATCTTTTGTTCCTCCCACACTGAAACTGCAGATGAGGAACAGAGCAGAAGTCAAACCACAACTATGAACTCATCTCTTTTATTAAAATAAACTGTTCTTATGGCTGGATGTCCTGGCACCAGTGAAAGACTGGGGAAAAGAAATCGGCCCGGGATTTTACATAGACACTGGCCCATTTTAGGTCATCGCGGCTTTTTCAGGCCGTTTCGCGGTTGGCCCTTTGGGAATAGTTCCGGTTTTCCTGATGGCCAGTCCGACCCTGGCTGTGAGTGCTCTGTAGAGCGCCGGCCAGAAGGCAACAGTTCAAAGAGGGAGTGGGAAGGGTGTGTGTGGTAAAGAGTGATTCTACCTGCATGTTTCCTCACTCTGGAGACATACATGATTTTGGAGGATGGACAGGTGGCACAAATAATCCTCTCAGCAGTCCTGACTCGCCGTCGATCACATTCAAGTTAATATCAAACCCTCGGCATCATTTCTTGAAGCGGAAAAGGCGGGAAAGTTGGTGTTAAGCGTCATTGTAAAGTTTTGCATGATAATATTCAGGTGATCACCAAACACGCTATTCGTCGTCTCGCTCCGGTCTGATCTACGAGGAGACTCGCGGTGTGTTGAGGATGTTTCTGGAGAACTTTATGCGTGATGACGTCACCTACACTGTTACGTCAAGAGAAAGACGTCACTGTCATGGACGTTGTGTACGCGCTGAAACGACAGAGACGAACTCTGTACGGATTCAGAGGATAAACGACTTTATTCTGGAGAAATTAAACGCTCTTTTAAGAGTCACACATCTTCTCACACTAAATAGTCGATGTTTAAACGGTAGTTTTGCGGAAGAACGAAGGAAAGTGAATCTGATCGTCAGTTTGAATAAACTTTTCATAAACAGTTTAAAGCAGTTCAGAAACTTTTCAGGATTAATATCAAAGCTGATACATTGACACCATCTTCTGGACAATAAAGGCTCTAAATGATACAATTGTACAATAATGTCATTCTTAACTAGTATATCAAACTTATAAGGTAAAATTGTAAATCACTGCAAACACAATGTACCAGATATGTAATTTATTATTTATATTCGGTAATTTCGTAACATAACTGCAACATCTCAGGCTCGTAATATCATTACCATTATATTACCAATTCACAAATCATCTTCATGCTTCCTAATGTTGCAAGATTACCCAGAATGGCCCAGTTACGTTACTGACAAATTAACTGCAACTTCATGGGCCCATAATTGCATTACCATTAAATTACTGTTGGGAATTTTCAGGATTGGCCCCAAATATCAAGTCAGGTCTGCGGTCGCAGTAGTAAATATAATATACATTGTGTCAAAAAGTGATTGATGGGTGATGATTGATGACTTAATTGCTAACCTTTGACCTTTCCCCCCCACCTCACCCCACCCCTCCCCATCCCTCACCCCACCCCTCCCCGCCTCACCCCTCCGGCAGTTGTACAGGCTGTGGTATGAATTGGTTGGTCAGCTGTTTTGATGCCCTCCCAGCGCTGTACCCGACCCATCTGTGTATTTAAAAGAGTAGACAAATTATTAATCTTTAATGATGTAAAATGTTAATGGAAACTGAGATGATAAAAATATTGTTATAAGAATTGTGTTCCTCATCCGTTCAATTAAATAATTGACGTAATCATTGAGATGTTTTTTCAAAAACATGATAAGTAATGCGGGTGGTGTTATTGTATTTATTATTATTATTGTAGGGGGTAAAAAAGTGTCTATTACATTTAAAATGTGTTTAAACGGTGTCTCTTTTAATGGTTGCAATGCTTGGTGCTAAAACTTGGTTGAAGATTTTAATTTTTAACAAAAGTGATGAAAATGTGTTTCTAAAACAGTGGATATTAGTTGAATCAAAACTCATTCAGACACAAAGTGATGAAAATGTGTTTCTAAAACAGTGGATATTGCCTGAAGCAAACCCATTCAGATGCAAAACTAAGACTTTCTTTATTTTTAAACAAAGTATATCATGTTCCCATATGGTCTAGCGGATATGATTCCTGGCTTTCAACCAGGCGGCCCGGGTCCCGGTATGGGAATCTGTTACGTGTTCGCCCCTGGTTAGTTGGGATATGCGAAAACAATTGCATTTTCACTGACTCTGTAAGCGTACAATGACAATAACGTTGATATAATAAAAACTTTTATATAAACATGTTTAACAGTTAATTTCAACAAACACCATTTCATTGAATTATTAAAATGCCTTTTTTAAGAAAGAATCTTACATCTCCCGCTCAAAGTCCTTTCACGAGCTCGGCCAAATGAAAATGAAGAAACAGACAAGATACACAAGATGTGTGTGTGTGTGTGTGTTTGTGTGTGTGTGTGTGTCAAGAGCCCTTGTGTAAGAATTCATTCACAAGAGTTAACAGGTGTGCGTGCATGTGTGTGTGTGTAAACAGAGTGTCTTGAGGGGTTTATTTTTATTTACTATCCTGTATGCATTGGAGCGTCAAGGTGGGTGGTCAACGGTAAATATTGACATTCTATCATCTCACAGGCGTAAGTTAATGATATCCCTATAGGCATAAGAGACACAGCGTCATTGTTTCGGACAATGGATGTATATTCAACCAAGTGTCCGAAAGGTGTAAGATAAAGCTGTTATTTCGCATCAGTATTTCTTCACGCTCATTCGTCAACTAAAAATAAATAAAAAGAGAAACTTTCACAAATATTTACGATCAGATAAAGCTGTTAAGGACGTGTGTGTGTGTGTGTGTGTCAAGAGCCCTTGTGTAAGATTTCATTCACAGGAGTTAACGTGTGTGCGTGCATGTGTGTGTGTGTGTGTGTGTGTGTGTGACACATAGCATTTATTTTCAGAAGTATGTGGTGCATGTACGATGATTTTAAATATTTGTACTTTACAGGTAAACTTGCATTTTGGTAAATTGATGTTTAAACATTTTTCTACGTAATTCAGGACCGATAGATGAACATGAAAATTTGAACACCATCGATCAACTGTGTAAGTCACGTAAAGATTTTTAATGTAATTATTTATATATATTAGACGTGTTTAAATATTATGTGACTATATTCTTTTATTTTCAGTGACTGAACCGTTAATTAATAATCCAACGGGTGAGAACAATTCAGGAATCCGATCGGCGCTGCAAGGTATACACAATATTTGAGAGCTAGCTTGATCATGCAATATTGATTATAAATAAAAAAAATGTATTTTCTGGTTATAGATATTTCAAACTTTGACGCGGCTACGCTTGTCACACAACCCGGATTCACCACTGCTGAACCAAAGGCCCAACGGTCGCTCCGTTCACCATACAGCAAGAACAATATTCCGGGGAATCAACGTAAACCCCGCTTACATATTGCATCTCCAGCTGGAAATGGTACAAGAGGGGATTTTGGTAAAAAACAGACTTCGGTGTTAAACGATTCAGTTGGTGAGTGGGGTTTCACGCTAACATTATTTAAAATAAATAAATGACAAATCCTCGCTAACACACATATTTATTTTTATACAGATTTGTATACTACCAGTTTGCAGACTGAGGAGGACTCCGCATTGATATTCGATGATGCATTTTTCATGAGACGCTGGGAGGCCGGTAGTTTCAGCAACGAAATTGTTCCAGACAACACCGATAACGCAGTCTCATCTCCCGTGATACCGGCGGTGCCGGATGAATCTCTGTTGGTTAACGCTACAGGGGATTTGCTTTCGGCGAATAACACAATCTTGGATGGCACGGGCGGTGATACGACCCGTCAGGAGTTTGTGGAAGAGTCGGCGGTGAATGCTGGAGAATCTATCTGCTCAAATCAGCAGAACTTTCATCATGATTTGTTGATTGAACTGTGTGAACGGAATCGAAGGGGTGAAGAGAGATTGGATGTCATTTCAGATAAAGTGAATATCATTTCAGATAATGTCATACGCCTTTGTGACTGTTTCCATATGGTTATGACGAACTCAGAAGAGCAAGGAACTCTTACAAGGATTATGCTTGATCGAATCGGAGCAAATCGTGAGATATTAAATAAATGTGATCGTGTTCTTCAGAATTCCTACAGAGAAAACCAACTAATGGTAACTGCATTATCCAATATTAATAACGCTGTCAATGCTGGTAGATGATAACTGATTTATGTTAAAATGTGTTGTTTTGGGTTATCTAGTTGATTTGTGATTGTTTTTTCATAAAATGTTTTGTGTGGTTGGTGTATAATCAGTGGAGAATAAATCTAAATTGAAAAAGATTTTCAAATATGACTAGTGGAAAAAAAAGATTACGTTCAAACGATGATTTGCAAGATTGTCAACCAGACTTTGAACAAACCCCTTCAGCAAGAACTAGATATGATCATTTGTCAAATATTGAACGGTTACAAAATATTATAGATGATCAGTTGGAATTTTTAGGACCTGCCTATTTGGATTTAAATGGTAGATTATAGGCTATTATTCAAACACAGAGAGATCATTTAATTGCATCTAATAACAACAAAGACTGTGAAAGGTTAAATATTTCGTTAGAGCCATCATCACACAGATCCGCAAGGGATGAACTAAACGATACAGAGATGCAAACATCAGAACCGCCATACTCTAATTTATGCAAAATATTAGAAGATATGATTAAAAATCATGAAGAAATGGCCTCAACACCTAGTCTGTGTGAAAGATTAGAAGCGCTGATAAAAATGCAAGAGGCTGGTAATAACGGGGTTGATAATGAGGCTGGTAATAATGAGGATGATTTGTTTGTCGATGCAGTACAGATTGGTGGTGTAAGCAATATTTCATCAGACACGAATGATCCCCATGTGAGTTTAAGTCAGAACGATATTGATGAATTGGCTAGAAACGGTGGAGTTTTAAACAAATTCACGATTGTGTCAAGACCGCGTTTCAATGGTATAGAGATACACAGAACTCTAAATTTAAGGGAAATAACATCTACAGACCTTGCTGCATACAGTACATCTGTGCATAATGCATTGTCTGAGATGGTGTCATTCTCCAGACAGATGGCAAATTAATCTGGTATTATTAATATATCTCTTAGAGGTCCCAGTCTGAAATCGGATGTAAATTGTTTATTATCACCTAGTAATGGCTACGATGAAAACATTTTTGTTGAACAATTTGAAAAAATCATGCAGAGCAATACGAAAGTGATGGCTGACGACAGTTTGCAGTTACATGCGTCCATAGCCAGAAGTAAGAATGGTGGCGCTCGTATAGTCTGTGGGGGCGTTTTTCAATGAGAGAAAATCTCCCCACTTCTAGACTTTTGAAAGACCCAGAAGACTTTGCTCACATCATATTTGGCTGTCAGTATGACGTTAAATATTTCACATTCGTGTCTGATGAAATTGCGCTGGTACAGTATCGTCACGATGATGGTGCCATGTACAGCACCCGGGATGTGAATATATTTCTGGGGGCCTTTACAACAGCACACGCACGGCTAGAATTGTATGATCTTATGGATAAACTGGGAGATAGATTGTTGTATAGCGATACAGACAGCGTTATCTTTATCTCTAGAGACGGTGACTGGGAACCACCTCTGGGTCCTTATTTAGGAGGTCTGACTGATGAAATAGGCAATGATGATCACATAACAGAGTTTTGCTCAGGAGGGCCTAAAACATACGGATATCGCACTGCTAAAGGTAAAGTGTGTATGAAAGCAAAGGGTATAACTTTGAATGCCGAAAATTCCACGGCTATTAGATTAGACACGTTGATCGGTCTTGTTGACAGTTATGTAAAATCGCACGACACCCGACACATACTAGCATACACAGACAACATCGTGAGGAATAAAAAGAACTTCACCTTGCAAAACAAGTCAGTTGTTAAAAAGTTTCAAGTGGTGTATAATAAAAGACAGCTATTCCCTGATTATACAACACCACCATATGGCTACTAATAATTTTTTGAACCACCGCAGTGTGCGGGAGGTTGATGGTTTTGATTTTAGACTTCAACTTTTTTCATGTGTGACTTCAACCTTTTTCATGTGTGATAAGCGGACCTTCAAATTCTGGAAAGTCTTATTTTGTAAAAATGTTGTTGGAAAATGCTGTAAATATGATTTCTAAAAAGATTGAAAACATTGTGTACATTTATGATTGATGGAAACTACTGTATGATGAACTGTATAAAATGTATAACATTCAATTTTTGGAAGGAATACCGCAATCTCTGAATGATGATGATTTATTACCTGTCAATAAAACTAATCTGTTGATAATTGACGACATGATGAAGGAGGCGAGTGGAAACTCTGAAGTGGAAAAACTGTTCACTCAATATGTTCACCATAGAAACCTCAGCGCTATTTATATTGTGCAGAATTTATTTTTCCAAGGTAAATCCAGCAGAACCATCAGTTTGAATACAAATTATTTAATATTGTTTAAGAATCCTCTTGATAACAATCAGATTAATGTGTTGGGAAAACAAATGTACCCCGGAAATACAAAATATTTTATGGAATGCTATCAAGATGCTACCAACCAGCCTTTTGGATACCTCATGATAGACTATAAAGCAAAAACCCCTGAACATTTTCGTCTCAGAACGGGGTTACTTTCAACCCAACCAGTAGTTTACATTCAAAAAAGAAAGCAGTGATTTTGGTGAAATGTCTACTAGATTGTCTAGACACCTCCCCCTGTTAAAAATGCTATTTAAAGCGACCCCGATGCAAAGACGTGTTATTATGCAATCAGCATCTGATGATCTCATTTTAACATTGTGTGAGGTAGCGCTTAATGTGCTCTATGGCACAATACCGCTAACGACGCAGCAGCATCGCCGGTTGAAGAGAAAAAGGACTGAGATTAAATACATAGCCAGTAAAAAGATTGGTGTGTCCAGAAAAAAACGCATGATCAACCAGAATGGAGGATTTCTTCTCCCGCTCCTGAGCATAGCAATCCCCTTTATAACCAGTCTGATAACGTCTAAACAAGGTTGAAGATGGAGTACGCTGAGAAGCTGTTTTTAGTCCCTCAAAATCAAATAGATAAACTAAAGATGTCCAATACCCGAGAATCTATTCAACAAACAGTGGAAGACGATCTGGATCTTGCTATAAGAAATATTTTGAATAAAGACAATTTGGCTGCTCATGAGAAAGCCAAACTTTACACCTCAGTTTTACAAAGATTTTTGACAGTAGTTAAACAAGGGGATCGAGCCAGCAACACATTAACGCTTGCATTTCCACCCCCCGATGCGTCTCACAAAGAGTCCTTTGGACCCCCTGTTGAAGATGGTGGGGGCGATGATATTGTCGATGAAGTGTTGAAAAATGTACCATTGAAAAGTGTGAAAAATGCAAGAACAGCATGGATAAAATGTCTAAAGCCAAAGAAGTTTCATCTTGGAATGATTCGGGAGAGTTTGTATTTAAAGGCGTCACTATACAGGGATCACATGTGTTGGATCTTGTGAAGAGTTTAACATCCCCACATAAAATTAGGAATGACCGTAGGCCTCATGGATGGACTGAGTTTTTGCAGGCAATTGCTGTTTTAAACATACCCTATTCAACAGTCCCAAACCACGCGGTTAGACATGTAATAAGTTCATTTAAAACCAACCCGTCTACATCGTCCTCTATGGCACAAAGAATGTATTTAAGTACACCTTCTTCTAAGGGGTCGGAGGCGTTTAAATCGCCATCTCGTGAACAAAACCAGTGGTTGTCATTTTGATGTTGTATAATATATTGGTCATATTTTTTGTACAAATTAATCATGTGATATTCAATAAAGCAGTGACATTGATACATTTTGACATTGTGCTCTTTTTATTTATTAGAAACAGTCGTTTTACAAATCATGTATTTAACATAAACGTTTTACCCATTTGAACACATTGAATACACTTAAATACAGTACTATTACAATGAGTTATCCTTAGTTTTTTCACAAAATGCGATACAAGAACATCGTTATTAATTAAATCGTCGCTATAAAGCATCATAACATCATCATAATTATGACCTCGAATCATATGATATAGGAAGAAAACACAATGATGACCGCATGTGACAGACATAAAAGGCTGAACTTGTTTAGCCGAATACTGAATGCGTGTTGAATTCATTTTTAGAAATTCAATGATTGATACAGGAAAACGAATAAAATCAGGACTATTACCGAAACTGTCAAAGAAAAATGCTGAGCCAAACTTATTTATGTAAATAGCCTCCCAGTGTTCCCCGGGGAGGTGCGAAGGATGTGTGTTGATTATGACGGCTGTGGGTAGTGTTCTTATCGGATCCTTTGGTAAATAATCACATGGTAGTACACCAAGAAAATGCGTGTTTTGTGTGATTCTCTCCATAGCTACGGTAAGTTGTATGGTGTTCATGTTTTTAATTAATAGTAGTCAACAAGCACCTGTCTTCGGTTAGAAACTTCAATGATGTTGTCAAAAACAGCATAAACAATTAGATTAATGGTTCTTGGAAGTGGTTGTCTGAACCGTACTTCTAGTCTGATATTCCCAGACTTAACAAGCGAGATGTGTTGGCCACACTCTTCGTCTGGTGTGAGGTTAAAACCATAAAGTGTATAACCCTGCAGAAAATCTTCTCTGTCGATTACCAATGCTTGGTTTTTTAGATGTCTTCCAGACGAAAGCGCGAGCTGGTAAAACTCTCGTACGGCTGTGCCTGATCCAAAGTTGGGTTGTAATGGTTTGGCGGGGTGTTGCTGTCCATCCACATAAACAGCTAGAAACTCCAGATCGTAATGTTTAAATGCAAAAGGGTTTTTATCGTATGCCCCTGTAAAAGCATCATTATCGACCATGCCCAATATGATAGATTTGGGGAGTGTTCCTAAGAATAGGTTTTCCTGGTTTGATACACGGCTTCCAGCTGGTATGGAAAAAATTTTCAGACAAACTCTATCAATTGGATATTTAGCGGTTGTTGAGAGAAGTGCTTGAGCGTGTCCCAGTCTCACACCTGGTGAAACTGATACTTTTTTAACAAACAGAGACGCTGATAAAATATTTAGTTTGTATGCTATAGCGTCACTCCTCATTAGACAAAATTCATCTTTGCCTCTTGTCAACCGGATTTTAATGTCCACCCCGTTAAGCATGAGTTTTTCTTGAAAGAAAATATCGCTGTGTATGGGTGATAAAAGTTCGACTACGGCACTTTCGTTGCTAAAGGCAGCCCTCTTTGTCAGACCAATGTTAGCCCCTGCCGGGTCGCCTACATCCATATGTCCTGCAGAGTCTTTGTAAAATAATCCTGCTGAGAATACGCTTTCCAGGGTATCTTTACCGTAGTTTAAAAGGCATTCTATAATACATCGATAAGGGTATGTGTTTGTACTCTGTGAAATTAACCTATCACCAAGTGATACATCAACCTGTGAAAAAATAGTGTTTCCTGGATAATTGATCAGTCCAACAGGGGTCCCATCTCTGATATCTGTACCATCCGGATTTGTGATTTTAACACGCATGTAAAGCAGTGTATTATTCAGATCTACATAATCTTCACCATTCCCTGCTATGAAAAATTCCAAGGGTGTGGTGTCCGATATTGCAGATAGAGGAGGTATTTCAATGTATGTGTTTTTTTCAATAGCCGTCTGTCATCGGTACCGTAAACAGATCCAGTTCTGATTTAATACATTCTTCGGACATGGTATGTAGCAGAGCCATGGTTTAGAATATCGTTTTAACAGAGCTCTTCACCGATCCAGATGAGCCGCGCTTCACAGCTCTCTTTCGCCTTTGTTGTGTAACTGCAGATATCTTAGGTTGTTTCCTGGTTTTATTTACCGCTTGACCACTCCTCCTCACCTTCCTCACTCCTGGTGGTTTAGACCTTCGTTTTCGTGACATAACCATTAACCCCGACCCATCTTGGGCTTTATTGTTATTAAAAGTATGTGTCATGGCATTGTTGACAACGTCGCTGACTATGTTTTTAGCAGCATTTTTAAGATGTGGTTTGGCAATGCTGAAACCTCTTTTTAACAACGGAAGCGCCATTCTAAACAGACCCCTGAAAAGACCTCCGAGACCTGCCCCATACATAACCCCTCCACCCGCATACCCCGGCAGGCCACCGCCTGCTTGATTTTTATAATAGTTTACATAATGAGCAGGATCCATTTGGTATGGGTTATAATACACCATTTTAAAGGATCGGTTGTTTCACAGGTCTGAAGTGTAGTTTAACGACAACTTTACCGTAAGCAAATGGCACCCCCCTGTTTCTGTCGTCTTTGAGTTCAATACAAATCTCTCCAATAGAATTTTTATTCACTGACACGTAGTGCGTTCTGTCATATGTCACACTGACCATTTCACGACCCGAACCGGTTATATGTACACATCTCAAAAGCGGAACGTGTGCATCCCCCACAGTTTGATATTCGATAACATCTGTGTACACATATATGCTGTAAAATCCTCCGTTCATGTCGGTTTGATGTGGTGCATACACTGTTGTAAAAGTAGTTTCACTATGATCGTTTACAGCTTCCCATGGTTTCTCTGGTATTACACCCAAAATAATGGCTAGTTTACCGTAGAATGTTAAGGCTGATCCTAGTGGCGCTGTCATGTAAACTTTGTTTTTCACAAGGTCGTAACCGAAACGTACATGACTAGGTAGAGAAACATTTAGCTCCCTAATTACAGATGCTATTTTGTCATAATATCCGGTTTTCAGATTTATGGTCACAAAATTTTTGTTGTCGACAACATCTCTCAAGATGATTTTCGCATCATCATCATCAATAGTGTACCACGATCTAGGGTATTCAATTTCGGCCAGACCCACCTCCCAATTACCTTTTAAGTTTATAGTTCTGGCTAATCTTGTTCTGTAATTCGAAATTTGGTTTTCGGGGTAAAGAGCTAATGAAGCATTGCATGGCAATGTGACATAAAACCCTGCATCATCCATGACTGTTCACTGTAGAAATGAACTCAGATGTCAATTGTATTTTCTTTATATGCTTAAAGAGCTCTGTAGATCTACAACATCTTTTTCATTGACCCAACTGTCAAACTTCGGAGGCCATCCCACCCACCGTACGAGAACCATGTTTTTTTTACCACACTTCTTCTTGTCTAATATTTTTTCTACTTTAAAAGCATTGTCCTTGTCCATAATAATTTTTTGTAGCTCCTCTTCATAAAATGAGCCGTCGATAACCTCCCCGTCATAATCAGATAGCTTGTAGACTGGTGGTTGACGTGGCATACATTCGGTTATAGTGAAAAATTCATCCGTGTAGTTTTGTTCATACCCCTTGGTAAAAGGCCCCCTCATCTTTGATATTCTAACCACGTCGCCGATTTGTATTTAAATACAGGCTTCTTCTTACACACATTACCATACAAATTGTCATAGACGACCGGTTCATTTTCTTTGTTGACATCTACAGGGCACATTTTAATACTTCTGTGATAACTACTGTTGTATCCTTGAATAAAGTCTTGTAAAACGTCGATGTAGCGTTTAGAGTTTATAGCTGTTAAATATCGCCACATCCGTCCTTTTAATGTTCTATTAAAGCGTTCAATAACGCTTGCCTTCAATTCACTCCCTGTGCTGAAATGGTAAATGCTGTGCTTTTTAGTTAGTTGTTGGAAATGCTTGTTAAAAAACTCCTTCCCCTTGTCAGTCTGAATTTTCTGAGGGACTCTACCCTCTTGTAGTATTGAATTAAACGCATTGGCCACAGCCAATCCAGTCTTGTTCTTTATACAACGCACCCATGCATATTTGCTAAAGACATCTATACATGTAAGCAGAAATTTAGTATTGTCATTTTCCATAGAATATATTGACATATCTACCAGATCCATTTGAAACTGTGTGTCAATACCATAAACAACGACTCTATTCCTTTTAAAATTGTGACGTAGTGGTTTGTGGAGTGTATAAGCATCTTGACTGGCTAACCAGTCTGAAACATCTTTACCACTTAGCAAATCACCACTTTCCTCTAATACACCACGTTTTAATCTATTTACACCCCCTAAAGAGCCGGGGTTAGATGGTGTGTAGTACACCTTATGCAGTTGTTTGGTCATGTTACCAGATCAGACACCGTGTAAATAATGAGACAGTGATTCTATAAAACCCCCTTTTATTTTAAATCAGGGTAATCACACAGTACAATGCATACTTATACAGTTAAAATAGAAACACCAACATCATGCATTGTCGAGATATTGTAGGAAATTAACACATGTATCAGAATTTTGATCAATCAGGTGATTTACCAGAATATTAACATTTTCAAAGACATGTCTAGAATTCTGATCGTTTCTTGACAATAATATCACACACATATCAGTTACATATGTACATAAACATATTATATTGCCAATTTTACAATCATTATTGCATTCAAACAATGAATTTAGAATGTTTTTAAGAAACACACAGGATGAATCATTCTGACAGACACAGCGTTGTATCATTTCAGTCCATTCGTTTGATATAGCTCTGACTATATCCATTTGTTTCTTTAGACAAACCACTCGTTTGTTTTGTTCAGAATTATCATCATCATTAATGATCTTACACAGCATATCGACTATTTCACAATGAAGACGACGTCTCGGAATAAATTTAAACAGACAAGTAACACTGTAGCAGATCCCCATGTTAGCGTCAAAATAAGGAGCCAGTTGGACTGTCTTTCCACCAGTCCACTGTGTCATAGACAGCCTGTTCACCGCTATCATTCACCAGCTTCTCACGGATTTCACGCAGTCTCTGTAGAATGTGTGGCTCGTCTCTTAGTTCACGCAACACGGTTTCAATAATTCCACGGATTCTCTGAGGATTCAGTATCAGTCCAAATGATTTCAAAGCAGTGCCGATGACTTGTTTTAACATCGGTTTAAACACTTTACAGGAAATTTCTTCAAAATGGATGAAAAAGAAATACTTGTCAGGATCATACAAACATGTGTGCTGTACCTGACTGGGGTGATCCACTTCACAACCGTAGCACAACTCTTTTAACTTCAAGCCGAGGAGATGCTCCAGAATGACCACTATGACTGCTTTTATAAAATTGAGGCTCTTTACATCAACAACACCATCAGTATCATCATCCCCCTTCAGGGGGAGGTGGGGGGGAAAGGTCAAAGGTTAGCAATTAAGTCATCAATCATCACCCATCAATCACTTTTTGACACAATGTATATTATATTTACTACTGGTCGCTGTCTCAATCCGGATCCTCGAGGGGAGAAATTGACACAGACACTTCAGTATGCAAAAGTGATTTCTCATAATTTATTGTTCAGTACAGCATTATATACCTTTGTAGGAACAGGAAAAGCAGTAAATTATCTGCATTATCCAATGAGATCAGTCATTACCTTATTTGTTAAAGACTTTCAGATTCTGAATTAATTACATAATTATTGAAAATATTCTAGAATAGACAAGTTCAACTAGACTGTTCAACTTTAGACCTCAGACACTCGGAAGAGTAAAACAGGGAACCCTTTCCACATGATTTCTATTAATGACACTCATACACACACAATGACACTAGGAACTGAGTACTAGCTGTGAAATGTCAGCTTGCTTAAATATATTTACTTTTCTCACAATTACCAAATCACAAATCATCTTCATGTCCTCCTAATGTCCCAAGATTACCCAGAATGTTCCAGTTACATAATGTATTCATAATATTTGGGTATTCTGTGACTTATTGGCAACGTAACTGCAACGTCACAGGTCTGTAATATAATTACCACTTCACCTTCCAATTCCACTTTTTTACGTTCTCCAATGTGATAAAAAGTAAATAAAATCAGTTGTCTCAACACAGGAAAACTGCATTTCTGTGACAGATTTGTGTTGTTGCAGTTTAATAATTGCTACAGTGTCACTCAAAGTTCAACAAACACATCAGATTGGTGGAGTAAAATAATGATCTTCTAGTTGAAGTTCTGTTAATATTTTTGCATCTGTGATGATTTGGCAGCTTTAATCCCCTGCAATGTCTGTTAACATGATGCCAAAAGTTTATAATGGAAGTGCCTAATGATATTTAAAAAAAATGAAAATTATCCCCTTTTCTCCCTAATTTTTAAATCCCCAATTCCCACTACTTAGTAGGTCCTTGTGGTGGTGCGGTTACTCACCTCAATCCGGGTGGCGGAGGAAAAATCTCAGTCACCTCCGCTTCTGAGACCGTCAATCTGCACATTTTATCACGTGACTCGTTGTGCATGACACCGCGGAGACTCACAGCATGTGGAGGCTCATGCTACTCTCCACAATCCACACACAACTCACCACACGCCCCATTGAGAGAACCACTAATCACCACCACGAGGAGGTTACCCCATGTGACTCTACCCTCCCTAGCTACCGGGTCAATTTGGTTGCTTAGGAGACCTGACTGGAGTCACTCAGCACATCCTGGATTCAAACTCATGACTCCAGGTGTGACAGTCAGCGTCAATACTTGCATACCCAAGACCTCCGATAATGCTATTTGTTTAAATAAATGTATACATAATATAATATATATGAATATATATAAATATATGTTTCTGATTTTTTTTGGGACAGTCAATATATTTATAATAATAAATTAAATATATGTATGTTTTTAGTTGTAAATCTGCAGTTTATTTGTTGTGGTACTGAAATAAATGCTTTTGACTAAATGTTTTGTGTCTTTACAGTGCTGGGTATAAACCATACAGGCGATTCACAAACATTCTTGTGTGTGTCTGTGTTGAGAAATATTTATTAAGTCATTTTCATTTATTTAGCGCATTGTCTCAAAGCAGCTTAACAGAAAATTATGATGTAACAATTGCAGCTTTAATTTCAGAAAGTCTTAAAGGAATCTTTCAACAAATCAACAAGTCAACAAATATTTTTTTTAAATGCCTATGGAGAAAATTAATGGGGAATATCTTGTGCTTTTACATGGATGCTTGGTCCTTCCTGTGTGTGTTTGAGCCGGGATGTCCGGAGCACTCGTTGTCATGGTTCACTCATTCTGACCTCTTGAGATTAGATAATAAAAATGTCCCGCCAGGACATAATTTATGAGCAAATTAGCTGTCAAAACAGTCCCATGATTTGTTAATAAAAAGCTTCAGCTGCAATATTACTCTTTATAGAACTTTAATATTAATATTATTACACATAGATTGCATAAATCAGCCACAATCAAACTATTTGGAGGATACAAATGAAGCATTTGATGTTAAATGAAGGTTGTGGAATAATGGAGGCATCTTTTAAACATTTTCTGTTGGTGTAGCTGCAACTGTTCCCTGTTTGATGGATGTTCTATAGGAATGTGTTTCTTGTCTCTACTCTCACGTTTCACACGTAGCTCAAACATGTATGTCACCCCCAAATAAGGTAATGAGCTATTTCATTGGTGGGGGTCCAGTGGAATGTGGTTTTTCTGGACCATATAACAAAGTGCTGAACAATAAACGTTGAAGAAGGATCTGATAGCATTGGGTGTCTGTGTCATTTCTTTCTTCCCTCAGCTGAGCCGTATCGAGACGGGGATTGCAGATCAAGAAAATAAATTAAATACATTGGATGACAAAATTATCTAACAATTTGGGGGCTCGTCGGGATTTCTCCAGACAGGTAAGACTGATTTAAGTATCAAGTTTTCCTGTCTGATGTGAGATTGAATAAAACGTAGTTTAATTTGGCTCGATATTAACTCCGTTAATAACTCTGCTCGGGGGCCCCTGTCAAATGGAGGATTTTGCCCTATTATAAATAGGAAGGAGGGTTTTGCTCTATTATAATATAGGGAAAACCCCACAACCGCAGCAGTAGTTTAAAGGATATCCTTATTCTGGTATGAATAGGAAGAGGACGGGAATTGTCCTATGGGAAAGATGGAGAGAATTTGATCTACATTATTGTTCTACATGAACCATGTCGATTGGGAAATTGTTTGTATTATTATTACTAAAATGGTGACATTATGGGACAGGAAAAAAGCCGTCCACTATGGAATGAAACTCCAAAACAATGGATGTTTTGCAATAAAAAAAGATTATAATACTGAGCCATATATCATCAATTTGGCTGGGTGGTCAGAGAAAGGAGAATGAAAAAAGAAGAAAAAAAAAGAAAAAACTTAATTAGATCAATTCACGAGTAAATCAAATCTATGGTTAAAAAGGGTGAAAGCACCCTCAGTGGGATTATAAATATATAAAAGTGTTATACGAGTTATGGAAGAAAATAAAACCATTCTGGGACAAAGGTCCTGAATGAAAAGAGACTAATCAAATGCACGCAGCGGTCTCTGTTTCAAAACAAGCCGCCTAAATATGATATTGTCGTGAACAAAGCTTTAACCCCTAACATCCCAAAGACACCATGCGCACTGTTGTATCCCGATTTAACACAATTTAAAGGCAACTCATTCGTTGCAGCCGCGGATCTGATTCAGATTCAAAGAACGATACGAGCGAAGATACAACAGCTGCATTTCCTTTTATCAAGTGCCCAAACAGATACAAAATCGTTTCACTAACATTGTCAGAGACGCTGACTATATGCAAAGAATTACCATTTATAAAGCGCATACTTTATCATCGATCGATACGGGCACATCTAAAAGTTCATTAACAGGGCATTGCTATGAGGGCTCTATTACGGGACGCACTCTAAACTCTGTGGGAATTAATGGCATTCCTGTGAAGTGTCATATGACACCAAAATTACTCGTAACATCTCTAGATAACACAAACTTGTTTAAAATGCACGATTTCGTGATTTTGCCTAACTCTCTGTTCTGCCCACTGGTCTGTGATACGATGCATAAAACTGTGCGGAAAAAAAAAAAAAAAGACTTTTGATTCTAACTCATTACAATTGTTGTTTCCCTCAGTATATTGTCAGTCTGTGTATACAGGTCATTGCGGAGAAGTTTGCAGCTCAACGTTTGTCAGCACTTCTGCTGCGAAACAGGAAATGCTCAACGTAGACCCAGCGCTATGGGCCGCCCACAAAGATGAGGCGGGCCTTATTGATGTAAGACCATATGTTGCCAAACTCCACTCTAACTTGCCAGTATACTACAAACAGTATCCTCTGTCAGAAAGCAAAAGGTATTAAAAGGTATTAATACAGTGTCTGAAACAATGAAATTTTAAACCCATTCACACATATAAATAACCAATTAATCCTATGAAGAAAGCTAATAATACATGGCAATTAAAGCAAGAGTTGAAAAAATGAATGCCATTGTCACCAGTGGTGTCGGATGTGTGCACTACTATTAACTAAATTACAGCAGACCACACTGATTTTACTATTATTAATTTGTGTTATGCATTCTTCAGTGTCAGTCATGCCTGTTACGCAGCCGCTGTTTGCATTCACATATGGAGGTCAACAGTAACAGAATGCCCCAGGAATTTAGAGACTCGCCTGCTGTTTTCTGCTGTAGTGCATGCTACTTTGAAGGACACCAAGCTGCCACCTGTCTATTGCAATATGCTGACGACATCCTGCTTTCCAACCCGAACATCAAGTCATGCACAGCTTTGTATTAGTGAAGGTTGGCTTTAAGACATCAAAAGAAAAGATGCAATGGGTGAAACTGAACTATCAATCTGGGTCATGAACTACAGAAAGGAACAGTACACATCTCTCCACAGAGTGAAGACGATTACTACCTTCCAACACCCTAAAACAAAGGCTCAAATGCAAAGCTTCTTGGGTTTAGTGAACTATTGTCGAGCATGGGTGCCAAACTGCTCGTTATATGACAAAATCCTGAGAGAAGCAACACTCTCAAGGGCTGAGGAACCTATCAAGTGGACTGCTGAAATAGACATTGCTACCAAATCACGATGAACCTTTTCATTTGTATGTGCACGAGGCAGCAGGCACAGATCGTCGCTCAGTCCAATTGCGGAACGTATAGACCAGTGGCGTACATGTCAAAAATTTTAGAGGCAGTCACCAAAGGCCTCCCTGCATGTTTACGAGCAGTGACTGCTGCAGCGTTGATGGTAAAACATGCAGAACGTATTGTTCTCTCACATCCATTAGTTGTGCACACCTCTCACCTGGTAGGAACAATCATGCACAATATTACCACATGACAGTACAATGTTGATCGGGGTAAGAAGTTATTTTATTGGCTACTGCTAATCGGACAAATAAACCAACTTCCGTTGTATATGGCCCGACTTTATCATTACACAAATTGCTGACTCGAGATGAATTTTCCAACGATTCACATGATTGCATCAATTGCCTAAAAACTTGTACTTTATGCAGGCCGGATGTTTCATCATCCGCCCTGGAGGAGGGGGACCATTGGTACATTGAACATTGAACATTGACTTGATGGGTCCTGTTCCAAGCCAACTGCGTATACTGGTTTGGTTATGCTGTAACAGAAACTCAGAATCGAATTATTGAAGCTTATTCGCTCCCATATAAATCTGCACAAGCTGCTGAGTTGTTTGCGTTGATAAGAGCATGCCATTTGGCTAAAGTTACATCGATTTATATATACACAGACTTGAAGTATGCTGATGAAGTAGCAAAGTTATGAAGTTATGGTAATTTCAGACCTAAATCAAGCTGAAGAGACTTTTTCCATGATACAATCAACACTGGTAAAAGACAATAACATTAAATTGTTACAGGCAAATCCATCTGAATCTGACAACATTGGGCCTCAAATTAAGTGAAATCAATCTTATTGCATAAATGGTGTACAAAATGCAGTAAAATTAATCCTGGACTCATGTCTAACATACGCACAGAACAACAGACACAAGCCTACGAAGCACGACTCATTACCATGTGGAAGAAATTTAATATGTTCTTTATGCTGGCATTTGATTATATTTAGAATCTTAGAAATATGATGAATTAAATAAGATTAATGTAGTGTCGATATATGTGCATGTCCATGTTAATTTGACCAAGTTTATGACAGAGACAGAGGGTCTCCCCTCAAGGGTAGTATGATAAAACAATCTAAACAATATGTCAGTTATGGCTAAGACATATCTTCATTTAGTCTCAAGAAACAACCTTGGGGGAGGAACAACTATAAAGAAGGAAGGATGCCCCAAATCGTAGTCACACTCTGCAGGCACTTTGTATGACTGTATGACTGTTGACCTTTTCTTCATGCTGGCTTAGTGACAAACTTATTAGATGCTATTTTGCTACCTGACACGATTTCTATTTGCAAATGCGCAGCGCATAACAACAAAAATGATTTTGTTTCAGTGGGAAATTGCAGAGCAGACGGAGCTGCGAAAACAGCTGCGGCACACCAGAAGGAGCTGGAGTGTACAATGTTATCTGAATGTAACCTTGATTTTTCTGACTCCTTACAGGGCATGCAGTCTTTTGCTTCTGAGGCAGAGAAGGTGGAGGGTGGAGGTTTTCCCAACATCAAAACAAGATGCAGCAGCAGTAGCAAAAGCACTGTTAACTGAAATAGTCCCGAGATGGGGAATTCCGAGAAAAATTAGTTCAGACAATGGAACACACTTTGTGAATGAAGCAATCAGACAGGTGGGAAGATTTTTGGGTATTGATATGAAACGCCACTGTGCCTATAAACCTTCAGTGGGCGGAGCTGTAGAACGTGAGAACGCAACAATATAAAACAAATTGGCAAAATGCTGTGAGGAAACTGGGCTCAATTGGGTAAAAGCCCTACCAATATTCCTGATGTTTATGAGGATGATAAAGGCCCAGATCAAATCTAAGCCCTTATGAGATAATGTTTGGGAAGCCTCCATTCATGGGTATGGAAGGGGTAAAACAGCGAGTGCCATCAACTGAATTGTGTGAACATAACATGTTGAACTATTGTAAAGAAATGTCTTGTCTGCTATCAAACATTTGTGTGCAGGTAAAAGCAGCTCAAGGAAAAGCAGCTGATACCCAATTGCATGACATCAAGCCAGGAGACTTTGTGGTGATAAAGGATCTGAGGAGAAAGAGCTGGAAAGCAAAGAGGTGGCTGGGTCCGTTCCAGGTGCTGCTGATAACGCATACAGCGGTGAAAGTAGCAGAGAGGGCAACGTGGGTCCATGCCAGCCATTGCAGGAAGGTTCCACCTAAAGAGCCAGGAGAAAGATCGGAGGAGACAACGATGACCATTATCCACACAAGCAAGGATAACCAAAGAGAAACCATTCTGAAGTAACCAGTGTGCAAGGACAGGCACGAGCGGAGCTTTGGTACAGAGTGGGGAAAAAACCAAAGCAATTTAATGATGACACAACAAGCGGAAGTTAAAGTGAAATGTAATAATTAAGTTGAGATATGTTTTTTTCTATTCTGAACATCTATATTGTTTCTTGTTTATACTGAGGTGACTGCGGGTCTGATTTTATGTCAGGAGTTCAATAAAAGTGTTTATTCATTTAGCCCGGCTTCAGATAAAGTCTTTTACTAGCTTGCTAAATTAGAAGGGATTATCCTAATAAAACAGCCTAAGCTTTCTTCTTTTAAAAACCTTATTTCACAAGTTTAAGAGGGTGATCATTTATATGAAAATCAGAGATGAAGAGTATAAGTGTGATGTAATAACTTAAACTTGCTTTATTATTATTATTTTGTTTATCAATGAATGATAAAAAGAGGGAAATTGTGGAAGAAATTTAATATGTTCTTTATGTTGGCATTTGATTATATTTAGAATCTTAGAAATATGATGAATTAAATAAGATTAATGTAGTGTCGATATATGTGCATGTCCTTGTTAATTTGACTAAGTTTATGACGGAGACAGAGGATCTCCACTCAAGGGTAGTATGATAAAACAATCTAAACAATATGTCAGTTATGGCTAAGACATATCTTCATTCAGTCTCAAGAAACAACCTTGGCGGAGAAACAACTATAAAGAAGGAAGGATGCCCCAAATCATAGTCACACTCTGCAGGCACTTTGTATGACTGTATGACTGTTGAACTTTTCTTGCAAGAAAATAAATAACCTTTAAAGACAATTGGTACATGTTTGTCTCTTATACACGTTACGCTATGAGTGTAAACCTCGATGTCGTCATTGGAGGCAGACCGGAACATCTCCCAGTCCGCGTGATCAAAACAGTCCTGTAGCGCAGAGTCTGATTGGTCCGACCAGCACTGGATCATTCTGAGGGCGGGTGCTTCTCGTTTCAGTTTCTGCCTGTAATTAGGCAGAAGCAGAACGGAAGAGTGGTCGGATTTGCCAAATGGTGGGCGGGGGAGGGATTTGTAGCCATCCCGGAAAGGAGAATAGCAATGATCCAAAAGCCGGTCCCCTCGTGTGTTGAAGCTGATATGTTGGTGGTATTTTGATGCTATTGTTTTAAAGTTGGCTTTGTTGAAGTCCCCGGCAACAATGGACGAGGCCTCAGGGTGCGCGGTTTCCTGCTGACTTATACTCCCATAAAGTTCCCTGAGAGCCCGGGCTGTGTCGGCATCTGGGGGGGATGTACACAGCTGTGATAATGACCGTTGTGAATTCCCTCGGTAGCCAGAATGGTCGACACAGAAACATGAAAAATTCCAGATCAGGAGAGCAGAAAGACTTGATAAAATGTACATTCCTCTGATCACACCATGATTTGTTGACCATAAAACATACACCTCCACCTCTGCTTTTACCTGAGAGGTCTTTCGCTCTGTCCGCTCGGTGCACGGAGAAACCCGTGGGTTCGATGGCTGAGTCTGGAATCTCCGCGGACATCCAGGTTTCCGTAAGACAGATAACGCAGCATTCTCTCGTCTCTCGTTGAAAAGAGATCCACGCTCTCAGCTCGCAGAGCTTGTTGTCCAGAGACTGAACATTTGCCAGTAGTATACTGGGTAGCGGGGGGCGATTTGCGCGACGTCTTACTCTGATGAGAACGCCGGCTCTTTTTCCTCTTTTCCTTCTGCGTTTCTGCGGCTGAGCTGCCCAGACAAAGGGCTCCGCTGGCGTGTTTGTAAACCGCAGGTCGGCATTGAGGAATTTGAAGTCCAGTTTTCGGTGTGTGATTGCCGAACCAATGTCCAAAAGCGTTTGTCTGTCGTACACAATAAGGCAGACAACATCCAAGACAAAAAAACACAAAACTGTAAACAAAACAAACAATAAACTGCAGTGTTTTGACGGAGCCTGCGACGCAGCAGCCATACTCGGCGCCATCTTGAGCGTTTGTCTTCAAGAGGTGTCTTCAATATTGAACCTTTTCACAATATTCTAATTTTATGAGATACTGATTTTGGGGTTTTCATTAGTTGTCAGTTATAATCATAAAAATGAAAAGGAATGAACACTTGAAATATATCAGTCTGTATGGAATGAATGCATACATTATACAAGTTTCACTTTTTGAATAGAATTACTGAAATAAATCAACTTTTTGATGATATTCTAATTATATGACCAGCACCTGTATGTGTATAACGTTGGTTTGACAATCAGATGGGAAAAAAATGTTGTGTTATACAATTACAAACATTCAGACTCTGACTTTTATTTTGATTTAAAAAATGTGTGCATGTGCCAACACAGAATGTCCCACAGAATGTCCTTGAGAAACACATTATATAATACAATAGTTACACTTATGGAAAGTTATTAAATACTTTTACTTCTACTTGAGTAATTATGATTTTAAAGTAATTGTACTTTTACTTGAGTTCAGTTTTTGGCTATTCTTCCCACCTCTGGATAACAATTAATGTATTTATCATGTAAATATATTTATATTCTATTTTCGGTGATAGAATTTAGTAAGTAAATTGTTGTGCTTGATCATGAAAATGTTCATTGCATGGGCCCCCCTGGGTCATCTGTACCCTTTGACCCCCCCGATGACGGGCCTGATATTATGTATTATACTATATATTTTATAGAATTATATACAAATATTTTACTTATCCACAAGGTCAGAATCTAAAGATATTTAAAACATTTAATTAACTGAGGAAAAATAAATCACTGTGACAACATGCCCCAATGGTGAAACATATGAGGGGTAAGTTGTCACAGTGGAAGATTGCTAATTTTCAAACATATTATTAGGGCCTAAATAAAACATTGTGGTGTTTTTCTTCAAAATATTACCCTTATTTAACACTTTACAGCATGTATTATTCTTGAAACTTATATTTAAAGAAAGGAGCATCAGCTCGAAGTCCACTGCTTTCTTAAAGGGATAGTCCACCCAAAAATGACAAGTCTCTCATCATTTACTCTCACTTTTGCAAGTGGTTAGTTTCATGCCAAAACAGGCGGGCCTCAAACACCATAGCCGATATTAGAATATTGGTGATATTATAGAGAGGTTTCAAACAGGTCGTGTATGAAAACATTCCCATATGTGTTAGTAAACGCAATGTCTCGTTCCCTTCGAGATGGGTACATTTCCTGAAGAAAATGTGAGTGGTGCTTGCCATGGCAAAACTCGTCAAATAGCATGTTATAACTTGTTGCTAAGCACTAAAATTATGGTCCTAGAATGTTGTTAGCATGTGTTTTTCATAATAGTAGCATGTAGGTGGCATGTATTATCACATAACTATGTGATGCTAGCATGTGTTAGCATGATGCTAGCACGTTATTAGCATGTTTTAGCACTTCGCTAGACAATGCTAGCATGTGTTAGCATGATTCTGGCACGTTTTTAGCATGATTTATCACTTCGCTAGGCGATGCTAGCATGTGTTAGCATGATGCTAGCATGTTTTTAGCATGTTTTAACACTATGCTTGGCGATGCTAGCACGTTTTTAGCACGATGCTAGCACATTTTTAACATGTTTTATCACTTCGCTAGGCGATGCTAGAATGTGTTAGCATGATGCTAACACATTTTTATCATGTTTTAGCACTTCGCTAGGCAATGCTAGCATGTGTTAACATGATGCTAGCATGTTTTTAGCACTTCACTAGGTGAAGCTAGCATGACACTTTTTCAAATGAGCCAAACAGGAAGTTTGTACAATGTACTAGTGCAGAAATATGTGATTTGTTACTTGGTTGCTAGGGTAACCCCATGTAGTTGCTAAGTAGTTACCAGGGTGATACTTTTCAAGGCTTCTTGGCATCCTGAGTGAAATTCATCAACCCGGAAGTCTCTACGCTTTTCTAGTGCAGAGATATGTGATTTGTTACTTGGTTGCTAGGGTAATCCCATCTGGTTGCTAGGCAGTTACCAGGGTGATTCTTAACAAGGCTTCTTTCCATCCTAAGTTCAATAAGTCAACCTGGAAGTCTTTACGACATTCTGATCCTGAGATACACATCTTTGTGATTTTGAATGGATGTCAATGGTGTTTTGTTGCTAGGGTGCTTTAAATAGTTTCTAGGGCATGGCTAAGTAGTTCCCATGATGATACTCGAAGAGTGATTACTTACCCAATTAAAACAAACCAACTTTCATTTCTCTAGGACATTCTGATCCGAAGATATCTTACTGTACTCTTACTGAAATCAATAAATCTGGTTACTAGGGTGCTCTAAATGGTTGCTAGGGAAAGGCTAGCCAATGAACAGAGTGATTCTTATTGGCTGCTTACTATCCTGACTCAAAAGAGCCAATCCCCAAGTTTCTATAATATTGTGTTCTGAAGATATCCATCTGAGCCATTTTGAATGGAAGTGTATGGGGGCTGTTGCTAGGGTGTTGTAAATGGTTGCTAGGGCGTGGCCACTTCATCTCCAAGGTGATAGTTAAAGACTGATTGGTAGCCTGAGTGAAATGGGCCCACCCCTGTGTCTCTATGACATTTTGATTGGGAGATATGATCCAACAAAATAAAGTGTCTTGTCATAGTAGGGAAAAAACAATTGCTTTGATGGGCGAGACCCTTGCCATAGTATGCCTGTGGGGCATATTTGGGCCCCTTTTAGCCCCCAGGGGTAAATCTTACCCACAAATTCATGTTATGCTCCACAACTGCTTGCTAGGCCGCATCAAATGAGTCCACCCACATGTCTTTATGAAATTCTGTTCCGGAGATATGATCCAGTGATTTGACATTTAAGATGATGTTTCCCGAGGAGATGCTCCACGAGACTTCATTCATATCAGGTGTGTCTCGTCACACACTGCCACCGTAATCTCAGCGCCCCTCCTCCTGCCCGCTCATGGCATGAACTCGGTCCACCCTTCTTAAATAGAGCATTACCGCCATCATAAAAGCTTCTTTAAGGTTAATTGTTAAAGTGATGTTTAAAGTATTACATTTGAAAATATTTCAGAAACGTGAGTTTATAGTGCCGATAGTGAACAGAGTCGAGATGAGCGTTTGATGTTTTTATGAAACAAACACACACAACTCTCACTTTACAAAACACACATGTTGCATCTACAGTTATGAACACACACACACACACACACACACACACACACCTCTCACTTTACAAAACACACATGATATGATATTAAAATGTGTCATCAATGACTTCATGCTTCATTCTATGAGTAGAAATCACACGAGATCACTCATCAAAGCTGTTTTAACCTCTTCATGATCATTTAAAGTAATAAATATGATCATGTGTAATTTGTCATGTTTACATACTGCATTTGTGGCGCTAATGTGCTAACATGCTAAACACGGTCATAATATACTCCAATTACACTCTGTTAATGTAATTTATGATGACACTGATGCTACTGTAAAGATGTGTGTATAAAAGAGTGTTAATGGCTGGAATACAGACAAAAGAATGATGATAACAGAGACATATCTCAGGCCAGATGTGTGAATGGATTTCAACTGCAGACGCACATGAGTGAAGCAGCACATCAAACAACAGTATGAATGAACATTTAAGAGTATTTGAGCAGATTTGATTCCTCTTTTATCAAGTGTTGAAACTTTGCTTCTTGCAGAACAATCTGGAATAATGTTAAACATTGTAACAGTCCCCTCTTTGCAAGCTGAACATGTTCAGAGCATTAAATCTTTGTGACACCTGCGCTAAAAACAATCTAGACGCAGAGCAACGAATGAAACTGAATGCAGGTGTCTCGATGTGCGTTTTTAGACCTGAAGTTCTTTTTTAAATGTTTGTGGTCTTGAATTAAGTGTATCACACTCTGAATAAACACAAACTAGAACTTTAATATATTGACTCACTTGCACACATATAATACGTGCTCTCTCAGTAACATCATGACATGAACTGCTGCACTCTGAACTGCTGCACGTCATACTGACAGGTGTATCAACCAATGAAATAAAGCATACATTGTCTCTGACAGATGATTGGCTATCGACTAAAATCATCATATTATTTCAGAATATTACACTTTTTAACTTGACACTGTGTATAAAAATGTGCCGGTCCAGCGGGAGATGCTGAAGAAACAGTGAAAAGCCGTGCAGCAGTCAAGGATTTTCATCTAGCATATTTTTACATAGAAAAACCATGTAAAAACAGAGCAGACGGACACAAAAACATTCCTAACTCTAACTCATTCCTTCACCTGTATCTGTGAGTGAGAGTGCATGGGTGAAACAAATCTGGAGAGCGCTGACAACAGTGTATTCATGTGTGTACACAGAACAACATGTCACAACATCAACATCAAGAAACACAAATGAACTGCAAAAACTAAGAATCAGAGTAAACATTTCCAAAACAATTGCAATTTCAAGCTTTCTAAAGTATTTTTTTTTATGTTTGCAAATATGTGTGTGTGTGTTTACATGTGTGTGTGTGTGTTTACATGTCTGTGTGTGTGTCTATGTGTGTGTGTTTACATGTCTGTGTGTGTGTTTGTGTGTGAGTGTGTGTGTGTATGTGTTTGTGTGTGAGTGGGTGTGTATATTTTACATTGAGGATGTTTTAGAGTCTCACCCTGTAATTGTTGTCTTTTTTTTTTTGGCACTGTTGCTGACTTATTGACTATATGTCAGCATCTCTTTCCCATTCATTTAAACGGTCGGTCAATTTTGACAGTGAATACCAAAGGTGACCTTGTTTTTATGACTACTTGAATTTAGCCCAATTAGATTTTGATATGTTCAAATGGAGGAAAAGTCACCAAGTCTCCTACTGATCAGATAAAAAAAACATCCTGTAAACTTCCATAACCTCCATTCCCTGATGGAGGGAATGAGACGTTGTTTCGATGTTGTGACACTAGGAGTCACTCTTGAGAGCCTGACACACCTCTGATCTTTGATAAAAGGCCAATGGGAAATGGCGAGTGGTATTTACATGCCACTCCCCTGGACATACGGGTATAAAGGAGGGGACATGCATACCGCTCATTCAGGTTTTGTGCTGAGGAGCCGAGAACCCATCAGGGAACGGAGGTTACGGAAGTAACCAGGACATTCCCTATTTGTCACTCACTCGATGCTGTGTCAATGTAGTGACACTAGGGGTCCTCTACAAAAACAGCAAAACTAACTGAACTGTGTTACGTGGATCGGCGGTGCGAGATGGATAGACTACTGCGTGCCGCATAGCCAGCGCACCGGGCTGGCACGTAACCTCCCCTGACACTAGTATGAGTGTCGAACAGCCCTTTGCGGACGAGTCGACTGCACAAAGGATAGGGACAGGCTAGCCCAGTCTTGCCTCTTCCCTCTTTTTTTCTTTTTCTCCCCAGGAAAATATAGAGATTGTTAACCGACTGGGACACCAGTGTCCACGTCGGGGGAGTGTCACTCCCAAGGGGAAGACATTGCAGAGACCACACCCCGCCAAAAGGGGGGGGGGGGGTATTTCAAGTGGTGACACGTGAAGGAAGTTTCTCCGCAAACTCGCTTGACACAGGGCTAAGTCAACCAGGGAACACATTTGTGAACACTACTGGGAATCAACAGCACACATCTTCAGTTCAAGGGAGGTGAAAGGTGCTATGTGCAAGCGATATACCCAGTCGGATGACCCGGACTTACCTGTTCATTCCTGCTAAGACAGGGGACAAAACCGGCTCAACCCGAAGATTGTAGAATCTCACAAAGGTGTTGGGTGCAGCCCAGCCCGCTGCTCAGCAAATATCTGTTAGAGAAGCACCACTGGTCAGAGCCCAGGAGGCCGCCACACTCCTGGTGGAATGGGCTCATAGCCCTGCAGGGGGCGGCATGTGCTGAGCTTGGTAAGCACCATAGGACCTGGCTGTCAGGGACAACGTAAGCCTACAGGCCCTGGACGGGAGCTTTGGGCTCCTGCACCAGGTGGCTGTGCTCTGAGGGCCCAGATACCAAACATCGAGCCGCGAGGGTTCAGGGGAGAGTGGAGGGTTCCACTCTAGCCTGACACTCGTGGCGGCCGAGAAAGCATGTCCATCATTTCAGCATCCGCCTGTGACTGGGTGACCTCGCCTGAGGGGGGAAGCCCAGCGGAGGTTACCGTGTCAGACTGGACGAGTCTGCTCTCTGAAACTGTGCTCGAGAGCTCATCGCCTTCGCGGGCAACGAACAAGAGGTCGAACTCACTCTGGGACGAGCCGGAGCAAACCAGCGTGCCGGGGAATGGGAGGTCCTTGGGGATTTACCTGGCGGAGGTGGTCCTATTGTGGTCCCCGAATCACCCAATGTGCTCGCCGCGCACAATGTTGTCATGGATATGCATCCATGAAAGATGTTTCAGCATGGGCAGTGCCCAGGAACGAAAGACAACGATTGTGGCCATCTGAAGACGAGAGATATCGACCGCATCCAGGAATAACACACAATCGGAAGGGCATCTTAAAAAGACATTCCGATGTGTGACCTTAGAATATACTCTAAATGATCTGCCAAAGCACCCAGGGGGACCCCTAGTGTCACTACATTGACACAACTTCGAGTGAGAGACAGATAGGAAATATTTTTAATGAATTAAAAAAATATATATAATATATATATATAAATTATATATCTTGTTCACTACACTTCAAATCATGAACATAAATCAACAATTTATGTATGAATTATGAGTTACCTGGTCTTTGTTGAGAGTAGCTGTTAGATATCAGCACTGAAAGTAAAAAAAGAAGCATTTCCATTAATTCAACACAACACAATTCAATACAGATGCTGCACTACAATTATCTGATGGACCCAGTTGTAAAATTTCCATCATGGTGTAACTTTATCAGTCATGTTAGTTTAAATGTCCCTGATATGTAGTATAGCCTATTTGATTTTCTTGATATATTCAACATTTTCAGTTGGCAGTGCACGTGTCTGTTGAAATAGCTGCTCTATTCAATAATTCACAGTTTTTAAAAGTGTACTTAAATAACAGAATTTCTAGATGCAATGCAATCTGGTGATCTTTTTACACACAGACATACAGGGCGAGCAAGCGACAGATGGGACGTTCTTGAACGATTCGTTCATTTTGAACAAAACTTTTATATGACTGAAAGAATGAGTAGTCTCAGAGAGGGATTCATTCATTTGAGGCAGGACAGCCACATATAATCTGTACAGATAACACAAATGATTGGTTCATGTCCAGAGTCTGTGTTCTACGGAGCCCAAGATAGTGGGCAAAACATTCAATGGGTGGGGAGAAACATTAGCCAGTGTTTCCCCTAACATTATATTAGGGGGGCGCCCCGCTCCCCCCAACGGCACCCTCCGCCCCCCCTTGAAGGTAAAGTTAATTATATTTTCTATATAGCGCCAGATCACAACAGAAGTAATTTAAGGTTACCTTTCCAATAGAACAGGTCTATACCTTGTTCTTTTATTAAACAAACTAAATAGCCCTTAAGTTATTTATCTTATTTACATGACGGCATGTCATTTCTGTCTCTACATGGTCGCACGTTTACTATTCTCCTCAGGGGCGAGTTCTGCCCCTATGCGCACACACACACATTCGCGCGCACACAGGTGAGCATAGGGGTAATTGATTCCAGATTTTCTGGTACGGAGGTATGCATAATTACAAACTAGAGTCACTATGACTGTTATCTATTTCTAATGAGATAAGCTACAAGCTACGTGTAGGATAAATACAAAGATTCTACGACAGCTCTCTGGCATGGTGTAATGCCACGGACACACTAGACTTTGAGACTACGGTCGTGATATGACGTCACATTAATTCAACATATAACAAATAGTAATACACTCAAAATGTAAAAAAATATACAATCTACTCGACTTTACTGCAAAAATATAATTTTTATAGGGATTAGACACTCACAAGTGAGTGATTTCGGACACAGTAACAGAGTCGACACCAAGAGTCGATTTCTGTGATGGAGTCGACCCCGAGTCTGGGGCTATTCAGAGTCGAGAAATCGACTCTTTGGAGTCGACTCCCCATCACACACTCCCACCAGCGGACAGAAAGCGTGCGTCGGAAAAGAAGACAATAATATCTGTGTTTTTTAAACGCTCCGAGGGTGGTGAAGATGGCAACACTCGCTCTCCTGTAAGTAGCACCCGGAGTAGCGCTATTGCTCCGAGTCCAAGTACAGAAAAGAGCCCAAGTGATGCACGCCCTTTCCCTGACAAGCAGCAAAAGTCCAGTCACTAGTGATGGGTCGTTTGCGAACGAGTCGGCTCTAAGAGCTGACTCTTGTAGGTGGACGTCCACACTGAGACAGCGTTTTTCTCCACGAAAACGCTTTTTTTTTTTTTTTGAACACTTACTCAAAAGTGGATACATTTAAAGGGTTACTTCAGGATTTAGCATTAAGCTTTGTATCAGTAGAAAACCAGTAGTATTTTCGAATTACCGAGCCACCCCTCATATCCCCCTGAGACGAGAGATTTATGTATTTTTAGTCTGGAAAAAATCCTCAGATGATGCAAAAATCATCATTTTGTGTCATCTGAGGATTTTTGTGCCAGAGGCTTAAAACTACAGCCAGTATTAGTAGCTAGTGCCACGTATTTTCACCACGCCCATATGGGGCGGGATCTCACTCACAGAATGTGAAGATAGTGTCAGGCATCTTTCTGTAGAAGCTAAGAAAACAGGCTCTTGCTCTGTGTAGAAAGTTTGTATACAATTAGGTTAATCACGATGGCGGAAGGTAGTTTTGAAGTTGAAATGGCAGAAGGGGATTTTGAAGCTCTGTTGCGAGAATCTGATGCTCACGGCTACCTGTACGAGCCGCAATACAGCGATGAACAGTTGCGGGAGATGGAGGAACAAGAGGCAGCCGGAGCAGTTGCTGTAGCAGGGGAGCAAAACCTGCTTGGCGGTCAGGAGGAAGAGCCCGGCCAGACTTGAGTTGGGGCGGACTGGTGGTGTCAGTGCTCTCGCTGTGCTCCTATGGAAACAGATAGAGAGTCCTATTGCTGTCGCGAATTTCAGCGATGCCATTTTCTTCTGGACGAGATCGCTGAATCCGCTGATGAAACTGCACCGATAACTTCAGCATGTATAACTGAGCACCCAAGTTTTGTATCACACATGGACAGGGGAGTCCTGGAAACTTATTTTAGGATCCCGAAGATAAATTGGAAACGCCAGCCAAAGCCCGCAGGGACAAACGGACGGCTTAGTGTAAAGTGAGTATTTTGTTTGTTTTTCTTTTTGTTACCAAGACATCATGTACAGAGTTTGGACACCCGGAATTATAATGTTCTTCCCGCGTAGTCAGTCAATTTATCAACTAACTCATGATTTATAGGGTCACGATGTATCAAAGCAAGCCTAGTTGTATCAAATTTTCAGATACTGCCGCCTGTAACCGGTAGGCGTGGTTTGGGAGTGGCCTCATAAGGGCAGCAAAGGAAGTGCATTCTGGGAGTTGTTGTCAATCAGCCACATGAGTAAAAAATACATTTTCTGCCTTTTCTCAGTCTAGAATGCTTCAAATTCAAAAATAATTTCACATTTATACTACATAAATGACCAATTTTAAATACACATTCATCTTCCCAGAGGTGAAGTATCCCTTTAAACGCCCAGTTCGCGTTGTATAGACCCCTTCAATGTTTGTAAACATTCGAATGCTAGGTTGGGTGCGCGCGCAGCATGGGGTCAGAAAAATGGCGCGGATAATAGACCGGCATATTATTGTGTCAAGTTATGCACTGTCTTTGCCACCACAGGAACGGGAACAGTACCATAACAAACTTGTTTTAGTTAATGGCAATTGTCTGCCTGATCCCAAGCTCATAACAGAATGGGTAGACAACGTCAGCAAGTGGCCAGATATTCAATGGCCCGTCATATACAGCTATCTGGTGGACAAGCCTAGTGTTTACACGCGAGAAAAACTAAGAGCCTACAAATCGCTAGACGCGTATAATTACGTAGTCTGTGGGCATGTCCAGACGGTATTATATAGCGATATAGGCGATGACTTTTGTGTGTTAAAAGCGGAGGTTTTACCGAGCCAGCGCCAAGGAAAAAATGCCTCTATGTACCAAGCGGGAAGGCTACATCCATACTGCGAATTGCACCTGCATGACTGATTTCCTTGACTTGATGGTTTTATTTCCCTAGAAAACTGTCACGACTACTAATCACTTATACCCTGCATCCGTCACCTTTCCTCTAGGGTAGCTACAACTAAACGTGTGTCTGTCAATTCCATAGACAGTATCAGTGTTGCCAGATTAGAAATGTCGAAGTATCGTACAAAACCTCAAAATTATCGTTTTTTAAAAAAAATTATCGTACACAAACCAAACGCATAAAATAGTTATTTTCCAACAATTTTATTTTCAAATAATTTTACAGCCAATTTGAACAAGCTGTATTATACGCTCACATTAACTGGAGGAAGTCTGAATAACTTTTTTTTTCCAAAGTGCAAATGATATGCCGAAAAAAAGTGCACAATTAACACAAAAAAGATTCAAATTCGATCTCTAAGTCGCTGTCATCATCGGATGCCACATCCACTTGTGCTCTGTGTGTGTGTGTGTGTGTGCATACGTGCTTGCGTGCAGGCAGCCGAGCCTGCGAAATGATTCGGGGTCCGAGAGAGAAGCGGTAGGATGTGTGTTTGGACGAACGACAGACAATTCTGAAATTATCGTACATTATGGGATTTTTTTTTCATTATTGATCGTACATCGTACAAAATTATCGTACAAATACGATAATTATCGTACATCTGGCAATACTGGACAGTATATAAGAGGTACTTTCACCAGTTAGCGCGGAGATGCGTGGAAATCGCGTCAGTGCGTGATGAGGTCAAAAAAAAAAAAAAAAAGACAGCACACGGTCAGAACAGGAAAAAAATCATAGTAGGCGTGTTAGACCTGCGTGAAGTTGGCCCCCCACCCAACGCAAAACGTCGGCAAAATAGTCTCAATCGTTTGTGCTTCGTTTGTGCTGGTTTGTGCTGTAAAAATTTTCGTTTGTGCTGCTTCGGTTTTTTAGATATTAAAAGAATATTTATAGGTCAATCTGAGGTCAGTCAGCCCCCCACATGCTCCAAATTCACCCAAAATAGTCTCGTTCGTTTGTGCTTCGTTTGTGCTGGTTTGTGCCGGTAAAAGTTTCGTTTGTGCTGCTTCGGATTTTTTTATATTAGACATTGAATTATTGGCGATGACGTCACCAGCCCCCCCACATGCTCCAAATTCACCCAAAATAGTCTCGTTCGTTTGTGCTTCGTTTGTGCTGGTTTGTGCCGGTAAAAGTTTCGTTTGTGCTGCTTCGGATTTTTTTATATTAGACATTGAATTATTGGCGATGACGTCACCAGCCCCCCCACATGCTCCAAATTCACCCAAAATAGTCTCGTTCGTTTGTGCTTCGTTTGTGCTGGTTTGTGCTGTAAAAAATTTCGTTTGTGCTGCTTCGGTTTTTTAGATATTAAAAGAATATTTATAGGTCAATCTGAGGTCAGTCAGCCCCCCACATGCTCCAAATTCACCCAAAATAGTCTCGTTCGTTTGTGCTTCGTTTGTGCTGGTTTGTGCCGGTAAAAGTTTCGTTTGTGCTGCTTCGGATTTTTTAATATTAGACATTGAATTATTGGTGATGACGTCACGCAGCCCCCCACATGCTCCAAATTCTCCCCAAATAGTCTCGTTCGTTTGTGCTTCGTTTGTGCTGGTTTGTGCTGTAAAAATTTTCGTTTGTGCTGCTTCGGTTTTTAAAATATTAGACATTGAATTATTGGTGATGACGTCACGCAGCCCCCCACATGCTCCAAATTCTCCCCAAATAGTCTCGTTCGTTTGTGCTTCGTTTGTGCTGGTTTGTGCCGGTAAAAGTTTCGTTTGTGCTGCTTCGGATTTTTTAATATTAGACATTGAATTATTGGTGATGACGTCACGCAGCCCCCCACATGCTCCAAATTCATCCAAAATAGTCTCGTTCGTTTGTGCTTCGTTTGTGCTGGTTTGTGCCGGTAAAAGTTTCGTTTGTGCTGCTTCAGATTTTTTAATATTAGACATTGAATTATTGGTGATGACGTCACGCAGCCCCCCACATGCTCCAAATTCTCCCCAAATAGTCTCGTTCGTTTGTGCTTCGTTTGTGCTGGTTTGTGCTGTAAAAATTTTTGTTTGTGCTGCTTCGGTTTTTAAAATATTAGACATTGAATTATTGGTGATGACGTCACGCAGCCCCCCACATGCTCCAAATTCTCCCCAAATAGTCTCGTTCGTTTGTGCTTCGTTTGTGCTGGTTTGTGCTGTAAAAATTTTCGTTTGTGCTGCTTCGGTTTTTAAAATATTAGACACTGAATTACAGGCGAATTATAAATGTTTTTATTTATTGAATACAATACTGACATAATAAAATAGATCACTTAATGGTCACAAAAATATTGAATTGAATACATTGTGCATCTTGGGTTCAACATTACCATATTGTCCCAAATATAAGATACATTATCATTACTATATTATCCTTAGTCAGACCATTACTGTAATGAAAACAAGTTTATACTGAACATGACATTTTAAGTCAGGATTATTTAAGTGGGTAATTATGTTTTGCTTATACCCAATGTCCAAGAAACCAGCAGTTGACAGAGTTTCCATTTTCACAGAACACCATTTTGGTGTTCATCAAAAAATAAGACCAAAATCCTAATCAAAATCCTAACTACTCCTAATCAGAGCATCTGGACAGAGCTTAGTAAGCAGCTAGAAAACAAGATCACTGCAAAGGCTCTATACACTTTTGTTAAATTAAATAGACACAACATCTGGACTGCTTTAGGGTTTACTCATGAAACAAATGGCAGTATTGATGACACTGATTTTGAGCCAGGGTCCCTTTTATCCAGACCAAAATATTGCGGGACTTTTGATCTTGAAGTTCCATTTCAGGAATGGAGTGAATTCATGCCTGAAATGGTTAAATACAACAAGTTCTCTAAAACATCAAAAAGGGAATACACAATTTTGAAGCCTGGCATCTGGACACATGTGATAAATAATCTGATATAGCAAGAAGTGAAATGCCCCTGCACATTTGCCTTTAAAAGAGCCAAGGTGTTAGAGGAAACAAAGGATCCAAGTGTAAAGTTCTGGCAATAGTCTTTAATAAAGGAAAATCACAGGCAGTCTGTCGAGCAGAACCAGAATAACTCAAAAGACGGTGTATCTTAACGGAGGTCAGCAAAACATAAAAGACTCCTGTGTGGGAAATAATATGCAGAGTTGGTAATTCACCAGGCAGCAACACAGTCCTTGTAAGTGGCCACAGAAACGCAGGGAGAAGACTGTAGATGTCCACCGGCAGCAGGTTGACAGGGCAGAGAGAGCACACAAGACAAGCACGACTCCTCTAGACTAGACAAGATAATACAAGGTAAATCCTCATGGAGACAACATAACACACAGGCATAACACACGTACGAACGAAATAGTCCGACAAAGAACAAGGGGAACAAACGCTAGAAGTAGAGAGAGAGTAATGAGAATAAAGTGAGAAGAGGTGTAACCGAGAAGCAGCGCGAACACTAATTGTAAAGAGGAACAGGTGGGAAAATAGACAGGCAGGGCCAAAGCGAGAGAGAAATAAAACAAACCCAGCTCATGACACAAGGTCAATCCATCAGCCACAGAGAAATACATAGAAATCAGAGGCAACTGTAAGGAATGTCGTGGCCACATTCACAGAAAATGTGACAGAGAGCCTGAAATGAACAGCCCAACAGTGCTCAAGTGTTTAATTAAAAACACTGATGACTCCCTGCACACTGGCTGTTCCAAGCGTGCGATGTCGGGTAACTTGCGTGTGCAGATAGCCAAAGAACTGTGTGAGGGTAGAATGGATCCCCATGTATGGAGGGCTTCAGAGGCAACAAAGCTGATGGATTTTGGAGATCCTGAGCCAAGTCATCTGCCTAATTTGGCCACCCTGCACAAAGCAAAGCAAGAGAGAAATGATTTAGAATTAGGCGACAAGGTTCCCATTGTTTCACTGCAGATGTTAAAATACAGTGCACCGCACAGTGGTCGCATTAAAGACATTGGACTGGACAAGTTTTTCTGTCACTATTGGGGTCAAACACAAATGTATATGTACAAGTAATTCTCAAAGACATCTACTAACCCCACTGTGAGTTTTGATGCAACTGGCTCAGTAGTGAGGAAACTACAGAGACCAAATGGCAAGTCTGGCCATATATTCTTATATCAGGGCATTCTGGCAGGGGATGAGTGCTCAAGTGTCCCAGAGGTGCAAATGCTGTCAGAGAGACACAATGTTAATGCAATAACACATTGGCTGACAGAATGGATATATGCAAGTGCACCAACTCCAAAAGAGTTTGTGAGTGACTTTTCTCTGGCTTTGCTGGGAGCTCTGGTCAAGGCTTTTACTCTTCATCCTCCTCACTCCTCTTACTCGGTAATCAGTCAGCAAAAGTACCACCTTGTTTGATCTGCCAGTGGGACTGCTTGAAGAAAAGGGCAATGACAGTTCTGGACCCCCCCCCCCCCCCCCCAAATATCAGAAAGGTGCAAGAAATACCTGAAAGCCAGAATTGCAGAAGAGAGTGTCATCATTCCAGATGTTGAGGATGAGGACCTGGAAGTGTATCCATGTGACCAAACACAGACAGACCTAGGACAGTGGGTAACAGACATATGTGAGGAGAACAGGTCACTTGCCGTAGGTAATGGGGATCATGATAATATGCACTTCCTCCCTGAGATTATTCCCAATATAATCTGGCTTGCAAGTTACATACCACTCTGGACAGGGGTAATGATCCCTCACTTTCGAAGCACCAACATCACCGCAAGTTCAGCCAATGTTGAAGCAGAGTTCAAAAACATCAAAGTGGCCTTTTCCAAGCATGAAAACTTGCCTATTCTGGTGGATAGATTCATTGCAACATGCCAATTTGTTCTGCAAAACAAAAAGGTGAGGAAAAAAATGAAGAGGATGCAGCTGTTGCAACAGTGATCATCACAGGAGCCAATCCACTACCCAACACAACTTGCAGTGTAGATGGAAAACCATAAATGGATGCTTCCTGTTCTGGGACATATGAAGACGCTGTTGAAAACTGGAGAGACCTAGCGGTTCCACCCATAAGAGGAAGAGGAATTCATACCTCTCTTCTTGTCCTGAATGGCTCCATGCAGATCCATCTGTGAGGGGAACATGCATGCGTTTCCTTAACAAAACAGTGCTCATCACAGTATTGTGGTCTCAGCACACAAGTCACCCAGGAAGTTCCATTTGGTTGTACTTCTGTTGCTGTACTGCAGGCTTCTGGCATGGCTCATTTCAGGCCACAGTGGAAGAAGGCCTTACCCTTCTGGAGTCCCCCTGCCTCAGGCCAATACAAAGTCTGTCACAGTGTCCCTCTGCATTCAAGACAGATACCTCAGGAAAAGTGCTCAGTTACAGTCTGGGATAACTTCTGACCTGGTGTCTGATTGACACTGACCTGGGAAGCAACTCCACAGAATTTCCTTTGTGTCAATATCCCTCCAATCTGATGCTCCAATGAGAGAGATTTGCTTTAAGGACAATCATTGCTTCCAAAAGAGCCTTAACTCAGGATGCTCTTGGACATTATGTGGCCTACTGCAGGAGGTCTCCATGTGTCTGGGAGATGTATGACAACCTGAGAAGTGGAGTGACACAGTAATTCAACAGTAATTCACACAGTAATTCAATTTCAAAAGTAAAATCATTTTGGCTACTTAATTCATTGAGTCACGAGTTTCCACACACACACACACACACACACACACACACACACACACACACACACACACACACACATATATATATATATATATATATATAGTCAAAAGTTTGAAAACATTCAGATTTTTTTGTTTCTGAAAGAAGTGTCTTCTGCTCACCAAGGCTGCATTTATTTGATTTAAAATTCAGTAAAACACTAATGTGTGAAATATGATTCCAATGTAAAACAGTTTGTTTTCTATCTGAATATGTTATTTGCCTTTAATTTATTCCTGTGATCAAAGCTGAATTTTCAGCATCATTACTTCAGTGTCACATGATCTTTCAGAAATCATTCTAATATGCTGCTCAAGAAAAATTCATTATTATCAGTTGAAAACAGTTGTGCTAATATATATATATATATATATATATATATATATATATATATATATATATATATATATATATAAAATACTTTTATTCAGCAAGGACAAATTAAATGGATCAAAAGAGAAAGTAAGACATTTATATCGGTAAAAAGATTTCTATTTCAAATAAATGCTGTTCTTTTTACCTTTCTATTCATCAAAGTTTCCACAAAAATATTAAGCATGCAAACATTTTTTTAAACATTGATAAAAAAAATAAGAACCATTCTTAATTATTGAGCATCAATAATAATGATAATAGCTCAAAATCAAACTTTTTCTATGATTTCTGAAGGATCATGTGACATTGAAGACTGGATGTTTTTTTTTTATAATGCCAATCATATTGTATCCAACACATATAAACCTGAGCATATATAGACTAAAACAAGAACGAAATTAAAAACACAAACAAATCATTGAAGACTGGAGTAATGATGCTGAAAATTCAGCTTTGACATCACAGATATAAAATTACATTTTAAATTACATTAAAACTAAAGCTTTAATGTGTATTGTTTCACAATATTACTGTTTTACTTTATTTTTTATCAAATAAATACAGCCTTGGTGAGATTACGAGACGTCTTTCAAAAACATTTAAAAACCGCAATGTTTCCAAACTTTTGACCTGTACTGCACACACACGCACAGCCAATGTGTGTATAAACATAGAGCTACAGCAAACAGATTAAGGTGCCTATATTTATGACAATGTTAATATTACTATTGTTATTCACAGAACTACATAGTTGTTGTTGTACAAGTTACCACTTACCTTGGAGTTTGTGTTACATTCCACTCATCCTGTGATCCGTCCCGTTACAAGTTGAAAACGAACAGTGGATCGGTAACAGTTAAGTGAATTCAACTATTTATGGGATTTGGTTTGCCATTTGGATTTTACCTTCTTTCTTGAACTGTGTTGTTAAAAAAACTGTGTTGTTTTACTGGCACAAACCAGCACAAACGAAGCACAAACGATTGAGACTATTTTGGGTGAATTTGGAGCATGTGGGGGGGCTGGTGACGTCATCGCCAATAATTCAATGTCTAATATTAAAAAATCCGAAGCAGCACAAACGAAACTTTTTCCGGCACAAACCAGCACAAACGAAGCACAAACGAACGAGACTATTTTGGGTGAATTTGGAGCATGTGGGGGGCTGACTGACCTCAGATTGACCTATAAATATTCTTTTAATATCTAAAAAACCGAAGCAGCACAAACGAAAATTTTTACAGTACAAACCAGCACAAACGAAGCACAAACGAACGAGACTATTTTGCCGACGTTTTGCGTTGGGTGGGGGGCCAACTTCACGCAGGTGCATGTTAGTAGTATTTAGTTTGTAGCTATGTCTTACCTGCAGACCCGTTTGCTGAGAGCAAGTGTTAATTTCAAGACCCACTCATGAAGCATAATGGTTCAACATGTAAATATGTTATTTAATTTCAGGCTTGGGTCATGCTGCAGTCATGCAGCTGCATTTTTATTCAAAATCGAAATCTGTGTTAGAATGGGATGGACAGAGAAACCAGCAGTCACTTCTGGAGAGTGCAAGTGGAAAGACTTAAGCAGGAAAGAAGTTGAACCAGCCCCATTAAAGAAAATCAGCTTCCACAAACCAAAGAGGACAGGCAGGCTAGATAGGCAGCTTCCAGAAACGGTCAGGAGTAGATCTAGTGCCACCTCCAGAGCCACAGGCATGACATAGTTGACAGAGCATAGATAAGATTCCTTTTGCCAAAAGTTCATTTTGTTTATTTTCATTACTCCTCCCAAGTTTTTTTTACATTCTACAGCCATCTTACACTGTAATGCATAATTGCATGCCATGCTGTATGGTGTTATGGTAGTTTGATTGTGTAAATCCCAACATTCTGGAAGAGGATCTAGATCAGTGTTTCTCAACCTCTCCTGCAGGGACCCCCTGACAGGCCATGTTTCTGTTTTAACCCTGAAAAGGCACACCTGATTCAATTCATTAAAGGCTTAATGAGTAGTTATTAGAGTAGGAATTAGTCAATTAGTCAACTACTCATTAAGCCTTTAATTAATTGAATCAGGTGTGCCATTTCAGGGTTAAAACAGACACATGGCCTGTTCAGGGGGGTCCCTGCAGGAGAGGTTGAGAAACACTGATCTAGATTGTGCACTAACCATTTAAAATTATATATTATTATACAAATTGAGGGAGAGATAGATACACAAATAAATTGTTGTTGAAATGTGACAATACTGTTGTAGTGTCCTATAGTGTTATGATTGTGTAGTTCTCCTTTCACAGTGTTGAAATTAAAATTTGGATTTCTGTAATTCATTCCTAAGTTCTTTATTCTCACTGCGTAATTTAAAACAGTCCTGCTGCAGGTTGATGTAGTCTTCCTGAAGTTGATGATGTTTAAATCAAAGATCGTCATGTTCCTATCTCGACACTGGGTGGTCCCCTTCAGCTTCCTCCTCATCTTGAACAGAAAACAAACAGGCATACAGAAGTTCAGTGAAAAATTATGACAACTTTGGAAGGTGTAGCTTGTGGGACCACAGGGCTGGTGTATTAGACTGCATTAGTTTTAGCTTTACGTTAAAACGATTATTCATACCATTGCAATGATCAATGGTACAGTCTTGTTCCATCTCAGCCATAGAAGAAGCAGGTTGCATGTCAGGGCGCTCATCTCTCTTCCTTTTCCTCTGATACCTAAAGGAAAAAAAAAAGGAACAATTAGTGCTGTGTGAAACTATTTAATCATTGTCTAGTTAAACTAGGCCTGCACAATATTGAATTACATTTAAATTTAATTAATAAAAATTTACATGAACAAGGAATTAAAATGCTGTAATTGTAATCTTTTTAATTAGATATTACAGTATCCTTGAGGCATGCATATGCACTGACAAACATCAGACCAATATGACATTTGGATAAGGATTAGACTAGGTGGTCTAGACTACTCCGCCAGTTTTCTGGATGTTGCAAGAGAGAAACAGACAAACCTTATAGATAAGATACTTTTTTATTCGTACCTTTCCATTTTTGTCTTAGGTGTCTGGCTTTGTTTTTTGTACACAAACAAGGAGGGCACAAAGTCAGGACTACTGGAGTCAAGTGATGCCTCTCCTACAAAAAATTGAATTGCACACATTGATTACAACGCAATCTACTGTTGTCATAGTGAAAGCGCTAATGTAAAGCTAGTCTGCGAAGTGTGTAAGTTAGCATGACACAGGTCACAATTAATGCCAGATATCAAATTTCATATAACTATTAAATCAGTCTACAGTTTACAGAAAACAGTCGTTTACTTACTATGGCTAGAGTTGAGCCATGGTAAGTAACAGTTAAACAAATGTTGTCACAAAGTTGCCGCTAGCCTGCGGCTAACTGCTAGCTAGCAGCTGGCTGCTCTGAAACATGACAAAAGTCCATGACATTTAAAAAAAAAAAAAAAAAAACTATTAACCAGCATATCTTAACATTATATGCTAGTGTACAGAAAACTGTTAATGCAATCCAGGCTTTCGAGTTTATTCTAATAGAAAGGGATGATAAAGGATGACTTTACCTGATATGAAGTGAGCACTACAAACACGAGCCTCTTGGATCGAAGCATTGTCCCAGTCTGCCCGTTTAATTGCTTGCAGCCACAGATGTCGTCTATTTTTTTTTTGAAAAGGATGAGATCCTGCAGGAATCCTGAAAAACTTGACTCCACAACTGGTGCGATTTGCACAGTCCACGACACAACAAGTAGGCATTTTGACCAGAAATTATCTGGTTAACACACGATGGAATGGAACGTTCTGACCCCGACATGCGCACTACGCACTTCGAATTTTCCTGTGACGTCAACCGTGAAGGGGTCTGTGGACTGTGAATGCGGATATTTCTGAAAACAATAGGTGTGTTCGACATCGGCTGCGGCTGGATGCATCCGATCGGCGAGAGTTGCCGCGTGCAGGCGGGGAGGAGCTGCAAACGGAGATATGAAGCCGGACACGTTGTGGCTCCGTAGTTTGCTGCAATTACGGGGGGCGCGACAAGATGGCGGAGAGAGCAGACGCACTGTGAATAGCTCAGAGTAGGAAACCCTTACAAATAAACAGAATAGACTTTTAATTCAACAAAACCCTGATTTATAATCTGTCATCCTGTAGGGTATTTATCAAAAACATCAGAAACGTGTAAATAACCCTGTGCACCTCCTGGAGAACGATAGATCACAACATGGCTAGTACAAAAGCTAGTGCTAAATTGAAGGCTCTCCAAGCACACGACTACTGTGGTCCAGAAAGTATGGAAACTAATACTAGAGGAACCAAAAATGCTTTAATGTCTCCTTCCAAACCACCAGCAACACAGAAAAAGCCAAGATCAGACGACATCGTGGCTGCTGGAGCCCATGCTGAAGACACTTCTAACACAGCGATCCTGGCTGCTATTGGCACTCTTCAAAACATGATGCAGGACTTCAAAACGGAGCTAAAGCAGAACACGGTGACTATAGCCAACATTGCGAAAGCAGTAGAATTTAACTCTGCCGAATCAAAGAGTGTAAAGAACAGTACCAAAAACTGCATGTCGAGGTCAAACAACTCACAGAGAAGAACACAGAGCTAAGTTAAAGAGTTGCAGAGTTGGAGCGTTATAAAAGAAGATGGAACCTACGACTAAATGGCTTACAGGAGGGAAAAGATGAAAATACACGACAAATAATTTCTGATATCATCCTTAAGATTGTGCCACACTGGAGGGAGAAGTTGGATTTCATCCTAGATTCGGTGCACCGATTGGGGCCGAGTAACACCATCCGCCCTCGTCAGATCATTATGCAATTCACAGGACGCCATTTCAGGGACGAACTCTGGCGGATCACCAAACTTCACCCCGTCTGCAAGGATCTCAACATCCGCTTCGCAGAAGACCTTACCAAAGAAGACAGAGAGGCACGGAGGGCTGTGTGGCCGAAAGTTGAACAAGCAAGGAAGGCAGGGCTGAAAGCAGTATTTCGGGGCCCCCATGCTTTCATTAATGGACAAAGAGTCTCACCATAGTCTCAAATATCCAGGGTTTTTGTATACCGAAAACAAGTGAGTTTGAATCCAAAAGTATTCTCAGGGTTTTGCTACTATTATAGATTCCTAATAGAAAACTTTTATTGCTGTATTAAGTTCAGCAATCCATTGTTGTTGTTTATTTTTTATTACTTGCTTTTACTCTATGTTCAGTTTAAAGAGTAACGTTTCTCTAATTTCTGTTAATGTAAGGGGCTTAAGAGACATGATTAAAAGAAAAAGTATTTTCTTATTTTGTAAAGGGAAGAAGTCAAATTTAATTTTTTTGCAGGAAACACATTCTAAGGTTGATGATGTTAGTTTTTGGTCTAAACAATGGGGAGATGATGCTTACTTTAGCCATGGCACTTCAAGGTCAGCTGGAGTCGCCATCCTCCTAAATAACTTCAAAGGTCATATTGTGTCCCATATGGCAGATGAGTTTGGTCACTGGCTGATTCTTATCATAAACATTGATGGTCTGAAATTCATCTTGATCAACATTTATGGCTATAACATAAGCAGAGAAAACCGAAACCTACTTGAACAAATTGGCTTACACTTAGACAATCTCAAATTAACACACTCAACTGATAACATAATAATTGGAGGTGATCTAAACCTAGTACATGATGATTTTTTTGATAAATATCCTTGCAGATACTCTGCAAGCCATCCAGATACCATATTCACAAACTTTTGCGAAAAACATAATTTAACTGATACTTGGAGACACTTAAATCCAGGTGTATCTAAATACACCTGGTTTAGCTCAAACCATAATTTTAAATCCAGAATTGATCACTGGTTAATTGCAAATCATTTATTACTTTATAATATTAATTCTGATATTTCTGCTGCACCACTAACAGATCATAGTGTTATTTTATTACAGATCAAACCCAATGACAACAATATCAATTCATACAAATATTGGAAGTTCAATTCCAGTTTGCTCAAAAATAATGACTATTGCCAAAAAATCAAATTATTAGTTGAAGAAATTGCCAAATCTGAGGAGCTAACAACTGCTACCAAAAAGTGGGAATTCTTAAAATATAAAATACGCCAATTTACCATCTCATTCAGTAAAATAGTTAAAAAAGATAATGAAAAACAAGAAGTAAACATTATTAATCAGTTAAATATGTACTGCAATAAACCAAACCCAACTAATGACAATAGACAGAAGATATTAAACCTCCAACCTAAACTAGATGAAATTTACAGTCGTAAAGCCCAAGGGGCCTTCATTAGATCCAGAGCTAAATGGATAGAGGAGGGGGAAAAAAATTCATTATATTTTTGTGGTCTTGAAAAAAGAAGACAGGAAAAAAATAGCATCAGGTCCTTGATGGTTAATAATAATGAAGTCACAAATGATAAATTAATTTCTTCAGAATTCTTGAAATTCTATAGCCAGCTCTATAGATCTAAATTTTCTTACGTGGACTGTCAAAACTTTTTCAGGATATAGCTAACCATATTCCCAAAGTAGAGGATGGCCTCAAACAAACATGTGATAGTCAAATAACAATTACAGAACTTGATGCAGTAATTGGTCGCCTCTCTCTTAACAAAGCCCCCGGATCCGATGGTCTCACAGGAGACTTTTACAGACATTTTTGGGTAGATTTAAGAGACCTGCTGCTGCAAGTTGTTACTGAAATATTTGAAACGTGTGCTTCCACCAACAATGAGACATGGTGTTATCGTCTCAATTCCAAAACCTGGAAAAGATCCCAGAATTATAGATAATAGAAGACCCATTACACTCAGAAATTCAGACTACAAACTCCTGACTTACATCTTCACTTCTCGTCTTAAAACAGGGATTTCGGATCTTATTGCAGATACACAATCAGGTTTCTTGAAAGGAAGATCAATCCATAATAATATAAGATTGGTAATGGACATAATTGAATATAGAAGCCAAATAGATGTAATGGGGTGGAAATGGGGGGGGGGGGCGGTTTATAAAAGAGCATGTGTTACCTTAAGGGGGTTACTGTGTGGGAGATGACCTGATTTTGGAGTTTCACTCTATAAGAGTGATGGCCCTTTAAGACTCCAATCTGAATGTTATGACGTCAGCCTGTACGGAGGCCGATATTAACCGGAAGGATCGAGCGGTAGTGATCTGTTGGTTGGAGTTTAATCACGAAAGCGTGCGGCCAAACAAACAGCGTGGGCAAATGCAGCGCGGTGGGAGTGTATCTTACTGGGTCTGTGTGGGAATAATAGCAGGTTAGTAGCTTTATTTTAGTGGTTGAGTGTTAATTATGAAATTTGAGGTATCTTGTGTTTTTAATATTTTGTAATTGATTAAAGATAAGATGTGGTTTGTGTGATAGTAAAGTTAATAGTGGTGGTTTAATTGAAATGTGGGTTCTACAGAGACTACATACATCTGCTGGTATAGAATCAACATATGTGGGGGAAGCCTATGTGACAAAAGTGTGTATATTGATGATGTGTACTTTTTTTGTGTACTGAAATGTAAAATGTGTGATACTGATGTGTGGTTTTGTGTGTAGGTGTGTGTGCCACCAGTGTATTCATGTGATTTTTATACTTGCTTCTACCACCTTTAACCATTTGTATACCTAGAATTTGATTGAATATGTACAGGGGTCATAACTATTATATTGATTAATCTGCTGTGTGTATATGTTCTATTTTACTTTGAGCTGGCTGGGGTCAAATTACAGCAAGGGTTACCAGGATGGTCTGGGGATACTAAGTTTGTAATTTTATTTGGTTTTGGTTTGCTGTGATTTTGCACCTGGTATTTTGAGTTTGATTTCTTTTATTTTGTGAGGTTTTGTTTATTTAAGTACCCCAGTCCCTGTGTGATGTATTGTGAAAGTAGTATGACCTGTCTGTGTAGCTTAAGAGTTAAGTGATAATTTTTAACCACTTTGACCGAGAAATATTAAAAGACCCTGTTTTGTTATTGGTAGTCATGGGCCCTTTGTTTCTACCTGCACCATAACAATTGGTACCAGGAGTGGGGTCTCTTTTTTTTCTCTGTCTTCCAAAATTGGAGGAAGTGGTGTAAGCACACATCAGGTGTAGAATGAGGTGGTTATGAATACAGTGGTGGTGAAGCTGGGCCAAGCTGTCAAGTGAGAGTACTGAAGAGCCATAGACAAGGTGAGGCTGGACCTTTGCCCCAAGGAGACGTCTTTTTTTTGCGGATCAACATTCCGATTGAGGGACCGTGTGACTGCTTTGGGAACAGCCTTGTAAACCTTTTGGGTGTGGACTGGTATAGACTTCAAAGATGCCGGCCTCTGAGAATGGACATTCATTTTCTGCAGAGGAGAGTGTGCATGATATGTCTAATGTACATACACAGGTTCTTGAATTGAGTAGAAACATGATGAGGCTATGGCGGCTATCGCTGCTTTGAGTAATATATCAAACCGATCCTATGTTTATGTGCCTCAAGAACGTCATATTTCTCCATTTAGTGGAAATGTTGAGATAGATGGCTGATCTGTTGATGATTTTATTGATGAAGTTAAACGCTCCATTCGAGCTAGAAACCAATCTGCTCATGATCAGTATGACTTTGTCATGTCTTTGTTAAGGGGGCCGGCTTTAGAAGAAGTTAGGCTACGGGGACATAGTGAAATGGATCTGGTTGACGATCTGTTTTGTTATTTAAGAGATGCTTTTAAAGATAAGCGTACTATTCCCCAACTTTTACAAAGTTTCTATAGTCGAAAACAGAGGGATGGAGAAGATGTACGTGACTTTTCACATGCTTTGTCACAATGTCTTAATGCTGTGTTAAAATGTTGTACTAATGCAGTAGCTGATTCAAAAGTTGCCCTAAGGGACCAGTTTATTGAGGGTTTAAGTAATTCCTCCCTCAGACGAGAACTTCGTAAATATGTAAGAGATAAGCCTGAGTCAACGCTGGTCGAAATACGAGAGGAAGCCTATCAGTGGTGTGTGGAGGAGTCCCCTGTTAAATCCACTCGAGGGCGAAATAAAATATGTGAGCGTCCTCCTGATGAAGCCCAGTGTGCCACATTAATGGCTATAGAACAGGCCAAATCGGTTACATCAGATGATGTCTTACATATGGTTGTAGACCAAGGTAAAGCGATTGGTGCCTTAACCAAAGCTGTGAAAGATCTTACGGTTCAGCAATTTGTTAATCCATCTGTGACTACTACTAGGCCAAAGGCCAAGTTTACTGATGATGGTCAGCCCATATGTTTTAAATGTCAAATGGAAGGTCATATTGCTAGAAATTGTCCTACTAAAAGAAATAGGTCAGCGAGTACTCCCAACCCACAGTTTCAGGGAAACGAATCCCCCCGGCTGTAATGAGTCAGGCAGTACGGGGTAAGAAAAATGACTCCCCAATTTATCCGTCTCGTGATAGGGTAATTGAGCACGCAATTGGAGATTGTCCTGTGGTGGAGGTCAAATTTAATGGTGTTCCAGCGTCATGTTTGCTGGATACGGGGAGTCAAGTTAGCACGATTTCTGAGAAATTTTTTAGAGAGCACTTGACAGGTCAAGATAAAGATGTGATGTCCACCATAGGATGGCTCAAATTGACTGCTGCCAATGGGTTAGATATACCCTATTTGGGTTATTTAGAATTGGACACAGAAACTATGGGAATGGTTATCCCAGAGTGTGGGTTTTAAGTGGTGAAAGACCTGACCAATGCTTCAGCTACTGTTCCAGTTATCATTGGTATGAATGTGATTAGTAGGTGTAGAAAATTGGTACAGGCAGAGTTTGACATCTATTCTGAGAGTACTTTGAATTCTGAATGGAGGGGGGGGTTTTCAAAAGATCCAAAAGTGGGAAGTTCCTAAAACTGCTATGGCTAAAGTAGCGGGTCGAGAGGTAATACACATACCTGCTTTATCTGTGGCTACAATCATGGCTAGAGCACCCATGTTAAATGCTGGTGGGACTAAGCAAATGTTGTTGGAGCCAGGAGAGGTACCTCTGCCTAGTGGTCTCATACTCCTGCCCACTTTAATTGATCCGTCGAAGTCAATAATGCCTGTACAAGTTCTTAATCTTTCACAGGAAGATTTGTGGGTGCGTCCTAAATCGAGACTGGGATTACTGTCCCCTGTTGAATGTGTGAGTACTGATCCGTTATGTGAAGTTAAGTTTCAACGGATCGCAGCAAGCATTGAGCATGTGACCATAGATGTAAAAGACTCTGAGGTTTCTACTTTTCAGACCATTCTGGAAAAGCTCGACATTGGGGGTTCTGACAAACAGAAAGCGGAGCTAACAAAGTTGTTGGCTAACTATGTTGATGTTTTTGCTGTAGAAGAACATGATTTGGGCTATACAGACAAAGTTCAACATAAGATTCGACTGATCGATAATGTGCCAGTAACGCTACCTTACCGTCGTATTCCTCCCACCCAGTATCGGGAGGTAAAGGAACATATCGCCCAGTTGTTGAAAAAAGGTATAATACAAGAAAGTACTAGCTCGTATGCATCCCCCGTTGTAGTGGTCAGGAAGACGGATGGTACGATTCGGTTATGCGTGGACTATAGGAAGCTGAATCAAAAAACGATCAGAGATGCATTTCCTTTGCCACGTATAGACGAGAGTTTTGATGCATTACAGGGTGCAAAGTTTTTCTCCACTATTGATTTGGCTAGTGGGTACCATCAAGTAGCGGTTGACAAACAGGATAGGCATAAGACTGCATTCGTAACCCCTTTTGGGTTATATGAACATCTGCGATTGCCTATGGGGGTTTGTAATGGTCCTGCCACCTTTCAAAGACTTATGCAGACCACTATGCATGATCTGGTGTTCCAGATCATGTTAGTATACCTAGATGATATCTTGGTATACTCTGAGACCTTTCAAGACCATTTAGAGAGGTTGAACAGGGTGTTACAGCGTCTTAAAGATACTGGCCTAAAAATAAAGTTGGAAAAATGTCATTTCCTCCAACCAAATGTGAAGTTCTTAGGGCATCAAATCTCAGCTGAGGGTATAGGGACTGACCCAAGTAAGGTGTCAGCAGTTCAACAGTGGGCTGTACCTTCTAATGTGAAAGAGCTAAGATCTTTTGTGGGGCTTTGTAGCTATTATCGAAAATTTATCAAGGACTTTTCTCAGATTGCTGGGCCCTTACATGATTTGGTGACTTCATGTTTGAGTCCTGGGAAAGCTAGTAGAACTCAGCAAGGGTTTAGTACTAGTTGGACAACAGATTGTCAAAGAGCCTTTGAACAGTTAAAGGAAAGATTGATAAGTTCCCCTCTTTTGGCTTTTGCAGACTTTACCAACCCTTTTATTGTAGAAACCGATGCGAGCAGTTTAGGCCTGGGAGCCATTCTGTATCAGCAGCAAGGTAAGGATAAAAGAGTGATTGCCTATGCGAGTAGGAGATTGAGACAAGCGGAGAAGAATGATAAGAACTACAGTAGTATGAAACTAGAACTTTTGGCGCTTAAATGGGCCGTTTGTGAGAAGTTTCGAGGCTATCTATTAGGCTCAAAATTTACTGTGGTGACGGACAATAATCCATTGTGTTATCTAAATTCTGCTAAATTAGGAGCGATAGAACAGAGGTGGGTAGCTCAACTAGCTGTGTTTGACTTTGAGGTCAAGTATCGACCAGGGTGCTGTAATGCAGCAGCTGATGCCCTCTCTAGGTACCCGTTAGCAGGGGAGCCCATAGTAGATGCTGAGCAGGAAGAATTTGATGATTGTGTGGCGATCTGTAATATAGTGAGAAAAGGTACCTCCTTGGGTCCAGAATTGGTGACCGTTGGATTAGAGAGAGTAGCGGTTCACCATATTCGTACATTAGAGGCTGGAACCGGGAAGAGTGTGGCTCAGAATAATACACCCACTCTTCCAGGGTACTACATAGCAGAGCTGCAAAATTTCCAGCAACAGGATCCGGTGATTAGCGTATTTAAAACCTTTTGGGATAGGAAAGAAAAGCCTACTCATCAAGAAAGAAAGGGTATAAATAAGCAGGTGTGGTCACTGTTGAGATCCTGGCATCGGATACAAGAGCGGGAGGGCTTAATGTATCGAGTGATTCAGGATGAGAGACATGGAGAATTCTTCCAGCTCCTCGTGCCAGCTAGTTTAAAGAATCAAGTGTTAGAGAGTGTGCATGACTCTATGGGTCACCAAGGGAGAGAGAGGACATTTCAGTTGTTGAAAAGCCGTTGTTTTTGGGTAGGCATGGGTGAAGACATTGACGCTTGGATAAAAGGGTGTCAACGTTGTGTTCTTACGAAGATGCCGTTGCCAAAGATTCAACCCCCTATAAAACCATTTTTGGCCACTAGACCTTTAGAGGTTGTAGCCGTGGATTTTACGATTTTAGAACCAGCTTCCGATGGTAGAGAGAATGTGTTAGTAATTACAGATGTATTCACTAAATTCACTCAGGCTTTTCCAACCCGGGATCAAAAGGCGGAAACTACAGCAAAGATACTTTTGAGAGAGTGGTTTATGAAGTATGGTATCCCTGAGCGTTTACACTCTGACCAAGGGAGAAATTTTGAAAGCGATGTGATAGCTGCATTGTGTAAGATGTATGGAGTTAAGAAAAGTAGAACTACACCATACCACCCTACTGGTAATGCACAATGTGAGCGGTTCAATAGAACTATGCATGAGATGTTACGTACTCTACCCTTAGAAAAGAAGCGTCGTTGGCCTGACCAGTTACCAGAGTTGATGTATGCCTATAATGTTACTCCACATTAAACAACTGGGTATGCTCCATACTTTTTACTTTTTGGTGTAGAGCCACATTTACCAGTGGATGCCTTACTGGGGAAAGAACAGAGGATAGGCCAGAGCCATGATTGGTTGGTTACGCACCAGCAAAGACTAAAAGAAGCACATGCTAGAGCAAATGAATTGTCCCAAAGAAGAGCTGCTGAACGTTGTGCGCGGCAGGAAGACCAAGTTTATTGTCCTGACCTGACGGTAGGGCAGGCCGTCTACATTCGAAATAGAGTGGTAGGGCGAAATAAAATTCAGGATGCATGGAATTCTGTGGTTTATAGGGTGATTGATATACAAGGCTCCACCCATACAGTACAACCAGTAGGGGGAGGGCTTGTAAAAAGGCTAAATAGAATAGATCTCAGGCCTTGCGAGACGCCTTTTTTGCACAGAATACCTAAACGAAGACCGATTGGCGCATCAGCGGCATCATGTGTACCCCCCGTAGTTGAGGAAGAGGGAGAGGATAGTGAAGATGGTGAAATTTTGATTGAGGAAACAAGGTTTGATAGCGATCCTAGCCCTACAAAACTAGACCCACCAGTATTGAACACCGAAGGTGATGAAGTAGAAGAAACAGTGGAAAATGAGACTAGCTTTGAAAATGCTCAACCAAAGGAGGCAATGGCACAACCAGCTCAACCAAACCCTATACCTGCCCCACGTCGAACAACTAGAGCAAAGGCAGGGGTACATTCTAACTTGCATCATGAGCCACGGACCTCAATACAGTCTGTTCCTTGGACTGCTGCTGTAGTTTCTCAAATTTTGAGTGATTTTGGAGCCGTATTATTTAGGGAAGCTGTCAAGGAGATAAGGGGAGAAAGACTGTAGTCATCGAGGACGCTGACTGTTGAGCAGGGGAGAATGTAATGGGGTGGAAATGGGGGGGGGGCGGTTTATAAAAGAGCATGTGTTACCTTAAGGGGGTTACTGTGTGGGAGATGACCTGATTTTGGAGTTTCACTCTATAAGAGTGATGGCCCTTTAAGACTCCAATCTGAATGTTATGACGTCAGCCTGTACGGAGGCCAATATTAACCGGAAGGATCGAGCGGTAGTGATCTGTTGGTTGGAGTTTAATCACGAAAGCGTGCGGCCAAACAAACAGCGTGGGCAAATACAGCGCGGTGGGAGTGTATCTTACTGGGTCTGTGTGGGAATAATAGCAGGTTAGTAGCTTTATTTTAGTGGTTGAGTGTTAATTATGAAATTTGAGGTATCTTGTGTTTTTAATATTTTGTAATTGATTAAAGATAAGATGTGGTTTGTGTGATAGTAAAGTTAATAGTGGTGGTTTAATTGAAATGTGGGTTCTACAGAGACTACATACATCTGCTGGTATAGAATCAACATATGTGGGGGAAGCCTATGTGACAAAAGTGAGTATATTGATGATGTGTACTTTTTTTGTGTACTGAAATGTAAAATGTGTGATACTGATGTGTGGTTTTGTGTGTAGGTGTGTGTGCCACCACTGTATTCATGTGATTTTTTATACTTGCTTCTACCACCTTTAACCATTTGTATACCTAGAATTTGATTGAATATGTACAGGGGTCATAACTATTATATTGATTTAATCTGCTGTGTGTATATGTTCTATTTTACTTTGAGCTGGCTGGGGTCAAATTACAGCAAGGGTTACCAGGATGGTCTGGGGATACTAAGTTTGTAATTTTATTTGGTTTTGGTTTGCTGTGATTTTGCACCTGGTATTTTGAGTTTGATTTCTTTTATTTTGTGAGGTTTTGTTTATTTAAGTACCCCAGTCCCTGTGTGATGTATTGTGAAAGTAGTATGACCTGTCTGTGTAGCTTAAGAGTTAACCCCTTAACCCCTTACCCACGAGGGAGTGGCGATACTTTTATTACCTTTTTTAAGCTTTGTTTTATAACAAATATTCAACTGACTATCATAAACTATGCATCATTTGAAAGGTAAAACACTCAAGAATCATGTTCTAAACTTGTTTTTGCAATCAATACACCAGAGAGGAAAGGGTTAAATTAAATGCAAAAGGACTTCTCATTTGAAAATGAGCAAAATGAACCGCTATACTCATCTTTCATCTCGTATGGTTCAGATCAGTTCGGACAAATCCAAGAAACAACAGCATACATTTCAATGTAAGGGTCCACTCTTCAAAATGGATCCCACTTTTTAATCCAAAACAACGAAAAATAGGGAAAAAAATGAAATATCCTCCTTTGGTTTGCATGAGCGTTTTCGAGATAGAGTTCGCATCATTCCATATTCCATCTAATCCATATTCCAACACTCAAAAGCTATCTCACCCCTGTAGTTTAGACTCTTCCTGATGAAATGAGTCATCCCCCTTCTATATTTATGATGTATTGAATATAACAATAATGGAAGGAAAGGATTATAATAAATCAGGAGAAGATGAGTTGATTATAAAATAACAGTGGAGATGACTAGCAAGATATGAGATTACAGTGATACGTTTATATGAATGAATGGTGAATTTATTTTGTTAAAATGTTGTGCTGAAATCATTTTTTCTTGTGTAGTTTGATGGGCAGAATAGTTCTGAATGGTTAACATGTATGTAGTATGTAGTGTTTACTCCTTATGTCATTTGGTGGTTACCTGGTTAGGTGTCCATTTGAAGTCTCCAAGTGGCATTTAGGAAAGGACGCCTATACTTTTCTTGAATAAAAGCTTACAGGAACTACATTTTTGGGAGTATCATCCTCAAATTTGAATCAGACAATTTGGTCAGACATTCAGTTTTATCTTTATGATGTTTTCAGGCCCTTAACATAAAATTCTGATACATTTTTCCCTAAATGAAGTTTATTAAAAAAAACGTTAGTCAATTTCATGTATATTTTACCTTGTTTTACTCTGTTCCTATGCTACTTTGAGTTATAATGACTCTTGGGTAACAAAGTTTCAAGTGTCTAGTTTAAAGAAATATCAGAGTTATGAATGTGGACCATAGGGTTCAAGAGCTACAGAGATTTGTATTTGGGTATGTCGTTTTCAGAAAATTCTCAAAAATAGGGGTGCTGGTTAAGAGGTTAAGTGATAATTTTTAACCACTTTGACCGAGAAATATTAAAAGACCCTGTTTTGTTATTGGTAGTCATGGGCCCTTTGTTTCTACCTGCACCATAACATAGAGGATGATGGTTTCCTTCTCTTTTTAGACTTTTACAAAGCATTCGACTCTGTGGAGCATCCATTTATTCTTTCAACGCTCGAACACTTTGGATTTGGAGTCAAGTTTAGAGAATTGGTTGGCGGATTATATCGTGATATTAGCAGTTGTGTCCTATTACCTAGTGGTACCACCCCATGTTTCAAGATTAATGTGGGTATTCCTCAAGGTTGCCCCATCTCACCATACCTGTTCATCTTAGCTACAGAAATGCTAGCAATCTATATTAAAAACTGTAATGATATTAAAAAACTCAATGTACTTGGCACAGATATAATCATCAGCCAACTAGCAGATGACACAACAGTATTCTTAAAAGATAGACACCAAATTTCAACAACCATTGCCAAAATTGAAAAATTCTCCAAAGCCTCAGGCCTTACATTAAACTTAAAAAAGTGTGAATTGATGGCTGTGCACGACACTTCACTGAAAGACATCTGTAATATCCCTATTAAATCAGAAATTAAATACCTGGGGATTTACCTTTCCAAGGACAAAAAACAAAGCCAAGTTCTGAATGTAGAGAATAAAATTAAAGAATGCAAATCAAGACTAAATATATGGCTACAGAGGGACCTATCAATACTAGGTCGAATTTACCTAACTAAGATGGAATGTTTATCAAGATGTATTTACCCGGACTATTCCAATGCCATTCCAAACAAACTGATTAAATCTATCAACCAAATCAACCTAAATTTCATTTGGAGAAACAGACCACATTATATGAAGAAAAGCAGTATGGTTAAAGACACAAAGGATGGAGGACTAAAAGTTATTGATTTTGATTGCCTCAATGGAACCTTAAAAATAAATTGGTTAAAGTCTTGGATCAAACACAGCAACTCCTTTTGGTATTGCATCCCAAAGACCTTATTCAAAAAAGTTGGAGGTTTAGAATTTCTCCTTAGAGCGGACTTTAATGTTTACAAACTACCTATATCATTGTCAGAGTTTCACAGACAAATACTCTTGTATTGGAAAATGTTATATGTACATAACTTCTCACCCCACACATCTGTACTCTGGAATAACAGATATATTTTGCATCGCAACAGATCTCTGTTTTTTGAAGATTGGTTTGGGAGAAATATATGGTCCATAGCCGACTTAATGGATACTAACGGGCATTTTTTGAGTTATGAACAGTTTAGCATCAAATTTAATTTCAAACCCTTACAATCAGACTTTACTAAATTACATAGAGCACTACCCCAAGAATTTGTTTTTTTAACAAGAAATATTTTGGCATATCATCCAATACAACCACAATTGGCCCCACTATCAATTCAAGGGATCCTTGTTCTGGATAGGAAATGCACCAATCACTTTATTAGATATTGTTTTACTGAATACCTTTACCCTGAAAGGCAAACTAAAAATAACATCTTACAAAAATTTGATAAAGATTCAATTACTAAACTAAGAACAATATATTTAACACTTCCTATACCCCCAAAAGTGAAAGAAACACACTTCAAAGTTATGAACAACATTTACCCCTCTAAAGAATTACTTAGACTTCGCTTTGGTATAGATGATAATAACTGTACATTCTGTGAAGCTGATGTTGAAACTACGGACCATGTATTTTTCTCATGTAATGTGATACAGACATTTTGGTGTGATTTACATGGATGGGTAAAGCAACAGATGTCATCACTTCCATCCTCTATCTCCAGAGACGATATAACATTTGGTTTATTATTGCAAAGCAAGGGTGAGGAGCTCTGTATTAATACAATTGTTTGTCTAGCTACATTTTTCATTCATAAATGTAGAATTTTGAAATCATCTCCCAAATTTATTGTTTTTTTAAATGATTTTAAATTGTATGTAAAAACCTTAAAAACTCTGAAAGGCCCTAAAGAACAAAAAATATATGATACCCTAAAACTCTTCCCAACTGATGTAAATTGTTGAACAAATACTGACTTCTCTCCTTATCCTTATGTTATAATTTTCTACTGTTTATTTTATTTGAATTTATTTAATTGAATGTCTCTCTTGGTAAAATTATTTTTATTAATTTTTTAATTTTTATTATTTTATTTTTTTAATTTATTTATTTTTTATTTTTTATTTTTTTTATTTAATTACTAAGAATATATATTTAATTTATATGCCTGTATTAAGAGCTGCTCCCTCTGGCTATATTTTCCTATATTTCATTGTAAGAAGCGAATGTTATGTAGCCATGTTTGTTTGTAAATGCTGTTATTTTCAATAAAAAAAAATAAAAAATAAAAGTTTGCTGCAATTACGTCAGTCATGGCAGATCACGTGGCGTTTGCTTGCTTTATCGCAGACGAGCTGGAAGCGATAGAAATTCCATTATTTTTGCATGACATTGAGCACAATGAGCAACGAAGGAGAGTAAAGGCTAAATGTAAGAAGTATCTTTTTAAACAAATTATAGACACATTATCAATTTAGTTTTAAAGTTACTATACCTAGAATCTGAAAAATATATATGTTGAATAAAAATACTGTATCGAAAGTCTAAAGTCTTTGCAATGTATTACTAATGTAATGGGTGGCTTTTGTAATCAATTGCTACTGTTGCTTGCCTTTTAAAAATAATAATAATTATTATTTTGGTTTAAATAGAGAATTACTCATTCTGACAAAGAAATAAAGGAGTTTAACTCCAATTTCAACACTTCTGTATACACTAATTATTTGAGTAAAATCCCAATTCAACATAAAACACTGATAATAAATGTTTGACTACATGTGTGTTCAGTTAGGCTACATGTATAGTGAGTACAATTCCTCTTGTTCTTATATTTTGTGGAGGATGTTGTTCCTCTCTACAGTCCCTCAGAATTTAGAGGTCATTTCTGGCTTTGCAAAGAACAAGTGGAGGTTTGTACTGTTTAATATAAAATTCATTGAAGTATTACAAGTATTAGCATGTTGTCTTGATAACCTATTTTTCTACCTTTGCAGGATGTCATTACTACCCTTGGTCCTGTTTATATGAATTCACAACAGACCAAACTGCCACTCACAAACAGTGTTATTGCCTGCCTTTGGACATTGGCGAATCAGGAGTCATATCGTGGGGTGGCAGATAGATTCAACATGTCAAAATCCACACTTGCCAAGCATCTCCATGAGTTTTGTTGCAATGTGAACATACATGGCCCACTACATTTCCTGGCCCAGAGGTCAAAGGCTGGAGATGTAAAAGTTAGGGTTTGACGCAGCAGGTTTCCCCAACATTGTATGTGCAGTGGATGGGTGTCACATTCCTATAATGAGACCCCACTGTGATAATCCCCAAGCATACATGAATAGGAAACAGTTTTATTCTGTAAATTTAACTGGGTTTTGTGACAGTCAGCGGCGCTTCTGTCACATCAGTGTGGGTCACACTGGGACCTTCTCCGCCTCTCCTTCAGTTGCTGCCATGGAGGAAGGGGGTCTTCCAAAACAAGATAACATATTGGATATATACTTTAGCAGTTTGACATGTTTCTGCTAATACAAAATGATAAAAGCAATCTATATAAAACAAAAAAAAACAATTCACTGGTGGGTATGTGTTTTTCTTAAAGAAGGTTTCAGCAACAGGATTTACAGTACCCTCCAACTGAGCTCTTTTTAACATTTGAGACAAAACACCATTCATTTTCATATACAGAAAAATAATGTAGGCCTACTATGCATTTGTATAGGAGCTTACATTTATGACCACATTAGATTGTATGTTTTTAAGATGTACATTTGAGTTATTAAAAATGCTCATTTGAATAGTTTATGCAGCTGAATACTGTAAAAGGTCTGTATGAAAAATAAAGTCATGCAAAATAAACATACACAAACCCTATATTAACAATAAAGTAAATACAGTAAAACAATATTTAATAAATATGATGTATAAGATGAAAATGACATAAAAACGTATTGAACTGTTTTAAAAGTCCATATACTGAAGTCGTCGCAATAAACTTGAAACGCACGTCATCGGTGTCGTCAGTGAATTCGGCCAATCGTGGATCAGTTGTGTCGTCATCAGAGCTCATGCAGCTGCTCTTGAGAATCTGCGCTGGCACTTCCGGGCAAGATGGCGGAGTGAGTGCACGTATGCGACGGAGCTGTTCACCTTCAGATATGTATATTAGTGAATCATAGTTACTTTAAATATATTCTGGAGATACATTAATACTGAGTTGAGTGCACCGTGTCTGTTTATTGTTAAGCTTGTATCGTGTTAAATTCTCGCCTCGTAACGACACACGTGAGGAAAAACCTCGGCTAACAGCTTACCTAGCTAGCATACTACTACAGCAGCATGCAGGTACCGATAGACAATCTGCTTGTGAACAACCTACACGACTACTGCATGGCGGATGCTCCGGTGATCTCCCTCAGGGACCCAGATTTCCCCCCTCTCCCCATAACTCCTTCATCAACTCCCTCCAAACCTCCTGCACCAAAAAAAAATTAAGCCGCAGCGCTCCGTGGATCTAGACAGTGAAGATATTGTGCAGAGAATCTCAGTCATCTTCAACACGAGAATCGACTCTCTGGAAAAGAGTGTGGAGAGAATGATTTCTAACAATACTCTAAAGATTGAGGGGCTAAAGAAGACTGTTGATTTTGCCTGCGCTGAGATCCGTGAAGTGAAAGGTAAAGTGACACACATTGATGACCGAGTCAACGTGGCGGAGAAAAAGACGAACCTACTGGAACAACGAATCACTGAGCTGGAAAACTATTCGCGACGGTGGAACCTGCGACTCTACGGTATGGCTGAAAACGTAGATCAAAACGTCCGCCAAGAGGTTATACACATCTGTCAGTCTATCCTGCCGGAGCACAAGGCCAAACTACCTGATGTTATTGACTCAGTGCATCGTCTTGGACAACTAAAGAAAGGTGCCACCAAGCCTCAAGGGATAATTCTACAGTTTAGTGCCCGTATCTACCGCGACGCTGTATGGAAGGCTGCAAAGAAGTCCACCTTCCTGCAAAACAACAAGCTACGTTTTGCCGAAGACCTGTCCCCAGCAGTCAGAGAGCGAAGGATGCAGTTGTGGCCACTGGTGGCTAAAGCGCGAGTACAAGGGAAAGCTACTTACTTCGTGGGAGGTCGTGCCTTTGCCAATGGGGCTGAACTGTTTCCAGTTACCTGAAAGTGGTAAACATCACACCTGTTAACATGTGCCTTAAGTCGAGTTAAGCCATAATATCCTAAATACTTCTCATTCACTGTATGTTTTTCTATCTGTTCTGAGAAACAATATACTTTTCAATTTATACGGAAAAAATTTAGCACTTTATAAGGTTTATTGAGCACTTTAATGACACTCAACTTAATATACCTTCAAGACAACTTCTATTATTTCCTGTTCAATTATTTGCAATGTTCTGTAGGCTAGCATTTTATGTCTATTAATTGCTAATAACTATGTGTTAAGTTGTCGACTGAAAACCTAGGTAAGTTAAAACCTAAGTTTCGCTATGTACCTTCTATTTAAGTTAATTGGTGCAGCTCCTTACAGTATGGTTAAAGTTTAATTTTCATCCAAACTTTACTTTTTGCATTGTTCTATCTGTTGTTGTTAATACGTCTTTATCTATCATTACTCTTAATGCCAGGGGGATAAGGAATATTGTTAAGCGCAAGGCGTTGTTTTTGTTTGTCAAGCAGCACAAATCTGATTTCTGTTTCATTCAAGAGTCACACTCAGTTCCGGAAGATGGTAGATTATGGAGATCCCAATGGGGGAATGATCTGTGGCAGGCTCACGGGTCTGAACATTCTGCTGGTGTTGCGACTCTAAAATATAATTTTCCAGGGACTATTCTTTTATCTGTCAGTGATACTTCAGGTCATTTTATTTTTCAAGTATTAACCATTGAAAACTTTACTTTGATAGTTATTAACATATATGGCTATAATTCTAGCCATGAGAACGACATATTGCTTGACACTTTAGAGAAGCATATACAAAATACCCTTAATAACTTTCCAAATTCAGGTATAGTAATAGGGGGGATTTTAACATGATTCTGGATCACAATATTGACTGTTGGCCTCCACGTGTTTCCACTGCAGTAAATGTTAATTTAACATTGTTTATGCAAAAATTTAATTTGGTTGATGTATGGAGATTTAACAATCCTAACATAAATGCTTTTACTTGGAGTAATAGAAGTGCCACCAGACGTTCACGATTGGACTACTGGTTAGTTTCTGATCATTTGAATATTGATAAAATTTCAGTTAATATCATCACAACCCCATTAACGGATCATAATGCCGTCTCCATCTTTATCCCATTGCATTCTGCCCCTTCCACAAGATGTAGGAATGCTTACTGGAAATTAAACAGTTCGCTTCTACAACATGATGAGGTAAAATCAGATATAAAAAATCTAATATTGAAATTCTGGAATAAAGCAAAGTCCGAGGGTGCTTTTGGTAGCAATTGGGAACTTCTGAAATTTAAAACTGGCCAATATTTGAGGAATTATGGTAGTATCTTATCCAAAAATCTTCAATTGGAGGAAGAAAGAGTGGTCTCTAATATAATTACCTTATACCAGAAGGACCCTGCAGATATATCAGAAGAGGAACGGCTAACTTTAATTTCGGAACAACTTAAATTAAATGAAATTTACTCTAACAAAGCAAAAGGTGCCTTTATAAGGTCAAGAAAAAGGTGGATTGAAGAAGGGGAGCAGAACTCTGCCTATTTTTTCATCTTAGAAAGATATCATGGGAAATCTAATTTAATCCAGCAACTTAATATTAACGATACTGTAACTGATAATCTGAAGACTATAGCTGTTTTCTGTGCGGACTTCTATAGAAATTTATACAAATCAAAATATTGCCATCAATCATCCACTACATTCTTGAACTCTCTGATCATCACTCCAATCTCTCAAGATGATAGGAAACTCTGCGATGACCCTATAACCTTGCAGGAAATTACGTTTGCAACTGAACATTGTAAAACTAACAAATCTCCTGGAGTTGATGGCTTCTCTGCAGAGTTTTATCAGGCTTTTACACAAGATTTAGCTCCATTTCTGCTTGAAGTAATATTAGAAAGTGTTGAAAAAGGCTCTCTACCCCCTTCGCTGACCCAAGGCTTAATTACGTTAATCCCCAAACCTAAAAAGGATCTACTGTTTATAGATAATTGGCGACCTATTTCATTACTTAACACCGACTACAAAATTTTTGCCTCAATTATTGCAAAACGTTTAAAAAATGTTTTAGACCCTATTATTGATGAAGTCCAATCAGGTTTCATGAGAAATAGACACATCTCAAACAATATTCGGCTTGTCTTAGATATAATTGATTATTCATTTTTATGTCCTGATGATAGCTTTATCTTTTTCTTGGACTTCTATAAAGCCTTTGACACAGTAGAACATAATTTTATATTTAAAACTATTGAGAAATTTGGTTTTGGGGATTTTTTTTGTAATGCTGTTAGAACAATGTACTGCAAAGGCAATAGCTCTATAAAATTAAAAAGTGGGACATCGCCAAGATTTGAGCTGCAAAGAGGCATCCGACAGGGCTGCCCTGCCTCCCCTTACCTATTCATTTTGTGCACTCAACTTCTCTCCACCCATATTAAAAATAGTGCTTTAAAAGGAATTTCAATTGCAGAAAGAGAAGTGATCCTCACCCAACTAGCAGATGATACTACATTATTTTTAAAAATGCCAGCCAAGTACCAATCGCTATCAAAACAATAGAATTATTTTCTGCAGCTTCTGGACTCTGCTTAAATCTGAAGAAGTGTGAACTTTTTTCCCTTAAAGAAAGCGACACCTCCCAGATCTGAAGCATACCAATCAAAGATAAGATCACTTATCTAGGGATTACTATAATGAAAAATGAGGAGGAGAGGTGCTCTGTAAACTTTAATCTAATTTGTGATAAGACAAAGAAAAAGCTAAATCAGTGGCTACAGAGGGATTTATCCTTGAAAGGGCGAGTTTTGTTGACAAAGGCAGAAGGTTTATCCCGTCTTATATATGCAGCTATCCCCTTGTTTGTCAACAAAAAACTCTGTAATTCCATTGATAATTCTCTTTTCAATTTTATTTGGAAAAACAAGACGCATTATGTGAAAAAAATCTGTTATTATGAACACGTTTGAACGTGGTGGTCTAAACTTTCTTGATTTTACAACTCTCAATAACACTTTCAAAATAAACTGGATAAAGCATTTTCCAAAAAATCCCACATCTACATGGAATTTTATACCTAACTTTATTTTTTCTAAGGTTGGTGGTCTTGAATTTTTACTTTTATGTGATTATAAAATAGAAAAAATTCCCTTAATTTTATCTAAATTCCATAAACAAATGCTATTAGCATGGTCAATAATCTACAAACATAATTTTTCCCCGCATAGGTGCTTCATCTGGAATAATCGGCTTATTAAATTCAAGAATAAATCCTTATTTTATCAAATTTGGTTCAATAATAACATAATTCTAGTATCCCAACTATTAAACGATAATGGATCATTGCTGAATTATTCTGAATTCCTTCGTGCTTTTGGCATTCCAATCACCCCAAGAGAGTTCGCAATTGTTATGGATGCCATCCCATCTGGTATTTTAAACCTCATAAAAGGGACTGGAAAACCAGATTGTCTACCAGCTTTGGACCCTAAGTTGACCTCAGTTGGTAATACATGTTTTGCAGCCCCAACGAGGAATAATAATCGTAATATTCGCTCTTTATTCCAGAGAGATATCACCAGCACCCCTAATGTTGTTTCCTACTGGTCTAACTTTGTTGACAACCTGAATTGGGGAAATACACCGTTCAAAAGTTTGGGGTCACTTGTCTGAAATTTTTCTCATGATCTTAAAAATCTTTTGATCTGAAGACATTTGCTTAAATGATTGAAATTAGTTTTAGAGACAAAAATATAATTGTGCCAATATATTAATTTATATTATTACAAAACTAAAATTTTATTTAAAAGAAAAAATATGTTTTTGAAATGGATGACCGAATAATTAAGAAAAACATCCACTAAGTGCCCTGCATATAGATGGGAACTCCTTCAATACTGTTTAAAAAGCATCCCAGGGTGATACCTCAAGAAGTTGGTTGAGAAAATATCAAGAGTGCATGTCTGCAAATTCTAGGCAAAGTGTGGCCACTTTTAAGATGCTAAAATATAACACAGTTTTGGGTTGTTTAGTCACAGCATAATTCCCAAATTTTCATTTCTGTTATTCCATAGTTTTGATGACTTTACTATTATTATAAAATGTGAAAAAAAAAAAAAAATAATAATAAATAAAGAATGAGTAAATGACCCCAAACTTTTGAACTGTAGTGGAACCTTCCTTACAAATACCTCCTTACGAATAAAGTAAGAGAAGTCTCTTTCAAAATGTTACATAGGTATTATCCTGCTAAGCAATATCTCCATAGATTTAAGCTTGACATATGTGTTAACTGTTCTTTATGTGGTGTATGTCCAGAAACAATGGTACACCTGTTCTGGCAATGTCCCTACACCATCAGCTTCTGGAAAGATCTGTCCCGATACATTACTGTTAAACTTATTGCTGATTTTTCTTTGTTGTGGAGGGATGTGCTGTTTGGTCTCCATGTTGACAAAAGTAAAAAACAGAAAGAAACATACCTAATTAATCTATTGATCATTTTAGGGAAATTTCATATTCACAAAGCCAAATTTAGTAATTCTAAACCTTGCTTTATTGCTTTTGGAAAGGAGGCGGAACAGTACATCAAATCCATCTATGACTCAAAAAATAAGAAGGCTGCTAAAACCATTCAGTTATGCTCTATCTTTAATGTATTTATTTGAAACTTCCCCTGGCTCTGGTCTTGTTTATTATTGTGTTTTCTGTATTAATGACTCTATTTGTGTTTTTATTGTTTGTATTGTTAAGATTTAATAAAGATTTAAAAAAAAAAAAAAGAATCTGCGCTGGCTGAGTCTTGCGGCTGCTCTCGAATCTCTCTCGCGCTACTTTAATGGCATACGTCACAGTCATGTGGCGTCGGCGCTGCATCAAGTCGGACAGAATTTCTAACCGGCATGCACTGCTTCAAGTCAGCTACCGATCGGTCTGCGCAGAGCTACATGAAGTCGAACACACCTAATGACGTATTTGTCGTCATGTGACGCAGTCATGTGATCTATACAACCAAAACAATCAAGATGGCGGACGTGTTTATAGCGGTGCTGTTGTACATGATGCTCACTTTGATAGCGCTGTTAAAAAAAAGTTACTTTTTGTACAATCATCATATTGTGTTCCTTCAAAGGCGAAGGGAAATTTACTCGTAATTGGTGTCCGGCGACGGAACACGAGGACAATTGCGTTTCAGCCCGTATATGCAACGGCAATTTTCCGCATGCGCAGTAACATGATTTAAGAATTTTCAGTAAATATATTTTTTTTTGGTCAGACATCTTTAAACTTAATGTCAAATATACCACTATTTTATTTTTATTATTATTATTTGTGTTGTTTTTACAGTAAATACTACACAGTTGAAAAGAACGAAGGCTCAAATGACTGAAGATAGGGGGAGGGGCTTGAAGTTTAGAGGGAAGTGCAGTGATTGGTTGAAATGTTTTGCAGACGTTAACCAATAGGAGACAGACAGGCTTGTTTAAACAGAGTATAAGAGGCAGCACACTGGACTCCATACTGTCACATTAATGACCTTTTTTAAAAACGGTGTCAGTCTTAACAAAACACTTCCTGTGTTCAAACATCATTTCACACTTCACAGACAGAAATAAAAGGGAAGAAAGACAAGAGTCTACAGACCAATGCACGCAGATCACAAAATAAGATATTTAACTTGTGTATTCAAGCTGTTGAAGATGTTCCTCTTTAATTTGAGCAAAGATTTGAACATCTAAACACAAACACACACATGCAAATCATGTCGACTGAATCAGACACACATTATTTTTTTAACAGGAAAGGGGCCCAGAGCAATATAAGGGGCCCTGAATGCTTTGCTATGACCCTCCCACACTGAAACTGCAGAAGAGAAACTGAGCAGAAGTCAAACCACAACTATGAGCTCATCTCGTTTATTAAACCACTAAAACAAAAGTCATATACAATAAATATATTAGATTTATAGCATGTAGTTTTGTACAGTTGAAAAGAATGAAGGCTCAAATGGCTATATAAACCTTAAGTGTCATTTTAAAGTTTTTTTGGCAATCAAACCCGCTATTCGTCGTCTCGCTCGCCGTGTCGGTGTCAAGCGGATCTCCGGTCTGATCTACGAGGAGACTCTTCTTCTTCTTCTTCAGTGAATTTTTATTGGCAGTTTGCAATCTTTGTGCATTACCGCCATCTACTGGACTGAGGTGTGATCAATTTGGGACGTGAAAAAAAAAAAAAAAAAAAAAAAAGAGAGAGAATCAGAGCCCAAGCTTCAGCTGGCACTACGTGTTTAGCTCCTCCAGCTACAACCTCAACTCATCCTCCCTCGAAAAATAAATAAATAAATAAATAAACATCAATAAGACTAAAGTCTTCTTGCTAACTGTGTTTCTTTAATAAATTCTATCACTGCTTTGGTTGTAGAGTGTGTTCCTGGTAGATTCAACAGTTTGCTTAAATTAACAGATTTCTTTGTTACCCTCTTAATTTTTTCTCTCTCTTCAAGGTACGGCCTACATGTCAAAAGTACATGCTTCACGGTTTCTGTTTCCGTACAATATGGGCACATTCCTGTCTCATGTTTCCCTATTATATGTAGGCTGCTGTTCAGTCCTGTATGTCCTAGCCTTAGCCTAGTGAACCATGTTTCCTCCTGTCGTGATAATGAACTCATCTTTTTAACTGTTACATTTTGTTGAATACTATATAAATGCCTACCTTTTCCCCCCTTATCCCATTTATCTTGCCAGAGTTTATGAATACCATCTTTAATTATTGTTTTAATTTCTGATTTGCTGAGTGGAACCTGTATTTCTACTTGTTCTGCTTTAAGTGCTTCTTTTGCCAACTCGTCTGCCTTCTCATTCCCCACAATACCTGTATGTGCTGGAACCCAAGTGAACTGTATTATTAGCTTCTGTTGAGTTATTCTGAAAATCATCTGATGAACTTCATCTAAAAGATCCTGTCTGCATGCAGATTTCCCAGTCTGGATGCTAGTTAGGGAAGACATAGAGTCCGAACAAATGATTTATATGGCTTCACTTCTTCTACCCACTGTAGTGCCATTATGATGGCCGTCATTTCTGCCGAGAAGATTGAGAGGTGATTTGAGGTTCTTTTTTTGTATTGTGACTTTATATTTAGGAATGTATACAGCCACCCCCGTTTTACCTGCTGGATCTTTGGATGCATCTGTAAATATTTGTTCTGAATCATTATATCTTACTTCTATATACTGTTGTACATTTTGATAGAATCCCGTCTTAACTATGTTTTTAGTTTCCATATTAACTACAGGATAGCAGAAAAATCAAGGTGGAGTTATGGTCAAGTTAACAGTTTTGCTGCACGATATAAAACTGATTCCCATTTCATCTGCCTCTTTTTTGCTACTCTATCCAAAACTATTTTCCACAATGCGACCATATTCCCAGCATTCCTCTAACACCAATTTTGCAGGATGTATATTCTCATGCCCTTGTAAGTTTACCCAATATGCTAGAGAGAGCTTTAACCTCCTAAGATCCAAAGGCATTTCCCCTACTTCCACCTGCAGCGCTGAGATAGGTGATGTTCGGAAGGCTCCACTCCACAGCCGGAGAGCTTTGGCCTGCAGCCTGTCCAATTCAGCCAATGTAGTTTTAGCTGCTGTTTTGTATAATGTACATCCATAATCAAACACTGATCGGATTATTGCTATATAAATTCTTTTCAAAGAAGAGCCTGATGCCCCCCAATTGTACCCTGCTAGACACTTTAAAAGATTAATTGCTTTCTTACATTTTTCCACCATTTTCTGTACATGAATTTTAAAAGTGAGTTTACTATCAAACCACACACCAAGATATCTTAATTCATTAACCTGTTTGAGAGATTGACCATATATCTTAAGATCTATTGTTGGTTTTACCCTTTTCTTAGAAAAACAGATGAATTGCGTTTTTTCTACTGCCAGATGGAAACCCCCATTCAAATGACCATTTTCCAACCTGACTAATTGCTGTTTGCATCCTTTGCTGTAAATGATCTATATTACGGCCCCTAACCCACAATGCTCCATCATCTGCATATAATGCCCTGTTTATCCTTTGGTTCACTCCATCAAACACATCATTAATCATTATATTAAAAAGAATTGGACTGCATACACTACCTTGTGGGGTGCCATTATCTATTGTGTATGTACTTGATGACTCTGATCCTATCCTTACCTCTATGGTTCTATCCTTTAAAAAATCTGTAATCCAGTTTAACATTTTACCACCTATTTCCATTTTATTCAACTTAATTAAAAGTCCTTCTTTCCACAGCATGTCATAAGCCTTCTCTATATCAAAAAATAATGCCAAAACAGATTCTTTGTTAACTTGTGCTTTACGTATCTCATTCTCTAAACAGATTACAGGATCCATAGTTGTTCTTCCATTACGAAGACCACTCTGATATGGTGTGATCAGCCCTTTACTTTCTAACTTATACACTAACCATTTAGTAATCATCCTCTCCATGAGTTTACATAAGTTAGACGTTAACGCTATTGGTCTGTAGCTTTTGACATTCGTTTTATCCTTTCCTGGTTTCCCTATAGGGACAATTACTGAATGTTTCCACCCAGTAGGCAATTTTCCTTGCTCCCAAATTTTGTTATATAAAACCAGTATCACATTTTTTGCCACATCAGATATTTCCTCAATCATTTTATAGCATATCCCGTCTCTCCCTGGTGAGGTATTTTTTAAATCAATCAATGCTCTTTTTAGTTCAAACAATGTAAAATCTGCATCTAGTGATCTCTCCCCCACCACTTTCATCCCCAGCTTATCTTTATTCTCTTCAATGATCCTCATTCTTGTATCTAGCTCTTCACTGGAAAGGTTCTGTGAACTATGTATTCTTACAAAAGATTTTGCGAGCATCTCAGCTTTTTCTCTGCTAGTTACTGCCTCAATACCACTCTCTCTTAATATTGGTAGTGAAAAGTCCCTTCTTATTCCACCCATCTTTCTGACCATTCCCCATATATCGTTTATGTTAATTTCTGTCCAAATATTACTACAGAAATCTCTCCAATATTTCCTTTTTGTTTCTTTAATAATTATTTTAGTTTTAGCTTGTGCTCTTTTATACTCCAATAAATTATCAAATGAATGATTAAATTTAACAACCTTAAAAGCTTTATTCCTGTTTTTAACAGCCTCTCTACACTCACCAGACCACCATGGTACCATTTTCTTCTTCTTTGCTCCAGATGTTTTACCTATTGTTTCCTCAGCTGACTCATGTATTATGTTAATAATCATATTGTTTAATTCCTCAATGTCTTCACTCAAATTTGGCATGACTTCAATTAATTTGCTGCATGTTTTAAAATTATACAGCCCCCAATTGACCTCTTTCATTCTCCATCTTGGAATCCAATTTTCTTCAAAACTAACACTTTGACTCCTTATCTTTACCCAGATAGGATAATGATCACTACCCATTGCATTATCACTTCTCACGTCCCATATGCAAGTACCTGCTAGTTGTTGTGATACAAAAGTAAGATCAATTGCAGAGCTATATCGTACCTAGTGCCTCTTCCATCATTTAAACACACTAACTGATTATCATCCATAAACTCCTCAATGATGTACCCATCTCCGTCTGTTCTAGCACTTCCCCACAGGGTATTATTTGCATTAAAATCTCCACATATTATAACTTTGGATTTTTCCACATCACATATACTCTCCAACATGTCTCTAGTTATTTTTTTACAAGGATTATAAAAATTTATTATTCTAATTTTTGTTTTATTCAACCATACTTCAATTAAAATTATCTCAAGCGCTTCACTACTGTTGATAACTTTATAATTAACACCATGTTGAATGAAGGTTACAACTCCACCACCCATAGCAAGGGTTCTATCCTTACGCACTGCTGTATATCCATACAATGTAAAATCAAGTGAAGGTTTTAGCCAGGATTCCTGAATGCAAATAATGTTAGGTTTGACAGATTGCTCCTGAATGTGCTGTTTTAATTCTTGTCCATTTGCAATTAGACTCCTCACATTCCACTGTAAAATGCTTAGCATCATTATTAATCTCCACCACCACTTGTTGATTGTGAATCTGAAATCCCCATTCTAAGTGTTGCACTGATGATCTCTACTGACATCTCTTCCATTTCCAAGAATTTTTCTGCTGCTTTTGCAATGATCTTAGTTCTCTCTGTTCGGCTACATGCTTGGGCAGAACAGTTAATGATTTCCACCATAAAAGCTACAAACTTTTTCTTCTCCACTATAAGTGTATCCTTGGTAATATTGCAACAATTCTGTGTATTTTGAACTGGGGGTTGAATCACAGGTGCTAATCTACTGTTATTCTCATTAGATTTTACCTTTCTAATTGCCTCAACGTACGTTAGTTTTTCTTTTACCTTCACATTCTGAATTTGAACCGCTTTTTTATGTGCATCACAGCGTTTGTAGGCAGCACTATGCTCACCTCCACAATTACAACACTTGATTTTAGCTCCTCTCTCACATTTCCCGTATTTATGTTCCCCTCCGCATTTAGCACATCGAAGTTTACTCTAACAAGCTGCTGCAATGTGCCCAAAATGCTGGCATTTAAAGCATCTCATAGGGGGAGCGATATATGGTCTTACTATATAGCTGACATACCCAATTCTGACTCTTTCAGGAATTTTGTCTTCCTCTAGAATCAACAATACAGACAGGCTGGGCCCCTTAACACCATCTCTTGTAAAAGGTAAACGTTTAACTCTCGTTACTCTCACTCCTCTAACATTATCCCTGATTTCTTCTTCAGTTATCTCAGTTGACACTCCAGATATTACTCCCATAACCTTCCTTCTATCTTCCCATACTTGTGGTTTAACCTCCTTCCCAAGCAATGATTTGCATTTCATTAATCCATTCTGCTGAACTCTATCTTTACATATAATCAGTAGATTCCCATCTCTTAAAGTTTTAACAAACCGTACTTCACCTACCAGTTTGTATATAGCATCACTAACCTTCAAGGGATTTGACGTACAGGGAGATTGAAATCGCAAAATGACTTTAATTTCAGAACTTTGTTCTTCCTCTACTTTTTCGCCATCAGATTCTCTCTGCTTTCTTTTCATTTTTTCCGATTCACTATCCTCCATTCTTCGTTGTTTGATTTTCCCTCGTTACCTGTGTCTACCTCAATCTCACTTCCTTCATCCACCTCACTTCCTGCACCTCCCGGATCACACCTCATTGAGTCTACGAGGAGACTCGCGGTGTGTTGAACGTGTTTCTGGAGAACGTTATGCGTGATGATGTCACCTACACTGACACGTCAAGAGAAAGACGTCACTGTCATGGACGTTGTGTACGCGCTGAAACGACAGAGACGAACTCTGTACGGATTCAGAGGATAAACGACTTTATTCTGGAGAAATTAAACGCTCTTTTAAGAGTCACACATCTTCTCACACTAAAGAGTCGATGTTTAAACGAAAGTTGTGCTTCATTTCAATTAATAAGCGGAAGAAAGGAAAGTGAATCTGATTATTAGTTTGAATCATGAGGTGATGGGCGGGACCTTCATTTCAAAGCTTTTGATTGGCTCACTTTCCCCCCCGTCAATCTAAGAGCTGACCAATGAAATCATTTAGTGGGTTTGATCCATGAAGACACGCAATCAGAGGACGCGTCGACTCCTTTATAAATTAGCATAGAGGGAATAAAAACTGCAGCGTGTCAGATGATCATATACAGTATTTTATCATCTCAATGTTCAGTGTATCCACCTGCTTTACAAACTCAACTGTTATTGAACTGACACTCTCATTCTCAATGACACTAATTACATACAAAACTATTTCATTGACACTTTTCTACAAATCTTTTATTTTCTTCATCTGGGACTTTAAATATAAGCAGTCCAGAATCTTATTTTTATCTGAATCTCAAGACAAGTTATTCTGAACTTGGCAAAATCATATTTAATAACTTTCCATAAGTGTAACTATTGTATTATATAATGTGTTTCCTCAAGGTTTTTCTCTCTATTTAAACATATAGAGTTTATTTCTGGACACAATCGCTGTTGGTTATTTTAACTGAGGACTTTTAAGGCACAATTTTCAGTAAAGCTGCATTGAATCCAAATGTGTTGTGATATGTGCTGTACAAATAAACCTGAGATGACTTTCAAACAGGAGAAATCATGTTTCTTTCATCTCATCAAAACTCTTCCATCCATATTTTATACAAACAAAAACAGAGAGATGAAAATGACACTTTATTATTGACATGTTTTACATAAAGAGTGAGGAGCGAAACAATCATGATGTCAAATATTGTTCAGATTTAAATGTCTTCAGTTGTTTTGAAGAAATCGTCTTTTTCTCCAGTGCAAAATATATTTACTTTATGACATTAATAATCAAGAGTTTAAGATCGTATTTAAATCTGTAAGAATATTTAAAACACAAAGTCCAGAATATTTAAAACACAAAGACACACTTATTTAAAGTAGGAAACATCAGATCACACTCAAATCCACACAATAAAACTAGATCAGAATAAAACTAAAGTGTTTCTGCTCTTATTCATTATTTGAACATGAAACAGGCGACTTTAATCCAGAACAGGAAATATTCAAGTAAAAGATTCAAATATAAATCATATAAAAGCAGAAACACAAAATACAATGTTTTAAAATCATATGAATGATAAATCAATTCTGCAACAAATGAAACATGGTGAAATAATGAACAGGAATGTAAGAAAAGTCTTCTGAACGTTTTTAAAGAGATTCAGATTGAAGTTTCTTCCTCTGTTACTGCAAACTGACTTTGATCTTCAACAGATGAAACTATCAAATACAAAAACAATATTATAAACATGTCATTGAACTAGACTTTCATATTGTTTCCTCTGCTGTTATTGTCTTTGTGAACAAACATTTCATCTGTTGATTATATTGATCTCTTTTACCTCTCGCTCTGTAGCATTTGAACACCAGCACGACTGTCACGATCAGATATGGACAAACTGCCAGAAGAGAACTGAGAGTGTGGAAGACCCAAATCTGATCTGCTGACACTGAAAAACAGACACACAAGCACATGATGATTGAGTATATCTGAACAAGTGCACATGAATGAATAGAAAAGAGAGAATAAACTCTCACCTGTGACTGAGATCCAGCTCTCGGGTGACTGTCCTCTCTCTCCGTGTTTACAGGAGTAGAAACCCTCATGTGACTTTGAGACAGTAGGGATGCTCATCTCTCCTGTCGTCTGTTTCTGGAGGAGTGATCCATCTTTATAGAAATCAGCTGTGAGGATTGAGGAGTTTGTAGATCGATGTAAACAGTGTAGAGTCAGAGTATCTCCCTCAATCACAGGATGAACAGAACTCTCCAGAATCACATCACCATCTACACAACAGAGGAAATGGAGAAACAGCAGGAAGAAGTTTAAGCACATATTTAAAGTAACATATTCAGCTCTGTTTTAAGTATAAGTATCATGACACTATATCTGCTGTTATATAGACTCACCATGTACTGTGATGTTAATATGAGGACTGTGTTCTCCAGATTGAGACTGACACCAGTACACTCCAGTGTCAGATGTTTTAAGGGAGCTGATTTCACATGTAGATCCTGTAGATGAACAAACTTTCATTCTCTCACTGTCTGTGTTTCTTCTCACTGTCCATCCAGTGGAGTTATTGTGATCCTCACAGTTCAGAGAGAGAGAGTGAGATGAGAAGTGTTGACTTCTGCTGGGACTGATGATCAGAGACACTGAGGGACGTTGAGCTGAAATGAAGTTCAAACAAATACTGCAAGATAAATCCCTGTAGAAACTTATAGGTGAAAAATCAACATGAAAACTGACAAGAAGCCAGTGCAAAGACTCCAGGATAGGAGTGATCATGTGGATCAAATTAAGTAAAATTGGGGATTAAGAAACCTCAACAAAAGAGCACAACAGCAGCCAAATCATGTCCAACATAAACATATTCTGGTCACATTGTCTTTAGGATCTCGTAGTGGACACACAATTTACAAACACAGTCACTGGTAATAAAATAGATTATGTTGTTTTATCTCACCTGTGACATTGACCCACAATGCATCACTGTAGTTTGTGTAGTAAACTGGTTCTCCTCTTCCAGCTCTACACCAGTACTGACCTCCATCAGACACTGCATCAATATGGACTCTGTAGGAGTTTGTTTCTGTCTTGTTTTTCTCAGAGTTCTGTGTGTGTTTGTACCAGTAAAAGTCCCATCCAGCGGTCTGAGTCATGTGACAGATCAGAGTCACCGTGTTTCCTGTCAGTGCAGCTCCTGCAGTATCTGATGTGAGTTCAGGATTGAGCTTTGAGTCTGTGGTGAAGAACATTTGGGTCATTAATAAACAGAGTTCATCTTCTGCTCGTCTTTACTACAGTAATTACTCACCTTCAGAGCTCCTGATAAACACTCAGTACAAACTGAATAAACTTTGTAAAAGTCTACAGAGATGCGCACACACCTGATACTGTGAGTGTAAGTTCATCACTGGTGAGTGTGTAGCGTGATCCTCTTGTCTCTCCTCTACAGCTGTATTTACCTTGATGGGAGAATTCAACACTTCTTATTCTACACTCTTGTTTTGTGCATTGATTGAGAATGTTGATGGTCCCATCTTTAATCCAGCTGTATCTCCACTCAGTGTGTGTTTGTGTCTGTATGTCACATGTGAGAGTGACTGTCTCTCCTCTGAACACATGATGATCTGGATTTACAAGCACTTTAGGTTTTGGTCTCTCTGTATAAAACACAAGTAAATATTCATCTATTTTACAATAATACAAGAATTAGACTGTAATCAGTTCATCTGAAGATTATGAAGATTTGAATCATTCAAATAAATGTAATAAGTTCAACAACACACAAATCCACCTTTTTCCTGAACGCAGATTGATTTGATCCAGTTTGTGTTTGCAACCAGTTCCTCACAAATTACAGGTTAGTGTGTTAAACAATTGGGGATTGTATGTGCTCATTCAAAAAAATACAATATAAGACAAGATGTGAGGAGACAAGATAAGAAGAAAGGACACAAGAGACAAAAAAAGATGAGAAGAGAGAAGACAATTGGAGATGACAGGAGAGGAGATGTGAGGAGACCAGAGAAGAAGAGACAAGAGGAGACGAGATTAGACTAGATGAGACGATAGGAGAGGAGACATGATGAGACAATTTGAAGGAGACAAGAGGAGAGAAAACTACTGAAGAGGCGAGATGTGAAGAGACAAGAGGAGATGAGACGAGAGCAGATGAATGGAGAAGAAATGAGCTGGGTGGAGATGAGGAGATGAGATTAGAAATATAAGAGAGGAGATGAGAGGAGACAATAGGTGAGAGTAGATGACAAGACAAGAGAAGAGAAAATAGGAGACAAGATAAGAGGAGACAACTGGATAAGAGATAAGAGGAGACGAGAAGAGAAGAGATGAGACAATTGGAGACAAGGGGAGAAATGACAAGAGATGGGAGGAGAGAGGAATGGAGATAAGAACAGATGAGACAACAGGAGACAAGAAGAGCTGAGATTGCAGAGGATCATTTGCTCAGGGGATTAAATGGAGGTTTAAGTTCCTTATGAGAAATAAACATACACAGATCAGACAAATGTTGACATACAGAGTAAAGAGTTATAACATTTATGTAAACAGAAATGTTTGTGGCAGGTTTAGTTCATATTGACTCATCTCTAACTCTAACAGACTTAAGGATTGTGTTGCTTGAGCACAGTTTGAGACATTGTTGAGACCTCCAAAATTCGAGAGTAGCCGCCTGTAATATTATTGAGGTCTTTCTCTCAGGAAAAATCTGACAACCAGGAGACTTTATTTAAATTTATTTTATTTTATTATACTAGTTTACTAAATTTTCACTATTATTTTACTTTATTTATATTGCACTGCTTTGACAATACAAATGAACAGTTGTTTCCATGCCAGTAAATCACACTGAACTCAAATTGAATTGAGTGAGAGGGAGTGTCGGTCGCGGTGTGCCAGAAGGGTCTGTCCCTGAAGAACTCCTAAAACTAATATTCTAATACAGAACGGTTTCTTACTCTTAATGATTTGTGTGTTTTTACTAAGTAATTGCTAATATATGATTATATTTAAAGAACAGCAAAGTCACTCTATAAACTCAATATCTCACTGGAAACAAATCTAAAATGTCAATAAAATAATTGTATCAATGTCTGTGAAGAAAGCAGGGAAGGCTGTCATCAAGGGCTGTGATTGATGTCAAACTGCACACACGTGGGTCAAGTGCAGGTGGACCGGTCACCGTCTTTGCTGCCTAATAGGGGTGTAACGGTATGATAACCGCCACAAACATTACCACGGTATTACAGTTTCACAGTATTTATGTGCATTGATAATATTACAAGCAGTTCAATATTTGGTTATAACCAATTCTTGAACTTTATTTTGGATTTCTTCAACTTTAATCCTTTAACTTTCGATCTTGAACATCAGGACACTCTCTTAATCCGACAAGATAAAAAGAAAAAGAACCATGTGCAGTAGTCAGATGATTATAACTCAAATATTCTGTTATTGTTATTTTATTATTTATTAAATTGATTTGTAATGATTATTGCCCAGGTTAACACTTCAAATATGCATTTGCATGAATTCAGTCATGTGTGGCATTTGTGATTTAGTTCAATTCAACAAGACCTACTGAAAATATATTATTCATGTGCAGTTTATTTTTTGACATTTTGTCCAAAACTGACAATTTCTGCGACAGTGTCAATTTCTTGCATTCATATTTTCAATGATTTTGTAAACCATATTTAGTACAATGTTTTACAAATAAAATATATTATTAATATTTTCAAACACATTGTCCTTTTGTTGCGGCACATCGTAATGTTGAACGAGGGTTTAAATCCATTTGATGCATTTGTGAATGTCAGAATCTAAAAGACATTTAAAACATTTAATTTACTGAGGAAAAATAAATCACTGTGACAACATGCCCCAATGGTGAAACATATGAGGGGTAAGTTGTCACAGTGGAAGATTGCTAATTTTCAAACATATCAGGGCCTAAATAAAACATTACCCTTATTTAACATTTTACAGCTTGTATAATTCTTGAAACTTATATTAAAAGACAGGAGCATCAGCTTGAAGTCCACTGCTTTCTTAAAGGGATAGTCCACCCAAAAATGACAATTCTCTCATCATTTACTCACCCTTTTGCAAGTGGTTAGTTTCGTGCAAAAACAGATGGGGCTCAAACACCATAGCCGATATCAGAATACTGGTGTTATTACAGAGAGGTTTCAAACAGGTCATGTATGAAGATGTTCCCATATGTGTTAGTAAACGCAATGTCTCATTCCCTTCGAGATGGGTACATTTCCTGAAGAAAATGTGAGAGGTGCTTGCCGTGGAAAAACTCGTCAAATAGCATGTTATAACTTGTTGCTAAGCACTAAAATTATGGTCCTAGAATGTTGCTAGCATGTGTTTTTCATGATGGTAGCATGTAGATGGCATGAATTATCACATAACTATGCGATGCTAGCATGTGCTAGCATGATGCTATCATGTTATTAGCATGTATTAGCTCTTCGCTAGGCGATGCTAGCATGTATTAGCATGATATTAGCATGTTTTTGCATGATTTAGCACTTTGCTAGGCAATGCTAGCATGTGTTAGCATGATTTAAGCAAGTTTTTATCATGTTTTAGCATGATGCTAGCATGTTTTACCACTTCACTAAGCAATAACAACATGTGTAAGCTTGATTGTAGCATGTTTTAGCATGTTTTAACACTATGCTAGGCAATGCTAACATGTTTTTAACATTATGCTAACAAGTTTTTAACATGTTTTAACACTTCGTTAGGCGATGCTAGAATGTGTTAGCATGATACTAGCATGTTTTTAGCATATTTTAGCACTTCACTAGGTGATGCTAACATATGTTAGCATGATGCTAGCACATTTTTAGCATGTTTAGCATGCTAGCATGTTTTACCACTTTGCTAAGCAATACCAACATGTGTAAGCATGATGCTAGCACGTTTAGCATGTTTTAACACTATGCTAGGCAATGGCAGCACGTTTTTAGCATGTTTAGCACTTCGCTAGGTGATACTAGATTGATGCTTATTCAAATGAGCCAAACAGGAAGTTTGTACAATATACTGGTGCAGAGATATGTGATTTGTTACTTGGTTGATTATATTCCTTTTGAGCTGGTGTTGGGCAATTATATTTGGATGTGGTATCCCCCATATTTTTTGTTTCATTTTGTCTTTGAAATCGGATGAGTGTTACAACTTACTGTAATTGAAATCAATAAATCTGGTTACTAGGGTGCTCTAAATGGTTGCTAGGGCAAGGCTTGCCAATGAACAGAGTTATTCTTAGTGGCTGCTTACTATTCTGACTCAAAAGAGCCAATCCCCAAGTGTCTGTAATACTGTGTTCTGAAGATATCCATCTGAGCTATTTTGAATGGAAGTGTTTGGGGACTGTTGCTTGGGTGCTGTAAATGGTTGCTAGGGCGTGGCTACTTCATCTCCAAGGTGATAGTTAAAGACTGATTGGTAGCCTGAGTGAAATGAGCCCGCCCCCATGTCTCTACAACATTTTGATTGGGAGATGTGATCCCTCAAAATAAAGTGTCTTGTCATAGTAGGGAAAAAACAATTGCTTTGATGGGCGAGACCCTTGCCATAGTATGCCTGTGGGGCATATTTGGGCCCGTTTTACCCCCCAGGGGTAAATTTTACCCCCAAACTCATGTCATGCTCCAAAACAGCTTGCTAGGCCACATCAAATGAGTCCACCCACATGTCTTTATGAAATTCTGTTCTGGAGATATGATCCAGTGATGTGATATTTAAGATGACGTTTCCTGAGGAGATGCTCCACGAGACTTCATTCATATCAGGTGTGTCTCGTCACACACTGCCACCGTAATCTCAGCACCCCTCCTCCTGCCCGCTCACGGCATGAACTCGGTCCACCCTTCTTAAATAGAGCATTACCGCCATCATAAAAGCTTCTTTAAGGTTAATTGTTAAAGTGATGTTTAAAGTATTACATTTGTAAATATTTCAGAAACATGTGAGTTTAAAGTGCCGATAGTGAACAGAGTCGAGATGAGTGTTTGATGTTTTTATGACAGTGCTTCATCTGAGTATGTAGATGTCATGAAGTGATGGTCCGAGGTTTGTTATGTTCATATCATTCACTAATTTGAGTTGTTCTGACAGACAACAACTTCACAAGTTGAGCCTGAAAGTCATTTTGACTCCAAATAACACTTAAATGTTTGTTGTTCTCCATCTGAATCGCTCGTTTCAGTAGTTTTTACATTGTGTCTCGAGACCAGAAACACAAAACAGGCAATTACAATCATCATGTGTCGTCCAGTAGTTGCTCAGGAAAACTGTGGATCTGCTGATGATGCATATGATTATAATATAACAGATGATCACTCACCGATGACACAAAACGACACTTTATTACTCCAGTCAGTCCAGATTCCTCTAGATGTGCTGCTAGCGATACACATGCATGTTGTGCTGTTCATTGCAGTAATGTTGAACACTTTCTCATTAGAGTATTGATCAACTTGAACTTCAGCACCATCACAAAACCATCCGTATATCCTGTCTGTCACTTCTGTCCCCTGTACGTCACATGTGAGAGTGACAGTCTCTCCTCTGAATATCGGTGATGTTTCAGGATTTACAGTCAGAACAGGTTTATCTGTAAGAACCAGAAACAAACACACAACTCTCACTTTACAAACACACGTTGCATCTACAGTTATGAACACACACACACACACACACACACACACACACACACAACTCTCACTTTACAAAACACACATGTTGCATCTACAGTTATGAACACACACACACACACACACACACACACAACTCTCACTTTACAAAACACACATGTTGCATCAACAGTTATGAACACACACACACACACATGTTGCATCTACAGTTTAATTCACACTCTATAATAATAGTTTCAGCTATTTTAAATTTACACATTTTAATTTCACAACCAAATTTCATCCAATTTAATTACGTAATCTTTATTTATAAAACTATAAAGATAAAAGATATATTCCAGTTTTATTATTATTATTATTATTATTAAGAAACTTTTAAAATATGCAGAAATAGTGAATAAAAGTTATTGGAAGATCTGAGAAACATGTGAAAGACTGAATAAGATGATCATATATATATATTTGACTCAATGCAGCAGTGGAGGATGAGTTCATCTACACATACAGTAAACTATCAGGTGAATAGATGTTACTGTATATGAAATGGGGTCCTCCAATCATTTATAAATGTTTGCATTGATCGTAGTCTGTATCTGCTGCTGCATCATTTATTCCTTTCGTTTGTTGTATTTATAAGAGTTGAGTTTAAGACAATGTCCCCAAATTTGTTTCATATTTATAATGCAAGATATGATTTATGTCTTATGTAATCCCATATAAGTGCTTTACAGATATAAACTTGTGAATACATCATATTAACCCCAGTTAATATGCCATTTACTCGTGTTTTAAGTGAAGAGGGGTTTTTATCATCCGTTTAGTCATGCTATCAACATCTGGGACCTGTGCGGTGTTTTCACAAGCAGGATCAAAGATTTAATCACTGATTTAAAGATTTGATTGTTTGTGTGAAAGTAATAAAACATCAGAATTCCTGAGAGAGGAGATCTTGCTTCTACATCCGTTGTGATGTGTAATATTTACATTTATGCATTTGACAGACATTTGACATTTATCCAAAGCTCAACTTTTTACAGGGATAATCCCCCCAGAGCAACCTGGAGTTATTCATGAGAAAATTCAAGATTTATCTGGTTACAGATCACATACAGATTCTGAACCAATCAGCTGTGAGTAAAGTAACATCTATGACACAATGATGTCACTCCACATGAATCTCTCACTACAAATTATCATTATTCTAGTTATATTATATATAATAATATAATTATATAATCATTTAACTATAATAATATAATTATTATAGTTTGTCATTATAATATGATACAGTATTGATATTATTACTTTAAGGATTTGTTTTATACTGTAGAAAATATTTCTGTGACTTTCACCTGCAGCTTATATTCTTACGCTAAACTGTTATTCACCATTTTGCATGAGGCTGTATTTTATATAAGCACCTTAGGTTACATTCGTAACATTATTGTAACTAGGGCTGCAACTAAAGATTATATTGATAATCGATTAATCTAATGATTATTAGAAGGATTATTCGACTATTATGCTATTATTGCAATAATTAATCATCAGCTCTTAACCGATTATTCAGCTTGTGCCACGAGTTAAAGGTTGTATTAAATGTGCTTATTAACAATGAAGAGGACAAAATCATCTTTTAAAAATACCTCTAAATGATATTTACTGAATTAAATTGGGAAAAATACTTTATATTAAGTTTAATTCAATAAAGAAATTCACAGCAAAAGAAAAATCCTTTTTGACTTGATTTCCAAATAAAATTGCCTAAAAATCCTTAAAACAAGATACACTCACTTTAGAAACAACATACGATATTTGAGGTGTATTTTGTATATACGTGTATTTTTTTCACTTGGTTATACTTCTGCGAGTGCAGTAAAGACAGAATATACTTATGTTCAAGATCTATTCTCTGAAAGCAAGTCTAAATATCTTATATGCTGCTTCTCATGTGAATGCATCTTTATAAAGGATTTTTAGATATCTTTAAATATTTGTGTTTTTAACGTATTCAACATACTCCGATAATATTTTTATTCTGCAGTATAGCTGCTAAAAAATGTTTTAAATGAGTTTTAGTTCCCCTTCTGTCACTCACTCGACGATGTGTCGATGAAGTGACACTAGGGGTCGATCTTGAAAGCCCGACACACCTTCAGATCTTTGAGAAAAGGCCAATGAGAATTGGTGAGTTGAATTTGCATGCCACTCCCCTGACATACTGGTATTAAGGGGAGGACAGCAGGGAATTCATTCAGATTTTTTTCTTCGGAGCTGAGCGGTTGCACTAGAGCTTGCTGAAGTGGTCTGCTCATATGCCACCTTCTCGTTGTTCATTCTGCTGTCAGATGTACGGCACTTTCCAGCGGTCTACTTTCTTCTTGACTCCGCTGCAGACTACACCCCTGGACACTTCGACAGCGCTGTAAAGAGTGATTTCTCTAAAAAGAGTGTGCAAAGTGACTTTTAAAAGACACGACTTTTTAAAGATGCTATTCCGTCTCTGTACAGTTCCTGGATGTGGTCGTTATCTCTCCACCTCTAACCACGAGCACTGCCACACGTGTCTGTGTCAATGTCACATTGAGGAAGCGTTCGTGGATGGTTTATGCCCTCACTGCGAGAGCATGACTATGTCACCTCTTCAGCCGTCCCCCTTCCCGGCCCCACTACCTACGGGTACAGCGCCAATGTGGTTGATGCTGAGGCTGTGTCACGGGCTTCAATGGGTAAGGTCCCACTGGGAAATGCCCTCCAGGACACCCACCCCGCTGCATGCTCGCTGGCTTCCGTCCACCTCTGGGATGAGAGAGGCAGCTCGCCTCAGTGCCAGCCTAACGTCTCTCCTGGAGCTCGAGACCTGAACGAGATGTCAATCACTGCATCGGAGGGCATCCTGGTGGTGTCAGATGCAGAAGACTCGACCAGACTGCCGCCTGCGTGTGTGGCAGCCCAGTCGGATGGTGAACTCACTGCCATGCTTTCCCGGGCCACCACGAGTGTCGGTCTTGAATGGAACCCTCCGCCCGCCCCTGACCACTCAGATGGATGACTGGTTTCTTGGGTCGGCACGCCACTTGCGGCCCCGCCCTCCCCCAGAGCCAGAGAGTCCCACCTCAAGCCATTGACCAGATGATGTCCACAATCGTGATCCAGGAGAACCACCTTTTGCTGAACCTGGCCCAGATGAGGGAGACAGACAAGGCACGGTTCCTTAATGCCCCCATCTCCCAGGCTGGCCTCTACAGCAACACTGTCGAGGAGTTTGCTCAGCAGTTCTCAGCGTTGAAGCAGCAGATGGAGGCTATACAACATTTTGCCCCAGCACGGTTCAAGAGTGAGCAACCCATCTGCCCGCCGAGCGTGCTCCCCTGCAGCAACTCAACCGGCTCTGCCCCAGCTCGAGCCTACTACTCACCCACGGCATAGAGCCACCAGCAGGAGAGCAATGCCCCTCGCCTCTCGGCCGGCCGCCAAGACCCCTAAAAGGGCTCCCAAGCGACCCTGAGATGGGCCACCTGAGAAAGGAGCTGACTGCAGGAACCCAGGAGATGGTATTCAAACCACTCCCTCCCCCGGTGAAGGGCCATGAGGTAAATCTTATGTTCCCTACTTTTTTGTTTGGTGGGTTGCGCTCAATCCTGGACCCCCGGAGTTCTGAACCAGGCATTGCACAGACTCCTGTTCAAGATGCTGTCTCAAAAGCACATTTTGTCATGCATCCAGCATCAAGATTGGTTCGCAGCGGTAGACCTGATGGACATGTACTTTCACATCTCGATTCTGCCTCAACACAGACACTTCCTACAGTTCACGTTCGATGGTCAGGCGTATCAGTACAAGGTCAAGGATTGGGCAAAGAAGTGTGCGTCTTCACCTCATAGAGGGGAAAGGTGCTATATGCAAACAATGCACCTATTCAGTTGTTCCATATTCCCAAACTTACCTGTACATACCTGACAAAACATGGAACAAAACCGGCTCAACCCAGATATTGTAAAATCTCACAAAGTTATTGGGTGCTGCCCAGCCCTCTGCTCTGCAGATATCTGCTAGAGAGGTACCATTGTCCAGTGCCCACGAGGAAGCCACACTTCTTGTAGAGTGTGCTTGTATTCCCAAAGGGGCAGGCACAGACTGGGCCTTGAATGCCAAAGCGATGGAATCCACAATTCAGTGGGCAAGCCTCTGTTTCGAGACAGCATTCCCTTTCCGCTGTCCACGAAGCTGAAAAAGAGCTGCTCAGAGCTTCTAAAGTACTGTGTAAGATCCAAGTAGATCAGCAAAGCAAACACCGGACACAGCAACAACAGGGCTCCTCACAGAGCAGCGCTTGCAGGCTCACCACCTAATCCCTGAAGGGGGCAATGGGAACCTTGGGAACATAGCCCAGCCAGGGTCTAAGAATCATGTGAGAGTCTACCGGACCAAACTCCAGGCAAGTATCGCTGACAGAGAACACTTGCATGTTCCCAGCCCTCTTGATGGAGGTGAACACAATCAGGAAGGCCATCTTCATGGAGAGGGCTTTCAGCTTGACTGACTCTAGCAGCTCAAACAAGGCTCCTCGAAGGCCCAGGATGATCTTAGGGAGATCCCATGAGGGGAAGAGGCATGACCTAGCATGATTCAGCCTCCGGGCACCTCTGAGGAACCTGATGATCTGGTTGTGCTTCCCTAGGGACTTACCCTCCACTGCGTCTTGTTTTGCCGCTATGGCGGCCACATACAACTTCAAGGTGGAGGGGGACAGTTGCCCTTCCAGCCTGACCGATTGCAAATACCTGGGTGTATTCACCTCAGGAAGAACATAAAACTGCCATTCCAATGGCCAGATGTGGAGGTTCCAGAGGTCTGGGCATAGGTGCCAGATGGTGCCCTGTCGCTGAGAGAGGAGGTCCTTCATCAGGGGAATCTGCCAGGGAGGTGCTGTAATGATTTGCACAGCCCCCAGGGCCATCTGTGTGTCAGCACGTCTGTTCCAAGGGATGCTCCCATCAGGGAATGTGAGATCGGGCAGTGGGAGGATTCCCGGGAAGCAAACAGGTCCACCTGTGCTTTGCTTAATCGACTCCAAATCAGATGGGCTACCTGGCAGTGGAGTCTCCACTCTCCGCTGAGCGTCATCTGCTGCGAAAATGCGTCCACTGTGGTGTCAAACTCAGTTGCTGGAGGAGATGGATTGTGAGTTGCGATATGTGACAAGAACGTAAGCTGCATTGGAGATTTATTTACGTTACTATCCCTGTGTTGTCCGTCCGGACCAATGTGCTTGCCTCAGATCATTGGCAATAGCCTTCATGGGGAGCAGTACAGCCAGCAACTTGAGGCAGTTGATGTACCAAACACAGTTGAGGTCTGGTCCAGGAGCCAGAGACTGTGTGCACATTGCACATGGTGCACCAGCCTAATTTGGAGTCATCTGTCATGACCACGACACTTTAGGGGGAATCCTGCCGGTAAGGTCTGTCCAAGGGCTGAACATGTGGCGGCAGACCTGTGTGCCGTGGCACCATGCCCATCTCGGGACTCGAGTCTGAAGCCAGTCCTGAAGATGTCTCATATGCATCATCCTTAGATGTATGACCACCACAGAGGATGACAAATGCCCCAGGAGCCTCTGAAAGTGTTTCAGTGGAACAACTGTCCTCCACCTGAATGATTTCAGGCAATTAAGCACCGACTGCACACCAGGTCCCTGTGTTCACACAGCAGATCTTGAGTTTGCTAGAATCAGCCAGTCGGGGCAAGAGCTGCCTCTGAAACCTATGTGAAGATGCGAGGGGACAAGGACAGGCCGAAGGGAAGGACAATCGTGCTGGAAAGCATTAGCCATGCATCCAAACTCTGGGCGAGGGGCACTAAGGGGACAATCACATCTGACATACCTGGGGGTGGGGCCTCGTGGCAGGGGGAAGTAGGAAACGCCACGTCGAAGAGCCTTGCTTTGTCCTGAGGTGGCTGCACTGAGGAGAACCTCAAAGCCCTCGTGAGCAGACCTTGAGCCACGCCGGGGCAAGATGAATTGTATTGCCTCTGAGAACAGCTGGACAAAGTCCTCGACGATGTTGCCTAATAGGCTGCTTTGGGAGATGGACACATTGAGAAAGCGAACCTTGTCTCTATCCCTCACCTTGACCAGATTCAGCCACAGGTGGTACTCCTGGACCACCAAGGTGGACATTGGGAGCTCTGGGGAGGGTTCCAGTCCAACGCTACACTTGCGGTGGCCAGGGCAGGTCTGTGTCGGCCTCAGACTGGGCAGCTGATCCGATAGTGGCAGCCCAGTCTATTCCTCGGTGTCCAACATGGCCAGTACGATACCGATGCAGTGATCGAGGACTCATCCTGCTCGCAAGCCCCAAAAGAGACATAAAGTTGTCCATGAGGTGAGCTGGTCTCATCTCGGAACTCGACGGGGGAAAACAATCGTTCTGGGGAATGGGAGGTCTGCTGGGATTTACATGGGCAAAACCTTGCCTATTGGAATCCACAAATTGTCTCCATGGCATCCATGAACGCTGCCTCAGTGTGATCGTGACCCAGACACATGAGGCATTGCCCATGGCCGTCGGTGGTGAAGAGATAACGATCTCATCCAGGAATAACACAAAGACTGTAAGGCATCTTTAAAAAGATGTGTCTTTAAAAAAAAAAAGACATTCACGTCAATGTGTTGCTCTAATAGAGGAAATATACTCTTTGTAGAAATATATACTATTTTTAGAGCTGTCAAAGCACCCAGGGGCATAGTCTGCACTTAGCGAGCAGGAGAGAAAGCTTTTGGAATATGCCATATATCCAACAGTATATGCTTCTTCAAGGTGAATGGACTGGCAGTGAAGTTCAGCTTGCTGACACAACCACTCGGCACCGAAGAAAAAATCTGAACGAGTGGTTGCGTGCCAGCTCCTTTTATACCCATATGTACGGGGGAGTGGCATGCAAATTCCACTAACCACTTCTCATTTGCCTTTTATCAAAGATCAGAGGTGTTTGGGGCTCCCAAGGGCGACCCCTACTGTCACAACATTAATACAACGTAATAGCAGGGTTTAAATTTATGTGAAACTAGACATAAAATTGCAATTTTTGGTTGAATGATGCATCGATTAATGACATAAATGATGGCAAAGTGTTTTGCTGCATAAGAAACTAAACACAGATGCAACCTTGTCTCAGACCATCATGCAGTGTGTGAAGATGTGTGACTATACAAATATTATAAATAATATATCCATTTCAGTACACTTCCAATCAGATAAGAAAACTATGGAAATCAACTATTTCATTTTTAATTGTAGAGTTACCTGGAGTTGGTTCAGAGTAGCTGTTAGACATCAGCACTAAAAGTAAAAATAAAAAAGAATTTCCATTAATTCAACACACCTCAATTTAATACAAATTAAAAACTGAAGTGCTTAAAGGGTTACTTCAGGATTTAGCATTAAGCTTTGTATCAGTAGAAAACCAGTAGTATTTTCTAATTACTGAGCTCCCCCCCCCCTCATATCCCCCTGAGACGAGAGATTTATTTATTTTTAGTCTGGAAAAAAATCCTCCGATGACGCAAAAATCGTCATTTTGCGTCATCGGAGGATTTTTGGTCCAGAGGCTTAAAACTACAGCCAGTATTCCGCATGTTTTCACCACGCCCATATGGGGCGGGATCTCACTCACAGAATGTGAAGATAGTGTCAGCTATCTTTCTGTAGAAGCTAAGAAAACAGGCTCTTTGCTCTGTGTAGAAAGTTTGTATACAAGTAGGCTAATCACGTTGGCGGAAGGTAGTTTTGAAGTTGAAATGGCAGAAGGTGATTTCGAAGATCTGTTGCGAGAATATGATGCTCACGGTTACCTGTACGAGCCGCGATACAGTGATGAACAGAGGCTGGAGCAGCTGCTGTAGCAGGGGAGCAAAACCTGCTTGGCAGGCAGGAGGAAGAGAGTGTTAAATTATATTCAGACTCGAGTTGGGGCGGACTGGTGGTGTCAGTGCTCTCGCTGTGTGCCTATGGAAACAGATAGAGTCTCCTATTACTGTCGCGAATTTCAGCGATACTGGACGAGATCGCTGAATCTGCTGATGAAACTGCACCGATAACATGAGGATGTATAACTGAGCACCCAAGTTTTGTATCACACATGGACAGGGGAGTCCTGGAAACTTATTTTAGGATCCCGAAGATAAATTGGAAACGCCAGACGAAGCCCGCAGGGACAAACAGACGGCTTAGTGTAAAGTGAGTATTTTGTTTGTTTTTCTTTTTTGTTACTAAGACGTCATGTACAGAGTTTGGACACCCGGAATTATAATGTTCTTCCCGCGTAGTCAGTCAATTTATCAACTAACTCACGATTTATGGAGTCACGATGTAGCATAGTTTATCATATTTTCAGATACTGCCGCCTGTAACCGGTAGGCGTGGTTTGGGAGTGGCCTCGTAAGGGCAGCAAAGCAAGTGCATTCTGGGAGTTGTTGGGGGGGCCGTATATTATTTTGAAAGGTCTGAATAAGAAACTTTAATAAATAAATGGATGGATACTGCTATTAAATGGATCAAACAGTGGCCAGTAATTTGTTCAATGTGCACAAGATATTTGTGTTGCACTCCTGGAAGTTTCACGTTTGCAGATCGGCTCTATATGCCGTAAAGATCAATCCATAATCACAATAAATTGGCTTACAATACCGTCGTCATGATTAACACAGGCTAACGATTGGGGCAAACTCTGTCATGTGACACTATATTTTTGTGTTAATGCCAATTTTATCTTCAAAAAGTGTTTCCAAACCAGTTTTTCATTTTTGCGATAATGTGCGTTTCCATCAGCTTTATTTTGATGCGCTAAAACCTTTTTTGCAAATAATCCTTGGATGAATCGTAGTTGATGACAGGGCCGGCCCAGACTCTGTTGGCACCTTAGGCTAGATTTTAGATTGTCGCCCTCCCCTTAATACATTTAAGGAATAGTAACATTAATACGTTTCATAATGGCCAAAAAATTAAAACAGAAAAGATCAGATGCTAAAACATTTTTAATTTGTATACTACATCTTTTTCACATCTTTTCAGATTCCTGCGGTGCCCGGGTACTTTTACTGATGTCCAAATTGTATTGACCAATGATCTTTAAGCGTTTTGTGCTTGTTACATTTATTAACGATTAGTAATTTTTTTTACAGGCCCTTTTTTAAGGTAGAGAGGCAATATTTATCTAGTTGGGAACCGCCATTATCAAAAAAATTTCAGACACGTTACACATTTTAAGTTGGTTACACTTGATTTTCAAATGCATTTATTTTATTTTCCAAGTTTCCTAATAAAGCCTATTTATTATAAAAGTTTACTCAACAAGTGTTTCAAAAGAAATTCTAAATATTTATTCATATTACAATATAAAAATTCATTAAACATTTCAACAGCAATACATTTGCAAATGTATTCAAGAATAAACTACTTATAGACTAAAACACAAACTGGAGTATAAAGAAACTGGTTTGGTATCAGTACTTATTATTTCACCATGACATGCAGTTATATTTGTATATTTGTTTTTGCACACTTCTGTCAAAGAATTAAAAAGTCCTCTTGTGTGGCCCTGCCTGTCAAACGCCTATATCACCAATGCTACAGGCTGCCCCTGGTCTTCCTGTCCCCTTTGTTGGAACACAGGAAAACAGTTTGAAGTAGTCTAAATATCACCTTAATAATTAACTTATTTAAGTGAAATTTCACAACAAAGTTTCTACTTATAGTCTCTCAGCCAGATAATGAAGACAATATTATAACAATAGGGCCTCCTGCACATTACTGAAACATATTCAATAAGAACAGCAGACAGACCGTAGATTAATAGAGAAGTTGAGAGCGATCTGAGAGCTCAAGATGGAGAGAGTCTATTTAAAGATACAGCACATACAACACCAACTCACGGAAACGTCTCGGGTTACATGTGTAACCCTTGTTCCCTGAAAAAAGTGGAACGAGATGCTGCACTTTGCTAAGCGCTATGGGAACGATCCTAGTTGTGACCGAGCTGTGAATATGTGTGTAACACGTCAATGAACATCGACCGGAATTTATAGCCTCGGCTGATGCTGTCATTAACGCAACCTGTGGCCAGCCTATAAATGAATGCGTCACCAGGTGGAGTGAGCCCTGACACCTACTGGTGAAGCTTGACCGCGCGCCTCATAGGACAGGGCAATAGCATCCCTCACACAATGCGACATATTCTGTCTGGTAGCAGCCACCCCCCTGTTGCAGCCCCCATAGCAGACAAATAATTGCCTTGACTTACGCCACTGGCTAGTGCGGTGGACATAAGTCTGAAGGGCATGGACTGGGCAGAGTCTGTGAAGTCTTTCTTGCTCCAGCGTTAAAAACGGCAGGGAGCAGAAGGCTTACAGAGTTACAGGATATAGAGGTAGTCAGGGCGCAGACGCAGAATAGCTTTGGCCATACCTGGGGCAAATTCTAAACAGGCTGGGTGACTCGGGGAGAAGTATAGGAGACTTTGTGCAGTTCATAGAGGCGAAGAGGTCCTCTTCTGCCCTTTAAAATCTACCCAGATCTTCTCCAAGTGAAGGGAGCCCTAGCACTTAAAATGTCCTTGATAACCTCAGGAGAAGACCTGTGTACCTCAGTTGGTAACCAACAGGGGCCAAGCATGAAAGGTTCAACAATTCAGGCCGGGGATGAAATAGAGTCCGCTGTGCCAGAGAAAGAAGGTCCTTCCTGTTTGGAACCGCCGAGGCGGGTCGTAGATGTGAGAATTTAACTCCGAGAACCATACTCTGTTCAGCCAGCTTGGCGCTATCAGAAGGAGGCAAGACTCTTGCTGATGAACCTTTAAATCCAGACCCAAGGGGGCTGGGTGACTAAGGGAGAAGTAGAGGAGACATTGCGCTATCATATAGGTGAAGAGGTCCTCTTCTGTCCTGTGAAATCTCACCCAGATTAGTAAATCTGCTCCCACACACACACGGGCATCCAGGGACAAAACTATCTTGAGTGACAGGAGCTGCCCTGGGCCCCAAGGAGGATCAAACGTGCCAGAAATTCAGCTGACATGAACGTGGATCCCCCGATGGTTTACGTAAGAGGCTACCACTGTATTGCCCACCCGCACCAAGACATGGCAGCCTCAGGAGGAAGTATTTCAGGGCCAGAAATATGGCCATCAGTTCGAGACAGTTACTGTGACAACCGAACTGACGACCCTCCTATCAATTTATGCCGGACGACCACTTAAGGCCGCTACCCAGCCCGTCAGGGAGGTGTCTGTCATTAGCAGCCTGCGATGGTACACCCAACTCTTTGTTGGAAGCCTCTATCACCCGAAACACCAAAGGCAGCAGGAGTGAAGAGGTTTCATGAGGGTATCGGGAGATGATAGACGCGCCCCGTCCTGAGGGGAACTACTCCCACAAGGCTTGGTACAAGACCGTCAGGGTTTCTTTTTCTTAGAAATCATGCCCCTGAGGTCTTGGATTGGGGGCTGCTGAGGGTGACGAACTGGACCCCAGTCTTTACGAGGGGGAGCAGGAATCACCACGTTTTGTTTTAGAGCCTCTCGTCTAGAAGGATCGGGGCAGGGATGGGTGGCCGATGGCCCCTCCCCCTGAGTGAGGTGCCCACACTCAGGTCCTTCAACAGATTTAGCTTAGTGCACTTGTAACACTGCCATAGTGTGCAGGGAAACACCAGCCTGACCTGCTGCCTGATACGCTTTACCCACAAGCATGGAGGTGGTTCTGCACAGCTTTCTGGGGAGAGTTGGTCTCTTTTGCGATGATGCCGAGCCAGGCGAGAGAAAACCTGCAGGTGTTTCTTCTCCCAGCGGCATCACCGAATACCCCTGAGCTTCAGCACCCAAGATAGTTGAATACACCAACGTCGAGGGCACGAAGATACAGGAAGTATAAATTTCCTCCATAAAGAAAATACTTGTTATGGAGGTCATAGAAGAAAGGAAGGGACTGATATAGAGTTCCATTCCCTCTTTTATTTATTTAATTATTTTGGCCACCAGACAGAAATTTGTATTCTAGTTTGGAGCGTTTGGGGGAGGGTCTCTTGTTCGCGTAGCCAGTCTAGCTGTAGTCTGTCCACAGCCCGCATAATCACCTCGAGTAATTTCTCAGCCGCTTTATTATTGTGCGTGAAATGTACAGAGGTTCAGTGCCCGCCCCCCTCATGAACCGAAGAGGCACTTCGAGATCACGGGAAGGAACTGCTGGGTCTGGGGAGAGAGCGAGGGAAAGGGATGAACCCGTCTCTCGCTCCTCAGCCAGATCCATACGAGAGCCCCACAAGTGAAGTGTGGGTGCTGACTCCCGGAAGCAAGCGAAGAGAGCGCGAAGCACTTTGCCTGAAAGCAAATCATAGTGCTCGCACCCGCACTGCTGCAACGCGAGAGCAGCGTGCTTTTCCCCCAAACAAACAGAACAAAACTGATGCAGGTCCTCTTCAGCTATAGAGCGAGAACAGGGGAACATGCATCGTTTACGGCTTTCTGTCATTCTCTCTTTCTTTTAAAAATATATATAAATTTTTTCTAGACAGAAGAGAAAGGAGAAAAGGTTCACTGCACTCTTTCCTAGCAGAGGAAAGAAAGTTTTGACAGGGTTTGTAAAACACACACACAGAGAATCGCTCTGAAAAAAAGAGGATCTGACGACACCTGGTGACGCATCCACTTATAGCCTGACCACAGGTGCACTAATGACTAATAAGGCATCTAATGACTACATCAGCCGAGGCTATAAATTCCGGTCAATGTTCATTGACGTGTTAAACACATATTCACAGCTCGGTCACAACTAGGATCGTTCCCAAAGCGCTTAGCAAAGCGCAGCATCATAGTGAAGATTTTTGTAAAGAGAACAGAAATTCAACAATGATTCAACAGACAATCCAAAGATTATTACAATAAAATAAGATACAAGTATATAAAATATGAAGAGATGAAACACATCAAAGTAACAACATGTACACAACTCCATCATCTTTCACATGAACACAGACAGATGGATTTGATCTGTAACACACAGTAATAACTGCAGTCTTCACTCTCATCATCACTATAACACAAAACATTAGTTATATATGAACAGAATAAAGAATACATGAACACTGAGACAGTAAATCTACAGTATAGACACTAAAATAACAGAAGATAATATAGAATATAATAAAATACTCACAGAGTATAAGAGGCAACACACTGGACTCCATACTGTCACATTAATGAAGTGTTTTAACTGTGCTGCCTGTCTATACCAAACACTTCCTGTGTTGAAACGTCATTTCACAATTCAGAGACAGAAATAAAAGTGAAGAAAGACAAGAGTCTACAGACCAATGCACGCCCAACACACAATAAGATATTTAACTTCTCTTTTAGTGCATTCAAGCTGTTTAAGATGTTCCTCTTTAGTTTGAGCAAAGACTTGAACATGAACATCTAAACACACACGAGCAAATCATGTAGACTGAATCAGACAAACAAGTTACTCTGAAGTGAATCAAATTCAGACTGTCTGTGATTCACAGTAATATTTAAAACATGCTAATTTCTCCTCTAAAGGAGGTCTGAAGCATAACAGTTAGAAGTGGAGCAACATTCAGGCCTTTCTGAACACAGAATGATTTATATGTTGGTAAATGATGATATTGGTATGTGACCTCCGTTCCCTGATGGAGGGAATGAGACGTTGTGTTGAAGAAGCGACACTAGGGGTCTCTCTTGAGCGCCGAATATGCATCTGATCTGTGAAAAAAGGCCAATGAGAAGTTGGCGAACAGTATTTGCATACCCCGCCCCCGGACATACGGGTATAAACGTGTTGTTGACGTGTTGTATACGCGTTGTCAACGTGTAAGAAGTCACGTATTTTTGGACTTCATCAGTAAGTTTTGCGTGATAATTTTCAGGGAATCAAACCCGTTATTCGTCGTCTCGCTCGCCGTGTCGGTGTCAAGCGTATCTCCGGTCTGATCTACGAGGAGATTTGCGGTGTGTTGAAGGTGTTTCTGGAGAACGTTATGCGTGATGACGTCACCTACACTGATGTCAAGAGAAAGACGTCACTGTCATGGACGTTATGTACGACAGACGAACTCTGAACGGATTCAGAGGATAAACGACTTTATTCTGGATGAATTAAACGCTCTTTTAAGAGTCACACATCTTCTCACACTAAGAGTCGATGTTTAATCGGTAGTTTTGCGAGAGAACAAAGGAAATTGAATCTGATCGTCAGTTTGAAACATGAGATGGGCGGGACTTTCATTTCATGACAAAGGTTTTGATTGGCTCTTTTCTGCTCGTCAATCTAAGAGCTGACCAACTTGCAGAAATGTATATCACTATAAGTGCTATCAACATAGTAAAATCATATAAAAAATGTTGAATAAACACGTTATTTACTTTACCTGTGATGCTGAGCCTAGGCTAGTAGCCTCAGGTCTGTTGTTACCCATCTTTTGCCTTTGACGCATGCACGTTTGATGGAATCGAGGTTTGATTACCTGCCCTGTGAAGGCAGTGACGTCATTTCAACTGTTCTTTACTCGTACCCACAAACTTGAATTTGTGTTCATTGTGAAGAATTCGTAGTCATAGAAATCAGAGTTGAACTCATGAATGTTTACATTCATAGCTTCTAGAGTCACACTCACATAAAAACACAAATGTAATTTTATTGACTCATGTGTATGAAAACGTAATTTTGTTGATTTACGCACAAATGTTTAAAATACGAATACGAATGCTTAAAGTTATGCATACATCTTTTTGGAAGTGATCTTACACCATACATTTAGAGGTCCAGGAAGGAGAGTTTCACGATCTACATGTATAAAGTCCTGAAGAGCGACTCGTTCCCGAATGAGGTTGATCCTGACACCGGGATCTCCTCCAAGGCGATGGGAATCATGAACTCTTTCATCAACGACATCTTGGAGCGCATCGGCGGTGAAGCGTCTCGTCTCGCTCACTACAACAACCTCCACCATCACATCGAGAGAGAAACAGACCGCCGTGCATCTGCTGCTGTCCGCTGAACTGCACAAACATGCAAGATAAGCACATGTTAGTTCACATAGGAATGTGTTGCATATGATTTTATTCAAAATATCTCTAATTTTGTTTTGGCTCATTGCCAAATTTCGCTAAGCGCCCATCATATAGATGGGAACTCTTTCAATACTGTTTAAAATCACTCCAAGGTGATTCCTCAAGAAGTTGGTTGAGAAAAAGCCAAGAGTACATTTCTGTAAAATCTAGGCAAAGTGAGGCCATGCCACAGATCTACCGGACACTCCCAACACTAATAATCTACAATCCCTCTCCCCTGAGTACTGATCATCTGCACCCTCGTAACTACATCAATCGGCTCCGCAACATCAAAGCCCAATCTTCCTTCACTCTTCGTCTGGTCTTGTCTAAGAATACAGTCTCACTTACACGCTACCGCAGGTTACTTCCTGAAGACATTCCCTCGCTCTCTTTTCCTGGTTCCTGCTCCATCGCTCCATTGACATACCCCAAGTTCTTCTCTGACTTTTTTTTAGTTCTCAATGAACACTACCTCCACGTTAGCAACACAAGCACATATTAGCAACATAAACACATGTAGGATTGTGTTGCATATGATTTTTTTCAAAATATCTCTATGTATGGTGATGCGTATCATATAGTGAGGTGCCTGGAGATACCCAGCCCTAATAAAGAGACTGAATATATAAAGAATGATGGATTTATAGGCATCAATTTGAGATGTATAATTATCAATATGAACATGTCTGTTCAAATAACAATAATCAACACTTTATTCATTCTGAGTGTTTTGAATAGAGTGTGAACATTGTACAGTAGCCAGAACTACAATTTGACAATCTTGAAATGAATGTATGAATTCAGATGGGAATAATTTATTTGTATTTTAAATGTTATTTATTAATTTACTTAATTTTATTTACGTGCCCTTATCCTGCAGTTAATACACCCCAGCCACTTATGTATATATCCTATAGACAGAGATGCGATGCCATATTCAATGTACAGTATTCAATGATGTGCTTAGAATATGAAAACATGAGGCAGTGAAAATGCATTTTAGATCGAGTGTACACAAGACCTCTCCAACAGAAGATATCCATATATCAGAGTTCTGTCTGATATCCAAAACCAGTCAACATCAACAGCTTGTTATGTTACCTCACTCTCCTACCAGCCCAAGAATCAGCAGGGGAATATACAGAAGAAGACAGGAGATGAAGTGATGGTAATAATGAGCAGAATCTATTTATTTATTATGTATTTTATTCTGGAGAAACGAAACGCTCTTTTAAGAGTCACACATCTTCTCACACTCGTTGATGTTTAAACTTACATGTTTTCAGTTAAATGTGCAGTATGTAAGATTCAGAAACCCTTGTTATTAATGACAGCTGTGGCCTTTAAGTGAACTGCAGCAGCTCCTGTAGCTCGTGATCACACACACACACTCAATAGAGACATGAGTGCTGGAACAGGGCTAAAACAAAGTGTGCATTTCGGTCTGACTAAGCGAGACTGTAGTTTGAAGTAATCACTTTTCTTTGTATGATACATTGACAATATACATATGATAGATTATCGGTGTTAGCTAGCTAGCCAGATTTATCAATAACTGTTAGCTAAATTTGATGGATGATGACAGTACCTGTTTATAAAACTGACTGTATACTAAGGAAGTTCCTAATTATACATTCGTCTCCTGGCGTGTCGGTCAGAACACAGGATAGGATCCAAACAGCCAAGTTCAATTCAAAGGTGTTTAATTACACTGAAGAAGCCACAATGCACATGACAGGCTGCATATTCATGTTGTCAGATTGATATGAGGGTTTATGACAGTATTTTAATAAGTGTTTATATTGTGTGTGTGTATGTGTGTGGTGTGTGTGTGTGTGTGTGTGTGTGTGTGTGTGGTTCTAAAACAGAAATAGATTAACATACCATCTCTGTACTGTTATACCACTAACTAATCACAGGAGATTAGGAAATCATCAATAGCAACATAAATAACATAACAGGAATATCAGCTTGTAATGTAACGCTCACTACAATATGGCGTAAATATGGAAACACGCAGAAACCGAAACCGAAAGTAAAACGCTGATCGGCAGTTTGATTTACAACATGTATTTCATTAACAAAGTCAATTATGAGTAGAGAAAAATAAAAAGTTGATCAAAATAGTATTAAAAGACAGTGGAAAAGAGATAAATTAAAAAAGGGGAAAAAAAGTATTTAAGAAAAAAAGGTTAATATTTGTGCATAGTATTTGTTGGGAACTACTTATTTATTTCATAATGTTTAAACAAAACCAACGAGCGGGAGAAGAAAGGAAAGTGAATCTGATCGTCAGTTTGAAACACGAATCGATGAGCGGGACCTTCATTTCAAAGCTTTTGATTGGCTCTTTCCGCCCGTCAATCTAAGAGCTGACCAATGAAATCATTTAGTGGGTTTGATCCATGAAGACACGCAATCAGAGGACGCGTCGACTCCTTTATAAATTAGCATAGAGGGAATAAAAACTGCAGCGCAGACGGGGTCTTTCTGCCGCTATGTGTGAGAACTCATTTTCTGTGCTCAAGAACGTTTTCACGGACAACAGACGAGCAATGAACCGCACCCGTAAGGCTCAGCTCGTGCAACGCGCATTTGAGCGGGAACTTACAAAGAAAATACGCAACGAATGGAAAGACCTTGTTCTGAGAAAGTTTCACACTTCCACTCGTCAACTGCAGCTTTTCTAAAGGTAGGATGTGTTTTTGCTTGTTTGTGTTTGTTACTAATATGATTGATTTATATATCCAGTGCTGGTCCTTATTATTTCTGAGAATGCTGTAGGCGGCGTTGCTCTGTATCGTCGCGTCGGGTATATGCTGGCATGACGGTTGTTGTTTTTATTTTAATTTATTTTTTATTAAAAGTGGGTGTATTATTATTATTATTATTATTATTATTATTACATGATCTTTAAACGAGCTTGTGTCCAAACTGTTGATTCTCTGTGAATGACTTTTGCATTTATAATGTGGAGAATAAATGAGTGTCAGTGGAGCTCCGGATCAGTTCACTGTTTCTGCACTCAATGATCATTTACAGGATTTTATCATCTCAATGTTCAGTGTATCCACCTGCTTTACAAACTCAACTGTTATTGAACTGACACTCTCATTCTCAATGACACTAATTACATACAAAACTATTTCATTGACACTTTTCTACAAATCTTTTATTTTCTTCATCTGGGACTTTAAATATAAGCGGTCCAGAATCTTATTTTTATCTGAATCTCAAGACAAGTTATTCTGAACTTGGCAAAATCATATTTAATAACTTTCCATAAGTGTAACTATTGTATTATATAATGTGTTTCCTCAAGGTTTTTCTCTCTATTTAAACATATAGAGTTTATTTCTGGACACAATCGCTGTTGGTTATTTTAACTGAGGACTTTTAAGGCACAATTTTCAGTAAAGCTGCATTGAATCCAAATGTGTTGTGATATGTGCTGTACAAATAAACCTGAGATGACTTTCAAACAGGAGAAATCATGTTTCTTTCATCTCATCAAAACTCTTCCATCCATATTTTATACAAACAAAAACAGAGAGATGAAAATGACACTTTATTATTGACATGTTTTACATAAAGAGTGAGGAGCGAAACAATCATGATGTCAAATATTGCTCAGATTTAAATGTCTTCAGTTGTTTTGAAGAAATCATCATTTTCTCCAGTGCAAAATATATTTACTTTATGACATTAATAATCAAGAGTTTAAGATCGTATTTAAATCTGTAAGAAAGCATAAAGTCCAGAATATTTCAAACACAAAGACACACTTATTTAAAGTAGGAAACATCAGATCACACTCAAATCCACACAATAAAACTAGATCAGAATAAAACTAAAGTGTTTCTGCTCTTATTCATTATTTGAACATGAAACAGGCGACTTTAATCCAGAACAGGAAATATTCAAGTAAAAGATTCAAATAGAAATCATATAAAAGCAGAAACACAAAATACAATGTTTTAAAATCATATGAATGATAAATCAATTCTGCAACAAATGAAACATGGTGAAATAATGAACAGGAATGTAAGAAAAGTCTTCTGAACGTTTTTAAAGAGATTCAGATTGAAGTTTCTTCCTCTGTTACTGCAAACTGACTTTAATCTTCAACAGATGAAACTATCAAATACAAAAACAATATTATAAACATGTCATTGAACTAGACTTTCATATTGTTTCCTCTGCTGTTATTGTCTTTGTGAACAAACATTTCATCTGTTGATTATATTGATCTCTTTTACCTCTCGCTCTGTAGCATTTGAACACCAGCACGACTGTCACGATCAGATATGGACAAACTGCCAGAAGAGAACTGAGAGTGTGGAAGTCAGAAATCTGATCTGCTGACACTGAAAAACAGACACACAAGCACATGATGATTGAGTATATCTGAACAAGTGCACATGAATGAATAGAAAAGAGAGAATAAACTCTCACCTGTGACTGAGATCCAGCTCTCGGGTGACTGTCCTCTCTCTCCGTGTTTACAGGAGTAGAAACCCTCATGTGACTTTGAGACAGTAGGGATGCTCATCTCTCCTGATGTCTGTTTCTGGAGGAGTGATCCATCTTTATAGAAATCAGCTGTGAGGATTGAGGAGTTTGTAGATCGATGTAAACAGTGTAGAGTCAGAGTATCTCCCTCAATCACAGGATGAACAGAACTCTCCAGAATCACATCACCATCTACACAACAGAGAAACAGCAGGAAGAAGTTTAAGCACATATTTAAAGTAACATATTCAGCTCTGTTTTAACAGCCCGACGGGTCGTCTGCGGTCCCGGTCGACTATTGCGCAATAACTTCACGAAATGCAAAAACTCAAAAATTAAAAGATACACATATCTTACATCGTTGGAAAGCTGAGACTCTTGTGATTCGAACGATGTAAACCATTTTAATATACACTTAACACAGCGGGTACAATCGGTGTATTTCTCAGACCACTTACAGCAAAATAAACGAATCCAAAATGGTAGAAACTCACTTATAATGCTCATCTTACTCTACTGATCCACTTCATTCCATCAAAAATGGTTTAGTTACACTGTAAAGGGTCCATACAATCCAATTCAACAAAGTTTTTGGTCCATAACACATTTATATATCAATAAACACCCACGTAGTATAGACGTAGCAATTTTGAGCTAACCGACAACTTTGTATTCTTTGATGAAGCTACCTTGAACATGTAAACATTACACATATTTTTATGTCAAAATGTCCACTGACCCCAGGACTTTAGATGTACAGTCATTTTAGCCAGTTGGTGCATTTTAGAGGTGTGGCCAGGTATCAATATCCTTGAAGCCTATACAGTACATACACTTGGATAAACATGTATAAAACACTCATTTTCTAATGTATTGTTATCAAATTTTATATTGGGTTTGGTAAGGCTTCATGCTATGATCTAATTGTGTTTTCCAGCTATGTCCTCCCAGCTGTAGATCTGCAGGCATCTTTTTACAAAAAAAAAATGTAGGCGGAGTTTATTTCCCCTTTTTGAGTGTGTTCAAAGTTCTATTACTCAATACAATTAAGACTTATAGTGATTCTGATTATTCAGGAACAAACCTCAAAGTCTCCCCTTTCAAAAGAGACCAAAAGCATGCATATACTCCAAAGGGTTCAAGAACAGCGTGCATTTTAATTTGGGTAGGCCTTTTTTAGGCGTTTTTTGGCAAATATTGCAGGATGTTTAAAAGGTTAAGTATAAGTATCATGACACTATATCTGCTGTTATATAGACTCACCATGTACTGTGATGTTAATATGAGGACTGTGTTCTCCAGATTGAGACTGACACCAGTACACTCCAGTGTCAGATGTTTTAAGGGAGATGATCTCACATGTAGATCCTGTAGATGAACAATCTTTCATTCTCTCACTGTCTGTGTATCTTCTCACTGTCCATCCAGTGGAGTTATTGTGATCCTCACAGTTCAGAGAGAGAGAGTGAGATGAGAAGTGTTGACTTCTGCTGGGACTGATGATCAGAGACACTGATGGACGTTGAGCTGAAATGAAGTTCAAACAAATACTGCAAAAATCGTGCAATACACGATTATTATAGAGTTATGAGGCATTTTTACCTCATTTTCAGTTCTTTAGTACATTAGACCTCACAACACGATATAAATCACCAGAAATGCCCAAACACAGATAAATTAAGGCTTGTTTGCTTCATGTGACGAAAATAATAATAATTCAATAAAAAAAATAAAGTCACTGTGACAACATGCCCCAATGGTGAAACATATGAAGGGTAAGTTGTCACAGTGGAAGATTGCTAATTTTCAAACATATTATTAGGGCCTAAATAAAACATTGTGGTGTTTTTCTTCAAAACATTACCCTTATTTAACATTTTACACTTGAATAATTCTTGAAATTTATATTAAAAGACAGGAGCATCAGCTCGAAGTCCACTGCTTTCTTAACGGGATAGTCCACCCAAAAATGACAATTCTCTCATCATTTACTCACACTTTTGCAATCCAAGGTGTAAATGGCTTTCGTTTGTCAGATGACCACAAATTAATGTTTTATTATATATTTGACAAACCCAATGAATTAAGTAATGAAATGTGAAAATACACTCTTTTTTTTTTTTTTTTAAATAAAATAAATAAAATCCTTCCCAAGCGTTAAACAGCCTGAAAGGTATAAATGTATAACTCAATAACACAATCTTCCACTTGGTATTAAACTCAATTAAATACTCAGTAACTTAAATTCAGTAACAAAACTGACAAAGTGGGCCCACATTCACGCTCTCATTCACACACACACCCAACGTTGCAGGCCTGATGTTTTCCTGAACGCGACGTGTCCCACGATTTGATGATGTCGTGGCTTTGGCTCACACAGCGGCCGTCTTTCTCTCCCACGAGGCAACAGAGGAACTCCAGGCTTTTCCGGTCACCTGGAGCGCTATCTGTTGTGGTGATCTATCCCTCGTTGCCAGAGGAACTTCAGGCTTTTCTGGTCACCCGGAGTGCTATTTGGTCCGCCTCCTCTCCGATGAATCTGATCCGGCTTGTCGCTCGTGCTAATCACCACACGAACGCATGGAGTAAATGTGCTGAGTGAAATCCATGATGAATATCACCAATAATTGCTAAATAAAGTTCTTATTAGCAAAATACAAATACTAAGGACGGATTCAGTCTGTATATACGGGATTATCGTGGGAAATTCCTTTTATTCAGCCTCTACAATCTTTTTCTCCGACTCGTCTCTTCTCTTCTCTCTCTCTTCGCCACGCCCCTCATTTCCCTCATTGCGTGATATGCGAGTAGGTAAATAAAACATTAAACATTAAATAATATTATATATAAATATTTAACTATATACATACACATGAAAACACTGTAAAGGCACAGAATAAATAAAATACACACATTATAATGTAAATAAACGTATTACTTTCAAACAGTAATTTAGTGTCTATATTGTTACGAGAGGTTTCAAATATGTATGACTGTGTTGTGTATGAAGACACTCCCATATGTGTTAGTAAACGCAATGTTTCGTTCCCTTCGTCTAGGGAACCGAATACATAATACATAATCGAGACGTTTCCCGAGGAGATGCTCTACGAGACTTCATTCATATCAGGTTTGTCTCGTCACACTGCCACCGTAATCTCAGCACCCCTCCTCCTGCCCGCTCATGATCTCATGATCTTGGTGCGCCTTTCATAATGTCTTCTACTTCTTTTTTGTTGGTGGCTCGCATTCATAAATAGAGCATTACCGCCATCATATAAGCTTCTTTAAGGTTAATTGTTAAAATTATATTCTTAGCGGGTAATGTGATGTTTAAAGTATTACATGTATACACATTTTTAAAAACGTGACTTTCAAGTGCCGATAGTTAACAGAGTTGAGATGAGCGTTTGATGTTTTTCCGACAGCACTTCATCTGAGTATGTAGATGTCTTGAAGCGATGGTCCGAGGATTGTTATGTTCATATCATTCACTAATTTGAGTTGTTCTGACAGACAACAACTTCACAAGTTGATCCTTAAAGTCATTTTTACTCTAAATAACACTTAAATGTTTGTTGTTCTCCGTCTGAATCGCTAATTTCAGTAGTTTTTACATTATGTCTGGAGACCAGAAAAACAAAACAGGCAATTACAATCATCATGTATTGTCCAGTAGTTGCTCAGGAAAACGTTTCTCGGTTACGTAGTTTACCTCCGATCCCTGATGTAGGGAACGAGACGTCCTGTCGAAGAAGCGACACTAGGGGTCTCTCTTGAGCGCCCAATATGCCTCTGGTGTATGAAAAAGGCAAATGAGGAGTTGGCAGACAGTATTTGCATACCCCGACCCGGACATAAGGGTATAAAAGCGGGAAAATACATCGAGTTCATTCAGGATTTTTCTGAGGAGCTGGAAATGGTCCGGCCACTGCAGTGGCTCGGCTCAGCGTCTTGGCAGGGAGGATACTCAATGTCGCGCACTTTGACTTTGTGTCGAAGAAGCGACACTAGGGGTCCACATCAAATCACACCATGCACTGAGCCGTGTACATGTACTGCTGACACAGGAGTGGGCAGGCATTTCACATGCACAAGAGAACAACTGTGTTTCAGACTGCACATACCCTTCCCCAATGCCCCAAAAAAGTCATCGGAATCCTTCTGGTTACCCTAGAGGGGAACAAGGTGACGCTTGCCAACCTCTTTTCGTTCTATGTTTCTCGGCATAGCGCAAGAACAGCGGGACCCTTACACGCATCAAGGGAAGGGGGTCTTACCCAGTTTCCTATTCTTTCAGGGTGAAAAGAACGGCTGAGGGAAAGGGCGCCAGGTGCAAGCGATTCACCCAGCCAGATCATCAGCATGTTACCTAGTTCTACCAGCTCGGACCTGAGAAAACATGGGATGATACTGACTCAACCCTGAAATTGTTAAATCTCACAAAGGCATTAGGCGTTCCCTTTCCGCTATCCCCTAAAGCAGACAATGAGCTGCTCAGAGGATCTAAAGCTCAGTGTGCGGTCCAAATAGGTACGCAAAGCACATACCGGACACAGAAATGATGGGGCTGGGTCTGCCTCCTCCCAGGGCAGCGCTTGCAGGTTCACTACCTGGTCTCTGAATGGCGTGGTAGGGACCTTGGGCACGTAGCCCGGTCGTGGTCTTAGGATCACATATGTGTCTGCCGGACTTAACTCCAGGCAGGTGTTGCTAACAGAGAACGCTTGCAGGTCCCCGACCCTCTTGATGGAAGCGAGCCCGATCAGCAGGGCTGTCTTTAGAGAGAGGGCCATGAGTCCAACTGATTCTAGCAGCTCAAAGGGGGGTCTTCAGAGGCCCGCGAGGACCACTGAGAGATCCCAGGAGGGGAACAGGCTAGGCCGGGAGGGGTTCAACCTCTGGTCGCCTATTAGGAACCTGATGATTAAGTTGTGCTTACCCAAGGACTTGCGGTCGACTTCATCGTGGTGGGCCACGATAGCGTTGACATAAACCTTCAGGGTGGAAGGAGATAGCCTCCCAAGAGCACTGACCTAACTGCGCACCTCTGAGGGTCTTCAGCACGGGAAGAACACCAATTCGTGAACAAGCGCCATTTCAGGGCGTAAAGTTGCCTGGTAGAAGGGGCTCTGGCTTGGTTGATCATGGCTATGACAGTGGAAGTCATAGCCATAGTCATATTACTGTCACCGTGTTTTCTCACAGTCTCTTTTTTGAAATGGTTAGTTCCTGCAATGAACTCCGTTTTCCCCGCTATTTCTTTGATATAAACTTTTGTTATGTATCTCGGGAAATGTAATGCAAATTTTAAAATCAAAAGGGAGTAAACTTTTACTGTCGCCAATGGCGACCTTGACAGAAATTACACTCACAAATAAATTTATTTGGTCACAAATGCGACCATTTTTAGTCGCAGTTTGGAGCCCTGCAAGGATGATGATTTATCGACTTTATAGACATTACATTTTTATCGTCTGTTAATGCTGAACCTCTGTAAAGCTGCTTTGAAACGATGTGTGTTGTGAAAGGCGCTATACAAATAAAATTGACTTGACTTGACAGTGGGTGGTAGATCAGCTAGATCTTCTGCGTCCCGTCCATGGGCCAGACATGGAGGTTCCAAAGGTCTGGGTGCGGATGCCAGAGCATGCCCTGTCCCTAAGAAAGAAGGTCTTTCCTCAGGAGAATTTGCCAGGGAGGGGCTGTCGCGAGGCGTACGAGATCCAAGAACCTGGCCCGGGTGGGCCAATAAGGAGCCACAGTGGTGACTTGTTCCTCGTCCTCCCTGACCTTGCACAGCACCTGTGCAAGAAGGCTCACTGGGGGAAATGCGTACTTGCGCAGCACCGCAGGCCAGCTGTGTGCCAGAGCGTCTGCCCCGAGTGGAGCCTCTGATCGGGCTTACCAGAGCGGGCAGTGGGAGGTCTCTTGGGAGGCAAACAGGTCTACCTGGGACTTGCCGAACCATTCCCAAATCAGCTGGACCGAATGGGGGTGAAGCCTCCACTCTCCACCGGGCAAGCGTTGTAGTGACAGCGAGTCCGATACCACATCGAGGTTGCCGGTGATGTGAATGACTTTAGTCGCTGCTGGCTCCAAAGTAGAAGACGACGGGCGAGTCGTGATATGTACGCTCCCTTGGCGATTTATGAACGCTACCGCAGTGGTGCGGTCTGACCTGATCAGGACATGTTTGTTTCGAACTAACGGGAGAAACTTCCGCAGGGCAAAGTCAGGGTGATCGTCACACGGTACGTGGCATGTTCGCCGTGTGTGGCTTAGAAGCGGACACCCGTGAAGGGGGGCGGAGGCCTGGCAAACTGAATTTCGTAACCGAGTCAGATGGTCCAGGACAGCCAGCAAGATGGGTTAGGAAGTGAGAGCCACGCATCCAAACTCCTTTCTAGTGGCACCAGGGTGACAATTATTTTTGACATACCCAGCGGTGTGGAGCAGGTAAAATGGCATCGGGAGGCGAAGACGCGTCCCGAGGCTCTGGTGCTGAGAAAAGACTCAATGCACTTACATTGCTCCCTACCCTCATGCAGATCTTTGAGCGCCTTGGCCTGGTGGACTTGCAGGATGGCCATGGCGTGCCGGGCGGAAGCGGCCTGTCCAGCGGCGCTGTAGGCTTTGGCAGTAAATGATGTTGTCGTCCTGCAGGCATTAGAAGGGAGCACAGGGTGACCCCGACAGGTGGTAGGGTTTCCGGGACATTGATGGAGCGCAACAGCCCTATTCACCTGGGGAATCGCCATATACCCATGGGCTGCTCTGCCGTCGAGGGTAGCGAGAGCGGATGAGCATGCTTTGTGACGAGTGGAGAGAGGTGCTCTCAACGAAGACGTCAGCTCATCATGCACCTCTGTGAAAAAAAAGGACCCGGGGGGGGGGGTGTGGCTGTGAGCGGCGCGCAGACCCCTGGAACCAGTCACCCAACCGCGATAGCTGCGGGGAGGACAGAGGGTTCCAGTCCAACCCCACGTTGGCGGTGGTCAGGGCAAGCATGTCGGACATCTGCGCGTCAGCATCAGCCTGGACGTGCTGGCCCGAAGGCGGCAGCCCAGGGGAGGCACCAGCGTCAGACGCCGTTCTCTCCGATGCAGCGGCAGCTCATCCACCTCGAGCTGTAGAGGATAGGCAGTCCGGCCATGAGGCGAGCCACTGTTGCTTCGAGCACGGACGGTTAACAAGCGTGCCGGGGGGCAGGTTGTCTGAGGGGGTGTCCTCAATCATGAGGGAAGAAGGAGCGACGCGGGGGGCGGCTGGAGTGGCGTGCTTTCTATTGAAAGCAAGCCGCGGCCGCAATGTTCGTGGTCATGCCCCCGCAGTGAGATACACGACCATTGGCTAAAAAGAAAATTTCTGAATTAACTTGACGTATTTCCCCGCTTTTATACCCGTATGTCCGGGGCGGGGTATGCAAATACTGTCTGCCAACTTCTCATTGGCCTTTTTTCATAGACCAGAGGCATATTCGGTGCTCTAGAGAGACCCCTAGTCTCGCTTCTTCGACACGGTGTCGAAGTGAGCGACAGACTGGGAACTGTAGATCTGCTGACTGATGCATATGATTATAATATAACAGATGATCACTCACCAATGACAGTAAATGACACTTCATTACTCCAGGGAGTGTAGATTCGTCTAGATGTGCTGATAGCGATACACTTGCATTTTCTGCTGTTCATTGAAGGAATCTTGATCTCTTTCTCATTAGAGTCTTGAACATCAAAACCATCACAAAACAATCTGTATATCCAGTCTGTCACTTCTGTCCCCTGTTCGTCACATGTGAGAGTGACAGTCTCTCCTCTGAATATCGGTGATGTTTCAGGATTTACAATCAGAACAGGTTTAGGAATCTCTGAAAGAACCAGAAACAAACACACAATTCTCACTTTATAAAACACACATGTTGCATCTACACTTTAATTCACACTCTATAATAAAAAATATAAACTATAATAATTGTTTAATCTATTTTTTTTTTAATTTTACACACAAATGTTCATCCAATTTAATTACGTAATCTTTCTCAAACTTGATTAATAAAATTAAGATATATTCCAGTTTTATTATTATTATCATATATTATATATTTGATTTACTATAATAAAGGTCACTTGGAAAAGAGCAAGTACAGTTTTATAAGAGTGCGTTCAGTGTCTGTACACTCTGTTCTCTGTTCACATTAATATTGTCGAGCATCTCTCTGAGTGCTCGATTAGAAGACTTTGTTCTAGCAACTGCCCCGAATCTCTCTCACACTGGTCCCGGGACATCGGGCGGTTCTTATTGTCGAGCCCTGTATCATAATATTTTATATTTAGACCCACAGTAATATTTTATTGGTTTGATCTTTCAAAATGAATCTATTTATTTGCCTCCTCTGAAAATTCTGTCATGGACCGTCACTTTCATCTGTGCGCAGGGATGTGAACAGACATTTTGGGGGGCTCAAGTGGAAAAAGGGCACTTCATATAATTATTTATTTAATTATTAAAAACAAAACATTAAATATATTAATACAACTTTGACCTTCTTACCATCCATCCATCTTCCATCCATCTTCAACCGCTTATCCGAAGTCGGGTCGCGGGGGCAGCAGCTCCAGCAGGGGGCCCCAAACTTCCCTATCCCGAGCCACAATAACCAGCTCTGACTGGGGGACCCCGAGGCGTTCCCAGGCCAGTGTGGAGATGTAATCTCTCCACCTAGTCCTGGGTCTTCCCCGAGGCCTCCTCCCAGCTGGACGTGCCTGAAACACCTCCCTAGGGAGGCGCCCAGGGGGCATCCTTACCAGATGCCCAAACCACCTCAACTGACTCCTTTCCACGCAAAGGAGCAGCGGCTCTACTCTGAGCTCCTAGCGGATGACTGAGCCCCTCACCCTATCTCTAAGGGAGAAGCCCGCCACCCTTCTGAGGAAGCCCATTTCGGCCGCTTGTACTCGCAACCTAGTTCTTTCGGTCATGACCCAACCTTCATGACCATAGGTGAGGGTAGGAACAAAAATTGACCGGTAGATCGAGAGCTTTGCCTTCCGGCTCAGCTCTCTTTTCATGACAACGGAGCGATAGAGCGAATGCAATACCGCCCCCGCTGCCCCGATTCTCCGGCCAACCTCCCGCTCCATTGTCCCCTCACTCGTGAACAAGACCCCGAGGTACTTGAACTCCTTTACTTGGGGCAATACCTCCTTCCCCACCCGGAGTATGCACTCCATCGGTTTCCTGCTGAGAACCATGGCCTCAGATTTAGAGGTGCTAATCCTCATCCCAGCCGCTTCACACTCGACTGCCAAGCGGTCCAGTGAGAGCTGAAGGTCACGGACCGATGATGACATGAAGACCACATCATCTGCAAAAAGTAGAGACGAGATCCCCAGCTCACCGAACCGCATACCTTCCCCACCCCGACTACGTCTCGATATCCTGTCCATGAATACCACAAACAGGATTGGTGACAAAGCGCAGCCTTGGCGGAGACCAACCCCCACATAGAACGAGCTCGACTTCATGCCGAGGACCCGGACACAGCTCTCACTTCGGACGTAAAGGGATTGGATCGCCCTAAGAAGGGACCCCCCCACCCCATACTCCTGAAGCACCTCCCACAGTCTCTCCCGGTGGACCCGGTCATACGCCTTCTCCAGATCCACAAAAACACATGTAGACCGGATGGGCATACTCCCAGGCCCCCTCCAGAATCCTTGCGAGAGTAAAGATCTGGTCCGTCGTTCCACGGCCAGGACGGAACCCGCATTGTTCCTCTTCAATCTGAGGTTCGACAATCGGCCGCACCCTCCTCTCCAGCACCTTGGAGTAAACTTTACCAGGGAGGCTGAGAAGTGTGATACCCCTGTAGTTGGCACACACTCTCTGGTCCCCCTTTTTGAAGAGAGGAACCACCACCCCTTTCCGCCACTCCTTAGGCACTGTCCCAGATTTCCACGCGATGTTGAAGAGGCGTGTCATCCATGACACCCCCTCCACATACAAAGCTTTCAGCATTTCTGGTCGGATCTCATCAATCCCCGGGGCTTTGCCACTGCGGAGTTGTTTGACTACCTCAGTGACCTCCCCCAGGGAAATAGAATCTGATCCCCCATCAGCCTCCGGCTCTGCCTCTAGCATAGGGATAGAGTAGGGATTTAGGAGTTCTTCAAAGTGTTCCTTCCACCGCCCAATAACCTCCTCGGTTGAGGTCAACAGCATCCCATCTTTGCTGTATACAGCTTGGATGGTTCCCCGTTTTCCCCTCCTAAGGTGGCGGACGGTTTTCCAGAAGCACTTTGGTGCGGACCGAAAGTCCTTCTCCATGGCTTCTCCGAACTTTTCCCACACCCACTGCTTTGCCTCCCTCACGGCTGAGGCCGCAGCCCATCGGGCCTGTCGGTACCTTGCAACTGCCTCCGGAGACCTCCGGGACAACAAATCCCAGAAGGCCTCTTTCTTCAGTCGGACAGCTTCCCTGACCACCAGTGTCCACCACGGTGTTCGAGGGTTACCACCCCTTGAGGCACCTAAAACCTTGAGGCCGCAACTCTCCACCGCGGCTTCGGCAACGGAAGCTTTGAACATTTCCCACTCCGGTTCAATGTCCCCAACCTCCGCAGGGATGCCTGAAAAACTCCGCCGGAGGTGTGAGTTGAAGATCTCACAGACAGGGACCTCCTCCAAACATTCCCAGTTCACCCGCACTACTCGCTTGGGCTTCCCAGGTCTGTCCAGAGTCTTTCCCCACCCCCTGATCCAACTCACCACCAGATGGTGATCAGTTGACAGCTCTGCCCCTCTCTTCACCCGAGTGTCCAAAACATATGGCCTCAGATCTGATGACACGATTACAAAATCGATCATCGATCTTCGGCCTAGGGTGCTCTGGTACCACGTACACTTATGACCATCCTTATGTTCGAACATGGTGTTTGTTATAGATAATCCATGACTAGCACAGAAGTCCAATAACAAACATCCACTCGTGTTCAGATCGGGGAGGCCGTTCCTCCCAATCACGCCTTTCCAGGTGTCCCTGTCATCTCCCACGTGCGCGTTGAAGTCACCCAGCATCACTATGGAGTCCCCTACTGGGGCCCTATTCAGGACTCCATTCAGGGTCTCCAAGAAGGTAGAATACTCTGTACTGCTGTTCGGTGCATATGCACAGACAACAGTCAGAGTTTTCCCCCCCACAACCCGTAGGCGAAGGGAGGCGACCCTCTCGTCCACCGGGGTAAACTCCAACATAGCGGCATTCAGCCGGGGACTTGTGAGTATCCCCACACCCGCCCGTCGCCTCACACCATGGGAAACACCAGAGAAGAATAGAGTCCCATCCCCTATCCATGAGTACGGATCCAGAGCCACAACTGTGTGTCGAAGTAAGCCCCACCAGATCCAACTGGTAACGCTCCACCTCTCTCACCAGTTCCGGCTCCTTCCCCCCCAGTGAGGTGATATTCCACGTCCCTAGAACTAGCCTTTGCTGCCCGGGTCTGGTCCGTCGAGACCCACGGCCTTCACTGCCACCCATATGGCAGCGCACCTGACTCCTGCGGTTTCTCCAATGGGTGGTGGGCCCAAGGGATGTAGAGGGGGGTGCCACGTTGCTTCTTCGGGCTGTGCCCGACCGGGCTCCGTGACAAGCCCGGCCACCAGGCGCTCGCCGACGAGCCCTCCATCTGGGCCTGGCTCCAGACGGGGGCCCCGGGCTTCCTCCGGGCAGGGTAACTCCTCCTCTTGCCGTTTTTTCCATGGAATCTTTGTGAACCTTCTTACCAATTTATTTTAATTCCCCTCACACTCCCGCAATTGTGTCATGTCTTCTTTAGTATTCACTAAATATCACAAGAGCAACAGCAAAGGAAACTTCGCCACAATGTGCACAAATTCACTTAGTGTATATACATTTTTATATACCCTTATATAAATATAAATATATTTATATAATAAAGTGATTTGATTTTGATTTGATGTTTTTTATGATACTAGTGTCAAATATATATTTACAATAAATGACTGCACAAGGAGAGGGACATAATTTCACAAATTATTTGTTTATTTTGCACAAGGCAATAAATCGTTTTAATTCTTTTACTTTTATTGTAATACACTATATGCTTTATGGGTGATATAAAAAATAAATATAAATATCAGATGATTTTTTAAACATCTTTGTGACAGGGAGGAGGACAGGACCGGGTCATGAGCTTCACACCCGCCCCTAATCAGACTTATCAACCCTCAGAGAGGGATAAAGTCTTTTTATTGAATTAAACATTATTTATATTGTTAAGCCGGTTCTCGCCTCCTCATTGCCCATTTTAACCCCCTTACACTCTTCTTTCTACATCCGTTGACTACTGGCGTTTCAGTTTCTCCCGTTCATTTGAATAGAAGTGACCTGTCTCGACTAAACAGTCGAGATACCAATGTTTAACTAAATACTGACCAAACACTATTTTACTGGTTTATACTTTTATGATCAACATAAACAACTAAATCGACATGTTGATGACACACAAAGATTTTGATTTGCTGGACAAAAGCATTTTAAATATCAATCATATTTTAAAACAATTGTTGAATTTTTTTCAAGAAATACCAATAAAATATTATTCTGCACTAGTCATGAAAACATTTCTTTTTTCAGGAATTTCAGATTTTAATGAGAATTTGACTTTAGTTTTTACTGTCTCAGGACACAACATCACATTTTTTACTTTATTTGTTTAGAAAAAATATGCATATGAATTTAAACTCAGCAATAGAAAATGTTGATCATTGAAGAGGTCAATTCAAGCAAAGAGTTTTTGAGAATTTCATTTTTTATGTATTTTTTATTTAATAGATCAGGACAAACATGAGCTTCATTGACCTTTAGGACACACTGCCATAATATGCACCTGTTACCCTCTGAAACTGTATTTTATGATTCATTTCATGAATCCACATTATGTGTGAAACTTTTGAAAACTTGCGACATGAGATTCATGTGAACAGCAGGAAGGAGAAATCAAACACACCTGCCAAACCGTACAAGTGTCTAGATCTGATTGGGGGATTTCACCGATAGAAATCTGGCAACCTCACACATGTCGAAATCTAATTCTGACCGTCTAATGGCCCTTAATTAAAGTCTGTTATTTATCAAACACATTCAAATTAAACATGAAATCTTTTACTCTCATGATTAGTTCTAAGTAATACAGACACAATTGATCTAAATGGGATGGTGAGGGGGGATGCTGGTTTTACAAGCGGGATTATTTTTGATATTTCTGGCAACGAGGGTGATGACATCCGCTCACATCACCCTCAACTCAAACCCTGATTATAACTGCCTCAACAAGTTTGTGTGTGTGTGTGTGTGTGTGTGTGAGTGAGTGTGCGTGTGTGTGTGTTTGTATTTGTGTGTGTGTGTGAATATATTTGACAGTCCAGTGTGAGATAATAAGATTAATAAAGTGCTGATTGTTGATTGTGAGAGATCAAGTGTTCATAAGTATAATTGCTTGGGAGAAGAAGCTGTCATGTAGTTGGCTGATGCGGGTCCTGATGCTGCGTTACCGCCTGCCTGATGGAAGCAGTGAGAGCAGACCATGACTCAGGTGGCTGGAGTCTCTGATGATCCTCCAAGCTTTTTTCACACTCCGCCTGTTATTTATGTCCGGGAGGGAGGGAAGCTCGCCTCCAATGATGTTTCTGGAAGTTCGCACCACCATTTGCAGGTATTTGCGGTTGTGGGCGGTGCTATTGCCGTACCAGGCGGTGATGCAGCCAGTCAGGATGCTCTCTACAGTACTGGTGTAGAACCGTGTGAGGATGTGGTGGTTCATTCTAAACTTTCTCAGCCTTCTCAGGAAGAAGAGGTGCTGGTGAGCCTTCTTCACAATGGCCTCAGTGTGGACGGACCATGTGAGTTCCTCAGTAATGTGGACACCGAGGAACTTGAAACTGCTGACTCTCTCCACCGGAGCTCCATTAATGGTGATGGTGCTGTGTTCTCTGTCTTTCTTCCTGAAGTCCACCACAAGCTCCTTGGTCTTACTGACATTGAGGGAGAGAGTGAACTTCCTCTCTGTAGGCTGTTTTATCATTGTCAGACCTACCACAGTCATATCGTCAGCAAACTTATTGATGGTATTGGAGCTATGTGCCGCCACACAGTCATGTGTGTACAGGGAATACAGGAGTGGGCTGAGAACACAGTCCTGTGGGGCTCCAGTGTTGAGGGTCAGTGATGAGGAGATGTTGCTGCCCATTCTAACCACCCAACGTCTGCCTGACAGGAAATCCAGGATCCAGCTGCACAGCGAGCTGTTTAAGCCCAGAGCCCGGTGTTTCTCATCAAGCTTGGAGGGCACTATGGTGTTGAATGCTGAGCTGTAGTCTACAAAAAGCATTCTCACATATGTGTTCCTTTTTTCCAGGTGGAAGAGAGCAGTGTGTATTGTAGATGCAATGGCATCATCAGTGGAGCAGTTTTTGCGGTAGGCAAACTGCAATGGGTCCAAAGAGGTGGGCAGCACAGAGCAGATGTGATCTCTGATCAACCTCTCGAAGCATTTGCTGATGATGGGGGTCAGAGCAACAGGACACCAGTCATTTAGGCAAGTGATTTTGGCTTGCTTCGGTACAGGCACAATAGTTGATGTTTTGAAGCATGTGGGGACTACAGACAGGGAGAGGGACAGGATGAAAATTTCCATAAAAACACCAGCCAGTTCGCGCACGCTCTGATGACGCAGCCCGGAATGCCGTCTGGACCCACGGCTTTACAAATGTTCACCCTTCGGAAAGGATCGTGTTACATCCGCAACAGAGACAGAGAGTGAACCAACCGTGGTAACGGTTGTTATTAATATTAATAACGGTGTTATTGTCCTCGAAACGAGCATAAAATGTGTTAAGCTCATCCGGGAAATAGGCAGTGGTGTTCATGATGGAGTTTTTATTCCCTTTGTAGTCCGTGATGATGTTAATTCCCTGCCACATACTTCTAGTGTCTGTGGTGTTGAACTGTTCTTCAGTTTTGTGCCTGTATTGGCATTTGGCTGCACTGATAGAGTTATGGAGGGCATAACTGGTTTGTTTATGCTCCTCCACGTTCCCGGAATTAAAAGTGGAGGTCCGTGCATTAAGTGCCGTGCGAACATCGCTGTTAACCCATGGTTTCTGGCTGGGGTAGATCTGTATTGTTTTGGTTGGCACAACGTCCTCTACGCATTTCTTGATGAAACCTGTTATGCTATCAGTGTAAATCTCGATGTCGTCATCAGAAGTTGACCGGAACATCTCCCAGTTCACGTGATCAAAACAATCTTGTAGCGCAGGGTCTGATTGGTCTGACCAGCACTGGATCATTCTGAGGGTGGGTGCTTCCCATTTCAGTTCTGCCTGCAAGCGGGCAGAAGCAGAATGGAAGAGTGGTCTGATTTGCCAAATGGTGGGTGGGGGAGGGATTTGTAGCCATCCCGGCAAGTAGAATAGCAATGGTTAAAAACCCGGTCCCCTTGTGTGTTGAAGCTGATGTGTTGGTGGTATTTTGGTGCTATTTTTTAAAATTGGCTTTGTTAAAGTCCCCAGTAACAATGAACGCAGCCTCAGGGTGCGCGGTTTCCTGCTCACTTATACTTCCCTACAGTTCCTTGAGTGCCCGGTCTGTGTCGGCTTGTGGGGGGGATGTACACAGCTGTGATAATGACTGCTGTGAATTCCCTCGGTAGCCAGAATGGTCGACACAGAAGCATGAGATATTCCAGATCAGGAGAGCAGAAAGACTTGATAAAATGTACGTTACTCTGATCACACCATGATTTGTTGATCATAAAACATACACTACCACCTCTGCTTTTACCTGAGAGGTCTTTCGCTCTGTCTGCTCGGTGCACGGAGAAACCTGCAGGTTCGATGGCCGAGTCTGGAATCTCCGCAGACATCCAGGTTTCTGTAAGGCAGATAATGCAGCAGTCCCTCGTCTCTCGTTGGAAAGAGATATGTGCAAAAAGATCACCATCTTGAGTCCACCTTGTTTTTGTTTGCCTGTTTTTGTTTGTGTGTGTGTGTGAGTGTTTTTTTGTGTGCGTGAGTGTGTGTGTGTGTGTAAAGAAGTTCAAGGTTACGGGCAAGGAAGAGGCGAGAAACCGGCTTAACATATAAATGATAGTTTTAATGGTAAACTCAAAAGACAAACACATAAGATAACGGACGTCCGTAATTGAGCTCTCTCTCTCGATCGCCGTCTGCGAGTGGCCTTTATCACTCTTGACGGCTTAATTAGCCTAATACGGGACCGGGCGTGCGTAATCACACGCCGGTCCCACCCTCCACCGTGCCACAGTGTGTGTGTGTGTGTGTGTGTGTGTGTGTGTGTGTGTGAGAGAGTGTATATGTGTGAGTTATGTATCTACATGTTTGTGTGTGTGTGTGTGTGTGTGTGTGTGTTATGTATCTACATTTGTGTGTGTGTGTGTGTGTCTACATGTGTGTGTGTGTGTGTGTGTGTGTGAGTGTATATGTTTGAGTGTGTGTGAGTTTTGTATCTACATGTTTGTGTGTGTGTGTGTAATGTATCTACATGTTTTTGTGTATGTGTGAATGTGTATCTACATGTTTGTCTGAGTGTGTGTGTGTGTGTGTGTGTGTGTGTGTGTGTGTATCTACATGTTTGTGTGAGTGCGTGTGTGTGTATGTATCTACTGTACATGTGGCTTGTTATATTAATATTAGGGCTATCGATTTAACATGCTAATTTAGTGTGATTAATTACATAAAAATATAACGCTTTAAAAAATATTAATAAAAAAAATATTTTTCTACCATACGAGTATGTGGCACGGTGGAGGGCGGGACCGGCGCGTGATTGCGCACGCCCGGTCCCGTATCTGGCTGATTGAGCCAAGAGGGTTAAAGGCCACTCGCAGACGGCGATCGGGAGAGAGCGCTTAATCAGCAGACGTCTGCTGTCCTAAATGTTTGTTTTAAGTTATTCATTAAATTATTATTTATGTTGACAAGCCGGTTTGTCGCCTCTTCCTTGCCCGTGAAAGTGATCTTCTTTACAGAGTAATTCAAGCTTAAAGTACATCCGTTTTTACGAACAGCATCAAGAGGTAGCAGCGCGCCACATAATGAGAACCACTCACTTTGGAGGAGCGCAACAGAATACAGGAATCTACATGTTTGTGTGTGCGTGTGTGTGTGTGTGTGTATTATGTATTTACATGTTTGTGTAAACTAAGAATAGATGATATAAAATGAATGATGTGGTTGATGAATGGATGAGGAATCTTTACCTCTTATAGATAATCTTTATTAATGTATGCATTTATGTATGCAGTACTTGGAAAGAAGTTTGGATTCTCTGTGGACATAATATGAAAGAGAAATGGACTGATTGTTCTGTCATCATGACTGCAGCAGTGCACATGTTAAACCTGACCTGTGCTGGACTTTAGTTTTTAATCTGACATCATGGAAAGTCTGATATTCTCACTTTATGATCATTTTTGATGATGAATATGATATAATTTGTGGATGTTCTGTTGGCAGGTTTCTAATAAGAATAACAGCTTGATGTCATGACTCTGGATTTGTATGTTTAAAACATGTTCAATAAGTTTGATTAAAATGATAATAGCAGAGATCATTATTATTCAGGAGGATTGTGGATGATTGTCTACAGTGATGGAATAAATCAGTCACTACATCTGAAATGTGTTCAACTCATTTTATGTTCAGACAAACTTTATGTTTTATATTCTTTCACAAACAATATTGAAAGACTTTTACTTGTGTGTATTCTGATGCACACATGGATGTCTGTGGGTGAAACACCGGATGTCCACTGACTCTAGAGCCGCCCCTGTGAGATGAGCGTTTGATGTTTTTTTGACAGTGCTTCATCTGAGTATGTAGATGTCATGAAGCGATGGTCCAAGGTTTGTTATGTTCATATCATTCACTAATTTGAGTTGTTCTGACAGACAACAACTTCACAAGTTGATCCTGAAAGTCATTTTGACTCCAAATAACACTTAAATGTTTGTTGTTCTCCGTCTGAATCGCTCGTTTCGGTAGTTTTTACATTGTGTCTCGAGACCAGAAACACAAAACAGGCAATTACAATCATCATGTGTCGTCCAGTAGTTGCTCAGGAAAACTGTGGATCTGCTGATGATGCATATGATTATAATATAACAGATGATCACTCACCGATGACACGAAATGACACTTTATTACTCCAGGAAGTGCTGATTCCTCTAGATGTGCTGCTAGCGATACACATGCATGTTGTGCTGTTCATTGCAGTAATCTTGAACGCTTTCTCATCAAAGTCTTGAACATCACGGCCATCACACCTCCATTCGTATGTCCAGTCTGTCACTTCTGTCCCCTGTACGTCACATGTGAGAGTGACAGTCTCTCCTCTGAATATCGGTGATGTTTCAGGATTTACAGTCAGAACAGGTTTATCTGTAAGAACCAGAAACAAACACACAACTCTCACTTTACAAAACACACATGTTGCATCTACGGTTTAATTCACTCTCTATAATAATAGTTTAATCTATTTTTATAAATTTACACATCAAATTTGCAACAAACGTTTGTTTTTATTTATATATTAATCAATAATATTTATTTGATTATAACTGTGTCTTCCTTGTGCTGATCATACAGCGAGAGCACTGATGTATAACGATGCACAAAACTTTATTAAAAACTGAATTAATATAATATTAAAATGTGTCATCAATGACTTCATGCTTCTTTCTATGAGTAGAAATCACACGAGATCACTCATCAAAGCTGTTTTAACCTCTTCATGATCATTTAAAGTAATAAATATGATAATGTGTAATTTGTCATGTTTACATACTGCATTTGTGGCGCTAATGTGCTAACATGCTAAACATGGTCATAATATACTCCAATTACACTCTGTTAATGTAATTTATGATGACACTGATGCTACTGTAAAGATGTGTGTATAAAAGAGTGTTAATGGCTGGAATACAGACAAAAGAATGATGATAACAGAGACATATCTCAGGCCAGATGTGTGAATGGATTTCAACTGCAGACGCACATGATTGAAGCAGCACATCAAACAACAGTATGAATGAACATTTAAGAGTATTTGAGTAGATTTGATTCCCTTTTATCAAGCACTGAAACTTTGCTTCTTGCAGAACAATCTGGAATAATGTTAAACATTGTAACAGTCCCCTCTTTGCAAGCTGAACATGTTCAGAGCATTAAATCTTTGTGACACCTGCGCTAAAAACAATCTAGATGAAGAGCAACGAATGAAACTGAATGCAGGTGTCTCAACATGCGTTTTTAGACCTGAAGTTCTTTTTTAAATGTTTGTGGTCTTGAATTAAGTGTATCACACTCTGAATATACACAAACTAGAACTTGAATATATTGACTCACTTGCACACATATAATACGTGCTCTCTCAGCAACATCATGGCATGAACTGCTGCACTCTGAACTGCTGCACGTCATACTGACAGGTGTATCGACCAATGAAATAAAGCATACATTGTCTCTGACAGATGATTGGCTATCGACTAAAATCATCATATTATTTCAGAATATTACACTTTTTAACTTGACACTGTGTATAAAAATGTGCCGGTCCAGCGGGAGATGCTGAAGAAACAGTGAAAAGCAGTGCAGCAGTCAAGGATTTTCATCTAGCATGTTTTTACATAGAAAAACCATGTACAAACAGAGCAGACGGACACAAAAACATTCCTAACTCTAACTCATTCCTTCACGTGTATCTGTGAGTGAGAGTGCATGTGCGAAACAAATCCGGAGAGCGCTGACAACAGTGTATTCATGTGTGTACACAGAACAACATGTCACAACATCAAGAAAAAGAAATGAACTGCAAAAATTAAGAATCAGAGTTTTTTTTATGTTTGCAAATATGTGTGTGTTTATATGTGTGTGTGTGTGTTTATGTGTGTTTTTGTGTGTGTGTGTGTGTGTGTGGGCAGGTTGAAGTGGACTTTTTTTTTTAGGTTTTTTTTTAGGTATCGGCTTTTCGCACCAGCGGGGCTTGTGTGCATCTGTGATGTTAAGAGCTATCAGTGTATTCTGCCAGAAGGGCCTCCCAAGGAGGACAGGTCTTGACTGAGGTGCCAGACTATACAGTTACAGCACAACGTCGGAAGCAGGTCGTTGCTCGTTGACGGCGGATGATCAATTTTGATTGACAATGGCAATAACGTTGATTCAGTGCAGCATTTTCACGGGCACTGCATTTGCACGGAAGAAAGACCCGGAAATATACTTCCGAACACTTTGCCAAGAAAACTTTGATGGAGAACATGGCACATGATTGATCATCCTACAGATTGTTCATCCATCAATTCGACATGGCCTCTAACTAGCTAACTAAGAAAAAAACATATTTATCAATATTTTATTGAAAATGTAAAAATGCAGCAGGTATTTTGTGAGAGTTATGTTTAGGGTTAGGGGATAGACTCTATAGTTTGTACAGTATAATAATCATTATGTCTATGGAGAGTCCTCATAATGATAGCTACACCAGCATGAGTGGCCAATGGGAATGGGCGAGTGGTATTTACATGCCACTCCCCTGGACATACGGGTATAAAGGAGGGGACGTGCATACCGCTCATTCAGGTTTTGTGCTGAGGAGCCGAGAATAAGGTCCCGGCCATTTCAGTGGGTAGTTCAGAGTTATAGCAGGAGGGACACAACATCTTGTTCCCTCCATCAGGGAACGGAGGTTACGGAAGTAACCAGGACATTCCCTATCTGTCACTCACTCAACGTTGTGTCGATGTAGTGACAATAGGGGTCCTCTACAAAAACGGCAAAACTAGCTGAACTGTGTTACGTGGATCGGCAGTGCGAGATGGATAGACTACTGTGTGCCGCATAGCCAGAGCACCGGGTCGGCACATAACCTCCCCTGACGATAGTATGAGTGTCGAACAGCCCTTTGAGGATGAGTTGACTGCACAAAGGATAGGGACAAGCTAGCCCAGCCCAGTCTTGCCTGTTCCCTCTTTTTTTCCTTTTTCTCCCCAGGAAAATATAGAGATTTTTAACCGACTGGGACACCGTTGTCCACGTCGGGGGTGGGGTCACTCCCAAGGGGAAGACACCGCAGAGACCACATCCCACCCAGATGGGGGGGTTCAAGTGGAGACACGTGAAAAGATGCAGTTTAACAACAGAGAAACTTTTTTAAGTGTAAGATACATTGCAAGGGGTTACCTATGGGGAACCAGCACATGCGGAGCACCTGTCCCAGTACGGGAGTTATTTAGCACAAGCACTGAGCTGGCAGTGAGTTTCTCCGCAAACTCGCCTGACACAGGGCTAGGAGAAAGTCAACCAGGGAACACATTTGTGAATGCTACTGGGAATCGACAACGCACATCTTCAGCTCAAGGGAGGTGAAAGGTGCTATGTGCAAGCAATATACCCGGCCGGATGACCTAGACTTACCTGTTCATTCCTGCTAAGTCACGGGATAAAACCAGCTCAACATGAAGATGGTAGAATCTCACAAAGGTGTTGGGTGTAGCCAAGCCCGCTGCTCTGCAAATGTCTGTTAGAGAAGCGCCACTGGTCAGAGCCCAGGAGGCATCCACACTCCTGGTGGATTGGGCTCATAGCCCTGCAGGGGGCGGCATGTGCTGAGCTTGGTAAGCACCATAGGCCCTGGCTGTCAGGGACAACGTAAGCCTACAGGCCCTGGACGGGAGCGTCGGGCTCCTGCGCCAGGTGGCTGTGCTTTGAGTGCCCAGATACCAATCATCGAGCCGCGAGGGTTCAGGGGCAAGTGGAGGGTTCCACTCTAGCCTGACACTTGTGGTGGCCCGGGAAAGCATGTTCATCATTTCAGCATCCGCCTGTGACTGGGCCGACCTCGCCTGAGGGGGGGAAGCCCAGCGGAAGTTGCCGTGTCAGACTCGACGAGTCTGCTCTCCGACACTGTGCTCGAGAGCTCATCGCCTTCACGGGCAACAAACAAGAGGTCAAACTTGCCCTGGGACGAGCCGGAGAAAACGAGCGTGCCGGGGAATGGGAGGTCTGTGGGGATTTATATGGCGGAGGTGGTCCTATTGTGGAGTTTTGCTGCATGAGAAACTAAACACATACACAACCTGGTCTCAGACCATCATGCAGTGTGTGAAGATGTGCCAACACAAATATTAAAATTATATATCTTGTTCACTACACTTCAAATCATGAACAAAAATCAACAATTTATTTATGAATTAAGAGTTACCTGGTCTTTGTTGAGAGTAGCTGTTAGACATCAGCACTGAAAGTAAAAAAAAAAAGAAGCATTTCCATTATTTAACCACAACACAATTCAATACTGAGGTTGCACAATTATCTGATGGACCCAGTTGTAAAATTTCCCTCATGGTGTAAATTTATCAGTCATGTTAGTTTAAATTTCTGTGATATGTAGTGTAGCCTATTTGATTTTCTTGATATATTCAACATTTTCAGTTGGCAGTGCAACATGTCTGTTGAAATAGCTGCTCTATTCAATAATTCAGTTTTTAAAAGTGTACTTAAATAACAGAATTTCTAGATGCAATGCAATCTGGCAATCTTTTTACACACAGACATACAGGGCGAGCAAGCGACAGATGGGACGTTCTTGAACGATTCGTTCATTTTGAACAAAACTTTTATAAGACTGAAAGAATGAGTAGTCTCAGAGAGGGATTCATTCATTTGATGCAGGACAGCCGCATATGATCTGTACAGATAACTCAAATGCTTAGTTCATGTCCAGAGTCTGTGTTCTACGGAGCCCCTAAAGGGTCAAGAGAGTGGGCAAAACATTAGATGAGTGTGGAAAAAAATTAGCAAATGCTTTTGCGTTTTCTTGAGAATTTTTGTTCTGTCACAAAATGTGTATCATAAAGACAGTCTTCTGCAATCTCTCTTATGTTTATTCCAGCATTATTCCAGCTTTTGAGTTCAAAAGAAGAGAAAGTCTGTGCAATAAAAGAGTGAAGCCCAAAAGACAACACTTATGCAATGCACATATTATAATCGTCAATTTATGAATGAGTGTAAATTAAAGACAACACAGTTAAAATGGCATTAAATGTGAGTGGTCTACACCCCTGTATGTAACCATTTATCAGTAATGTACGGATGTTAGTGGCTCATTTTGCTCAACACAGGGGTAGAGGGGCACACATTCATCACGAGAGGGTGCACTTCTGAGAAACAATAATAAAAAAATCCTCGCGTGGCCCCGCCTGTCAGCCGCCTACATCACCAATGCTATGTACAGCCCTGCTCTTCCTGTCCCCTTTGTTGGCACACAGTACAGCTTCAAGTAGTTTAAATATCACCTTAATAATTATATGACTCATTTAAGTCAAATTTCACAACAAAGTTTCTGCTTATAGTCTCTCAGCCAGATAATGAAGACAATATTACAACAATAGGGCCTCCTGCACATTACTCAAACATGTTCAATAAGAACAGCAGACAGACCGTAGATTAATAGAGAAGTTGAGAGCGATCTGAGAGCTCAAGATGGAGAGAGTCTATTTAAAGATACAGCACATACAACACCAACTCACGGAAACAGAAATATGTCTGATTCAACAGACAATCCAAAGATTATTACTATAAAATAAGATACAAGTATATAAAATATGAAGAGATGAAAGACATCAAAGTTACAACATGTACACAAGTCCATCATCTTTCACATGAACACAGACAGATGCATTTGATCTGTAACACACAGTGATAACTGCAGTCTTCACTCTCATCATCACTATAACACAAAACATTATTTATATATGAACAGAATAAAGATGAACACTGAGACAGTAAATCTACAGTATAGACCTGTGCACCCACATCACCATCATGTGTTTCACACACACAGAAATAACAGAAGATAATATAGAATATAATAAAATACTCACAGAGTATAAGAGGCAGCACACTGGACTCCATACTGTCACATTAATGAAGTGTTTGTACAGTGCTGTATGTCTAAACCAAACACTTCCTGTGTTCAAACGTCATTTCACAATTCAGAGACAGAAATAAATGGGGCGATGCCAAGAGTCTACAGACACACGCCCAACACACAATAAGATATTTAACTTCTCTTTTAGTGCATTCAAGCTGTTGAAGATGTTCCTCTTTAATTTGAGCAAAGACTTGAACATGAACATCTAAACACACACATGCAAATCATGTCGACTGAATCAGACACACAAGTGACTCTGAAGTGAATTAAATTCAGACTGTCTGTGATTCACAGTAAGATTTAAATCATGCTAATTTCTCCTCTAAAGGAGGTCTGAAGAGTAACAGTGAGAAGTGAAGCAACATTCAGGCCTTTCTGAACACAGAATGATTCATATGTTGGTAAATGAACTGAATCTGCTGCTGTGAATCTTTTGATCTTCTGCTGGAATTTGGTGCTTCATGAAACCAAAGATGCAGAAATCAATAAATCTTAATAAATATTGTGTGTTGTTGTTACACAAGGAAGTAAAAATAAATTGATGTGAATCAAGAGATGCAGAAGTGTATTAATATATTTTGTTCCTCCCATCAGGGTGGGTGAAAGGTGGTAATGATTCTAGGGGCCCACATCAAATTCTAAAATGTTTTTTAACAGGAAAGGGGCCCAGAGCAATATAAAGGGGCCCTGAATGCTTTGCTATGACCCTCCCACACTGAAACTGCAGTTGAGGAACAGAGCAGAAGTCAAACCACAAATATGAGCTCATCTCGTTTATTAAACCACTAAAACAAAAGAACTATAAAATAAATATATGAACACAATCAGAGAAAGTTAAAATCAAATCAAACTTTCAGATTTGGTGCATAACTGGGACTTTTAACTATAAACAAATCCAAAATACACAATGGACATGAACTCCAGGTTGCTCCGAGTCCGGGGGGATTGTTCAGTAATAAGTGCACTATAAATCACTTTGGATAAAAGAAGCATCTACCAAATGCAGAAATTTGGAGAGCATGGTTGAGATTAATAAGGAGTGATGAAGGTCCGTCTTTTAATATATTTCGTGGTAGCACGATTGTGTGCAGCTCGCACTTCGAAAGCGATCACGTTTACGTCTCAAAAAGTGGCAGGAGAAGACTGAAAAACGGTGCTACGCCACACCGATTTCCCTGGAATAACTGGGGGGAGGCTCAGGTGTCTCGACAGTCAGTTTTCGACCGGGATAGTGCACGTCTAGGAGTAGATGTTCGTTAAGATAGTGTAACATAGTTAAAAAGGTTCAGGTTAAATTCTACTAAATGGGATTATTGTCCCACCTGCTGTCATAAAGTTGTACCTGCAGCGAACGCTAGTAATGACGAAGGATTATGGGTAATCCTCAAAGCAACAGAGGATTTTTCCTTGAGGTAACCTGTCTGTGAATGTCCGTGGACTAAACAATGCTAACTCACTTGAAAAGCATGTAAAAGTTAAGATAGATTTCTTTGGTTGAATAATATGTGTTGTTGATTAATTTCGCCATGTTTTTATAAAGTCAACCATCTGGATATGTGTTTTATAGTCGATTGAAAGTCTCTCCAGTATAGCTAGCTAACTTTAACATGATGCCGTCTTTCCAGACAGAGCATGCGCTGTTTGTCCATATGAGATTATTCAACACTGTTGTCCTTTGTCACGAATGCAGGTATGTTACCCTATGTTGTTATAAAGTGTTGTAATGTTTGAACATAAGATTGAGGTATTTTCTGCTGTTTGTCTGCCTCTTGTATGTTGAATTGTAACGAAGTTACATAATTGTTTACACATAACTGTTCACATAAAATGGAAAGGTAACTTTAGGAAATCAGTATAATTACATTGTTTTATTTTGTTCCTCCTTGCAAGATTAAGAGGGACAATTTGGTGTGTTTTATTTATTTAGTTTATATGAGTTTAAATCCACTATACGATCAATGTGTCAAACTTTACATTACTTTTGTGTAGAGCTTTAAGAGTATACAGTAATTTTCCAAAAAGCAACGGAGGATTTTTCCTTGAGACAGAGCATGCTGTTACCACAAACCTGACGGGCTCCAAGAGATTATTATCTGGCAGAAGACACTACACAGAGGTCACAATAGCACTTCTCAGGCTAGCGAAGAGTCTGCTGTGGATAAACAACCCACAACAGATTACAACTACACGTGCGACCCCGATGGACAACCTGCTGCTTAATGTCCAACTACCAAGATCCTCTGGATGTGAATGTGTGAAACTCTGCAAACAGGACAATTTGTTATGCATTTTTATTGAATGTTCATGGCCAACAATTTTACAGTTTTAACATTTTTACATTTAGTATAAAGGCCTATTGAAAATAGCATTTTGAATGAAAAAGAATACAATGGTATGCATGTAATAATAAAATAATAAGTATATAAATACAATAATATGTATATAGTACAATGTGCATTAGGCTATATTAAAAAAGTAATAGCAATAATAAAAATCATATAATAGAGAAAATAATACAAAGTAAAAATAGTCTCTAACAGTGTATTTAGTGTGTGTGTGTGTGTGTGTCTTTGCAGCTATATTTGCATTTTCAGGAAGGTTTCCATATATGTGTTAAAAAAGAGCAGGTCAAGTTTATCCTTCATTTCTATGATCAGGGACTCATCTAGCCCAATTCTCTCAACTGTGAGGTCACTTTTTGTAAATGTGATAAAATCACACCAGGATAAACCAGTTATTGCCAACTGGCCCTGGACTTGCCAGAAATACTTGTTGTTTTCAGTTTAGCCTGACCAGCGATGAACTTAATATGAGTCACATCCATTATACTGTCAACATTTGGGCATTTGACTTCCGCTAACCCAAAGGGAGGATTTGCAGCTGGTTAGTATACATTAGCATCAGGGCTAGCAGCAAGGTAAGGGACATCAGGATGTACAACAAATCCAGAAGGAAAAACATTTACAGTATGGATCGAAACCAAAACCTATCCACTACAAATCCAATTAAACTCAATGAATATAGAATTAGAATATCTGTATAAAAAGTACTTTTTATTATCCTTTTAAGCATCCTGCAATATTTGCCAAAAACGCCTAAAAAGGCCTACCCAAATTAAAATGCATGCTGTTCTTGAACCCTTTGGTGTATATGCATGCTTTTGGTCTCTTTTGAAAGGGGAGGCTTTGAAGTTTGTTACTGTACAGTCATAATTTTTATTGGCATAAACACATTAGTGTTTTTTTTTTCAATTCTTGAAAACAAACTTTCTACAAATAAAGAGACAAAACAAGTTCTATTGAATTAAAACACTTTCATATTAGAACTCACTATAAATATATATAAAAAAAGATATATATATATATATATATATATATATATATATATATATATATATATATATGTGTGTGTGTGTACAAAAAAAAAAACGGAGAAAGTTTGTTTTCAAGAATTGAAAAAAAAAACCCACTGTGTTTATGCTTCAGTTACTATGTGTCAGCAATAATTGGCAGTGAATCTGAATAAGGAATATATTAGCTCTAAGTGTAACCTTTCATTAGAGCCCAAAATTATGACTGTACAGTAAAGCATTCAAGAATAGCATCATTTTATGTGTCTGTGGTTACAAAGGGTCATTTGGAGTCTCCAAGTGGCCTTTTTTGGAAAGCGCCTATACATACACTTGGATAAACATGTGTAAAACACTCATATATATATTTGGTCCATAACACATTTATATATCAATAAACACCCACGTAGTATGGACATAGCATTTTGAGCTAACCGACAGAGCTAACACTACTTCGACGCATTCTTTAACGTTTACATGTGTGTGTGTGCTCATGCGCATTCATGCACCGTGTATCTGTGTGTTCATGTACAGGTTTATATATATAAACCTGTACATGAACACACAGATACACGGTGCATGAGCGCGCATGAGCACACACACACACACACACGCGCGCGCGCGCGCAACATAACACACGACATAAGCTGGCAAGTACACATCAAAACAAACACATAACGTTACCTCCGTATATGCAGTAAAATATGTTGTATAATATAATAAACACTTGTCGAGAGTGGCATCTCCACCACCCAAAAACATATCCTCCGAGTCAATGGTTGAAACCTCACTCTCTTCTTCCGAAATATCATCCTCCGACTCATCACTTTCACGCAGAGTACACTGCTCAATGACTTCTTCTAATAAGAAGTGTGTTTTGCTGGTTTTCTTGGCTATTTTTCTTCGGCAAACTTCGCTCACTCCAAACGCGCTTTCAATGGTCTTTTGCGCACGGGGGCGCATGAGTCACTGTGTTGATTGCGCAATAACTTTACGAGTGCCAGGTTGAATCCTCCCACTAAAATGGCATATCAATCTTTACAGAAATTCATTGGCTATCAGAAAATACCGTCATTTGCATGGATCCACGTAACTGTGTATATTTTCTGTCAATAAAAGAGAGGGAGGGACCATTCTTCATCGTTGGCACTCCTTGGCTATTGATGCCTGGTCACATCTATATCATGCACCGATTGGCTCAAATGACCTGTCCATCTAAAGTTCAGGGGTCAGCGGATATTTTGACGTAAAAATATCTGCGATGAAGCTACCTTGAACATGTAAACATTAAAGAATGCGTCGAAGTTGTGTCAGCTCTGTCGGTTAGCTCGAATTGCTACGTCTATACTACGTGGGTGTTTATTGATATATAAATGTGTTATGGACCAAAAACTTTGTTGAATTGGATTGTATGGACCCTTTACAGTGTAACTAAACCATTTTTGATGGAATGAAGTGGATCAGTAGAGTAAGATGAGCATTATAAGTGAGTTTCTACCATTTTGGATTCGTTTATTTTGCTGTAAGTGGTCTGAGAAATACACCGATTGTACCCGCTGTGTTAAGTGTATATTAAAATGGTTTACATCGTTCGAATCACAAGAGTCTCAGCTTTCCAACGATGTAAGATATGTTTATCTTTTAATTTTTTAGTTTTTGTATATCGCGAAGTTATTGCGCAATAGTATGTTACGGGGCGACGACGACCCGTCGGGCGTTTAAAAGGTTTATTATACTATATTTTTTATTTTTTAATGTATTTTATAATTCTACATTCATTGAGTTGAATAGATTTATAGGGATAATTGAATCTGTAAAAAAGGACTGAACATGTACTCCCAAAAACAAGTCTTGTGCTGTATGAAGAATAATATTCGGAGTGTTTTGCAGTTGGTTTCATGTCTGTAGCTCAAACGGTCGTTGAGTTTAATGGAATTAGAATATTACAAACATTTATATTTATTTGAACATATAGAATGTAAATTCCAACAGTCTTGTGTCATGAAGGGGATATTTTTAAGAACATTTCATATTGTTTGTGATGTCATAATATCAAATGGTTAAATTGTTTAAATGATTTATAGGACCAGTAAAATATATATGAAAAAAAGGTCTCTCTTTTTATTGTATTATTTAGCTGTGTGCTAAGCAAAGAAAACCTATTCATGCATGTCCAGGTTGGTTTAGCTTGAAACTGTGATTTGCACGGAGAGTTTAATGAGAATTGTAGCGAATGTCAAAGGAATGATCAAACTGTAAATATTAAAAAATAAAAAACAATGACAGCAACAGTAAGAAACCCGCACTGAGCGAGAACAAACGAACGAGTCAGAAAATAAGCGCATTGGACGAGATGAGGTAAATGCACGACTGACGTCACAGATCCGGGACATTATTTTATTATTTCTTTGTAATTTAATTAGTTAGATTTCTTTCAACAGCACAATCCGGCACAAATGACGACACCAGTTTTTAAGCGATTCGGACGACATGGGGTGGAGAGTGACGTCACACAGCCAAAAAATAATGCTTAATATCATAAACACCCAAACCAGCACAAACAAATGAAATAGTGTTGCTGATTATTTAATTTTATGGGGTGCCAACTCACACTAAACAGTCGATCAATGTTTCATTTCAATAAATAAGCGGAAGAAGAAATTGAATGTGATCGTCAGTTTGAAACAGGCGATGGGCGGGACTTTCATTTCATCTCGCTTTTGATTGGCTCTTTCCTCCCGTCAATCTAAGAGCTGACCAATGAAATCATTTAGTGTGTTTGATCCATGAAGACACGCAATCAGAGGACGCGTCGACTCCTTTATAAATTAGCATAGAGGGAATAAAAACTGCAGCGCGTCAGATGAATCTCATTGTGCAAGAGAAACTTTGTGCAAGTGTATTTAGGAGAATTTGTGGTTTTAAAGGCAAAGGATGCTCACACCAAATATTGATTTAAATCAAAGCTGATACATTGACACCATCTTCTGGACAATAAAGGCTCTACATGATAGAATTGTACAATAATGTCTTAACTAAATTTACTGCAATAAATGTTGCACTATTAAACACACATTTAAAATAAGCGCATTATAAAAGCAGAAGGTTTGTGTACAAACTTCCCGACACAAAATACAAGAAAAATGATCAGAACTTTTGCATGTAAAGGCATTTAACGGCATTCTCTCATTACATGTTGACGTCAAGACTGGATAAAAAACATCTCAAAATCTCATGGAAATCCAGTTTTGTCTTGTCAGGTGTCTTTTTTAATCAATGAGCTGATCATTGATTGATTTCAGCGTTTCTTCTACATGTAAATGTGTGTATTTTAAAATAAACTTGATCAATTCTTGCAGTTTTTTTTCTTTCTGTGATTAAAAACTTGAGCATAAGTTGCATCGACTCCAGCTCTGCCACCTAAAAGACACAAATGAATAATAATAATAAAGTAAAAAGCTTCATCTGTATTTGGCACATTCAGCGTGATCATTTGAACTGTAATTGTGACGTCTCTTTTGAATGATGATATTATATGTGTGTTTCTCTCACCTCTGTCTGTGTTCTGCTTCAGATCAGAGTAAACAGTGTCTTCACACTCACTGCTTTTCCCTGATAGTGAACAACAGAGAGTCATAAACAACATCTTACTCATTATACAGATCAATAATCATTCATAATCTATGATACTATTAAGAGGATACAGCAGATGCAAAACCTGACACACTCAAAACATGTATGTGTGTGTATTTTATTGAACATCAGACCTGTAATCTTTACATCCTGTATGTGATATTAAATTATAATATTAAAGGGATTTTTTCTGATTTACCTCTTTGATTGTCCTCAGTTTTCATCTCAATTAAAACATCTCTTTTTCCAGCATCTACCAAAGAAAATAACAGAAAATATCAGTTTTGACCGTTCTCAAACATTACTGTTGTTGTTCTGTTGTTTGATGGTTACAATGATAACCTTTAATATGTGAACTCAGTCTCTTTATCATGTTATTTTGCTCCCCAATATTATCTGATTATAAATGATGTCTTTAGAGCTGTTAGATCGGCTTATTAAAATCCAGCCAAACAACTTGTTAAACACTGATATACTGAAGGATCTGTTCCAAAACACAGTGAGCGTCCTGCAGATGCAACATTTAATCATAGGCGCACTCCCGACTCGAAAGCTGTTTTAAAATGTTGGTATCTTAATTATTATTATTATTATTCCTTACATTTGTATAGTGTTTTTCTAGGCACTCAAAGCCCTTTACATAGTATAGGGAGAAGATCCCACCTGGATCATGTGACGGCAGCCATGTTGCACCAGTACACCCAAAACACACCAGCTATTGGAGGAGAGAACAGAGTTATAGAGCCAGTTAATGGATGGGGATTATTAGGAGCCCATGATTGAGAAGGGCCAATGGGGGGAATTTGGCCAGGACACCGGGATTACACCCCTACTCTATATGAGAAGTGTCCTGGGATTTTTAATGACCACAGAGAGTCAGAACCTCGGTTTAACATCTCATCCGAAAGATGGTGCCTTTTTACAGTATAGTGTGCCCGTCATTATACTGTGGCATTGGGACCCACACAGACCAGAGGGTGAGCGCCCCCTGCTGGACTCCCGAATACCTCTTTCAATTATGCCGCCTCTTGAAATATCTAATTTTGGCCAAATTCTGAGGTATCATTGTATGTATCCTTCCTTGGATAGGTGATCCCAGAATGCACCATGATGAGCTTGTCAGGAAAATAATTCAAGATGGCGGACGAAGCGAGAGCAATTTAGATGATAAATATACTTAAAATATTCACTACGGAAAAGTATCGATAAATAACAGTTTAATATGAAACAAAACTGACTGTTTTACACACAATGTGTGTGTGTGCGGTGTGTATTTATCCTCATTAGAGGATCGTGTCGTTTCTCTTGCGTCACCTGTATTGAAATACAGCTATGATTGATGTTTTTGCTTAATAAATGTTCATTCTTTACAGGTGTAGTAAAGAGGATTTATTTTACCTTTATCCACAGATATCTTGTTTATAATAGTGAGCTCTGAATATGTGACCTCATCTGCTGATGCCCCTGATCACAGGAAACAAAACAAAGCAAGTTAGCCAATAGATGGGCATTTTAAAGATGAACAATATATATATTAATATATTTCGGTAACTAAATATTTAAGACTCTACCTGTGCTCTTCTTATAGTTTGTTTCCAGATCATCATAAATGTGATCACAACCTGCTGGGCATCAAACATGTGTTTGAGGATTAAAGATACACACACAGCTGTGTTACAGGGAAACACTTGAATAATGTGTTATTGAGCCTGACCAGACTGTAGAGGACAGTTTTCTGTCTGGGATTCTCCAGGTCGTGTCCTCTGATTCTGAACTGATGTCTGTTGGTTGATACACTGCTGATCTACAGTAGATAGAGACAAAGATCAATGATGTGTCCATATGTCAACTTCTCTTAAAGATAATGTGTGTCATTTCATGTTCAAATACTTTCTTGTGTCCCTTAATATGCAGAGTAAACTATAAATAAAGTATTTGTATGTTGATTTCACCCAAAAGGGAAACACTGAGACTATGTGACACTATCAAAACATTTCTCTGTTTGACTTCATTTGGTGGTGTACATTAGGATTGATCAAACAATACTATGAACAAACCTTTGTTGTGTTTGTATCTCCATAGCAGGATCAGTGAGATGAGGAGTAACACGGCGACACTCAGACCCGCAACCACCCAAATCACCAGATGAGCAGATGAACCGACTGAGACAGGAGAACACGACAGACACATTTATTCAATGTGGCACGGTGGAGGGCGGGACCGGCGCGTGATTGCGCACGCCCGGTCCCGTATCAGGCTAATTGAGCCGTCAAGAGGGATAAAGGCCACTCGCAGACGGTGATCGGGAGAGAGAGCTTAATCAGCAGACATGTCTGCTGTCCTATATGTTTGTTTTAAGTTCTTTATTAAATTATTATTTATGTTGACAAGCCGGTTTCTCGCCTCTTCCTTGCCCGTAACGTGAACTGTTTTACATTGGGATACAGGACCGGGCGTGCGCAATCACGCGCCGGTCCCGCCCTCCACCGTGCCACATTCACATTTTATTATTGTGAAGTATATCTCATTGAAACCAGGTAGTGAACCTGCAAGCGCTGCTCCGGGAGGAGGCAGACCAAGCCCCTTCGTTGCTGTGTCCGGTACGTGCTTTGAGTACCTATCTGGGCCGCATGCACAGTTTAGATGCTCTGAGCAGCTCTTTGTCTGCCTTGGCGGACAGCGGAAAGGGAACGCTGTCTCCAAACAGAGGCTTTCTCACTGGGTCGTGGATGCCATTTCATCGGCCTATCACACCCACGGTCCCCTTGCGATTGGATCCGCGTCTACCTTAGGCAGTCCCAGCTGCCCTCCAGTCGCCGTGTTGTAGCAACTCCCTCCTCCTAGTGAGGTCGGATCTACCACTGCATAATTTCAACATGCCACCTAAAAATCCCATGTGATGTATTAACCACTTTTACCTCCCCTTCAGGGCATGTGTGGCCTCCGCAGGGTCTTTACCCCCTGAAATAATAGTAAACTGGTTAAGACCCCCTTCCCTTGATGCGTGTAAGGGCCCCAGCCATTTATTGCTCTATGGAGAGAAAAAAGAGGCCCAGCCAGGCTTGGCCTGTTCCCAGGTTGGCAAGCTTCGCCTTGTTCCCCTGTTTAGGATAACCAGAAGGACTCTGAGGAACCCACGTTTTGGGGCATTGGGGAAAGGTACGTGCGGTCTGACACAGCTGGTTGCCTGTGCAAGTCAAAAGACCTGCTCGCTCCTGTGTCAGCAGTACACGTACACGGCTCAGCGCATGGCGTGATTTAAATTGGACCCCTAGTGTCGCTTCTTCGACACAACGAAACAGGAAATGTCTAGGTTACGAATGTAACGGAACGAGATGTTGTGTCCTCCCGTCCACGTCGCTGAGCCAAGCCACTGTTGTGGCCGGACCATTTCCGGCTCCTAAGAAAAATCCTGAATGAACTCGACGTATTTCCTCACCTTTATACCCGTATGTCCGGGGGCGGGGTATGCAAAGTCTGCCAACTTCTCATTGGCCTTTTTTCATAGATCAGAGGCATATTCGGCGCTCAAGAGAGACCCCTAGTGTTGCTCTTCGACACAACGTCTCGTTCCCTCCATCAGGGAATGGAGGTTACATCCGTAACTGAGATGTTTTCACATGAGTTTATAGAAGTGGCTGTTTATAATAATCCCACTGAAATAAACTCATCTGTGAATTATATCATTATAACATTACGTAACTGAGCGGATAAATTACCACGAGTATCTCATCTGACACTGATATTACAGTGGCACGTCTGAGCAGTTTCTGCAATATAGCTCTATTTTATAATTTTATTTGTCCGTTCAGATGATTAGATTTCTCAGAGGACCCTTGAGTTAGCCGAAAAACAGTAGATAATTTGAGGGTGAGTGAGAAAAATTTGTCAGATTCAGACTGGATTAAAATCACAAAGTTCATCTGTGAAACAGAAATTTCTCTGACCTCCTCAGGGAAAACTAGTCCCATCCGAATAGGGCAATTGTGAATATTTGAGCTAAATACATCTAAACAGTGACCTAACCAAGTTAGACCCAGAATATTAGAGATTATTCTTTGACTTCAAATATAGATTTATAAGATAGTTCAGAAATTCATGAGTTCTGATTTCTGAAAGTGTGAAAGAACTTTTTGATTGTGCCACTTCTCTGGGGACGAAAACTTTGCGCATCAATTTTTATTGTGGCCCACCAAAAAGTAATTTCCTGGCTGCACTCTTGCATCTAAAATAAACATCATGCAAAGTTTTGTTGAAACATTTTACATCTACATTCATAACTGAAAAATGTCTAGGATTGTTTTTTTAGGATGATCGAGCAGATTTACTTTGTATTCTCAGAGGTTGAGTTTCTAAGCCTGATATTTTCAGAACAGAAAGATGTCACCTATGATCAGGTTTATAAGAGGATCACATCATTAATTGTACAGAGTGACAGAAAATCAAGTTTTTACAGGAGCAAATCAGGCTTTCTGGTCACATTGTCTTTAGGATCTCTAACACAATTTACAAACACAGTCACTGGTAATAAAATACAGAATGTTTTATCTCACCTGTGACACTGACCCACAATGCATCACTGTAGTTTGTGTAGTAAACTGGTTCTCCTCTTCCAGCTCTACACCAGTACTGACCTCCATCAGACACTGAATCAATATGGACTCTGTAGGAGTTTGTTTCTGTCTTGTTTTTCTCAGAGATCTGTGTGTGTTTGTACCAGTAAAAGTCCCATCCAGCGGTCTGAGTCATGTGACAGATCAGAGTCACCGTGTTTCCTGTCAGTGCAGCTCCTGCAGTATCTGATGTGAGTTCAGGATTGAGCTTTGAGTCTGTGGTGAAGAACATTTGGGTCATTAATAAACAGAGTTCATCTTCTGCTCGTCTTTACTACAGTAATTACTCAAGGGTGCAGATGACCCCCCCAGATTCATAGTGACCCGATCTGTCCCCCGCCCTCACTATACGAAAGGCAACAAAAAGCGGTAAAACAGAAGATTAACCAGTGTTTTCGCTATGTACATTAACCAAAGTAGTGTCCCGGCCCGCCACCGCAGCTTCAGAATCGGGTCGGGGCAGACGCAGGCTGACACACAATAATAATCTACACCGGTCACCATTACTTTGTACCCACGTTCTCACGCAACACATTCTCACACCCAACTCGTCACATATGGACGCTTTGCCAGGACCCCTTGGCGTCACTTTTTAACGCACTGGGTATAGCTTTGGCGGCATTTTTCAATGTGTAGGGTAGTCCGATAGACTTCTATAGAGGATTTTAAAAATAAAAATGCTAATAAATATATATAATATGCTACGATTGTGTTCAATTAATCAAAGTTTTTTATATTTTTATTTTTTAAAACAACAGACGCTGTTCTATTGTCAATAAACACACGATGCCATCATGCCACCGACGTTTACACTCTCTCTCTGTGTGTGTGTGTGTGTGTGTGTGTGTGTGTGTGTGTGTGCTACGACTCCGGGGAGTGACGTCGCCGGGGTCCTATGAGGAGCTGGTAGCTGCCTCAATCGTGCCTGTAGGAGCGGACCGGTAACCATAGTGATCATATACCATCTATGACTGAGCTGAGTCGGTGATTTTCTGAACTGAAAAAAATCGACTGTATAAATGCCACATAAAGGCAATGAAGAGACAAAAAACAATCACCTCGTTTTTTCAAAAACCAAACAATGTAAGTATCCTATGCCTGTTGACTTTCCCAGATGTGGCAGATTAGATTTGTTAAGGGGAATAGCTAGTCTGATAATAATGGCAAGAAGGCTTTTGCACTTAGTAAACACAGCAAAATGTGGAGACCATAACTATGCATTTAGGTGAGTGGACAGAGGCAAATAATGAATGAACACAAAAAGAATGGTTGGATAAATCAAACAATATATCGTCATCAGGAAATAATGTTTTATCTTATCATTTAACCCATACTGTATAAATTGACTGAGGTATGTTCACTGTCATGTAAGCCACTATAAAAATAATTATAATAAGTAAATTTGTGTGGTGCAAGGTTTATGCAAACAACAAATAAAGGCCTACATAAACTTTTGACATCCTCATAGCAGGAAATCATGTTTTATTTTTTATTGTACGGATCAACGGAGGATATAGATTCTTAAATTATGGGCTATGAAAAAACATTTCTTAATATGTCATACATCATTTGGAAGATATTTCTAATCTATAAATTGCAACAAACTTGTAATTAACACTTAAATTAAAAATTGAGTTATTCTTAGACATTTTTGAAATAGTAGTTTTATGGAATAGGAATATGTTGTATTTCACATTGTTGTGAAATTCTATAGAGGTATAGAGGGTTAACTGAAATTATAAGATTTAAAATGTTGACCTCCTGGCCTGCAGGCAATTTCTGATGACAGTAAGGCAGGCCCTTGTCAGTCAAGTGAGGATCTGCAGGAGGACACGGGAACAGGGTTCAACACGAACGTAAGGCTTTTTAATTCCAGAATAAACAATACACGGGGGTAGAACATAGACGTAGACTTTTGAACATAAACTCTTTCACAACAAACAGATATGTATTGTCTCTCTAATTTGCCAATACTGGACTGGCGACACTCTCTCTCGACTGGAGGCACTGGTGCTCTTTTATGCCGCTCTCCCCATACTCACTGAAATTAGAGACAGGTGTTAGATATAATTTAGCTCAGGTGCAAGCGCCATTACCGCTTTCTCCCCTTTGGACGGGCGCTTGACCACACCCCCACTGCTACAGGTGGAAAGCACTAATTGCTAATGGGGGTGTTTTCAGGACACCCCTGTTTCACAGGTAACAGTCTATCTTCAGAATACCCCCCCTTGCTTTTTTTGGATTAACCCAACCCACTGGAGAAGAGTGATAGATAGGCTGAATATTATTTATTTCATTGTGAGAGAATTTAATAGTCAGTCCTTTTCTAACATGTCAACAACAAAGACATCGACAGTGTAGCAGCATTTTGTTCAAATTGATAACGGAAAAAGGTTGAATGCAAGAGTATTTTATATATACTGTATATATAAGTGTATTTTATATATGTGTATTTTATATATAAGTGTATTTTATATATACTGTATATATATATATATATATGTGTGTGTATTTTATATATGTGTATTTTATATATACTGTTGTAACGAAGATCATTTTCATGGGCAAGGAAGAGGCGACAAACCGGCTTGTCAACAGAAATACTAATTTAATGAAAAACTTAAAACAAACATTTAGGACAGCAGACATCTGCTGATTAAGCTCTCTCTCCCGATCGCCGTCTGCGAGTGGCCTTTTAACCCTCTTGCCGGCTCAATTTAGCCTGATACGGGACCGGGCGTGCGCAATCACGCGCCGGTCCCGCCCTCCACCGTGCCATATTCCTCCCCCGTTCTCTCAGGCTGGGGACCCCCGGCCTGACGTACATCCCTTGGGGGGGCGCCTCCCGCGCGGTCTGCCGGCAGGTCATCCCCATCAGCCTGGACGAGGGAGGGGGCAAGGGGAGGGAAACAACAATTAAAAATAGGGGAGGGAGGGTTCCTGCACTGGGCAGTACCTCCCCTCCCACAAACACCATAATTTAAAAAAAGAGGGAAAAGGCCAACGCAGAGCGGTATCGAGAGAGAGAGGAGAGAGAGATTAAAGGAAAGAAAAAAAAACGTACTCGCCGGTTCTCTGATACGCTGTAGCTCGTTCCTCAGCCACTTCTCCACCCTCTTCAGGACAGCAGCCGCGCCTCTCCGGGCAGATCGGAGGCAGTCCTCAGCCCCTGGCGGACGGAACGCCCCGCCGCGTTCCCGGGGTGTCGAAGGGGCCTCCCCCCGCCCCTGGCAGCGGTTCTCCCGCTCCAGGCGGTCGGCGGCGAGCCCCTCCCCGCACGCGGTCGGCAGTCTCCAACCCCGCCGCGTTCCAGCGGCCAGTAGGGGACTCCCCCGCCCCTGGCAGCGGCCCTTACCACTCCAGGCGGTCGGCCAGGAGCCCCTCCTCCCCTCGCGGTCGGCGGCCGTTCCTCCGCGTCCAGGCGGCTGGGCTCCTCTGTCCCCCGGCAGATGGCCGCGGCTGCTCCATTGAGAAGTGGCGAGAACTCCGCTACGGCGTATCCCTCTTCCTTCCCGGGTTTCGGCACCAATGTAAGGAAGATCATTTTCATGGGCAAGGAAGAGGCGAGAAACCGGCTTGTCAACAGAAATACTAATTTAATGAAAAACTTAAAACAAACATTTAGGACAGCAGACATGTCTGCTGATTAAGCTCTCTCTCCCGATCGCCGTCTGCGAGTGGCCTTTTAACCCTCTTGCCGGCTCAATTTAGCCTGATACGGGACCGGGCGTGCGCAATCACGCGCCGGTCCCGCCCTCCACCGTGCCACAACTGTATATAAGTGTACTTTGAATATAAGTGTATTTTATATATAAGTGTATTTTATATATACTGTATATAAGTGTACTTTGAATATAAGTGTATTTTATACATAAGTGTATTTTATATATACTGTATATAAGTGTACTTTGAATATAAGTGTATTTTATATATAAGTGTATTTTATATATACTGTATATAAGTGTACTTTGAATATAAGTGTATTTTATACATAAGTGTATTTTATATATACTGTATATAAGTGTACTTTGAATATAAGTGTATTTTATATATAAGTGTATTTTATATATACTGTATATAAGTGTATTTTATATATACTGTATATAAGTGTATTTTATATATACTGTATATAAGTGTACTTTGAATATAAGTGTATTTTATACATAAGTGTATTTTATATATACTGTATATAAGTGTACTTTGAATATAAGTGTATTTTATATATAAGTGTATTTTATATATACTGTATATAAGTGTACTTTGAATATAAGTGTATTTTATATATAAGTGTATTTTATATATACTGTATATAAGTGTACTTTGAATATAAGTGTATTTTATACATAAGTGTATTTTATATATACTGTATATAAGTGTACTTTGAATATAAGTGTATTTTATATATAAGTGTATTTTATATATACTGTATATAAGTGTACTTTGAATATAAGTGTATTTTATATATACTGTATATAAGTGTACTTTGAATATAAGTGTATTTTATATATAAGTGTATTTTATATATACTGTATATAAGTGTACTTTGAATATAAGTGTATTTTATATATACTGTATATAAGTGTACTTTGAATATAAGTGTATTTTATATATAAGTGTATTTTATATATACTGTATATAAGTGTACTTTGAATATAAGTGTATTTTATATATAAGTGTATTTTATATATACTGTATATAAGTGTACTTTGAATATAAGTGTATTTTATACATAAGTGTATTTTATATATACTGTATATAAGTGTACTTTGAATATAAGTGTATTTTATATATAAGTGTATTTTATATATACTGTATATAAGTGTACTTTGAATATAAGTGTATTTTATACATAAGTGTATTTTATATATACTGTATATAAGTGTACTTTGAATATAAGTGTATTTTATACATAAGTGTATTTTATATATACTGTATATAAGTGTACTTTGAATATAAGTGTATTTTATACATAAGTGTATTTTATATATACTGTATATAAGTGTACTTTGAATATAAGTGTATTTTATACATAAGTGTATTTTATATATACTGTATATAAGTGTACTTTGAATATAAGTGTATTTTATATATACTGTATATAAGTGTACTTTGAATATAAGTGTATTTTATATATAAGTGTATTTTATATATACTGTATATAAGAGTACTTTGAATATAAGTGTATTTTATATATAAGTGTATTTTATATATACTGTATATAAGAGTACTTTGAATATAAGTGTATTTTATATATAAGTGTATTTTATATATACTGTATATAAGTGTATTTTATATATACTGTATATAAGTGTACTTTGAATATAAGTGTATTTTATACATAAGTGTATTTTATATATACTGTATATAAGTGTACTTTGAATATAAGTGTATTTTATATATAAGTGTATTTTATATATACTGTATATAAGTGTACTTTGAATATAAGTGTATTTTATATATAAGTGTATTTTATATATACTGTATATAAGTGTACTTTGAATATAAGTGTATTTTATACATAAGTGTATTTTATATATACTGTATATAAGTGTACTTTGTATATAAGTGTATTTTATACATAAGTGTATTTTATATATATATATATATATATATATATATATATATATATATATATATATATATAATATAAGTGTATTGTATATATGTGTATTTTATATATACTGTATATAAGTGTACTTTGAATATAAGTGTATTTTATATATATATATATATATATAATATATATATATATAAAAGAATTGTCTAAATTATGTTGCATATTCCTCAACAGTTCTTGTGATGATCACTAGTTGACAACATAGTACTATTTTCGAAAATCATAGGCTATGATATTGCGCAGGTGCACCAGGGGCGATTCCAGGATTTTATAAATGGGGGGGCACAGGGGGGACCAAGAACCAGTCAGGGGGGGGGGGGGGGGGGGGGCAATCAGAAAATTCAACTGAAAATTAATACTGGTTTAGAAAATATTAAGCACGATTTCCAAAATCTTGTGCAATGCCCTGTGCCCTAATATAGATGGTATTACATTTTTGTATTTTGCATGGATTGGACAACACAGTTCTGTTCCAATAAATTTTAAATTATAAAATCACACAGACATTAATTAGTAATTTAACATGCTTTATGCTGACAGCGCTCTGGTCCAATGGCGGTGGGCATTTTCAGGTTGACAGTAAATCTAGCCCAATGAGATTGGGGGGGCACCAGGGGGGGCCAATCATATTCCAGGGGGGGCCGGTGCCCCCCCGTGCCCCCCCTCTAGACACGCCCCTGAGGTGCACGTGATGCAACGCTGTCAGAGCCGACAGACTTGTGTGTCACTCATTTCAGTGCAAAATAATTAGGTCAAAAACGATTTAATATGCTGAAAATAGCCTACTAGTTTTTTTTAATGTTTATTTATAATTAATTTAGGCGGACAACAAGGCTACCAAGTACTGCGCAAAGTGCGCAATTAATGTAACGTTTGTTTTTCCTAACGTCATTTTTAGTCGAAAATTTAAACGAGGGTTTAAATCCGTTTGCTGCATTTGTGAATGTGACAGAAAGCATAAACATAACTTTAGTCTCACTAGTCATTACAAATCATGTCAAACTACATTGAATCTTGTGTTTTTATGAAACAGGCTATAATTTATTATCCCGTGTACTGTATTTCCACATACATTCATCTCCGCAAATCCCGGGATGGTGCTCACGGAGATGGTGCTTAATGTTTGAAGTGTTTCCCGTCTGAGCAAACTTTACAGACTGGGTATCATCAACATTGATGGTGCTTCATGGGTCTTTTACAAGTAATCCCAGACAGCGGAAATAAAGGTTCAGTCTCGCCCGGACATGTCTGTATATGTTGCGCTCGTGCTGGACATCTGATGTGCTCGTGATGCGCTCGTGACACCTGCATGTCACCTTTAAAACTGAGTGACAGTCAAATGCAACACGAGCAAGAAGAAATTTAAAGATTTATTTGATCAAGTTTATATGATGATGTGTAAATGTCACAGATTCTGTCTTAATGAGAAACAGATCACTTTCACTTTCTTCTTGTGTTTTTGGTGATTCACATTCTTCTCTGCATATCGCCCCCTGCTGTCTAACATGACAAATATTGATCTGTTTCTCACCCACACCTCTCATATCACTTCTGAAGACATGGATTAAACCACTGGAGTCTTATGGATTACTTTTATACTGCCTTTATGTGCTTTTTGGAGCATCAAAATTATGCAAAAATATTCTTTTACAAATCAGAATTTGTGTTCTGCAGAAGAAAGGAAGTCATACACATCTGGGACGGCATGAGGGTGAGTAAATGATGAGAGAATTTTCACTTTTGGTAAAAATCTCTTTAAAGTGAATTTAATATTCTGTCATCATTTCTCTACCCTCATGTCATTCCAAACCAGTGTGAGGCTTTGTATTATGTGGAACACAAAATATATTAGACAGAATGTTAGGGACTGACAGTCTCAGTCACCATTCACTTTCAGTATATATATATAAAACATTCACTGATAGTAAATAGTGACTCAGGCAAACATTCTGTGTAATATCTCCTGTGTTACATGGAAGAAAGAAAGTCATACGGGTTTGGAACAACATGATGGTGAATGATGACAGAATTTCCATTAATAATAATTCTATAATACATGTTCAATGTGTTTTATGTTATGGAATATTGGGGACTAAATGTCTATTTGTCATTTGTGAAAGTAACGAGTTACTCACTACTTGAGTACTCTTTTAATTGGATACTTTCTTACTCTTACTCAAGTAATTATTTATGCAAGTACTTTTACTTCTACTTGAGTAATTATGATTTTGAAGTAATTGTACTTTTACTTGAGTTCAGTTTTTGGTTATTCTTCCCACCTCTGGATAACAATTAATGTATTTATCATGTAAATATATTTACAATCTATTTTCAGTGATAGAAGTCAGTAAGTAAATTGTTGTACTTGATCCCATTAAATGTCAACCACAGACCATTGCATGGGCCCCCCTGGACCTTGGGCCTGGGGTCATCTGTACCCTTTAACCCCCCCTGACGACGGGCCTGATATTATACATTATACATTATATATTTTATAGAATTATATACAAATATTTTTTTATCCACAAAGTCAGAAAATAAAGATATTTAAAACATTTAATTAACTGAGGAAAAATAAATCACTGTGACAACATGCCCCAATGGTGGAACATATGAGGGGTAAGTTGTCACAGTGGAAGATTGCTAATTTTCCAACATATTATTAGGGCCAAAATAAAATACTGTGGTGTTTTTCTTCAAAATATTACCCTTATTTAACATTTTACAGCTTGTAATTCTTAATTCTTGAAACTTATATTAAAAGACAGGAGCATCAGCTCGAAGTCCACTGCTTTCTTAAAGGGATAGTCCACCCAAAAATGACAATTCTCTCATCACGCAATGTCTCGTTCCCTTCGTACATAACCGATATGATATGTGATATGACATTTAAGATGATGTTTCCTGAGGAGATGCTCCACGAGACTTCATTCATATCAGGTGTGTCTCGTCACACACTGCCACCGTAATCTCAGCGCCCCTCCTCCTGCCCGCTCATGGCATGAACTCTGTCCACCCTTCTTAAATAGAGCATTACCGCCATCATAAAAGCTTCTTTAAGGTTAATTGTTAATGTGATGTTTAAAGTATTACATTTGTAAATATTTCAGAAACATGTGAGTTTAAAGTGCCGATAGTGAACAGAGTCGAGATGAGCGTTTGATGTTTTTATGACAGCGCTTCATCTGAGTATGTAGATGTCATGAAGTGATGGTCCGAGGTTTGTTATGTTCATATCATTCACTAATTTGAGTTGTTCTGACAGACAACAACTTCACAAGTTGATCCTGAAAGTCATTTTGACTCCAAATAACACTTAAATGTTTGTTGTTCTCCGTCTGAATCGCTCGTTTCGGTAGTTTTTACATTGTGTCTCGAGACCAGAAACACAAAACAGGCAATTACAATCATCATGTGTCGTCCAGTAGTTGCTCAGGAAAACTGTGGATCTGCTGATGATGCATATGATTATAATATAACAGATGATCACTCACCGATGACACGAAATGACACTTTATTACTCCAGGAAGTCCAGATTCCTCTAGATGTGCTGTAAGCATAACACTTGCATGTTCTGCTGTACATTGCAGTAATCTTGAACTCTTTCTCATTAGAGTATTGAATATTACCACCATCACACTGAAATCTGTATGTCCAGTCTTTCACTTCTGTCCGCTGTACGGCACATGTGAGAGTGACAGTCTCTCCTCTGAATATCTGTGATGTTTCAGGATTTACAGTCAGAACAGGTTTATCTGTAAGAACCAGAAACAAACACACAACTCTCACTTTACAACACACACATGTTGCATCTACAGTTATGAACACACACACACACACACACACACACACACACACACACACACACACACACACACACACACACACAACTCTCACTTTACAAAACACACATGTTGCATCTACAGTTTCATTCACACTCTATAAGTTTCATCTATTTTTAGATTTACACATTTTAATTTCACAACAAATTTAATCTAATTTAATTACGTAATCTTTATCAAACTTGATTAATCAAACTAAGATATATTCCAGTTTAAGATTAAACGTCATTAAGATTACACAGTTCAGTTTGATGGAAATTAGTTGGAATTGAAACACAAAAATAACACATTGTTTGATTTATAGATGATTTTACTGAGTGACTGTTTCAACACTTTCAAATTACTTAAATCAGGACCATCATTATGATTAGAAGAAGATATCCCAAGAAAAACAGTGTTGGGAATTACATACAATCATATATTTCATGAAATAAATTGGTCAAGATGGATTTTTATGTAAAGATGTTAAATACTCTTGTATATTAGTCGGCAGTAACTGCTGTTATTTATTCTTATTTATATGTTTATCAATAATATTTATTTTATTATAACTGTGTCTTCCTTGTGCTGATCATACAGCGAGAGCACTGATGTATAACGATGCACAAGACTTCATTAATAACTAATTAATATGATATTAAAATGTGTCATCAATGACTTCATGCTTCATTCTATGAGTAGAAATCACACGAGATCACTCATCAAAGCTGTTTTAACCTCTTCATGATCATTTAAAGTAATAAATATGATCATGTGTAATTTGTCATGTTTACATACTGCATTTGTGGCGCTAATGCGCTAACATGCTAAACACGGTCATAATATACTCCAATTACACTCTGTTAATGTAATTTATGATGACACTGATGCTACTGTAAAGATGTGTGTATAAAAGAGTGTTAATGGCTGGAATACAGACAAAAGAATGATGATAACAGAGACATATCTCAGGCCAGATGTGTGAATGGATTTCAACTGCAGACGCACATGAGTGAAGCAGCACATCAAACAACAGTATGAATGAACATTTAAGAGTATTTGAGCAGATTTCATTGCTTTTGATGACTAATTAGTAATAATAATATTAACAATAATAATAAATCACATGACATGTTCTTGGAATATCATGGAATCATACAGGAATCAAGCAAAGATGACAATTATACATCGTCAAATTCACTTTTGATATTGAATTTGAAATTATCTTTTTTTTTTTTTATTTACTTTTTATTGTCCTTTGGTAAGTGTGTTGGATACATTTCATTGTCAATAATTCTTCTGCTCTGCTGTACAATTGACATATTTTGAACAATGAGCTTTAAATATTTTCTCAATAGAAAAAAATAATAATTAGAGTGAAATAAACTCAACACCACGTAACATTATCTTATAGCGATGAAATACAGCAAACGTCCCGCACAACACCAACTCAAACTCAAACTCTGAGTAAACAACAAACAAACATTTATCTACTGAATCCCATCTGGCTAAGCTGGAACGTGATCGTGGTCGAGCGAAAACTAGAGAACATTGGTAAGTTGGCCCTTCGACTTCGTTCGGTTTTGGGGATCAAAATATGTAGATCTTTACTGACTGTAGAACGGAAACTAAGTTAGCTGTCGGTCTTAAAGTTGGTGGAGTTTAAGGTCTCACCCACCGATGACATGGACCAATGGCGGTAAGAAAGTGTTTGTAAGAGGTTTTGCTGAAAGTTTGCTCAGGCGAGATATTAAGAACCACCAAATTGATCTCAAAAGCACCCTCATTTTGGCCAGATTTTGTCAGTGACATTGTTAAATGTGAGAACATAGTACAGAAATAAATTCAGAATTGAAGAACAGCCTCTCTTTCAATAACACACTGGAATCTGATTATGGAACGACAGGAAGAGGAATTTACTGCAACTCAAATTGAACATTCACAGAACAGAGGAATTTTGGGACAAAACATAAGTTATCATATAATTTATTTTCACTATTTATGCCTAAATATTCTCTGAAATACATAATACATGTTTGTTTGTTTGTTTGAAGTTTTATGTTCAATATTTTCAATACAATTAACACAGCAATTAATATTTTTTTTTTCATCTTTTGGCGGGTTTTAAGCAGAATTTGGGCTTGAATGTTTTTCTGGAACTGGTGACCCTGTCTATATAATTAACATGAATTAACTATCGTTCTACTCCGCTATGTGTTGGGTGAACGTTTGATACAATAAATCAATCTTATGAGTGGCGTCTGCTGTTATTTGACACTTTCACTGTCGGATTAAATTAATCTGACTGCAAATACTGAATTTCAACAATGAAATCTGTAACTGTAAACTATTGTACTTGAATGATGCTGCTGGATAGAGTAAGTCCAAGACAACATATTAAAAATACAATAAAACACTGCGTGCACATTAAACATCACATTTATGCATTTGGCAGACGCTTTTATCCGAAGTGATTTATTACAAGGATAATCCCCCTGGAGCAACATGGAGTTAAGTGGCTTACTCAAGGACACAATGGTGGTGGCTGTGTGTATTGAACCAGCAACATTCTGATTACAGTTATGTGCCCACTATACCTACACCACCACCACTCCTTAAACTAAACAAAGATAAAAAAAAATGGCTCAGCATCCGCAAAAAAATGTATTAAGATGAACATTGTTTTAATCAATTTAACATACACAACTCAGATGCCTTTAATGCAAAAATATGTTGTTATATTTATTCATCTTTCATGCACGGTAGACAGGTGAGTTTAAATCTTAATTGTAGATTTAAGTAGGGATGGTAGGGACATTAACAATTATTAAAGTTTCTTGGTATCAGTGTTCATGTATCAATTGTTGTCATTCGTCTTCTGAAGCATAAATGGTGTTTTCACGTGTCACCTGTTAGCTTCCTCGATGCTGTTCTGCACCAATCACAGACTTTTATTGAATATGGATAATCATTTTATAGAAACAGGCAAATATTTAGTATTGTGGGGCAGAGAAATAGGAAATGACACTTGCTATATGAGTAGTTACTTTTATTAAACTTGTTATATGACAAAATTATGTTATTTTGTCTACAGTATTACCAGACTGAATTTCTCAAATTTTTTTTAATACCATCACTTTGAATATTTTCCTCTTTGTAACATGTCCCTGCCAAATTTTACACAAAACCTACACCCTTGATATAAATTACTGTACGAATGCCAGAGGATCTCATTAGTAAACTGACCAATCAAAATGGATATTCAAATTATGCAGTGTCCTCTGCTTCCATTCAAAATCATCCAAAAATTTCAAGTCAATCATCTTCCAATATCACATTAACATTTCACAAAGCCTGCTAGTGGATAACACGACAGGTGAAAAGATACTTTCATAATATGCCAAAATAGCGATGGAATAAAAGTTATTGGAAGAATCACTTGAATCAGTGGTGGTTCTAGCTTGTATGGCAAACCCCCATTGTTATAAATGCAGCACTGACCTGATCAAACAATTGACAGTTCTAACAACTGACCTGAATCTTTTTCACACTGGCCCCGTCCCATCGGGCAGTCCTTATTGTCAAGCTCTGTATCATAATATTTTATATTTAGACCCACTGTAATATTTTATTGGTTTTATCTTTCTTTGCTAATTTATATATTTGCCTCCTCTGAAAATTCTGTCACCAGGTGCACCTGCTTTTCTATGTGTTTCATTTTGTGTCTGAATCTGAGTCTCAGTGGAACTCAACAAACCAAGCGACCGACCAAACGAACAAATAAAATGGCAAAAAAAAAAAAAACCTTCACAGTGAGGCCTGTTACAGGAATCCATTTGTGGCTTCTCATGTAAGTTTGAGTTTAGTTTGAGCAAACTCTTTTTTTTTTTTTGTCTGTAGCAGGCAGGTGAGTTTTTATGGGTGTTCCTCGCCATAGTAACTTACCAATGGCTAACCTGCTCAGAGCAGGTTTTAGCTGGTCTACAGATCACATACATATACTGAACTAGTTCTGGACGTTATATCGATTTTCAAAGGTATATTGATATATTTCCAAACGAGATATAGTATGAGACTATACCATTTACATCAATATAGTTTGATGTTGGCCAGCAGCCATATCACCCTGTAGCTCACAACCATTTGCCCATTGAAGCTAAACAGGGTTGAGGCTGGTCAGTACCTGGATGGGAGACCTCCAGGGGAAAACTAAGGTTGCTGCTGGAAGAGGTATTAGGTAGACCAGCAGGGGGTGATCACCCTGCAGTCTGTGTAGGTCCTAATGCCCCAGTATAGTGATGATGGACACTGTAAAAAGCCACCATCCATCACATAGATATGTTAAACTGAAGTCCTGACTCTCTGTGTTCATTAACAATCCCAGGACACATCTCATAAAGAGTAGGGGTGTAACCCTGGTGTCCTGGCCAAATTCCCTCAATTAGACCTTCTCAATCATGGCCTCCTAATAATCCCCATCCATTAATTGGCTCTATAACTCTACTCCCTCCTCACCTCCAATAGCTGGTGTGTGATGAGTGTACTGGCACACTATGGCTGCTGTTGCAACATCCAGGTGGATGCTACACACTAGTGGTGGTTGAAGCACTGCCAGAGGTCTGACAGAACCTTACCGACAGGCTCACAAAAGACTCATTTAGCACTGACAACTGATATGTTGTCAAAGAGGACATGTGCACCATACAGGAGTTTCACATTACATTTAAATGAAAACTGGGAGATGAAAAGTGTGTCTCCAAACCAGCTATTTTCCCAAAGATCACACCGGAGAGCATATAGCTGAAGCCCTGCAGGATGCCCTCACAAACTAGGAGCTTGTCAAAAAGGGGCTGGTTGCTATAACAACTGACAATGGGAGCAACGTTGTCAAAGCGGTGGAACTGAAGAAGTGGCTGAGGATGCAGTGCTTTGGTCACCGACTTCATCTGGCCATTGGCGAGTGCAATGTTTAGATTCTAAAACAAATAGTACATAATAGATGCCAGACCTATCATGCTCAGCAAAATAATAGTAAGAACCACTTACAGTAGTATAACTAATGACCATAAGAAAATCTATTTGAGATATTAAGGTTGAATGAGGAAACATCAGTAATATAGTACAGCTGCTGCTACTGACATTGACATATATTTCCATAAACCTTCAGTGCAGACATATAATAGAAGATACCATTAATGCGTTCAAGTGAAGCAGCGTTTGATAATGCACAAATCTAAATATACAGCTGTTTTCACACATTTAACTGGGGATTTTACCAAAATAGTTTAACCAAATTGTATTTTCTGAGTAAACTTGCAGGTGCAGCAACATTTAAACATGTAGTCGTTTAATCACACACACCTCTATTAAACACAGGTGATCTGCCACTTTAAAAAAATACAATTATTAAATATATGAAAAAAGATTTTAAAGATATTTTTCAATTTCGTATTACAGACAGACAGGAAGACAGACTATATAATCTCACTAACATATCTCTAATGTGCACTACCTCTTGTTAAATCAGATGTTCAATAGAAATGTATAATTGCAATACATAAACAGCTGCTGTATACTGGTTAAAAATGATTCAGCCATAAAAACAACTCTGTATAGTTGTGACATACTTACCTCCAGTATTCTATTTATTATTCCTATTTATTTATTTTGTTTTTCTTTTTGTTTTTGAGTGATATATTTAAGTTCTAGAATCTACTGAGTCAAATTACTTGTATGCATAAGCACACTTGGGCAGTAAAGTTGATACTACATCAGACATGTGCTACACCTATTCAACACAAGTCTGGCACATGAAGAGGGCGATAGCGAGCTGCAAAAATCGATTAAGACCTGCACTGTGGATTACCTCAAGACCAGTTGCCCACTGAAGCTAATCAAGGTTGAGGCTGGTCAGTAACTGGATGGGAGACCTCCTGGGGAATACTTGGGGAATAAAGTTTGCTGCTGGAAGAGGTATTAGGTAGGCCAGCAGAGGGTGCTCACTCTGTGGTCTGTGTGAGTCCTAATACCCAGCATAGTGATCAAGACACTCTAAAATGGCACTGTCCTTCGGAAAGATGTTAAACTGAGCTCCTGACTCTGGGGTCATTAAAACTACCAGGGCACTTCTCATAAAGCGTTAGGGGTGTTTTATATATATATATATATATATATATATATATATATATATATATATATATATATATATATACACCAGTCAAAAATGACCGAATACCTACCATAGGAGGGTTTAAATGAATGTGTAACTAGACATCAAATTGCATTATTGTTTCTTTGGTTTAATGATGCATAGATGTATGAAATAAATGATGTCAAATTATGTTGTTGTATGAGAAACTAAACACAGATGCAACCTGTTCTCAGACCATCATGCAGTGTGTGATGATGTGCCAACACAAATATTATAAATAATACTTCTATTCAGTGCACTTAAAATAATTCAAGAAAAAATGGAAATTAACAAAGTATTTATGAATTATGAGTTACCTGGAGTTTGTGCAAAGTAGCTGTTAGACATCAGGACTGAAAGTAAAAAAAAAAAAATCCCATTAATTCAACACAAATTAAAAACTGAAACTAAGTGTTTATTCTAAAGTTTATTTTAGTTCAAATAAGTGTGTTTAATGTTTTGCTTCTTAAGATAGCTTTCCATGTGGATTCATCAGTCGAATGATGTTGGAGATTCAGTATGTGACCTCATCAAACACACATCTGCAGGACTCACAGGTGAATATAGAAGTGAATTCACTGATGGAGTGAATAAAGATCTGTTTTCATTGAGCCAAAACCATCATGTGAGAATGAAAATAAATGTGTTGTGGTTTGTTGAAAAGTGGCGTTATAGTCCCATGTATATGCCAATATTCAGTATATGTTTCACACTCAAATATAAGTGATAAATGAGAACAGTCTGCAGGACTCGATAACAGATCTGACATCAGAGCGACAGTTTGAACCAAAGATGCACCTGCTTACTAGTGTCCCAAGTTGTCTTGTAGTGACACTAGGGGTCACTCTTGAGAATAGGTAAATCTCATTGCTCATCATTCTTATGATTTTAAAATATTTTTTATTGTCACACTACATGCATTTATCACGATACAAACAACCGCGGCACAAATTACACAAATGATATAATAATGACATAAGGACACTTAAACACTTAAAACTGATGCGGAGTAACAGATATAATGAATGTTTTGAGACATGTTTTGAGGTTTAGGTTTATAGAGAAGTTTATTAATTTTTTAATTTTGTCTCACCATGATTATTGTTGTTACAGTTCATCTCCGTTATGTTTTCAAGGACTCTTATTTTGTAATGTTTTTTGTCCTCTGTAGAGAGCACCCCCCCCCCCCCCCCAACCCTAAACCCATACCAGCTGTTTGTAACCATTCATCAGTAATGTGCGGTTGTTAGTGGCTCAATTTGTTCAACACAGGGGTAGAGGGGCACACATTCATCACAAGAGGGTGCACTTCTGAGAAACAATAATAAACAATCCTCTTGTGTGGCCCCGCCTGTCAACCACCTATATCACCAATGCTACATACGGCCCTGCTCTTCCTGTCCCCTTTGTTGGTACATTACAGGAAAATAGTTTGAAGTAATAGCAGTAACAGAATGTTTGACCTGCATCGTCTGCTAATCACGTTAATAATTATATGACTTATTTAAGTCAAATTTCAATTTTTTTTTTTGTAAATGTTCTGCTTATAGTCTCTCAGCCAGATAATGAAGACAATATTACAACAATAGGGCCTCCTGCACATTACTCAAACATGTTCAATAAGAACAGCAGACAGACCGTAGATTAATAGAGAAGTTGAGAGCGATCTGAGAGCTCAAGATGGAGAGAGTCTATTTAAAGATACAGCACATACAACACCAACTCACAGAAACAGAAATATGTCTGATTCAACAGACAATCCAAAGATTATTACTATAAAATAAGATACAAGTATATAAAATATGAAGAGATGAAACACATCAAAGTTACAACATGTACACAAGTCCATCATCTTTCACATGAACACAGACAGATGCATTTGATCTGTAACACACAGTAATAACTGCAGTCTTCACTCTCATCATCACTATAACACAAAACATCATTTATATATGAACAGAATAAAGATGAACACTGAGACAGTAAATCTACAGTATAGACCTGAGCACCCACATCACCATCATGTGTTTCACACACACACACAAATAACAGAAGATAATATAGAATATAATAAAATACTCACAGAGTATAAGAGGCAGCACACTGGACTCCATACTGTCACATTAATGAACTGTTTCAACATCGATGTGTATCTAAACCAAACACTTCCTGTGTTCAAACGTCATTTCACACTTCAGAGACGGAAATAAAAGGGAAGAAAGACAAGAGTCTACAGACCAATGCATGCAGAACACACAATAAGATATTTAACTTCTCTTTTAGTGCATTCAAGCTGTTGAAGATGTTCCTCTTTAATTTGATCAAAGACTTGAACATGAACATCTAAACACACACATGCAAATCATGTCGACTGAATCAGACACACAAGTGACTCTGAAGTGAATTAAATTCAGACTGTCTGTGATTCACAGTAAGATTTAAAATGTGTTCATTTCTCCTCTAAAGGAGGTCTGAAGCGTAACAGTGTGAAGTGAAGCAACATTCAGGCCTTTCTGAACGCAGAATGATTGCTATGAATGGGAAAGTACATTAACTGAATCTGCTGCTGTGAATCTTTTTATCTTCTGCTGGATTTTGGTGCTTCATGAAACCAAAGATGCAGAAATCAGTAAATATTAATAAATATTGTGTGTTGTTCCCCAAACACTGGTAGAAACCACATATTTATAAGAAGAGGGAATTAAAAATACATTGATGTGAATCTGCTTGTGTTAGCATTCAGTACTTCCTATTAAACCAATGATGCAGAAATGTATTAATATATTTTGTTCCTCCCACACTGAAACTGCAGAAGACAAACCACAACTATAAGCTCATCTCTTTTATTAAACCACTCAAACAAAAGTCATATAAAATAAATAAATTAACAACATGACAAAGTGATTTAATCTGATTGTTAAAATCAAACACAGTTTAATCACAGTAGTTTTCACACAATAACAGGATTGCAGTGGAAAATGCTGATAATGATAAATGGGCCGATAGTTTATAAAATAGATTTATAGCATGTATGTTGCATATGTATTGCATATAGCACATTGTTACTGTGCAACCAAAATCCCATAATAACCCTGAAATTAAAATTCTGTGAATATCAGGGACATTTAACCCAAAATAAGTCCAAAATACACCATTAACTTTTATTTTAAAATGTTGGTATTTCCAGTTGCTCAGTCAAACAGGAAAGGGAAATAAAGAGAGCTCAGTAAAAATATCAGCAGAACAAATACAAATCTGAACAACAGCAGACAATACATTTAACACAACTGACTGAACTGCACAATTCTTGATCAATTATGATTCAACTTTTATTTACACACACCTGATCTTACACACATAATGGAAATGGATGAAACCCACAGAGATGAAACCACAACCACTAGTCCACTGAACTCTTTTAGACTGCGAGTTCTGAGTGTGTTTGATCACAATGAAAACTCTCTTAAACTCTCTCAGTATCAGGATGTTAAAGGGAGTTAACGCAGATGCTTACGATCCATCTGATCACGGACAACTAGATTGAAGAACAGCTTCTATCTTCAAGCCATCAGACTGCTCAACAACCAATTATCCTTTATTTAAAACTGGAATACATGCTGCTCTTATTTCTATTAGATTGTTCTTGTACTGTCACTTAATGCTCTGTCCGTGTCTGTTCTTGTTATTGTCATTATATGTATGAGCCTCATCACAAGCATTTCAATGCACAGTTCTCCCAGTGTTAACTATCCAAATGATAAATAAATTCCTCTTGACCTCTTATATGGTGCAGTAACGCCATCCTCTTTAATGTGGATCATGGTGAAGAAAACGGTTATGCACAATTACCTCCTGTGGAGGAGGTGGTAGCGGCACACCTCTGCCCAGTGAAAAAATCGGTACATCCTTCCAAACCATGTCGACAAATGTCCGCACTGGCAGGAAAAGCTTACTCAGCAGCAGAACAAGTTGGATCAGCACTCCACACAATGGCGGTGCTCCAGGAATTTTAAGTCAAGCTCCTCAGGCAAATGGACGAGCACGGCTTCAATCCAGATATATTCAGAGAGCTCTGCACCACTACAAATTTAGCGCTGCATACAATGAATGTCACTTCACAGGACATCTGCAAGTCCATGGGCAACCTGGCAGTACTGCATCGACATATATGGCTGCCCCTCACAGAAATGAGTGATAAGGAAAAGGCCACTCTTTTGAATGCTCCAGTGTCTCCAGCTGGCCTCTTTGCCTGCTTTGCGAATAAGTTTGCAGAGTGTTATGTCATGATTCAGCAGCAGTCACAGGCTATGAGACACTTTATGTCAAACGGGGTTCGCCCTTGTTTCAAGCCAGCTCCCGACTAAAAGCTCCATGCCTGCAGCCTCACCGGCACCTGCATATCAGCATGTGCAGCAAAAGCGCACCTGACTTTGAAGCAGAAAGCAGAGTCTGAGGTTTCCTCCAGGTCTGCTACAAAAAAATATTAATTGGAGACATAAAACACTGTTCCCCATCTGCCCACTATTGTTTGTCAGGAAATTAATATTGTTGTTCACAATATTATTCAAAATGTTGTTTCTGTGTCTTGCACTCAAATAAATGCAAAAAAATAATACAGCATTCATGGCAAATACACAAGATGCTCACACATTCTCAATAAAGAGCCCATTTGTCCTCCATATTATGTGCATCCGCTTCCCTATATAGAGATCTTCACATCATATCATACAGTGAGCAAACCACATTGTGTCCTGTTGGGGCAAGTTGTCATGTAGAGCCTAAAGCTATTGGCTATATTTCTAGCCTTAAAGGCTTTTCAGTCAAAAAATATCAAACTGTCATGTCCTTGTTCACTCAGACATCATGACAGTTGTGGCATATATAAACCACCAAGGCGGAATTCAGGAGACTGCTAGATATTTCCCAAATCCTCAATACAGTTTGAGGGTGAAAATAAGAAATCGCTCTATTTTCCTCAGTGGAGGATGCCCACTTTCCCATTTGATACTCGAAGTCCCAAGTTGTCCGGCAGAAAGTGGTGACCATGGATGCTTCCAACACAGGTTGGGGGTGGTTTGCTATAGACAGCTGACTTTCGGCACCTAGATAAGTGTGAGGAGGGTGTGGCACATCAACCGCTTAGAGCTATCGACTGTAATTCTATCCTTAAAGCCTTTCGTGTCCTGGTTTGTTTAGACAACATGACAGTTGTGGGATAGATATGTAAACCGCCAAGGAGGAATTCTTCACCACCACTGTTGAGACTGACATGTAATTTCCTCCTGTTGAGTGAGCATCTCTCCCTGAGAGCGGCATATGTCACAGGCTGCCTGAATTACAGCGCATGCCTACTGTCATGCTAAGGGGTTATACCGGGCAAAAACTGTACTGAGGTTTTGGGAAATATTCAGCAAAGCAGAAATCGATCTATTTGCCTCAATGGAGAATGCCCACTGTCCCCTCTGTTATTCGAAGTCCCAAGCCACACTGGGAACGGATGCAATGGCACTCAAATGTATACCTTATACACTCTGTCATGTGCAAAGTCTGAGAGGACAAGGAAACGGTTCTATTAGTAGCACCGAAATAGCCTAACCAGCTGTGGTTTCTGGAATGATGGAGATGCTGTACAGCTCACCATAGGAAATAACACTGAGGTGGGACGTTCTATCTCAGGCGCAAGGCACAATCTGGCATTCCTGGCCCCAGCTTTGGAATCTGCATGTGTGGCCCCTGAATGGGGTGCACTACATGCACCAGTACTGGTGCAAACAGTTATGAACACCATTTTACAGGCCAGAGCACCATCCATGAGATGCATCTACTCACTCAAATGGAAGGTGTTCACTGATTGGTGTCTCTCACACAGCAAGGTCCCAGTAAACTGCAACATACATTAAATTGTAATATTTCTTCAAGAGCGATTAGATGCAGGACTCACCCCATCAATGCTCAAAGTGTATGTGGCAATTATATCTGCATTTCACGCACATGAATCTGGTGCTTCTATAAGCAAGTATGATTTAATTATAAAGTTCCTTAAAGGAGCAAGATGATTAAACCCACTTTGGCCGGCTACTGTCCCAACTTGGGACTATCTTAGGTCCTAAAAGCTCTCGCAGGGCCACACTTTGAGCCTTTGGACTCTGTTGATATGCACATGCTCTCCTTTAAGACCGCACTACTGCTGGCTCTGGCCTCAGAAAAATGGGTAGGGACCTCTATGCACTATCAGTCGACAATTCATGCCTGAAATTTGGTCCCAGTCTTTCAAAGCCACTGTCAAACCCAGAGAATGCTATGTACCCAAGGTCCTGACCACACCCTTCAAAGTGCAGTTGGTTCACCTTCAGTCCTTCTTCCCTCCTCCATTTTATTCAAATCATGAACAATCATTGCATTTCGTATGCCCTGTGGTGCGCTACAAGCATACTTTGAGCGTACTTGCCAGTTCAAACTGTCTGATCAGCTCTTTATATGCTATGGAGGGCACAAAAAATGTCCGTCTCATAGCAAAGACTTTCTCATTGGATTGTCAATGCAATTACCCTGGCTTATGAGTCACAGGGTCAGACTTGACCAAATTGTGTTAAAACACACTCAACTAGAGGCATCGCCTCCTCATGGGTATGGACGAATGGTGTGTCCTTACAAGGCATATGTTTTGCAGCAGGATGGTCCACTCAAAGCACATTCGCGAGGTTTTACAACCTAGCTGTAGCATCTCTTTCTTCACAAGCCCTCTCTGTTTAGACCACTTGATATTCATTGGCCATATAAATATATAATCATGCCCTTCCCTTTAAGTACAGGCTCCCCATCTTTACACAACTTCCTGCATTCAGACCGTTGTAATTACCATAATGTCACAAGCACTTCATTATAAATAAACTCCCTCCCTCCCAAGACTCTGAACATGCACAGAGTCTCGAGAGCGACCTCTGTGGTCGTGGGCATGGACTGAGTCTCGGGAATGACCTCTGAGGTTGTGGGCATAGACAGAGACTCGGGAACAACCTCTGTGGTTGTGTACATGGGCAGAGACTTGGAAACGACCTCTGTGGTCGTGTATATGGGCAGAGACTTGGAAATGACCTCAGTGGTCATGTACATGCGCAGAGACTTAGAAACAACCTCTGTGTTCGCGTACATGGGCAGGGACTTGGAAACAACCTCCATGGTTATGTACATGGGCAGGGACTTAGAAAAAACCTCAATGGTCGTGTACATTTGCAGAGACCTCCGTAGTCATGTACATGGGCAGAGACTTGAAGACGACCTCCATGGTCGAGAACATGGGCAGAGACTTGGAAACAAAAGTCTTTCTCCTCCTCCGCCTCCTCCTCCTCCGGGTAGCCGAAGTTGGCAGTGCAGGCTCTGGGACAGACAAGGCTGGCAAAGCTGGCTCTGAAAGACAAACTTAAATCTACACTAGGGTTCCCCAATTAGTTGACAATACAAAGTCAAGGGTCACTGCCCTTGATGTAATGACAAAGTGTTTGTGCTGCTTATATTATTATTATTATTATTATTATTATTATTACTAAGAGTGACATGTAAATATTAAATTGTTTTATTAGTTTTTTTTCTCACTAGTAGTAGCCCATTTTATTTATTCAAACAATTATGAAAATTCTGTTTGTATACTGATACACAAAATTAGACAACTTTGCCTGCTGGAAAAATAAATAAATAAAAAATTATGAACAATCTGGATCTCCATGTCCTCCATGTGAGTCAACTGTTCCTGCTTATCTCCAAACAGGATATTCTCATCGCACTTTCCCTCACTGCAGATTCAATTATTAGCATTAATATTGTTATTGATCTTTAGGATAATATAACATAGTATTGCAATACTTTCAATAATGAAAATACAGTGAGCAATGCTTTCTTATATATTAGATTAAATACTAGGCTATGCATAATTTTAATATTTTCTTTTTACAGTACAATGTTTTTATTATTGTGCCTACTGGTCAGGGATGATTTTTTTATACATTTGTATTTTTTACGGACTCTGTGTGTATAGACCTTTCGTCTGAAGTTTGTCTCGCAAAATAATCATGGATTTGGTGTGAACAGGCCTTTAGCGTGTGGCAAACATTTGCCACGTATCGAGGATTCCTGTGCTACATTATATGCAACTTTTGGCTCTTTAGCAGGTGAAGCATAGAACTGCAAGTTCCCTATCTGTCACTCGCTCGACGCTGTGTCAATGAGTTGACACTAGAGGTCGATCCTGTGGAGCCCAGACATCTCTGATCTTGAGAAAAGGCCAATGGAAATTGGCGTGTGGAATTTTCATGCCACTTCACCGGATATACGGGTATAAAAGGTGTGACGCTGCAAACACACATCAGATATCTTCTTCAGAGCTGAGAGAGAGCAAGTCACAGAGCTGAATTTCTCTGCCGCCTTCATCTCCTCAAGCTGTTGGATCTACGGCACATTCCAGCGGTTCTCCCCCTCGCACACTACGTTGGGCTGAGCACACACCCTAGGGTCCATCAGCAGCAGATCACATAGTAATATATATATATATATATATATATATAAAAGAGTACTATTAATATAAAAGAGTGGTGCAAATGGAGACGGTCTTTTCAAGATGTCTATCCGTTTGTGTTTATTTCCTGGTTGTGGTCGATGTCTCTCCCTGTCTGATGGCCACGATCGCTGCCTCTCGTGCTTGGGTGCCACCCACGCGGAATCAGCGTTCGTGGATGGTTCATGTCCTCACTGCGAGGACATGACCATGGCTACGTTGTGGTCGCAACTCGCCTTGTAAGAGCGCAAGCCACCCCAGCGGCTCCCTGACTCGGTCCTTCTACCTACGGGTATGAAGTGGGGTCGGTTAGCACTGGGGGCGATATGGGGACATCAGTGGGAGCCTCTGCACCGGGTAATCCCCCACAGACCTCCCATTCCCTGTCTCGCTCGTATGGTCCAACGGAGCGCTGGGGCAAGGTTGCCGGTTCCTTTCACGGCGGACCCACGTTCTCCTTCGGCACGCTGGACGACAATGAGGTTTAGATCGCGGCATCGGAGGGCGGGTTTGTTATGTTTGATGCTGAGGACTCGGCTAGACTCCCAACCTCGGGTGCAGCGGCTCAGTTGCAGTCTGACACGGAGCTGACAGCCATGCTTGCCCGGGCAGCCGCGAGTGTCGGGTTGCTTTCTTCCCGGAGGTGCATGATGACCGGATTTGCATATTCTAAGCTAGCTAGTTACATATTCTGGCAGCTACATTCCCAGTGTAAACGCTAGACTGTTAACATGAATATTTGCAGGCCTCCTCGACGACGTCACACTTTAAATCCTACCTGTTGCCTTTCACCACCATCCACTTATTTAGCTGCTGTCGCATCCCTTGACATGCCATCTCCTTTTCCCTCTTTCTTTTTCTATTTTTAGCCCCCGAAAGCTTTTTTGCTTTATCCATCTTTTTCAAGATTCAACGACAACTCACTACTGTGCTGCTCACGTCACTCAGCGCTCACGGCGCCCCCCGCGCGCTCGCAATATTACCCTTCTATGTCAAAATAAATAAATTCTATGATGGAATCTTACGAGGGCGCCGGCGCCTACTCTAGCCTGTTATTCCTCTAAAATGTATATAACTTTTTTATATTTAACTTATATAACTTTTATATAAATTTATATAACTTATAATTTTTTTTATTTTTTTATTTTTTTGTAACCATCGCTTTGGCCCACTTTTTGCGCCACTGTACGGTAGCGTATATCAACTTCCAAGGCGGCCTATGCTCTCGCCATATGTCACAACTTACCCGCCGTCTCCTCCTATGGAGTCAGCATCGGCTCAAGTCGTTGCGAGCCACTCATATCCCGGGCCACCTCAACAGCACAGCGGATGCGCTGTCGCGGCAGGTTATGGCCAGGGGAGAGTGGAGGCTCCACCCTCATGCTGGTGAATTCCACTGAGGAAGGACCTTCTTTCTTGCTCAAAAATAAACAAATAACCCTTCTGTTTTCACTGATAATACTAAATGTGTAATACCGTTTACCGTGATACCATGATATTTTATGAGACAGTTATCATACCATGAAAATCTCATACTGTTGCAACCCTAATATATATATATATATATATATATATAATTTTTTTATTTTTTCACCTTGCTGCACTTTTGGTGATGGCCTATTAAATTAGCTTATAAATCTCTAATTATGCTATATTATTACCAAATATTGGATTAGATTTTTTTGCCAACTTGTTTTCTTTCAATTAGAACAGATTTTGTATTTTTGGAACATTTGATCGTAGGCCTCATTGACCTGAGCTTATTTATTTTATTATATAAATAATTACAACATTCTGTACTATTTAGCACACTAGTGTGCTTTAATGTTTCACCAGGAAGTTTGTTTTAAAATACTTTTATTTTGTACAAAATGGCACAAAACGATCAAACATGATCGGTCATTGAAAATGAATGGTGGAGATCAAACATAAGAGACATCTCCTCAACAGAAAGTATCAAAATTGGTACCCATTTCAGAGAACCTGGCAGCTTGAAAGCTGCCGCCGAGAATTTCTATGTGGGTTCTAAAGACAGTAGAAAAGGGCAACAGAAATCAATTTGTTTGCCGTCCTCCGTGTTTCAACGGCGTTGTTCCCACTTCCGTGAAACCGGAACAAGCACATTTATTGTCACAAGAGCTGCAATATCCTCTGGTAAGGGGGGCCATAGGACATGTTCCCATTCTAGAGAGAGAGTCAGGATACTACAGCAGATACTTCCTGGTTCCCAAGAAGGATGGGGGATTGCATCCGATTTTAGGTCAAGGCGGTCAAGTTCAAGATCGTAACTGTCACAAATTCAACATCACGATTGGTTAGTCACAATCGATCTCATGGATGCATCATTTTATATAGAAATGCCCTTACTTGGCTGACCCGTGTCTCCCTTGGGCAGTCTGTAGCAACTCCTCCCTTGCCAGGCAGGATCTACCACCGCAGCATGTCCACGGACAGCTTCACAACCCCCTGTGTGTTTTGGCCACTAATTACCTCCCCCCAGTCTGGGCAGGTCTTGGTCTCCGCAGAGAATTTTCCCCCTGAAAGAATAAGAACAGAAAAGGACACCTTCTTCAAACCATCTATAATGTTAAGATAGCCCCAGCTGCTTTTCAACTCTATGATGAGAAACATAGAGGGAGAAAAGGCCGCAGCTGGCTGGCTTTCTCCCATGGCAGGTCACTGCTTTCCCGTGCGGGTACTGGGAACCTAAGAGCGGTTATGACAGCTTTTTGGGGGCGTTGGGTAGGGCTACGTTCAGTCGAAGCAGCTGCTTCTAGCACGCAACAAGCCTGCTAGCACCTCGTAACAACAGTTCACGTAACAATGTTTAGTGCATGGCATTTTTAAACGGGACCCCTACATTTGTCACTACATTTGACACAACGTCGAGTGAGTGACAGAAGGGGAAAGTCATGGTTACTGTAGTAACCTCCGTTCCCTGAGGGAGGGAATGAGACGTTGTGTCCTCCTTGCCATGACACTATTCCTACAACTGTAACGCGCTGTAACCTCATTCTCGGCCCCTCAGTGTAAATCCTGAATGGCAGACGCACGCCCGCTTCCCTTTATACCCATACATCCGGGGACATTGACCTTTTCTCAAGTTCAGAGGTAAATGAGGCTCTCAAGAAAGACCACTTGTGTCACTACATTCGACACAACGTCTCGTTCCCTTCCTCAGGTAAAGGAGGTTACGACAGTAACCATGACGTTTTTCACAATTCCTGACATTTAGTGGTAGAAAACATTCCCTGTCTTTAGTCAGTTAGGATCACTACTTTATTTTAAGAATGTGAAATATCAGAATAATAGTAGAGAGAATTATATATTTTATCTTTTTTTAGATTAGATGATTAGATTAGATTCAACTTTATTGTCATTGTGCAAAATACAAGTACAGAGCCAATGAAATGAAGTGCAAATAGCAATATGTATATATATATATATATATATATATATATATATATATATATATATATATATATATATATATACTGTATATATATATATATATATATATATATATATATATATACATATATGAATCATTGTAGTGTCTAAAATGCATATCACATGGTAAATTCCCTTTCTATTTCTTTATTTATTGCCCTTTTATTCCAAATCATATAAACGGCTGCTTTTCTGTGTGTTCAAACACCCATTTTTCCATAAGGACTTTTTATGTTTTGTTTTTAACTGTAAAAATGATTTGTATACATTATATAAAGGTTTACAGTTATATTTCTTACTTCATTTTGCAATTGCAGTCGGAATTGATACATTTAAATGTAAATTTGCTGGTTGCACCACCTGACCATGACCGGTCGCACCACCTGACGTTTTGATCAATAATGATTGATATTCACAAAATAAAAAGAAAGATATGTCAATAAATTTTATTCAGGTTTCAATTGGCTTTTTTTTTAATCCTCTGACCAATTTATACTGTATCTCATTCATATAATTAAATTTCATTAACAAGAAAGTGCAAAACAATACTGCATGTTATGATAACGTTTGATCATTCTTTAAAAATATAACTTTGAAACCTCAAGGAACACGTTTAATAAATGAGAACATCTTTTATATGGAACAGTGAATTAGTGCAAATATTGAGCCCAGAAACATGAAGGGCAGAATTCAATCTACTGCTCATGCAATTAGATTCAGTAATGACAGTAAGTCAAATTAAAAAAACATTTGATCATCGCTTCTATAAATCTAGAAATTTAAAACATCTCCGGGAACACATTTCAAAAACGAGAACATCTTTTATAAAATGTCATATCATGAATAGTAAATCAGTACAAATATTGGGCCCAGAAACATTAAGAGCAGAATTCAATCTACTGTTCAATAGATTCAGTAGTAACAGTAAGTCAAGAAAAAAAACATTTGAAAATTTGAATATCGTGCAAAAGTTCATTTATTTCAGTAATTCACATTAAAAAGTGAAACTAATTTATTTTATAGACTCATTACATGCAAAGTGAGATATTTCAAGCTATGAAAACCTTTTCACAATATTCTAATTTTGACTTTGGGGTTTTCATAACCTGTTAGCCATAATTATCAAAATTATAACAAATAAAGGCTTGAAATATCTAACTTTGCATGTAATGAGTCTATATAATATATTAGTTTCACCTTTTAACTTGAATTACTGAAATAAATTAACTTTTGCACGATTTTCAAATTTTTTGAGTTTCACCTGTACTATATCATTTGTAAAATAAATAATTTTAGTTGAAATATTTAATAGAATGGGTAATGGTTTGTTAATCATTCAAATTCATGACTAATAACTATGCTTTTCTGTAATGCTGTATGACACTGCTATCAAGTCAGTGGCGCAAAAAGTGGGTATGCGCTACATGCGGCGCATAGGGGCGCCGCATCATGGGGGCGCCAAAGCGATGGTTACAAAAAAAATAAATAAAATAAAAATAATTATAAGTTATATAAATTTATATAAAAGTTATATAAGTTAAATATAAAAAAGTTATATACATTTTAGAGGAATAACAGGCTAGAGTAGGCGCCGGCGCCCTCGTAAGATTCCATCATAGAATGTATTTATTTTGACATAGAAGGGTAATATCGCCAGCGCGCGGGGGCGCCGTGAGTGCTGGGTGACGTGAGCAGCACAGTAGTGAGTTGTCGTTGAATCTCGAAAAAGATGGATAAAGCAAAAAAGCTTTTGGGGGCTAAAAATAGAAAAAGAAAGAGGAAAAAGGAGGTGGCATGTCAAGGGATGCGACAGCAGCTAAATGAGTGGATGGTGGTGAAAGGCAACAGGTAGGATTTAAAGTGTGACGTCGTCGAGGTGGCTTGCAAATATTCATGTTAACAGACTAGCGTTTGCTAACACTGGGAATGTAGCGGCCAGAATATGTAACTAGCTAGCTTAGAATATGCAAATCCGAGGTTGTTGAGCTGAAAACTGAAAAATATAAGGTAGAATGTACAATAAATGAAAAAGAATCTGGAAAACGAATGCAATATCTGGTTTACCATGGAATCAGGCATAGATTTGCTACCAAACTTGGAGGCTTGCCAATATTAATGTTAACAGACTGGCAAGTGTTTCCTAACCCTATGGTACCAATCCCATGCATGACATACCTCAATTTTGTTAAAGTAAAATAATAACTGGTAAATATAAGGAAGAATGCACAATAAATGACTAGGAGCTGGAAAACATTACTTATGCCATAAGGCTGGTTTATCATGGAAACAAATAGATTTTGTTTTACCATTAGCTATATTTCTACCAAAATTGTTGCTGCATACCCCTCTAACACTGGGTAGTTGCTCCCCTGTATCAAGTATGTATTACTAACATGTAATAACTGTAATTACCACAAAAAAAAAAAAAAAAAATACCAGAACAGCATATTAACATAAGTTGTAATTTATCTAGATATACATAATGAACACAATAACTTGCTTTTCTTTTGGCAAGGTACTCTGCCCTTGAAACTGGATCACTTTTTAAACAAGCTCTATGTCGTGCTGTTTTCTCCTTGCTTGATAATGGCATCTACAAAAACAAATTAAAATAGATTAATTTAAAGATGCAATTGTTTTAGTATCAATGTTGATTATACAGTCCTATATTCTTGAAGAATAGGACTTTAAGATGGACAATGTGCTCTTTAAATTGTCACTCATACCATAATAAAATAAAAAAATATATATACATATGTAGATTGCATCTTTAAACAACTTAAAAGCTTTATATATTTATTAAAATATATTTAATATATTCAAAAACATGAATTAACATGACTTTTTTTAGTTGGTTTAACTGTAACTCTGGTCGCACCACCTGACATTTCAAACTCAATTCGAATCTAACAGGCATTAACTTGGACGCCTATACAAACGTTTGACCATGTGCTCAAGGTTATACATACATTTTTTAAATCAAATACACATTTTTATAATAACAACACATTTTCAAAGTTTTCCAGGGGTCATACCACCTGACATGATAAGTTGAATCAACCTCATCATTACTCAAAAATGTCAAATTATCTAATATTTATGGGAGGGTGACTAACCTTGTTACTGCATCAAAGGGGTCCTCTGGAGTCTTCTGTGTGATGTCATATGCTGTCACATGGTTTTCTTAAAGGAACATTTCATAAAATTGCATTTTTATGTCAGTCGCCCTCCCTGACATTAGTAGAAGTACATTTTTCGGACAAAAGTTTTTTAAGTAATAGAATAGTTTTGAAATAGGACCGATAATCTATTTCCCCTCATTTATAAGGAATTTAACATAAAATCATGCCAAAATATTTGATTAAGAATTTTATTGAGAAAATGAACATTTTTATCTCAGTTTTGTTCTCTGCTTGTACATTCGGACGGTCGCACCACCTGACATTTTTGGTCTTTCAAACACCAAAACTAAATTATTATTCTAACTATTGAATTTCAATAAAATGAAAAGGGTTTCTTGTAAAGGAGATATTGTAGATCCATTTGATTTATGACATGTATTTATTCAAATTCTTTTTAGGAAAATAATGAATTTGGACACAAAAAATACATGGCATTGACCCATATACAAATATGTAAGTATATACAATATGAGTTTTTTTTGAGTGCAAAGTTATGATGTAGAGAAGCAGAGTCCAGCTCAATGCAAATGTCTATGAATACAGTACAAGGTGCAAATGAAGAAGCATAAACTGAAGGTACATTGTACGGAATGAGGTATAAATATGTAAATGTGTAAATAAATGTATATGGCTGGTGGCCCTAACAGTGTGTAAGAAACATGAAGTGAACATGATGTTCTGCTCTGCATATTAGTGTGTTTGCTCTGCATATTAGTGTGTCTATGTTTCGCGCCTTTTCTGTATGTGTGAATATGATGTTCTACACTTCACAATGCATACTAATTTTGTAAGTTCAAAAGATCATGCTCGTCCTCATGGGGTACACACGAGGACAAGCAACTGAATATCTGAAGGCCTCCGTATATGGCCTTGTTTGAGCATCCCCTTTTCAGGATGCCCACTCTCCCCCTTGATTATAAGATTGCTGTTACTTTGTCATTGGCTGTTTGCTGTCTCATAAAGAATATATAAACCACATGCTTCCTACAATAAAGTTGAGTAGATTGGACACGGACCAACTGTGTGGTGTTGTTCTTTCTACTTCCCGAAGTCTACAGAGACTCAGACTCACGACTGCACCTGACTGGGCACTGCTATAGAAAACGGGACCGGGGGAATCGGTGATCGCGACTAGATCGATTACATTCCTAACACAGTGCAAGCAGCACAGGAGGTAGAAGTTATGTGCAAGAAATGTGCAAGGGAATGTGTGAAAAAAAAATTAAATATATACAATATATATATACTTATATATAACTTAAATATATACTATATATATATAGTATAATAGTACAGCGGTAAAAGTTCTGCAGGATGTGGGGGGGGGGGGGGGGGGGGACAGATTAGGACCTTCTATCCTTTTAGCTTCCCAAGGAAGTAAAGGCGCTGTTGCACCTTTTTAATCAGAGTGGAGGTGTTGTATGTCCAGGAAAGGTCCTCAGAGATATGGACACCCAGGAACTTGATCACATTCACTTTCATCACATTCCCAGTGGGTCAGAAGTTTACATACACTTTGTTAGTATTTGCTAGCATTGCCTTTAAATTGTTTAACTTGGGTCAAATGTTTTGGGTTAGTTAACAAAAAGTTTCTGGAATTTTGTCCCATTAGTCCAGACAGAACTGGTGTAACTGAGTCAGGTTTGTAGGCCTTCTTGCTCGCACATGCTTTTTCAGATCTGCCCACCAATTTTCTATTGGATTCAGGTCAGGGCTTGTGATGGCCACTCCAATACCTTTACTTTGTTGTCCTTAAGACATTTTGCCTCAACTTTGGAGGTATGCTTGGGTCGTTATCCATTTGGAAGACCCATTGTGCTTATACATTAACGTGGTACCTTCAGGCATTTGGAAATTGCTCCCAAGCATGAACCAGACTTGTCGAGGTTCACAATTTTTTTCTGAGGTCTTGGCTGATTTATTCTGATGTTCCCATGATGTCAAGCAAAGAGGCACTGAGTTTGAGGGTAGACCTTAAAACACATCCACAGGTACACCTCCAATTCAGTACACCTCCTATTAGAAGCTAATTGGCTAATTGTCTAAATGCTTGACATACTTTTCTGGAATTGTCTAAGCTGCTTAAAGGCACAGTTAACTTAGTGTATGTAAACTTCTGGCCCACTGGAATTGTGATATAGTCCGAGAAAAAGTGAAAAAATCTACCTGTAAACATTTGCTGGAAAAATTACTTGTGTCATGCACAAAGTAGATGTCCTAAATGACTTGCCAAAACTATAGTTTGCTAATATGAAATCTGTGGAGTGGTTAAAAACTTTAGGTTCAAATGTTGTGAATTTTGTGTTAAAAAGTGTACCTGACATGACAAGTAATTTCATAATTACACATGCAATATGAAATTATATGGATTGAATGGGCTACATGGAATTTCTGCATTATAAATCTAAAATATGGTTAAGTAGTGAAAATAAACAAATTAAATATCAAATTAAATATACATTTTCTGAAACTATATATACAGTGAAGTGCAGAAGTTTGCATACCCCTTTATTTAGGCCTATATGTTTTAACACCCCTTTCAGAATGTATAAATATATAAGAGATAAAAAATTATATTGTGTAGTACTTCTGCCCTTCAGAACCTACATTACACAGAATTAACTGTAATTTACACAAATCGTCCTGTTCAAAAGTTTGCATACCTTTGGTTCTTGGGTTTGTGTTTCCTTTTTGAGCATCAATGAATCTTTGCAGATTTTGTAATTGTTGTGTATGAGTCCATTAATTGTCCTAAGTGTCAAAAGCTGGACATCTATGTCATATAGCCACGGTTGAGATGAAGAACTGATATGTGCAGAAGATGCTGGGAAACCCAGGAATGTACAGTAATTGGTTGATTTTCCTTAAGAAATGTGGACATCTTCAAAGTCAGGACAAAGCAGGGACTCATGAACAATAATTACACAAATAGTCATTAATCATCGAGAAAGCAACACACAATATTAAAGGATTTTCTCTCGTGCCAGGAGCTCTAAAGCCTTCATGCAGTCTGTATCATGAACATGCACAGGAGTTCAACAGTCGGTGAAGAGTTTCACTAAATAAAACAGTACATCAGATTTCGGGATTTTTCTCACCCAACCTTATCGTATTCCTTCAGAACAAGACACGAGTCCCATACAATAATTTATCAGACTAATTAATTATCACTTCCCTTTGTCTTTGAAGACTGTAGTGTACACCTTTGTATGAAATCTTCAAATCTTAACATAAACATACATGAATACATTATGTAATAATTTATATCAGATCATGTAAACCACTGAAAACTCGGAAGTGCTGTTGTCTGATCTGAGACGTCACAATATTTCATCTATTCAAACCAGTGGTTTAAATGTTCTAGCAAAACACTATAAAATTGTTCAGAAGACCCTTCAATGACACTGCTGATGTTTGAATATACTGTATATATTCTTTAAAGTAGTGTACTTCTTTCGTCAGTGAATATTGTGTAGTGAAGGCTGGTGGTGATTGGATGGAGAAAGAAAGGCAGAACCATAAACTGCTCATATAATCTAGACGTCCTGCACATAACTCACACAATTCACCCATACGTATGGTATGCAGATATTAATTTGGGCTGTTTTGGTGGAATTCTGTTGCTTATACTGAGTGAAGGTTGGTTCCTTTTCAATGTTTTTTTTTTAATAAATAAATTCCATTAAAAATATATATTTATATTTCAGTCTTTCTCCTGTGGAAATGATGGGGCTCGACAAGTACCTGTTTCTCTTACTGGGTAAATTCAAATGTGTCTCATTTATATAATATATATATGTGTGTATGTATATGTATATGTATATGTATATGTATATGTCTATCTGTGTATCAAACTCACCATAAACCTTTTATTTCTACTGGGATTTGTACAGTTCTAGGCAGGGTAATTGCCACTTGGCAAGGTAAGAATCCATTAGTTTAACCTTTTTTTATTTATTTCATGTTTTGATAGGCTCTCGTTTCAGCTGGCAACATTTAACATACACACTTAAACCAGTGAAACTGAGTCATGTTTCAACTGTTCTATATGTTGAGCTTTCACCAAGACACTTTATTGTTCTTCAGTGGGATTTGCATGACCAAACCATGAACTCTATTTCACAAAACTCATTGATGTTGTTGTTATAGCACACAGACAGGTTCAAAGGGCCTTTTTTATTGTTGTGTGGGAGGAGGCACCTACTTTTTTGTAAGAGTGTTGATGTACCAGTTCATTGGAGTGTTGAGGAAGATTTGTATTATTATTATTACGTAATTTGATTTGAACGTTTAGAACTTTCAAATATAAGATCCGAGAGTCTAACCTTAAAAATAAATAAATAAATAAATAAAAATGACTCCTGTAAATAAATTCTTACTTGGCACATTTTCTGAAAGATCTTCCAAGGAATGCAGCACTAGGATGCACAACTGCACAATCATCAACGTTGCTGTCCTATTCTCAGAAGGCTGTTGATGAAGACGTCTTTACTTGTTCTCACACTGAAGAACAGAGCAATCCATGGTGGAGAGTGGACCTGCAGACCGTGTACCGTGTGGACAGTGTGCTCATCACTAACAGAGAAGACTGCTGTGAGGAGCGGATAAACGGAGCAACCATTCGTGTTGGAAACGTTTCAACATATGTTTACAACAACCCTGTGTGAGTCTCTCTTTATTTTTACAGATGACACCTGCATTCATTGTGCGTTTATATATAATGCAATAAATGTCCATTTTTCAGAATTACTTCAGTGTTTATGTGGATGCAGTTTAAACATGAATACTTCATTGTTGAATATGAATATGAAAATAATAATTGATCATTGTGTCTTTCTCTTTTTCTAGATGTGCTGTAATTCCCAGTATTCCAGCTGGTGGATCCTCTTCCTTCTCATGTGGTGGAATTGCAGGACGTTATGTGTTTGTGGATATTGTTGGAGTTGAGAAGATTCTAACTCTCTGTGAAGTGGAAGTCTATCCTTTGAAAGGTATTGCTGGGGCACTTTTGAATCAAACCAATTAGACAATTAAAATGCTCTTATAATATTTAGCATTCCAAAGGTTGCACCTCCTTGTATTCCAGGCCCTATTCAAGACCAGTTTCACACAGCTTTCATCAGACATCATCTGAAGTGTTATAATAGATTTGGGTGTAAGAAAATGTACACAATTTAAGTTCTTGTTGATTAAAAATCGTAACATCTGGAAAAACAGCGGGCATCAGTTCGGTACCCCAAGTAAAAATCCCTTTTGTTTGTTTTCATTGGGAAATTGATTTTTAAAAGACTTACCATGTACCAAATACATGGGGGGGGGGGGGGGGGTCTAAATACATACAAATTGTGCCGTTTGGATTTAATGTGCGGAGTAACGTAATTTTTACCACCGTGTCCAATATTAAAATCAGTGCGACACACATTGCAAAAGGTGTGGGTATTGTGGATATGGATTCGAGATATGAAATTTAATTCTTCCATCCAGCTGTTGTTATATTTACATGTATATTTGTTATGCGTTTCATGCGAGATCTGGCAACTGGACAACCTTGGAATAATATTTTCATGTATATTTAGTTTTTTCGCTGGTGCACCACATGAGTCTTCTCCTCCCATCTACCAGTGATGCTTGATTCAACTTCCCGCTTCTACTACCTGTGCAGATATCAACAGCGCAACTGGGTTGTATGTTGCCAGGTTGATGCCACAAAATGCGTGGAAATTTGTATGATGTGTTGATTGTGTGCGTAGGATGCGTTTCAAGCAAGATCTGGCAACTGGACAACCTTGGAATAATATTTTGATGTGATTATTCATATAACGTGGTTTGGGCCATACAAATTACGGGAGTTTCCTGGGAGAAATAACAAAACGGCAGGGGGGCGGGAGATGAGTGTGAAATATGGGATACTCCCGGGAAAAACGGGAGTGTTCACAGGTATGATGGTATGTGCTTAACAGTGTAATTATGTGCAAAGAACTACACTACCCACGATCCTAAAGAGAAATATCCACCAATCAGAGAATCGTGGCCAACAAAGTGCGCAAAAGAACTACGCAATTACCGCCTACTCCCATGAAGCATTGTGAATGATGTAGACGATTCAGTCTCTGAACTCTCTGAAACTACTTTTATATGTGTACATCGGAATATTTTGCAATCATCAAATTGTTTTAAACGTTTCTATCATTTTTATTCAAATCCAACATTGGCAATGTGTTGTACCTGTGTCTTTTTGTCTTATTTTCAAATACTTTTTTGCTTCAAATCAAAGTTTGTAATGTTGTGATTCATCTTGGAGCTGGTTGGTTCAGTTCATGGTTTACAACTCTTTCATGAGGTGCTTTATGAAACATCTTTTGGAAAACATATGCAAAAATACTTCTGGAACCACGACGTCTGAGAAAGAGGGCGGGCACTGGTGCACTCATATGGAAATGCTGCAACGACACTTCTTGCATTCAAACTCTTGCCATCGTGCGGTCACGTTAACCAAGTGCGTTCCATTCAGAAGTGATCATCCTCATTCCCTACTCCCTTCCACTGTGAGATCTTTTGAGGACTAAAGGGTGTGGAGCTCAAAAAAATATTTGTTCATATTAATCTGTAGAATCGTCACGTGCATTTGAAATTCTGTTTGAAATGACACTGCAGCTTGGGTATCTTGATTAATCTCCCTATGAAGACACATTTATGCCATTTGGAACACTGTCATCTCAATCCTGGTGTCACAGTTATTATAGTGTTTACCATCAATCTATTTATGATTGTGGTACATTTTAAAAGTGTCCCAAAGAAGCACAACTCTGAAGTCTATCACTTTAACACCAGACAGCATTTTCAAAACATGGTCAACTAGGCATGAAAACCACCGGAATTACGTAAATAATCAAATTTATAACAAATGTTTTGGTCTGTTTGTTGTTTATTTACAGTACTTGATTGTGTGTTTTTAGAGTTTATTTTAGGAAGATCATTTGCAAAGATCAAGTTTCACTCCAGCGATGATCTGACTGACCCTGCAATGAGACACAAAATCCTTTCGCAGGTGAGGGAGGGTCACATTCATTTATTTGTTTTTTTTATTTATTTATTTATTTTTAAAAAGGGTTAATCCATGAACTTTCATCTTTGTTCCCAAAAACCTTCTCAGCTGGAATCTGCTTTGAAGATCCCAGATATCAGACTCACATGGATTCAAGCTCCTGTGCAAATTATTGCCAAGGATGCAGAAGAGCAAGATAACTGTATTAATTAGGGCTGTCCGGTACAAAAAGAGTTTTTATTTTTTATATTATTATTTTCCAGAATTCAGTTCAATTCTGGGCAATTCACACAGGATGTGTTTTAATCTGTCAGTGATTATATTAAATAAATATAATATAATAAAATATTATAATTAATGATGTTTTAATTAGGTTATTTCTTATTATTTGCAGATCCCTTTTAAAGGCTGATCATGACCTGAACACAAAAGCTCTTTTGGAACTGATAAGCATGTTTCATATTTAATTTATGGCTAACAAACAATTTCTTGTGTAGAAAAATTAACTAACATACATGTACATTTCATATATCATTCTTTGATGCCTCAACTAAGAGATTTTTAATTCTGTGCACATTAGCCAAAGCTTTTCTTTAACATTCAGATTTACAAATTAGTCTATAATGTGCTTTAATATTTATTTAGCAGGGAGTAAACAATTGTTTTTTTTTTAAATTACATTTCTATATTTTTTAACATTGTCATGCCATTAAGAATGTCTTTGTACCAGGGAAATTTTGCAACTCAAATGAGTTTCTCTTTTGCATCTGAAATAGTTTAATGGAGGACCAATGGCTAATCCTTCATCTACCATTGTTCCTTTAACATTTGCATGTATTCATTTAGCAGAGGCATTATACAAAGTAAGTTACAATGAGAAGTGCTTCAGTTAGCACTGAGATTTGTTGAAAAATATATATATATACAGTTTAGTCATGGTAAAAATAGAATAAACATTGTACTTTAGATGTTAGATTAGCTAAATGTGACAGCTAAATAAAAACATAACAGCACATAAATAAATAAATACCTCATATTTTATTGACAGCCCAGTGTGTGATGTGCATGATCAGAATGAGTATAGGTGGTCAACACACTTTGCAGTAATATAGTCATAAATCACCATAAAGAATTGCAAATAACTGTTAATAACTAAATGCACTTTTCATAAAAATATATTTTCAAAATGAACAAATGTGTTGTCCATGCATTTGATTATGAACAAATAATGAATCGCTCCTCTAGAAATGTTTAAGATGATACAGTCCTCCATGATTTACAATTACGTATGTTACCACTAAAGTGAGGCACTACTTGCATTTGAGCATGTATGAAATCACTTACTGTATCTTGTTAATAGACTATACTCCACCTTAGTATTGAAGGTGCTTTATATAAGAACAATGCCATTAATTATATAAACTTCAGTTGGGTTGTGCTGACACTCCTCCCCAAAAAATATTAGAAGATTTATACATTTCTGTTTCATAACAGAATTATATTTAATAAATAAAAATGGACAAAACCTACATATTTTCATGTTTTATTCAATTGATATAGTTAATAATTGCACAATTCAGTTTAAAAGAATTTCTGAATGAAATTGAAATGTAGAAATCTGAAAAATAGGCTAATGATGGAATTTTAGAAACGTCATGGTTACTGTGGTTACCTCCGTTCCCTGAGGGAGGGAACGAAACATTGTGTCGAATGTAGGGACATGCCCCGCCCCCGGACATAAGGGTCTGTCATTCAGGGTTTGCACCGAGGAGCCGAGAATAAGGCACGGCCGTTTACAGTGCCAGGTCTAGTGCTGTGGCAGGAGGGACACAAAGTCTCGTTCCCTCCCTCATGGAATGGAGGTTACGACAGTAACCATGAAATTCCCCTTCTTTCACTCACTCGACATTGTGTTGAATTAAGTGACACAAGGGGTCCCGTTCAAAAACACCACACACTAGACCGTTTTACGTGAACTGGTGAGACAGGTGCAAGCAGGCTGCTGTGTGCTAGAAGCAACTGTGTAGGCTGCACGAAGCCCTCCCCAACACCCCCAAAAAAGATGTCATATACAGACCTTAGGTTCCTAGCACCCCCGAGGGGGGAACAGGTGCTACATGACTAGCATGGGTGCAAGCCTGGCAGCCGCAGCATTTTTCTATCACTTTGAAGTTGTTTAAGAAGTTCTGAATATTCATTCAATTTGTAATAGTCATTTTTCATGTTATTAATGTCCTAAATATACATTGTAATCAGTTGAAGGCCACTTTGTTGAATAAAAGTACCAATTACTTTCCATTAGAGCAAAATCCGTACATCATCACAAACTTTTGGCCACCAATGTATATTCATTTTGCAGTTTATTTGGCATGTCAATAGTTTCTTTCAATATTTCTGTACCTGCTTGAGCTCAGACTATTTCCATGCTGACTAATGTGTTTTTGAATAAGCAAATTGTGCAAATCAGTCCATGCCATCCAGACTGGAAGTTTTGCATGTAAAACAAATATACCAAAGAGGACGGTTCAGATGAAGGATGATGCTATAAAACAGAACATTAAGTAAAGTACTGACTGAAATAAACTGGATTAAGATATTTGAAGAACATTCATCCCTAACATTACAGGTAAATTGAGATTTGACAGAGTTTGTTTTTTAGATACTTTCAGTAAACTTTTTTTTATTAGAAACAAAAAAGAAAAGTGGACACTGGGTCCATTTGTCAGATGGGGAGATTTTCTTAAGTGGTAAGACAATAGCAACAATTGGTTTACTGTGAAAATCCAATAATACAAATGTGTGTTTTCTTGAGCATGTTGGTTTCAAACACTAAGCCTTTTAAAGACATATTTCCAGGCTCAATACAATTTAAACTCAGTCAACATCATTTGTAGAATAATGTTGATTACCTGAATAATGTGTTTTGACTCATCCCTCTTTTTCCTTAAAAAAGCAAAAGTCTGGTTTACAGTGAGGCACTTACAATGGAAGTCAATGGGGCCAATGGGTTTAAAAGGCAGATGTGATGCTTATAATTTTATAACCAACATTAATTCTTCTTTTACAACTTTTAACTGATTTGAGCTGATTTGTTCTGGTCATTTTAGGATTTACAGTGTTTCATCATCATGGCAACAAAGTTATAAAGTAAGAAATCATTTTACAGAGAGTATTTTAAAGATAATGGATTGTCTCCATTCACTTCTATTGTAAGCAGTACCACCGATCCCTATATGCATATTACGCAGTCTGTGTAGGGCACCAACTCCCTATGGGAGCACCAGAAAGTCCACCGGCTGCCAATAGTTTCAATAATATGCCACAAATCATGTCAACTGGACTTAAATTGCGTTGAACCCTGAATACACCTTTAAATTAGAACCAATTAGTGAATTCTGTCTTAAAAATTATAAGACAAATATCAAAACATTTTTACTCTAGCCTAACTCTATGCAAGTGTCAACAAATTTGGTCTCCCCTTCTGAAATAATGCTATTGTAGATAAGATTTCACGAATGCATTGATATTGATTTACACTTCAGATGTCATTAAATGTATTCCAAAATTTCAGCTAAGCTAAAAGGCTATTTGATAAAACAACATTGATGGTTGCAAACTACTTGATTTCTTTTTTCTTTATTTCATACAATATACACAAAACATAATAATAATGGAATCTTGTGGAACAAATCTGCATCTTAGGTGACACGTGTAATTTGGTTGAAAGCTCAGCCTGTACGATGGACCTCAGAAATCTTCTCATCGTAATTTACATGGGTATGGATTATATGTGCACATGTTTATATTAAAATTTGTAAGTGTGTTTTTCTAATACTAATACAGAAATATGTACATTTTTTTTAAAGTTTCATATGCCTCATCAGACAAAATTTACTACTTTGTGAATCAATCAAAAACCTTGGATGAGGCTCAACAATACTGCAGAGAAAATTACATTGATTTAGCTTCAACAGATGATTGGGCAGCAATTGATGAGATCTTTGCACATGAAAACTACACATACAGTGAATCTGCTTGGATAGGACTGAAGAAAATCAACCGTAAATGGTGGCATTGGGCTATATCGGAAAGAGAATTTTACAAAGCAGGTGAAGCTGAATACAGAAACTGGGCACCACTTCAGGAAATCGACATTGTTGATAATGAAGACTGTGGAATAATGGATTCCAGTGGACAATTCTCTGATGTCTCTTGTGTTACTGTTAGACATTTCATATGTTATGATGGTATGTATTCTAACTAGATTTAACTAGATTTTTAGAAAATATGATTGATGCAAAAATGCAAATGTTACTGCCATGATGCAAGGGTGCTTTCTCAGCAAATATTTGTATATGCGATTAAATGCAATTAATCGCGATTAATTAATTGGGACACGATTAATTAATCGACTAATATATATATATATATATATAGTATTCTATTGTTTTCACAGGTAAGGACCAGAGATATGTCTTTATCAATATGGCAAAGACATGGAGAGATGCCCAGAGGTATTGCAGACAGTATCACACAGAGTTGGTCAGTGTGAGGAATAAGAATGAGAACCTGCGGATCCAACAGCTGATACCAGCAGGAGATAATGTATTTATTGGCCTTTTTAGAGATGCTTACATGTGGTCTGATAACAGCAAATCGTCATTTAGAAACTGGCATCCAAACCAACCAGATGGATCAGGAGACTGTGTCATGCAACTATTAAAAGAGCACAACCTGTGGGACGATGACCAATGCAGTAATCCCAAACCATTTATCTGTTATTCCAGTGAGTATTTTGCACATAATGTGTTGTTAAATATATGTATAGGCCTACTGTTTATTATTTGAACAATTAGGCACTTGCAGTTAAATTGCCGTTAAATCTGCAACAAGAAACAGAAAGTTTTATGATTTAAGAAAAAACTAAATAAAGTTATGACATAAAATTAAGAAAACAGATGAATGAAGATGAATTAATCAAATGAATCAGTTATTTACATGTATAAATATTTGTTGAGAAGGCACATCAAGTAACAATAATTAAATATATGATGATTTAATAATTAAATATAGTTATATTTACATAATTATAGATATAATATATATTATAACACAGTAGTATTCACAAGACAAAAATATTATAAAATTATACAAATTATAGAGAATGTTTGCATTATTAATCATTTTCATCTACTGGCACACAAACCGTGGCTAGTGATTGACCAGTGATTTACAGTGATTGAATTGGCACACACTTTTAACAGTAATGTAAGCGTAAGCAGAGTTCTAGCTGGAAGATTTCGGTATTCATTCATCAGGCATCACATCCAATTACAATGCAGCCTTCGCTTTATAAGCCTGCTGGGTTACATGCAATACACCACTTCTCCAAGCAACAGTCGCTACAGGTTGGATGATAGTTTTCACAAACCATCACGCTCGTCACCAGTTGGTCTCCATCAGGAAAATATGCTAAGTTCTCAGTTTATTCTTCTTTTGGGAAACAATCATCAATGCAAATAGCTGGTGTTAGATGGGGTTTCAGGTTATCTGCTTTCAGTGTTCTCAATCGCTCAATATATCAACCTCGCCCAACAGATCACAGGTTCCACGTTCACTGTGGGGTAGGCGAACCAGAGTTTCACGTCATGGCTGCCCAGCCAGCATTCAGGGTCATTACCATTGAGCCCTTGCCTGCCATTGCCAACGAGTCAACGCCCATGTCTGCCACGGCCAACAAGCCAACGTTGCCAGCCTTGTCAGTCCCAGAGCCTGCACTGCCTCAAAGTTCATGTCATGTTTAAGCCATTTTGTCTAGTTTAGGTCAGGCTACGCTTATGTTTAGTCATGTTTATGTCTAGTTTAGTTCTCATTTAAAGTTAGGGTTTTGGATTTCACATTTATTTAGTAAAACTGCACTAGGGATCTACACATCGTCTTCGTCATTGCCATTGCCAACTACAATCGTTACACTGTCTCAGGTGTGCTTTAAACATATTATGACACCACAAATGCAGTTTATATAAAATCATTTAAATTCCCTTCACATGGAAAACCATTGTTTATCTTTGCAGGTGTATTGCACAAATAATGCTCACCCTCATCGTAGAGCTAAAACGCAAAAGGTTGTCAAATGCAAATTGTGTTCAAATGAAAAATGTTGCTATTTTTTTGCAAAGGTATTGCACAAATAACATCACCCTTATCAAGGGCTTAAACACAAAACGTCTTTTGTCCTCCAACAGGGGTACAGAACTGGGGAAGAAGTTGTGCTTTAGTCTGTTTGTATGGGACTTGATGGCTCTGTACCTCTTCCCCAATGGTAGGGAGACAAACATCTTGTGTCCCAGGTGAATAGGATCCTTAATGATTTTGCTCCAGAGTCCAGTGAAAGTATAATATCATTAGTGACCTTCAACTGCGCAGATTTATTACTTTGTAAAATTCTGAATCTGGACTGTAAAATGTCTAAAATATTAAATGAATTCAAATAAGAATATAGCTGGGAATACACAACTCTCTCCAAGAGCTTTGAAATGAAAGGCAATTTACAAATAGGCCTGTAGTTATTCAACAGAGTTAGAACGAAAATATATTTCTTAAGCAGAGGGTGCACAACTGCATTTTAAAACTAGTAGGTACTACTTTATTTACTAGAGAGCTATTAATGATAGCTGTCACATTTGAGCTTACAGTTTCAAAGACATCTTTGGTAAGACGTGCAGGAATAACATCTGTCTTGCATCTTGAACACTTCACCTTTAAAACTAAATCAATTAGCTGGACTGAAGAGACTGGTTGAAAGCAAGTTAAATAACTGAGCTGCAGATATACCAGCAGTGGATTACGTTTTAAGGGCTTAATTGATGACTTAATATCTTGGTTTTTATTACATACACCAAAAATAGCACATACACTTCCACCCACGCCCAATTGCGCCCTGTTCTTTGCGCTGCCATGAAAATTGCACTTAGAATTAGCGCTCTCGTGAAAATTGGATAAGATCTTTTGCACAGAGTCATTGCGCATAGCGCTGTGCTTTGCACACTCACGACGATATAACCCTATGTGTGGTGATGCCTGTGCTCCTACCCATAGTTATGAAGAAGAGGCAGATCATTAAAATGGTGGTGAAATCTGACGAGAATGTGAATGACCCTGGTATGAAATTGGCCATTTTGGAGAAGGTTAGTGTCATCCTGCAATAAAAAAGTTTATCCATACATTCTTTTGAACACAGATTGTGATCAACTAGTAGTTTTTGGTTTATTTTAGGTGAAACAGAAACTGGAGGAGATGGGAATGCCAAATGACACCAATCTGGAATGGATGCAATCATCAGATGGAATCTTCAGACCATTGATGAGGTAGAAGAGGGGATGAAGAGATAGACGACGATTATAGTTATGCACTCTCTTTGTATATATCCACCCATTTTGATTCAGAATAATCTCACTAATTCTTAGATCATTACAACAGCTACATTTAGTCATTAAACAGACACTTTTATTCAAAACAACTTACAAACGATGAACCAAAACAATTCATGCTATGGATGCATTAAGTACAAGAAGTCACTGTAATAAAATTGTTGATTGCTTCTCTTGAAGATACTTATGTAATGACTATTAACTAAACCTTTTTTCATGGCTATTTTCATGTACTGTTGAGTCATTTCAGAAAAATGTTCTATGGAACAATTACATCAGGTCATTTGAAGTTATGTCATTTTTTAAATATGTTTTATTCATATTACAGACTGCAGCTGATTTCCTCAACCAAAATTGATGTATCGAAACCATTTACTTATCTGTTACTTATCACCTCTAAAATACAGAATATATATATATATAGGAATACAATATTATACAGTAAAGCAGATGATATGGATGGTTGGCAACTGTTATGGGACACCTGTGAAAGTTTGTTAGTCAAACAGCAGAACTGCCAGCGTAATTTTAGAGTAGCACACTTTGAGAAATATGAAATTATACATGCTGTTCTGCTTTGTTTTTGCTCTGTATGTATGTGTGTTCAGTTGACCCCAGAGGCACCCCACGCGCCCTCAGGGTGTGCACGCATTTATCCATTCCTTTCTGTTCCTCTTCTCTAATTCCTCTTTTTGATGTTCCATATTCCGAGGAACATACTTGTTTTCGTCATTTGAATATGTAAGCTCTATAAGTAGCAAAACGTCTGGGGCATCTGTATATGGTCCTGTTTCTTTATCACTCCGGTGTACCCAGTTTCTCCTCCTTGATCATACAAGCCTTTGTTGTCACTTTACTATTGGCTGTTCTTTGTTTCATGAAGAATATAAATAACATGCTTGCTGTAATAAACGTTGAGTAGATTGAATAGAAGCACCCTGTGTGTTGTTGTTCTTTCTCCTCCCTTCGCGAAGTCTTCAAAGACACTGACTGCACCCCACTGGGCACGTACGTAGAGGGACCGGGGAATTCTTGACGGCAAACCCGTTGTATTTGAGATTACGACTATATCCAAGTTATTCCTAACACACACTCAGAACTCTGCTGGTCCTGCCGAGTAGCCACTCCAGATCTGGACACCAACCCCCCCCCCCCCCAAATGGCAAATGGAAAAATATGTTAATCAGCATTTCTTTTATATCATTTCAGATGCAAAACAAAACTGCAAAATCCATTTACCTACTGTAGGAACATATTTTAAATGGCCTTGCTTAATGTTGATCAATGTCAATATGTCAAGTAGTGGAAAGAGTCCCTAATTGGTAAAAAAACAACAACAAAAAAAACATTCTGAACAAACCAATCCAGGATAGATCTGGAGTCTGCTTTCGCTGTACTGAAACCCTCAATCCGCTCCGTTACACCTCAGGGTTTCTTTCTCGCCGTTTTTAGACAGAATGACAAATGTGCAAAAATCCACCGGCCCATTTAAAACTGAGTGGTTCCGTAAAAACACTTTACAGTCGCTTGATCATCCACCAACTGATTGTAGTCCAGAAGCAGCTGCTCCGGTACAGAATATGGTGATTTCAGACAGGGGAGTCTGACCTTGCACATGCAGGTATGTTTTCAGTTTACTTTTTTGAATCCAATAAGCATATACAGCTATAATTAGTGTCAACAAATGATGTTTACCGCAATTCACGCAAATGACAGCACAAAACCGCCAAAACTCGAGACCTTAAAATATCACATTGAATATGATAATAAAAATAGATATTATTAAAACCAAGTCAATAAAATTTTCGAATGTATACCGATTGTATATTTTTTGCCTAAAATGTTTTTTTTTATTTGTAGTGGGTATATATTGTAACAAATCCTCTATATCAATGGTACCCACCTTTATTTTTTATGGTACCAAATTGAATACTTAGTCTTTAACAAAATTGCATTAATAAAACTTAAGTAATTTAATGAAAGTTTAATGATAGTGTAGATCATCACGCAATTCAATTTCATGGAATTTTGTTATAAAATTTAATTGCATGAATCTTTAAAAATAGGCAAATGTTCTTTAAAACTGCTTTAAAACTATGTGTTTTGAAAAGCTGTACGCAAATGAAAAAAAGACTTGGCATGAGTATGGTGGATTTATTCTCTCAGTTATTTTATATTTTTTAATAACATTATTTTTGTTTTAATGAGGCTGGTGTTCAAATTCGAGATTGGTGATTTATAGTAATGTGGCCTGTCACATGCAGCTATGAAACTTTAATAAATTGTTTAATTTGAAATAATTCGTTTCATTGCATATGTTTTTCATAACTATCTATATTCTTGTTCAATGTTACAGCAGTACAGTATAGCAGGGTTTCATTACAAAATGATGGGGTTCTTCGAGTGCTGGCTGTTATTTTTAGGTAACTTGAGAATTTAATTTATGATACATTTAAACTCTATTGTCATTTTCACCCATTAACTGAGAAGTGTGTCAATATAAAGCACAATAGATCTCAGAAATTATTGTTTTTGAATTGATGTACATATGTATTTGATGTTTTCAAAGTGATAGACTTGCATGTTTTGTTTATTTTCATTTTTATGACAAATATGTTTATCTCTGACTTTTTTAAATAAAAAAAAAACGAATCAAATAAAAAACATCTTTGGAACATACCATATTTTTCACTTCACTTACTGTTTAATTTTCTGAACACATACTGCAGTTTGGTTTAATTTCTATTGCATTTGCATGACGCTGGACTCCAGTTAATGATTCCTCACTTAATCTGTCATTGACAGCTTTACAAAACAAATCTAACATGATTTGGATGTTCATTGTTTTCTTTTGTCATTACGTATGTTTTGCACAGGGCTTTTTCTGTTCAAGATCAGGTAAACAGTGCTAAAGTTAAGAGTGGATGCTGATATTTAGTGTTTTCTTTGTGCAAAATAAAGATTTTCTTACACAGAGAGACAAATGATTTTGCAGCCATAATTAACTCAACTCGTAATTCTCATAAAATAAATAAAGAAAGAAATTCCAAGTCTCCTTTCTGTTTTAAGTTTAAACTAATATGCAATGCTGTAGTATGAAATGAGCCATAAAATCATTGACTGTTAATTTATGCTTTATTTCTCTAGACAACCTGGCACTAAAACGAACTGCTGTACAATCATCAACATTTGGCACAAAGTGGACGGCTGACCTCGGTATTGATGGATTGAAGGATATATCTACTCTTATTCTTGTGCCCACACTGAATATCAGAATGACCCCTGGTGGAGGCTATAACTTCAACGTGTCTATAGTGTAAATATAGTGATCATCACTTACAGAGTAGACTGCAGTCTGGACAGACTAAATGCATCAGAGGTTCGTATTGGAAACTTTGTTATGAACAACGCCATGGACAGTCACAGGTGAGATGCTATTCAAATGTAATATTAGTATTTATTGTAGAGTACTAATATAAATTATTAAAAAGAGTATATGTTCATTGGAGTTTGGGTATCTCGGCGAGTATTGACGCTGACTATCACCGCTGGAGTCATGAGTTTGAATCCAGGGCGTCCTGAGTGACTCCAGTCAGGTCTCCTAATCAACCAAATTGGGCCGGTTGCTAGGGAGGGTAGAGTCACATGGGGTAACCAAATTGGGCCGGTTGCTAGTGAGGGTAGAGTCACATGGGGTAACCTCCTCGTGGTGGTGATTAGTGGTTCTCTCAATGGGGCGTGTGGTGAGTTGTGTGTGGATCGTGGAGAGTAGCATGAGTCTCCACATGCTGTGAGTCCCCGCGGTGTCATGCACAACGAGTCACGTGATAAGATGCACGGATTGACGTCTCAGAAGCGGAGGCAACCGAGGCTTGTCCTCCGCCACCCGGATTGAGGTGAGTAACCGCGCCCAACCGTAATTGGGCATATTCAATATTGAGAGAAAAAGGAGATCAAATAAAAAATTATGTAAAAACAAATAAAGAGTATAAGTTCAACTTTGTAGAAAGCAAACATCTCAGGACAGATGCAAAACAATTATAGGGTACAACAGGGCTAAAGGCTCCATGGGGTAAAAGACAAGTTTTATTTTTTCTCCCAAAACACCAAATAGCAAAAAAAAAAAAACTCTATAAACTTTCCTAAACACACAAACATTTTTCTTATTCTCCAGATGTGCTGTGATGTCCAGTGATCCAGCAGAGAGCAGCATTACCTATTCCTGTGGCGGTATGGAGGGTCGGTTCATTTATGTGATTATTCCTGGAAATCTAGAGGCTGTCTCTGTGTGTGAAGCTGAAGTATATGAGTCAGGTAGTCAATAAATAATGATTTTGTATTACAGTATCTTGTTTGAATTTTTTCTTCTTCTTGATGTGCTTTACATTTTTCGTCACCACAATTCCCATCCTTCACGTAGTTCAATGTGTGTTGTTACATAGATGATAAAATGTTACAAAGAGTAGGGTACAATGGATCTGAAGGCACATTTGTTTTGATTTTCTCCCAAAACACGATTTGTCACAATACAGAGCAATTTTTTTCTAGTCCGTGAGATCATTGCATGCAATGTCTAAAGGCAATTTGATCTAATATTGTATATATATATATATATATATATATATATATATATATATATATATATATATACAATATATACAATATATTATTATTTTTTTCAGTTATAATCCCTGAAATGATCAGATCTATTTTAGAGACAAAATAATTATTTGTTATTTTCAGTTTTGCTCAAGGTGATTGTCAAAAAAATAAAAAATAAAAAAAATAAATCAATAACTGTCCAATTAGTGAAACGATAGTATTTGGGGTTAAAAGAAAAAGCTAAAGTCAAAGTGGGATCACACTGACTGACACAATCACAATTAAGAATTTATTTATAGAATACTTGGTTATGAAATATTAAATGCATTTGAAATCAAAAGGAATTGGTGCAATCTTTCCTGAAGAGGTAATTTTGAATAAGCATTATATTAACCCTAATATGGTCTTTTGTTAACCAATATGGTTAATGTGCCCTACCTTTGGTCTGCCTGGTCATTTTTGACCGAAAAGAGCAAAGGTGTAACTTTTATTTATATATATATCTGAAGCAATACAAATAAAATGATGCACTTCTTTTGTGATTTTAATCTATTTTGATAGCATTTACATGTACAATTATCAATTTACCTTTAATTTGCTTATGCATCTATAAGTTGAAACATGAAGAAACTATGAAAGTTTGACATACTGTATATTAGAGGCAGATTGCTGCCATCTGGTGAACAAATATATAAATAACATGACTTGATAATCATGTTTTGACAATAATATCCAATAGATGGCTCCAGTGTTCTTCTGTGTAGTCTGATCACTTGTTGTGAACTAATTTGATATTTTATCACAAGTTATGCATTTGGAAATGTATTTAGACATTATCAAACTATTATTTGTCAAAGTTTAGTGTTTTAAAATTGATTTGAATTGTTCGTTTTTTGCATTTAACAGGAATGAACTGCTACATTTTGGAATTTAAATTAGAGGGCAAAACAGAACAATCAGAGGAAACATATAGATAACATTTATTTTACAAACATTTTAAAGTCAGTGACATGAACAACAGTAAATGCATATAAAAGAACAGAAAACAATAAAAACAATCAGTGTGTGTATGTGAGTGTGTTTGTGAGTGTGTGTGTGTGTGAGTGTGAGTTTGTGTGTGTGTGTGTGTGTGTGTGTGTGTGTGTGTGTGTTTTCTGCATTGTGACTGATTTATTGATTGTATTTGACAGATAATAAAATGCTCTGTGTTTTGGTCTTTCCCATTCATTTTCAATGGTCTGTCAATTTTGATCACAAAGACCAAAGGTGTCGTGTTTTTTTATGACCAATAAGACATATCGTATCACTCCTTTGCTGTCTCAAAAGTATTTATATCAGTTGGCAAATTTCGCTCTATATCTTTTAACTTATATATTTACACAATATCATTATAAACTTTCCTGAAGGTGTGCCTTCATCACTGCTGCACCCTATTAATAAAGACTGAGTAGGCTACTGAATGTTTACTTTTTTTTTCTATTGGACAATCTTTTATAAAGATACAGTTTTGTTCCAGTGCTGATCTGATCGACCCTAAAGTGAGAGAAAAACTCCTTACAGAGGTGAGAGAAGGTGATTTAAGTCTTTAATCAAATCCTGAATAGATCTGTATTTACAGAAATAATGTGTTCATTGTAGTTTATATCTGCTCTGGATATGAGAGGAATCACAAATGCGACAGTGAGATGGTCTCAAACCCCTAAACAAGAGTCAATGCCATGTAAAATTGAGTCTGCAGGTGAGACTATTCATACAACAGTTTGCAAATGATTTGGGAATAATGATATACAGTATGTGAGTGGCTTAGGAATCACTATTATTCAAAGCAGTTTAAGACATTTAAACTGAGTCAGGGTTGGGCAACATTCAGAATTTAAGAATTTGCTCTCTTACATTTCACGAGTTGAAATTTGAAATGAATTGGATGTCACATTTTTCATAAAGTTTGACAGAAAATGACAGGAATATAATTTTCTAAATTGAAAAAATCTGAAAAACAACAGAGAAATACACATTTTGAGAAATAACCTAAATAATTATACTTCAGCTGTATGAGCAACACACAGTTTATACAGTGAAGAAACACTTCAGCAGAACAACACAAACATGTGTTACATTCTTGCGTTCAAAACACTCGAAGGAGCGCAAATGCTCTAAGGGATCTCAAGATGTGTTTAAAGATGGAGTATTAATCTATATTTAACTTGACACAGTGACCTAAAAAGGTTATGTTTATGATGCAACACACCCGAGATGCTACACAAGCATGTCTGACGCAGGTGTACATTGATGTGTCCTTAAACAAGTCCTCATAATAAATCTCCAATTGATTGATAAATTCACTTGTGAAATAGATTGCTGTGAACTGTGTGTCAATGATTATCTTATGATCAATAATATTGTAGTAAACAATACATTGTATTGTAATGCCGCTTTTTGTCTTATTAATGATTCACTCTTCTGCTACAGGAATTATCTGGATATTTTTTATTATATATATATATATATATATATATATATATATATATATATATATATATGAAAAATAAATAAATATACATTTATCTTAGTGGTATTCTAAACATTGATTATTAATATCATCTTACGTTTCTGCAGTGTTGTTTGATAACATGGGTAATTCATACTGAAAAATAAATAAATGTATTATTAAAAACGTCTAGGTTACGTATGTCTCTATGTATGTAACCTCCGTTCCCTGATGGAGGGAACGAGACGTCGTGTCGAAGAAGCGACACTAGGGGTCTCTCTTGAGCGCCGAAAGATGCCTCTAATCTATGAAAAAGGCCAATGAGAGTTGGCAAACAGTATTTGCATACCCCGCCTCCGGATACGGATATAAAGGCGAGGGAAATACGCTTGTTCATTCGGGATTTTTCTGAGGAGCCGGGAGTGTACCAGGCACCGGTGCTGGCTCCAAAGGAGGAGACGACGGGCGAGTTGTGACATGTGGTGGTTTATGTACGCGACCGCAGTGGTGCTGTTCAACCTGACTAGGATATGTCCATCCCGAAGTAACGGGAGAAACTTCCGCAGGGCCAAAAGGACGGTCAACAACTCGATGCAGTTGATGTGCCAACGCAGTTGGGCCCCTTTCCAATGGCCTGAGGCTGCGTGCAAAACAAGTGCGTGCAAACAAGTGTGCTGGGGAGGCGGGTGGTTCGAGGGGGTTTACCCGGCGAACCGCACCCGTCATACTTCCCCAAATTGCCTTCATCGCCCGCAGCGCCTGCGTCAATCCCGTAGGACGGAGGCGAGGCGCGGGGGGCGGCTGAAGTGGCTTTCTCTCGTTACAAAAGAAAGCCGCGCAACCGCAATGTTGCCATGGCTATGTTCTCGCACTGAGAACATGAACCATTCATAAAACACTGCCTGCGTGTGATCGCAGCCCAGGCATGCAAGACAGTGTTTTATGATCCGTGAGAGGTGGGGAGAAACACTGCATCCAGAAACTACACAGGGGCGGAAATTACATCTTTATAAAGACGCGTCCTAAAAAGGACGTTCAGCGCCGCTGTGTAATGCTCTTTCAGAGAAATAAACTCTTTTTACAGAGAAAATCACTCTTTCAATGTAACTCTTTCAAACTCTGCGCTGTCGAAGCGCCCAGGGGCAGACTGCGCACCGGCAGTGAAGAGAAAAGCCGCTGTAGTGCGCCGTAAATCCAACAGCAAAGCAGAGCGTCAGAGGATCAGAAGCAGGATCAGTTGTGTTACTCACAGCTGGCTGCATACACACGACCATCGGCTCCGAAGAAAATTACTGAATGAACGAGCATATTTCCCTCGCCTTTATATCCGTATCCGGAGGTGGGGTATGCAAATACTGTTCGCCAACTCTCATTGGCCTTTTTTCAAAGATCAGAGGTATCTTTCGGCGCTCAAGAGAGACCCCTAGTGTGGCTTCTTCGACACGACGTCGAAGTGAGCGACAGACGGGGAACTACAGTTACAGTAAATGCATTTATTTAAAGTTTATTTAATTTTATTTCTATTTCCTTACACTCTAGATAATGTTTCCAGCAAACATTGTTGAACCACTCAGTGATGTGCTTAATAGAGGAGATATCAAGAAAAGAGGAGTATAATGTAAAGCTTTGTAATATCAATCTTTTATTTCTGTATTATCATGGAAGCAGTTAACTGCAGTCAGGGAAACCTAAAGTCTTTGTGTGTAACAGAGCTAATGTCATCTAATTTGTTATTCATGTAGCAACTTTTAGCTAGAATATTTCTGCAAGAGTACTATTCTAAAATTGTTATTAGAATTTTACTTTATTTTTGCATAGAAGTTTACTTTTAAACAAATATAAATAACATTTTGTAGAAGTCATGTGTATTTGAATTTATTCAATCATTCATGGCATCTGACAGTGTGGAAAGTCCTTACTTTTCCCTTGTGATCACATGATATTGTCTTGCTTAATATCACATGAGGAGCAGACATGCTGTACATGAATCAAGTTGCCATCTCAACTGAAAATGAACTGTGCAGTAAAACACAGGAGACAATGATATCAGATTTAGCTTTGCATTGCTCCTAGCAACAACCTTTAATTGTGATAAAATGTATTGTAGTTTTGTCTGCTTAGATTACAAGTTGTTTTGGAATCTGCATGTGATTGAAATGTGGCATGATGAACCAGTGATCCAGCATCATTCTTCAGAGAAACTAAAGAATTGACCAAGTGGGAGATAAATTGGACCAATTCACATGTGCGCTGATATATCTACCCCAACCAGAAACCCTGGGTTAACGGCGATGTTCGCGCGGCACTTACTGCGCGGACCACCGCTTTTAATTCCGGGAACGCGGAGGAGCGTAAACAAGCCAGTTATGCCCTCCGTAAATCCATCAGTGCAGCCAAACGCCAGTACAGGCACAAAATTGAAGAACAGTTCAACACCACTGACTCCAGAAGTATGTGGCAGGGAATTAACATCATCATGGACTATAAACAGAATAAAAACTCCGCCATGAACACCGTTGCCTCTCTCCCGGACAAGCTTAATACATTTTATGCTCGTTTCGAGGACAACAACAACACCGCCCTTGCGGAGAGAGCACTCGCGGCCGATAGTACAGAGGTTGGTTCACTCTCCGTCTCTGTTGCGGATGTAACCCGATCCTTTCGACGGGTGAACATTCGCAAAGCCGCGGGTCCAGACGGCATTCCGGGCCGCATCATCAGAGCATGCGCGAACCAACTGGCTGGTGTTTTTACGGACATTTTCAACCTGTCCCTATCCCTGTCTGTAGTCCCCACATGCTTCAAAACATCAACTATTGTGCCTGTACCGAAGCAAGCCAAAATCACTTGCTTAAATGACTGGCGTCCTGTTGCCCTCACCCCCATCATCAGCAAATGCTTTGAGAGGTTGATCAGAGATCACATCTGCTCTGTTCTGCCCACCTCTTTGGACCCATTGCAGTTTGCCTACCGCAACAACCGCTCCACTGATGATGCCATTGCATCTACAATACACACTGCTCTCTCCCACCTGGAAAAAAAGAACACATATGTGAGAATGCTGTTTGTAGACTACAGCTCAGCATTCAACACCATAGTGCCCTCCAAGCTTGATGAGAAACTCCGGGCTCTGGGCTTAAACAGCTCGCTGTGCAGCTGGATCCTGGATTTCCTGTCAGGCAGACGTCAGGTGGTTAGAATTGGCAGCAACATCTCCTCATCACTGACCCTCAACACTGGAGCCCCGCAGGGCTGTGTTCTCAGCCCACTCCTGTATTCCCTTTACACACATGACTGTGTGGCGACACATAGCTCCAATGCCATCATTAAGTTTGCTGACGATACGACGGTTGTCGGTCTGATCACTGACAATGATGAAACAGCCTACAGAGAGGAGGTGCACACTCTGACACGCTGGTGTCAGGAGCACAACCTCTCCCTCAACGTCAGTAAAACCAAGGAGCTTGTGGTGGACTTCAGGAAGAAAGACAGAGAACACAGCCCCATCACCATTAATGGAGCACCGGTGGAGAGAGTCAGCAGCTTCAAGTTCCTCGGTGTCCACATTACTGAGGAACTCACATGGTCCGTCCACACTGAGGCCGTTGTGAAGAAGGCTCACCAGCGCCTCTTCTTCCTGAGACGGCTGAGGAAGTTTGGAATGAACCACCACATCCTCACACAGTTCTACACCAGCACTGTAGAGAGCATCCTGACTGGCTGCATCACCGCCTGGTACGGCAATAGCACCGCCCACAACCACAAAGACCTGCAAAGGGTGGTGCGAACTGCCAGAAACATCATCGGAGGTGAGCTTCCCTCCCTCCAGGATATATATAACAGACGGTGTGTGAAGAAAGCTCGGAGGATTATCAAAGACTCCAGCCACCTGAGTCATGGGCTGCTCTCACTGCTTCCATCAGGCAGGCGGTATCGCAGCATCAGGACCCGCACCACCCGACTACATGACAGCTTCTTCCCACAAGCAATAAGACTTTTGAACACATGATCTCTCACGATCAACAATCAGCACTGCACTTTATTAATCCTCATTTGTCAATATATTCTCGCTCCCATTCAGTTAATGTGTACATATATATATATATTTATACCTGTATCTAGTGTATGTGTATTCTACATTGTGTGTATTGTGTACATTTGATATGTTAATTGTTGTGTAGGTATGTGTACATTTGTTATGTAAATTGTTCTGTGTATATATGTTGTTATTGTAAAGTGGTCAATGTCTCGTCACTGTCATTACTGCAATGTTGATCGGAACTGCACACAAGAATTTCACCTGCTGTTGCACTTGTGTACAGAGTAGTGTGACAATAAAGTGATTTGATTTGATTTGATTTGATATATGCATACCGTATGTGTAAAAGCAATTTTATGAAACATGTAGGCCAAAATAATGGCTATGACAGCAAGCAGAACAATGACTAGTCAATAAACAAAATGAATCTGTGACACTTTGCCCGAATTATTTCTCTTTTTTTACACAACTTTTTTGTTCCATACCTTTGGGGAAATGGTAATATATGTACATTTTTTTTTAAAGAAAACATGATTGGGATCTTATGGGATTCATATTCAATAATAGATTAGAACTGTAACGAATGAGGAGACGAGGCTCTAGGTGCAGCTTTTATTGGAAGTAAAAGAAAGGCAAACACTGGAACAAAAAAATATCCATGATGGGAGAACTGAGATAGATAATATAAAAATAACCACAAAGGGCACAGGCAGGAACACGGTGACAGGCAGGGATAACATTCAATAACTCACAAAGGACTGACAAAACAACAGGGCTTATATACACATGGAACTGAACGAGGGAATGACAGGCAGGTGCAATAATAAGGGAGTGATTAGGGCCGGGAATTGTGGGAAATGTAGTTTGGAGTGAAGGTGAGGGAAAAACACAAGGCAGACAATGGGGAATTGTGACAATAACAGAATGGCACAATCATAAAACAAAACATGGCAACAAAGAAAAAATGAAATGACCCCTGATCAAATGTCTGCATACCCTTAGATTTTAATACTGTGTTTTGCCCCCTTTAGCATTAATGGCAGTGTGCAGTCTTTTCTAATAGTTGTCTATGAGGCCCCAAATTCTTGCAGGTGGTATAGCTGACCATTCATCTTGGCAAATGCCTCCAGGTCATGCAAAGTCTTTGGTCATCTTGCAGTTGAGATTATAACATAATATTTTATTATCATTAAACGTACAACACTTGTACTTTGATTTCCTTGGCTCTCTTTATTGCTTCTCAGACAAAAAGCTGAGTTTCTGAATATAAATTCAGCTGAGCCAGCTGAATTTCATATAGTTTGACATACAGTATATAAAAATAAACCATGGTTTTACTAGTTACCACAAAGTAACCACGATATTTGTGGTATAGTGCCCACAAAATTAACAATGCTTACAACTGTCATATTTACAACAATATTATTACAGTACATCCATGGTTACCATATGATACAGTTTTATAGTAAAACCATGGTTTCTGCCAAAATAAAAAGAAAGATAAAAAAAGGCATGGTTACTGCAATAGTGCTATATTAATCCACGGTTTCTGCCAAAAACCATGGTTACTGTGTTAGAATTATGGTTAATATCCATAAGTTATATCATACAGTAGATGCAATAACCACATCTCTAAAGTGTTTTGTTTCATTGTTATGTCAGTACCGTGGTAATTGACATTAATAAACACAAATTTGTTTTTTATTGACTTTATAGGCCAATGTATTCCATGGTGACATTTGTGTAATTAACTTGTTGATATGATGAGATGCAAATCTACAACACTCATAAATGAATGGATTGCAAAAAATATTCCATATTCACTACTGGCACATCGGTATGAGGATGTACAGCCAAGTAGTATTTTCACTGTTAACAAATTACCATGATAATATAGTTCTCAATTATATTGATATACAAACTAAAAATTACTTTAATATTAATCGCGTGCCAAGAAAACTAAAAAACTCAAAACTCAGTATGATTTATTACTTCCTGATCAGAGGTTGTAGACCAATAGCATGGAGCTTTAATTTTCTTATTGTCCACCTGTTTGTCTAACTGACAATGCTCTCGGCCAATCGGAACACATTTTGACACGCCCCCATATTCCGACATGCCCACGACCCCTGTCTCACCTTCAGACTAACCTGAAGATGTGTTAATCTAGAGAGATGTTCACACTGAATCCTGACATAATCAAGTTTACATGGGACACTTGGGATCAATTAGTGATGATGAAATGAAGCTTTGCAAAGCACCGAGGTTTTCCCCTCAACTGTATCGTCAAATGGTTAATTACTCTAAGCTTTTCAACACTAAAGACACCTTGAAAAGATGCTATTGCATCCCAGAGGTCCCAGACATTTTTTGATTTTTTCATGTTCTCTGAAAACCACAAAGGCAACAACAATAATTGTCATGTCTCAGTGTTGATGTAGTACTTACACAGTGTATGAATAAATTAGTCTATGACTGAATTTATGAAAGAATTTATAACGGGACAAATTAACTTGTAGCTGCTGTAGTAATTTTCATGAATCTGCTTTGATCAAGGCAAGGCTGATGTAAGCATATATATGATCAAATAAATGAAGATTATTGTGGAATAGTCAGCTGAAGTGCTTGTGAACTGAGGAGTTGACATATTATTATGTGGGAAATGGAAGACTTTAAATATTTTTTATTAAGGAACAGGATTTGGTACTCTTCTGAAGTCAAATGTGTGAGGTTTGTCTTCAGAGTAACCAAGCAGCACCTACTGGCTCCCTCTGAGCAAAGAGGTGCTCTAACATTTCCAATGATTATCCACCTCCTGGATTAACTTGTGTTTTGGCTTGCCCATCGGATTTTGAAACGGCAATAGCAATTCTCTTGCTGTTGTGCTGGACTTGAGTATGACTACTCTAATATCCTCATGTCCTGGTGTTTGTTCTATGGCCTTTTACACAACCAAGTTTAGCGCATGTGCTATACAGTTTGTGTGGCAGAGCTTCGGGAAGCTGGCACATGCTACCGTATTGGCAGCAGCATCGGTTACAAGACATCATACTTTGTTCTGAATGCCCCACACCTCCATCAAAGCTGTCTTCACTTCAGCTATATTCTCGGAAGTATGACTTCTTGAAAATGTTCCCACCCCCAATAAAACTGTGGACAGCTGATCCTTTTCATTTATTAAATGACATGTCACTGCCAGATGTGTATCCATATGTAAAGATGTCCACGTGTCTGATGTGAGGCTTACAACTTTGTCCTTTTTCACCTCTTCCTTTGCCTTCTCTTTGGCCTCCTCGTATTTAACCTCAACCATGTTCTTTAATGACTGGCGGGATGGAATAATGTAGGTTGGGTCTAAAATTCCAACAAACTCCCTAAAGCTAGAATCTTCAACAATTGGAAATGGCTGGTAATCTTTTACAATCATGTTGAACAAGGCCCCATCAATCATTTGATTTCTGATCCCTGCATTACAGTAAAGCATTTAAAATATATCTGCAAGAACACATAACAGCCTTTAAAACATGAATATATACAGTTTAAGATACCTTATTATAAAGACTGCAATAGACAAACAAATACATGACTTATACCTTGGCTGCTTGTAGCTGTTGGTCCACTTCCTGAAGATTTGTCTCATGATTATCTCTAAAATGTCTCGAAATTGAGGATGTGTTGTTATTATATGACAACTGCTGAGAACATGCACTGAACCTACAGAAGAAGCCCACATGTATTACATTGAGTACATGTAATATTTTGCATAATATATGCTCATTACACATTGAATATACACATACACATTTAAATATGTATTCTTATTATGATTTATTATTATCAAGTAGGATTTTTATTAATATCACTATTGAGGCGATGCTCTTATTATAATTTCTGATATTATTAAGCTAACTTTATTTGTTGACACCTTCCTGAAAATGCAGCCAGACTTCAGAACAGCCTCTTTTCTTGGCTGGTTCCATTCAAAAGAACTCTCTGTTTCCCTGACTGAATTCACTTCCGCATCGAATGACACTAGGAGGAGGATTCGCGCTATTGAAGCAGTGACGTGCTTGTGTGCGGAAGATGTGAGTTATTGGTGAAGGAAGTCTCATTCAGTCCTTAAGCAAAACAGAAAGTAAAAGAGAGAGATAAAGAGAGAGACGCCATTTCGAGGATTAAATCTTAAACTCCTGCATATGTTTATTTTTTGGTAAGTTATTCGTCATTTAGCCATATGATAGTGATATTATAGCCATATTAAAATATGGTGCCATTTGGGTTACCGCACTTTTTTGCAGGTCTTTCCCAACCCAATAAATGGTTTAATGTGCAAACGATCAGACGCAAATGGTGGAAACGTCGACGATTATAAAGTGATTTAAGTTTTAATTTCGATGTTACTCAGACTTAATCAGACTCAGACTTTGTTGTTTATAATACTATGAAATATTAAGATGAAAAATCAATCATGTCAACTTGTTTATCATGATATTTCTAGATCATTCCTCATTTGACGTCATTCAAATTATGAAAAAGATTGACTGTAAATGATTGTAAGATTTAAGATCTCTGCCTGCACATTCTCTCTCTCTCTCTCTCTCTCTCTCTCTCTCTCTCTCTCTCTCTCTCTCTCTCTATATATATATATATATATATATATATATTGTACTTTAATGAGGTGTTAATGTGCTTAAACCAAGAAGGACTTACAAATGTGGCGATATAAATGCCTTTATTTTTTGAACAGCAATGATGATGATGTGATTAAACTAATGAATTTATCTTGAAACAGTGATCACATAACATGATGTGGGTACATCCACATGAAACTCATGGCCAGTAGATGGCATGCGTGATCATTTCTATTTCGTTTTTGGTTAGTTTTGAAGGAATGAAAGATGGTCTATTTAGTTTTAGTTTTTAGATTTATTTATTTCAGTGCTAGTTTTACTTTCGTTTTTCTAGGTTATTTTATATTATTTTTATTTTTTTCGTTTTAGTTTCAGTTAACTATAATAACATTGCTCAATAGTCAGTCAGACATAAAGGAATACAGGCAGACATAGATTAATTTCCATCTGGGCCCTATGTGGTTTTTGATGGGCTGTCACTTTGACAACCCATATGGGGCCCATATCAATTTGTCCACTGTCTCCCATGCATCTTAGCCCATATGGGTAAACAATGGGGACATTGTGGGCACTTAGTGAGGCCCATGTGGATGTTTGTTATATGGGCACACTTATATGGGATCCAAAATGAGTGCTTAAAACAGGGCCAAGGTGGGCTACAAATAGCACAGGTCGGGAGTCCGATGCCTTCCATCACTCCCTCCCACCCTCTCTCTCGCCCTCCGTGCAGCAGTCCAGCACACATCGGCACATAAAACACACAGACAGGCAGTTCATTTGTTATGAAATGCTATTAAACATTTGCATTTAAACTATAACTTTTTATTGTATATAAACAAGGTGCATATAAATCTATCCATTCAAATGAATACAGTATGAACAGTTTAACAGAATATTACACCATATCAAAGAACAATAATTAACAATTTGCAAAATTGCAGCATCCCCGTAAATTTAAATAAATGTAAAAAAGATGCTATTACACGTGCATTTTAAGTATAACTTTTTTTAATGTATATTAACAAATTGCATATAAATGTAACAACTCAAAACTAATACAATCTGAAAAACATAATAAGTTGGCTCTGTCCTCCCTCATGCATCTTTGGATCATTGGTTGACACTGCGTGTATGATTGACAGGAACAACAGGTGATGCTGTTATTCTGAGCAGACAGTCAGAACAAATGTGTGTGCGTTTGAGCATTTAGGCCTATATTATTATTATCTTCATTCGTTCTTTGAGGGAGGAGGATGTCTTCCCTGTAACGCACAGCATTGAGATTGTCTGCAATGACAACAAGCTCAGTCCGATGATGCTTTGACACACCGCATCAGACTATGATGGGCCTTCCACCACTAAATCGATCCCGCACCAGTGTACATGCCTCGGTGAAAATGCGAAGGTGGGTTTGTACCCATAGGCGACGTTGTTGCCGGTGATGGACCTACCTGACAACAGGCCTACAAGCCCTCAATCCAGCCTCTCTCAGCCTGTTGCAGACAGTCTGAGCACCGATGGAGGGATTGTGCATTCCTGGTGTAACTCGGGCAGATTTGGTTGCCATCCTGTACCTGTCCAGCTGCTGTTATATTCGGATGCACTAATCCTGTGTAGGTATTGTTACACGTGGTCTGCCACTTCAAGGACGATCAGCTGTCCTTCCTGTCTCCCTGTAACGCTGTCTTATGCATCTCACCATACGGATATTGCAATTTATTGTCCTGGCCACATCTGCAGTCCTCATGCCTCCATGCAGCATGCCTGAGGCACATTCACACAAATGAGCAGGGACCCTATGCATCTTTATTTTGGTGTTTTTCAGATTCAGTAGAAAGGTCTCTTTAGTGTCCTAACTTTTTATAACTGTGACCTTAATTACCTACCGTCTGTAAGCTGTGTGTCTGAACATCCATTCCACAGGTGCTTTCCACAGGTGTTTCACACGTGAAACATTGTTTAAACACTTTACAATAAAGATCTGTAAAGTTGTTTGGATTTTTATAAAATAATCTTTAAAATACAGTGTCCTGAAAAGGGGACATTTCTTTTTTTGCTGAGTATTTATATATATATATATATATATATAAAATGTGGAGGTCCACAATTTTTTTCTGATGTTCTGAGGCTGATTTCCTTTGATGTTCCCTTGATGTCAAGCAAGGAGGCACAGAGTTTGAAGGTAGGCCTTAAAATACTGTACATCCAGAGGTACACCTGTCAAACACCTGCCTCCTGTATGCAGCTACTCTGTCTCTATGTTCCCTCCTCTAACTGACACCAAGGACTCCAACCACCCTACCACCTGTTCCCTTGACCCCATTCCTTCCCACCTTCTCCAGGCCATCTCTCCGTCCATCCTACCTGCACTCACACACATAATGAACACATCTCTACTCACAGGCACTTTTCCCACTACATTTAAGCAGGCTCGTGTAACCCTGCTGCTGAAAAAAGCTGCACTTAACCCCACACAAGTACAGAACACCACAGACCAGTCTCTCTCATCCCATTCATGGCAAAAACACTTTAAAGGGCAGTTTTCAATCAACTCTCTGCTGGACAAGCTGCTGGATGACAATCAGTACAGCTTCAAAAGTGGACACTCAATCGAGACTGCCCTGCTGTCTTTCACTTATTCGCTGAAATAGCCAAAAGCTGGATCCTGATCTTTCGTCCTGATCCTGCTGGACCATTCTGCAGCCTTTGACACAGTTAACCATCAGATCCTACTCTCCACCCTCTCTTCTCTGGGCATCACAGACTGACTTGACTGCTTGACTGGTTTAATTCCTATCTCTCAGGTAGGTCCTTCAAGGTAGCCTAGAGAGGCGAGGTGTCCAAGTCACATCGGCTAGTTACTGGGGTACCTCAGGGTTCAGTGCTTGGGACACTTCTATTTTCTATATACGCAACATCACTGAGACCCATCATTCAGGCACATGGTTTCTCTTAACACTGCTATGCCAATGACACACAGCTCTACTTGTCTTTCCAGCCTAATGACACCACAGTGACTGCTTAAATCTCTGCATTTTTGGCAGACAACTTGGCCTGGATGAAGGAACACCACCTGCAACTGAACCCAGCCAAGACCGATCTCCTTGTCTTTCCAGCCAACCCTGCTGTTGAACACAACATCACCGTGCAGCTGGGTTCAACTACAGTAACGCCTTCTAAAGCAGTCAGAAATCTATGTGTAACCATTGATAATCAGCAAAATTTTACAGACCACATCTCAAACAGTGCACAACAGAATCCTGCATGATATGAAATTCAGGATCTGTTTTGCTTTAATGTGCATTCTCAAAGGACGCATCTGGAGATTTAGAAATATTTTTTCAATTTTGTGTTCAATATACATTAGACGGTTAGAGAACACACTGTGGGTGTTCCATGGGCGTGCCGCCTGAGGCTGAGACTATGACAGCACTAACACAAAAAAATAAATAGGACACAGTACAAAGCCAATGATGAGTACTGCACTTCTACTGCACCCAAATTACCACACTTATAGTACTAAATAAGTGTGGTATTTGTAGTACTAAAACTACAAAAATGACTGATAAGAAAAAATACTAGAAAAGTGTCTCTTTTATTTTAACATTTTTTTTTTCTCTTTTTAATTTTGTGCTTTTAGCTAAGTTCTAAAATCAATCTTCTGATTTATGCCTTTCTGAGAAAAGAGAATAGGGGGGGAACTGCCTCTAAAATGAGTCTCCATAATGAGATAAATGAGAATGACATCAGCATAGAGGAAGAAGAGTGTGATGCTCATCAGTACCATATGCAAATATCAGCATCTCAAGGATCAAGCTCTGTGTCTAAGATGTGTGATCAATCCATAAGGAATCTGCCCCCTAAATACAGTGATGGAACATTGAGGTAAGACACTAGCCATGTTTATATTTGTCAGACGTTTTTATCTAAAGCGACTTACAGTGCATTAAAACTATACAGTACAACTCTAGCCAGTGCTCATAACTAGAGTTGAAATATAAACAGCATATAGGTCTAAAACACTTTTCTTCATTTGTTTTTCTGTCAGTATCACCAGAAGGGATGAACAGAGATCAGAATCTCCAGAGCCCAGCACTGTTTCTGTGAAGAGCAACAAATCATTGTTTGAACCCCCTAAATTCAGTGATGGAACAGTAGCCCCATTCACACATGCAACCAGGTAAATTATAAGTAAATCGTTAGTTTGCCTATACTGGTAAATGTACCACATGTACTGTTTACACATACCATAAGTATGTGTCCGATTCGACACTTATATGGGATCCAAAATGAGTGCTTAAAACAGGGCCAAGGTGGGCTACAAATAGCACAGGTCGGGAGTCCGATGCCTTCCATCACTCCCTCCCACCCTCTCTCTCGCCCTCCGTGCAGCAGTCCAGCACACATCGGCACATAAGACACACAGACAGGCAGTAGTGATGGCCATTCCAGCTCTTTTCAGTGAGCCGGCTCTTTTGGCTCCCAAACGGCTCTTTAAAAATATGTCAAACAGTTTGAGATAGTTTGACTATAATTGGTGTTAAAACTATTTTAATTAAATTATTAAATGAAATCATACTCCCATCTTAACCACAATGTATTTAAAATACATTGGTTTGTTATGAAATGCTATTAAACATTTGGATTTAAACTATAACATTTTATTGTATATAAACAAGGTGCATATAAATCTATCCATTCAAATGAATACAGTATGAACAGCTTAACAGAATATTACACCATATCAAAGAACAATAATTAACAATTTGCAAAATTGCAGCATCCCCGTAAATTTAAATAAATGTAAAAAAGATGCTATTACACGTGCATTTTAAGTATAACGGAAACATATGGAAATGTATAGGTAATGATACAACTTCAGAAAATAAGGGAAATTGCCACAGCAAAATTTACCGGTATTTTCAAAAATGTTATTTTCACACTTGACCTCTAACCTGAAAAATGCAGTACAGTACTGTATGTGTTAAAGAGGCTAATGATTACTGACCCCAGGTAGGACACCTGCCATTTTTGCATTTGTCAGATGTTTTATCCTAAGAGACTTACAGTACATTAAAGCTCTGCAATACAACAATAGTCATTGCCCAGAACTAGAGAATGAATGATAAACAGCACATTGGTCTAAAACACTTTTTTTGTTGTTGTTGTTGTTGTTGTTGTTATTTTTTGGTCTTTTCAGTGTCACCAGAAAACAGGGACTTAGATCAGAGTCTCCAGAACCCAGCTGTGTTTCTGTGAAGAGTAAGCAATCCTTGTTTGAACCCCCTGATCTCCATGATGGAACCGTGGCTACTCACTCCAGGTAGGACACTAGCCATTTTTGCATTTGTCAGATGCTTTTATCCCAAGAGACTTACAGTGCATTAAAGCTATTCTGTCCAACACTAGTCAGTGCTCGGAACTACAGATGGAATGATAAACAGCAGATAGTTCTAAAACACTTTATTTTTCGTCTTTTTTCAGTATTTCCAGAAAGGTGGGACTTAGATCAGAGTCTCCAGAACCCAGCTGTGTGTCTATGAAGAGTAAGCAATCCTTGTTTGAACCCCCTGATCTCCATGATGGAACAGTGGCTACTCACCCCAGGTAGGATACTAGCCATTTTTGCATTTGTCAGATGTTTTTATCCTAAGAGATTTACAGTGCATTAAAGCTATTCTGTCCAACACTAGTCAGTGCTCAGAACTAGAGATGGAATGATAAACAGCAGATAGGTCTAAAATACGGGTTTGCTGCTTGTTAGCATCACCAGGAGGAACAGTTTTGGTCTGTAATATGGTTATACGATATGTTCCATGTTCTGAAACATTTCTTCTATAGACACTGTTTCATTTATTCTCCTAAAGCACATGGGAGAGAAGACAACAAAACAACCAGCTTTGTAACTCTTTATAATTAGTTTAGTTTGCCATTGTAATATTCTTTAAAATTTATGAAGCATTAATTTTCTCTCACTGTCCATTGTGCAGAAAGAGATCTAGAACAAGTTCTGGTCTACAAACACACAAAGTCATGGAAGGATCCCGTGCTGCTTGTTCTGCTCACTGTTACACTAGACGAGCCCTGGTGGAGAGGACTGGTTACATGAAGCAAGATTCTTGCCAACCACTGGATGACATCTTGCAGAGAGTCAAAGACACTCATAAAACCAGCATGAAGAACATTTATGAGAGCTTATTTGAGGGAATAAATCTGCAAGAGAATCAAACCCTCCTGAACAGGATCTACACACAGCTCTACATCATAGAGGGCGAGACTGAAGAGGTGACTGAAGAACATGAGGTTTTACAGATGGAGAAAACACCCAGAACACAACACTCACAAGACACTACAATCTACTGCAATGACATCTTTAAACACGTATCTCTACCAGGATGTGAGGACAAGAGAAGAGAGAGGAAAGGCATAATAAAGACAGTTCTTACTAAAGGCATTGCTGGAATTGGAAAAACAGTCTCTGTGCAGAAGTTCATTCTGGACTGGGCCGAGGGGAAAGCCAATCAGGATGTAGATTTCATGTTTGTGCTCCCATTTCGAGAGCTGAACTTGATTAAAGATGAGCAGTTCAGTCTTCACAAACTTCTGCTGGACTTTCATCCTGAACTTCATGATCTGGACTCAAAGATTTATAATGAGCGTAAAGTTGTTTTCATCTTTGACGGTCTGGATGAAAGCAGAATTCCACTGATGTTTTCAGAAAATGAGAAAGGTTTTGATATGACTGAGACTTCACCAGTGGGTGTGTTGATGTCAAACCTCATCAAAGGAGATCTGCTTCCCTCGGCTCTCATCTGGATCACCTCCAGACCTGCAGCAGCCAATCAGATCCCCTCCAAATACATCAACCGTGTGACAGAAATCCAGGGATTCAATGACCCTCAGAAGGAAGAATATTTCAGGAAGAGAATCAGTGATGAGCATCAAGTCAGCAGAATCATCTCACACATTAGAAGAGCAAAAAGCCTTCACATCATGTGCCACATACCAGTCTTCTGCTGGATTTCATCCACTGTGCTTCAAAACATCCTGAAACAGGATGGCTGTGCAGAAATACCTCAAACTCTTACTGAAATGTACATCCACTTCCTGCTCATTCAGATCAATGTGAGGAATCAGAAGTATGAAGACAAACTCCTGCAGTCCAACAGAGAAGTGATTGTGAAACTTGCTGAACTGGCGTACAAACAGCTGATGAAAGGCAATGTCATGTTCTATGAGGAGGACCTGAGAGAAAGCAGCATAGATGTCACTGATGCCTCATTGTATTCTGGAATTTGCACTGAGATCTTTAAGGAGGAATCTGTGATTCACCAGAGGAAAGTCTACAGCTTCATACATCTGAGCATCCAGGAGTTTCTCGCTGCTTTCTATTTATTTTACCATTATATAAGCAAAAATGTTGACACATTGCAATTTTTGGATGTAGTGCATAGTCTGCATAAGGAAGCAGTAGATAAAGCTCTAACGAGTGAAACTGGACACCTGGATCTTTTCCTGCGGTTCCTGCTGGGCATCTCATTGGAGTCTAATCAGAAACTCTTACAAGATCTTCTGACACAAACAGAGAACAGCTTAGAGAGCATCAAGAGAACAGCAGAATATATTAAAGACAAAATACAGGGTGACAAACATCTCTCCACTGAAAGATCCATCAATATGTTCCTCTGTCTTTTTGAAATGAAAGATCAGACTCTGTACAGACAGATTCAGGACTTTGTGAAATCAGACAATCATTCAGAGAATAAACTCTCTCCTGCTCACTGCTCAACAATTGCCTACATGCTCCAGATGTCAGATGAGGTGTTGGATGAGCTGGATCTTCAGAAATACAACACATCAGAGGAGGGTAGAAGAAGGCTGATACCAGCTGTGAGGAACTGCAGAAAAGCTCTGTGAGTTTTAAATTTGAATTTGAAATCTTGAGTGTGTTACTTATTTTTTGAATATCTTAAATAATCTGAAGATAATATTATTAAAATACCAATAGTAGAATGAGGTTAGGAATTAATTTATCGTGTTTCTGCTCTATTTCAGTCTTGTTGGTTGTAATCTCACTGATCGGTGCTGTGAAACTGTGGTCTCAGCTCTCCAATACCCAAACTCCCTCCTGACAGAGCTGGACCTGAGTAACAATGATCTGCAGGATTCAGGAGTGAAGTTGCTCTCTGATGCACTAAAGAGTCCAAACTGTACACTTGAGATACTGAGGTGAAACTTTTTTTATGTTTGATCACTGATAGTGTTCTTAGCTAGCATTGTAGATTATCTGACTATATTTGTGTGTTTGTAGATTATCTGACTGTCAATGTGTGTGTTTGTAGATTATCTGTCTGTCGACGTGTGTGTTTGTAGATTATCTGACTGTTTATATGTGTGTTTGTAGATTATCTAACTGTCGACGTGTGTGTTTGTTGATAATCTGACTTTTGATGTGCATGTTTGTATATTATCTGACTGTCAGTTTGCGTTTTTGTAGATTCATTGACTGTTGATGTGTGTTTGTAGATTTTATGACCGTTAATTTGCTTGTTTGTAGAGAATCTGACGATCGATGTGCATATTTGCAGATTATCAGGCTGTATGGTGACAGAGCAAGGCTGTTATAATGTGTCTTCAGCTCTGAGTTCAAATCCCTCACACCTTAAAGAGCTGGATCTCAGTTACAATCACCCAGGAGAATCAGGAGTCAAGCTGCTCTCTGATAGACTGGAGGATCCAAACTGCAAACTTGAGATACTCAAGTATGTTGTGTAGTATGATACATGTGGCTTGGTTTTTGTTGGATTTGGACAATACCGTAAATGTCAGATGAGTAAAATAAATGTAACATGGTGGAGTCCAGACCAGGGATACATCGCTCCGATACCTGGATCAGCATCGGCTCCGATTCAAAGTTTTTAGACAGATCGGGTATCGGTCAGACGGGCCCGATACAAATCCGATACTGTGTGTTAGTCATATTAATTTCTGTGAAGCTCCAAAACTGACATAAAAGAACCATAAAAGCACCTTTAAAGTAGTCCAAATACATACAGTACGATAACTTTATGAATTGCAAAAGGCTGTGTTTAATAAGTTTCAGACAAGATAGTCAAGATGCTTATACACTTCACAGACCATTGCCTCTAATTTAAAAAAAAAAAGAACAGGTTTGGGATGTTTGGTATCAATACACAGATCCAAGCCGATCTGGTAGACATGTCCACTTATTCTAAGCAAAACGATGGTAACACATTTTTGAACTTAATTGAGCCAAGTCACCCACATTATGTCTCTCACCATTTACTTAAAACAACATATGGAAATAAAAATACAGAAAAATAGTATTAATATTTGGCTATTAAGTCTTTTTATGTGTAGTGTATCCACATATGTAGGCTATTATTTCTGTCTTTTTTGGTCCATGTGTAACATTAGCCAGCTGGTACATGCTGTGCAGTGTGTGGAAACTTCACTCCCATGACCTCAAGAGGCGCACTAGCAACTGACGCTAGAAGCTATAACCTTTAGCCTCCTTGTTAGCATGCCCGCCTTCCATGCTGGAAATACCAGTTCGGAATGGGTCGAGCAGGACCGGCTACAGTGGTGCTGTGACCCAAATGGGAGTGAGGTTCAGGGGGGTGAGAGTAATGGGAGCCAGCTGGTATGTGATAGCTGTGTGGTATGTGTCGGATGCCTCCCATGCCGGAGACGCTGGTTCGAATCCCATTCGGAGTGGATCGAGCGGGACCGTTACACATACAGAGTTGTCAGCATGTACTGGTCCATAATAACCAGATGAATTCACTTTGTAACTTTTTAAATAGTAGAAAAAAAACATATTGCTAAAGCAGACAACAACTCTAAACAGATACATTTATTATTGATTTATTATAGTATTTACAATCTGCTTAAAATATGTTCTTTTAAAGAAGACCTATTATGCCCCTTTTTACAAGATGTAATAAAAGACTCAGGTGTGTCCAGAATTTGTCTGTGAAGTTTCAGCTCAAAATACCAATGTGTCTTTTTGTGTGGAATCAAAAACACAGCATTTTCGTGCATGTCTCTTTAAATGCAAAATAGCTGCTGCTTTCCGCCCCCTTTCAGGAAGAGGGATGTGCCTTAACAGCAAAAAAAAAAAAAAGTCTGCTCTCTGCCTAACATTACTTCAGCTGGATTTTTCACAAGCGACAAAATTGGTAAAAAAGGTTAGTTTTAAAAAATTCTAAATATTTTACCAAAGAAATTACATAGTATTGCCATCTAATGTTTCTTTAGCAAGTTTCACAGAAACTGCCAAAAACGTTTATGTAAAAAGAAGAGGCTTGCCGATGACTGTCACTACAGTATACTACATACACTTTAGCAACAACAAATCAGAACCATATGACTGACAGCATAAATACTGGAGTTCAGCCATATATATATGCACTAGAGTCGGACACTGATGACTCTGGCAGAAGTCACAAGTTTGAACACAATTAGTTACCACAGTTAATGCCACATGTTTGATTATTTGATCGCTGATCACAAAATTATAAATATTTCTTAAATGATGTCATACATTTTTCAAAATCACACAGAGGGGTAAACGCTACCATTCAAGCAACAGCGAGAGAGCGATTTATTTAAACGTTATAAGTGTTTCGCACCTGCTTTCCAGTCGACATCTTGAGGTAATCCTTCCTCATGATCATGCATGTTTTCATCAGCTGAATGGGAGTGTGACGAAACTCGTGTTGCACGTGCAACCCATTCGTACATCACAAGCCGATCAACTATTTAGCCCTTTTCGGTGAATCAGACCTAAAAAATCCTAAAACGTTATTTCCAAATTTCATTTATTTTTTGAATAGACTCACGATGTGGGTTTAATGTTTTCTCTTTTAATCGTTTAATGTAATTTTGATTTTGACCATGGTTTAAGAAGGGTGTAACTGAATGCTGGGTTGGACATCTCAAGAATTAATAATGGTGTTTTCTTTATTACATCACGTGTTGTTTTGAAAGCAATAAACAAATGAAACAGAATGTAGGCTGTCATACACGCAGCATGACCGAAGCAAAGCGGACACGTTTACATGCGCAATTAACCGAAAGTGAAGCACTGCTGGCATGTGCTGCACGAGTCTGTTGGGTATCCTGCAGTCCCATTCAACTCACGAGAACATGCGATCATGAGGAAGGATTACATCAAGATGTAGATTGGAATGCAGGTGCGAAATTTCATATTAATAAAATGCTCTACTCCCCATTGCTTTGGCCATTGCTGGCGTGCCAGTGATTACCCCTCCTCGTGCCAATGCTGTAACACATGCCATAGGTTGCGGACCCCTGTTCTAGATCATTCAAAAGCACTTATCAAGTAATCAAATATTTACCATCTGTGGTGTCTGTGTATTTGTTTCTCTTGAGCTTGGACCATGGAAGCCATTTCAGGATCACACCAGGACTGCGAAAATGTAGGTCTTATCTCTCACACTGTCACACACATATGTAAAAGTATTGTGAACCGTTGTGAACGTTTCTTGTTTCTTCTTATGTTCAGATGCCTTTGATCTCACAATGGATCTAAACACCGTAAACACTCGCCTCATTCTGTCTGAAGACAACAGAAAGGCGACACGTGTGGAAGAGATGCAGTCCTATCCTGATCATCCAGAGAGATTTGAGAGCTTTGAGCAGGTTCTGTGTAGAGAGAGTCTGACTGGACGCTGTTATTGGGAGACTGATTGGAGTGGGAGAGAGGTTGTAATATCTGTGACATATAAAGGAATCAAGAGAAAAGGAGGGACTGACTGTTGGTTTGGATACAATGACAAATCCTGGAGTCTTATCTGCTCTGATATCAGATTCACTGTCTGTTACAATAATATCATCACTGACTTACCTGTCCCATCACCCCGCTCACACAGAGTAGGCGTGTATGTGGACTGGTCGGCCGGCACTCTGTCCTTCTTCAGCGTCTCTGACTCACACACACTCACGCACTTATACACATTTAATACAACATTCACTGAACCCCTCTATGTTGGGATTGGGGTTTATGGCTCCACTGCGTCTCTGTGTCCGATTACACAACTGAATAAACTTTTCACTAAATAGATCACACTCAGGGCTGAACTAGTTATTACTCTTATGTCTAGCTATGCATTAGTGTTACGTTCCTGTGGGTGTTCCTGTGTCAGTTTCTTAGGTTCATTACATCTCTGAATTCCTATTGGTTCCAGAAGATGTCAATCTTCATTAAGTGGTATGACCTCAACTCCTCCGCTGCCAATCAAGTTTTCCAGTCAGCGTTTAAAAGGCCTCTCAAATTAAACGAGAGCAGATCTCTCTTGGCTCATCTGTCTTGTTACTGTGTTGTGTCACACTTATCATGATTGTTTGTTCTGTGGCATTCTTAAATCCCTACCACTTTTGGTTTTGCCATTTTCACGTGGAGGGACATTGAATTACTACTCCCTGTTTGTTAACCTCTTTGACAATAATGGCATGTTCTCTTCCCAAGAGAAATGTGGACAGGTGAGATGTCACGTAACATACACCGTACAACATTTAGGTAACTTGATGTTAGACACCCCAGGTAAGAAAGTGAATGCCATCCTCTGTACATTTTGTATTTATAGATAGAGTTGTTAAGTTACGGCGTTTGACGCTGAAGACTTTTTTTCTGTTTATTTTTATGTTAGGTCAGAGGATTAATCATTCAGTTATTTCTGTGTTTTCTTTTCTTTGGCATTACTTGGGCTAATCACTTGGAATATAATATTCAAATTGTCCATATTTATATATATATATTTGCTTATTGTTCATCTTTATCATTATATCTTGTTACACTTATGTAGAATAAATCACCCTTTTGTCTTGGCATTACTTAATTTAGCGTTGTCTCTTGTCACCAACATCACTCCAATTTTAACACAATCTCAATGTTACTAACTCTTCTAAACCTAGACCATAAAAGAGGTCATAACAATTAGTATCTGTCTGTGGTTTATCTAGTTTTTCCTGTTTTTTGGTTAGTCAGGGATAGTTAGCCTGGCTAACCCCTGAAGTTGTGCTTCCATGTTGTAATTAATGAAAAAAAGAAAGAATAAAAAAAACAGTTTACAGTTTTTATTGACAGTAATTTACACCTTTTAAATGTTTCTGTTAAAATACTGTGACCACACACTGGTCCAAAAACAGTATCCAATGGAGTAGTCTAGCTTACCAGAATCACAGCCACAAACTCGTCTGTTTGGGTCAGAAGTCAGAGGTAGCCGACTAAAACCATTTATATAACCCTACCTGCTTACCTTTAAATGGTAGATGTGTTTAGACCCTATTGACTTGTTTCATGTGATGTCACTGTAAGACTGCGCCACCGTGTCTTCAGTGTGCTGCAACAAAAGCCCATGACATTTGTGCCATTTTTGTTCCCTGAGACTAAGGGAACGAGACGTGGTTTTTGGTAACGCATATGGATAGTGTTCTTCTGCATGACCATGGGACCTAACTTCAAACCTCTCTACAAAAACGACAATATTCTAATATTGGCTATGGTGTTTGAGCCCCGCCTTTTAGGCATGAAGCTCTTCGCTATTAAACCAAGCGTGCAAACACCGTTCCTCAGAATTTCATGACTGAGGGACAAGGAGGGCATCACACGCACCTCAAAAGAACTCTGAGTTTCGATGTGCCGCCAGCGTTCACAATGTCTCGTTCCCTTCATCTCAGGGAACTGAGCTTACATACGTAACCGAGACGTTCTCATATGACTCAGTACACTTGACATTGCATATGCATATGCATATGGGGATCAGAATCCCATTACGACACACTACACAACATAACCTTCCAGAGAGGAGACATGACAGCACAGTCCGTCATGAGTATGCCGCAAGTGAGTGACTCTCACGTTGGGCCAGGAGGGGAGCACTATAGTGAACTATAGTCATATGGAATGAATTAACCCCTTCACGGACCCAGTCGGGAAGGGAGTTTATTTATAATGAAAGTGCTTAAATGGAGGGGCACAAGTATATGTTTGGAAAACGAAATAGCAAGTGCTCTAAGGAAAGGAATTGTGAAGAGAGAGACATTACATCTAGGTTGCAAATGTGTTTTGAGAAGACCACCCTGCTGCAAAACATATGTAAAGACACACCGTTCATCCATGCCCATGAGGCCATGCCTCTAGTTGAACATTATTTAACACTAATTGGTCAAGTCTTAACCTGCGACTCTTTAGCCAGGTCAATCGCATCAACAATGTGGAGACGGACTTTCGTTTTTTGTGTGCACCATATCACAGAAAGTGCTGATCAGACAGTCTGAACTGGCAAGTATGCTCAATGAATGTGTGTAGCGGCTGCACATGGCATAACAAATGCAAGGATTGTACCTCATCCGAATTAAATGAAGGAGGGAAGAAGGCTTGAAGGTGAACTAGCTGCGCTCTGAAGGGCAAGGTTAGAACCTTAGGCACATAGCCTTTTCTGGGTTTGACAGTGACTTTTAAAAGATGGCCCAAACTCCAGACATGAATTGTCAACTGGTAAGACACCGACCCGAGTCCAAATGCTCGAAGGGGGGCCCTGTGAGCGCTTTTAGCACCAAAGTCATGTCCCAAGTCGGGACTGTAGCTAGCATGCATATTATAAGAAATGCATAAACAAAGAGTAACACAACTACTTTCAATATTTATTGACTGAAAATGTAAAAATGTACATGTACATTCCTGAAGGAAGTCATATTGAATTGGGCAGGGACATCTGACATTCAAATATTTTCTTTTTCCAAATTTACATGGATCGTAAATTATGACATTTTTGTATTATTAATAATCACAGTACACATTTCTTCAAGGAATATTGTGTCTTATTATATAGCATATTGGTACATACATAATTCATTTGATGTGTGGTCACATGCGTTTGGTATTTCACAGCTCATCAATGCAGATTCAGGGCTGAAACTATACGTTTTCCCCATAAGACAGATTGTGCGTCCAGTTTATGGTATTTTAACACATGGTCCTGTAAATAAAACATATTAGAGCTGAGTACATTCCCCCACTTTCTTTTCACATAATAGTGTATTAAATAACCCTCTTGGGGCCTCATGTATGAGACGTTGCAGAGATTCAATCCTTAAAGTCCAATTCAATGAAAAGCAGAGTTTTAAAATGTTCTGTTCATTTCATTACTTGTCCACTGGAGTTGTCTAAATGCTTGCCGTTTATAACTATGGTCATAAGTGTACAGAAAGTCTTTTTATTTATGTATTTATGTATTTTTTATTTGTAATCCTGATATGTGTGTGGGAAATGAAGTACACACTTTTTGATGGCCATTTTGTGCATAGGTAATGTTAAAATGCAGGTACTAGATCAGGTTTCAAGAGTTTGTAAATGTAGCCTACATTCAGTACCTTTCCCTGCATCTTCCACTTTCACATCTTGTTGAGGAAGTTGTGTCCAGGACAGTCTGACATTGCTGATCCCTCTTGATGCCAGAACACTCTGCAGCTAAATATAACATATATATATATAAACCAAAACAAACGTAACTTTTGTGACAGAACTAACCAGATAAAACATGCATGCCAACTGAGGTTCATTTTTGCCTCATTTATCAATAAACAACAATAAAATGATTGGTGTATCATTTTTTTACACTTTACCGCCACTACTGGAATGCCAAAATTCACTCTCCTAAAACCTCCTCTGTCGCATGTGTAACATTAGAAAGTCTCCTTCACTGAATCTTTCTTTTAGATGTTCATGTAAATGAACCCTTTTGAAATAACAATTCACAAATGTGTGTCCCTCTGTGGCATTTACTTCTTTTAGTGAAATATTCAGTTACTGTAAATGCTGCTGTTCATTATGGGATAGATGTTATCATTAGCGGCTTTGCTCTCTCTGACCTGAATGAGAAGTCTGTTGTTCATTGGACCAGCTAAATCAAACCTGGACTGAAGATTCATCCTCACAAAGGTTTTCTTTACTGAAAAATACAAATCATCACAAGAGCAAAAACACACACAAACACACGTTATATTTAATTTGGCATGAATGAAAACGTGGATGTGAGAAACAGGCATAGGCCTACTGTCATTCAGTTGCGTACCTTTGTGCTGATCGTTCAGTGAACAAAAACATACAGTATATCAAAATAAAACCATCTTTCATTTTTACTTAATGTAAAGAATTTAACAGATTGTATAATGACCGGACAGGAGAGGATTTGCATTGAAATTACAATAAGATTCAATAAGATTAGCCGATAAGCAGCTGATCTTTTATTCAAATGCACCTCAAAACCTGTTAAACACACTGCAGAACCAGGAAATGATGGAAATGAACAGTTCCGATGGAACTAAAATATAGACGTTTATTATAACATAGATGTCTCTCCCACTGATATCAGGCATAGTTGGAAAACTTAAACTGCACATAAGTTGATTAGCGTTCATTACCATAAGGCAGCACTTTCCCTTGGGTGCTTGAACTTCCTTTTGAACGCAAACTCAGAAACAGCCACGGGATGCCCCATACTGTTACTTGTGACTCAAATGGACTGACCAAATTTTGATGTGAATAAATATTTCTGCCAAAGACATTATTTAAATGCAATAATTGTTTAATTATCAAAGGAACAAACTTTTTTAGGTTAAAATAATAAAAAATCCACATGATCAATATTATTATATTATTATGTCACTATTATTTCAGCTTAATACTTTATGCAATGAAAATGACATGAAGAAAAAAGTCAACACACACATGCACACATGCACACACACACATGTGCACACATACATACACGTGCACACATACACACACACACATACACGTGCACACATGCACACACACTCTCACACACTCACTCACTCACACACACGTGCACACATGCACACACACTCACTCACACACATGCACACACACACACACACATACACTCAGACACACATGCACACACACTCACAGACACACATGCACACACACTCACAGACACACATGCACACACACACTCACACACATACACGTGCACACACACTCACAGACACACATTCACACACACACACATACACGTGCACACATGCACACACACTCACAGACACACGTGCACACACACACACACACGTGCACACATGCACACACACACGTGCACACATGCACGCACACACACACACACGCACGCACACACACACACACGTGCACACATGCACACACACGTTCACACATGCATACACACTCACGTGCACACACACTCATTCACACACATACACGTGCGCACACACACACATACACGAGCACACACACACACACACACCTGCACACACACAAGTGCACACCCACACACACACACGTGCACACACCTACACACACACACATACACACTCTCACACACATGCACACACACACACACATGCACACACACAAACACTCTCACACACGCACATGTATACACACACGTGCACACACACACTCACACACATGTGCTCACACACAGACAGACAAACGTGCCCACACGCACACCTGCAGACACACACACCCTCTCACACTCACTCACACACACTCTCTCTCACATACACACACATACACTCTCTCTCACATACACACACATATGCACTCACACTCTCACACACATGCACACACACACTCTCACACAAACACACACACTCTCTCAAACACACGTGCACACACACGGACAGGCACACACACACAATATATTTTAGCCTTAATTAATACAGAATTACCTTCTAAAATGGGATAGACTTCCACCTCACAGAGAGTGAGATACTTCCGATCTCCAGGAATTACCACATTCACATATCGTCCCTCCATTCCACCACATGAGTAGTTGTAGGATCCGCCTAATGGAATACTATCAATTACAGCACATCTAGAGAGACACAGAGAAAGAGATGCATGAGAGATGATTCAATCGTTGTCTATAAACATACAATGAAAATAAGTACAATTCTAAAGCACCACTATGACACTTTGAGGAAGATCAAAGCTCTGCAAATCGGAACAAATATCTTCCGAATTCAATAAAGAAATGAATTCAAATATTTCCAGTTCAATTTTAGTATATCTATCCTTTAATTAACAAATTCACAATAGTCCTGGTAAAGAGTGCAACATTTGTATTGCTGAAGTAAAAATCACACAAGTAAAGAAACTGATTTTTAATGAAAACACATAAATCGATCCAGAAAGAGAAGTTGTATATGCCCCTGTGCAAGCCATAAAGTCAATATTATTTCAATTTCTTAAAAAAACAAAAAAAAAGTGCTGATATTCCAGCAATCAGATAATTCTATGGAAATCAGGGCAAAACATACTGACTATCTCCATCAATTCCCTAGTAAACATATCTCCATTGATTTCTTGATTAACCTATCTATAACCTGGAATTGTTGTTGCCATTGCTCTCCAGGGAGTTTCCAATGCGAATCTCCGCTCCATTGATTCGTTCAGGACAGCAGTCTGCTCTGTTTGTGATGACCACGGTGCTGACAAAATAAATACCCAAAAGATCCAACCTCCACCATGGATTACTGTCCCCACTTGAATGGGTACAAGATGAGGCTGCACCTGGGGCAAATTTTATTCCATCGACAGCACGTTGAGGCCCCCAGTATCTATATATGGATGACTGATCAGCATTTCCAGTTAATGATACATTATCTAGAAATGGATTAAGCAGTAGAAAGAAAAAAAAATAATCAGCATGTTTGGGCATACACTCAAAAAACGAATTCATTAACTTTACTTCATTTACATTTTTAAGTAGTTTAATTAAGTTACTTCTAATTAATTATTAACATAATTTAGTGGGATTAGGTCAAATCAATTTACTATAGTTGGTCTAACTCAACATCATTAGGTTAATCAAAGTAATTTTTGTACTGTATGTTGGTCTAATGTAATTTTTTTAATTTACTAATGTTTTTTAATTACTTTGTCATATGTTGTTTCAAATTAACTTTTTTAATCATTAGTATATGCCAGGTGAGCAACTGTAAGGCCAGTGAAACTATTGCATCAGTTTGATAGCAACTGCTTGTTAATCAACATCACTTGAGAATACAAGTCCAGCCTCAACCACAGCACAACCACAATCACAGCACAACCACTACTCAACCACAGAACAACCACAGCACAAACACTGCACAACCACAGCACAAGCACAATCACAGCACAAAGACTGCACAATCACAGCACAACCACTACTCAACCACAGAACAACCACAGCACAAACACTGCACAACCACAGCACAAGCACAATCACAGCACAAAGACTGCACAATCACAGCACAACCACTGCACAACAACAGAACAACCACAGCACAACCACAATCACAGCACAAACACTGCACAACCACAGCACAAGCACAACCACAGCACAAAGACTGCACAATCACAGCACAACCACTGCACAACCACAGCACAAGCACAATTATAGCACAAAGACTGCACAACCACAGCACAACCACAATCAAAGCACAAAGACTGCACAACCACAGCACAACCACAGAAAAATCACAGCACAACCACAGATCTACCACAGCACAAACACTGCACAACCACAGCACAACCACAATCATAGCACGGCCACAACCGCTGCACAATCACAGCACAACCACTGCACAACCACAATCACAGCCCAACCACAATCAAAGCACAACCACAGAACAACCACAATCACAGCACAACCACAGAACAACTATAGCACAAACACAGAACAACCACAGCACAACCACTGCACAACCACAATCACAGCACAACCACTGCACAGCCACAGCACAACCACAAACACAGCCACAGCACAATCACAGCACAACCACTGCACAGCCACGATCACAGCACAACCACTGCACAACCACAATCACAGCACAACCACAGCACAACCATAATCATAGCACAACCACTGCACAACCACATCACAACCACAATCACAGCACAACCACTGCACAACCACAGCACAACCACAACCACAGCACATCCACTGCACAACCACAATCACAGCACAACCACTACACAACCACAACCACAGCACAACCTCTGCACAATCACAGCACAACCACAGCACAAGCACAGCACTACCACAGCACAAGCACAGCACAACCACTGCACAAGCACAACCACAGCACAAGCACAACCACAATCACAGCACAACCACTACACAATCACAGCACAACCACTGCACAACCACAGCACAACCACAATCACAGCACAAACACTGCACAAGCACAACCACAGCACAACCACAGCACAACCAGAGCACAAGCACCAGTCTCCCCCCATTATAAACTCTAAATGTTCTCTTGTGTTCCAACAAAGAAATGCAAGAATCAGAAAGATATTGAATTACATTTAATACAACGTATAATTCTAGCTTTAAATGCTGATTGGTCAATACAAAATCATGTCAGGAACTTTGTCCTCCAGTAGAATGATTGCATTTAATAAAATACTGTAGTAATGAAAAGTTTAAAAGACACTTTAAGGAATAGTTCATGTAATATTCTCACCATAAAGCTGTTGTAAACCCTTGACTTTTTCTCCCATGGTTCTGATTGGTCAATTCAATGGTGGCACCTATCAACCTGATATTTTTGAGTAACGACCGCAATCCTGGGATTAAGACATCAGTATAAGACAGGTCATCCGGGCTACTTTGCCAGTGCTACTTAAATGTTTCATTTATCACGCTGCTGTCTCTTTTCTCACACCAACACACACACAAAAAAATATATAAAAGTGTATATATTGGGGGTCTGCAAATGGTCACAACTCGAGTACAGTGGGGAATAAAGGTGGTCTGCTGATTGGTCAGTTTAAATGTGGCAGCTCTAGTTTGGGTCAAATGGTCAAGTTTAACTTATGCTCAGGTCTCTTTTTCTCTTCTTTCCCTGTTTCTCTTGCTCTTGCTCTCATTTTCACCACCTAGCTCTCTCTATACTCTTTCTCTCTTTCTATCCTACATTCACTTTCACTCAGGTTTGCATACTGCATACTGGTTTCTAGTGCATACTGGTTTCATATATATATTTAATTCATCCAATTTGTAGCTATTGTATCTAAACTGTAACATCTTATGTAACCTTGTAAGACACCACTGTAACTAAACTTTTTCAACTTAATATATTTTTATATTCAACTTAATTCAACTTAATACATACATTATTAGCTATTCTAACTGCACTTATTTCCATTGTTGGTATAAGTAGCAGAAGGTCGTAATAGAAATGCTCAGTTTTATTCCATCTGGCTGTTAACATTTAGTCACCTCTGCATTCCTTCATCTTGAACCACTGTAGTCGAAAAAATACACCTTCCAAAATAATCTGAGCTCCATATGAGTAATGACTTCTCAAAGAAAATTCTCAAAGATTGGCTAACTGAGAAAAAAACAGATAGATTAAGACACTTATGGGGCAGAAGACCTATAGTCATTTAATACATCTGTTAAGAATGCCAACAGCAAGACTCATTCGATAGCCAGCTATTTAGGGCTGGTATCACCAGATATATATATATATATATATATATATATATATATATATATATATATATATATATATATATATATATATATATACATACATCCTTAAGAGTGCAACTTCTAACCCCAGCAATTATGTTTTTAAATATGTCATGGACATTATTAGCAAAACTAGGGAGAGCTTTTTGTTCTTGGCTGACAGAAGTGGAACCCGACGTGGTCTTCTGCTGTGGCCTATACGCTTCAAGGTTTGATGTGTTGTGCATTCTGAGATGCTATTCTGCACACTACAGTTGTACAGAGGGGGGTTATAATACTGCATGCCGTACCTTTATAATACTGTATCATTACTGTATAATGATAATCGCCACAGCTTTTCTGTCAGCTTGAACCAGTCTGGCCATTCTCTATCGATGTCTTTCATCAACAAGGTGTTTCCAGAACTGCCGCTTACTGGATGTTTTTTGTTTTTGGCACCATTTTTAGTAAATCCTAGAGACTGTTGTGCATGAAAATCCCAGGAGATCAGCAGTTAGAGAAGTACTCAAACCATCTCGTCTGGCACCAACAATCATGTCACGGTCGAAATCACTGATAACAAATTTGTTTCCCCATTCTGATGGATGATGTGAACATTAACAAAAGCTCCTGACCCATATATGCATGATTTTATGCATTGCACTGCTGCCACACGATTGGCTGATTAGATATTTGCATGAATATGTAGGTGTACAGGTTTACCTAATAAAATGGTCAGTGAGTGTATATTGTATATTATATCATCGTTGTCAGAAAATACCTGTTCTAAAGACTTTCACTTCACACAGAGTGAGACTCTTTGAATCTCCAGGAATAACGACATTTATATAACGGCCCTCCATTCCACCACATGAGTATGAGACAGATTTACCAGCTGGAATACCAGAAATCACAGCACATCTAAAAAGAGAGAGTTTATGGCACATGCATCCATCAATTCACATACATTTAAGCAATTACACACAAGCAAGTGTTCTGGTGTAAACACACACACACACACACATACACACGTCAAATACATTAAAAGCATGGTCCCATTCAGTAAAGTGCAGAATATAACAGAAAATGTTTCCCATAATTCTTTGCCTAGTGGTAGAAAATTACAAATAACTTTTGTGATTGTATTCTGATGAATTATGATAATAATAATAATAATAATAATAATAATAATAATAATAATAATAATAATAAAATAATATGTCATGTCCCCTTTAACATCAAGAACTTAACCTAGGATTGTTGTTGCCGTTGTTGTCCAGGGAGTTCCCAATAAGAATTTCTGCTCCATCGATTTGCTCAGGGCAGCAGTCCACTCTGTTAGTGATGACAACTCGGCTTATGGTGTATGAATTTAACAGATCAAGTCTCCACCATGGGTTCGTCTCTGTATTGGTGTGGGTGCAGTACGTGTCAACATTATCAATGGCATTATTTGCATGGAAGTAAAATGTAGATGACTGTTCAGCTATTCCCTTGATTGCAACGTTCTCTAGAAAGAGTATAAGAAAAAAAAATTATAATTATATATATTCCCTAGCAGGAAACAACTATTTGAACATGAAAAAGTCACATGACAGCCCTGAAGAATTATAGGGCTGGTATCCCGAAGCACTAAGTAGAACGTTAGAAGCACTGAAGTAGAGCTTAATCTCTACAGCACGTTTCCACAAAGCATTGTTAACTAAGTAATGGGTAAAAAAAATTGTTTTATAGTAATATATGTTGATATTGGAAAGCCATTGTTCTTCCAGAGGATAAAATTGTTGAAAAAAACTGCATTGAAATCAATAGACAGTCTGCGCATGCGATGTGATTGGCCTAAATTTGCATAACACATAATACATTAGAACATTATATTGACCTTTGATATAAAAAAAACATTACTCAAGTAGAAGTAAAAGTGCTAACATTAATAATTACTTGAGTAACAGTAAGAAAGTATCCAATTAAAAGAATGCTCAAGTAGTAACTCGTTACTTTGCAAAGTACATAATGAATGGTAACTCCCCTATATTGCATTACATAATACACATTTAACATGTATTACAGAATTATTATTATTATTATTATTATTATTATTGGAAAATCTGTAACCATTCACCATCATATTGATCCAAACCCATATGACTTTCTTCCATGCAACACAATAAGGAGATGCTAGACATAATGTTTTCCATTTACATTAAGTAAATGCGTTTGTTTATCCATATTTTAAAAGTGAATGGATATGGAGACTGTCAGTCCCTAAAATTCTGTCAAAAATATTTTGTGTTGCACAGAATACAGAAGGTCACATGGGTTTGGAACAACATGAGGGTAGAGAAATTATGACAGAATATTTAACTATGGCTGAGCACTTTAGAGGGATAATTCACCCCAAAATTATCTCATCATTTACTCACCCCCATGCCGTCCCAGATGTGCATGACTTCCTTTCTTCTGCAGAACCCAAATTAAGATTTTTTGAAGAATATTTTTGCTCTGTAGGTCAACACAATGCGAGTGAATGGATGTCAACATTTTGATGCTCAAAAAGCACATAAAGGATTCATAAAGTAATCCATACGACTACAGTAGTTATATCCATATGTTCAGAAGTGATATAATAGGTGTGGCTGAGAAACAGATCAATATTTAAGTAATTTTTTGCTATAAATTCTATTCTCCAATAGACATGAATAATGTGAATCACCAAAAACAAAAGAATAATGTGAAAGTGATCTGTTTCTCATCCACAACTATCACTTCGCTTCTGAAGCTTTTGATGTAACCAACACTGGAGTCTTATGGATTACTTTTATGTGGATTTTACTTTTAACTTTAAAATGTTGGCACCCAATCACTTGCATTGTATGGACCAAAAGAGCTGAGAAATTATTCTAAAAATCTTTGTTTGTGTTTAGCAGATGAAAGAATGTCATACATATCTGACACATCTGGGTCAGTAAATTATTTTCAAAAAAAAAATTTTTTGGGTGAACTATCACTTTAAGGGCTCTTGTCAGATCTGGATTAATTTGTCAATAAGAAGAGAGGTTTGGAAACGTTTCTAGTAATTATTACTGTGAAAATGTGAACAATGTCCAACAGGGACCTTATATATAATGCTGAAATATAAACCAAAGCAAGATCATGCTTTATTAATGCCTACTTTCACTATTTAATTGCTTTCAAAGTCCTGTGTGGATTCTTATTTCAGTGTAGTGACAGTTTTCAGTGTCAAAATAATTTAGATCATTAGTGCTGCACAGCTGTACCACCACTCCCTAAACGCAGAGTACACAGCTTGCGAAGGTCACAATGCACAGAAATGCTGTCTGTTCACGCTCCAATTGTCAATCACATGTTCGACAGAGCAAAAGGCATTTAAACTTAAGATGGATGTTTACATGAATTTATACAGTAAGCAGTTTAATCCTCCTGTTCCTTAATCAGCCCAAAGTAGATGCAATAATTTCCAATACCCCCATGGGGGCACGGGATAAATGCGTAAATACTGCTAATGACATGCAGAGGTGAGACAAAGCACACTGATATATTGCTGCACTGATTTAAAATGTACACTTAAAAACTGATGTCATATGAACCCATATTTACAGAATCACGCTGAAAATAACAATCACCATGTCACAGAAAAGCCCACGTTATCATTAGGGCCACAACTTACCTCAATGTGCAGCCTTAAATTTGAATCTTGAAATATCCACTTGTCTTGGTGTTAAATGAAGGCATTGCATGACTAAACTATTATTTTTCACTGTGTGGAGCAAAGAATGTTTTCCACTTAATTTGAAGCTTGATGCTGCGGCAGTGATGGACTCTAAATTAAAACAACATCAAACACAGACGCATGCACACACACACACACACACACACACACACACACGCACACACACGCGCACACACACAGCAGCCACATGTGTCTCTCTCTCCTCTCTCTCTCTCTCTCTCTCTCTCCCCCCCAGGTTCCCAGGAGGGCAGCTTCTCCCCTCCCCTGTAGTTCACCCAAAAATGAAAATTATCTCATTATTTACTAACACTTATACCACCCCAGATGTGACTTTCTTTCATCTGCAGAACACAAACAAAGATTTTTAGAAGAATTTCTCAGCTCTTTTGGTCCATACAATGCAAGTGAATGGGTGCCAAAATTTTGAAGCTCCAAAAATCTTCTAAATCAGAATAAAAGTAATCCATAATGGTGCGTTTACATGCAATGCGAAGTGAGTGATTTGCATGCCACGATTACATAAAGTCAATACAAATAATGAAGCGAATGGCGTGACTTGAACATACGAAAATCGCTTCATTCGCATAATAGTTGCAATTTTTCAAGTAGAGTAAAAAATTAGCATGAAGCATTTTCACGAAAGCCTATCAGCATTGAGATTGTCCGGATGTCACTGACGTAGTAGAAGAAAAAATCTGGAAAATGGATGAAAAAATTGTTGTAGCAGTGTGTGGACACCCGTAATTGTATGACACAACATCATACATGTACAGAGACCGGACAAAAAAGACATCGCTTTGAGGAAAGTGAGCGAGGAAGTTGGACAACCTGGTAAGTTCTAAAAATATGCACGTTTACTTGATTCCAGCTATTGGTTGTACTTTACTATGAACCAAGTCATAGAAGCCCCTCCTCCTGTCCTTTTCCGGAAGAGAAGGGGAATACTCACGGGTTCGTGTTACTCACGCGAACATGAGTTCAAACACAAATTTAGAATCCAGTGGTCAAACTTGCGTGAGCAATGCAAGGTGAAAATTTTCTTTGCGTTGTGTGTGAACGCACCATTAAACTCGATGTTTAAATCAATATCTTCGGAATCTTCGCTGTAATTCTTCTTTTTTTGGGTGATTCACATTCTTCATGCATATCGCCCCCTACTGGGCAGGGTAAATGATCTCTACCACAAACGGACATAAAAATTTATCTGTTTCTCACCCACACCTATCATATCATGTCTTATGGATTACTTTTATGCTATTTTTAAGTGCTTTTTGCAGCTTCAAAATGTTGGACCCATTCAATTTCATTGTATAGACTTACAGAGCAGAAGTATTTAGAGAATTAAAATTTTTGTGTGAACTATCCCTTTCACAAATGAGATTAGAGTGAAATTGTGCAATTAGGAATTCCCTGGGTGCTTCTCATTTCCTTAATTGTGTTACCTTGCTTCTCCGTCCTTAAGCCGATTGAAGCCCACCATCATTAAGGACGTACCAATTCTCTAAATGCACCGCAAGGAGGTGCGGATCGAGGACAGAGGAAGCATATCGAGGATGTTTGAGCGAGAACACATCCTATGCAGAATTTATCAAAGAACCTCACACACATAGATTTTCCTCCCCCTACACATCCGACACAACAATTTTAATACATGTTTCACCTTTGCGGTTTAAATAAGCTGTAAGTGTCACATACTTAAACAGTGCACCATTAATTATTCTGATTTGTTATGAATATATTAATACAAAAAAATCAATAGCATAATGGCAACCACACCGAGGTACTGTGGCTACGCAAAAACACGCTCGGAAGTGACTCACGAGTGAGCAAGGACATTTAATTTTACAAATCTGTTTTGCTTTGATTTATCTCTCCTCATTTTCTTTTCTTCCTTTACTCGTTTGCTAAGAGGGTGGATCTAGAAAATGAGGAAAAGGAGCAAGGAAAGGAAACAATGATGTACAATTTCAGAAATGAGAAAAACACTCTCTCTCTCTGAGTGCATGCTGGAAGTGAGTGGGTGGAGTTGCCGTGTGAGTGAGAGCTGTCTCTAAGGGGTGTGTGAGATTTCTAAATTTTCTGTCAATTAATTTGTGGTTTATGCTGGTTTTTGTGTTGTGCGTTGCTTTGCTTGTGAAGGAATATATATGAGTAGTTGCTTGTGGAGAAGAATATTAGAGTAGTTAAATTGCTGATGTGGCTGCACAGGTGGCTATGGCTTTTGAGAAGCTGACTCGGCAGCATGGTGTCAAAGTAAGCCCTGAAATGCAATGGAGCAGTGTAGCTTAGCAGCAGCAGAGGTGGCTGGATTCGAGAGTATACCATATGCTTCTCAAATGAACAGTGCAAAAGTGTTGTTTTTGTGCAGCACTGAAATAGTAAACCCTTTGTGGTGAATGGTGTTGTAGTTAGTGCTGGGTTGTTTTTTCTGATTCTTTCGATTAATCCAAATATGCTGCTCCCAATCTGATCAGCTGCATGTGTGTTCTGCCTCCAAATTAACAGGATGGATATAAAAGTATTATTCCCAGTACGATTGCACACAGTGTGATTGTAGCTCAACTTCATCCATCATGCATGTATACACCGGTTTAATATCCTAACTGGCATGTGCATGTTAATGACCAGTCCCCTTCTTTACACTGTGACTCATTCACCCATTCACACACGCACACACCAATGACAGCAGATCTGCCATGCAAGGTGCTAGCCTGCCATTGGGAGCAACTTGGTGTTCAGTGTCTTCCAACAATGTCCAACAATGTTGGAATTGTGGTAAGGTCAAAATACAGCAACTGTGCCAACAGTACTGTACACACTTAATGTTTCCCGCAACATTTCCCAATCAGTTGGAGCAATAGAGATTGAAATTGTGGAACTATACAACTTAATCAGCAAATTTGCAGCTTATTATTTTCACATGTAAAACAGCTTTTGATTCACCGCAAATGTTTGTCAGCAAAAGTTTTGCAGCTCTTCACTGGTATTGGTGAACCTCCAGCAAATCTTTGGTAACAATACACAATTGTACAGTTTGCCGCAAAGCTCATTTGCATGTGAAAATCAGCAGTGGTGAATTTGCGGCAAGTTTACGACAAATTTGCCATGATCTCTTGATTTTCGTAAGGGAGTCCACAGGAAATCGAGGGGGGAGAGAGGGGGAGACTAAAGGAAGGTTTGCAATCACAGGGAGTGCTGGTCCACTCGTGCTTTCTAAGTGTAGTACAGATGGATGTAGAAATATATATATATATATATATATATATATATATATATATATATATATATATATTGATAATATGTGGAAGAAAAAACTGGAGGTGGGATGTTATCCAACATGGAGGGTATTTTTTTTTTTTAATGCAGGATCAGTGCAGATTTCATCTTGGAGGTAAAATGCAAGCACCGGTAGAGTACCGCCCCTGTTTCGAAGAGGTGGTGCAGCAAGTTTTGTAAATGTAGTTACACTAAGAGTCACTCTTGAGAGCCTCTAACACCTCCCATTCTTTGAGAAAAGGCCAATTAGTATTGGTGAGTGGAATTTGCATGCCACTCCCCTGGACATATGGGTATAAAAGGAGTTGGAATGTGATTCCATTCAGATATTTTCTTCGGGGCCGAGTGGTTGTACTATCAGCGATCTGAATACTACTGCTGCTGTTCCATTCACCTCTTAAGAAGCATATGCTGTTGGATATATGGTGCATTTCCAGGAGCTTTCACTCCTTCTCCATGTCGAGTGCAGATTTCGCCCCTGGGTGCTTCAAAAGTGCTAAACGAGTGTATATTCCTGCTAAAGAGTATATTTTCTCGATTAGAGCACACACATTGATATCGAACATAATTTTAAAGATACGTATTCATAAAGATGCCTGCTTCCGACGGCCACAAGCACTGCCTCACGTGTCTGGGAAGCGATCACACTGAGGCAGCGTTTACGGATGGTTCATGTTCTCATTGCGAGAATATGACCATGGCAACATTGCGATCGTGGCTTTCCTTCTTCCACGGGAAAGCCACTCTAGCCCCTCACGCTGTGCCTTCTACCCACGGGTTTGAGGCTGGTCCGACTGGTGCGGGGACTTCAAAGGACACGGTTTGCCGGGTAATTCCCCATGGACCTCCCATTCCCCAGCATGCTCGGTGCTCCCGTCCGGTTCTGAAATGAGACCAGCCCGCCTCACAGGCAGCATGACGTCTCTTTCAGGGACTGTGAGCAGAATGAGGCTTCGATCACTGCATCTGAGAGCGCACTGGCGATGTCGGATTCCGATGACTCGACTGGGCTGCCACCTTCGGGACTGCCTTTCCAGTCTGAGGCTGATGCAGAGCTGACCAACATGCTTGCCCGGGCCACTGCGAGCATCGGGTTGGACTGGAACACTCTACCCTCCACTGAGTGCTCGCTGCTTGATGAGTGGTTCCTTGGTTCAGGGCACCGCTCATGGCCACGCCACCCCCAGGTCCCATTTTTCCTTGTGGTGCATGATGAACTGACGAGGACATGGAGGGCACCTTTCGAAACTTCCGTGTTCATCCGCTCTCACTACCCTTGACAGTGGGGTGGTCCATGGGTACACAGAGGTCCATCAGGTGGATAAGGCAGTTGCGATGTACCTGTGCCCGCAAAAGGCCTTCATCTCACAGGATCGACTGGCGCACTCCTCCAGAGCCTGTTGGACTACGTCATCTCTGGCGACCAAAGCCTATAGTACTGCTGGACAGGCTGCCTCCACCCTGCATGCCATGACCAACCTGCAGGTACACCAGGCCAAGGCACTAAAAGAAATGCACATGGGTAGTCCTAATCCCATTATGCTGCAGGAGCTTGGCTCCAGCCAAGATGGGGAAAGGGTTCTATAGCCCAGCACTTACTTCATTGTGCCAAAGAAAGGCGGTGGGTTGCAGCCAATCTTGGACCTGCGAGTTCTGAACCAGGCCTTACACAGACTCCCGTTCAAGATGCTGACACAGAAACACATTTTGACGTGTGTCTGGCATCAAGATTGGTTCGTGGCGGTAGACCTGAATGATGCGCATTTTCATGTCTCGGTTCTACCTCTACACAGACACTTCCGAAGTTTGCCTTCGACAACCAGGCATATCAGTACAAGGTTCTCCCATTCGCCCTGTCCCTGTACCCTCGCATCTTCACAAATGTCGCCGAGGCAGCTCTTGCCCCATTAAGCAAGCAAGCAAAATCAGTGCTGAACTGCCTGAAGTAATTGAGGCGGAGGACAGCGGTTCCACTAAAACACTTTCAGAGGCTCCTGGGGCATATGGCCTCCTCCGCTCAGGTTGATGCATATGAGACCGCTTCAGCACTGGCTACAGACTCAAGTCCCAAGATGGGCATAGCACCGCGTCACACTTCGCGTAGCTATCACGCAGCTCTGCTGAACTTATTCAGCACTTGGACAAATCTTGGGTTTCTACGGGCAGGAGTTCCCCTGCAGCAATTCTCCTGACATGTGCAAATATGCATTCCACCCAGTGAGCCTTCTTGCACACACCCTGTGCAAAGTCAGGGAGGATGAGGAACAAGTCACCATTATGGCCCCATACTGGGCCACCCAGAATTGGTTCTCGGACTTCACACTCCTCGTGACAGCACCTCCCTGCAGATTCTTCCGAGGAAGGACCTTCTTTCTCGGGGACAGGGCACAATCTGGCATCCGTGCCCAGACCTCTGGAACCTTGTCTGGCCCTTGGACGGGATGCGGAAAATCTAAGTGGCCTACCACCAGCAGTCACCACCATTTGTAGAAATTTGTGTCACCAGTGCCACTACTCTCCCTGTTGTGACATGTATGTTCTGTTAAATAGGTTTATATTTTCTATTGGTGTTTATGTTTAAAGATTTTCTGAACGCTTCCAATGTTAAAAGCTCCCTGTGAACAATAAACACACACATGACAAGACAAACATGAAAATAAATATGCTAATTTTTTACAATGCAAATCGCAGAATTTGCAGAATTTCATTTATCATGAATTAATCAGAAAACATGACGTGACATGCACTCTGTATATGTGTTCATGTCTAAATTGTTTTAGTGCAGTGCTTCCGAACTGGTTATGCTTCAGGACTCTTTTTGGTGATATTTCCTTGAAATAATATGGATTACTTGTAAAAATGTTCTTTATCTCAAGAATTTAAATGTATTAATATTTCAATGAAATACATAGGCCCAGCTACATCGAATGAATAGTAAAATTCACTTTTTTAAATTCAGTTTTAAAATATGTAACTTTATAATCATGCATTGAATCTACGCAGTTTGTCAGAACAGAAACTTACCTTGCAGGTAATTGGTATCAGCATGAATGGATGTTAAACCTGTTGCAAAAAGTAATAACAAAATGTTATTTCTGGAAAACACAAATTTGTAGCAGTGGACTTGTAAGACTACATAAATAATTGAACTCAAATACCATCAAATATGGCAAGTTAAATATACACAACATGCAATGTATTTTCCCTCTTTTAACATTACACCTCACATGATCTGAGTTATTTGACGTGCAAGTACAAAAAAATTTCAAACACCTAAACTTAGTTCCTCACACAAGTTGAAAACAGCATGTGCATAGACTACTTTAATTATAATGTTTTTTTGTCGTCGGAAGATTGTGTAGAAGTGCTGACACCAGTATAAAGTTTATTATAAGCGAGTTATTCATAGTGGCCCTCACTAATCTACAAGACAATTGTTGGAGTCTAGTTGACAGCCATGTCCCATCCGTAGATCATGCGACCTCATTTGGCATTTATATGTCCAAATTTTTCTGGGTTGTCTCAGAGAAGCGCTAATGTTAATCTCTGGGGCCAAAACATTTATGTACTTGCGCTTTACTGATAACTAAATGATGTTAGTGGAACATAAATCTCTGTGATTAAGTAATCTCATGCAAATTAATCATTTGCCTAAAACCTATTTGTTAAAGAAATGAATAAACATGTATCAAACAACAGAGGCACAACCAAAAGGGAACATCCTACATTTTGAAAACTATCCCTTATAAAAGGCATATCAATGGTAGAAGAGTAGACTTTAAACTGTTCTAGTGCTACCTTCACAAATACTAACAGTGCTTTTTACTACCGGTACAAGATGTCCTTGTGTATGACCATGACGTTTTTTATTGTGGTTATCAGCATTATGCCACAATTACAGTCGATTGAGTTTAACTTGTATGGATCATTGGAAAAACCTGTTCCATGTAAAAATTATTATGTTTGACAAGCAATATAATGTCATTATAGTCAGTTCGACACTCGAACATGGTTCCTCCAAACAGAATTTCGAGTGTGGAACTATCCACTTTATGATGTTCATTTTTAAATGGTTGTTCTTAATATTGTTGCAAGTTCTGTCTGCACTTTAGACTTTGCCAACTAAACAGTTTCACTGTAGGAAATGTCTGAGGTATACTCACAAAGCAGTAAAAACAGGTAACCAAGCAGCCACATGTCACTTTTTTCAAGCAGGACTACGACCAGGTACGGAGATCACTTAACATACAAAATAAATTACTAATTAATTCCAATCTACATGACCAATGGCACATGTTATTATACTAAGCAAGCCATAGGTTAAGTGTAGATAACAAGGACACAAAGACACAACCTACCTTGATATATTCCTTCTTTTTGATGGTTAGGTTTGAAGTTGAGAGTTTTATTGAGTTCCTCTTAGCTACCTCTCTGCCACACTCCACACCTATTGTCCTCTTTATATCGCTCAAACCCCACCCCTTACATTTACATTGAACATGTAAATGTTTCACTAAACTGATGTAATTAATTTCAAAATTGCACATTACAGTATAAAGCAGAAAATAAAAGTTATGTGGTTCAAAATGTGTGTTTGCTCTGGCAGTGGTTTTGTATGTCAATTTGAGACGCCTAGTTCAAAACCTTAAGAATATTTATTGTTAATTTTATCCTCCAAAATAAAATGTCAATAACATCATATATATATATATATATTTAAAAGTGGTTGGGTTAACAAGTAAACAAAATAAAACCACTGTCATATGCATACAACGGTCAACTATAGAATGAAGAAACATTAGAATGAAACATAAAAATGTCAGGTTGGGGCAAGTTCACACATGTTCTTTTAATGTAAAAAATAATAATAATAATTCAAATATTTGTAAGCGGTGATATTTGGGTTCATATTTTTTTTATCTACTTGCATTATTTTGTGTTTGTGTTTCATTAATTCAGCTTAAAAGCATATGCTATCTTGTTGCAGGTTCCATCGTTACATCTAATTGACATATAGTGTGACAACATACCCCGCTATACAGTATCTTACAAGCCAGATTCTAACTTGGACATTACCCTGCAGGACACATCAGTAATGCTGGAAGCTAAATAAGTGATTGCTGCAAAAATCTTTTTCATGTATCAAATGAAGCATATTCTACACCCTTAAAATAAAATGTAATGTGTAAATAAAACAGACAGGGATGAACATTCATGTACCCATTTGACATGCAAAATGTGTTCATTTGGAAAGCAAAATGTGCCATGTGACCTTAGAATAATTGAAGACATTCTCAACAACACTATGACCACAGTCCTTAATGTCAACACTGTCAGACATAAATGAAAACACCAATAGGAACTTCTGTGATTTTTATTTTATTTTTATGATAACCAGAGACAGTTTTAGGGTCATTGGATATGTGGGGCTGTGGAGTGGAGGGGGGCGGGGCCGGGCTGGAATGTCGCACGCCCGGTCCCCAATCGGCCTGATGAGGCACGCGAAGGATAAAGGCAGTCGGTGATGACGGTTCGAGAGAGAGAGCTCAATCACGGACATGTCCGTTGTGTGTGTCTTTGTGCGTTTGTTTTAAGTTCTTCATTAAAATATTCTTTATATTGCCCATCCTGACCGCGCGTTACAGGGGCTTAGCTCAGACATCATTATTTTGTTTACTTGTTAACCCAACCACTTTTAAATATATATATATATATAATGTTATTGACATTTTATTTTGGAGGATAAAATTAACAATAAGACAGCTGCATCACTGCCTGGTTTGGGACTTGCACCGTTTCGGACTGCAAAGCCCTGCAGATGATAGTGAGGACAGCTGAGAAGATCATCGGTGTTTCTCTTCCCTCCATCAAAGACATTTACACAAAACAGTGCATCCACAAAGCAACCAGCATTGTGGATGACACCACACACCCCTCACACAAACTCTTCACCCTCCTGCAGTCTGGCAAGAGGTACCGAAGCATTCGGGCCCTCACGGCCAGACTATGTAACAGCTTCTTCCCTCAAGCCATCAGACTCCTCAATACTCAGAGACTGGTCTTACACACACACACACACACACACACACACACACACACACACATTTGTCCTGAGTTGCACTTTAATAACTGTCACTTTATAACTGTCTGCTACCTCAATAACTGTTATGCACATAACAGTAACCATGTTGAGTACACAGTAGTGTAAAAAGATGACAGTTTCTAAAAATGCCAAATGTAAACATAACATACTATGAGATAGTGTTCTATGCAGATAGTCCCTCTATAGAATGTAGTGAGGATGGGGGGTGGGAGATGTGCTTTCCTCAGCCTTCGAAGAATGTAGTGAAGCTGCTTGTTAATGGAGCTGGTGTTGAGGGACCAGGTGAGGTTCTGCGCCAGGTGAACACCAAGGAATTTGGTGCTCTTGACGATCTCCACAGAGGAGCCGTCGATGTTCAGCGGAGAGTGGTCACTCTGTGCTCTCCTATAGTCAACAACCATCTCTTTTGTTTTGTCCACATTCAGAGACAAATTGGGACATGTGTAAAGGATTGTGGGTGATTGAAGGCCATGCAGGATACACCCAATGTGGACTGATGTCCACCACTGTGTTCGGGGTTTGCCACCAGGAGGGGGGGCACCACACAGCAATGAATACCATGGCCCGTTCAGACTCAATGTCCCCAGCCTCCCTCGGCCTGCAAGAGAAATTCTTCCGGAGGTGCGATTTGAAGAACTCCCGGACAGGGCCTTCTGCCAAATGTTCCCAGCAAACCCTCACTGTAAGTTTGGGCTTCCCTGGTCAGCTTGGATATTACTATAAAGCAATAATAATAGTAATAAAATAAACTTTGTACTTTACTTAGACTCATGTTGTCTTCCATGGAGCACAAAAAACACAATGGTTAGCAGAATGACAGACACAGTCACTATTCACTTACAATATATATATATATTTTTTTTTTAAGTAAATGGTGACTGAGGCTGTAATTCTCTCTAAAGGTGTGGTCACAAGTCCAAGAACTATACTCTGTTGATGATTAAATCATACATAAAATGTGTAATTTCTGAAAGACTTTCTTGTGATGCTCCAGTTCAGAAGGAGGTGGTAATGCAACATAAGCTGAAATGCCAACTGCCAATTAAGACCACAAGAAGAAGTAGCAGTACTTTCTTGCCCATGTCAAAAAGCTAGCGGATGTGACAATGCTTTGGATCAAGAAAAAAAAAAAACATTTACCATAATGTGTATAAATGAATAAACAGCAATTGCGTTGTGCATGTGACATTTTTGAACATTTGAACATTTTGCGTTTTGTCATATACATGTGCAGAATGGAGGATTAACAGTCACATAATGATACGAGTGTGTGTGTATGTGTGTGTGTGTGTGTGTGTGTGTGTGTGTGTGTGTGTGTGTGTGTGTGTGTGTGTGTGTGTGTGTGTTATATTATGAAATTATCTTTTTTATTTATTTACTCTTTTTATAAATATTTAAATGTGGAAAACAACATAATGACCATTTGTCCAGTCAAATTAGTGGACTGGCACTGACTGTATAATCCTATATAAAGAACTATAATTAATATTGGACCACATTTTCTTATTTTACTCTTGTTGACACCATGATTAGATTTTTTTTTATTATTATTACTTTAATAAAACTAAAAATATTACATCATCATTTCTGGAGCTACACGGATCTGGGGCCGGATTCACGAAACGTTCTTAAGAAGACATTTCTTCTTAATTTCCAGTTTAAGAAAAAAGTTAAGAATATGTTGTGTTCCCAAAAAAACTTCTTAAGTTCTTATCTTTTTTCTTAAGATTGTTCTTGAGTACTTGAGTAGCACTCAAATTCTCATATATATTTTTTTTTAATAAAAATCATCGTAAATAACATCTTAATGTTAGGATAACCGCACAGTTGTCTTAAATTCTAAAAGGTATGACGCTTATGAATTTACTGGGTTTTTCATGGTGAGTCTTAAGTTGCAATGGGGGTACGTGATATGGGGTATACGTAGAAATATGATTTTAGACCAAAATTTTTTTTTTTGACTGTTTTGTGTTTAATTATATTTTTATCTTCAGCTTGTAAACCATGTAAATGTTGTTTTGAAGCTTCTTAATGACTAATCATGCCAATGGATGCACTGCATATAGTGTTCTCTCTCCACGATCTTTAGAGTTCCTTGAAACAGAATAATTATAACATTAGTAAACTGAGACTTTGTTTTTCATAACCCAGCAACAATCCTATCGGAGTTGGGCACAGCGGAGAATGCCCCTGTTTTCTCATTTGCCCGCCTGGGATGTCATGAGGGCGAGTAAAAGATAAGAGAATTTTCATTGAATCCTTTTATTGTGATTAATCACGATTATATTATGGCACATGATACATTACAATAAACATTAAAACAATCATCAAAAATACTTACTTCACACTTTTGCTCATACAACTTGCAAGAAATTGATTAGTCAAAATGTATTTAATTCTGTAAATATGTAGACACATTTTTATAGGTATTAATCATGGATACAATTGTATGTATACACGCAATAAAATCAGTGGACATGTTGTAATTAAAATTTGTGCAAAACCGTCTGGTGTTTTCCAGGGGGATTTTTTTTGGATCAAATGGGCAGATTAAATTCATATGAAACTTTATTGGCAAATAAACTTAAGTGTAACTTGCAAATGTATTAATACTTGTATAGTTGTACTTACATTATATGTATAGTTATATATATATGTATACTAATATGCATATTAGTTTCTTACCATTGTAGCAGAAAAATAACCTTTTTTCATCACAGGATGTAACGCGTCAGTATTTGGTCAAGCTTGTGAGGACGCAGCCCCTCTCAGTGACAGACGAGCTCGGCTGCTGGCTCTGCCATTTTGCATACAGCATGATCTCATTATTGAGAGACCAACGCCAGGTGTATGTGGCATCGTACATTCCAGTCCAGGCGATATATTGTAGGTCTGCTTTGTTTTCATCCTTCTGTTTGTAATATCTATCTTCATCGTTTTGAACAGTGGCCAGGTCAGAGTGTTTTTCCCTGCAGTATTATTGGGCATCTTTCCAGGTCTTTGGCCTATATATACACATATTTAAAGATTTTCTAATCTAAAGTTAAATAAATAATTCAACCAAAAATGAAAATTCTCTCATCATATATTTACCCTCTTGTCATCATTGATGTGTATGACATTTATTCTGTAGGGCACAAACAAAGGTTTTTCGATGAATATATCCCTCTGTAGGGCCATGCAATGCAAGTGAATGGTTGCCAGCACTTTGAAGCTCCAAAAAGCAGAAAAATGGCAACATTTAAATAATTTATATGACTCCAGTGTTTTATCAATGTCATTTAAAATCAGTTTTGGGTGAGAACAGACCAAAATATAATTGCTTTTCGTCGTAAATATTGCCATTGAAGTCTCTTGGCACCATGGGCACCTGCAGGATTTAATCTGAGGGTAAATACAGAAATCTGCCTAGAGGTCTGCACGGGCCTTAAAATGAAACCTGAACCCAACCCGAACCCAGGAACATGTGGCCCGAACCTACACGGCCCGAACGATACCGTCAGATTTTAAGCTCAAACCCAAAACCGCTTACTATCTAATTTCTTCTCCTAGTATCTTCTAGTAGCTGTATTGTATCGAAATGATTCTGTGAGGGAGTGCCCTGAACGAATTATACTGAATCACAAATCGATTCAGACCGTTTTGCAAGCCTGTTTGGACAATTCACTGAAAAGAACCGACTCCAAAGAAGTATTCATTCACAAATTGGGCATTGCTAGTTCTTTTAATCAGCCAACAGATATACGGGACACACGTAATGATTGGCGATATATTCTTAAGAGTAAATGTTTATCAGGTCAGTCGGAGCGCTCATGGTGTGTACAGCTGTACAGATGCAGGCGCCACTGCTTGGCACGATCATGATTTCAAGCTCGATTACACTTCCTAGTTCTCGACGCATGTGCAGAGCACTAGATGGCGCTGTTGTAAGTGTGATTGAGCTTGAAATCATGATCGCCAAGGATTCTGCTGTCAATATTTATAGAGAAAAGGCAGTTCTACCAGAAAGACTCGGGAGAATAATACTGAACAATTAACCATTTATTTACAGCTCGGCAAACAATATAAAGATAAAAGTTCTTTGGCATAGGCCCCATCCGTAGCTCGCAATCCGGGGGTCCGGACTCTGCATTTCCTGCCTGGCGATGAAGGCAGGGGCGCAGCCAACCCCCAGTGAGGTATGGGAAGGGACCATCCTGGTGGTGGTGTGTAGGAAGGAAGGGATCATCTTGGTGGTGGGGAGGGTGGAGGAGAACGAAAGCGTCAGCATCTGTGAACTCAGACATGTGTAAGTACCCATCTTTTATACTGCAAGTGTTAGAACGCGATTGGATAGATGAGAAGGTAATGCATGACGTAACAATTGAGTCTTCCTGGCAGAACTTATGCTAAAGCTTCCATTTCTACCAGAAAGACTTGGGAGAATAATACTGAACAATTAACCATTTATTTACAGCTCGGCAAACAATATAAAGATAAAAGTTCTTTGGCGTAGGCCCCATCCGTAGCTCGCAATCCGGGGGTCCGGACTCTGCATTTCCTGCCTGGCGATGAAGGCAGGGGCGCAGCCGACCCCCAAAGAAGGTGGAAGAGAAATTCCACCGGGACAGGACCTACCCCCAAAGAACGGAAAAGAGGAGTATACCCACCGGTCGTGAATCCTGGAGAGCCTAAACATGGAGAGAGATGAGGGTTAATAATGAGCATGACAAAAAACACCTTTAAGGCCAATAGCTAATTAGTAAGAGGTGACTACATTATAAGAAGACAATACAATCATGCAATTAAAATTCTGCTGCTGTGAAAATGTAAGCATTAATAGAGCTGACGCTTTCGTACAAGCGACTTTTGAGAAGTTTGGGACACACTACGACTGGTCACCAGTTTATCCCTGAGAATGAGTCGAAGGGAAATGAGCATGAATGAATAGAGATATAACTGTGAAATAGGCTAATATAGTGTCAGGAGAGTCAGTGGAAATGAGCCGTTGAAGATCACATGAAGACAAGGCCACACAGAGACGAGGCCGCGAAGGACCACACAGAATCGGGCTGCCTGGCCGCCAGGACGAGGCCACATTGGGCCACACAGAACAAGGCCACCTTGGGCCGCACAGAGCCGGGCCACCTTGGGCCACATAGAACCGGCCCTAATGACCACAAAGCGGAGCCACACTGGCCACATGGCCTTGCTAGACCACAGAGACAAGGCCGCACGGCCACACGGCCTTAGTAGACCACAGAGACAAGGCTGGCAATCAGCCACGACGCCATCTAGAGCCACACATAAAAACAAGGTAGACTGGACACGGCCGCGAGGCCACACAGAACCAACCACTAGGACCACATGGCCATCTTTTAGCGAGGCTACAGTGCCTCGAGGCCGCTTGGCCACACAGACAACGGCCGCTTGGCCCCATAGAACCGATGCCACTAGGGCCACGAGACCACTGGCCATTTTTTACATATAGGACAAGGCATCGATATGCCACAAGGCCACTGTAGACCACACAGAACAAGCGACGTAGACAACGGCCGCTAGGCCACATAGAACCGGGCCGCCTGGCCGCCAGGACAAGGCCACCTTGGGCCACACAGAACAAGGCCACCTTGGGCCGCACAGAGCCGGGCCACCTTGGGCCACATAGAACCGGCCCTAATGACCACAAAGCGGAGCCACACTGGCCACATGGCCTTGCTAGACCACAGAGACAAGGCCGCACGGCCACACGGCCTTAGTAGACCACAGAGACGAGGCTGGTGATCAGCCACGACAGCATCTAGTGCCGCACATAAAAACAAGGTAGACTGGACAAGGCTGCGAGGCCACACAAAACCAACCATGAGGGCCACATGGCCATCTTTTAGCGAGGCTACAGTGCCTCGAGGCCGCTTGGCCACACAGACAACGGCCGCTTGGCCACATAGAACCGATGCCACTAGGGCCACGAGACCACTGGCCATTTTTTTTTTTTTTTTTAACATATAGGACAAGGCATCGATATGCCACGAGGCCACTATAGACCACACGGAACAAGCGACGTAGACAACGGCCGCTAGGCCACATAGAACCAATGCCGCTAAGGGCCACGAGACCACTGGCCATTTTTTACATATAGGACAAGGCAACATTGTGCCACAAGGCTGCTAAAGCCACACAGAGACAGAATCACTCATGGACACGGCCTTAGGCCACAAATAACCAATGCCATAACTGGCCACAAGACCACGGGACAAGGCCACATTAGGCTACACGGTCATACATAGAATACATAGGTGAACATAGAATGGGGCCGCGATGTTGTGAGCCCACACTGAGACGAGGTAGGACAGAGACAACGGCCACGAGGCCACACGGAACCAAGGCCGTAAGGGCCACAAGACCACGTAGGCCACACGCAGGACAAGGCAACATTATGCTACAAGGCCTTGAGACCCACGTAGAGACAAGGCCCGCTGGGCCACAAGGCTGCTAATGCCACACGGAAACGAGGCTAATGCCACACAGAACCAATGCCATAACTGGCCACAAGACCACGGGACAAGGCCACATTAGGCTACATGGTCACAGTAGACTACACTGAACATATATATATGCTTAGATTATCTTTTTTTTTTTTTAAATATATATATTAGTTCTAGTGAGCTAGAACTATGACAGATAATGAAAGAGCATGACACCACCACCAGTAGTTGCATAGGTATATACCTGGACCATTATAGGAGCTTGCTGAGCTTCGAGGATAGTTTTTGAGACTGGACTTATAAGAGACTGAAATGCGGAGGAACGCCATCTACCCGAGGAATGGTAGCTGACGTAGAAATAAGAAGATTTATGACGAATTAAGAAATTTAGCCATAGATGAGAAGGGACAAAATTGTTATAAATTGAAATCGGAGGACAGATCACGAGCGGGATCGAAATAATTGGTAGCTGATGTAAATTCCCCTGGACACATAAAACCATAGAAAGCAGTTAGAAACACAGCTTCTAGCAAAATATTGATGTATGTAGAAAAAAGCCTTGGCGAATAGAAGATTAGTCTTTGCAATAAGGCAAAGGAAATGGCAGCTGCTATGTGGAGAATGATAGAGGATTTGCTTAGGCATGAGCAATGAACGAATAGAAGCGGTGAATAACTTGGAAAGTCGGGGTTGAAATATTTGTGTAGAATTGAATGCCTGCTAGTAATCTACAGATGGAGGAAGGTATAGATTAGGTTTCTCGAGGTGAAGACGAGAGAGGAGCAAGCGGTCGTAATCAAAAATGGGAATTACGGAAATTTGAAAAAGCAAAACGTAAAGAATGAAGACCAAGCGGAAATGTAAGCTCTATAAGTGAAAGGAGCTGCTCCTTTAGCCGTGAAATGACTGGCTGAACTAAGCAAATCGACTAATTAAACATAATGGCTGATAGGGGTGGGCACGGAGTTGGATCCGTGAGGGCTGAAGGGCAAAAGCCGTCTCCAAAACGCATTGGAGTTGCCTGCTATGAGAGCAGCTTTGATAATAAAATGAAGACGACAGAAGCCAGATTAAGCGTCTCGCGAAAGGCATCATAGTCTGGCGAAATAACCGACGCTGGGCCCCAGATGACGCTGGCTACAACTAGAGGATAAATTTCGTGGAGTGCGGAAGAGACAGAGCCAGAAGACAGCTAGGAAAAGCAATAGGCCATTTTTCTGCGAACCATTGCCTTTGAAAGTACCCCCCGGAGCCAAAAGAGGGGGTGGCATCGGAAAAGTAGTACAAATATAAATATGCAGTACTTATTAAATCACTCCATCAGGACAAAATGCTGCAATTACGCCCCAAGGTGAAGATCACAAGGTGCTGGGCTGCAGGTGTCTGCGCAACAGTCTCTGAACAGGAGGAACAGGACGTTTCAAATGGCTGCCTCAAAAACAAGTGTGCTGCCCACATAAACGGCATATTTGGGCATTTCAGGTGCGATCATGTGTGCAAACACGTCTATAATGTCACAAAAGTGCTATCTGGGTTTTAAGACAGCAAATATGTTCCAGCACATGTACAAAAGGAAAGACGTATATTTTCCCACTTGAGCAACCACTCCTTCCAGCATCGCACAATGATGCAGCACTTTAAAAGAAAATGTCATTTGCACGAGACTAATAATAATCGTTAGTCTAATTCAAGTTTAGCCCTTTTTTTCTTTTTTTTTTTGCATACAGGATAAGGGGACTGAAACAGAGTTCATTGGCATCGTTGTTAATTAGAAATGCACTTATTCATTATTTCAAGGCATCGAAAAACATCAAACATAAAAGATGTGAACTTATATTACTAAAAACACAAGTCCATTAAACTCTGAGCTCGAAGACTGTATAAGCAGAAATATATAATTGACTCCATATTTAAAACGAGAATAACAAGCAGGTAGGTTCGAGAACACAGGCAGGGCGGATTGAGTTCCAGTGGCTCTGGTGCATCCATTCGTCTCACAGTACTAAATGAACCCACACAAGTACATACGAGAGCACACTATTCTCGTTTGAAGACTTTAAGAAACATGATTTAAAAAGCATGAAGTGACTGAAATTTAACTCATTAACATTTGAAATAATAGTCATTCAAAGAGATCAATCAGATCCGATTAGCGGCCCAGAAATGAAATCCCTACCTTGAGGAATTATGCTCGTGGAGAAAAAAAAAAAAAAAAAAATTAAGGTGGCCGAGCAACGAAAGCACGTCATGTTCGAACGATACAGAGGGAGGGAAAAGTTTCCAGGAAGGATCTAGTCCTTAAAAGCTTCGTGAGGGAGAGAAGCTTGCATTTAAACCGAGACTAGGAAAATGCCAATGAATACGAGCGAAGTAGAAGGGCCCATTGATTATTTATTTATTTTTTTTATTTATTTTTTTTTAAAATGGCAAACGAGCGGTGGTATTCGTGAAACAGCGTGCCCCCATGACTTGGCTAAAGACTGCAATGATGGTTAGATAGAGATCTAACTCTTCCCTTCTCTCGGGATAACTTTGTCACAAAAATGTCTCTGTAGATACTAAAAGCGATCACAAATTCGCCAAACGAGAGATTACGTTGAAGGTGAGTATCGGAGGTTTTAAGAGGGACTGCCACGTCACCACAGTTGACCATTTTCCTGCCAGCCTCAGGTGACGGAAGCAGAAATGACACCAAGTTAATATCTTTACCTTGGATGATGATGGCTCTTGGTTGTGGGGACACTGATGCGGCAGCTGGTGAAAAAAATGCCTACCAGAAGCTTGAGCTGGAGTTGCTGTGGATAAACTGAAATTTTAAGGAGCCGGAGAAGCGGAGACATCTTGAAATGGCGTCTGGATCGTTGGTAGAGAAGCAGGCAGAGTGGAAGAAACAGAAGGCACGTTCGAAGGGTTGATTAATCCGAAAGGAGGGGGTTGAAAACTGAAGAATCGCTGAAGAGTTCGAGGCCGGATCTGAGCTGAAGTTAGGGTTGATGAAGAAATGTTTGAAAAACCGACATTTTAGATTCCAGTCCGTTAACGGTTTGAGAAAGGCTTTGAACTGTGGAGAAAATCTGGTAATTCATGTCTGTAAGTTCAGTTGACAGCGGAGGAGATGGTGCAGAGCGGGCGGCGATGATCTTTTTGATAGACGAGGTGAAGATGATTTAGCCGATCTTTTCTTGCCAGTTGGTTTTAGCTGAGCTGACGAAGTTGGAGCTTTTGGAAACGAATAAGGTGAAACAGGCGGATTACCCAGGGTGTTTGGGCCAGAAGGAGAACATTTCTCTAGAAGGGCCTTGGCTGACCGGTATGCCGGCGTCCTCAAGAGCGATGACCGTGCCTTGAATGACCAGTGCGCCCATGGAGAAGTACGGCACGGATGCGTGAGCAGCGGTGAGCAGGAGGAGACGGCGGGACGAAATCATCGTCAGAATCAGAGTAAACGCAAACGAATTGCGTGTCCTTAGACGTGTTTGATCGGCAGCTGACGCGACAAGAACGAAAGCGTCATTATCTGTGAACTCAGACATGTGTAAGTACCCATCTTTTATACTGCAAGTGTTAGAACGTGATTGGATAGATGAGAAGGTAACGCGTGACGTAACAATTGAGTCTTCCTGGCAGAACTTATGCTAAAGCTTCCATTTACATTGTGGTCTATTCTCACTCAAAACCGATTGGTTCGCTCCAGATGTCATTGACTCGTCCACTGGAGTCGTATGGATTACTTCAATGCTGCCTTTATCTTGAGCGTCAAAGGCCTGTCCACCATTCACATGCATTGTATGGGGGTCCCCAGCCTGAAAGAACGGGGGAGGAATGTGGCACGGTGGAGGGCGGGACCGGGGCATGATTACGCACGCCCGGTCCCGTATTAGGCTGGTCAAGCCGTCAAGAGGGATAATGGCCACTCGCGGACGGCGGTGTGGGAGAGAGAGATCGTTCACGGACATGTCCGTTGTCTTATGTGTTTGTACTTTGAGCTTCCCATTAAACCTATTATTTTATATGTCAAGCCGGTTTCTCGCCTCTTCCTTGCCCATGAAAATGAACTTCTTTACAGTGACATACTTTATTCTTTGTCTACCAATTACATTTCCTTCTTACCAACACTTACACACACTAACACATACTCGCTCACCTAGTATATATATATATATATATATATATATATATATATATATATATATATATATATATACCTGTATTACCTGCAATAGCTTAATATCAGCAGAGTGAAGATCAAGCAGTCCTGACTTCTTTAGCGTCTGTGTTCTTGCAAGTATATTCAGTTTTTAGTCTCTATGTGCGTTTATCTTGCCTTTACATACACACATCCTAGTGCATCATATTTTATGTAAAACCTGTCATTCTTCTTAAAATGAAAAATGTTTCACAGAGACTGATTTCCCTTTGCTTGCATTTTGAGACTCATTATTCAAATAGTGTCATAGAGCATGGAAATCCAACAGAGCTTTAATAAATGGTCAAATTAATATTAGTTTTACCAAGCTTGCACTACTCTTAACAATAAATAATGGATATTTAATGATCTAACCTAACATTTGCTTCATGCTGCAGTTATTTTGGCTGCTTAAAGCTCTAATTTTGGTTTATCTTTTTTATTTAACAGTATACAGTACATGTTCTTGAAGCTTGCTTTAAAAATGTGTCTACATAGGAACATAGGAACACCTGCCAATCCTGCTGAAAACACAATTTTAAACAAGCATTACATGATGGTCCAGGAAGGTCTTACTGGCGGACAAGCACAACCATGCAGTTTATCAGCAAAAGTGAACTGGCAAAGCTGGTCATCCAGCAACCAGAAGTTTTCTTTGTCTTTTGTCCTCACCATAGAAGTGAACTCTTTATTAGAAAGTGTCAATAGACAATCAGATTTAAATTTGACAGACGTTTTTATCCAAAGTGACTTACAGAGCCCTTATTACAGGGACAATCCCCCCGGAGCAACCTGGAGATAAGTGCCTTGCTCAAGGACACAATGGTGTGACTGTGGAGAGCGAACCAGCAACCTTCTGATTACCAGTTATGTGCTTTAGCTCACTATGCCACCATCACAGATTTAAGTTTTATAGTTTCAAATAATTAATATTGAATAAATAAATAAAATAAATATAGACATAAAGCAGAATTGTAAAATCGATCCTGAATTGCACTGGAAGCCAGTGTAGAGATGTGTGGAGTGGAGGAGCTGCACGGCGAGGAAATCAGGCTGACAGGAATCACCTGTGCAGGAGAACCGGATTGAAACGCTGGAATGCGATGGAAAAATGCTTGAATTAAATAGTTCATCTTTTGATTGTCACATTAAATTAAGGTGTAATAGTGCTCAAGCGGCGTGAAGCTGGAGCTGCGCCCATTCACAGAGGTAGACACACACTGAATAGGGAACACTACGGGTGGAAAGTTAAGATGAGAGGACATGTAGACTGCCATAATGGGCTGTACGACAGGTTTACAGTGAAGGCAGTGGTCTGTGCCGAGGCAACCTTGACGCCAGGTCTGCTTCGGTAAGGAAAGATGAGAGATGGAAAAAAGACAGTGCTGAAACAACAGTTAATTAACAACAGCAGCTGGCATTGCCACACAATATGAAAATAGTGGCTGCTGTGGCTGCATGGTAAACATAACGATCGTGATGGAAGAGCTTATCTGATGAGGGCAAATGCTTAGTTTACACAGAGAAGTGGGTCATCTAAAACTGTCGCATGGATCTGTCATGGGTAAGTGGGTGGGGCCAAATGCTCCTCTACAGAGGTGAGTGGAACTGGAGTTATCTCCCGAACTATTTTATGAAACTCCAGACATTGCCAAACTGCAGACATTGCATTAGCACACAAAATATTGAAAACTCTTTAAAACACTGTAATATCACAATGATAAGATGCAGTGTCTTAATGGGGACCTATTACGCAAAATTCACTTTTAAATGATGTTTGAACATAAATGTGTGTTGGCAGTGTGTACACAACCACCCTATAAAAATCAAAATCCACCCAGTCCTTTTTTTTTTTTAATCCCCAGTAATCATAAACACTGTCTCAGTACAAGCCATTTGCAGATTCTGTACAAAGTGACATCACTATACAGGCCCCGCCCACGACTGTTGGCGGACAATATAGCATGGTAATATATAGTTTATAGTATATAATATATAATATATAGTTTCATTATAGCGCATAGCGAACATTGTAACAGTATTTGTGTGTGTGTGTGTGTGTGTGTGTGTGTGTGTGTGTGTGTGTGTTTTGCTCATCCATTGTTGCAAAACTGCTGAGAAAAATATCTACAAATAAACAACAAATAAATAAATTTAGCAAATAACCATTCGGATGTTTCCTGGTTCATTCTCAAAGTTGTTACTTCTGATGGAGTCTCTCATCAGCCACAACGGGCTGAACACTGTTTTCACTGTCAGTCATATCGCTTATGATGTCAAATTATCCCAAGCAGAGATGTCAAAACTCCACCCTATTCTGGATACAGTCCACGGAGCAGCAGCTCATTTGCATTTAAAGACACACACACAAAAACAGCTTGTTTTTATTCCCACCCAAAAATGGACATTTATAACATGGTATAATAAATGATCTGTGGGGTATTTTGAGCTGAAACTTCACAGACACATTCTGGGGACACAGAGGTTTAAATTTCATCTTGTGAAAGTGGGCATAATAGGTGCCCATCAATTAAGCCTTCTCGATAGGGAAATGTGATGTAAAAATCACATTTTACACAACAAATATGTGTCCAAATGTATTTTTTGTATCGTGTGACAAGTCAATGAAGGTGTTTTGCTGCTGGATTGGCTACAGACGCATTGCTTTTGGTAAAAACACATAATTACCAGTATATTCCTTGAATGTGGAAATACATATATATTTTTTAATCTATTATTATTCCAGTGAACTATAGGCTATCATATAGCGTTGCTCATGCTAAACACACTGTATAAATAGCAGTCTGTCAGTAAGAACTCTATATCCAAAAGACCAAGTCTTCTGAAGTCCAGTGGTTAGACTTATGGACTACTTTTATGGTATTATTTGTCCTTTACAGTCTATTAGAGAGCTAGTATATTCATCCAAATGTATCCTCTGGTGTAACAGGAAAACATATTTAATAGAACTGGTGAGTGAATGATGACAGAATTTTCATTTATTCTGTATTTCTTTAAGATAATCTTTTGCAAGTTATTGATTCCATCGTGCATTTAAGCGAAGGATAAGCAAGCGGTTTCAATTCATTCCTATTGAAGTCGAGCACTACGCTTGCGAGGTGCATTGTGAGATTGACAGCGGTGTGGAGAAAGTGATGAGGGTGGTCAAGGGTGCTGAAAAACATTACAATTCCTCTGATTTATGCAAACGAGCAATGAAAAATGCCAGGCGCCAGCCAATCACAGTGAGCTGAAAGCAGTGACATCTGTCATAAGCGCTGAAAAGACCTTTTATGCTGGTGTTTCTGTTTAAATCACATCATTGTTTATATTTCTGACTGCACATATATAAGATGATATTATTTCCCATATAATAAAAACAATTAGGGTCAAAATGCACTGGCTTTGCATATTACAAACACATCCCAAAGCAGTAATAATCTAGCGTTTGCGCTGCTTTTTTTCCACGCCAGTGCAAAAGTTCAGTTAGGCATGGTATTACCAGGGTGATCTCATTTGTAAATGTTAAAACTGAAGTATTTAATTTCTGCACTACTTTTTGTTTTTCTCCCCTTTTCTCCCCAATTTATAATGCCCTATTCCCAATGCGCTCTAAGTCCTCGTGGTGGAGGAAAAATCTCAGTTGCCTCCGCATCTGAGACCTTTAATCTGGTGGTGGCGTAGTGGGCTAAAGCACTGAACTGCTAAGCAGAAGGTTGTCGGTTCGATCCCCACAGCCTTGAGCAAGGCACTTAACTCCAGGTTGCTCCGGGGGGATTGTCCCTGTAATAAGGGCACTGTAAGTTGCTTTGGATAAAAGCGTCTGCCAAATATGTAAATGTATAAATGTAAATCATGTGGCTTGTTGAGCGTGTTACCGCAGAGACATAGCACATGTTGAGGCTCACGCTATTCTCTGTGGCATCCATGCACAACTCACCACATGCCCCAAAGAGAGCGAGATCCACATTATGGCGACCACGAGGAGGTTATCCCAATGTGACTCTATCCACCATAGCAACCAGGCCAATTGGTTGCTTAGGAAGCCTGACTGGAGTCACACAGCACCCACTGGATTTGAACTTGTAACTCCAGGTGTGGTAGTCAGCGTCTTTACTTGCAGAACTACCTAATTTCTGCACTGCTAGTGCCACCAAATGGAATTGCAAAAATAGTGTCACCACGAGGAACTAGTAAGCAGTGGGACTAGGTCATTCCAAATTCGGAAGAAAAAGGGAATAATAAAAAAAAAATGAATGACGTTGGTGTACATGTTTACATTTGTGGACACATTATCCTACTACTACTCAATGCTGAGTATAGCCAAACTGGACAATCTACTCTCTGTCATAGAAGACCTTAGGTGATTTTTGATTTTTGAAAAAGCACTGATGACTGGTAATACAACAGCTATTTTGCACAACCTGAACAGGTAAATGAAAACCTCTTTTTATGGTTCCAAAAAATGTACAAACTCCATCAAAGTATTAGGACTTTCTTTTCCATTCTTCTTAAGTATTTTCAGTACTCTCCCTTCTTGGTGAAGCTCATGCTTAATATCTTCAACACTTGACTCACAAGAATTAGCCAAAAAGAGAACCTCTTCCACTTTCATAAAGCTACTGCTTGATGGATTTAGTTCCTTGATACCTATCATTATGTTGCAATTGGTATTGCAAAAACATATTTCCATTTGCCCTATTATAGCGTACAAGACAGTGTAAAACACTTTGACTCATAAAGTTTCCTTGCTATCTGGTTCTACATGCTGTGCAAGTGTGGAAGCAATTATGGAATCTTGAAGTTTCCTTGCTATGTGCTTTGACTGTTTTGGGATGTGAAGGGCAGTAGAAATGCTACTCTTTTCACACATCTCAAGTATTTCTACCCAAAGCTTATCAAAGAAGGCTTATGTATCATTGTCTCTTTCAGTGCATTGATGAGCTGAACAGCCTTAGAGTGGTCAATTGATTTAGACTGGAGCATCTCAGACAAAAAATGTAGTCACTCAACACCTTTCGGAAGAGCACAAGACAGCCAACAAAAATAACATCAATAAGGGCCAACATGCCTTTCGCTTCCATGGTCCAACCTATCCATGACATTCGACATGATACATGTCTCAAACCCAGTTGATGGAAATCCCTTGGTACACCATCATATGTGTTGTGCTATACTTCAAGCCATTTCTGATGGATGGAAGATCCAGACAAGAAGACTTATAGCCTTTCCAGTAGAGAAATAAATTGCCAGCATCAAGTACACTTTAGATAGCATCTACTATGATCAGGTTGAGACAGTGTGCACTGCAATGCACATAAAATGCATGCTTGGCAACTTCTTTTATTCTAGCTCTGACACCTGAATGTGCCCCACTCATTTCAGCTGCCCCGTTATAGCCTTGGCCTACAAGATTCTTCTTGTACTCCAAACCAGTTATCCAGAAGCATCCATCATGTCCTCTGCCTTCCACTCCATCAACTGCTTTGAACTTATCTGCTCATATCTGCATCTTCTACTTGTGCATTCTCTGTCACCTTTTTTCCTGTTATTTTTGGTTAAAAAAAACTCTGGATGACAGCCTTTCTCTTCAGAGTGGTGTCGTGCAAGATGCACAAGAAAGGAGTTTCTTGAAGGCCTCGGTTACCTCTGAACTTTAGAAAAGGACAATGAGAATTTGGCAGACAGAATTTGCATGCCCTCCCCTGGACATACGGGTATAAAAGGAGGAAATCATGCATCTGTTCATTCTGATTTTTTTGCACTTAAGACTACCTAGCGCCACTTGTTCCCCGTCTGTCGCTCACTCGACACTGTGTTGAATGAAGCGACACTAAAGGAGTTTCTTGAAGGCCTCGGTTACCTCTGAACTTTAGAAAAGGACAATGAGAATTTGGCAGACAGAATTTACATGCCCTCCCCTGGACATACGGGAAAAAAAAGGAGGAAATTGTGCATCTGTTTATTCAGATTTTTTCTTTGGAGCCGAGCGGTTGTGCGATCAGCGAGCTGAGATCACTCCAGTTCCACTCACCTCTGTAGAGCATCAGCTGTTGGATCTACGGCGCATATCAGCGGCTTTCTCCTTCTCTGCACAGCAGTGCAGCTTTGCCCCTGGGCGCTTCGACAGCGCTTCTAAAAGAGGATTTCCCTAAAAGAGTTTATTTCTCTAAAAGAGCTCACACAGCTGGCATTGAATGTCCTTTTCAGGACGCGTTAGATAAGATAATGATCTAATAAGAGAATTAATTCTGTTTGGGTAACAGGGGAGATGTTGTGTTGAGAATTATACAGTACTTGATGTTCAATATATAATAATTGCTTATTTTAATACATGTAATGTGGAACTGGACCACTAGGGGCTCTGGTGAGTAAAGATTGTGTTGAGCAATTCAGAGAAAAAGAAAAGAATAAAGAATGGATATGGAGTTGAGCTGGACACCAAGTGTAGTGTGTTCTGTTATCTGGGGAAAACACCACAGAATGAAAGCATTATTTGGCATGTTAGATCTGCAGAGAAGGCTTTGCTGGTCCTGAGAAATCACCACTGAGTTTGACACACTTAAGTTAATAGCAAATGTTTTTTTTTTTTCACTACATAGACCTAATTCAACATAATTCAGAATTTTATCACATAATGAAAAATAAATAAAAATAAAACACTCAGTATTAAACAGTATTTAAATTGTAATATGTATATATAAACCTAACATCACCATCCACATAATGCAAAAGGTTTACTATTCGCTACTCTGCTTTCTTTAGAATCATTTATTTTTATATTATTTGATTTGTTGTTGCACATGCATTCTCGATTCTGTGAAGCTCTATAAAACAATTTAACAACTTACAGTCACATGTGGCAGTGACTGCGCAACTGTTCTATAAAAAGAAACATGCTTGAGAAACTGTTGCAACACACCTAACAGCCAAACCACACTTGACACACTGAAAGAGAAACTAAACACAGTGGAAAACCCCACGCCCAGAGAAAGGCAATGTTCCTTATGTAACCAGTTTTCAGCGAGCACTAAAGGAACATGAGCAAAACAGTGTCTCAACTTGGGAGAGGATTATTATTCTCGATCATTTCCATGAATGTGTAACAGCCACTGAAAACTTTCCATTGTAACCAGCGTGTCTATTAAATATCCAGAGTAACTCCAGACACGTTCAATCCAGCTGCAGCTGTGGATTACAGGTCAGTTGAAATGTGTTGACACATTGTAGTATGACTAACATTTTAATCAGCATGAAAAATTATAATCAGGTAATTTGGTTGAAAAAGAGCTCATTGAGCTTACAGTAACATTACGTTTTCATACTGACTGAATCTAAAAGACAACTGATTATCATGTTGAAAATGGTGTGACCAGAATGAATGCATGTAGTGTTTTTTATAAGAACCATCTTAAACCACCATAAACAAAAACAAAAAACATACTTGTATAGATGATACAGGAAAAAATGCATAGGATAATACAGAATGCTAACACAGTAACACTGGTGGGTAAATTGTTTCACAAATTTAGGTTCCTCTTCCTTGTTCCTGTTCAAACAGAGCAGACAATAAAGTGTAATATCAATGACAACAATGAAAGCAGAGGGATTGTACTGTCAATCATTTACTTGATCTGACTTTGAATGAAAAGGTTATGATTTGATCTAACTTAAGCCTTCATTTTTGTCTCTTCAAGACAAACTTTAGTGAAATTACACAAATTAATAACTGAAAATGGGAAACGCCCAGGATACTTTAGAAAGTTATGGCTATATAAACCCTGTCCAAGTTGCACAAGGATCCTTCGGAGCAACATATAAAGTGGTATCAAAGGATGAAGAAAAGGAATATATGATGAAAGAAATTAAAGCCAAACAGGTACGTTTTATTTTATCATGTTTTGTTTTCTGTGTGCATATATTGCATTTTAAATATGCTAAACAGGAAGCTCTTCACAAAAATTTTTGCATTTGTTGCAAATGAATTAGGTGTCATGAACTTACAATGAACAATATTTTTACAGCATTTATTAATTTAATTGTTCATTGTTAGTTCTTGATAGCTCATATTGCACTTACTAATGTTATTGTTAATGTTAACTAACATAAACTCAGCAAAAAAAAATAAAAAATCCAATTAACTTTACATATCTTTATTGTAAAGGGTTTAAACAATGTTTTCTATGCTTGTTCATTGAACCATAAACAATAAATGAACATGCACCTGTGGAACGGTTGTTAAGACGCTAACAGCATACAGATAGTAGGAAATTGAGGTCACAGTTATAAAAACTTAGGACACTAAAGAGACCTTTCTACTGACTCTGAAAAACACCAAAAGAAAGATGCCCAGTGTCCCTGCTCATCTGCATGAACATGCTTTAGGCATGCTGCATGGAGGCATGAGGACTGCAGATGTGGCCTTAGACAGCACAACAGGGAGACAGGAAAGACAACTGATCATCCTTGCAGTGGCAGACCATGTGGAACAACACCTGCACAGGATCGGTCCCACACACAATCTCTCCATCAGTGATCAGACTGTCTGCAATTGGCTGAAAGAGGCTGGACCGAGGGCTTGTAGGCCTGTTGTAAGGCAAGCCTTTACCAGACATCACCAGCAACAGCATCGCCTATGGGCACAAACCCACCTTCGCTGGACCAGACAGAACTGACAAAAAAGTGCTCTTCACTGATGAGCCGTGGTTTTGTCTCACCAGGGGTGATGGTCGGACTCACGTTTATCATCGAAGAAATGAGTGTTACACTGAGGCCTGTACTCTGAAGCGAGATCGATTTGGAGGTGGAGGGTCCGTCATAGTCTGAGGCAGTGTGTCACAGCATCATCGGACTGAGCTTGTTGTCATTGCAGGCAATCTCATCAGTGTGCGTTACAGGGAAGACATCCCTCATGTGTTACCCTTTCTGCAGGCTCATCCTGACATGACCCACCAGCATGACAATGCCACCAGCCATACTGCTTATTCTGTGCATGATTTCCTGCAAGACAGGTATGTCAGTGTTCTGAAATGGCCAGCAAAGAGCCTGGATCTCAATCCCATTGAGCACGTCTGGGACCTATTGGATCGGAGGGTGAGGGCTAGGTCCATTTCCCCTAGAAATGTCCAGGAACTTGCAAGTGCCTTGGTGGAAGAGTGGGGTAACATCTCACAGCAAGAACTGGCAAATCTGGAGAAGTCCATGAGGAGGAGATGCCCTGCAGTACTTAATGCAGCTGGTGGCCAAACCAGATACTGACTGTTACTTTTGACTGTTACTCTTACCCCCTCCCCTCCACCCCCCCCCCCCCCCCTTTTTTTGATTAAAAAAGAGGATCTCTTTTTTTCCCTGCAGTAATTTACTTTATGTCACATACACTGTCAACTGACCTTGAATTTAATGCAGAACATTCTTTGAAAGTGTCTATTTTAACTTTTTTAACCTTTATATATTGCAGCTGTCTCGTGACTGTATAACAAAAGCAAAATCAGATGCTGATGTACTTTGCAGACTGAAACACCCTTACATTGTTGATTACAAGGAATCAATTGAAGGTTTCTACACAGCGACACTGTTGATACACTAAATCATAAAGATAACATTTCCAGAAATTAAACTTGATACGTTTATAATCTGCCTATAATTTTCTTATAGAAAATGGTTCCCTGTATATCATAATGCATTACTGTGAAGGTGGAGATCTTGCTACAGTGATGGCAGTTCAGAAGAACATTGCAGTCCATTTGCCAGAGGAAAAGGTAATTTTGTATGCAAAATATTATAAATTTTTTCCACCTAAATTTACGGATTAAAATTATATTCTGTATGTGTGTATTAATTCCTACATTTACAAAAGAGACTCATAACACAAGTCTGAATTAGGGAAAGACACTTGAAGACTGGCAGAGAGCCAGTTTTTAAGGCAATGGGGTACCCCTTCTGTCACTCACTCGAAATTGTGCAAGCTGAATACCCACACTTCGGATCCCGGTGTGCTACAAGAACTGCGCTCAGCGACCGACCTTGCCCTCAGAAAGACTAAGGTCCAGGAGTGGCACCTGTGGCTGAACCTGGTTGAGATGAGGACCGAGATGACTACAGAAACACTGGAGCTGGTAAACAGACCACTCCTTCCCCCTTCAGCTTGTTCCTGTTCTCTTGCGTCGTCATGAAGACCGCAGATTCAGACCTTGCCAGTTTAATGGATGTGGGCATCCACATACTGAACTATCTTGACAACTGGCTGATTCTAACGAAATCTCGAGAGTTACTGTGTGCACACAGGGACCTGGTGCTCACACACCTCAGCAGTCTAGGGCTTCGGGTCAACTGGGAAAACAGCAAGCTCTCCCCAGTTCAGAGCATCTCTTTTGTCAGTATGGAGTTAGACACGGTGTCAATGATTGTGCGCCTCACGAACGAGCATGCGCAGTCGTTGCTGAACTGCCTGAACTTTTACAGGCGGCAAATGTCAGTCCCATTTAAAATATTTCAAAAGCTTCCTGGGGCATATGGCATCTTGGGTTGATGCATATGAGACAGCTACAGCACTGGCTCCAGACCAGAGTCCTGAGGAACTCATGGCGCGAGGAGCACGTCATTCTTGTGGCTCCGTACTGTCCCACTCAGACCTGGTGCTCGGACCTCACACTCCTCGCGACAGCTCCTCCCTGGCGAATTCCCCTGAGGAAGGACCTTCTTTCTCAGGGATGGGGCTCCCTCTGGCACCCACGCTCAGACCTCTGTAATCTCCATGTCTGGTCCCTCGTTGGATGCTGCAGACCTAATGGTTCAGTGCTTTCATTCCAGCAAGAGAGACTGGACGGGCAGCTGTCCCCCTCCACTCTCAAGGTATATGTAGCTGCCATAGCAGCATATCAAGACGATATCCAAGGTAAGTCCCTTGGTAAGCATGACCTGATTATCAGTTTCCTGAGAGGTGCCATGAGGTTGAACCTTCCTAGGCCGCACCTCTTTCCCTCATGGGACCTCTCTGTGATCCTCTTGGGCCTATGGAAGCCCCCTGAGACAGTTGAGCTAAAGGCTGTCTCTCTGAAGACCACGCTCACTTACATCAAGAGGGTCGGGGACCTGCAAGTGTTCTCTGTCAGTGAAGAGTGCCTAGAGTTCGGTCCGGAAGACTCTCACCTGATCCTGAGACACTGACTGGGCTATGTGCCCAAGGTCCCCACAACCCATTTTGAGATCAGGTGGTGAGCCTGCAAGCCCAGCCTTATCATTGATGTGTCCGGTGCATGCTTTGCGCATTTACTTGGACCGCACGCAGAGCATTAGATTCTCTGAGCAGCTCTTTGTCTGCTTCTGCAGACAACGGAAAAGGTATGCTGCCTACAAACAGATGCATGCCACTGGATCGTGGACGCTATAGCATTAGCCTACCAGGTCCAGTCCGTGCAGACCCCCTTGTGGGTTCAAGCACATTCCACGAGAAGTGTGGCATCGTTGTGGGCACTGGCTAATGGCACCTCTAGCAGACATCTGTAGGGCAGTGGGCTGGGCAACCTCCTGTGTGTATTTTCCATGATACAGTCTCCCTCTTTTTTCGGTTGACCCAAGTCTCCCTTGGCAGGGCCACCTCTGCCTAGTTGCTGTGCTTGTACAAACTTCTCCCCTACGAAGGGCTGGACCTACCACTGCACCTCTTCCATGTGTGGCTGCCGTGGGCGCATATGACATATTCACCACTTTCATACCCTCCCCCTCAGAGCAGGGTGTGGCCCCCACAGGGTCTTTCACCCCTGAAAGAATAGGATCGGAAAAGAATGCATTTTATGAGCGTTTAAAGGCCCCAGCTGAATCTAATTTTCTAAGTGGGGAGAAAGACTTTTCTAACGGAGGTTACGACAGGAACCGAGAACCCATCCATGTGTCCCTCTTGCCACAGGCTGAACTGCACCACTGTAATGTCCGGGACCTTGTCTCGGCTCCTCAGTGCAAAACCTGAATGAATCAGCTGTATGTCGGGGGGAGTGGCATTCTAATTCAACTCACCAATTTCTCATTGGCCTTTTCTCAAAGATCTGAAGGTGAATCAGGCTCCCAGGAGCGTCCCCTAGTGTCACTACATCGACACAAGGTCTCGTTCACTCCATCAGGGAACGGAGGTTACGACAGTAACTGAGACGTTCATCAACTCCTTAACCCTGCCACTACCAATCTGCAAAATTATGAAACAACAAAAACAGAAAGCTGCAATCCAAAGAAGGGATTATAACTCTTGTCTACCATCCATTCAATCATAATGTGTATGCAATGTTCTTATGTATGTCTGTGTGTGTCTAGATACTGGACTGGTTTACACAGATCTGTCTGGCACTAAAGCACATCCATGACAAAGGAATTTTCCACAGAGACCTTAAACCTCAGGTGTGTGTTTTCTTTTTCTTTTCTTTTTTCTTTTGTGATATAATATCTGTAAGGTGTTGAGAAAGATGATTTGTTTTTGTTGTGTTTTTGCAGAATATTTTTTTAACTGAGGGGAGGCTCATCATAGGAGACTTTGGAATTACTAAAACTCTGGCACAGTAACTATAATTATTATTACTACTACATTAAAAAAAAAAAAACAGATTACAACTGCAAAACATGTAAAATGTCCATTTCTTTTTAGAGAAGTTTATGTCCACAAAAATGTGGGCACCCCCCTGTACATAGCTCCAGAAGTTTTAATTGGGACACCTTACACTGCAGAAAGGTTTGCTATTTTATTTTATATTTATTCATTTGTTTTAATTTCTTCATGTGAAACAGTGCATTCACAAAAGTATAAATAAAAAAATAAATGAAGCCACATTTTTAAAAAGGTCTTGCCATGAAATGGTTAATTTTAAACATTTTGCCTGTAGCGACATTTGGTCACTTGGCTGGGTACTTTGTGAACTCTGCATGGCACAATTAGATGTGAGTACCTACATAATTATTAACAGGGAACAACTTTTAAACAAAAGTACAAAATTACAAATGTCTTCAATTAATCTTCATGTAGACAGAAAACATAGAAGAGCTCAGTCTAGCCCAGCACCTCACTCAAATACCTCGACTGCCTGAGCACTACACAAGTGACTTACAGACTCTTGTCAACACTTTACTTGAGAAGGACGCATGGAAAAGACCTTCTGTGAATGATATTCTCAAAAAGCCATTCTTATCAAAGCGAATTCCAAAGCTTCTGACCCTAAAGGTAGCTTATTTTACATTAATACTTTTAATACCATTTAATTACAGTTAAAAACACAGAAAAGATGTCTTACACACAAATCTACAAATATCTTTTTTTTTTCAGTTTAGCAGTGCTAAAAAAAGCATAAAAAAAGTTTAACCACAATGCACTGATAAATACATTTATGTCTATTTGTGTCTAATTCCCAAACAGATCCTTTACATGGAATTTAATCAGAATGCAGAATTTATGAAGATCCTTGGTAAGTGTAGCTACATTGAAAACATGTCTTCAGCTTATGAATATTAAGAGTGAAATTCATCTAATTCATGGTTTTAATCCTTCAAAATGTTTAATATCAAATGCAGGTCTCTGTGATGAGAAGGATCAACCTAAAGACCTGGATATGCTGTAAGATTTGTTTAAAGTTTTGGTACTCTGTGTATTTTGTTGGTAATAGGAAGGTACAGTGAAGTTGAATGTTATCTAAATCGTTGCCCTCAAAGGAGGAAATACCTTGATAGTGACACTCCTTAATGGTTTTGTGGGAGCAAGACATCGTACCGGCACGGTAATGATATATCCACAAAAATAGCTGATAGTACAGTACACTGAAATTGAATTCCCTTAATGTTGAGCTGTAATGATAGGCTACACATAATCTGTATGTACAGTATACCAGCGTAATCATATAGTGAATGTGGCTTCATGATTGCTATGGCAAAGTGAATGGCCACAGACTGACAGGAGATTAATATTGTGGATGATAATAGTCTAAGAGATTTAATGTGGATCGCAATGAACATGGAACCCATGGGGACTAGAGCCGTAAGTCATAAGCACAAAGTCAATGGGCATGGTCTTGAAGTTTTGGTATTTTAGTGCAAGTATGCACTATGTCTAGGGTAATTTAATTTAGAGGTTTTTCCCTGTTTATTGCAGCATCTGCATCATATTAAATAGTCAATTCCCTCAAGCACCAGTTTTAGAAATAAAGACAGCACATTCGTAAAAAATTGGTAGTGTAAATGGACAGTGTACAATGAATTAGAAGAATCAAAAAATATGGTCATGGTCCTTTTATATGCTTGGACAAAGTTATTCTCCTCAGAATTTGTTAAATTATAGAAATTATAGAAAACCTACTGACATAAATAATGGCTAGTATTAATAGTGATTGCATTGGCACGCGCTTCACTATTACTGGTAGATTTGTATTTAGCATAAACTCGTTATAAAAAATTATAAAATGTAATATTATTATAAAATAATAAAATAAAGATACACCAAAAATATTTCTAAATTCAAATTACAACCGAAACAAAAATATAATCAAAATAACAAAATAGTCCTCTCCAACTTATTTCACAGGTACATTTTTCAGTGACTTCTGAAGAATCACTCTATGACAACAGGTGAAAAAATACAAATACCAATACAAATTAGATATAGACAATTGTAAATATAAACCTAATAATATTCATTGAAAAATAAACCATGACTTAAGTTTAACACAAATCTCATAATTATTTTGCTTCATAAAATGGCTATAACTCTCATCGCTAGGGACATAATTTGATGTTCCACTTAATTTACAGAGTTTGGACAATAACTTTATTACCACCTGCTGGTGCAATCTCAAAACTGCAAATGTAGGAACTGAATATAGAGAAAAGAGAGGTGTTACTAAAATGTCCTGGTGCAATTACCTATTTCTGAGGAAAATAGCAAACTGTGCTCTGTGCCACTTCATTACAATGAAAAAACACCCATAGTTTGTGTGCATACACTCACAGATAGCGCTAAGACTCCCAGCAATGCCCACTTGCACGTTCCCAAAAATTGCACTTAGAGTCTTTGCACTATTTGCTTACAATATATACAAAAGCTAATATAGTTTCACAGCTTGTAGTAGTAGTTTATCAGTGGTTGCAATATTGTCAAGCAATCTTAATTTTTCTAAAAATGATTTCAGGACACTTCAAGCCCTTCATGATGTCCTGAAGATGAGCATCGAGGAACTGAACTCAGAATTTGAGGAAAAGCATCAAAGTCTCACTGGTCAAATTGAGGAGCTGAATAAGATCACAGACAGCCTTGAGTACATGCACAAGGCAACTACAGTGGGCAGTCTGACAGGGGCAGTAATGGGAGCGGCTGGAGGAATCACATCCATAGTGGGTCTGATTTTAGCCCCTTTCACTCTCGGTGCTTCATTAGTTGTCACAGGTGTGGGTGTTGGCGTTGCAGTAGCTGGTGGCGCAACAGGTGCAGCCTCTAACATCACTAACATGGTAAAGCAGAAAAACCTGCGTCAAAGCATCCAGGAGATCATCAACGATTACCAGAACACAATCAACCCAATGGTGGAGTATCTGAACAAAATATGTAGTAGCTTGGAGGCAATTCAACAGATGCAGAAGGTACAGCAGACAATGTTTGAATCGGGTAGGGCAATGAAGACGGGTGTAGGGGCCGGAAAAGGAACTGCTGCCATTTCCGAAATATTCCGTGTATTCCAAGTGGCTAAAATTGGCAATGTGGCTGCAACGGCTGCCAAAGCAGTCCGTGTAGCAGGAATGATCACAGGTGTAATCAGCGGTCTCTTTGTAATTCTTGATGCAATTTTTATTGCTAAAGAAAGCATTGAAATTTATGAAATGAATCAATTAAGTGCAGAGAGAAGTGGTGAAGAAGGCCAAAAAATGTCTGAAGATAAAGTCAAGAAGCTCAAATCAGACACTTTGAAATTCATTCAGCAGATGAGAAATACATCATCTCAATTTCAGGAAACTCTGAATGAAATTTCACGAGTAAGAGAAGTTATCAACAGAGAGTTCCAAAACCAGCAGAACAATAATGCTGCAGATAGACAATAGGACCAGTACTGTACAGGAAAAAATAAGGCTCTTATGAACCCTATCTTTTCACATTGATTAATCATAGAATTAATTTAAATGTAAAATGTTTTGTTTAATTTAAACATCACATTATTCATTCAATTCAGGCATGTCATCTAATAATAATCCAGCATATACTTTAAATGGTTCGCTCAGATGTCCTCCATCACTATGTATTGCCGCTGTTGTTTTCCCTCACTCGTTTGTAAGACAAACAAAAATCATGATGTCACATGCTATGCCTTTGCTTTTACAAGCAAACAGTTATTCTAGATTTGGATTGTCCCTCGTTTGGTTTACACACCTCAATGTTAATGCTCCTCATCACAGCTAGTCTCCATCAGCAAGACGCAGGTTCTCGGTTCATTTTTCTTTAGGGAACAATTGTTAAATGACTATAGTTGGTGTCAATGGGTTTTAGATTTTATTTCTGTAATGTGTTTATGGAATATGTATAATATATTCATTATACTGCTTCCAGCATCGCTTTTCAAGTGCCATTGTTTAACTTTTAGAAGAGTAGTCATTGCACATCAGTCTTCATGTTGAGAAAATATTTCACGCTACACCAGTGCTGGGCAGCCATGTCACATAGGCAAGTCAACCCCTGGTTTAAATTCAATTGGCGTCTGCCAAATGTAATTGCTTTTCTGTTTACAACAGCATTTTCATGTCCAAGTGTATTCCTGAATTGAGCAATGAGAATTCAGCATTCATGCACATTGATATTTGTTGAAAGTATCATTGAAGTACATTCACTGAAGTACATGAAGTGCACATGGTCAGATTATGACCTCTCTGTTAAGTTTAAGTATGTTTAGACATTGTTTGTGGCTTGTATTTCAATAGAATGTATATGTTTATGGATATTATTCATTGTCTAGTGATTGTCACTGCTGTATCTCTGTGTTTACTGTATCAGAGGATTCTTCATGTTTTTTGTTAGTCATTCCGATGGCATATTAAAACATTATTACTTTTATTGATTTGCTCCAGATATCCACCACTGCTATTATCCCTTAAAGGGGAAGTATAATTTGTTGCTCTGTGCCTACCGACACCTAGTGGTAGATAATTGCAAAACAACATTACTACATTTCAAATATCAGCACAGACTGGATATTGATAATCAAATTTAAGAAAAAAAATGTTTTCTATTTAATGTGTAATGTATTTACTGTTTTTGTAATTTTGGCAACATTACCAGTGTAAGGAATTTGTTTTATTGTTTAAGGCATATTCACAACAATTCACACCACATCACTTGAATTTGTTAATCATCCCACCCATGAAATTATATACTTAAAATAAATAGTAGCAGTTCATGAACCCTTTGTACTGTAAGTCTGCTTATAGTGCTTTTTCTTAATTTACATTATTTAATATGTATATCAATGTGCCTGTTATATTCTCATCGGATTAAAAAAAGTCCTTGGGTAAGCACGACTTCATTATCAGGTTCCTTAGAGGTGCCTGGAGACTGAACCCGCCCTGGCCAAGCCTGTTCCCCTCCTGGGATCTCTCAGTGGTCCTCTCGGGCCTTCAGAAACTCCCCTTCGAGCTGCTTGACTCAGTTGAGCTCAAGGCATTCTCCCAGAAGATGGCCCTCCTGATAGCGCTCACTTCCATCAAGAGGGTTGGGGACCTGCAATCATTTTCTGTCAGTGACACCTGCCTGGAGTTCGGTCCACGAGTCCACGACCGGGCAACGTGCCCAAGGTTCCTACAACCCCCTTCAGGGATCAGATCATGGACCTGCAACCGCTGCCCTAGGAGGAGACAGACCCAGCCCTTTTGTTGCTGTGTCTGGTACGTGCTTTGCATATCTATTTGGACCGCACGCAAAGCTTTAGATGTTCTGAGCAGCTCTTTTTCTGCTTTGGTGGATGGTGGAAAGGGAACACCATCTCCAAACAGATGTTAGCTCATTGGGTCGTTGCAAGGCATCTCTCTGATTTACCAGACCCAGGCTGTGCCCGCCCCTTGCGGGTTCGAGCACACTCGATGAGAAGTGTGGCATCCTCGTGGGCACTGGCCATCAGCACCTCCCTAGCAGACATCTACAGAGCAACGGGCTAGGCATCACCCAATATCTTTGCGAGATTTTACAATCTCAGGGTTGAGTCGGTCTCGTCCCGTATTTTGTCAGGTTTGAGCCAGTAGAACTCGGTAATGAGGAACAACCGACCGGGAGTTCTGCTCGCACACATCGCCCTTCACAAAGTTGATCCAGTGTGCTTTCTCTCCCAGGTTAGCCACTAAGCATCACATCCTGGTTGTTCTTCATCCCTAGCCTTCTGGCCAGCAAATTCAGCAATTTGCGACCAGACCCAGTACGAGCCACAAGTGTTCTGTACTGGGGTAGGGCTCCACAGGCTTAATTCCCTCTTCAGGCAACTCCCTGTGATGTATTTTCTCTTGTCGGCAGAACCGTGTCTCCCATGGGAAGTCCCACTGCTTCCGGTTGTTGTGTTTGTAGAGCTCATCTCTCATCAGGCAGGACCTACCACCGGGCCGCCCCCACATGCGGATTTACAACCCACGTGGTGTATTAGCCACATGTCACCTCCCCCTAGTCTGGGCAGGATGTGGCCTCCGCAGGGCCTTTTCCCCCTGAAAGAATAAGATTGGGAAAGACTGCCTTCCCCGATACATTTCATAGCTTTAAGATAGCCCCAGCCACTTTACACTCTATGCGAGAGACATAGAGATAGAAAAGGCCGCAGCTGCCGGGCTTGCTTCCATGCTAGTCATGTAGCACCTGTTCCCCCCTCAGGTGTGCTGGGAACCTAAGGTCTGTATATGACACCTTTTCTGGGGGTGTTGGGGAGGGCTACGCGCAGCCGATACAGTTGCACCTGTGTCAGCAGTTCACATAACACAGTCTAGTGCATGGCACTTTTTAACGGAACCCCTTGTGTCACTTCATTCGACACAATGTCGAGTGAGTGACAGAAGGGGAATGTCATGGTTACTGTTGTTACCTCCATTCCTTGAGTGAGGGAACAAAACATTGTGTCCCTTCTGCCACAACACTAGACCTACCACTGTAAATGGCTGTACCTTATTCTCGGCTCCTCAGTGCAAAAACCTGACTGATAGATGCACGCCCGCTTCCCTTTATACCCGTATGTCCGGGGACCGGACATGCAAATTCTGTCTGCCAATTTATCATGGGCCTTTTTTCAAGTTCAGAGGTACACGAGGCTCCAAAGGAAGACCCCTTGTGTCACTTCATTCGACACAATTTCTCGTTCCCTCCATCAGGGAATGGAGGTTTCAACAGTAACATGATGTTTTTCAATGAATGAATAAATGTATTAGTATTGTGTTACGTATGATAAGGCCTCTAAAAGAAGATCTGTGTAACGAGCGGGGGGGCAGTCAAGGCAAGGATGACGGTGAAAGCGAGGAGTAGGACCCAAGTGCAGCTTTATTGAAGATAATGGTGAAGCAGGAACAAGACAGGAACTTGGAACTATGACAGGCTATGGCTTGGACTAGGGAACATCAGGCAGGGGTAAGGGTAGCTACAGTACATACATATATACAATACTTGACCAAGGTACAAGGGAAACATGAGGACTTAAATACATGAACAGGGGAAACAACAGCCAATAGACAAACAGGACTTAATAAGGTGATAAACAAAAGCCAATGACAAAACTAGAACTGATAAACAAGCAATCAAACAATGAACCAATGAAAAACAGACACATGAACAAGGAGGGGAAACAGGACATGACAAGACTGGTAAACAGGAACATAAGAATGGTTTCAAAATAAGAGTGCAATATGGAATTAAACAAGTGCCAGAAACTTAAGAGTGAAAATACATAAACAAGAGACAACATGAAACGTTACAATCTGATTGAAAATGACAAGTAAACGCAGATAAAATATATATATATATATATATAAAAATCGAATGAATTATCTTTAAAAGTTAAAACAAATTTCAGTCTTTTGTTGTAATTTGTGAAATTAATAAAAATGTTATTTTGAACATAACTGTTTCAAAATGCTTGACCAAATTTCTAAATTTTTCTAAATCTCCTCTTGCTATTACATTACAATGAAAGCAATTGTCTCAATCGGGAGCATCTGCTATTTTTTTATTCTGTTTGTGTTTCGTTACGATACAAGCAAGGCACACCAACGATATCTATTCACAGCTTTTAAACTCTAAAAGCTTTTTTTTTTTTGTTCCACACAGACTGCAGGTTTAGCACCCCCTGCTGGCCTCCCTAACACCTCTTCCAGCAGCAACCTTAGTTCCCCCATAAGGTCATCCAGGTACTAACACACCTCAACCATGCATAGCTTCTGTGGGCAACTGGTATTGAGCTACAGGGTGATATGGCTGAAATTATATGTTGTAATGGGGCCTGAGTTTGTGCCTGAGAATTGGATTAAAAAATATATGGACACAATTTGCAGTAGTGTGGTATAAATTTGGCTTCTTTCTATTATAGCCTGTCTTAAATTCTACAGAATAACTGAAATATTCTGAGAATAAGACACATTTGAGGATGAATCATCCGACGCTGATTTCAACATGTTACTTTAAGATTGTGTGGAATACTGAAATATGACATATTTAATGAGCCAGAATAAAAAGACATATGTACATAGACATATGTACAAATTAGGCTCTAAGGTAAAGTTTAAGATTCTATGATCCAATAATTTGGAATAGCTTTAAAATAACCGAAAACATGTGACAAAATGTAGAAAATTTTCTTGTGAGGTTAAATTATTCATTTATTTCACCTGTGATAATGTTCCTCCTGGTCTGCGGGAGGAGAGAATGTTATACAATGGTCTATAATTATATGTTTGCAGAAAGCGCTTGCAGCTTGGTTATCAGAGCATGTCACAAGGTGATTGGAAATGGAGGTGAGACACATTGTAGAATGAAGTTGTGACACAGAGCTCAACACGCCGTTTGCCAAGCAGAACTCGGCTTGCATCTGCTTGCACAGAAGCTGTATGCAGCCATAGGAAGCTGTAGCCTGGTCAGAGCAGATGCTGCTGTGGCAGGGAGTTTATGCTAAAAGGTAGCTCTGGTTTGGAGAGATGTATAATTTAGAGTAGTGGACATTTGCTTGTTGTGTGATTGGCCCTGCATTCCAAATTTAATAAATTACCCTCCAAAGGGCATTCTGAAGGGAGAACAATCATGATAGTCATGTGAAATAACTTTGAACAGAAATTCCAATGAAAGGCGAGTTCAGAAAGCCCCACACCATTTATCCCTCACAGTGGATTGAAAGACTTCGAAGGGAATAGGGCAAAGTGATGATCGCATGTCAGTGGAATACACACTAGAACAGGGTGCTCAGCGACGTAATTAGGGCTGAGAGGAATTAAAAACCTGAGCGGGAGAACCAGTTTGAAACTGGAGTGTGATGGAGCTCAAATGACCTGAAGCCAGAACGGTGTCTAACCATGGAGGCGCCTCTCCGTGTGGATTTAAGATGAGAGGACCTGTATACAGCCATATTGAGATGTAATATGTAATATGTAATATGTAGTATCACGCGGACTGGGAGATGTTCCGGTCCGCCTCAGATGACGACATCGAGGTTTACGCTGATAGCGTAACGTGTTTCATCAGGAAGTGCGTAGAGGATGTTGTTCCAACCAAAACAATACGAATCTACCCCAACCAGAAACCCTGGGTTAACGGCGATGTTCGCGCGGCACTTACTGCGCGGACCACCGCTTTTAATTCCGGGAACGCGGAGGAGCGTAAACAAGCCAGTTATGCCCTCTGTAACTCCATCAGTGCAGCCAAACGCCAGTACAGGCACAAAATTGAAGAACAGTTCAACACCACTGACTCTAGAAGTATGTGGCAGGGAATTAACATCATCACGGACTATAAACAGAATAAAAACTCCGCCATGAACACCGTTGCCTCTCTCCCGGACGAGCTTAATACATTTTATGCTCGTTTCGAGGACAACAACACCGCCCTCGCGGAGAGAGCACTCGCGGCCGATACTACAGACGATGATTCACTCTCCGTCTCTGTTGTGGATGTAACCCGATCCTTTCGACGGGTGAACATTCGCAAAGCCGCGGGTCCAGACGGCATTCCGGGCCGCGTCATCAGAGCATGCGCGAACCAACTGGCTGGTGTTTTTACGGACATTTTCAACCTGTCCCTCTCCCTGTCTGTAGTCCCCACATGCTTCAAAACATCAACTATTGTGCCTGTACCGAAGCAAGCCAAAATCACCTGCTTAAATGACTGGCGTCCTGTTGCCCTCACCCCCATCATCAGCAAATGCTTTGAGAGGTTGATCAGAGATCACATCTGCTCTGTTCTGCCCACCTCTCTGGACCCATTACAGTTTGCCTACCGCAACAACCGCTCCACTGATGATGCCATTGCATCTACAATACACACTGCTCTTTCCCACCTGGAAAAAAGGAACACATATGTGAGAATGCTGTTTGTAGACTACAGCTCAGCATTCAACACCATAGTGCCCTCCAAGCTTGATGTGAAACTCCGGGCTCTGGGCTTAAACAGCTCGCTGTGCAGCTGGATCCTGGATTTCCTGTCAGGCAGACGTCAGGTGGTTAGAATGGGCAGCAACATCTCCTCATCTCTGACCCTCAACACTGGAGCCCCGCAGGGCTGTGTTCTCAGCCCACTCCTGTATTCCCTGTACACACATGACTGTGTGGCGACACATAGCTCCAATGCCATCATTAAGTTTGCTGACGATACGACGGTTGTAGGTCTGATCACTGACATTGATGAAACAGCCTACAGAGAGGAGGTGCACACTCTGACACGCTGGTGTCAGGAGCACAACCTCTCCCTCAACGTCAGTAAAACCAAGGAGCTTGTGGTGGACTTCAGGAAGAAAGACAGAGAACACAGCCCCATCACCATTAATGGAGCACCGGTGGAGAGAGTCAGCAGCTTCAAGTTCCTCGGTGTCCACATTACTGAGGAACTCACATGGTCCGTCCACACTGAGGCCGTTGTGAAGAAGGCTCACCAGCGCCTCTTCTTCCTGAGACGGCTGAGGAAGTTTGGAATGAACCACCACATCCTCACACGGTTCTACACCAGCACTGTTGAGAGCATTCTGACTGGCTGCATCACCGCCTGGTACGGCAATAGCACCGCCCACAACCGCAAAGACCTGCAAAGGGTGGTGCGAACTGCCAGAAACATCATCGGAGGTGAGCTTCCCTCCCTCCAGGACATATATAACAGACGGTGTGTGAAGAAAGCTCGGAGGATTATCAAAGACTCCAGCCACCCGAGTCATGGGCTGCTCTCACTGCTTCCATCAGGCAGGCGGTATCGCAGCATCAGGACCCGCACCACCCGACTACATGACAGCTTCTTCCCACAAGCAATAAGACTTTTGAACACATGATCTCTCACGATCTACAATCAGCACTGCACTTTATTAATCCTCATTTGTCAATATATTCTCGCTCCCATTCAGTTAATGTGTATATATATATATATATATTTATACCATTACATAGTGTATGTGTATTCTACACTGTGTATTGTGTACATTTGATATGTTAATTGTTGTGTAGGTATGTGTACATTTGTTATGTAAATCGTTTTGTGTATATATGTTGTTATTGTAAAGTGGTTTATGTCTCGTCACTGTCATTACTGCTATGTTGATCGGAACTGCACACAAGAATTTCACCTGCTGTTGCACTTGTGTACACAGTAGTGTGACAATAAAGTGATTTGATTTGATTTGATTTGATAATACAGGTTTACAGTGAAGCAGTGGCCACTTTTGGAGGCAGCTTCAATGCCAGGGTGTACTTTGTTGAGGAATGTTTAGAAAAAATGGCAGAATAGTTAAAGTTGCAGCTGCTGTTTCCATGAAAATAAGAAAATAATGAGCTGCTTCAGCAGCTTTTTCGAAAATGAGAGCTGACCTGATGAGAGCAAATGCTTTGCGCATATTAATGAATGTGAGGCCAACAAAAATACATGTCCTGAGATAACATGCGATGTGGTCTGAGATGCAACCGGTGCACGCAAGGGCAAGTGGCTCATTAAGAAAGTGAGAAGAGTTAGAGTGGCAAGTGACAGACTTTGTTGAATAAAATATTTTTGTTATAATATTGCACAATTTTTTTTGCTTATTGACAAGGTGGCACCTATTGCTCTTGTCTGCATGAGATAGGGATCTCTGCTTAGCTGCTATGGTTGACTTGCAGCCATGCAAGTCCTTACCTAACTTCTTTTTTTTTATCTGTTCTGAGTTATGCTTCTTACTGTATGCTTTATCAAACTTTATCAAACAACATTAAACAATATTTGATATTTAGCCTATGATCACATACCTGGTAATGTTTTGTTATTATCATCATGAAAACAATAAAGTATAAGGCAGCCGTACTTGCAAGCCTGTAAGACTGATCAGCCTTTACCAGCACAACTTTGCATTTTTTAAACAATTCTTAGGGATAACTATATAGATAGATATATATGTGGTATAAAGATGTGGTATAAATTCAAAAAAAAAAAATAATACAGCTGTCATTTTGCCATTTTCCTTTATCCTATGTGTCCTTTGACCTATGATGTACTTACAACAACTTTTACTCAGACAACAGGAGGTACATTTTATTTACTTGTTACATGAAAAATAAATCTTATTGTGTAATCTGTGTTATTTGTAATGTTTTATTCCAAACCCGTGACCTTTACCTCTCTTTGCGGTATGGTCTCATTCTGAGCACCCACTTGAAATTCCATTATTTCAACTAGATTTTTTTCTGAAGAAAATGTGTGCTTACTGGCCCAATTTTAAAATAAACAGTGCAGAACATGTTACATGATGAAAATCAATACTTTGGGTGAGATGTTCATTACATCATTAACACTAACAGTGAACAAGAGTTCAAATGATGCTTAGCTTAGATAGCAGCACCAAAAAACAATCTGAGAGTAAATTACTTTCTGAATATAGTTTGTATTATATAAAAGTAAACATGTCATGTTAGAAGACTAGAATGGAACCGAAACCCTTTTAATTATGTAGTTCCTTGGGCCTGACATCATATAACTTTTAAAAAGTTAATGAAAGACTACATTGAGTAGACTGTAAAGTTACATTTACATTTATTCATTTAGCAGATGCTTTTATCCAAAGCGACTTACGAATGAGGAGAACAATAGAAGCTATTCATCCAACAAAATGGGGAACAACATAATAAGTGCTGTAATACAAGTCTCACATATCTTAGAGCACTATGCATAGCTATTTTTTTTATTTTTTTTTAAACATGAAGATTTAACAATTCGATGGAGAGAGGTGTGACATGCACTCTTGTGGGCTCTTTGAAGACCACTCTCGCTGTTGCATTCTGCATCAACTGCAGAGGTTTGACGGTACATGCTGGAAGACCTGCCAGAGGAACATTGCAGTAGTCCAGCCTGGATAGAACAAGAGCTTGGACGAGGAGTTGTGTTGCATGCTCCGTTAGGAAGGGCCTGATCTTCCTAATGTTGTACAAGGCAAATATGCACGATCGGGCAGTCCTTGCGATGTGGTCTGTGACGTTCAACTGATCATCAAACAAAACTCCAAGATTTCTGGCTGTACTGGATGGTGTAATCATTGAAGAATCTAGCTGAATGGTGAAGATATGATGAACTGTTGGGCTCGCTGGGAGCACGAGCAGCTCTGTCTTAGCAAGATTGAGTTGGAGGTGGTGATCTTTCATCAAACACGAAATGTCTGCTATGCAGACTGAGATCCTGGCCACTACCATCAGATCATCAGGCTTGTCAGAAACTTTGATGCATTTCAAAGAAGTCATTGATATGTTTCATCTTTTGATCTTGATAAATTGACTTAGTCGCAAAAAGCATGTATTCACAGAAGTAAAAAAAATCAACCATGCGTTAATACCTTTCAGATGTTAAATACATAAATGATGATGAATCAATGGAAAATTCCTGATAGATCTTGTGTAGATCAGAAATATGTCATGCATGTAAGATGTATGCCCACACACTAATGTGGAATGTATAGAAAAGGTGTGTTATATATAACCATACATACCACAATGGAGCCTACATCTCTTTCATAAAAACGACAACAACAACAACACAAATATAAGGGTCAAACTCATCATGAAAGGATGTTTTAGCCGTAACAATTGCTTATATCATTTATTTTCATTGTTATTCATTTCCACAACTCCTTGCATCAATAAAATGCCGCTTGACTCAACACAACGTCATGTAAATAAAATGACTAAAAATACAAATAAATCTCCTGCTCAGCATTTCACACATTTTCATCTAAAGAGCATCTTAATACTTTTCTTCTTTCTTAAGATTGAAACAAACAAAAAAAAAAAGTCATAAAATCTTACATTTAAAAATGGGTTCAATGTAGCAAGCAAGATAAATTATTTAATGTACAATTTGTTTACATACATATTTATTAGAGATTATTATGTTGTGCTTGTTCTGTAGTTCCTTTTTGGAGGATGCTTTTATCAGATAGGAGAGTGACAGGGGTTAGGGAATTATTGGGGAAAGACAGGATTTATTGGATTGGGGACTTTTTCACACCTGGCTTATTTGGAGCATTTCATTTGGAACCTGGTGTGTTTACTCCCATAGATTGGCTTGTTTAGGTATATATAAACATGGCTATTGCACTCGGATCTGCTACAAAACAATCATCCGAGACCACGACTGCAAACAAACTCTGAATCAGTTTGCTTGAATGCAATCCGAACCAACAGACCAAACAATATCTGTATTAAACCAATGAACATACCTTATGGATCTTTGGAGTAGACATCTGAAGGTCAACTCATCACCGTAATTCATCATCAAAATGTGGAAATAATCTTTTGGCGACTATATTAGACATCATTGCATGTTTAATTTAGGAGCAGTTTCATCATTCCTGATGTAATTTAAGTACAATCTTTTCTCTTTTTTTTAGGATAGCAGAAGATCAGGTAGGACAGAAACTTTTTGAAAGATAGAAAACATTTTTATGTGACTGCAATCTGCAATTGTTTGTGTGTGTGTGTGTGTGTGTGTGTGTGTGTGTGTGCGCATTAGAGAGAGGGAGAGAGCGAGCTCTGTGACTGTGAGAACAGGCACTTTTCAATGCAGAAATAATGCAAAAGCAACTAATCATAGAAAAATAACTCATAACTTCAGTGTGTCGGATTATAATTATTTGTACTGCAACCTCTGACTGGAACGCGCATTGTGTACCAAATGGTGGCGTTTTGCATAAGCATGACAGCACTCGAAAATTTGTAAAGGCTGACTCCTGATGACATTTTAAAAAGTGCATTAAACATTACATGAATGAAATAAACACTAACTCTAACAGCAATGACAGTGCATTGCCAATTCAAAACGTTGAGACATCAAGTTAATTTTAAGTGCACTAAACACTAGCAACATTACGAACATTAATTGCCATAAAAATGAATCATAAATTAACTGCCATTTCCTTATTAATATTTATTCATATAATCTATAAAAAGTAACTTTCCCAAGAATTTTACAAGTATTTTGAAATTTAATGTAATTTAATTGCAAGTAATTTAGATAATAATCTGATTACATACTCCAGATTACATGTAATCTGGTACTAACCAGCATTGGTAATGATTATACTTAACATTACAAACGTTCATGATTTTAACGACTGGTAATTGGAGGATTGAGAGTGAAATATCCTCAGATGTTACTGAGGATACTGAGTGAGACATATTAATCGCTAGCATGTGAGGAGAATGGTGGCCTGTGTTCCTGGCCCGTCTGACATTTACATTTTACATTTACATTTATGCATTTGGCAGATGCTTTATCCAAAGTGACTTACAGTGCACTTATTACAGGGACAATCCCCCTGGAGCAACCTGGAGTTAAGTGCCTTACTCAAGGACACAATTGTGGTGGCTGTGGCGATCGAACCAGCGACCTACTGATTAACAGTTATGTGCCTTAGCCCACTACGCCACCACCACTCAATCTGACACAATGCATGCTCCAGTACTGGTGTCACATATAATTTGCTTGGTTTAGGGCATATGGTTAATAAAATATGCATTACTCTTCAATATTTTACATCATAAAACGAATGTTCAGGTCAACTGGGAAAAGAGCAAGCTCACCCCAGTTCAGAGCATCTCTTTTCTCAGTCTCAATGACAGCAAGCCTCACCAACGAGAGCGCTCAGTTGGTGCTGAAATGCCTCACATTATTCAAGCCAGGCACAGCGGTTCCTCTAAAAAGACGGGTTGGGAAGTGAGAGCCATGCGTCCAACTCCACGCTAGGGGCACCAAGGGGACGATTATTTTTGACATACCTGGCGGGGCTTCGCGAGCAGGTAAAGGGGCATTGGGAGGCGGTGCCGCGTCCCGAGGCTCTGGTGCTGGGAAAAGACTCAAAGCACTTACCTTGCTTCGCACACCCAGTAGGGGGCGGGTTAGCGACTGAGCAGGAGGAGGTCCAGGGTAGGCGTCCTCTAGACTCATTGGAACCGACTGGCCAGCCAACAGTCGTGGGGGCTGGATGTGGGTGGTGTGTGTCCAGGATGCCGGGACTGTTGAGATCTGGTGGCAGGTCAGGTGACCCAGAGACAAAAGGAAATAGCTCTGTCACTGAGAATATGAGAATGTGAAAACTAATTCAACAAAAAATTCTCCTCCCGGCCCTCCACCATCTCTGGAGCTAACGTCTTGGTCCCTGGGTCGAGCGTCTACGGAGTGCCTGGGAGCCTTACCGGTCCTCGAGGGGGTCCGTGAAATGGGGGTGTCTGCTTCCTGCGGAGTGCTCGATGCTGGGGCTGAGAGCTGGGCCCGGGTTGAGGCAGAGCAGGGTGTTTCATAGCTGCGGGAGGTGGCAGGTTTGCGGCGGGGCAGGATGTGAGATGGCCTCCGTCTGCTTCACCGATGAGGACTGCTGGGCAGAGTCGTCAACGGCGCCTCTGAATGGATGGAGCTGGGAGACGGGGGTGTCAGAGAAGGTGTGCTTTGTCCCGCATTTCGACCAGGTCCGGTCCATAAATTGCATTTCTGGACCACAAGGGTGGCCATCGCCTGTTCGAGTGCAGGCACTTCTGACCTCCGTGGCCCAGGGGTGCGGTTGGTCATCCAGCGCAGTTCCTGCAGCACATCTAGAACAGGACTACCCAAGTGCAAGTTTTGAAGTGCCTTGGCCTGGCGTTGATTGCAGGAAGGGCCGCGGCGTGCAGGGCGGAAGCGGTCTGGGACCGTTCCACAGCGAGTGTAATGAGAGCGGAGGAGCGAGGAAGCCGTGGCTTACTCAACTCATCATGCACATCCGGGAAGAAAGGAGCCGGGGGGGGGGGGGGGGGGGGCACGGTTGTGAGTGGCGCACACGCCTGCGGGACCAATCAAGTAGCCCGGGAAAGCATAGCGGACCTCCGTGCGTCAGGCTCAGGCTGGGCGAGCAGACCCGAAGGTGGTGGCCCAGGCGAGACATCAGCATCAGACTCCACTGTAACGCTCTCCGATGCAACAGTGATGTCATCCAATTCTGAATCAAGCAAGCGTGCCAGGGAGGCGGATGGTTCGAGGGGGTTTACCCAGCGAACAGAGCCCGTCATTGTCCCCAAATCGCCTTCATCGCCCGCGGTGCCTGCCTCAATCCCGTAGGAAGGAGGCGAGGTGCAGGGGGCGGCTGAAGTGGCTCTCTCTCATGACTAAAGAAAGCCGCGACCGCAATGTTGCCATGGCTATGTTCTCGCACTGAGAGCATGAACCATTCATAAAACGCTGCCTGTGTGTGTTCGCAGCCCAGGCACGCGAGGCAGCTTTTATGACCGTGAGAGGTGGGGAGAAATCACCGCATCCAGAAACTACACAGGGGCGGAAATGACATCTTTATAAAGACGCGTCCTGAATAGGATGTTCAATGCCGCTGTGTAATGCTCTTTCAGAGAAATAAACTCTTTCAAAGAGAAAATCACTCTTTCAATATAACTATTTTAATTCTCTGCGCTGTCGAAGTGCCCAGGGGCAAACAGCACTGCCATGCAGATAAGGAGAAAGCCGCTGAAGTGCGCCATAGATCCAACAGCAAACAGAGCCTCAGAGTAACAGAAGCAGGAATCTGGTGTGTGTGACTCGCTGCTGGCTGCATACACGACCATCGGCTCCGAAGAATATGTCTGAATGAACGTGTGTATTTCCTTCGCCTTTGTACTGAAATACTGTTCGCCAACTCTCATTGGCCTTTTTTCATAGATCAGATGCATATTCGGCGCTCAAGAGAGACCCCTAGTGTCGGTTCTTCGACACAACGTCGAAGTGAGCGACAGACAGGGAACTACATTTTATAGATGTTTGGCCTTCTTTCACTCTCTTTTTCGCACCCAGTTGCAGGAGTTTGCCATTGTGGTGCCGTTTTAAATGACACATCATATTTGTAGTGTTCGCTGTTGTGTATAACAGTGTTTTTTTACAGTATTTACACACCGTATTTTGTCTCTTTATTTTTTACCGTCCTCCTGTCGAGTGACTTCCAGACGTCGGCTTATAAGTGCATGAGGCATCCTCTATTTCAATTTCTGTTTCAGCCGACCTCATTTTGTCCTGCTACTGCTCAGTTCAAGCAATTTCTGTGAATGCAGTGAATGCACACGTGACGCATGTGCAGAGTATGTCATGTGTTGGCAGCTCAACCAATAGGATAAAATGGATGTCATATTGTAAAAATAATCACCAAAGCTCTAAGATACATATCGGAACATTTTTGCATCATATCATACCACGTTATATCATTATACCCCTACTAGACACGATTATATTTTGTCACGTTGGATCATAATTTTTTTTTTCTAGTAAGACCTTTGATATTAGGGCAAAAATCATATTCTTGATAAGAATTTTTGTATTGTTTACCTGTAAAAATATCAAAAAATCCTTAAAAAAAAGATACATTTCATTTATCAAATAAGATATTTAATTTTTTTCAGAGAATGTAATTTTAACATGTGTATTTTGAGTTTTTATTGTCAAAAAAAATTTAACAAATCGACCAGTGCTGAAGAAGTAAAGATTACATTACTGACCTTGAGTAATCTAATGGAATATGTTCCAAATTACATTTTACAGCATGTATTCTGTAATCTGTAGTGGAACACATTTCAAAAGTAACCCTCCAAACCCTGATTATGATATGTATAGACTAACAGAGATGAAGTTAAAAATAACAATGCCCAAAATAGTTTGAGTTGTTGGATGGAGTTGCTCTGATAAGAAAGATATTTTCTTCCTCATGTTTTACAACAAAAACCTGCATGACTGTGCTTCCTTCATGGGGATCTTAGTGATATATCATCAAAGACTAATCTGATGATCAGAAGATGATAACAGAAAGCATGTGTACAATTATTCCTGTTTCCAAAGATTTTGACAGATGGTGTGTTTTTCATTGAATTATGTGATCTATGATTTTGAGATATTAATTAATACCAAGCAATTGGAAATCATATTTGTGCATAATTTCCTTTAATATAATGTTTCTCTAATTTGGCAACAACATCTTTGTGTTTTCTCTCTGCATTTGACCAGTGTTGCTGCATTTTTAAACAATCAGAAATTAGCTTCATCATCTCTGAATATATGTCATGTTCAACTTATTACATATTACATTTGACAACCACACAGTGTCACAAATCTTTGAAAATGAGTTAAGTGCACATTGGTGAAAGCACGCACATGTGAAGCTCTATTGTTCCTGGCATGTTCATGACAGTTGGACGTTGAGATATTAGATAAGATATATTTGCTTGGGAGGGACTTAGTTCAGTGATAAACAGAGCAAACTTTCTCTGAGTCCTGATACTCTTCACAGACTACTGGTAGGAACATACATATTCATGTGTAAAAATAATTTGAGTCACAAAATTAATGCATTATAGTTCTCATTTGGACGAGTTAAATACAATAGTTATCGACATTCAAATTAAACATTGATTTACCTTCAAAAGAAATTAAGATTTGTATTTGATTTTTTCTCAAATAAACGTATTCTAAAGAAGAACATTTATTATTTTGTGTTAAGCAGGAATCTGGAGAGGTGTGAACGTCTTCTGTGACACCAGTGCATTCGATATCCAGGTGAGTTTAATTTAGTGAGTAAAAATTTGCAAAATTATCTTTCCTCATTTCTTTTCCTTGCATCTTAGCTCCTATAGGATGCAAGAAAAATATGCAAGGATGGGATGTGAGGACAGATATTTATTTATTTTTATAAATCTATATATCTCATTATAATAAATACATGTGCATGAAATGTATTTTTATTTTATTTTTTCCCCAATTTTTACAAACAGCAATTATGCCCATATACATATGCATCGTAAGTGTAAAGTATTAATTAATCTTAAATGAGGAGTATGAACTTCAAAATGTAGTAGGTGATACACAAAAAAATACAGTTTGGTAGAAGGCGATTCAGTTATTGTCTTCTGCATTAATTAAACACATGAGAAAACTTAAACTTAATAATTTAAATATTTTGAATTAAACTGATCAGGAAGGAAAACTTCTACTAAATGAATAAATGTAATTGAAAAAAAAAAGTAAAAGAGTGTTACACTAACTGCTGTCTCGTATACCACACAAACATGTAAATATATACGTAGTGCATTAACTTACAGAGTACAAAAAGTTCATCCTCTTCATTCAGTTTATCTTTAGCCAAAGAGCTGCCAGAATCTCCCCGTGACATTTACTGATGTCGTTTACATGAGCCTGTTGTCTTTATCAGTAATGTATGTGTCTCTACATGTAGAGTGAAAAACAACAGAATAAAGTGACAAAATGTGTTGTAATCGAGTCTGTTACACTTCTTGTAAGCAGATCAGGGCTAAAAAGAAAATTTTAGGTTATTTTAAAAACAATAAACAAAATTCTTGATGAAATAAGAAGAATGTCTGTGGGACAGATGGCAGAAACAAAAATATATAAATATAAACAAACCTGATGGGGGGTGTTTCCTGATACGCTGCTTCAGGCGGACTGCTCCCCCATGTCCCCTTCTAGAACCGTCACTGGCTACCAGTGCCAGGAGTCATATCATCCTGAAGCTCAATGGTTCTCAAAGTGTGGGGCGCGAAGGTATTGTATGGGGATGCAGAAGACTGACCCGTTCTCAAATAACCTTCACACATTCTGCAAAAATATTGCCAATACAAGCAAGAACTAATGTGCGCCATTTCTACACCTCTGCTTTTTCTCCTGCTTTGTTTAAACTTTTTGCACTCACCGTGGCGCGAACTGCACAAAGCATGTAATAGTGACAGGTGCTATAATTAATTAACACTGATATTTCGATCGGTCCCTCAAACAACACTATCGAATGGCTTCAGAAGAATTGATAAATAAGGCAAAAGAGTTAAGGACGACTTGTATGGTGTTGTTGGAACTTGGACAGCCTATCACCATCCTCCCCATATGTCGCATGCAAATTCTGTTTGCCAACTTGACATTGGCCTTTTCTCAGCTTCAGAGGTACGGTTGGCATCCCAGGAAGACCACTTGTGTCATTTCATTTGACACAACATCTCGTTCCTTCCCTCGGGGAACGGAGGTTACAACAGTAACCATGACGTTAATCTTAATTAACCAGTTATTTAAATGCTTTCAAGCTTTACTTAATCTATTTGTGTTGGGAAAACATACACATTTTTGTTTGGTTAACTGAAACTGGGAAGGGGATTTCTAATTCCCAGCATGCTTTGCATGGCACTCAATAGGGAGAGTAAATGTTCAAATTAAGTTTTATAAAATGTGTCTGTGCAACATTAATGCAAAGGGGGAGTTGATCGATTTTAATATTTTGTTGTATTTCTATTATGTTGATAAATGTAGTGGGAGATGAATGGGAAGGAGGAAATAAATAGAATTCACCAAGACAGTGCTATCTACAGTGTAGAAGTAAAATGAAAAAAGGAACTATTTAAACTCTTTGGAGAAACAAATAAAAAAATACATTTATTAGAGCAATTTTTCTAAGACGTGCAAACTTACACAAGTATAAAATATAAAAGTACAATATTTTTTATAAAAAATATAGAAGTATTAATAACTTAAGACAATACCTTCTTTTAAATTACTTCATCGTTGTCAGGTTCGGAGAGAGGCAAAGACTCAAATGCAGAGTGAAAGTAAAATTTACATCAAAAAGAAAAGTAAAAACTGTAAAAAAAAGAAAAAAAATGTAGGAGAAAACTTCTTAGTTTTCAGGAAGAACCTGACCAGGCAGGACATGACACTGACTGAGAGACAGAGAGAACAGATAGGTTAAATAGGGAAGGAAATGGGGAGGGTAATGATGGAAGGCAGGTGAAACTGATAAACAAATAACAAGGCAAATGAGGGGTCTGGGTGTAGACGAGAGACAGGAGAGCACATGGCAATACAAACCAGACTGAAGACGTGCTCACACCAAACATGATGACAAGACAGTTGAGCACATGGCAAATGAAACCATCATTGGCCATGTGCTCAAACAAAACACAAAAGACAAGGCAGAGGAGCAAACAGCAAAAGAACAGAACCTAAAGCCATTCGCTCACAAAGACGAGACATGGAGCATGAGTATCCGGATCCTGACCCAGAAACAAAACCAAACCGAACATGAAAACACAGACTGGACAGAAGAGCGCACGGCAAGGAAAAAAACACCAAAACCATCTGCTTACACAAAAACACAGAAACATGAGTGTCAGGAACCTGTCACCACAATAAACATAACTGAAAAAGTGACAGAACCCTGACAATTGTATGCAACATATTTTAAACGCTTTCAAGTTCCGTATAAACATCTGTATATATGTTATGCAATTGTATCATAATTAGGCTATGGGTTTAATTTTAGAAAGATTCTGGTGGTACCATTTTATTTTTATGTTTTGATTATTATGGTCTCTAAATTATGCTTTCATGATTATTAAGTCTTCTTGAAATGGTTTGGTCTTAAATACAGGACTGAGTTGTGAACTCACCATAAAATCTAATCATTTTCTTCTTATTTTCTTCCATTTTACAGAATCAAATCATATGATACTGCCCAAATAAAGCAAATTATTGATGTGATAGTGCATACTGATAAAAAATATTCTCTGCTCAAACTGCAGTACTCTAGTATCTACTGTAGAAAATAATCATAAAAAATATGGGCAAAAATCAGTCAACCATAGAGAAACATGGATACACTGTGGTGAGTAAACAAGAAAAGACGATGCTGGTGAAGAACAAAGAAGGAGATCAGTTTGTCATTAAAATAATCAATTCTGACCAGGTGAGATGGACACTGTGTTTGATAATGAGATTTGGAAATGAATTTACTGTAAGTGTGACAAATTGTGACACATCTGTTTGTCTGTTCTCAGAAAGATGTCTTAAACAAACTCTTAACCCTCAGTCATCCACACATAATACAGCATAAGGAAACATTTCAAGGTAGAAAGAAATAATAGAAAAATAAGTGGATTTAAACAGGCTGTAATGAATAAATCTGCTTTCAGGTACTGACTGCATGTATCTTGTATTGGAACATTGTGAGGGCGGAGATCTTTCTCAGAAAATCAAAAGCCAAAAGGAGACACATTTTTTTGAAAATGAGGTTTGTAGATTCAAATATAAAATATAACCCATTACAATTAAATATTAAATCATGTGTAATGCTGGAGATCTTTCTCAGAAATTGCTATTGCTGCTAAGCTACAGTAGTGCTTATACACTAAGGAGAAGAAGGGTAACTATGGCAAATATAATGCATTTCAAACCAAGTTAATGCATTAAATATTTTAATGATTAATATGAATTATTATAATTTAAAAATTATTGTATTGTGGGGGCCTGTGTAGCTCAGAAAGTATAGACAGTGACTACCAACCCTGGAGTTGCAAATTTTCAATCATGAGCGTGATGAGTGACTCCAGCCAGGTCTCCTAAGCAACCAAATTGGTTTGGTTACTGGGGAGGGTAGAGTCACATGGGGTAACCTCCATGTGGTCGCTATAATGTGGTTCGCTCTGCGTGGGGAGTGTGGTGAGTTGTGTTTGGATCCCGCAGAGAATATCGTGAAGCCTCTACACTCACTTTGTCTCCGCGGTCACACATTCAACAAGAAATGTGATAAGATGCGCAGATTGAAGGTCTTAGATTCTGAGTCAATTTAAGATTTAGGCAAGTCACTACACCACCACGAAAACTTAAGAGCGCATAGGGAATTGGGCATTCCAAATTTGGGAGAAAAAAGTGGGGGAGGGGCGATACATAAATAATTATTTTATTATGTGTGAGAAAAACAATATATGCTTAAAATCTACACTGTAAAAAAAAAAAACGTAAAAAAACGGCAAATCTCTGGCAGCAAAGTTTCCAGACAGGTTCTGTAAAATTACAGTAAAAACCTGTTTTTCAAAATTACATGCAAACACTGTAAAAAAACAGAGAATATTTTACAGTCATAATTCATTAAATTACAGTAGATTACTGTTAATAATTGTTAATAAACTGTAAAAAAACAGATAAATTATGTGAAAATACATTTTAAAAGACGACTTTTCTGGAAAATCTCTGTAAATATAAGCATTTTATTAGTTACTTTACTAAGTTGCTCTGTCTTAATACAGTAATATTCTTTTAAAATACAGCTTATCTTTGTAAAATAACCAAGAAAAAATGTATAAAAAAGGAATAAGTATGTGAAAATACAGTAAAAACAACTACCTTTCAGGTTAATCTCTGTAAATGTATGGCTTTTATTAGTTACTTTATTAAGTTGCTCTGTCTTTATACAGTAATATTCTTTTAAAATACAGTTCTCATGTATAACTAAATGTTTCCCCCAGTAAAATAAAATCAAACTATAAAAATGTAATGGTACCTCCAATAAAACAGAACAGTCATTTCAGTGAATTGCAAACAAATGTTTAATGTTAATTGGACAGTAGAAATACAAGCAGAGCATGGAAAAAAATATCTACATCAAAAAGGCAATATAAAAATCTATACATTTGTCAAATAAAGCGTTTTACTGGCAAAAATAGGACATTTAAAGGATTTAAAATATACAATATTTTGAACTCTGCATGGGTCTAAACGCGTTTCAATTATCCGTATTATTAGAAACTAAGTTCCTAGCTCCCTACTTCGTTTGTCTGGTAACACAGGGAAGCCCCACACCTGCATTTGCAACAGGGTTAAACTATGATGAATGCTATTCACGCTACAATCATAACTAGAGAGAGAAAATCAATAGTCAAATCAAATCAAATCAAATCACTTTATTGTCACACTACTGTGTACACAAGTGCAACAGCAGGTGAAATTCTTGTGTGCAGTTCCGATCAACATAGCAGTAATGACAGTGACGAGACATAAACCACTTTACAATAACAACATATATACACAAAACAATTTACATAACAAATGTACACATACTTACACAACAATTAACATATCAAATGTACACAATACACAGTGTAGAATACACATACACTATGTAATGGTATAAATATATATATATATATATATATATATACACATTAACTGAATGGGAGCGAGAATATATTGACAAATGAGGATTAATAAAGTGCAGTGCTGATTGTAGATCGTGAGAGATCATGTGTTCAAAAGTCTTATTGCTTGTGGGAAGAAGCTGTCATGTAGTCGGGTGGTGCGGGTCCTGATGCTGCGATACCGCCTGCCTGATGGAAGCAGTGAGAGCAGCCCATGACTCGGGTGGCTGGAGTCTTTGATAATCCTCCGAGCTTTCTTCACACACCGTCTGTTATATATGTCCTGGAGGGAGGGAAGCTCACCTCCGATGATGTTTCTGGCAGTTCGCACCACCCTTTGCAGGTCTTTGCGGTTGTGGGCGGTGCTATTGCCGTACCAGGCGGTGATGCAGCCAGTCAGAATGCTCTCAACAGTGCTGGTGTAGAACCGTGTGAGGATGTGGTGGTTCATTCCAAACTTCCTCAGCCGTCTCAGGAAGAAGAGGCGCTGGTGAGCCTTCTTCACAACGGCCTCAGTGTGGACGGACCATGTGAGTTCCTCAGTAATGTGGACACCGAGGAACTTGAAGCTGCTGACTCTCTCCACCGGTGCTCCATTAATGGTGATGGGGCTGTGTTCTCTGTCTTTCTTCCTGAAGTCCACCACAAGCTCCTTGGTTTTACTGTTGTACAATAGTTGTGCCATTTTGATGGTAACACTAACATGTCAACCAGAAGAATCAATGAATAAATAGACACTGGTATGATTTAACCGAGCATCACCTTACAAAGGTACTTTTATCATGGTTGTCAAAGATGTGCATACCCATACAGTAGGAAAGGGCTTCCTGCATTACCAGACAGATGGAGCAAGAAGTAGTGAACTTCTGTTTTTTAAAGCAATTACTGAAACATATTTCCAAAGTTCAAAATACCTTTTAAAGGGTTAGCAAAAGTGAACAGGTGCTTATGCTTTGAAGTCCATAAAAGTGCATATATCCATCATGAAAACAATCACAGGGCTCTGACGGGTTAAAGGATTAGTTCACCTCAAAATGAAAATTTCCTGATAATTTACTCACCCCATTCCCATCATGGATGTTCATGTCTTTCTTTCTTCAGTGGAAAATAATTTAAGTTTAAGGGAAAACATTACAGGATTTTTCACCACACAATGGACTTCAACCGCAACCAAACTGTTGAAGTCCAAATCAATGCGGTTTCAAAAGGCTGCAAAAGAAGTGCTTCAAACGGCTCTGCACGATCCCAACTGAGGAATATGGTCTTATCTAGTGAAACGATAGGTCACTTTCTAAAAACAAAAAACACATTTATATACTTTTTAACTAAAATTGTTCGTCTTGTGCTGGTCTGCGCCGCGCCAGGCATTAAGTCATAACGTTGGAAACGGCACAAAGGATTTAAATAATAATAAATTAAAACAAAGATGTCAGATGATTTTGAAGTTGGAAGAGAAAAATTAGATAATTTCCTTCTCAGACTTTTTGAACACAGACGGATAACTTGGATGACGAAATGCGTGAGGATTCCACCGTTATGACGTAATGACTGGCACATCCCAGACCAAAAAAGTATATCATTTTTTTTTTTTAAGAAAATGACCAATCGTTTCACTAGATAAGACCATATTCCTCAGCTGGGGTCGTGCAGAGCCATGTGAAGCTCTTCAAGCCCTTTGAAACCGCATTGATTTGGACTTCAACAATTTGGTTGCACTTGAAGTCCATTGTGTGGAGAAAAATCCTGAAATGTCTTCCTCAGAAAACTTACATTTCTTTTACACTGAAGAAAGAAAAGACATGAACATCTTGGATGGCACTGGGGTGAGTAAATTATCATGAAATTTTCATTTTGAGATTAACTAATTATTGTGGTGTCAGAAGAATCGTTCATCTTAGACTACACAGATTTCAGATTAAAAATATTCCCCTATTTCCACACCTGGGTTGCCATGGTCATCTGATGTAGATCCATAAGCACAGGTTTTTCTATAATCTGAAATCACAAAAGAAAGAAATATTTTAAAATACTATTTAAATTCAGGGTTACCCCTAGCCATGAATAACTTGCATTATGCACCTTTAAAGCGTAATGGGTTGGTTTAAAGGAGAACTCCGGACAATTTTAACATTGAGCTCATTTTTTTGTAAATTTGGAGTGCTGTCAGTACAGAGAACGACAAAAATCCTCTTTTTAAAATTTACACGCTGTTGACTTAAACGGGGCAAGTTCTAAACCTGCTTTTAGCCTCTTAACATCCTTGATTTGTCATTACAAGTGCACAGCCATGTGAGTGATTGTATTCAGAGTGAACAAGGTGAATCTGACTGCAGTAGATGTGAAAGATATGAATAAAAATTATGTTTATTCAGCCAGCTCACATACCTGTATTTACTTCCTGTTTTCAGTCAAAGTCCACAGTAGTCGATTGTCGAGTTTGCGTGCGCGATCCTTAGTTATCTAGTTACCAATGATCGCGCGCGCGAACTCGACAAACGACTACTGTGGACGTTTTTTTTGTGGAATAAAAATACGTTTTGGAATATTGGATCGTATGAGTTAGACAATCAACTGTGGATTTCACTGAAAAACAGTACGTTAACCGAGGTATAAGTGGCTGAATTAACATCCCTTTTATGCATAACTTATCTTCCACATCTACTGCAATCAGATTCACCGTGTTGACACCGTGTTTCGAGGGTAATAGGCTAAAGGCATGTTTAGGCCCATTTTTAGGCCCATGCACATTTTAAAAGGAGGATGACACGGTGTAGTGAACACCGATTGTTTTCATTGTTCTCGGTGCTGACAGCACCCCACATTTAAAAGCAACAGAGCTAACGTTAAAATTGACCCGAGTTCTCCTTTAATGCACTCCAATAGTGTAACGTTACATAATACATTATAAGTAACGTTATATTACAATATTTGATATACTACATTCAAATATGTATTAATTCAAATTCAGATGATATAACATACTAATGAACTATATAAACAACTGCAATGCCATTAGTAACTTGAACATTCACTAGTTACACATTTAGCACCACACAATGTGCAGGCCTTACCACGTGCGTCACGCAAAGAGCGAAGCATTCAAATGGATTCTTAAAACACTAACGTTATGTACAATAACTTATGTTTATTAACAGTCAACCAGATATATTTTATTTCATAAAACATAACTATAACGTTACCTGTAAACAGACCAACATCAGCGTTGGATCAACGGGGCAATGGCTTCTCTCTCACTCTCTCGTGTAACTGTAGACACTGAGCGTAATATGATAATTAGTAAGCACATTAGGAATTTCAATCTTATTACAGTTAAACACACTTCATCACAACGAACACGATCAAATGCTGCGATCACTTTAAAACGTAACTTAGAAGGATAAAACGAGTAAATTCAAGAAAATACAATAATGGGAAAAAAAAAAAACATTCAAATAATTCAGTGTTACAAATGCATACTTTTTATATTGAATTGAAAACACTCTTACCTTCGTTCGAAACGCGGAAGAAAACAGTACATTCCATATTCCAAAATGCCAATGCAGCTCCTCCATGATTTCCGAGGATGGCTCCCCTAAAACCAATAAATTTGAAATACCCGCGCTAATCCGTTGAGAAGACGACTCTGACAACCGTTTGTCATTTTTCAAACTTCAAAACCATGTGACCAATCATTGCTCTTTAGGCTGTTAGGACACATTCGACGTTGTGGGCGGGAATTGGCGGCAAATTTGAATCTGTGTCGCACACACACATACATACACATAAACAAGATTAATCTGAATAAGTATGCTGTTGAATAAATGTGTGAATATTACATAGTTTTATGGAGTTAATTAGAAAGTTATTTTCATTATTCTCTGGAAATATTTTGATCTTTGTCAAAATACACAAATCATTCTCTGAATAGGCAACAAAAGTTACAATCACACACATTTATATATATGCACACGTATTAGCAATATGTTATAGCCCCCCCCCCCCCCCCCCCCACACACACACACATACATACATACAGACATACATACACACACATATATATATATATATATATAAGCATTCTTATATACATGCATTTGTAAAACATGTAAACGTATCTGCAAAATTCCACAAGGAAAGATTCTGTTGGTGCTTCTCCAGTATGACTGATGACCCCATACTTCACTACTGTATTCCCCCTATTTTTCAACACGGACAAAGCAATTTCATACAAGACAATTTCATGTATGAGACTTCAGTTTCATTAGTCACTATAAAAAAAAATAACAAAAGTGTAGTACACAGTAAAATGACTTGTGCTTTATGATTATCATGTGTTTATGATTACAAACTGTTTTATCACTTGCTGCACAGGTTAAATTAAAATCTCTGAAAAATCACTAAAACATTTACAGTAATTTTATGTAAAAATACATTTTTTAATCTGTAAAAATAGTTTGAATTGCCTTTAAAAAACATAATTTTGATGTAATTTCTAATTACAATGAAATACTGTAATTTTAATGGTAAAACTTTAAATTACAGCAAGTATCTGTAAAACAACAGCATTTTACTGTTAAATGAAAAAACGGGAAAATTCTGTAAAAAAATACAGAATATTACCTGTAAAATAACGTTTTTTTTTTTTACAGTGTATGCAAAAATACAAATATAAAAGTTGGTAGTGATCTAAACATTAATGTTTAACAGAATATTCCAAGTTCAATTCAAGTTCTGCTCAATCAACAGCAATTGTGGCATAACATTGATTACCACAAAATATAATTTCGACTCACCCCTTCTTTTCGTAAAAAAAAGAAAAAATGGGGTTCCAGTGAGGCACTTACAATGGAAGTGAATGAGACAATTTTTTTGCATAACAAAAAAAATTTGAAAAAAATTTGAAAAAAAAAAAAAAACACTCTTTTGAAAGTATAACCACATGAATAATATCTGTGTAAACATGATTTACTGTGATAAAAACACTTACTAACCTTTTCTTTGTAAAGTTTTAGCCAATTTTACAACTTTGTTGCCATGATGAAGTAATGAAGTAATGTCAACAAACCTCAAAATGACTAAATATGACAACTTTACAGCTCAAATAACACATGATTTTCAAAAAAAGAATGAATGAAAGTGATTTTATAAAATTATTAGCTTTGCATTTCAGGGGGGTCAAAATTACAATATATGTGGTTATCAACATTATTACACAAATGCTGTCGACTGAGCTTAACTTATCTTTAATATTCATATTAATAAGATGATGATTTGTTATTTTTCTTGTCACTATCTCTACAACAGGAACAAATAATCAAAATTCAGAACAATGCTTTAATATAAAAAAACTTGTGATTATTATTATATATTTTGTAAATTAACATTTCATACATTTACAGATACTGGACTGGACTGTGAAGATGTGCATGGCTTTGAAGTACATACATGATGATAAAAATAGTCTACATAAAAACCTGCAGCCAAAGGTACAAAAATCACTTAACATTGCAGACATCACTAAACACTGTTCTAGATCAAAAACTATGAAGGTGCTTCTGAGTTTAGTAGGGGTGTTCGAGTAGTTAAAGTGAAGATGTCATAAAACACAAAAGTTATACAATTGAGGTTAGTTAAATGTAAAAAAATTAAAATAATAATAATAAATGCACAGGCATTAAAAAAATTACAAAAAATAAATAAACAAACACAAAAAACTTGCTGGTAAAGTCAAGTTGATAAAAAAAAAAAAAAAAAACATCCAAACTCTTGTGCTGCTCATGTGTGCTATTCCAAAACATAACTACATGCTTCCATGAAAACCAGAAACATCAGTTATATGTAACATTTAGTCCATCAAGTATTGACAAATTATAATACAATATATTATATTATGTTATTATTATATCTTGGAGAGCGATCCAAGATGGCGGCGCGGTAGCATGCAGTGGCCACTCCGGATCCAAAATGGTGCTATTCTTGTTAAATAACCCGACTTTTGCGGCACATGGACATTGGAGCAAACATGTTCATGTCTACCATTGCCAAACACTGCTCAAATATAGGATTCATGCAACAACCAAGCTACATGATAACCTGCAGGAGGTGCTACGCAAACTCGGCTTGCTGTGGAGACCAGGCCTCCAGTCCTCTGCGTCACCTGATGCCGGTGGCCGGGGGAGAGGACGTTGTAAGAGGTGTGCGAGGAAGCGGAAGCGTGGCAAGAGGGCGGGGGTCCATGCTAGGCTAAAAACAAACCCTAGCTGGCCGGCTCTCCCGTCTATCCTGCTCTCAAATGTTTGCTCCCTGGACAATAAACTGGAATATATCTGACTCCAGCAGGCTACGCAACATGAGTTTAGAGACTGCTGCATCTTTGTTTTCATGGAGATGTGGCTCAGCGACAGAGTTCCGGACGCCGCTATTCAGCTAGACGGGCTTGCCTCGTTTTGTGCTGACAGAAATGCAGCTCTGTGTGGTAAGTCTTGCGGTGGTGGCTTGTGTGTTTACATCAACACAGAATGGTGGAAGAACTCTATCCTAGTCTCTAGCTACTGCTCATCACTGGTGGAGCTTGTGGCTGTTAGATGCAGTTCTTTTTATTTACCACGGGAATTCACCACTGTTATCATAACCAGAGTTTACATTCCCCCAGCGTTAAAGCTAAGGAAGCGCTCTGTGAACTGTATGGGGCTATTAGTGAAATGCAGAACGCTCACACTGACGGACTGTTTATTGTCGCCGGAGATTTCAACCATGCGAATCTAAAGACAGTGCTCCCTAAATTCCATCAGTATGTGGACTTTGCATTGAGAGTGGCGAACGCGCTTGATCTTGTTTACACAAACATCCCAGGCGCGTACCAGGCAGAGCCCCACCTCCACCTCGGCTACTCAGACCACATCTCTGTTATGCTAATTCCAGCATACAGGCCGCTCGTCAGACACACAAAACCGCTTCAGAAGCAGGTGAAAACCTGGCCAGCAGGAGCCATCTCTGCTGTTCAGGACTGTTTTGAGTGTTCTGACTGGCACATGTTCAGGGAGTCTGCAACATATGGCTACTCTACCAACTTGGAGGAATACACAGCATCAGTGACCAGCTACATCAAGTGCATTGATGATGTCACTTTCTCCAAGACCATCACCACATGCTCCAACCAGAAGCTGTGGATGACTGCGGAGGTGCACGTGCTTCTGAGGAACCAAGACTCTGCCTTCAGATCAGGCGACAAGGCAGCCCTAAGAACAGCGAGGGCCAAACTGTCCCGGTCCATTAGAGAGGCAAAGTGCGCACACGCCCAGAGAATCCACAGTCACTTCCAGGACAGCGGTGACATGCGGTGCATGTGGCTGGGCATCCAGGCCATCAACAACTACAGGACAAAATCAGTTGCCTGTGACAAAGATGCCTCCCTTCCAGATGTGCTGAACGACTCCTACGCTTGGTTTGAAGTGCAGAACGACATGATGGCGAGGAAGACCATCCCTCCTCCCAATGACCAGGTGCTCTGTCTTACCACGGCTGATGTAGAGTCAACCCACAGAAGGCTGCTGGATGAGACAACATTCCTGGCAGAGTGCTCAGAGGATGTGCAGACCAGCTGGCAGATGTTCTTACCGACATCTTCAACATCTCTCTGAGCAGCGCCTTCGTTCCAACGTGCTTCAAGGCCACCACCATCGTCCCCATGCCAAAGATGTCTTTAGTGTCCTGCCTCAATGACTACCGTCCCGTTGAACTCACACCCATCATCATGAAGTGCTTCGAGAGGCTCGTCATGAGGCACAATAAGACCCAGCTGCCTCCCTCACTAGACCCACTGCAGTTTGCGTATCGTCCAAACCGTTCAACAGACGATACCATCGCCACCACACTCCATCTGGTCCTCACCCACCTAGATAAAAAGGACTCATACTTTCGAATGCTGTTCAAAGACTTCAGCTCAGCATTAAACACAATTATTCCCCAGCACCTGATTGGAAAGCTGAACCTGCTGGGCCTGGACACCTCCCTCTGCAACTGGATCCTGGACTTCCTGACTGGGAGACCACAGTCAGTCCGGATCAGGAACAGCATCTCCACCACCACCACACTGAGCACTGGGGCCCCCCAGGGCTGTGTGCTCAGTCCACTGCTGTTCACTCTGCTGACTCACGACTGGGCAGCAATGCACAGCTCTAATCACATCATCAAGTTCGCAGATGACACGACAAGAGCACCAAATTCCTTGGTGTTTACCTGGCGGAAAACCTCACCTGGTCCATCAACACCAGCTCTATTACCAAGAAAGCCCAGCAGCATCTCTACTTTCTTCGAAGGCTGAGAAAAGCACATCTCCCACCCCCCATCCTCACTACATTCTATTGGGGACAATTGAAAGCAGCCTGAGCAGCTACATCACTGCCTGGTTTGGGAGTTGCACTGTTTCGGAATGAAAAGCCCTGCAGAGGATAGTGAGGACAGCTGAGAAGATCATTGGGGACTCTCTTCCCAAAAAACACTGCATCCGCAAAGCCACCAGCATTGTGGAGGACCCCACACACCCCTCACACAAACTCTTTACCCTCCTGCCGTCTGGCAAGAGGTACTGAAGCATTCTGGCCCTCACGACCAGACTTTAACATCTTCTTCCCCATAGCCATCAGACTCCTCAATACTCAGAGACTGGTTTGACACACACACACACACACACACACACACACACACACGCACACACATGTCCTGAGTTGCACTTTAATTGCTGTCAGTTTATAACTGTCTGCTACCTCAATAACTGCTATGTACATAGAACACTATCTCATAGTATGTTATGTTTACATTTGGCATTTTTAGTAACTGTCATCTTTTTGCACTACTGTGTACTGATCGGCGCTGCACTGTCTCTTACTGTGTCTATTGTCCTGTTCATTGTTAGTAATTTATTGTACTGTCCCATACTTTTTGCACACGTTTGCACATGCATTTTATATAGGTATTTTATTTAGTCTGTGTGGTCTCATGTGGTTCTGGGTTTGTCCTATGTTGTTTTATGTAGCACCATGGTCCTGGAGGAACATAGTCTCGTTTCGCTGTGTACTGTACTAACTGTATATGGTTGAAATTACAATAAAAACCACTTGACATGACTTGACTTGATATAAAATCTATTTCTGTGTGATTTCTTGTGTCATCCATATTCCCAAACACATGTTGTTTAGCTTTATTTCTAATATATAATATAATCAATACACTGAATTGTATTGCATTACATTTCTTCATTCAAACCACTTTATTTACATTTCAATTGAGCTTGTAATCAATATGATTGTTTGTTTTTTATGCCACAGAGCATTTCCTTTACAACATGTGGAACTATTCGTCTAGGAGAGTTTGGAGAGATTAATGAACGGTATTTGTTCCTCTAATGCAAAGAACTTATCAGAAACTACTGTATTTAAATATAACACAAGTTATGCTACATTTCTAGTCTAAATACTTGCAATTCCAGTTCTCATTTTTTAATGAAATCTAAAGTCAATATCTGCTTGCATTATGACATGTACCATCCTGTTTCTGTTAGGTCCTCGGGGGAACAGACAGCAGAAAACAAGGTTCTCTCATATGTTGCACCTGAGATTTTTTCTGGAAAGCCTTATGATGAGAAAAGGTACAAATCTAAGTATTCCAATTATAACTTGCGCTCCATAATGACACATTGGTGGTCAAGTGGTCTAAAGCCTTAATACAATCACGGCAATTCATTGAGATTTCGATTTTCTACAAAAGGCATGAGCCTATGGAGCAATTAATGAGTATGGCCAGCTACGAGCATCTTGTTTCTTACCAGGGAAGCAGGGTTATGTACGTAACTGAGAAGTTCCCTTTCGTAGATCACTTAACGCTGCGTAATGACACATTGTGAATGATATAGCATAACACCATGAGAGCAGCAGCTGCCAATTGTTTAAGCTAGATAGCAGCACACAAGCAAGCTTAAATATATAAGAACTATAATTTCACCTCTGTTCCAACAGAGAGAACATGGGAAGCAGGAATCATACCCTTTATCCAGATTATAAACCCTTGCAATTGCCAAGCTAATAAGACATCCTTTGCTCACTGACTGAAAAACCTTTGTTGCGGCACCAAAGCTTACAAACTGCTGTTCTGATTTACGCCACTGACTATTGTGGTCAGCATAATCTTGCAAAGTCCTAACAGGGCACATAATAGAAGACCCTTCACTCTTATCTGACTAAAATTAGGGAGGAGAGAAAGACTGCAAAGTCAAAACCTGTGAGCGAAAAGATGTAGAGACATCACAAATAGGATCAAACACTGATGTTAGAGGCACCCAAGAGTACATATAATACCACAGATAAATCTCATGAAGGGATAAGAACTGGATTAACCCTCTGGGGTCTGAGGTGTTTTTGGGGCTCTTGAGATGTTTTGACATGCCCTGACATTTGTGCTTATTTCAGCAACTTACAACATAGCATTGGCCAACATGTAATTTGGCTGTATTCAGCACAAACTCTGCTACAATAATATGTAAGCAAAATAGATGTACATGTTTGCATTTTATAGAAAAAAAAAATATTATGCGTGGTTAGTAAGTTTGGGGAAAAAAAATGTCACTGCAATAAGGCCATATAACACATACTGAACAGTTGTCCACAAGACTTTTGAGTCACCATTCTTGTAGACTAGAATTTTTACTACAAAATGATGTGAAAATCATTCTGACCACTCTTTCACAAACAACAATATAACAATTAAAATTTGTAAGTCAGTTTTTGTGTCAGCACTGCTGTATGCGTGGGAGTGTCGATGGACATGAATATTAATGAGATACACACCAGGGGGACAAAAGACACTCCCCCAAAGGCTAATGCCCCATCAAGGTGCTGTGAGGCAGCCTGAACTGAGAATGACGAGATGCAAAGGTTTTGTTTTTCAATCTGTTTTATTGTAATGTTGTGTCTCACAAGACCACAGTGCTACATATACAAGTCAGCTGACTTATACTTTACAAAAATACTTTGCATAAAACTATAGACATATACTTAAATTTACACAAGAAACAACATGTGGTGGTAAAGAAGCCTGTGTACATATGGACAGTCATACATCGTTATGCCACTCTTGAAAACAGTTCCTATTCAACTGAAGACATAAGTGAACATTGCATGCCTGGCATTTCCATGGTGTCAATTGCCTTTTACCACGCACTGTTGTGCAATGCACACAATTGCGGCGACCAACTGTGGCAACATCCCTGCCTTCTGATGTCAGCTCAGCTCCTGGAACCGGTACATGGTCACTATTGGTCTGTTTTGGTGCCGTTTTCTGTGACACACCACAGAGCTCTTGGATAAGTTGCTCCATAAACTCTTTGTGGGACAAGTTACCATGTAGCACGACACATCACTAGCCTACATTTCATACATTTACACATGTATTCAGAAACATCTGTGCATAGGGCAGTAAGCATGATAAGTAGTGTCATAGGCTAACCAAAACTGAACATATAAAAATATATTGCATAGACAGTAACGTTAGGCCTATCACATATTTTACCGGAAATATATTTGCACTAAATAATCGTGTTGCCCAAGCAGATATTCGCAAACAAGATACATTACACATAAGGCAGTATTTTAGCATGATAATCAGTGTCATAAGCTAATCACTGAGTGAAATATATTTAATATACAAATATGTTTAGAGTTTAATCACATTTAAAAAGTTTACACTTGAGCATACACGAATGTTAGGGATATTGTGGGGCAATCTTTCCTGTAAGATGTCAAAAGCTAGCCAAAACTAGGCAAAATATAGTCTGAAAATTCATATAAGTTCCATATGGTCAGAAAAGGAATTATATAACACTAAACAACTTACTCCGAACTTGTATCCTCGGCGGGATCAATTCGTTCTCCAAAATGCAGCCGTTCGTCGTCTGAGTTGCAATCTTCTTCTGAGGAAAAGGTGAATTCTTCTTCGCTGTCCAGAATCATCTGAAGGGCCTCTTCACCAGAGTAGCGTGCCATCCTCAAAATGCGATGAACTATCAGTGAATCTCGTGAAGAAACTTCGGGTTTTTATGGCATTGATCAGGGAGCGTGTGCGATGCATATCACCTATTTACATGTGAATAGCGCCCGGGGCGTGGTGGTCTCAGCTCATTACAGATAATGAGGGGAGAACGAAAAAACTGTACTCTCCTTGGTTTCAAACGGATTACATAAGCTGAAAATATTTGTTTTTTTTTTATAAATTACTTCATGTAAAAGAAGAGAATGCAAGCTTCATAAAGACATATGTCTCGTGCCTGGGTGACAAGTATTTGCTGAGTTACAGTTCATTTACGGATGCGTTTCAGAATGGACTTCACTGACAGAGAGAACGCAGAACTCGCATCATGTTTGTTTTTCTTTATTTGGCCAAAAGCACAACACTTTGTTTTTATTGTGAGTATCCACAAAAAAAAATAGACGCTTAACAGGATCTAATGATGTACAACACTTATATGTAAGATCAAAACCAACCGAGTATTTTGAGTCTCTTTTGCACTGATAAGAAAAAAAGCGAGACTATCGCGCCGGCACGATTGCCGACCCCAGAGGGTTAAAAGGTCGAAACCTACGCACTCTGCGCATATAGTGAGACAAAAGAATGTCTACCGATCTAAGCCCCATTCACATGTACATTTTCTGCCACTATAGTGGCAACATAAACGTAAGTGTTGTCGTGGCAAACCTGACCCCAAAACATTCTGGCAAAAAAACTAAATATCACTGAGCCTATGGGGCAGTGAACTGGGGCCTCACTTCGTGCCAGACACCAGGAGGCAAGAACGCGCCACCTCGTCGATGGGGATCTAGAATTCAGAATGGTAACAACCACAGCAGAGGATGAATTTCATGGTTACTGTCTTAACCTCCGCTTCCTGATGGATGGAATGAGACCTTGTGTCGATGTAGTGACACTAGGGGTCACTCTGGAGAGCCCTGAACACCTCCCATTCTTTGAGAAAAGGCCAATTAGAATTGGCAAGACCCCACGGAGGCCACACCCTGCCCAGAGTGGAAGTTAACATGTGGCGATACTTTATGTGGGCTCAAGAGTCGCACATGGAAGAGGCACGGTGTTATGTCCTGCCGTGAAGGGGACGAGCTCTACAAACACAGCGACGGGGCAGAAAGGGCTCTGCCCAAGGGAGACGCGGGTCCGCCGACAGGGAGTCCGTACTGTGGAAAATACATCACAGGGAGTTACCAGAGTAATTGTCTCCTGTGGAGCACCTATCCCAGTACAGGGCATATTAGTACCCATAGTGGGTCTGGCTGCAAACCTCCACCAAATTTGCAAGCCACAGGGCAAGGGAGGAAGGACATCCAGGGTCCACGACTTTGTGAACTCGACTGGGGGTAAAAGCACACGTTCTCGCCTCAGAGAGTTCCGTATTACCAAACTCTACCTGTTCATACCTGACAAAACACAGGACGAACCCGGCGCAACCCAGAGATTTCAAAATCTCGCAAAGGTTTTGGTGTAGCAGATGTCTGCAAGAAAGATGCCATTGGCCAGAGTGTGTTCGTATTGCCAAAGGGGCAGGCATCCACGATCCACTGACTCTATCTGCTCAAAGGGGCCTCCTCGAAGGCCCAGGAGGACCTTGGAGAGATCCCATGAGGGAAAAAGGCGTGGCCTGGGAGGATTCAGCCTCCGTGCGCCTCTGAGGAACCTGATGATTGTAATTGTATGTAAATGTATTGTAATTCACAATGTAAAGCGACCTTGAGCTACAGAAAGGCGCTATATAAATAAAACTTCTTCTTCTTCTTCTTGATGATCAAGTCATGCTTCCCTAGGGACTTACCGTCCAATGCATCGTGGTGGGCTGCTAAAGCAGCTAAATATACCTTCAAGGTGGAGGGGGACAGCCGCCCTCCAGCCTCTCCTGCAGGAAGGAAAACACTAACCTGACTGTGCATTTCTGGGGGTCTTCGGCTCGGGAAGAACACCAATTTGCGAACAAATGCCACTTCAGGTCATAAAGCTGGCTGGTAGAGGGAGCTCTGGCTTGAGTGATCATGTCTACGACTGCTGGTGGTAGGCCACGTAGGTCTTCAGAGTTCTGGGTGCGGGTGCCAGATGGTACCCATCCTTGAGAAAGAAGTTACTTCCTCAGGGGAATCTGCCAGGGAGGTGCTGTCACGAGGAGCATGAGGTCCGAGAACCAAGTCTGGTGGGCAAATATGGGGCCATGAGGATAACTAGTTCCTCATCCTCCCTAAAGTTGGTCACCGTAAGACGGTGAGTGTCAGCTTCTTGTGGGGGGCTCTATGCCGGGGCCGAGAACTGGGCTTGAGTTGAGGCGGAGTCGCCTGGGTTTTCACCGCCGCAAGGGAATGCCCTCGGCGAGCAGACGGGGTGCAGGATCTTGAGCCATGCTAGGGGAAAAATGTGCTTGATGGCCTCTGTCTGCTTCTTCACAGCTGAGAACTGCTAGGCGAAGTCCTCAAAAGTATCATCGAAATGTCAGATCTGGGAGATGGGCACGTTGAGAAAGTGGACTTTATGGGTGTCCCTCATCTTGACCAGATTCAGACACAGGTGGCACTCCTGGACCACCAAGGTGGACATCGCCTGATCGAGTGCTCGCACTGTGTCCTTCGTCACCTGGAGGAGGAGGTCGGTTGCTGAGCGCAGGTCCTGCAGAACTTCGGGATCAGGAATCCCCTCTTGCAGTTCTTTGAGTGCCTTGGCCTGGTGTACCTGCAGGATGGTCATGGCATGCAGGGCGGAGGCGGCCTGTCCTACGGCAACTGTAGGCTTTGGTCACCAGCGATGACATAGTCCTACAGACTCTGGAGGGGAGCAACAGTCTATCCCACCAGGTGGCGGCATTTTGCGGGCACAGTTTTATCACAACCGCCTTATCCACCTGAGTGATAACCGCGATCAGGGAATGATGGAGGGTTCCAGTCCAATCCGATGCTCGCGGCAGCCCGGGCAAGCATGGCGGTCAGCTCTGCGTCAGCTTCAAACTGGGTCTACCTGGCCATTCACCTCCCCAAATTGCCTCCAGTGGCAGCCGGGCTGGCCTCATGCCCGTGGGTAGAAGGTGCAGCACAGGGGCGGCTAGAGTGGCTTTCCCCTGGAAAAAGGAAATCCGCGACCGAAACGTTGCCATGGTAATTTTCTCGTAATGAGAATATGAACCATCCACAAACGCTGACTCAGTGTGATCACTGCCCAGACACGTGAGGCAGCGCCTGTGGCCGTTGGAAGCGGAGAGATAACGACTGCATCCAGGAATCACACGAAGACGGAAAGGCATCTTTATAAAGATGCATCTTAAAAAAGACATTCGACATCAATGTGCTTGCTCTAATAGTGAAAATATATCTTTAAGCAGGAATATACACTCTTTTAGCGCCATCGAAGCACCCAGGGGCGAATTGTGCACCCGTCGTGCAGAAGGAGAGAAAGCCACTGGAAATGCACCATATATCCAATAGCATACGCTTCTTAAGCGGTGAATGGAACAGCCATAGTATTCAGCTTGCTGAAAGTACATCCGCTAGGCTCCAATGAAAAAATCTGAATGGCGTGGGCATTCCAGCTCCTTTTATACTCGTATATCCATGGGAGTAGCATGTAAATTCCACTCGCCAATACTCATTGGTCTATTCTCAGAAAATGGGAGGTGTTTGGGGCTCTCAACAGCGACCCCTAGTGTCACTATATCGAGACAACATCGAGTGAGTGACAGAAGAGGAACCATCATTGTAAAGAGCACCCCGTTGAGGGGCAAACCCCATATCTGAACTTAAAAATAGTATTCTTCAAATCTATTGTCACAAGCCCGTCCCCCGACTCTACTAGTGACATTTTTTTTTGTTTTTATGAGGAAATAACTTGACAATCAAATCAAATCAAATCACTTTATTGTCACACTACTGTGTACACGAGTGCAACAGTAGGTGAAAGTCTTGTGTGCAGTTCCAAGCAACATTGCAGTCATGACAGTGACGAGACATATACCAATTTACAATAAACATCATATTTACACAACACAATTTACATAACAAATATACACATAATTACACAAAAATTTACATATCAAATGTACACATAATTACACTACATAGTACTGATATACAATGTACAGTAAACAATACACACAATATAGAATACACATACACCAGATAGGGTATATAAAAATATATATATACTAATTGAATTGGGGAGAATATATTGACAGTCCAGTGTGTGATATAAGATGAAGATTAAAGGGTTACTTCAGGATTTAGCATTAAGCTTTGTATCAGTAGAAAACCAGTAGTATTTTCGAATTACCGAGCTCCCCCCCCCCCCCCCCCCTCCCCCCTCATATCCCCCTGAGACGAGAGATTTATGTATTTTTAGTCTGGAAAAAAATCCTCCGATGATGCAAAAATCGTCATTTTGCGTCATCGGAGGATTTTTGGGCCAGAGGCTTAAAACTACAGCCAGTATTCCGCATGTTTACACCACGCCCATATGGGGCGGGATCTCACTCACAGAATGTGAAGATAGTGTCAGCCATCTTTCTGTAGAAGCTAAGCTAACAGGCTCTTGCTCTGTGTAGAAAGTTTGTATACAAGTAGGCTTATCACGATTGCAGAAGGTAATTTTGAAGTTGAAATGGCAGAAGGGGATTTCGAAGATCTGTTGCGAGAATCTGATGCTCGCGGCTACCTGTAGGAGCCGCAATACAGCGATGAACAGAGGCAGCCGGAGCAGCTGCTATAACAGGGGAGCAAGACCTGCTTGGCAGGCAGGAGGAAGAGCCCGGCCAGACTCGAGTTGGGGCGGACTGGTGGTGTCAGTGCTCTCGCTGTGCGCCTATGGAAACAGATAGAGAGTCCTATTGCTGTCGTGAATTTCAGCGATGCCATTTTCTTCTGGACGAGATCGCTGAATCCGCTGATGAAACAGCACCGCTAACTTGAGCATGTATAACTGAGCACCCAAGTTTTGTACCACACATGGACAGGGGAGTCCTGTAAACTTATTTTAGGATCCCGAAGATAAATTGGAAACGCCAGCCAAAGCCCGCACGGACAAACGGACGGCTTAGTGTAAAGTGAGTATTTTGTTTGTTTTTCTTTTTGTTACTAAGACGTCATGTACAGAGTTTGGACACCCGGAATGATCATAATGTTCTTCCTGCGTAGTCAGTCAATTTATCAACTAACTCACGATTTATAGAGTCACAATGTATCAAAGCAAGCCTAGTTAAATCAAATTTTCAGATACTGCCGCCTGTAACCGCCATGGTATGGGAGTGGCCTCGTAAGGGCAGCAAAGCAAGTGCATTCTGGGAGTTGTTGTCTTTCAGCCACATGTGTAAAAAATACATTTTCTGCCTTTTCTCAGTCTAGAATGCTTCAAATTCAAAAATAATTTCACATTTATACTATATAAATGACCAATTTTAAATACACATTCATCTTCCCAGAGGTGAAGTAACCCTTTAATAAAGTGCAGTGCTGACTGTTGATCGTGAGAGATCATGTGTTCAAAAGTCTTATTGCTTGGGGGAAGAAGCTGTCATGTAGTCGGCTAGTGTGGGTCCTGATGCTGCGATACCGCCTGCCTGATGGAAGCAGTGAGAGCAGCCCATGACTCGGGTGGCTGGAGTCTCTGATGATCCTCCGAGCTTTTTTCACATACCGCCTGTTATATATGTCCTGGAGGGAAGGAAGCTCACCTCCGATGATGTGTCTGGCAGTTCGCACCACCCTTTGCAGTTCTTTGTGGTTGTGGGCGGTGCTATTGCCGTACCAGGCGGTGATGCAGCCAGTTAGGATGCTCTCTAAAGTGCTGGTGTAGAACCGTGTGAGGATGTGGTGGTTCATTCCGAACTTCCTCAGCCGTCTCAGGAAGAAGAGGCGCTGGTGAGCCTTCTTCACAGCGGCCTCAGTGTGGACGGACCATGTGAGTTCCTCAGTAATTTGGACACCGAGGAACTTGAAGCTGCTGACTCTCTCCACTGGTGCTCCATTAATGGTGATGGGGCTGTGCTCTCTGTCTTTCTTCCTGAAGTCCACCACAAGCTCCTTGGTTTTACTGACGTTGAGGTAGAGGTTGTGTTCCTGACACCAGTGTGTCAGAGTGTGCACCTCCTTTCTGTAGGCTGTTTCATCATTGTCAGTGATCAGACCTACCACCGTCGTATCATCAGCAAACTTAATGATGGCATTGGAGCTATGTGTCGCCACACAGTCATGTGTGTACAGGGAATACAGGAGTGGGCTGAGAACACAGCCCTGCGGGGCTCCAGTGTTGAGGGTCAGTGATAAGGAGATGTTGCTGCCCATTCTAACCACCTGACGTATGCCTGACAGGAAATCCAGGATCCAGTTGCACAGCGAGCTGTTTAAGCCCAGAGCCCGGAGTTTCTCATCTAGCTTGGAGGGCATTATGGTGTTGAATGCTGAGCTGTAGTCTACAAACAGCATTCTCACATATGTGTTCCTTTTTTCCAGATGGGAGAGAGCAGTGTGTATTGTAGATGCAATGGCATCATCAGTGGAGCGGTTGTTGTGGTAGGCAAACTGTAATGGGTCCAAAGAGGTGGGCAGAACAGAGTAGATGTAATCTCTGATCAACCTCTCAAAGCATTTGCTGATGATGGGGGTCAGAGCAACAGGACGCCAGTCATTTAAGCAAGTGATTTTTGATTGCTTCGGTACAGGCAGAATGGTTGATGTTTTGAAGCATGTGGGGACTACAGACAGGGAGAGGGACAGATTGAAAATGTCTGTAAAAACACCAGCCAGTTGGTTCGCACACGCTCTGATGACGCAGCCCGGAATGCCGTCTAGACCTGCAGCTTTGCGGATATTCACCCGTCGAAAGGATCGTGTTACACCAACAACAGAGACGGAGAGTGAACCAACCTCTGTAGTATAAGCCGCGAGTGCTCTCTCCGTGAGGGCGGTGTTGTTGTCCTCGAAACGAGCATAAAATGTATTAAGCTCGTCCGGGAGAGAGGCAGCGGTGTTCATGGCGGAGTTTTTATTCCGTTTGTAGTCCGTGATGGTGTTAATTCCCTGCCACAAACTTCTAGAGTCAGTGGTGTTGAACTGTCCTTCAATTTTGTGCCTGTACTGGCGTTTGGCTGCACTGAAAGAGTTATGGAGGGCATAATTGGCTTGTTTACACTCCTCCGCGTTCCCAGAATTAAAAGCGGTGGCCGCGCCATGCTTTATCATTCAAATTTCCCAATTTGATGCTGTCTGTAACAGCTGTCAGTCTGATACACGGGCAGACAGTGGAATTAATGCATGATTTCATGTTGTCCTATGATGCAGAGTAACCAGTAGATGGTTCTTGGCTTAATTTGTTGGCTGCTTTACACTCAGCCACAGTGGAAGGAGACACCTGTGCCTTTGCTACTGTGGCTGATTGAATGGGAATTAATTATGTTTTTGCTTTTATTGCATCTAGCCATGCCTTCCTGTTTCACAGGGGTATAAAAATGACCCTTAGTCATCAATCACAGTGGGATACACTAAAGAATATAGTTCTGATGTGCAGCAAAAGGATGTTGAGCTTTGCAAAATGGGAAGTGGCTATAAGAAAATAGCCAAAGCATTTAAAATGCCTATTTCCACCAACAGGGCAATAATTAAAAAGCTCCAATCAACATGAGATCTTCTGAATCGGCCTGGAAAAGGACATATACAGTATCTATATTGTCTCCGCGCACAGTGAGGAGGATGGTTCAAGTGGCCAAAGAATCTCCAAGGATCACAGCTGGAGAATTGCAGACATTAGTTGGGTCTTGGGGGTCAGAAAATCTGATAAAATATCAGACATCACCTACATCACCACACATTGTTTAGGAGGGTTTCAAGAAAAAACAGCCTCTGCTCTCACCCAACAACAAACTTAAGCGTCTCCAGCTTGCCAGACACTACTGGAACTGGTTCTATTAAATTAAATGTGGTACTGGATCTTTAATGTTGTGGGGCTGTTTTTCTGCCAGTGGTCATGGTCATGTTTGGATAAATGGCATCACAGACTATCAAATACCAACAGATAAAAAAATCAAAACCTGGAGTACTCTGCCAGAAAGCTTACAAAGGGGACAGGTTGGATCTTCCAAAACAAATATCAAAATCAACACAAAAATGGTTCACAGACCACAAAATCAAGGTTCTGCAGTGGCCATCCCAGTCCCCTGATCTGAACACCATAGAAAATTTGTGGGGTGAACTGAAGAGGAGAGTCCACCAACATGTACCTCTGAATTTGAAGGATCTGAAGAGATTCTGTAAGTAGGAATAGTCTTAGATCCCTTGCCAGGTGTTCTCTAACCTCATTAGGCATTATAAGAGAAGACTCAGAGCTGTTATATTGGCAAAGGCAGGTTGCAAAAAGTATTGAATAAAAAGGTGCAAATAATTATGGCCAATGCGTTTTGTAGAACAACATTTATTTATTAATGAGATATTTCCCCTTTTTCATTTGTTTTACTTCAATTAAATGTTAGATTTTTGTGATTTTTTTAACAAAAGATCAAAAGGATAAACAGTGCAGATTTATTTTCACAGCCTTCTTTGCTCATATTTACCAAGTGTGCCAATATTTCTTGGCCACCACTTTTTACTCTATGCCTGAGACCTTTGGCCTTGGGGGCAGAGGCAAAACTTGAGTTGAAGATTCTCAATGCTCGTTCTCCATCACAATTTGCAAGGGGAGACTGAGCTAAACTGGGGACTGAGGAAGGGTTATCCCCTAATTTGTCCCAGCATTTACAATGGGGGTACAATTTGTAGTGCTTGAGACAAAGTGCTTTTCTATACTGGATAGTGGATGTGTTATGCATGCCCAAAGTTGCTTTGTCAAGGGGGCAGAGTCAAGATTTTAGTTGAGAATGCTCAACACTCGTTCCCCAATGTGATTTACTGGGGGAGACTTAGACATACATTACTTTCCAAGCATTGGATGCATGATGAATGGCAAACTTGACTCGATAATATCAGAAGAACAGACAAGGAAGTGACGGCAGTGTATAGAGAGCACAGTTTTGTCCGCTGAATGGGGGTTCGCCCTCCGCTTCACAATTAACATTTTAGCGGGCTTCTGGAGCCTGGAAGAATGTGATCCTCTGGATGGTACAGATCCAATCTCCAAGGACTTGCATGAGACAAAAATGTGCAAGGGGGAAAGTGTTTGTGAACCTCAATTCGTAGGAGGCACAGAGCCTTTGCCCATCACCAGTCCAAATGTCCAGAGGACTTCAGAACGTCTAAATGGAGCCGTTGCAGAACTCAAACTAAAATTTCTTAACCTGATCTGCTTGGTTGGACTGCAAAACCCATCATGCAAAACGCACACATAGTAGTCATGAAACAAGCAAAAACAAGTTTAAACACCTTGGCATGTCCTGATAGAATCATAAGAGAATAGTAGCACACTGCACGTCGTTTCACCTACACTCATTTAGTACATTTTCTCTTATTCCAGTCTCTTTACTCCCCGGGTTCCAGGGTCCACCGGTACATGTGGGATCTCATTTGCCCTGAGAAAGAGCAGGTGCTCCGAACAGTAGAGAGAGAAAGAGAGGCCGAGGTCACACATTCAAACTGCCTCATTCATGTGCGTCTTCTCAGAATGACACAGAAAGAGAAAATAGGAGGTTAACACCCGTTTTGTACTACCGTCCAACGACAAATCCTTTTATACAGAGTTTCCTATTGAAAGCATCCTGTGAAGCGCATGGATTTTGCACGCAGATTCACCAGTTAAATGACCACCGAGCTGGGCTGAAAACCAAACACAAGGAAGTGTCCAGTGTACGTCCACACTCCATCTTCTCAATCTCAAATCCCAAATGGTTCGAAGTTCACAGAGCTCTATTTCTTGTTTACACACTTGGGGCCTCATTCATGAAACATGAGTAAAACAAATTTATGTGTAAATCATTCGTAAAGACGGTCTGAGGTAAACTTTTGGATTCATAAATGTTTTAGTTTTTTCAAAACATAGTTGGTACAATCATAATGTACACCTGGTCCCAACCGTGTGCAAATCGTAAAGACATTTGAGCGTGTTGTGTTCTTTCAGACAAACTGCCATTTCTACAGTACATTTTGATAGAAGTAAAATTAAATAAGTAATTAATTTTTTTTTCATTACATGAGTGAAATAAGCCTTAAAAAATAAGAAATAATAATAAAAAAATCGACAATATTTAGAATTCATAATTAAGTAAGCATTAGTAAATCACATTTAGTTGATGTATAATCAGTGGTAAAACAATAAATGACTACATTATGGGCAGTCTGAACACTACCATATAGCTTATAAATCTGTAATATCTTACAGTTTTTCGGTCAAAGACTTTATTTTGGCACTCTAGCAATTTCTTTGAAGATTTTTCCTGTTGCAAGGGAGGTATCACTGTACAGTCTTGAATTTTCTTGACAAGTTTCTCCAAAGACGCGGTCCATGCACACAACTGAACCAAAGAAGCCGGTGGACATCCTCCTGTCAACATGTGCTGAACATGTTTTACACTAAAGCTTCATGTCAAACCATTTGTATTGACCTCTTGGACAGTTTTATTCACAAAAGAACATCTGATGACAGCAATGTTGACTGTAAGTTCCTCATTTTTTTTTTTTTTTCGATTACTAAGAGTAAATATTTTACGGTGTGAATACACTTTATAAAGAACACAGATATTACAGATATTACAGATACACAGATATTACTTCCAATTCTTTAGTATATTCATGAAATTTTCATGAATGAGGCCCTTGAAGTGTAGAAAATCTGAGTAATGGCACTGAAGATGGGCGCTTATGAGGAGCATATGTCGTAGCTACTTAGGGGCGTGGCTTAAGTGCCATCTGCCAGTTAATTGGCGTGACTGTTGTGGGTACACGATCCGTTCCACCTGCACGATCCGTTCTACGCATGCGCGTAATTACGTAGTAGAAAACGTCACGGTTTTCCTACACTATCTGTACTACGCATGCGATGAAACACTTGGCGGCCAGGCGGCACAACTTGCGGCATATTTGTGTAACGTTAGTTGTATTGTGTTTACCATGTCACAGCGTTGATGATTTTAAATGTAGCTTACGCTATGCATTACGATGCGTTTACGTGGTTGCAATCCACAATAATAAAGGAGTTGTGAGTTGTTACATGAACATACATGATCAGTTTCCTCCATACTCCTTTGCGATTCATTGCTCTATGGTATTAACTTACTTAACTAACCGTGTTTTGGTCTGAGGTCAAAGATGGTTTGTGTCGTTTTTTCTTTTAATTAAAAGCTGCTAATATTAGTTAACTTGAGAAATTTTGTATTAGTATGGGTCTATATAGGCTAATATATATATATAAATAAATATATATACATATAAATAATCTAAATGAGGAAAATAATCCCTTCAATGTTGTTTACAGAAGACAACAAGGAACATAATATGCATTTCTGCACTAGTCTGGGGAAACGTTATTTATTTAGAGTATTTCAAACTGACAATGGAAATGACTTGAAAGAAGCATGAGACCGGTGGTGGACAGTAGTGAAGTTTACTTTTTGAGTATCTTTATTTAGGAGTAAAAAAACTCACTCACTCACTCACTCACTCACTCACTCACTCACAGTGTGGGGTGCACAGTGACCCAGATACACTAACAAAATGTATATGGGTGACTGTGCAACCCAACTCCAGCATTTACTCTCAGGTTGAGGGTGTCTTTGCAAATAATCATGAAGTTTTCCATGTCCTGGATGTTTTCAAAAATGAACGTGAAAGGCTCCATGGCATAGCACTCCATCGACTCCATCAGCACCCTCCACGCTTTCATTTGGTCATCATGATCCATCAACATGTACGATGGTTCTTGCACATGGCCAGTGAAAAGACCAAGACTGTTCCTCACAATGTACTCTGCCTGGTACATATGTTTCAATGTGAGGGGCAGCTCCTCCACTTCTACCTGTTCCTCCTATGATAAAGTAAAATGCCATAAATTAAGAATACACTACAACATAAGATGTTTTGGGTCTTTCAAAAGGGGCCTAAAGACATCTTTTTAGCATAAATTAAATAGTTATTATGAGTTAAACCCACTTGACTTGAACTGTTTGTTACGATCTTCTATTTTTTAATATATCACGTGACGTAACATGTTGTATAAATCTATATAATGTATCAGTTTCAAGTTTTACATTTAATTCAGTAATTCACACACTTTTCCACAATATTCAAATTTTTTGAGACCTACCTGTATAGAATGCATACGTGAAAATGGTTGTCTGGTTAGTTTGGCCATACCTTGACTATTTGGGGTCGAGAAATCCTATAAATAGGTGGTAGGGTGCCTGCCATCAGCTGTTCTGCCTCCTCTGTCCAGAAGGCAAAGCGCTGCCCGAAGTTCTGCCCATGCCTATTCAAAAGTATGGTACTTTTAATGTAGCATAATTGTAAAGCAGACCAATGTTTTACTGCTTGAAATGTGTCCTACCTTGCGATGGAGAATCTCTCCAGAATCTGGAGACACCACCACTTCCGAATAGATGGTATGTCAGTCTGTAATACACATGTAATATTGGAGTCTTGCATTGTTTGTTTTTTAACATTCTTGGATACATATACATTCCATGAATTACAACTTACATCCAAAAACTGAAACATGGCACCAGTACAGATGCAGAGGGCATACTGTTAAAGAGAAAAATAATGATTACGGAGATTTAGGACAAACAGGAAAAATTGAGTAGAAATTGTATAAGTTTACCATAAGCATGAATATCCCACAGCTCTGTCCATCTGACTGAACTGGAAATGGCCGAAAAGTAATATACGGTTACTCAGATGTGATGTTGACAACCATATATAGTGTCCGCTGTGCAAAATGAAATGGCGAAATTACATAGTAAGCAAAGTTACTTCAAAATCTTTGCCCGTCTTCTCCACCCACGGTCAATTAGCCACTGCTCCTGCAAGTTGTCTGAAAAAAAATTATGCAAAACTGAATCCATAGAACAATGTTTTTCCCTCAATCCTAAAGCCAGAGAACAATGTTTTTCCTCAATCCTAAAGCCAGAGAACAAGGCTTTTTCCTCAATCCTAAAGCCAGAGAACAAGGCTTTTTCCTCAATCCTAAAGCCAGAGAACAAGGCTTTGCCTGAACAGGATATCAGTCCATTTCACTCAGTTTGATCTGTATTTGTTAAGGCTGTTACACAGTGTCATCAGATTTAAGATTTTCAGAGTGCTGTTCAGGCTTAACTGGATGAAAAAAAATTAAAAAATTTAGAAAACGCCCCCAATCATGTATTAACTTTAATTCCCATAGTAGCATGTAACTACATGCACTTTCTTTTCTCTGTGTTAGCCTTAATCGGTCACAGGTCAAACCTTGCTAATGTCCTCTGCTTATGCGTTTCAAACCTAAATATGGTTCGGTATTTCTCATCTCCAAACCCATTTGGACATAATGAGTCCAGAAAAATAGCCTCCTTCTTAGCAACTAATAACACCTGTAAAGAACATACACTATTAATGTCAGCTATAGGGGCACCAACTGGTTTAAAAATAGAGGAAAAACTAAAAAAAACAATGTAACTGTACACAAAGCATGTAGTGGCTTGCTGTTTGTGACCCCCTAGACCATGCTGGCAAAATGATGATATCTTTAGAATCCACATTGTCCTATGAAAAAAAAACTATGTTCAGATCTCCTTGGACATATCTTCACTTAAAGAGGTGTATCTGCTGGACTTATCAACACATTATGCAACTTACCGGCAAACTAGGTTCCCTTAGTTTCCATTTAGGGACTTCAAACAGGTCAGCAATGTGAACATCCATTCCCTGAATAAAATTGTATGTCTGCATTTCATATACCTCACAAAAGTGAGTACCCCCCCTCACATTTTAGCAAATATTCTGTTATATCTTTTCATGGGACAGCACTATAGAAATGAAACTTTGATGCATCTTAAGGTAGTCAGTGTACAGTTTGTTATGCAGTATAGATTTATTGTCCTCTGAAAATAACTCTACATACAGACATTAACGTCTAAACAACTGGCAACAAAAGTGAGTACACCTCAGAGCAAATGTCCTAATTGTGCATAAACTGTCAATATTTTGTGTGAGTACCATTATTATGCACTGCCTTAACTCCTACGGACTTGAAATTCACCAGAGCTGCATAGGTTTATATAGGAATCATCTCCCAATCCTTCATGATGACATCACAGAGCTGGTGGATGTTACACTCCTTGCTCTCCTCCATCTTCCACTTTTGTTGTCAGATGTTTAGACGTTAATGGCTGTATGTAGAGTTATTTTTAGAGGACAATACATCTATACTGTTATACAAGCTATACAGCGACTACCTTAAGATGCATCACAGTTTCATTTCTATAGTGTTGAGGTGTACTCACTTTTGCACAAATTTATGTGTAAGTCATCAAGGTAAATACAAATACATACATGTCTCCTGGCTGCCTCCTCTACCAGCCTCAAGCACGCATTCCCAATCTGAAAGCACAGAATGTTTTGCATAATTACAATAAAGGCATTAGAACCATCCAAACTCTTTACAGCAATATCCACTTACATTGCTCTCCACCTGTTCATCTAGCCCCAGGCTCCAAAAGTCCTCCCTTTGAAGACAAACTGGGCCATCCAGAACAACAATTTCTTTTGCTGGACGTGTTCTGTCCAGCACATAGGTCAGCTAGAAATAAAAAATATTCCTGTTAGGAATGAGCAATCATGCATTTATTATTTAAAGCACACCAACAAGCTGTGCATGTGAACTATCCAGTTTAGTTTGGCACTCACCACTTGTTCTTGCTCAGGACATAACCTCTTGGACCACAGTGGACCTTTATTGGCATACTGGTGGTCCACCAGTCCAATGTCTTCTGCATCGTTTTGCCAGCCCTCAGATTCATGGCTATGATCTACACAACAGGAAAGTAAATCCTAATCGTCATTGTCAAGTGTCATGTTTATATTTGCTATGTCACCAAGTAGGATTATTACAATACCTTGTCGCCGAAAGTAGGGCCTTAGCTGCGCAACATTGACTTTCTGTATTTTCCCTAACATAGCCACACTCGCCACACCCTTCTCTGTTAGGGATGTGAGGGTGAATGGCCCTTGGTGGAGATCCTGCAAACAATTTCCCTTCTTCACCTTCTTTTTGGGCTCCCCAATTAGGACCTCGTCCCCTGCCTTAACTGAGCACTGGCGAACCCCTTTCCTTTTCTTTGCCTCAAAAGCCTTTTTTTGTTTCCCCTGTGCCTTTTCAATGTTTTTCCGTACCTTAAAGATAAGAATATATATTACTATGCGAACATTCTTATTCAAATTGAACATGCCATCCACACAACTCTGAACAAACCGTTTCATTGAGGGCCTTGACTCCAGCTAGTTTTAGCTCCAGCTCCTCCTCTGGGTCCGCCAATTCAAAGGCAGCGTCTGTCTCACAGACATTTAATGCCTGTGGTAGACGGGGGTGCCTATTGTACATTAAAAAGTACGGGCTGTACTTGGTGGATCTCTAATTTGAAACAAAATGTTTTGAATCAAATCACAAAATAAAACTCTTAAAACATGTATGCAATATACGTTATCTAGTCATTTTGAATAATAACCTGTTTTGCAGTGTTTATTCCATAAACTATGGCCTGCAAGTGGATGTCCCAATCATCATGGTGCTGATTAACATATTTTCTGAGAGTCCTCTTTATATTTTGATTAGTTCTCTCATCCTTCAACATAGAAAGAAATTACTACATGCACTTTAGTATACATTGGCTAAAGTTGACTTTACTGTTTTGCGGGATGTCATGATGGCACACTTACTTGGCCGTTTGACTGGGGATGGTATGCACTTGTGATGGCATGCTTTATGTTCAGCGCAGCAAATATGTGTGCATTAAGCTGCACATAATTCAGACACACATGGTTATTTTTCAATATTTATCGGTCTCAGAAATGACCAATGACCACTTAAAACAGCGTGAATTGTGATGATGTCATATGTCATGTGTGAAGTGAGAGGGTAATAAGGACACATACCTCGTTAACAAATGCACGGCCCCGGTCAGTGATGATTTTCCGGACCATACCAAATGTGTAGAGCTTTGACACAAGTGCCTCAGCCACCTCAGTGCTGGAGCCACACTTCAAAGGCTCGGCGATAACCCACTTGGTGAAGAGGTCTGTCACCGTGAGGACGTATTGATGGTCTTTCATGGTTTTTTTCAGTGGACCAATGAGGTCCATACCGACCACCTCCCAGGGCTCTTTCACCTGTAGAGATATGTAATATTACCACATCACCTAACTTGTTGCTTCAAGTGGTACACCAAGGTAAGCTCTACCTTAATAGGGTGAAGGGCAGGAGACACAGTCTTTATGGGGTCGTTCTTTTGGCATCTGTGACAGCTTTTGACCTGATGGATACATTTATTATTTAGACCAAATAATTATCTGAAGTCAAACAAAGCCACTAAATCAATTCATTGCCAGAGAGCCATAGTGTTAAATTCCATGAAAGTTCCAAAAAAGTACCCAATCTGCCACATCTGCCTTTATGTTATCCCAGTAGTACCCCACAACAACCCTGTCCATGGTCGCCCTCACGCCCCCATGGTTCCCTGTGCCAGGGTTGTTGTGGCACTCCTCCAGGACAGCCCGCATCTGCTCATCAGACAGCACAACCAGCCTCATGAATTGTGCACTGGGGCCAATGTAGAATAATTGACTTTCTGTGATACACAAACAATGTTTGTTACATAATGATTTTGATGCTTTGTTTGGTATTACAATACAGCACTTATGTGCACATGTGTCTTTGATCAGGGATGCAAACACGTGTGGTGAAAAATGTTGGCGGTTACTATGTCTGACTAGATGGAACGTTACTGACATGCTCACACGTGTTAACTAAAACAATGCTAATATTATTTCAAATACCCACACTCACTTACCTCTTATAACGAAATTTGCAGCCATTCGTGAGACCTTCTTCTTCAACGCCGCATCCACCAACCCGTCAACCAAATATTGTCTAACGGCAGCGTAAAGGGCAAACTTCTTTCTTCCGCTGAACTCCATTTTCTTTCGCTGTGAGTAAATACAAGTCTCGCGGTACAAATATGCGCATGCGTGGAACAGATCGTGCAGTGTCGTAAATCAAAATCAGCGTCGCAAAACAGAATTATCATTTGCGCATGCGCGTTTTCTACTGTGTCTACTACGCATGCGTAGAACGGATCGTGCAGGTGGAACGGATCGTGTACCCACAGTTGTATAAAGCTTCAGACCATGTGACCACAAAATTTTTCCCAATGCATCATTATGCAGAATAAAGTGATCTATGAAAGGGAACTGGGATTTGCATATTTTCCAAAAGACAAAATAATAATTACATTTACACAAATTATCCTATTTAAATGTTTACATCCCCTTGGTTCTTTATACTGTATGTTGTGTTGCTTCCTTAGTGATCAATGGCTGGTTGTGTCATTTGTGAAAGTTTACTGTTCTACAGTTACTTCTCATTCTTTGGTTTCCGAGCACTCAGCTTTGACACTTTTTTGATGATTAAAGAAATAGTTCACCCCAAAATGAAAATTCTCTCATCATTTACTCACTCTCATGCCATCCTAGTTTATGACTTTCTTTTTTCAGCAGAACACAAAATAAGATTTTTGGAAGAATATTTTAGCTCCTGTTTAAGCTCTGAAAAGCACATAAAGCTGTAATTAAAGTAATCCATACAACTCCAGTGGATTAATTAATATCTTCTGAAGTGAAACGCTAGGTCTGTGTAAGAAATAGATCGTCTAGGTTATGTATGTAACCTCCGTACCCTGATGGAGGGAACAAGACGTCGTGTCGAAGAAGCGACACTAGGGGTCTCTCTTGAGCACCGAATATGCCTCTGGTCTATGAAAAAAGGCCAATGAGAAGTTGGCAGACAGCATTTGCATACCCCGCCCCCGGACATTCGGGTATAATGGCAGGGAAATACGTCGAATTCATTCAGAATTTTTCTGAGGAGCCAGAAATGGTCCGGCCACTACCGTGGCTCGGCTCAGCGACGTGGCCGGGAGGACACAACGTCTCGTTCCCTCCATCAGGGAACAGAGGTTACGTAACCTAGACATCCGACATCATGTCGAAGAAGAGACACTAGGGGTCCACTTCAAATCATGCCATGCGCTGAGCCGTGTATGTGTACTGCTGACACAGGAGCGGGCAGGTATTTCACGTGCACAAGCGACCAACTGTGTTTTAGACTGCACGTACCCTTCCCCAATGCCCCAAAAAAGTCGGCGAAATCCTTCTGGTTACCCTAGAGGGGAACAAGGCGATGCTTGCCAACCTGGGAACGGGCCAAGCCTGGCTAGGCCTCTTTTCTCTCTATGTTTCTCTGCATAGAGCAAGAGCAGCGGGGCCCTTACACGCATCGGGGAAGGGGGTCTTACCCAGTTTCCTATTCTTTCAAGGGGAAAAGACCCTGCGCCTGCCCAAAAGGGGAGGTAAAGGTGGCGAATACATCACATGGGTTTTTTAGGCAACATGTGGAATGTGGCGCAGTGGTAGATCCAACCTTCAGGAGGGGGGAGTTGCTACAGCATAGCGACCGGAGGGCAGCGAAAACTGCCTAAGGGAGACACGGGTCCGCTCGTATGGTGACCGTACCGCAGAAAATACACACAGGAGGAGTCCGCGTAGGAGGCCTGATCTGTGGAGCACCTTTTCCAGTGCAGGGTAGATTTGAGATACCCGCAGTGGATTGGGTCGGCAAATTCCCCCCGCTGAATTTTGGACCCACAGGGCTAGAGAGGAGTCATCTAGGGAGCCGAGAACACCGATCATCTATGAATTAAATGGCATCCACCACCCAGTGGGAGAGCCTCTGTTTGGAGACAGTGTTCCCTTTCCGCTGTCCCCCAAAGCAGACAAAGAGCTGCTCAGAGCACCTAAAGCTCTGTGTGCGGTCCAAATAGGTACACAAAGCACGTACCGGACACAGCAATGAAGGGGCAGGGTCTAACTCCTCCCGGGGCAGCACTTGCAGGTTTACTACCTGGTCTCTGAAGGGAGTGGTAGGAACCTTGGGCACATAGCCTGGTCGTGGTCTTAGGATCACATATGATCACTCCCTGACCTTGCACAGCACCTGTTTACCCAAGGACTTGCTGTCTACTGCATCGTGGTGGGCCGCAATAGCGGTGACATACACATTCAGGGTGGAAAGGGACAGCCTCCCTTCCAGCCTCTCTTGCAGAAATAAGAGCACTGACCTAACTGCGCACCTCTGTGGGTCTTCAGCACGAGAAGAACACCAATTCGAGAACAAGCGCCATTTCAGGGTGTAAAGTTGCCTGGTAGAACGGGCTCTGGCTTGCTTGATTGTTGCTACGACTGTGGGTGGTAGACCAGCTAGATCTTCTGCATCCCATCCAGGGGCCAGACGTGGAGGTTCCAAAGGTCTGGGTGTGGATGCAAGAGCATGCCCCATCCCTGAGAAAGAAGGTCTTTCCTCAGGGGAATTCGCCAGGGAGGGACTGTCACGATGAGTACGAGATCTGAGAACCAGACCCGGTGGGCCAATAAGGAGCCACAAGGGTGACTTGTTCCTCATCCTCCCTGACCTTGCACAGCACCTGTGCAAGAAGGCTCACTGGGGGAAATGTGTACTTGCACAGCCCCGCAGGCCAGCTGAGTGCCAGTGCGTTTGCCCCGAGGGGAGCCTCTGATCGGGCATACCAGAGCGGGCAGTGGGAGGTTTCTTGGGAGGCAAACAGGTCTACCTGGGCCTTGCCGAACCGCTCCCAAATCAGCTGGACCGACTGGGGGTGAAGCCTCCACTCTCCACCGGGCAAGCATTGTCATGACAGTGCATATGCTACCACATTGAGATTGGCCAGGGTGGCGCGCAGCGACTTGAGTGAGACTTTGTCTCGAACTAACAGGAGAAACTTCCGCAGGGCAAAGAAAACAGTCAGCAACTCCAGGCAGTTGATGTGCCAGCACAGCGGGGCCCCTTTCCAATGTCCTGCTATTGCGCGCCCGTTGCACACGGTGCTCCAACCCAATCTGGAGGCATCGTCGTGACCTTGACGCATCGGGACACCTGATGCAAGGGTACTCCTACCTTTAGAACAGAGGTCCATCCAGGGTTTGAATGTTTGGCAGCAGGCGGGGGTGATCGTCACACAGTGCGTGCCGCGGCGCCATGCTCGTCTCGGGATTCGAGTCTGAAGCCAGTGCTGAAGCAGTCTCATATGCATCAACCCCAGCACCGCGACCGCTGCGGAGGATACCATATGCCCCAGGAGCCTCTGCAAAATTTTGAATGCAGTGTCAAAATGTGTTGTTGTACAAGTGTATGAAGTTTCGTAACATTTGGCCTTTTCATTTGGCAGATATTGGTCAATACACACAAAATGGATGACACATGACCAATTCATTTTATATCTTCGCAATGCTTTGATGAGTCAAAATTCCTTTGATAATTTTATGTCAGGAGGGTTCATAGTAGACAAACACCAAGTTTTGTGAGAATCAGGTATATGGCCTAGGAAGAGTTTGAAAAAGTTGCTTTTTTAGAAAATTAGAATAGTGGAAACATTTTATAAAATGCCATAAAACGAAGATATACATTTTGTAGGTCTTGATGCAAGTAATTGAGGAAATTTATTTTTTTAGATTATTCAACTCGGTTGTGGAGTTATTGTTAAAAATGTAAATGTCTTGGTTATAGCACCACCTTGTGGCTGATTTTCATAAAACTTGGTACACAGCCTCATTCTAACACTGTCTACAAATACCTAAAGTTTTGTAATGGTCGGCCATTCAAATTTGATGTTATTAGCTGCTGAAAATTGACTGGCTGCTGGCAGCCATGTTTTTTATTTGTCCGCCTGATATTGCAGTATATGTTAGCCTTTGGCCCCAACAAGATGCATACCAATTTTCATCTTCATTGATCATATGGTTGCAGAGTTATTAGCGTTTGTTAGTTGTAGTGCCCCTATAGGCGAAACGTTTTACAACTTTGCATGCATCCTCAGAATGTCCTGTTGTCTATGTTTATCAAGTTTCGTAACATTTGGCCTTTTTGTTTGGTAGATATTGGCCAATACGTACAAAATGGACGAAGCCAGACAATTCATTGGCTTATATCTGCGTAACGCTTTGACAAATCAAAATTCCTTTGATCAATTTTTGTCAAGAGGTTTCATAGTAGACACACGCCAATTCTATTGTGAATTAGACATACGGTGTATGAGGAGTTTGAAAAAGTAGGTTTTAAAATATATGCAAATTAGCGCAAAGGTTTTCATGACAGAAATGAAATCGGAGCTATAAGTCTTGTTTGACGAGCCAAGGAATCCAAATATGTAAGATACTTGAGTATGCGATAAACAGTTTAGGAGTTATGGGCCAAAATGTAAACATGATCACTATAGCACCACTTTGAGGCCAATCGGCCGAAACTTTGATACACTGTAGTACTCTGAGAGACCTCAAAGTTTCAGCTCTCTATGACTTATGGTTTGGTCTGCACAAACAGTTTTAGGGCAGAATAATACAAATAATAATAATAAAAATCCTTACAATTACAATAGGTTTCTAGTCCTTCGGGCCTGAACCCCTAACAAAAATCCTTACAATTACAATAGTGATTCAGCACTTTGGGCTTGAACCCCTAATTAGAAAAGTTATTTGCAGAACTTCTTAAACTACTTCAAAGAGTTCTAGTCAAAAAATCCTCCACGTACAGGAATGACAGCTTTGCCGATCCTTGTTATTCTGGCTGTCAGTTTGTCCAGATACTCAGGTGACAGACATTTCACCCCACACTTCCTGTAGCACTTGCCATAGATGTGGCTGTCTTGTCGGGCACTTCTCACACACCTTACAGTCTAGCTGATCCCACAAAAGCTCAATGGGGTTAAGATCCATAACACTCTTTTAAAATTATCTGTTGTCCAATGTCTGTTTCTTTGCCAACTCTTGTTTTTTGTTTTTCTGTTTCAAAAGTGGCTTTTTCTTTTCAATTCTTCCCATATGTCCTGCACCCCTGAGTCTTCTCTTTACTGTTGTACATGAAACTGGTGTTGAGCGGTTAGAATTCAATGAAGCTGTCAGTGGAGGACATGTGAGGCGTCTATTTCTCAAACTAGAGATTCTGATGTACTTATCCTCTTGTTTAGTTGTACATCTGGTCTTCCACATCTCTTTCTGTTCTTGTTAGAGCCAGTTGTCCTTTGTCTTTGAAGATTTTAGTTACACCTTTCTATGAAATCTTCAGTTTTTTAGCAATTTCGAGCATTGTATAGCCTTCATTCCTCAAAACAGTGATTGACTGACGAGTTTCTAGAGAAAGCTGTTTTTGACCTAATTTTGACCTTAAGACATGCCAGTCTATTGCATACTGTGGCAACTCAAAAACAAACACAAAGACAATGTTAAGTTTTGTTTAATGAAACAAATAGCTTTCAACTGTGTTTGATATTACGGCAAGTGATTTTCTAGTATCAAATGATCAATTTAGCATGATAAGGATAAGGTGTTGGAGTGATGACTGCTGTCTAGATTTGATCAAAAATTAAAAAAATTTAAATAGTGATGGTGCAGTTTTTTACATCAGTAATGTCCTGACTATACTTTGTGATCAGTTGAATGCCATTATATTTACAATTATATTACTAATTTCCTTACAAAACAGCCAAATCTTAACATTATTCAAAACTTTTGGCCTCAACTGTATATGAATACTGACCTGAACTGAACACTGACATCCTAATCTTCTTAATCTTACATATTTTGAACAGTGAAACTTGGAATTTGGGATGCGTCATCTATGAGTTGTGTATGCTGAGGAGTGCAGTAAGTCTTATTTTATCAATAATGCTAATTATGATGTTCTTATGTGTCCATGTGGGGTTTAATGGCATGTTGTTTAAAAATGATAAAATAATACACTAAAATATAATATTTGAAAACAGGGGCAGACTGAGCACCGGGCATTTTCCTGGTGTGAAATTACTGGCAACAACCAAAGACAACATATTAAGCATAAGATGAGCTCTGAATAATCACAAAATGTCAAATAACTGAAAATTGCAACAAATACAATAACATCAGCATACTGTAAATAAAATATGTAAACATTAAAGCTATGACAAGTACATAGTCATTTCCATAGTTTATTTATATTGCAGGGAGCTGAAGTGCGGCTTGCTCAATAATAAAATTTAAAAAATGTAAATGTAAAATTGCTCTGATAAAAATGTAGAAAATAAGCCCTGCAAAAGGTTAGTTTGTGGCTATTTGAGTCTTTGAGGCTTACTTTGTTTAAAGGACAGCAAATACAGCTTGTCAAAGCAAAGGCCTTTTTACTTTTTCCAAAGAAAAATCCGAAGAAAGAATTAAAACACTGAAGATATAAAGACTGAAAATATTAGCATTTAATCTGCAAAATATCTGCAAAGTTCTACACTTTAAGAGGTCTGTTTATTTTGTTTTACATATATTTATATTTTTTTACATGTACATATTCTGGCCAACTTTGTTTTCATTTTTTTTTTTTATAAACATTTACACAGTTATGTGGGTAATTGACATGACATTTTAAGCATTGTCATCAGTGTCTTGCTGTTTGACACTTTCTTCATTTAACAATTTTAAACATAATTTTATGATCTTGTTATATATATATATATATTATTATCATTATTATTATTATTAGGGCCCGAGCACTGAAAGTGCGGAGCCCTATTGTTGTTCTATGGATTAATACTTCTTTTCAATGTTTTCGGTACTTTTGGGGTACATAACGTGTGAAAACTCTTGAATGTTTGCACACACATCATAGTCGCTGGCCATTAGGGCATGGCAGAGATACAGGTGGGGGGGTGCAGAAGGGTCTCTTCGGCGCCACCTAGAACATGGGCATGTTCGGGGGGCTATCTAGCAGATCCCTTTTGAGGTACAGTCACCAAGCTTTGTACACATATAGATCTCATCAAGCCGGACAACTGTCGCGCTCACAGTCATAGGCTCTGCCCGAAAGGATGTTGGCCATTTTGGATTGTTTGAAAAAGGCATGCTGAGGAATTTGAAATACTCCTCCCAAGGATTTAATGGTACGGGTACCAAATGTGGGCGACATCATGCCAAGCCATTGATGATGCTAAATTATGAAGGAATTTGTGATATATCAAATGATTTTGCCATGGTGAAGCGACAAATTAACGTAAAAAAATGGAATAAGGAAAAGTCTCAAATCTTCTGCGTGCAGAAAATTAAAAACAAGTGACTGTGCATCATCGGACAGGCAGCTAGCCTCTATTTTTAAGCAAATTTCTGTGAAACTTGCTAAATAAACATTAGCTAGTAATACTATGTACACTTTTAGCTAAATATCAATAATTGTTTTGGCCAATTTTGTCGCTTGTGAAGGACAGTCAAACCTTTTTAGTTACAAAGCATTTATTTGTAGTAGTGCCAGCTATTTTCTTCCTGGAAAAAACGTGACCGTCATCAGCGAGCCTCTGCTTTTTATATAATGTTTTTTTTTTTTTTTGGCAGATTCTGTGAAACTTGCTAAATAAAAATTAACTAGCAATACTATGTACATTTTTAACTAAATATAATGTACAATACTATGTACATTTTTAAAAAATATAACCTTTTTTTTTTTTTTTTTATTGGACGCTGTTAAGAATTTTTTTTTAAGCTGTTCAGTCCTCCCTGGGAACTGGCCTGCTTGCTGATTTACCCATGTAATTAAAAATAAATGGTAGATATACACTACCGTTCAAAAGTTTGGGGTCATTTACTCATTCTTTATTTATTATTATTTTTATTTTTTTTCACATTTTATAATAATAGTAAAGTCATCAAAACTATGGAATAACAGAAATGAAAATTTGGGAATTATGCTGTGACTAAACAACCCAAAACTGTGTTATATTTTAGCATCTTAAAAGTGGCCACACTTTGCCTAGAATTTGCAGACATGCACTCTTGATATTTTCTCAACCAACTTCTTGAGGTATCACCCTGGGATGCTTTTTAAACAGTATTGAAGGAGTTCCCATCTATATGCAGGGCACTTAGTGGATGTTTTTCTTAATTATTCGGTCATCCATTTCAAAAACATATTTTTTTCTTTTAAATAAAATTTTAGTTTTGTAATTAAATAAATTAATATATTGGCACAATTATATTTTTGTCTCTAAAACTAATTTCAATCATTTAAGCAAATGTCTTCAGATCAAAAGATTTTTAAGATCATGAGAAAAATTTCAGACAAGTGACCCCAAACTTTTGAACGGTAGTGTATTTCTATAGTTTAGCTGATATCCTTACCCATCCATCACACAAACATGATTTTAGCTTGTGTGTAGCTTCCTGTTGACAAGGAAAGTGTGAGAGGGCTGTATGCAGTTGGACATTCTGATAGTCTGCAAACCTTTTTGGTGACTATTCAGTATATGGATTTGTTAAGAACACTGTTGGCTACCAATTGGAAACTGACGATTACAGCGTTCAATTTAAGTCTGCTCCTGTTGCATCAATGGTTTCTATTTAAAATGTATTTTTGCAGCGGTTGCGTATTCTAAACAATCACTAACATGTCCGTTGAGCAATGAAACGGCAATGGCCAATCAGAGCCACATAGATTAGTCCACCGTCTTATCAGTAATGACAACTGATACTAATGCTTTATGTTCCAACTCTGTTCATGGTGGCACAGGAAATTTAATACTGAAGATACATCACCTGAGACTCAAAAATAAGCTGTAGAACAAGAGCGAAAAGCACTTTGTAATTATTTTGGATTCATTGCATATTGCACTGCTCGCTTTGAACGTAGATGTTAAATACACTGCAAATGAGCAACACGACAAAACTAAAACGCTCCCATTCTAATCAAGGCACAAACACTGTGTAAATAATTGATTTATTATGCTGATTAGACAGCTTTGTTTTTAATGAGAGCATTCGTGAGAGTTCAGAACATTGTGCGGAGCGTCATTGAGCTCGCGTAGAAATGCAGATCTCAAACAGTGTTAACCTGCATTGAGTGACAGCACTCATTGTAATGGGAGAGTTTGTCGCGTTGTTCGAACAGTTTTGTTTTGTCATGTTAATAAGTAGGCCAATGTGAATTTGATTTGTACAAAATAGCAATAAAGTAATTCGGCTGAATTGTTCTAAGTGTGTTTTGGAAGTGTAGCCAACATAAAGAATATGGCATGAATAGCATATTTCAGGAATCACCGTCATTGTTATCATGCCTGCTCTAATAATACCCATTTGCCACGCAGCTTGTATTGATAGATTTAACATTTTCACGAATCGCACAAACTCGAAAGCAAATGACTCTTTTTAATTTCCAAAGTGCAACCACTGAGGCCAAAAATTATCTAAGGATGATCTTACATGAACAAGATCACCATTGAAGATCTAACAGGATTAATGGTCCCCTGTCTCTCCATGAAAGGTCTTAATGGACAGAGTAACTTGATTGATTTAAATCGGCTGGTACTAAGTTTGAATATTGAATATGCCATATTATTTACTGTATGTGAACTAATAATTTAAGCAGTAATTTAACTAAAATTTTATTTATTTCATACCATAGATATCCACTTAAATATGTTTTTTATTTGCCTTACCTTAACAAACATTATTACAATATAAAATACAATACAATATAATGCTTAAAAGAAACTGGAGCGTAGCTCATATCCACCATTGAAATCTTCTACTCCGAAGAACCACACAGTTGCTTACTTTGTGACATCATGGTAATTTCATATTTTAATTGACATTAATAATCGTGTTTACAATATCAAAGGCAATAATCAACAATTATTATTTTTGCTAAAATCGTGCAGCCCTAAACTGGTGTAACGCCGACTCAGGTTGAGAGGGATCCATATGCGGTTTATTTAAACAGGTAAGTTCAGAGTACAGACAGGCAAGGGTCGAATAATCAGGGCAATCAACAACATCAGAGACAGAGCAGAAACGGGTTAAACAGGCAGAGGTTCGGGGCAGGCAGCAAAACAGCAGTAGTAGTATTCCATACAGAGTAATAAATAGACAGGCAGCAAATGATCGTAATGTGGTAATCCAAGGCAAGAACAAAACACAGAAAAGGCAACACAGTGAATAATCAAAACGCTCAGAAATGTAGCCGGGACAAACAAGAATTTGCAATGAGTGAACTAACAGACAGGGCTTAAATAGTGTGATGATATGGAACAGCTGTGGGGTAATCAGACCAGGTATGTGGGCATTAGGCAAATGTAGTCCAAAGTTAATATTCAGGTGAGAGAGACCTCCGATGGCCGATTGTGGAATCTTCACCGGCGTTCGTGACAGAGCCCCCCCCATGAGCGGCTCCTGACGTGAGAGCACATCCGATGTCAGTTAATCGTCAGTTTCCTCGCGGTCGAGGGGGTGGTTTCTCCGGATTGATCCTCTAAAACTCAGTAATGAGATTGGGGTCGAGGATATCATCCGCTTTGACCCAGGACCTCTCCTCCATACAGTACCCATTCCCAATCTACCAGATATTGGATCTGGCTTCCCTGATGTCTGGAATCTAGCAGGTCTCTCACAAGAAATGCCTCTTCACCATCCACGATCATGGGAGGGGGGCCAGAGTTACCGCCTTCCTCCACCCTCGGATCACCGGCAGGTTTCAAAAGTGAGACATGGAAAGTGGGAGAAATACAATAATTAGCAGGTAATTGGAGGTGATATGACACAGGATTAATCTGTCTCAGGATTTTGAAGGGACCCACATACCTGGGACTGAGTTTCTTGCAGGGTAAGCGAAGACGAAGGTCTCTGGTTGAGAGCCACACCCACTGTCCTGGAGTATAATTGGGACTGGGACAACGATGACGGTCCGCTTGCTCCTTTGGAAGACCATGGAAACAAAGGAGGCTGGTACCCCAGAACGCACTGAAAGGGTGTTAATTTAGTGGAGGGTTTGAGAATCGAGTTCTGTGCATATTTGGCCAAAGGAAGGAAACAGCTCCAGTCAGTTTGGTTTTGTTGACAGTACATCCGCAGAAATTTAGGCCATTAGATTGAGGATGGTAACCTGAAGTGAGATTTATGTTGACATTCATTAATCGAAAGAAGGCTGTCCAAACCCTAGAGGTAAACTGAGGGCCCCGGTCAGAGACAATGTCCTCAGGAAGACCATAGTAGCGGAACACAAAATGGAAGAGGTGTTCTGCGGTATCAAAGGCTGATGGGAGCTTAGCCAGGGGTATTAGACGACATGCCTTAGAGAACCGACCTATGACAGTTAATATGGTGGCCCTGAGAGATTGGTAGATCGGTGACAAAATCAATGGCGATGTGGGACCATGGTTGTTGTGGTAAAGGTAGAGGTTGCAGCAGCCCTGCCGGAGGTTGTTTGGGAGTTTTTGCTGTGGCGCAGGTGTGACAAGCATTCACGAAAGTACTAGTGTCTGCCTGTAACGTCTCCCACCAGAATCGATTCCTTAACAGTCGTACTGTGGAAGTAATACCTGGATGGCCAGAGCTTGTGGAGGAGTGTACCCAACGAATTACTTTTTCTCATAGGTTTGGTGGTACAAACGTTCGATTGGGCGGGCATTCAGGTGGAGGCGGATCTTGTGCATGGGCCTGGGAGATTTCAGCCATGATGTCCCACTGGACCGGAGCTAGAATCAGTGTTGGTGAAATGATGGGTTCTGAAATGAGATTCTGAGGGGTGGAGTCATATTGACGGGAAAGCGAGTCGGCCTTGACATTCTTTAATCCAGGGTGATAAGTAATTGAAAAGTTGAATCGGGTGAAGAACAGTGCCCATCTGGCCTGTCTGGGATTTAGTCTTTTGGCTGAGCACAGATATTCCAGGTTGCGATGGTCTGTTAATACCAAGAATGGGTGTCTGGCCCACTCCAGCCAATGTCGCCATTCTTGAAATGTTGCTTTCATGGCTAACAGTTCACAATTGCCCACATCATAATTCCGTTCAGCAGAGGAAAGTTTGCGTGAGTAGTAAGCACATGGAAAAAGTTTAGGAGGATTACCTTGGCGTTGAGAGAGGATAGCGCCAATAACTGTTAGATGCATTGACTTCTACCATGAAAGGTGCGTTGGGGTCAGGATGATGCAGAATGGGTGAAGCGATTCTTTAACTCATCGAAGGCTTGAAAGGCATCAGTAGACCAGTGAAGCTTGGTGTCTACCCTTTACCATGGCAGTGAGTGGTGCGGTGACAGTGCTGAAGTTTCTAATGAATCTTTGGTAAAAATTAGCAAATCATAAGAATCGTTGAAGTTCCTTTACAGTAGCGGGTTGAGGCCAGTTTAGAACTGCTCGTACCTTGCCCTCGTCCATGGAAACCCCTTCTGGACTGATGATGTTAAAGTTGACAGATGTTTGGTGGAATTCACACTTCTCTGCTTTGGCATATAGTTTGAGTTCCATGAGTCATTTCAAAACTGCTTGGACCTGCTTGACGTGTTCCTCCAGTGTGTCTGAATAAATCAAAATGTCATCAATATAAATTATTAGGCACTGGTTTAACATATCTCTGAATACATCATTGATGAAGTACTGGAACACGGATGGACTATTGGACATGCCGAACGGCATAACGAGATATTCATAGAGCCCGCTGGTGGTGGAAAAGTCTGTTTTCCACTCATCCCCCTCTCGAATGCGAATAAGGTTGTAAGTGCAGCACAGGTCAAGCTTGGTGTAAATTTTAGCAGATCTCAGCTGTTCCAAAGCTGTGGGACCAGGGGTAACGGATATCGGAACTTGACCTTTATATCCAGAAGGTCACTGGTTCGATCCCCACAGTCACAACCATTGTGTCCTTGAGCAAGGCACTTAACTCCATGTTGCTCCGGGGGGATTGTCCCTGTAATAAGTACACTGTAAGTCGCTTTGGATAAAAGCGTCTGCCAAATGCATAAATGTAAATGTAAATATCATTCAGACCACGATAATCAATACAAGGACGAAGGCCCCCATCCTTCTTATCCACAAAGAAGAAGCCAGCTACTGCCGGTGAAGTGGATGGACGAATGAATCCTATGGCTAGTTCTTCTTCAATATACTGCTTCATAGCTTTCAACTCAGGTTCAGACAGGGGAAAGATTCTGCCTCTAGGTGGAGAGGTATCAGGTAACAGATCAATGCCGCAATCACTAGATCGATGTGGCGGTAGTTGTGAGGCTTTGGTTTTACTGAATGCTTCAATCAGGTCTGCATATTTAGAAGGTATATGTGGTGGTATGTAAGTCTTTTTAGTTACCTTGGTGGTTCTCACAGGAATAGGGGTGATGGGTTTTAGACACTTGGTCGAGCAGTTTGATCTCCATCGTATGATCTGTTTATCACGCCAGGAAATTTGTGGATTATGATCTTGCAGCCAGGGTAGACTGAGGATGACTGGGTTTTGAGGAGAGTGAATGATGAAAAGACAAGTAATTTCGGTGTGTAAAGCCCCAACATGTAAAGTAAGATCCGTTGTGGTGTAAAGTATCTGGCCGGTTCCCAGGGGGCGCCCATCTAGCGCTGCCACTGCCAAAGGAGAGTCACATGGAATCAGTGGAATCTTATGCTGTCGGGCTAGAACTTCATCAATAAAATTACCTGCTGCCCCTGAATCCAACAAAGCTTTAGTGATGATGTTATCAGATTGGCAGGTTAATTTTACGGGCACTTCAAAACAAGCAGTAAACTGTGTAGAGGAAATCAACAAACTCACCCCGCGACTGTGTGCTTGAGAGGGTCGAGTTGGGCAGTTAGCTCTCAGATGTCCCGCTTGGCCACAATATAAACAGATATGATTATTGATGCGTCGTTCCCGCTCTTCTGTGGAGAGATGAGTACGGCCAACTTGCATGGGTCCAACGTCATCACTGGATCGATGCATTGGACTGATATATATATATAAAAGACAAAACTTTATATTGAATTATACAGATAAAAAATTCTGAATAACATAATAATAATAATAATAAATATGGCTGAAAGCAGCCATAGTGGGGCCAAGCCCCCTAAATTGTCTTTTTGGCCTACAGTACCCAAAAAGTGGCTATGATATACATTGCTCATAAGTTTACAAGACACCTGAAGCAGGGTTCAAACCTGTGTCTGTGCATTACTTCTTTGTGCACAATCCACTGCACCGCACGAAAGAAAGCCATCAAAGGGACATACCTAGCTGAGAGTAGACCATATTTTGTGCAAATCGGGCAAAGTTTGAAGGAGCAGTAGTGGAAAAAAAACAAAACAATAAATAACATTTTCAAAGATAGGGGTCACTGTAATGTAACACTTTGGTCCATTTTAATCATCATGAAGAGAGCAATCAGATGCAAAAACAGTTTTTTTTCTAGGCCAAATGATTCAAATGACAAAAGAAAAGTGCATTATATGGTGGTGGCGCTTTAGAGTTGTTGTCCTGGAGGCACCAAATTTTGTCTGGTGTCTATTGATGATCAGTGTGCCAATTTTCACCATTTTCCTATATATGGTTCAATGGGACATAGACTGTCATTGGGGAGGATGACTAATAATAATCCTGATGGATCAAATAGGCTTGGTCCCTAATAATAAATTAAGTAGCCTACTATCTTTGCCATAATTTATTTAAAATATGTTTATGAATGAGTAGTACAATGAAGACCCTAACTGTAATTAAATGTGAGAATGCATGTGAGAGAATGCTATTGTGGTTCCTACAATATAAAAAGTTGGTTAAACTTAGAAACGAAAGTTCACCTGCTGCCTTAAAAAACGTGAGAAAAATCAACTTTAAGATAACCTTTATTTCAACTCAAATAGTTAAGTTTTACACGTTGTTTAGCTATTGGTAATTTGCTGTTTCAATTTGATCATTTAAGTTAAAATAACTTACTATGTTACATTATCAATTCAAGAGAATTCACTTTATCTTGTCAAATAAACATACAATTCCTCACTATTTCTCCTCACACTTTAAAGTTAAGATAACGTCTCGGTTACTGTTGTAACCTCCGTTCCTCGAGGGAGGGAACGAGACGTAGTGTCAAAGGAAGTGACACAAGGGGTCTTCTCGGACACCGAATCGTACCTCTGAACCTGAGAAAAGGCCAATGTCAAGTTGGCAGACAGAGTTTGCATGCCCCACCCCAGACATACAGCGAATGCCAGTCAGGATTTTGGACTGAGGAGCCGAAGGATGAAGCACGGCCATTTACAGTGCTAGGTCTAGTGCCGTGGCAGGAGGGACACTACGTCTCATTCCCTCCCTCGGGGAACGGAGGTTACAACAGTAACCGAGACGTTCCCCTTCTGTCATTCTCTCGACGTAGTGTCGAAGAAAGTGACAAAAGGGGTCCATATAAAAACGACACGCACTGACCGTGTGACGTGACTGTCGGAGCAGGGGCAAAGCAGGCTATTGCGTGTTAGAGGCACCTGAACCAAATGCACGTCGCCCTCCCCAACACCCCCTCAAAGAGTTTTAGCATATCCACCTTAGGTTTTCCCGCACCTCTGGGGGAAAAAGGTATTACATGCTAGCATGGGAGCAAGCCCAACAGCTGCGGCCTTCTCTCTCACTATGTCGCTCACATAGGATGTAGAGCGGCTGGGGCCCAACCTATGTCGGGGAAGGCGGTCATTCCCTAGCGGGGAGCAGGAGAGCCTGGGCGGTGCTGAGAGAAGACTCGAAGCATTAACACTGCTTCACGCACCTAGAGACTGAGGAAGAGGCCTAAGGAGGCGTCTTCAAAACTCATCGGCGCCGGTGTGCCGGGTGCAGAGGCAGAACCGGAGGCAAGGTAGCTGTCCGGCCTGCAGATTTCCTATTCTTTTAGGAGGGGAAGACCCTGCAGAGGCCATACCATGCCCAGTCCAGGGGGAGGTAATGTATGGCAAATACACCACGAGGGTGACACCACGAGGGGGACTCTACAGACACGGGGCCGAGGCAGCGGGGCTGCCTGAGGGAAACGTGGGTCTGCCGAGAGGGGGACCGTACCGCTTTGAATACATCACAGGGAGTTAGCCTGAAGAGGGAACGATGCCCATGTAGCCCGACCCCAGTACAGAGCCCTAAGACTCGTACTGGGTCTGGCCACGAGTTGCTCTGCTGAATTTGTGGGCCAGAAGGCTAGGGAGGAAAAAGCATCCAGGCAGCGACACTCAGTGGCTGACCTGGGACAGAAGGCGCACTGGATCATCTTGGCGAAGGGCGCAAGATGCAAGCGGAACACCCGGTCGATTGTGCCACGTTACCGAGTTCTACCAGCTCGGACCTGACAAAACAAGGGGCAACCCTTAGATTGTAAAATCTGGCAAAGGTATTGGGTGTTGCCCAGCCCGCTGCTCTGCAGATGTCTGCTAGGGAGGTGCCGTGGCTTAGTGCGCATGAGGACGCCACACTTCCAGTGGAGTGTGCTCAGACCTGCAGGGGGGTGGGCATGCCCTGGGCGTGATAGGCTAAGGCAATAGCATCAACGACCCAGTGGGCTAGCCTATGTTTGGAGACGGCGTTCCCTTTCCGCTGTCTGCCAGACAAAGAGTTGCTCAGAGTATCTAAAGCTCTGCGTGCGGTCCACATAGGTACGCAAAGCACGCACCGGACACAGCAACGAAAGGGCTGGGTCTGCCTCCTCCCGAGGCAGTGCTTGCAGGTTCACGACCTGGTCCATGAAAGGGGTCGTGGGAACCTTGGGCACGTAACCCAATCGGGGTCTCAGGATAACGTGAGAAAGTGCCGGACCGAACTCCAGGCAAGAGTTGCTGACAGATAATGCTTGAAGGTCTCCTACCCTCTTGATTGAGGCTAATGCGATCAGGAGGGCCGTCTTCAAGGAGAGGGCCTTGAGCTCGACTGAATCAAGCGGCTCAAATGGGGGTCTCTGAAGGCCCGAGAGGACCACTGAGAGATCCCAAGAGGGAAACAGGTTAGGCCGGGGAAGTTGTAGTCTCCGGGCGCTTTTCAGGAACCTGATAATCAAGTCGTGCTTACCAAGGGACTTGCCATCTACTCATGGTGGGCTGCGATAGCAGCAACATACACCTTCAAGGTGGAGGGGGACAGCCTCCCCTCCAGTCTCTCCTGCAGGAAAAGAAGCACTGACCAAACTGCGCATCTCTGTGGGTCTTCGGCTCGGGAAGAACACCAATTCGCGAACAAACGCCACTTTAGTGCGTAGAGTTGCCTGGTTGAGGGGGCTCTGGCTTGATTGATCGTATCTACGACAGCAGGTGGTAGATTTACTAGATCTTCCGTGTCCCGTCCAGGGGCCAGACATGGAGATTCCAGAGGTCCTTCCTCAGGGGGATTTTCCAGGGAGGGGCTGTCATGAGGAGCGTGAGTTCCAAAAACCAGGTGTGGGTGGGCCAGTAAGGGGCCACCAAGGTGACCTGTTCCTCGTCCTCCCTGATCTTGCACAGCACTGATGCAAGAAGGCTCACTGGGGGAAATGCATACTTGCGCAGACCCCGGGGCCAGCTGTGTGCCAGCGCATCTGTCCCGAGGGGAGCGTCCGTCAGGGAATACCAGAGCGGGCAATGGGAGGTGTCCTGGGAGGCAAAGAGGTCTACTTGTGCCTTGCTGAATCGGTCCCAAATGAGCTGGACCACCTGGGGGTGGAGCCTCCACTCTCCGCTGGGCGAAAACCTGTCGCGACAGCGCGTCCGCCGTCGTGTTGCGGTTGCCAGGGATATGAGTGGCGAGCAGCGACCTGAGTCGCGGCTGACTCCAGAGGAGGAGATGGCGGGCGAGTTGTGACATATGACGACAGCGCATGCCACCCTGGCAATTTCTGTACGCTACCATCGTGGTGCTGTCTGAGCGAATCAGAATGTGCTTGCCTCGGATTAGTGGAATAAACCTCCGTAGTGCAAGATTAACAGCCATCAACTCTAGGCAATTGATGTGCCAACGTTGCCGGGGACCTTTCCAGGTGCCAGCGGCAGCATGCCCGTTGCACACGGCGCCCCAACCCAGTCAAGAGGCGTCTGTGGTTACCACGACACATCTGGACACCTGCTGCAAGGGAACTCCAGCCCGTAGGAAGCAGAGGTCTGTCCATGGGCTGAAAGTTTGATGGCAGGCGAGGGTGATTGTCACACGATGCGTGCCGTGGTGCCATGCCCATCTCGGGACTCGGGTCTGTAGCCAGTGCTGTAGCGGTCTCATATGCATCAACCCGAGCGGCGCGACAGCGGCTGAGGATGCCATATGCCCCAGGAGCCTCTGGAATTGCTTTAGAGGACCACTGTGCCAGGCTTGAAGTGAGCGAGGCACCTGAGCACTGACTGGGCGCGCTCATTGGTGAGACGCACTGTCATTGAGACCGAGTCTAACTCCATACCAAGAAAAGTGATGCTCTGAACCGGGGTGAGCTTGCTCTTTTCCCAGTTGACTTGAAGCCCTAGACGGCTGTGAGCACACAGTAACTCTCAAGAGTGGGCCAGAATGAGCCATTCGTCGAGATAGTGGAGTTTGCGGATGCCCACTTCCCTTAGGGGGGCAAGAGCGGCCTCTGTGACCTTGGTGAAGACGCGAGGGGACAGGGACAGGCCGAACGGGAAGACCTTGTACTGATACGTCTAGCCATCGAACGCGAACTGTGAGAAGGGTCGGTGTCGCGGCAAAATAGAGACGTGGAGTACGCGTCCTTCAGGTCTACCGCCGTGAACCAATCTAGCTGTCGAACGCAGGTGAGAATCTGCTTCTGCATGAGCATTTTGAATGGGAGTCTGAGCAGGGTCCGGTTGAGAAATCGCAAGTCCAAGATTGATCGCAACCCACCACTTTTTCTGGGTACGATGAAGTAAGGGCTGTAGAGACCCTTCTTCATCTCGGCTGGAGGGATGGGCTCTACCGCGTCCTTGAGGAGCAGTGTAAAAATCTCTGCTCGTAAGGCACTGGCTTGTTGGCCGTGCACTAGAGTGGAGCAAATACCGCTGAAATGAGACGGGAGCCGGGCGAACTGAATCGCAGAGCCGAGTCGGACGGTCCTGGCCAAAAAGCGCGACGGGTTGGGAAGCGATAACCATGCATCTAAACTCCGTGCGAGGGGGACTAAGGGGACGATCACATTTGACGTACCGGGCGGGGCTTCGCGACAGGGGGGAGCAGGTAATAATGCGTCGGGAGGCAAAAGAGTGTCCCAAGGCTGAGGTGCTGAGAAAAGACTCAAAGCACTTACCTTACTCCGCACACCCGGCAGGGGGCGGGTTAGAGACTGAGGAAGAGGTACCGAGAGGGTGTCTTCGAAACTCGTCAGTGCTGGCCTGCCGGGGTTGGACAGTCGCGGGGCCGGAGGCGAGAGAGCTGCGTCCAGGAAACTGGGACTGGAGAGATGTAGGGCCGGGGTGCCGTGAGAACGGCACACACCGACTGAATGACCCAGGGAGTGAGGGAATTGCTCTGTAGGTACTGCAGCCCGAATGCGGTGCGGCAGGTGAAAACAAGGATTCTCTTCCCGGCCCTCCACCGGGGGATGGAGTGGTCTTGAAACCATATCCGGAGCGAACATCCGACTGCCTGGGATGTCCGTCTCAGGAGCGCTTCGGAGCATTTCTGGTCCGAGACGGGCTGAGAGCTGGGCCCGGGTTGCGGAGCTACCTGTTGTTGCTTTCTCGTCGCAGGGGGGGGCGCCCTCAGCGAGCAGGTGGGGCACGGGCGCGCTGACTGGGTGGCGCCGCGGCATGATGTGAGAAACTGTCCCCATCTGCTTCCTCACCACCGAGAACTGCTGGGCAAAGTCGTCAATGGAGTCGCCGAAGAGGCCGAGCTGGGAGGCGGGGGCGTTGAGAAATCGTGACTTGTCAACGCCATGCATCTCGACCATGTTCAGCCAGAGGTGGCACTCCTGGACCATGAGTGTGGCCATCGTCAACCCGAGTGCCTGCGGCGTGACATTCGTAGCTCTGAGAGTGAGGTTGGAGCAGAGCGCAGTTATTGCAGCACATCGGGGTTGGAACTACCCAGGTGCAGATCTTTGAGTGCCTTGGCTTAGTGAATTTGCAGGAGAGCCATGGCATGCAGGGCAGAGGCGGCCTGTCCAGTGGTGCTGTAGACTTTTGAGGTTAGTGATGATGTCATTCTACGGCTCTGGAGAGGAGTACCATTCATTCCCGCCAGGTGGCGGTGTTCCGCCATCCAGGGTAGTGAGAGTGCACAAGCGGAGGGCGCGTTGGCTCGTCATGAACTTCCGGGAACGACAGAACCAAGGGGGGGCTTGGCTATAAGCTGCGCCGTGACCCGAGGAACCGATCGAGTAGACGAGAGGGGGGGACAGAGATCTCCAGTCCAGCCTCGCGCTCGCGGCGGCCTGGGAAAGCATAGCGGACATCTGCAAATCAGCCTCAGACTGGGCGAGCAGACCCAGAGATGGCAGCCCAGGCGAGCCATCAGCATCAGACGCCGCTGTGACGCTCTCCGATGTAGCGGCGATGTCGTCATCCAATTCCGGTAGCTCAAGGGAAAATGCCGGCTGGCCGGGAAGCAAGCCGCACTCTTCCCGGGCTCGGACGGAAGCAAACAAGCGTGCAGGGGGGCGGGTGGTTCGTGGGGATTTACCCGGCGAAACCGAGCCCGTGGTCATCCCCAAATCGCCCGGGTCGACCTCAATCCCATGGGAAGAAGGAACGACACGGGGGGCGGCTGAAGTGGCTTTTTCTCATGACAAAAGAAAGCGCGACCACAATGTTGCCATGGTTATGTTCTGGCACTGAGAACATGAACCATTCATAAAACACTGCCTGCGTGTGATCGCAGCCCAGGCACGCGAGGCAGCTCTTATGACCATCAGAAGTGGAGAGAAATCGACCGCATCCAGGAACTACACCGAGGCGGAAAGACATCTTTAAAAAGACGCGTCCTGAAAAGGACGTTCAACGCCTGCTGTGTATTGCTCTTTTATGAGTGGGAACTCAAACTCTTTTAGAGAAAATATACACTTTTAGGAGGAGAACACTCTTTCAAACAGAAAGAAGCGCTGTCGAAGCGCCCAGGGGCGTGAACTGCACAGCGTGCAGAGAGAGAGCTGGAAATGCGCCGTGCGGATCCAACAGCAATGCTTCTCGCTGGTAGAGGTGAGTGAAACAGGAGTGTGTTTCAGCTGCTTGCGGTACAACCATTCGGCTCCGAAGAAAAATTTTGACTGGCAAAAAGTCAAAAAGTCCGGGGCGGGGCATGCAAATTCTGTCTGCCAACTTGACATTGGCCTTTTCTCAGGTTCAGAGGTACGATTCGGCGTCCGAGAAGACCCCTTGTGTCACTTCCGTCGAGAGAATGACAGAAGGGGAACTTAAAATATATACATATCAATTGCCATTTTAATTTAAGAGCACTAATGTTTTTAAATTGTTTCTTAAATGTGTTTCTCATCTTGACAAATTACAGCAAGTTTGCCAGTCTCCTTATTTACACTGAATTAACTTACAACTAAACTGCTCAAAAATATAAAATAGATTTTAACAAGATCAATGTTACACAAGATTTAACATTGGCTTGGGAATTAAATCCTATTAGGACAACAGGTTCTATTAAATACTGGTTGTAGAAACATCAGTTTCATAAAAATAATATCCAGGTTTCTCCAATGTGTTACGGTGCATGGTGAATGTGCTGAACTGTTCACCATTCAAGAAAGTGGCAACGTTATTAAATTTTATCAACACAAATGAAAAAATACAAACTCATCTCCTCGCCGCCTTTGTGTTACTCAACAGAAATTCAGCTACTCCAACTCACTCATAAAGGTGACAACTTTTCTGTATTTCCCGCTCAGTATCACCCCTCCTCCTCGTCCTCCTCCTCCCCCTTACCCTTTTTCAACATATAAATTACATGCGTTAAATTAACAAAACCCAGACAAAACTCACATGTAGACAAGACAATGGATTACTTTAAGTTTACATTTTTGAAAGCTTACGAACATGAGTTCAATATCCAAAACTTGTCATGACAATTGGAGTTAAAGATAAGAAATAAGTTAAGATAACTTAATGGGGCTAACTTGTTTTACAGTGTACAAAATAAACCAGTGGACATGAGAAAGCTATGTTGTTCCCTTAACATAGGATCTCGAAGGGAACATCCACACATTGAGTGGACATGAGATAAGGATGTTGTTTCTTTGCAAATATGAATGAAAACTAAGTGAACTGAACTCGTTCCTTCCTGGACACAGTTGTTTACTCATACAAAATAGATGACTTACTGACTTACAATATATCCCATTTAAACAAAATGAGTTAAATTGCAGAATGTCCTGGAACCTCTTTTCCTTAAATGAATAGGAACTAAAGATGTGCATGCAGCTCCATAAAGCACAACAAATTGACAACTTTTTGTTACTATCTTATTTTATTTTAATACTTTTTTTGGAGCTGGACAGCCCGTGGCAGTGCTGGATCCACTCATCATTTTTATTTATTTAATTTCTGTAATAATAATAATAATAATAATAATAATAATAAAAACAAATCTGTAATTGGTGGCTTAACATGTGAATCAAACAGACACTATATATATATATATATATATATATATATATATATATGAATTAATGGTTATTGGCCAGAGTAAGATGACTTAATATATACTATATATCAAATGTACCATTTCCCCTCTTAAGTTTATTGCAAGGACCTCAGCAGAGATTGTTACAAAGATACTCACCAGTTCCTATGAAGCTCTTCCTGAGATCTTCTCTGAAGACCTTCGTCAGCTAGTGAAAGACTCCCTTCAGACCGATCCAAAAAGACGTCCATCTGTCAATGAGATCTTAAGGAGGCCTTTTATCATTGAGCATCTTTGGGTTAAGGTGAGTTACATTAATAAATGATCTATTATTTCAGACATTATTTAATTGCTGTACCAAACAAGTCTCATAAGTGCAGGAGACATGTTTCTATTGACATTGATTTTAACTTTATGAAATTGAACAAAACTTCCCCCCCCAGAGCAAACAAACAATCAAAGAGCTGTATGAGCGTCTTCAGTTACTAAGAGACCTGGCAAAAGGTTTGGAGAATGTACACTTCAGCACAACTGTCGGTAGTCTGACAGGAGGGGTGATAGGAACTGCTGGAGGAATCACTGCACTAGTGGGTGCTATTCTTGCTCCTATCACTCTAGGAGCATCTCTGATAGTCACAGGGGTGGGCATTGGAGTGGCAGTAGCTGGTGGTGCAACAGCCGGTGTCAGTAACATAACAAACATGGTTAACCAACGCTCAAACCGACAAAACATCAAACTGATTATAACAGAGTTCCAAGAAAAAATGACCTCCACGGTTTGCTGCATCCAAAATATCTCTGAAGCATTGCAACATATCCAAAATGAGTTTTCCACAAGCAATGAGAATTATTCCAATGCACAGTTTGGGGCAAATGCTGGTGCTAGATTTGGCCGGGGACTGGGAGGAATTCCTGAGCTTCTCCGTTTAATTGAAGTCTCAAGTATTGGGAGAATTGCAGCCCAGACTGCAAGAGTAGTGCGCATGGCTGAAACCCTTACAACAATTTTTTCTGCCATTTTTTTAGCTGTTGATGTGTTCTTTATTGTTCTGGATTCTAGAGAAATCCACAATATCCGCAGAGATCGTGCTTTAATAGAGAGTCAACAAGAATCAGGAATAGCAAACACTGATACAAACCAAATGCCTCAGTCAGAGCTCAGGGATTCAACAAATCTGCAACACACACCTGCAAACACACAACAAACTAACACTCAACAATCAAAAGAGCAAGAGTTAAAGTCAAAGACCATGCATTTTGTTAAAGTCATAAGAGAGACTGCAGATCAACTTGAAATGAGTCTGGGTGAGTTAAGAGACATTGTGGATACAAATTCTGAGACACCTGAAACAAATAACTAGATTCATAAGCAGTGGCAGTAGTGCATTGTCCTTCATCTTAGATACAGAACATGATAATATTGATTAGTATAGTGGTGGTAATAAAGTAAATGGTGGTAATGGTAAAATTATATCTTGGGTTTTCATGAAAATGCATCTAAACTAGCTCACTGTATTCAGCTGACCTTCAGACTTCTGCTATACAGCCATTTTAATTATGTAACAAATGTTAATTGGGCCTTTTACTGTTTTGTATGTCAAGTTATTTTTACTTTTGTTTTCTTTATGGTTTGAAAATTAGACAAACAGAAAACATAAATTTTATCTTTTGTACGTACATGTGTGCCTTTGTGTATGGGTGTTTAAAGGTAATTTTATTTCTACGGTATATTTACAGTTGTTGTCAATTCTGTTTTATTGACAAATGTTAATATTGCACTACTAAACTGTCTTGTGGATATTTTAGTTTTTTAATCTGTCTAGTTGATGAAAGCATTCAATCAATCTGCATATTCAATTTGAAGATGTTACTGAGAAATATGTTTTCCACAAATATTAAATAAAAATGTTTTCTTGAATTTATTTACTTATACAAACCTCAGTTTATTGATGTAAAATGTGTCGTGCCTTTGACAGATGCTAGCTTTTGAACTTTTAATTGGTAACAATGGGGATGGTCCTTTTCTTCCTTGGCCTTGAGAACACAACATATATCCAAAAACAATATGAAAGCTGGACTCGTCAGACCACAGCTCAGTTTTCTCAGATATGCTTGAGCCCAGAGAAGTTGGTAGTGTTTCTGGATGTTGATATATGGCTTTTTACTTTAGTCATACGACAAACTGCCTGCACAAGACAAAAGTTTTCCAAAGGATTATTGAGTCCATTTTATTATTTTTCGGATTTTAAGGCAGCACCATCTAAGGGCTCAAATATAATTAATTTTTCTTCCCTGCCCTTTGTGGCCATATATTTTTCTGGATTCTCAGAATTTTTTAATGATTTTATCGACTGTAGATGGTGAAATCCATTAATTTTATGTAAATATCTATTTAAAAAAAAAAAAAAAAAAAAGCGCTGTACATAACAGTTTTACTCACACATATTTATTTGTATTTGTTTATTTGTGAACCTCAAACCAGAACTTACACATCGAGAAAACCAAATATTTAAGTTTGCAAGACAGATTAAAGATCAATGAATGATTAGGGCTAACACAGTACTGCCCTGATAGGGCAAGTAACAGTTCTATTAAATTAAATATTCATAATTCAGCTTTAAACACTGACAAGGCTGCTGTGACCCCCGCTGTCATGAAATACTGATGAGAACTTACCAGGACTATTTCTGCAGAGAACTGTGATTTAAATACATTTATTGTCATTTTGTTAACATTCATATTTCAAAAAGCCCAATAAAAAAAAGAGTTGGTGTGGTTTGAAATATATCTAATATTGTATATAGTGATATTATTAATGAATTGCAAATGCAGTTATCAGTATTAATATTGCATAATCAGACTGGGAAGCAGATGTGTATATACTGAAACTAACAACAAAATCTGTAAACAGTAATCTGTGTATGACATTAGGACTTCTTAACTGATATTTCTCTTTCATCATGTTCTTAATTATTTAACATTTTCCATTAAAGTTCTTTAGAACTGAACATAATTACAGAGGAAAACTCATAGCTTCATGTTTAATTCAAAGGGTCCATGCATTAAGTTTTTTATATTCACCTTTGTACATGTCCGTATGATCATTTACCACAGTTCAAGCATTATATCTAGAGTCAAGTCGATTTTATTTATATAGCGCTTTTCACAACACACATAATTTCAAAGCAGCCTTGCAGGAAATCATGCATTAGGAGATTTCTCCCGCTGAGAATCTTCATCCGCACAGACAGCACTGCAACTGTAGCATATATAAATCATCGAGGCGGCGTTCACTCTGGTAGCATGTCGCAACTCACCTGCCATCGCCTCCTTTGGAGTCAGCAGCAGCTGAGGTCGCTGCACACCACTCATATCCTGGGCAGCCTCAAACAACAGCGGATAAGCTGTCGTGACAGGCCACGCTCAGTGGAGAGTGGAGACTCCACCCCCAGGCGGTCCAGCTGATTTGGAATCAATTTGGCGAAGCACAGGTAGATCTGTTCACCTCCCGGGAATCCTCCCACTGCCCGGTCTGGTACTCCCTGACAGGAGCATGAAAATCGTGGACCCTGGATGTCGTTTCTCTCTAGCCCTCTTGCTCCTGAATTCGGTGGAGGAATTCGCAACCAGACCCACTATGGGAACGAAATACCCTGTACTGGAATAGGTGCTCCACAGGTGCCAGTTACCGTGGTATCTCCCTGTGTTGTATTTTCCGCGGTACTGTCCCCTTGTCGGCGGACCCGCGTCTCCCTTGGGCAGAGTTTCTTCTGCCCCCGGTCGCTGTGTTTGAGGAACTCCTTCTTGTCGAGGCAGGATCTACCACCGCGCCACTTCCATATGTTGCTGGCAGCCCATGTAAAGTATTTGAAACATTTTAATCTCCCCAGCAGGGCAGGATGTGGTCTCCATGGGGTCTTTCCCCCTGAAAGAATAGGATAGGAAAAGAACACCTTCCCCGATGCGTATTGTAGCATTAGATGGCCCCAGCCGCATCTAAAATTTTATGGCAAGAAAACATAGAGAGAAAAAAGGGCCCTTTTTCAGGATTTTCAGATGTATTGATGCTCAATCATAGAGATTAATGAAAGTGACGCAATAAATGTGAAATTAATTTTAAGTGAAAGCCGGTTAGTAGTGCACTGCAGCTACACTGTTCCTATTAGAAGAACTTGAAGCCAGGTATAAGTGATATATAAGACCTTTAATGATTACTCAGAACTGGGCATGTGCCAGGTTTCTACAAATAAAAAAAGGAAAAGGATCAGCACTTAAATTAATGAAGCATCACCACATAATTTTGTCACAAAGTGAATGTATATAATCAAAACAAACATAAATATAATCGAAAGAAAACTCTATATTCTTTGACTGTATGTTATCATGACTATTTCTCTTGGATTAATAACGCATCGGATAGTATTAACAGTGCATGTTACAGCACGCTCAAATTCACCAGCAAAAACTCTGTTTGTGTGGTAAGACATTATGGCTCAGTGCAGTGCTATTTTTAGAGTGTTTTTTGGCGCTTAATAATGCAGCTCTGCTATCGCGCCAAACTTGAAGAATTCTGAACGAAATGCATGTAATGGGAATGTACATATTATTACGTGTCTTGTGGGATTGGAGGCAAGATGGCAGACTGAGCAGTCAACTTTTTTTGCGCTCTTCATGTGTTCCGAGTTAAGATTATTCTGATTATTATTCTAATCTCTGTCTCTACCTACTACAATATCACACAAGCATATCTTATATGAGCATATATTGAAGGAATCTTAAAATAAATACAAATTGAGGTTAATGAATCGAATTTGATTAACAAAAAAACTACAAAAATTAAAGAAGAAATATGGAGGAGTACTGCTACTCGATGGAAACCGCTGAGGCCTCAAACAAAAGAGATTGAGGTACTAAACAACATATTTACACAACACAATTTACATATCTAATGTACACATATTTAAACAACTCAATAATATACAATGTACAGTAAACAATACACACAATATAGAATGCACATACAATAAAAATAAAAGTATATAAAAAAAAATATATATAAAATATATATATGCTGTAGTTGTATTGAGGAGAATATAATTATGACAGTCCAGTGTGAGATAATATGAATAATAAAGTGCAGCGCTGATATATTGATCGTGAGAGATCAAGTGTTCTTAAGTCTTATTGCTTGGGGGAAGAAGCTGTCATGTAGTCGGCTGATGCGGGTCCTGATGCTGCGATAGCACCTGCCTGATGTTAGCAGTGAGAGCAGACCATGACTCGGGTCTCTGGAGTCTCTGATGATCCTCCAATCTTTTTTCACACACCGCCTGACGACGCCTGATGACTTTGATCGCCTCTCGACAATCTTCGAGGCAATCAAAGGACTTGGTGCCAAAGTCGACGAGATACACGATGCGCACACAAATGAAACAGCAGAGTGCCATGCATAGCAAAAGCTGTCCAAATAAATTCGGAAGAAATAGAAGAACGCAAAGAAAAGATCAAAGTGTTTGATAAGAAAATGGAAACTCTCATTAAAGAAAAAGTGAGTTTAAAGGGTTACTTCAGGATTAAGCATTAAGCTTTGTATCAGTAGAAAACCAGTAGTATTTTCGAATTATCGAGCTCCCCCCCTCATATCCCCCTGAGACGAGAGATTTATTTATTTTTAGTCTGGAAAAAAATCCTCCGATGACGCAAAATGACGATTTTTGCATCATCGGAGGATTTTTGGGCCAGAGGCTTAAAACTACAGCCAGTATTCCGCATGTTTCCACCACGCCCATATGGGGCGGGATTTCACTCACAGAATGTGAAGATAGTGTCAGCCATCTTTCTGTAGAAGCTAAGAAAACAGGCTCTTGCTCTGTGTAGAAAGTTATACAAGTAGGCTAATCACGATGGCGGAAGGTAGTTTTGAAGTTGAAATGGCAGAAGGGGATTTCGAAGCTCTGTTGCGAGAATCTGATGCTCGCGCTACCTGTACGAGCCGCAATACAGCGATGAACAGAGGCAGCCGGAGCAGCTGCTGTAGGCAGGGGAGCAAAACCTGCTTGGCAGGCAGGAGGAAGAGAGTGTTAAATTATATTCAGACTCGAGTTGGGGTGGACTGGTGGTGTCAGTACTCTCGCTGTGCGCCTATGGAAACAGATAGAGAGTCCTATTGCTGTCGCGAATTTCAGCGATGCCATTTTCTTCTGGACGAGATTGCTGAATCCGCCGATGAAACAGCACCGCTAACTTGAGCATGTATAACTGAGCACCCAAGTTTTGTACCACACATGGACAGGGGAGTCCTGGAAACTTATTTTAGGATCCCGAAGATAAATTGGAAACGCCAGCCAAAGCCCGCAGGGACAAACGGACGGCTTAGTGTAAAGTGAGTATTTTGTTTGTTTTTCTTTTTGTTACTAAGACGTCATGTACAGAGTTTGGACACCCGGAATTATAATGTTCTTCCCGCGTAGTCAGTCAATTTATCAACTAACTCACGATTTATAGAGTCACGATGTATCAAAGCAAGCCATATCATATTTTCAGATACTGCCGCCTGTAACCGGTACGCGTGATTTGGGAGTGGCCTCGTAAGGGCAGCAAAGCAAGTGCATTCTGGGAGTTGTTGTCTTTCAGCCACATGTGTAAAAAATACATTTTCTGCCTTTTCTCAGTCTAGAATGCATCAAATTCAAAAATAATTTCACATTTATACTATATAAATGACCAATTTTAAATACACATTCATCTTCCCAGAGGTGAAGTATCCCTTTAAATGTTGCATACAAGACCAGGAAAGTTACAAAAGAATATGGTGTCTTCGTATAAAAGGGTGGAAAGAAAAGCCGGATGAACGGATAAGGGAAGAAGTCATTCAACTTCTCACAAAAATAGCCCTGGATTATGCTGTGTGGGCTGTGGATATCATGCACTGAGTGGGAAGATGGGTTTTTGGTCGTTACAGGGAAGCAATCGTACTCTTTACTCGCAGTGCTGTACTGCAGAAGACATGCTGACAAGATGTGAATTATGGACTAATATCGAGCAGGCAAGAAAGGAAGGGAAAACAGCAGGGACACTGAAACCGTAATTCTAATTTCATTCTCTTTTGCACTACCTGCTGAGTTGTAGGTAACGGAGAATTTTGTTGCACTAGTTACAGTATATCTTCTGTTTCCCTTCTGTCACTCACTCGAATTGTGTCGAATTAAGTGACACAAGGGGTCTTCCTGGGACACCAAACATACCTCTGAACCTGAGAAAAGGCCAATGTCAAGTTGACAGACAGAATTTGCATGCCCCGCACCAGACATACGGGCATAAAGGGAAGCGGGGCAGCGAGTGCCAGTCAAAAATTTTCTTCGGAGCCGAATGTTTGTGCAACAGCAAAGCTGACTTCACCACTTTTTCACTCACCTCTGTTGGCAAGAAGCACTTCTGTTGGATCTATGGCGCGTTTCCAGCTGGTGTTTTCTCTCTCTGCACACTGTGCATTCCATGCCCCTGGGTGCCTAGACAGCGCTTTCATTGCCTGAAAGAGTGTTTCTCCAACTAAAGAGTTTATTTCCTCTAAAAGAGTTTCAGTTCCCACTCATAAAAGAGCAATACACAGCAGGTGTTGAACGTCCTTTTCAGGGCGCATTTTTTTAAAGATGTTTTTCTGCCTCTGTGTAGTTCCTGGATGCGGTTGATTTCTCTCCACATCTGATGGTCATAAAAGCTGCCAAGTGCCTGGGCTGTGATCACACGCAGGCAGCGTTTAATGAATGGTTCATGTTCTCATGTTGCCCCCCCCACCCACCCCACGTTGTTCCTTATTCCCACGGGATTGTGGATGACCTGGGTGGCAATGAAAGTGATTTGGGGATGACGACGGGTTTGGTTTCAGCAGGTAAATCCCCACGAACCACCCGCCAGACGGCATGCTTTCTTTCTTCCGTCCGAGCTCGGGATGAGTGCGGCTTGCCTTGCGGCCAGATGGCATTCTCCCTTGAGCCCCCGGAATTGGATGATGACATCCACAACATCACGTCTGATGCTGATGACTCGTCTGGGCTGCCACCTTCGGGTCTGCTCGCCCAGTCGGAGGCTGATGCGCAGATGTCTGCTATGGTTTTCCGGGCTGCCACAGGTGCGAGGCTGAACTGGAAACCTCCATGCCCCCTTCACGGCTACTTGATCGGTTCCTCGGGTCAGGTCACTGCTAATAGCCACGACCACTCCACCCCGGTTCCTTTCTTCCTGGAAGTGCATGACGAGCTGACGCGGTCATGCCCGGAACCGACCCCTCCACTCGTCCGCTCTTACTACCCTGGATGGTTGAACGGCCCATGAGTACACAGAAGTACCCCAGGTGGACAGAGCGGTTGCGATCCATCTGTGTCCCGAGAACGCCGCCACCTGGTGGGACCGCGCGGTACTGCCCTCCAGAACGTGTAGGATGACATCATCAATAGCCAGTACTGGCGAGTTCGGAAAACGCCTTCCTCAGTCTCTAACCCACCCCCTTCCGGGTGCATGGAGGGAGGTAAGTGCTTTGAGTCTTTTCTCAGCACCCAACAAACTCTCACTCTGCCTCCCGACACACTATTACCTGCTCCCCCCCACCGCGATGCCCTGCCCAGTACGTCAAAAGCAATCGTCCCGTTAGTGCCCCATGCACTGAGTTTGGACGCAGGGCTTTCGCTGTCCAAACTGTCTCGCTGGTTGGCCAGGACCATCCGAATCGGCTATGCGATTCAGTTCGCCCGGCTCCTGCCTTGTTTTGGTGGTATTCGCTCCACCTCTGTACGCAGTGGAAAAGCCAGCACTTTACGGGCAGAGATCACAACTCTGCTTCTCAAGGACACGATAGAGTCAGTCCCTCCAGATGAAAGGGTTTCTACAGCACTTACTTCGTTGTACCCAAAAAAGGTGGCGGGTTGCGACCAATCTTGGACCTGCGAGTTTGGGCCTTGCACAAACTCATGTTCAAAATACTCATGCAGAAACAGATGTGCTAGCAGAACACCTGGTTTGTAGTGCCGCGTAACCAAGTTCTACCGGCTCAGACCTGAGAAAACACGGGACGAGACCGACTCAACCCTGAGATTGTAAAAGGGGGTGGGCATAGCATGGGTCTGGTAGGCCAGTGAGATGGCGTAAACGACCCAGTGAGCTATCCTCTGTTTGGAGACGGCGTTTCTTTTCCGCCGTCCGCCAAAGCAGACAAAGAGCTGCTCAGAACATCTAAAAGCTCGGCATGCGGTCCAAATAGATATGTAAAGCACGTAACAGACACAGCAACGAAAGGGCTGGGTCTGCCTCCTCCTGAGGCAGCGCTTGATGGTTCACGACCTGGTCCCTTAAGGGGGTCATAGGAACCTTAGGCACATATTCTGGTCATAGCTCAGGATAACATGAGTATGTGCCGGACTGAACTCCAGGAAGCGCTGATGGAGAACGCTTGCAGGTCCCCAACCCTCTTGATGGAGGCTAACATGATCAGGAGGGCTGTCTTCAGGGAGAGGGCCTTGAACTCAACTGAATCAAGAGGCTCGAAGGGGGATCTCTGAAGGCTCGTGAGGACCACTGAGAGATCCCAGGATGGGAAAAGGCTTGGCTGGGGAGGGTTCAGTGCCTTTGAGGAACCTGATAAGCACTGACCAAACTACGCATCTCTGCGGGTCTTCGGCTCGGGAAGAACACCAATTCGCAAACGAGCACCACTTTAGGGCGTAAAGATGCCTGGTGGAGGGAGCATTGGCTTGGTTAATTGTGTCTGCGACTGCAGGTGATAGATCAGCTAGATCTTCCACGTCCCATCCAGGGGCCAGACATGGAGGTTCCAGAGGTCTGGGTGTGAGTGCTAGAGGGTGCCCCGTCCCTGAGAAAGAAGGCCTTTCCTCAGGGGAATTTTCCAGGGAGGTGCTGTCATGAGGAGCATAAGATCTGAGAACCAGAACCGGGTGGGCCAGTAAGGAGCCACCATGGTGACCTGTTCCTCGTCCTCCCTGATCTTGCACAGCACCAGTGCAAGGAGGCTCACTGGGGGAAATGAGTACTTGTGCAGCCCCCAGGGCCAGCTGTGTGCTGGTGCGTCTGTCCCAAGAGGAGCTTCTGTCAGTGAGTACCAGAGCGGGTAGTGAGAGTTGTCCTGGGAGGCAAAGAGATCTATCTGTGCCATGCCGAATCGGTCCCAAAGCATGTGGACCACCAGGGGGTGGAGCCTCCACCCTCCGCTGGGCGAAACCTGTCGCGACAGCACGTCCGCCGTCATGTCGTGGTTGCCAGGGATGTGAGTGGCACGCAGCAACTTGAGTCGCAGCTGACTCCAAAGGAGGATATGGCAGGCAAGTTGTGACAAACAACGAGACCGCACGCCTCCCTGGCGATTTAAATGTACATCTCAAAGCGCTGTACAAAAACAGTTAAAATTGCAAAGATTCAACACACAAAGAGACATAATACACAATAAAATAAAATAACCATAAAAGACAATAAATCAATTAAAAGCTAACCTAAAAAAATTAGTTTTAAGCTGAGATTTAAAAATTCCAAAAGATTTGGCTTGCCTGATCTCAATCGGTAGAGAGTTCCAAAGTTTTGGAGCTAATGAAGAAAAAGCCCTATCTCCCATTAATCTCAAACGGGTTGAGGGACCAGTTAAAATACCAGTATCCGAAGAACGAAGATCACGTTTTGGAGTATATGGAGTTAAAAGCTCGGTCAAATATTGAGGTGCCAAATCATGCAGTGCCTTGTAAGTAAGCATCAAAATTTTAAAATCCACCCTAAACCTAATGGGAAGCCAGCGCAAAGACTCCAAAACGGGAGTAATATGGTCTCGTATGTTAGTTCTTGTAAGGATTCTGGCAGCCGAATTTTGTAAAACCTGCATTCTGTTTAAGGTTACTTTTGACACGCCAGCTAACAAGGCATTACAGTAATCAATACGCGAAAACACAAAAGTGTTTATCAATCTCTCAGCAACAGTAAACAACAGCATTGGACGCAATCTGGCAATATTTCTAAGATGGAAAAATTTGATTTTAACAGTATTCAAAACATGTGGCTCAAACGTTAGATTGGCATCAAAAATTACTCCTAAATTCCTCAATTTAGATTGAAACTCCACAGTAGAGCCATCGAGAGCTAGTGTGACCGGCTCTACTTTGCGTAGTTGGTGGGGTGAACCAACAAGCATAATCTCAGTCTTTTCACTGTTAAGACAAAGAAAATTATCAGTCATCCATTCCTTCATCTTAGAAATACACTCAGAAAGAAAATTAACAGGCACAATTTCATTAGGTCTAAAATGAATGTAGATCTGGGTATCATCTGCATAGAAATGAAAATTTAGACCAAGTGATCTCAAAAGCTGGCCAAGAGGATAAACATAAATATTAAAAAGAAGAGGGCCCAAAATTGACCCCTGAGGGACGCCAGATTGCACAACATTAACCTCAGATCTAAATCCACTCATCGCAACGAACTGATCAAAGAGGTAGGACTTAAACCAATTAAGAACAGTATTTGAAACCCCAAAAACAGTTTCAAGACGAATAATTAAAATTGAGTGATCAACAGTGTCAAAAGCGGCACTTAGATCAAGTAGGATCAAAACAGAAAGACCGCCAGAATCTGAAGCAATTAACAGGTCATTGGGGACCCTAACCAGAGCTGTTTCTGTACTATGTAATTTACGAAAACCTGATTGCAGAGGCTCAAAGAGATTATTCTCAGTTAAGTGAGAAATCAACTGAGAAGCAACCCCTCATTCCAAGAGTTTAGCAAAAAAAGGGAGATTAGATATGGGACGAAAATTAGTGAAGTTCTCACAGTCAATATTTGACTTTTTAGGCACCGGGGTAATTGCAGCAGTTTTAAAAGTTTCCGGCACAACCCCAGTACACAGAGTCGTTTATAATACTCAGAACAAAGGGGCATAAGGAAGCAAAACATGATTTAAACAGACCAAATGGTATGGGATCTAGCAAAGAAGTAGCTGCTTTCATTTTTGAAACCTCTGCTGAAAGAGAATGAGTCAATTGTACAGAATTTAGACAACTTAGTACCAGAATAAAAAGGAATAGCAGGAGAAGACAAGAGAGTAGAAGTACAAAAACCTCTACAAACATTTTTGACTTTGGTGACAAAAGAATCCAGAAACTTATTACAGAGATGGTCAGAAGCAGTAACATAAGAGACAGTTTTATGATTCAACAATTTGTTAATTTAATTAAAAAGTTGTCTAGAATTACCCTGATTATCATCAATCATTTTAGAGAAAGTCAGATCTGGCAGAAACAATTCCAGCCTTATATTCTTGTAAGCAGACTTTCCACGTTTGATAATGAACAGTCAGACCTGAAAGACGCCACATGCGCTCCATTTTACGGCAAGATGTTCATCATACGCAAGTCCTCATTATACCATGGAGCAGGACGTACGAATGAAACAGAGCGTGACAGTCTGACGCATCTGACGCGCTGCAGTTTTTATTCCCTCTATGCTAATTTATAAAGGAGTCAACGCGTCCTCTGATTGCGTGTCTTCATGGATCAAACACACTAAATGATTTCATTGGTCAGATCTTAGATTGACGGGCGGAAAGAGAGCCAATCAAAAGCTTTGAAATGAAAGTCCCGCCCATCGACTAATGTTTCAAACTGACGATCAGATTCACTATCCTTTCCTCACAACTACCGTTTAAACATCGACTCTTTAGTGTGAGAAGATGTGTGACTCTTAAAAGAGCGTTAAATTTCTCCAGAATAAAGTCGTTTATCTTCTGAATCCATACAGAGTTCGTCTCTGTCGTTTCAGCGCGTACACAACGTCCATGACAGTGACGTCTTTCTCTTGACGTGTCAGTGTAGGTGACGTCATCACGCATAACGTTCTCCAGAAACACCTTCAACACACCGCGAGTCTCCTCGTAGATCATTCCGGAGATCCGCTTGACACCGATACGGCGAGCGAGACGACGAATAGCGGGTTTGATTTCCAAAATATTATCGTGCAAAATGTACGTGACGCTTTACACCTCATTTCCAGACAGGATGACGAGAGTCTGATATTCACTTGAATGTGACGTCACCAACAACCGGAGAATATATTTATTTTCGCCTACAGGACCTAGTAGAAACACACCATTGAAGGCGGAGCCAAAGTCACATCACGTGTTTATTTCTTGCTCAGTTTAAAATCTTTTTTATGTCACTCAAATATTCGCTCGAAGGAAACTGAATGAAAATTAAATTGAATTATATCACGGGATTGAGGACGACCTGGCTGGCGATTTGGGGATGGCAGCAGAAACCCCCTCCGGTGCCACCACTGCCAGCTTAACACTAGAACTACCGGAATTCTGTAACTGCTAGAATGGCCATAACGGTCATTCTGCCCGTTCATACTAGACTGCACCAAATGCCGTTTATTACATATTTACATTCGAAACTTCTGTTGAGGTTTTACAATGAAGCTTTTTTTATTATTATTCAAGAAAAAGAGTACAATAGTGTAAACACACATCTTTTGGAGATCTAGAACATTTCCAACTATGTATATATTAAACAAGTGAACTCATTCGTGCACAATTATAAGACAAAAAAGAAAGAACTAACGAAAAAAAGACAGCAGACAGATATTAATCAAGGTACATGAAATATCTCATCATATTTCTTCAAAAAAAAAAACATTTTCTATTATCAATTATTCTTAGTGATTTGATTAAATGTTTTACTTCACATAAGAAATCTATAAAAGTAGGAATTTTCTTAAGAAACCTTTATGAAAGTAAAACTTTGCCACAAGGAAAAGGAAGTTAACAGTAGATTCTAAAGATTTGTTTGGCTTTAATACAAATGACATCCTTAACGCATAGATTACGTTCATATTAACTTTAGAAAAACAATAAGAGCTCAACTCATTCCAGAACATTGAAGCAACATTACAAGAGAAAAACAGATGACAGATGTCTTCATTTTCATTCTTACAGAAAGTGCATATATCAGCTAAGTCACAGTATTTGGACAGAAGTGCGTTACAAGGGTAAATATTATGCAGAACTTTAAAATGGACTTCTCTCATTTTATTAGGTATATTTAAATGGTAGCAGCCATGCTTTCCTCCATTGAATGTTATCTATTATAGAACCCCAAAAATAATGTCCTTTTGGAGTAAATAAGTTTCTTGATTGAGAGAGTTGACGAATAAATGTGTTATTACAATCTTTACTTAAAAGCGAAACACCTCCCAAACATAACAAGGATAGTTGTTTAGAATATGACTCATGAGTAAGGGAAGCTTTCATCAGACATATTAAACCACTAGGAATGGCCTTTATAACAGAGTTAAATTCTTTAAACGGGACAGGATATTGGTAGATATTCATAAAAGTCTCATAAGATAACAAATCACCATTAGAGTTGAACAGATCAGCAATAAAACATATGTTTTTATTAAACCATTTGTCAAAAAAGATTGATCTATTCCTAATTTTGATATCTGAATTATTCCATAAGATGGTTTTGTGGGGGGAAAAGTTGTGGTTGTAAACCAATTTCCAGGCTAACAGAACTTGTTGATGAAATCTAGCCAATTTAATGGGTAATTTACCAGTGGAGTAATTACACCATCAAAAAAGAAAGGCCACCTACCCTTTTAAATATATTATTAGGAATAAAATACCACATCTGACCCAAGCAAGCATCTCTTTAACCAACTAATTTTGAATGTGTTATTAGTATCATCAAAATTCAGGATTTCAAGACCCCCCTCACTTCTTTTGTTTGCTAAATATGTTTATTCAACTTGTGAGATTTATTATTCCAAATAAAATCTTATCAATATTTTTGGAGGTGTGATTATCTACAGCTAAAGACAGAGAAGGGTACACAAATCTGGATAATCCATCTGCTTTGGACAAAAAGACTCTGCCTAAAATCGACAGATCTCTTTGTAGCTATTAAAAATATATTTTGTTTTGGATAGACGTGGAGAAAAATTCAGAAACTGTCTACTAATTACATTTTTTGTTATATGAATCCCCAAATATTTCACTTCATTTTTAATTGGTATGTTTTCAATTTCAGTTTGTACATTGTCAAATAAGCAAATAATTTCACACTTGGATAAATTAAGTTTGAGTCCAGAAGCATTAGAGAAAGCATTAATTGTAGTTAAGACTGGAGAAACTTGCTCTTTATCTTTTAAGAATAAGGTGGTATCATCTGCTAATTGCGAGATTCGGATCTCTCTGTTAAAGATACTAAGACCAACAAAGTTGTCATTGCGCAAAATATCAATGGATAAAGTTTCTACAACCAATAAAAATTAAAATGGGCTTGAAGGGCAACCCTGTCTTATTCCGTGAAGAATAGGAAACCTCGGTGATGTACGAGAGTTTAACATTATACAGCTATCAATATCTTTCTACAACATTTGGACAACATTAATAAAGTTGGATGGGAATCCAAAAGCCTCTAAAGAGCTTATAAGGAACTGGTGCTCTACAGTGTCGAAGGCCTTATAAAAATCAAGGAATAAGATAATTGCATCAGACTCAATTTCTTCCTTATAATCAATTATATCCAGAACAAGTCGAGTGTTGCAGCTAATATGACGTCCTTTCATAAATCCGGTCTGTGTTTCATTAATGATATAATGTAAATGTTGATTTAATCTCTTAGCAAATATAGACGCAATTAATTTATAATCAAAATTTAGAAGTGTGATAGGGCGCCAATTGTCAATTATAGATACATCTTTGTCTGGGTTGGGAATACGAGATATCAATCCTTGTTTCATAGTGGGGATCATCTTTCCCATTTTTATACATTCTTGAAGCATTAAGAAGAAGGGTTGCTCTAAAATTTCCCAAAACTGTTTAAAGAATTGTAAAGTAAGGCCATCACAGCCAGGCGACTTCCCTTTCTTCATCAATTTCATTGCATCTCTAATTTCAATGAAAGAAACAGGAGCCTCACATAATGACTTGAATTCCTCACTTATTTGCGGTATATAGTTCTTAATTTGATGCAGATATGACTCGCTTTGATTGGCCTGAATATCAGAAGAGTATAACTTTCAGTCTCAAGATGGCGCCGAGTATGGCTGCTGCGTCGCGAGCTCCGTCAAAACACTGCAGTTTATTGTTTGTTTTGTTTACAGTTCTGTGTTTTTTTGTCATGGATGCTGTCTGCCTTATTGTGTACGACAGACAAACGCTTTTGGACATTGGTTCGGCAATCACACACCGAAAACCGGACTTCACATTCCTCAATGCCGACCCGCGGTTTACAATCACGCCAGCGGAGCCCTTTGTTTGGGCTGCCCGGCCGCGGAAACGCAGACGGAAAAGAGGAAAAAGAGCCGGCGTTCTCATCAGAGTAAGACGTCGCGCAAATCGCCCCCCGCTACCCAGTATACTACTGGCAAATGTTCAGTCTCTGGACAACAAGCTCTGCGAGCTGAGAGCGCGGATCTCTTTCCAACGAGAGACGAGAGAATGCTGCGTTATCTGTCTTACGGAAACCTGGATGTCCGCGGAAATTCCAGACTCGGCCATCGAACCCACGGGTTTCTCCGTGCACCGAGCGGACAGAGCGAAAGACCTCTCAGGCAAAAGCAGAGGTGGAGGTGTATGTTTTATGATCAACAAATCATGGTGTGATCAGAGGAATGTACATTTTATCGGGTCTTTCTGCTCTCCTGATCTGGAGTTTCTCATGCTTCTGTGTCGACCATTTTGGCTACCGAGGGAATTCACAGCAATCATTATCACTGCTGTGTACATCCCCCCACAAGCCGACACAGACCGGGCACTCAGGGAACTGTATGGCAGTATAAGTGAGCAGGAAACCGCGCACCCTGAGGCCGCGTTCATTGTTGCCGGGGACTTCAACAAAGCCAACTTCAAAACAATAGCACCAAAATTCCACCAACACATCAGCTTTAACACACGAGGGGACCGGGTTTTGGATCATTGCTATTCTCCTTTCCGGGATGGCTACAAATCCCTCCTCCGCCCACCATTTGGCAAATCTGACCACTCCTCCGTTCTGCTTCTGCCCGCCTACAGGCAGAAACTGAAAAGGGAAGCACCCGCCCTCAGGACGATCCAGTGCTGGTCGGACCAATCAGACTCTGCGCTACAGGACTGTTTTGATCACGCGGACTGGGAGATGTTCCGGTCCGCCTCAGATGACGACATCGAGGTTTACGCTGATAGCGTAACGTGTTTCATCAGGAAGTGCGTAGAGGATGTTGTTCCAACCAAAACAATACGAATCTACCCCAACCAGAAACCCTGGGTTAACGGCGATGTTCGCGCGGCACTTACTGCGCGGACCACCGCTTTTAATTCCGGGAATGCGGAGGAGCGTAAACAAGCCAGTTATGCCCTCCGTAACTCCATCAGTGCAGCCAAACGCCAGTACAGGCACAAAATTGAAGAACAGTTCAACACCACTGACTCTAGAAGTATGTGGCAGGGAATTAACATCATCACGGACTATAAACAGAATAAAAACTCCGCCATGAACACCGTTGCCTCTCTCCCGGACGAGCTTAATACATTTTATGCTCGTTTCGAGGACAACAACACCGCCCTCGCGGAGAGAGCACTCGCGGCCGATACTACAGACGATGATTCACTCTCCGTCTCTGTTGTGGATGTAACCCGATCCTTTCGACGGGTGAACATTCGCAAAGCCGCGGGTCCAGACGGCATTCTGGGCCGCGTCATCAGAGCATGCGCGAACCAACTGGCTGGTGTTTTTACGGACATTTTCAACCTGTCCCTCTCCCTGTCTGTAGTCCCCACATGCTTCAAAACATCAACTATTGTGCCTGTACCAAAGCAAGCCAAAATCACCTGCTTAAATGACTGGCGTCCTGTTGCCCTCACCCCCATCATCAGCAAATGCTTCGAGAGGTTGATCAGAGATCACATCTGCTCTGTTCTGCCCACCTCTCTGGACCCATTACAGTTTGCCTACCGCAACAACCGCTCCACTGATGATGCCATTGCATCTACAATACACACTGCTCTTTCCCACCTGGAAAAAAAGAACACATATGTGAGAATGCTGTTTGTAGACTACAGCTTAGCATTCAACACCATAGTGCCCTCCAAGCTTGATGTGAAACTCCGGGCTCTGGGCTTAAACAGCTCGCTGTGCAGCTGGATCCTGGATTTCCTGTCAGGCAGACGTCAGGTGGTTAGAATGGGCAGCAACATCTCCTCATCACTGACCCTCAACACTGGAGCCCCGCAGGGCTGTGTTCTCAGCCCACTCCTGTATTCCCTGTACACACATGACTGTGTGGCGACACATAGCTCCAATGCCATCATTAAGTTTGCTGACGATACGACGGTTGTAGGTCTGATCACTGACAATGATGAAACAGCCTACAGAGAGGAGGTGCACACTCTGACACGCTGGTGTCAGGAGCACAACCTCTTCCTCAACGTCAGTAAAACCAAGGAGCTTGTGGTGGACTTCAGGAAGAAAGACAGAGAACACAGCCCCATCACCATTAATGGAGCACCGGTGGAGAGAGTCAGCAGCTTCAAGTTCCTCGGTGTCCACATTACTGAGGAACTCACATGGTCCGTCCACACTGAGGCCGTTGTGAAGAAGGCTCACCAGCGCCTCTTCTTCCTGAGACGGCTGAGGAAGTTTGGAATGAACCACCACATCCTCACACGGTTCTACACCAGCACTGTAGAGAGCATCCTGACTGGCTGCATCACCGCCTGGTACGGCAATAGCACCGCCCACAACCGCAAAGCCCTGCAAAGGGTGGTGCGAACTGCCAGAAACATCATCGGAGGTGAGCTTCCCTCCCTCCAGGATATATATAACAGACGGTGTGTGAAGAAAGCTCGGAGGATTATCAAAGACTCCAGCCACCCGAGTCATGGGCTGCTCTCACTGCTTCCATCAGGCAGGCGGTATCGCAGCATCAGGACCCGCACCACCCGACTACATGACAGCTTCTTCCCACAAGCAATAAGACTTTTGAACACATGATCTCTCACGATCTACAATCAGCACTGCACTTTATTAATCCTCATTTGTCAATATATTCTCGCTCCCATTCAGTTAATGTGTGTATATATATATATATATATATATATATATATATATATATATATATATATATTTATACCATTACATAGTGTATGTGTATTCTACACTGTGTATTGTGTACATTTGATATGTTAATTGTTGTGTAGGTATGTGTACATTTGTTATGTAAATTGTTTTGTGTATATATGTTGTTATTGTAAAGTGGTTTATGTCTCGTCACTGTCATTACTGCTATGTTGATCGGAACTGCACACAAGAATTTCACCTGCTGTTGCACTTGTGTACACAGTAGTGTGACAATAAAGTGATTTGATTTTGATTTGATTTGACTTTCTATAAAAATCTGTGACAAAATTCTCCATTTCTTCAGGCTGTTTTGAAACTGAATTGTTTTATAGCAAAGTAGAAATGCTTTTCCTTTTAAAATTCTGCTTCTCAAGTGAAAAGAAAAAGCTTGTGATTTTCTCTCCTTCCTCTATCCATCTCGCCCTGGACCAAACGAAGGCACCTTTAACTATTTCAATATATAACTGCTCTAATTGTAATTTCAAGGTTTTAAACTGACTAATTTCTTTAACAGAGAGATTCTCTTTTTTGATTAAGTTATTTATGTTACTTAACAAGTTGGCTTCTCTACCAGCATTAATCACTTTCAGGGCCTTAGCTCTATTTATAGTGATCTAGCTTTAAATTAAAAAATTCCCAATTAGCACCACGTGACTCAAGCTCATTTTTTTGAAAATATTTCTTTAACTAATTCCTTGATTTGATCATTAAATTGTTGATCTTTTAGCAGAGTATTGTTCAACTTCCAAACACCACGCAAGGTATTCTTCCTGTGTTTTGTCTGCAGATTCAGCTTAATTACTAAGTGGTCTGAGAATGGGGCATACTGGTGACTGACATCAAACACACAATGCAGTATCTGTTGAGACATCAGAAATCATCTATTCTAGATTTAGAGGTTAGCAACTTATTACTCCATGTAAATTCCTTAACATCTGGGTGATAATATCGCCATGCATCTGCAATATTGAGATTGTGATTTCCAAAAATGAACATCACTATCACAGGAATGTGTTTCCTGTAAAAGTATTAAATCAGCATTCGTTCTTCTACAGTATAAGAATAAAGCCTTTCTTTTAGTGAGATCTCTCAAGCCACGAGTGTTTAACGAAATAACACTCCAAGAGTTAAACTCAAAGTCTTGCATTTACATAAAAGGAAATAAAAATAAAAAATAAAGCAAAAAACACACAGCAGGAAAGAGTATTGCTTGGGTATAAAATAAAACCCAGAACACAAACAAGAACACAGAAGGATCTGAAACTTACCGCTGTAAACGTGAGGCAACAAAGAGGAAGTTAAAGCTAACATATACCTTGAAACTTAGGCAAAAGTGCAGCTGTAAGAGAGGGCATAACTTACTTATGCTATAGGAACCACAGCATAGTACAAAAACTGTCACGTTGCTCCGTAAGGCAGTCCGCAAATAGAGATTGTCCATGCGCAACTCAGGTGCACGTGCTCCATGAATGTAGTCTGCGAATAAAGAATCTGACCAGCACAACTCAGAAGTTAAACTGGAACTCTGTTGCTCCTCAAAGACTGGTACATCTCAGGGGTTAAGTTCAAGCATGGGGACCCTTCCATGAGACCTTCTTTCCATCCTCACGAGCCTTCTTGACAAGCGGACATAATTTGGCTCTAGCATCAACATCTTGCTTGATCAACGCCTCCTTAATGCGAAGCTTGTTTTCCTTTAGAAAGCGAGAGTCTTTTGCAGCCCGGATGATGTGCGGTTCTGAAAGAAATGAACACATTAAATAAACCCAGTAACACATTCTTATTTAACAACATAAATACCCAATTGAATATATAACAAACCTTTTATGTTTACATTGACTCCCAGAACAAAAGGTATAAAGCAGTTAAATGACACTGTTGGTGGTTATTCTTCATAAGCACACATGGAGGAGCCACTAAACCATGAATACACTTTCTGTAAAGATCCAAACTCTTTAAACGAGAACATGTGGCTGTTAAAAGCGTGTTTGTGTTAATGGAGAACACAGATGTTATTGGACTTGGAGCTGCTGTATTTGGTGACTGTGCCTCAGACACGGCGTGTTTGTGCAGTTCAGCGGGCAGCAGCAGACGCACGGCGGTCTGGATCTCTCTCCATGTGATGGTGGAGCTTGTTGTAGTGAGCGAGACGAGACGCTTCACCGCCGATGCGCTCCAAGATGTCGTTGACGAAAGAGTTCATGATTCCCATCGCCTTGGAGGAGATCCCAGTGTCAGGATCAACCTGCTTCAGGACTTTATACATGTAGATCGCGAAACTCTCCTTCATGAACCTCTAAATGCTCCAGTATATTTTCACACTGGAGACAAACAATAAACCGTCATCACGGAAACTCACGATTGATTTCATTGGACACATTCAGCATTCTTCGAACTTCAGAACAGCCAATCAGAGGCTTCTAAATGTTAATCCCGCCCATCGCCTTGTGATTGACAACCACCATCACCAAATCAATCAATCAAATCAAATCACTTTATTGTCACACTACTGTGTACACAAGTGCAACAGCAGGTGAAATTCTTGTGTGCAGTTCCGATCAACATAGCAGTAATGACAGTGACGAGACATAAACCACTTTACAATAACAACATATATACACAAAACAATTTACATAACAAATGTACACATACCTACACAACAATTAACATATCAAATGTACACAATACACAGTGTAGAATACACATACACTATGTAATGGTATAAATATATATATATATATATACACATTAACTGAATGGGAGCGAGAATATATTGACAAATGAGGATTAATAAAGTGCAGTGCTGATTGTAGATCGTGAGAGATCATGTGTTCAAAAGTCTTATTGCTTGTGGGAAGAAGCTGTCATGTAGTCGGGTGGTGCGGGTCCTGATGCTGCGATACCGCCTGCCTGATGGAAGCAGTGAGAGCAGCCCATGACTCGGGTGGCTGGAGTCTCTGATGATCCTCCGAGCTTTATTCACACACCGTCTGTTATATATATCCTGGAGGGAGGGAACCTCACCTCCGATGATGTTTCTGGCAGTTCGCACCACCCTTTGCAGGTCTTTGCGGTTGTGGGCGGTGCTATTGCCGTACCAGGCGGTGATGCAGCCAGTTAGGATGCTCTCTACAGTGCTGGTGTAGAACTGTGTGAGGATGTGGTGGTTCATTCCAAACTTCCTCAGCCGTCTCAGGAAGAAGAGGCGCTGGTGAGCCTTCTTCACAACGGCCTCAGTGTGGACGGACCATGTGAGTTCCTCAGTAATGTGGACACCGAGGAACTTGAAGCTGCTGACTCTCTCCACCGGTGCTCCATTAATGGTGATGGGGCTGTGTTCTCTGTCTTTCTTCCTGAAGTCCACCACAAGCTCCTTGGTTTTACTGACGTTGAGGAAGAGGTTGTGCTCCTGACACCAGCGTGTCAGAGTGTGCACCTCCTCTCTGTAGGCTGTTTCATCATTGTCAGTGATCAGACCTACAACCGTCGTATCGTCAGCAAACTTAATGATGGCATTGGAGCTATGTGTCGCCACACAGTCATGTGTGTACAGGGAATACAGGAGTGGGCTGAGAACACAGCCCTGCGGGGCTCCAGTGTTGAGGGTCAGTGATGAGGAGATGTTGCTGCCCATTCTAACCACCTGACGTCTGCCTGACAGGAAATCCAGGATCCAGCTGCACAGCGAGCTGTTTAAGCCCAGAGCCCGGAGTTTCACATCAAGCTTGGAGGGCACTATGGTGTTGAATGCTGAGCTGTAGTCTACAAACAGCATTCTCACATATGTGTTCTTTTTTTCCAGGTGGGAAAGAGCAGTGTGTATTGTAGATGCAATGGCATCATCAGTGGAGCGGTTGTTGCGGTAGGCAAACTGTAATGGGTCCAGAGAGGTGGGCAGAACAGAGCAGATGTGATCTCTGATCAACCTCTCGAAGCATTTGCTGATGATGGGGGTGAGGGCAACAGGACGCCAGTCATTTAAGCAGGTGATTTTGGCTTGCTTCGGTACAGGCACAATAGTTGATGTTTTGAAGCATGTGGGGACTACAGACAGGGAGAGGGACAGGTTGAAAATGTCCGTAAAAACACCAGCCAGTTGGTTCGCGCATGCTCTGATGACGCGGCCCGGAATGCCGTCTGGACCCGCGGCTTTGCGAATGTTCACCCGTCGAAAGGATCGGGTTACATCCACAACAGAGACGGAGAGTGAATCATCGTCTGTAGTATCGGCCGCGAGTGCTCTCTCCGCGAGGGCGGTGTTGTTGTCCTCGAAACGAGCATAAAATGTATTAAGCTCGTCCAGGAGAGAGGCAACGGTGTTCATGGCGGAGTTTTTATTCTGTTTATAGTCCGTGATGATGTTAATTCCCTGCCACATACTTCTAGAGTCAGTGGTGTTGAACTGTTCTTCAATTTTGTGCCTGTACTGGCGTTTGGCTGCACTGATGGAGTTACGGAGGGCATAACTGGCTTGTTTACGCTCCTCCGCATTCCCGGAATTAAAAGCGGTGGTCCGCGCAGTAAGTGCCGCGCGAACATCGCCGTTAACCCAGGGTTTCTGGTTGGGGTAGATTCAGATTCAGTTCCTTTATTCCTCGAACTTCCTCTTATAACTTTATGTATTTTTCTGATTGAGAAAATTAATGTTCAATATTTGTCAAATGTACAACAGATCAGAAGACTCGTTGGCAATGAAATGATCCGTCAGCGGGATTGAAGTGATTTCTCTCATTCTAAGGCGCATGCTTAAACCTTCACAAAAGCTTACTGGGATAACTCCGTCGAATTGACCCCCAATCCTTGATTTTCTTTTTTCACATTTGTTCATAAACCTAAATTTTAAACTTTACAAACGTGTGAACATATCTCCGATACTACTCTTTATAAAAAAACAATCAGATTTCTTTGATATCGCTACTTATATCCAACTTTCCGAACTTCCGCTACTATTCTTAGCCCGCTAGCACTGCACACGTGGTCTCTCGCCTATCGATCGTCTTACTTACACCTGTATAACTGAAAGCTATAATTCGCCATTATAGCACATCTGCTATAATGGCGAATATAGTGGATGTGTGTCTAACGCTACCTCTGTGTGCAGGTGAAGACACCTTTTGAACTACATTCGGTGCAGTTGGAGCTGGAATCCGTCGAGAGGCAGATCCACGACCTGCTAGAGAGACAGGCCGAGCTGCGAGATCGGCGGTCCACGCTTGAAGCATCACGCGCCGATGCTCACAGGTCAGTGGTTAATAATTTTTTGACTCCGACCTCGTCTACTCCGTGTGTTTCTCTGCACAGGTCCCGAGCAACCAGGACGCGATCCTCCCTGGCTTCATTCACTCCGGCACCGACACATCACCACGGACCCTGGGTGATTCCACGACGGAAGACGCGAGCCAGGACCAGACCAAGGACCTCCCCGCCCCTCCCGGCTTTCGAGATCTCCACCCGGAACCGCTTCTCACCTTTTCGCGAGTCGGAGCGCGACGACGCCTTGATCATCGGTGATTCCACCGTCCGTCATGTCCGCGCTATCTCTGGCAAAGGTAAGGTGCGCACTCACTGCTTTCCTGGTGCTCGTGTTCTTGATGTCTCTACGCAGGTTCCCGAGATCCTGAATGGTGACGAGCGCGTCGGAGCTGTCGTGCTGCACGTGGGAACGAACGACACCAGGCTGCGGAAGACGGAGGTACTGAAGAAGGACTACAGGAGCCTGATCGAGACTGTACGCAGCACTTCGCCAGAAACAACGATCGTCGTGTCTGGACCGCTTCCCACGTACCGACTAGGACAAGAAAGGTTCAGTAGATTATTTGCTCTAAATGAATGGTTAATGTCATAGTGTAATGAACAGAGACTGCTCTTTGTTAATAATTGGAATCTGTTTTGGGAGCGACCTAGGCTCTTCCGTGCTGATGGCCTTCACCCCAGCAGAGTCGGAGCGGCTGTTCTGTCGGACAACATCTCCAAGACGCTACACACCATATGACTAGTAAGTCAAAGTCCAAATCACAGTATTTGCTGTCCCAACTTAATTGATATAAGTACCAATGTAGAACATTATATAGAAACTGTGTCTATTCCTCGTTTAGTAAAGCCAAACAATACATCTACTGTAGGATCTAGGAAAAATCTAATTGTAATTAAAGCAGAAAATCTCAATATCAGTGAACAAAAACCATTTCTAAAGCTAGGTCTTCTAAACATTAGATCGCTCACACCTAAGGCGGTTATTGTAAATGAAATGGTCTCAGATAATAGTTTTGATGTATTTTGCCTTACTGAAACCTGGCTTAAACCAAATGATTATTTCGGTCTAAATGAGTCTACTCCACCAGGATACTGTTATAAGCATGAGCCCCGTCTGATTGGTCGTGGTGGCGGTGTTGCAACAATCTATAGAGATATTCTTAATGTTACTCAGAAAATAGGTCACAGGTTTAATTCGTTTGAAGTACTTGTGCTAAATGTTACACTCTCAGATGTAAGAAAAAAATCCCTATTATCTCTAGCCTTGGCTACCGTATATAGACCTCCTGGGCCTTACGCTGATTTCCTAAAAGAGTTTGCAGACTTTCTATCAGATCTATTGGTCAATGTCGATAAAGCAATAATTGTTGGAGATTTTAACATACACGTAGATAACACAAATGATGCGTTAGGGGCTGCGTTTACAGATTTGTTAAACTCCTTCGGGGTCACGCAAAACGTCAGTGGTCCCACTCATCGCCTAAATCATACGCTAGATTTAATTATATCACATGGAACCAATCCAACCGATATAGATATTATACCGCAAAATGATGATGTCACTGATCATTACATGGTAACTTGCATACTACGTACCACTGAAATCTGTCATATTGAGCCACGTTATCGACCAAGCAGAATAATCCTTCTAACCACAATATATAGATTCTCAAATAGCTTACCTGATCTATCTCAGCTGCTCAGTGAACCCAAACAAACAGATGAACTAGAGGAAATGACTAGCAGTTTGAGCACCATTTTCTCTGGTACATTAGAAATTGTTGCACCAATTAGATTAAAAAAGTTTAGAGAAAAAACTAGAGCACCATGGTACAACATGCTATCAAGAGAGAAACTCGTAACTTGGAGCGTAAATGGAAACAATCTAATTTAGAGGTCTTTAGAATCGCATGGAAAGACAGTATGTCACGTTACAAAAAGGCTCTAAAAACAGCCAGGGCTGAGCACCTCCGCAAACTAATAGAAAATAACCAAAATAATCCAAGGTTCTTATTTAACACCGTGGCTAGACTAACAAATAAACAGAGATCACCTGAGCAAAATATTCCGTTACAGTTTAGTAGTAATGATTTTATGAATTTCTTCACTGAGAAAATAGAAAACATCAGAAACACAATTGTAAACACAACTGTTAATGTACAATCTTTTATGGTGTCTTTTGACTCACCCTCAATTATCGCCCCTCAAGAACAACTACACTGCTTTACAACTATAGGACAGGAAGAGCTAAATAAACTTATCATTGCATCTAAACCAACAACATGTTTACTAGATCCAATACCCACTAAACTACTGAAAGAAGTGTTACCTGTAGTGGAAGAGCCTCTTCTCAATATTATTAACTCGTCTTTATTTTTAGGTCATGTTCCAAGAATATTTAAGCTGGCAGTTATAAAACCTCTCATTAAGAAACCACAATTAGATCCAAATAACCTAGCAAATTACAGACCCATCTCAAATCTTCCATTTATGTCTAAAATATTAGAAAAAGTTGTGTCCGCTCAATTGTGCTCTTTCTTGCAAGAAAATGATATCTATGAAAAATTTCAGTCAGGATTCAGACCGCATCATAGCACAGAAACTGCGCTAGTTAAAATTACAAATGATTTACTTTTAGCTTCTGACCAAGGCTGCATCTCAATATTAGTTCTACTCGATCTTAGCGCTGCGTTCGATACTATAGATCATAAAATACTCTTGGGTCGACTACAAAACTACACTGGTGTTCAGGGACAGGCATTAAGCTGGTTTAGATCGTACTTATCAGACCGTTACCATTTTGTCTGTTTAAATGGGGAAAAATCGAAAATAACGTCAGTAGACTATGGAGTGCCACAAGGATCTGTGTTAGGCCCTCTATTATTCTCAATATATATGCTGCCACTTGGTAAAATTATAAGAAAACATGGAATTAATTTCCACTGTTATGCTGATGACACTCAATTATATATCTCATCACGACCAGATGAAAACACTAACTTATCTAACTTGACAGAGTGTCTTAAAGATATAAAATGCTGGATGATGTGTAATTTCCTGTTATTAAATTCCGATAAAACGGAGGTATTACTTATTGGTCCAAAAAACTACCCACAAAATCCCTTACAATACAACTTTAATTTAGAAGGATGTCCTGTTACATTATCCACTACAGTAAAAGACCTGGGTGTTATACTAGACCGCAACTTGACTTTCGAAAATCATATTTCATCTGTTACGAGAACAGCCTTTTTCCACCTTAGAAACAATGCTAAGCTACGTAACATGCTATCTGTTTCTGATGCAGAATAGTTAGTTCATGCATTCATGACCTGAGACTTCAGATGCCCCATCACCATGGACTACGATCTTGAAATGGGATACATAGACTAATTATTGCCAACAAAAGCCTTCATCAGCCAAACAAGGACAATTGCATCTAAGTGAACTTCTGGAATTTAATCAAGGATGGACTTCAAAGACACTGGTCACTAATCATGCAGTTCAAACACACTGTCTAAATACTGACCCTTAGCACTTAATAAGTTTAATAATTTTTTAAATCATGTTTTTTTTTAACTATAAATAATTCTTATTTACATTATTCATGATGTTAGCCAGAGGGGAACTGGCCCCCCACAGTGAGTCTGGTTTCTCCCAAGGTTATTTTTCTCCATTAACCATCATCTTTTGGAGTTTTGTGTTCCTTGCCACAGTCGCCTTCGGCTTGCTCACTGAGGTTAATACAATTATTATTTAATTATTTTTAAACACTATAAAGAATAATATCTTATCTAATTCCACAACAAGGCTCCAAACAAAAAATCAATTAAGGAGCCAATGGCTCCTATAGGGGGAAAAACAGGCGCCAAATATTTTAATTTTTAACTCCTTCCATTCCTTTTCGTCCCGCAGCTCACATGCAAGAAAAACTGCACGTGCTAACAGTGTAGTCTGTGGAGCATTCTTCGCAATTATGTGATCACGTGCATTTTTTATGCTTGTTACTGTCACCGTGTTTTCTCACAGTCTCTTTTTTGAAATGGTTAGTTCCTGCAATGAACTCCGTTTTCCCCGCTATTTCTTTGATATAAACTTTTGTAATGTATCTCGGGAAATGTAATGCAAATTTTAAAATCAAAGGGAGTAAATTTTTACTGTCGCCAATGGCGACCTTGACAGAAATTACACTCGCAAATAAATTTATTTGGTCATAAATGCGACCATTTTTAGTCGCAGTTTGGAGCCCTGCAAAAGGATGATGATTTATCGACTTTATAGACATTACATTTTTATCATGTTAATGCTGAACTTCTGTAAAGCTGCTTTGAAACGATGTGTGTTGTGAAAGGCGCTATACAAATAAAATTGACTTGACTTGACTCTTAAGAGTCTCCGAGGTTGATGTGTGTGACGTCACTGCGAATCCGGCGTGCCAGCTGAATGCATGTGGGCATGATGGTGACCCTCTTGGCATGATGGCACACAAGTTGGTGTCCTCGAACAGACCGACCAAATAAGCCTCGCTGGACTCCTGCAGGATCATGACAGCGGAACTCTGGAAGCGCAGATCCGGAAATCCTGAGCGATTTCTCTCACCAGACGCTGAAAGTTTGTGAATCAGCAGCTCAGTGGACTTCTGATAACGGCTGATCTCTCACGGTACCGGGCCAGTAACGATGAGGTTTCTTGACTCCACCGGTGGCTGGAGCGCTCTTATGGGCGGCTTTAGTAACGAGCTGCTTCCTCGGGGCTTTTCCACCGGTGGATTTACCAGCGGTCTGTTTGATTCTTGCCATGACTTCAACAATCTCTTCTCTGTTCTTCACAAGAAATGCAAATGAGCGTTACACCGCTGCTTTTAAAGGTTAGTTCGAGCACGCGCTCAGTGTGGGGAGAGTGAAGAGGCTTGTGATTGGCTGATATGGACGTCTACGCATCACAGTTGACCAGTGACTGAACGGATCGTCTTTTTTTTTTTTCTTTATTACAAATCTTGCAATCGTTTTCACAGGAGTATAAAGACGACGTCACTCTCTTACAGTTCAAGTGTGACTCTTAAAAGACTCTTTGGGTTTATATGAATCAGACTTTAGTTCATCTTCTTGGGCAGCAGCACAGACTGGATGTTGGGCAGCACACCACCCTGAGCAATGGTCACTCCACCCAAGAGTTTGTTCAACTCCTCGTCGTTCCCCACCGCCAGCTGCAGGTGACGGGGAATGATACGAGTCTTCTTGTCCGAGTTGTGTTTCTGGCCAACTCCAGAATCTCAGATGTGAGATACTCGAGCACAGCGGACAGATTAACAGGAGCACCGGCACCAACACACTGCTGAACTCCTTTGCTGAATGGTGGGGAACACCACTAGAAGGCCTCTGGAGTCAGTTTTCAGGGTTTTTTTCCCTCTTTTTTTCTACCAGCTCATTATCACAATCTTCTCTTCATATGTGTCTTTAAACATTCTCACTCTGTTTTCACAGATTTTCTATTTGTGTTTGTTTCCAGGAACTCAGAACATGTTGTGTCAGCAGATCTGGTGCAGCGGTTTCACTTCTTTAATATCCTGATACTGAGAGAGTTTAAGAGACTGTTACGCTTCAGACCTCCTTTAGAGGAGAAATGAACATGTTTTAAATGTTACTGTGAATCACAGACAGTCTGAATTTAATTCACTGCAGAGTCACTTGTGTGTCTGATTCAGTCGACATGATTTGCATGTGTGTGTTTAGATGTTCATGTTCATGTCTTTGCTCAAATTAAAGAGGAACATCTTCAACAGCTTGAATGCACTAAAAGAGAAGTTAAATATCTTATTGTGTGTTGTGCATGCATTGGTCTGTAGACTTTGGCATCGTCCCTTTTATTTCTGTCTCTGAAGTGTGAAATGACGTTTGAACACAGGAAGTGTTTGGTTTAGACTGACAGCACAGTTGAAACAGTTCATTAATGTGACAGTATGGAGTCCAGTGTGCTGCCTCTTATACTCTGTGAGTATTTTATTATATTCTATATCATCTTCTGTTATTTGTGTGTGTGTGAAACGCATGATGGTGATGTGGGTGCACAGGTCTATACTGTAGATTTACTGTCTCAGTGTTCATCTTTATTCTGTTCATATATAAATAATGTTTTGTGTTATAGTGATGATGAGAGTGAAGACTGCAGTTATTACTGTGTGTTACAGATCAAATGCATCTGTCTGTGTTCATGTGAAAGATGATGGACTTGTGTACATGTTGTAACTTTGATGTGTTTCATCTCTTCATATTTTATATACTTGTATCTTATTTTATAGTAATAATCTTTGGATTGTCTGTTGAATCAGACATATTTCTGTTTCCGTGAGTTGGTGTTGTATGTGCTGTATCTTTAAATAGACTCTCTCCATCTTGAGCTCTCAGATCGCTCTCAACTTCTCTATTAATCTACGGTCTGTCTGCTGTTCTTATTGAACATGTTTGAGTAATGTGCAGGAGGCCCTATTGTTGTAATATTGTCTTCATTATCTGAATGAGAGACTATAAGCAGAAACTTTGCAAAAAGTTGGTCAAAATAGTCAAACTATTAAATTATAAAATCTTTTTTAACACTTTAGACTATTTCCTGTAATGTGCCAACAAAGGGGACAGGAAGAACAGGGCCGTATGTAGCATTAGTGATGTAGGCGGTTGACAGGCGGGGCCACACAAGAGGATTTTTTATTATTGTTTCTCAGAAGTGCACCATCTCGTGATGAATGTGTGCCCCTCTACCCCTGTGTTGAGCAAAATGAGCCACTAACATCCGTACATTACTGATGAATGGTGACATACAGGGGTGTAGACCACTCACATTTAATGTCATTTTAACTGTGTTGTCTTTATTTTACACTCATTCATAAATTGAAGATTATAATTTGTGCACTGCATAAGTGTTGTCTTTTGAGCTTCAGTCTTTCATTGCACAGACTTTCTCTTCTTTTGAACTCAAAAGCTGGAATAATGCTGGAATACACATAAGAGAGATTGCAGAAGACTGTCTTTATGATGCACATTTTGTGAGAGAACGCAAAAACTCTCAAAATAATTTTAGCAAAAGCATTTGCAAATGTTTCTCCCCACCCATCGAATGTTTCACCCACTATCTTGACCCTTTAGGGGCTCCGTAGAACACAGACTCTGGACATGAACTAATCATTTGTGTTATCTGTACAGATCATATGCGGCTGTCCTGCGTCAAATGAATCCCTCTCTGAGACTACTCATTCTTTCAGTCATATAAAAGTTTTGTTCAAAATGAACGAATCGTTCAAGAATGTCCCATCTGTCTCTTGTTCGCCCTGTATGTCTGTGTATAAAAAGATCGCCAGATTGCATTGCATCTAGAAATTCTGTTATTTAAGTACACTTTTAAAAACTGTGAATTATTGAATAGAGCAGCTATTTCAACAGACACGTGCATTACCAACTGAAAATGTTGAATATATCAATAAAATCAAATAGGCTATACTACATATCAGGGAAATTTAAACTAACATGACTGATAAATTTACACCATGAGGGAAATTTTACAACTGGGTCCATCAGATAATTGTAGTGTAACATCTGTATTGAGTTGTGTTGTGTTGAATTAATGGAAATGCTTCTTTTTTTACTTTCAGTTCTGATGTCTAACAGCTACTCTCAACAAATACCAGGTAACTCATAATTCTATTATATAAATTGTTGATTTGTGTTCACGATTTGAAGTGTAGTGAACAAGATATATAATTTATAATATTTGTGTTGGCACATCTGAGACCATCTCTATTATTTAGAGTATATTCTAAAAGAGTGGCACACATCAGAACGTCTTTTTAAAGACACTACTTTTTTGAAGATGCCCTTCCGATTGTGTGTTATTCGTGGATGCGGTCGATATTTCTCGATCGTTGTCTTTCATTCCTGGGTGCTTTCATAGATGCGTGGACATGACCAAGGCAACGCTGTGGTCATGGCTCGCTTTTGTTAGAAAGAACGCCACCCCAGCGCCTCCCTGCCTCGTTTCTCCTACCTATGTGTTTGAAGCCAGCACGGCGAGCACTGGGGGCGATTCGGGGACCACAATGGGACCACCTCCGCCGGGTAAATCCCCACGGACCTCCCATTCCCCGGCACGCTCGTTTGCTCCGATTAGGTGCTCGGAAGAGTGCGCCGGCTTGTCCCAGGGCAAGTTTGACCTTTTGTTTGTTGCCCGTGAAGGTAATGAGCTCTCGAGCGCAGTGTCGGAGAGCGGGCTCGTCCAGTCTGATGCGGAAACCTCCACTGGATCCGAGATCGTGGGAGGAACCTTTCACTGCCCAGTCCTGACCTTTCAGCTCCCCTGCTCTCTCTACCCTCAATGGCGGAGTGGCCAGGGGTTACTCTGCGATGCCCCCAGTGGACAAGGCGCTAGCGATGCACCTATACCCGCAGAGCACAGCCACCTGGCGCTTGAGCCTGAAGCTCCCGCCCAGGGCCTGTAGGCTTACGGTGTCCCTGACAGCCAGGACCTACGGTGCTTACCAAGCTCAGCACATGCCGCCCCCTGCAGGGCTATGAGCCCATTCCACCAGGAGTGTGGCGGCCTCCTGGGCTCTGAACAGTGGCGCTTCTCTAACAGACATTTGCAGAGCAGCGGGCTGGGCTACACCCAACACCTTTCCGAGATTCTACAATCTACGGTTTCGTCCTGTGTCTTAGCAGGAATGAAGAGGTAAGTCAGGGTCATCCGGCTGGGTATATCGCTTGCACATAGCACCTTTCACCTCCCTCGAGCTGAAGTTGTGCGTTGTCGATTCCCATGTGTTCCCTGGTTGACTTTCTCCTAGCCCTGTGTCAGGCGAGTTTGCAGAGAAACTCGCTGCTGGCTCAGTGCTTGTGCTAAATAAGCCTCGTACTGGGACAGGTGCTCCGCATGCGCTGGTTCCCCGTAGGTAACCCCTTGCGATATATATTCAACTTAAAAACGTTTCCCTGTTTGTAAACTGCGTCTTCCTTCACGTGTCTCCACATGAAATGATTTCCCAGTCGGTTAACAATCTCTATATTTTTCTGGATAAAAGAAAAAAAGAGAGAAGAGGCAAGACTAGACTAGCCTGTCCCTATCCTTTGTGCAGTCGACTCATGTCGACACATTCTAGCATCAGGGGAGATTACGTGCCAGCCCGGTGCGCTGGCTATGCGGCACACAGTAGTCTACCATCTCGCACTGCCGATCCATGTAACACAGTTCAGTTAGTTTTGCCGTTTTTGTAGGGGACCCCAAGTGTCACTACATTGACACGACGTCGAGTGAGTGACAGATAGGGAATGTACTGGTTACTTCCGTAACCTCCGTTCCCTGATGGAGGGAACGAGACGTTGTGTCCCTCCTGCTACAACACTGAACTACCCACTGAAATGGCCGGGACCTTATACTCGGCTCCTCAGCACAAAATCTGAATGAGCTGTATGCACGTCCCCTCCTTTATACCCGTATGTCCAGGTGAGTGGCATGTAAATACCATTCGCCAATTCCCATTGGCCTTTTATCAAAGATCAAAGGTGTCTCAGGCACTCAAGAGCGACCCCTAGTGTCACAACATCAACAAAATATCTCATTCTCTCCATCAGGGAATGGAGGGTACAGAAGTTACCAGGATGTTTATTTTATCTGATCAGTACGAGACTTGGTGACTTTTCCTCCATTTGCCATTTGAACATGTACAAATCATATTATATTAGTTTCAAGTAGTCATATAAAAAAGGTCACCTTTGGTATTAACTGTCAAAATTGACCGACCATTAAAAATTAATGTGAAATAGTGAAAAACAGAACAATTTTGTTTTATCTGTCAAATACAGTCAGTAAATCAGCAACAATGTAGAAGAAAAAAACAGACAGAAATTACAGGGTAAGACTCTAAAACATCCTCAATGCAAAATATACACACCCACTCACACACACACACACACACACATGCTGGTGCAGCTATCATTATGAGGACTCTCCATAGACATAATGATTTTATACTGTACAAACTATAGAGTCTATCCCCTTTTTTTTTTTTTTTTTTTTTTTTGCAGTTCATTTGTGTTTCTTGATGTTGATGTTGTGACATGTTGTTCTGTGTACACACATGAATACACTGTTGTCAGCGCTCTCCGGATTTGTTTCGCACATGCACTCTCACTCACAGATACACACAAAGGAATGAGTTAGAGTTAGGAATGTTTTTGTGTCCGTCTGCTCTGTTTTTACATGGTTTTTCTATGTAAAAACGTGCTAGATGAAAATCCTTGACTGCTGCACGGCTTTTCACTGTTTCTTCAGCATCTCCCGCTGGACCGGCACATTTTTAGACACAGTGTCAAGTTAAAAAGTGTAATATTCTGAAATAATATGATGATTTTATTCGATAGCCAATCATCTGTCAGAGACAATGTATGCTTTATTTCATTGGTCGATACACCTGTCAGTATGACGTGCAGCAGTTCAGAGTGCAGCAGTTTATGTCATGATGTTGCTGAGAGAGCACGTATTATATGTGTGCAAGTGTGTCAATATATTAAAGATCTAGTTTGTGTATATTCAGAGTGTGATACACTTAATTCAAGACCACAAACATTTAAAAAAGAACTTCAGGTCTAAAAACGCATGTCGAGACACCTGCATTCAGTTTCATTTGTTGCTCTGCGTCTAGATTGTTTTTAGCGCAGGTGTCACAAAGATTTAATGCTCTGAACATGTTCAGCTTGCAAAGAGGGGACTGTTACAATGTTTAACATTATTCCAGATTGTTCTGCAAGAAGCAAAGTTTCAGCGCTTGATAAACGGCATTGTTTGTTTTTTCTTTTGCTCTAGTGTGTTGAGGGGCCGCAGTGCCATGTATATTTACTGTGACAATTAGTTGATGTTAACGACACACGCAAAACTTGCATGTCGAGCGTCTTTAAAGGAAACAACCCCTGCGTTACATCTTTAATGCCGTTATATTTAATACGTTATAGCTTTATTAATGTTCAAACAATATGGAAGCGGATCATATAAATGACTAAAATCTCTTAAACTGTAATTTCTGTGTGGTCAGATGCTCTTCTATAGGCTGCGTGATGTGTCCTGATCTAAAGGGGAGAGATTGAAACTGCACCAGGCTGATGCACACTCTGTCACGGGACGCTCATCCCTCAAGCACACACACTTAATGCAGCCAGATTATAACGTGATGACTCATGACTTATTGTATCATAATATATGTGTCACTGTGCATTTCTTATCATGATGAAAATTCTCTTATAGCAAGTTTAAATATCTTATATTTTAATTATCAAACTAATGGTTAGTTACAATACTGTTATAGATGTTACAGTATTGATTATAGAGGAGGTGGTGGTGGCGTAGTGGCTAGAGCACAGAAGTTAATCAGAAGGTTGCTGGTTCGAACCCGACAGCCACCACCATTGTGTCCTTGAGCAAGGCACTTAACTCCAGGTCCCTGTAATAAGCGTCTGCCAAATGCATCAATGTAAATGTAAATGTTTATAGCTCCAGGTGAAAGTAACAGAAATATATTATTACAGTATACAACAAATCCATAAAATAATAATATTAATACTGCATCATATTATAATGACAAACTGGACAACAATAAATAATCGTGGGGTTATAATATCTAATAACAACTGAAGTTCATAAACATAATTTTGGGAGGAGCGAGTCCATCTAATCTTTCAATTAACAGCCAGATTATATAAGCAGCTCTTTACCTGTCTTCAGTCTCAGCTGTTTCCACCATCCCTCCACCTCCCGTTCATTAAAAAACTATTCAAAATAAATAAAAGTGTTATAAAATTATACGTCGGTAAATATTGCTTTTTTTATCACTGTAATGTAGAAAAACTGAAAAACATGCATCGATTATCTTTAACAAGGTTTTATTTAATAAATCTTTTGAATGTACTTTTCTGCAACTTGCTGATTGGATGAATTTAAAATTAAGATTTAAAGTTAGTTTCATGTATTTTTTTAAGCAAAGTGAAATTTAAAAAATTGGGCCCCGGGTTACTCAGTTGCTTGGGACCTCAGGAATCGAGAGACATTCGGGACAGTTGCTAGAACAAAGTCTTTTAATGGAGCACTCAGAGAGATGCTCGACAATATTAATGTGAACACAAGAGTGTACAGACACTGAACACACTCTTATAAAACTGTCCTCACTCTATTACAAGTGAACTTTATTACAGTAAATCAAATATATAATATATGATAAAACTGGAATATATCTTATTATTAATCAAGTTTGATAAAGATTACGTAATTAAATTGGATGAACATTTGTTGTGAAATTCAAATGTGTAAATCTTAAAAATAGATGAAACTATTATTATAACGTGTGAATGAAACTGTAGATGCAACATGTGTGTGTGTGTCTGTGTGTGTGTGTGTGTGTGTGTGTGTTCATAAATGTAGATGCAACATGTGTGTTTTGTAAAGTGAGAGTTGTGTGTGTGTGTGTGTGTGTTCATAACTGTAGATGCAACATGTGTGTTTTGTAAAGTGAGAGTTGTGTGTGTGTTTCTGGTTCTTACAGATAAACCTGTTCTGACTGTAAATCCTGAAACATCACCGATATTCAGAGGAGAGACTGTCACTCTCACATGTGACGCACAGCGGACAGAAGAGACACACTGGAGATACATATTTCACTGTGATGGTCCTGTTGATGTTCAATACTCTAATGGGAAAGAGATCAAGATTACTGCAATGAACAGCACAACATGCAGGTGTTACGCTTACAGCACATCTAGAGGAATCAGCACTACCTTGAGTAATGAAGTGTCATTTCCTGTCATCGGTGAGTGATCATCTGTTATATTATAATCATATGCATCATCAGCAGATCCACAGTTTTCCTGAGCAACTACTGGACGACACATGATGATTGTAATTGCCTGTTTTGTGTTTCTGGTCTCGAGACACAATGTAAAAACTACCGAAACGAGCGATTCAGACGGAGAACAACAAACATTTAAGTGTTATTTGGAGTCAAAATGACTTTCAGGATCAACTTGTGAAGTTGTTGTGTGTCAGAACAACTCAAATTAGTGAATGATATGAACATAACAAACCTCGGACCATCACTTCATGACATCTACATACTCAGATGAAGCGCTGTCATAAAAACATCAAACGCTCATCTCGACTCTGTTCACTATCGGCACTTTAAACTCACATGTTTCTGAAATATTTACAAATGTAATACTTTAAACATCACTTTAAAATTAACCTTAAAGAAGCTTTTATGATGGCAGTAATGCTCTATTTAAGAAGGGTGGACCGAGTTCATGCCGTGAGCGGGCAGGAGGAGGGGCGCTGAGATTACGGTGGCAGTGTGTGACGAGACACACCTGATATGAATGAAGTCTCGTGGAGCATCTCCTCAGGAAACATCATCTTAAATGTCACATCACTGGATCATATCTCCGGAACAGAAATTCGTAAAGACATGTGGGTGGACTCATTTGATGCGCCTTAGCAAGCAGTTTTGGAGCATGACATGAGTTTGTGGGTAAGATTTACCCCTGGGGGATAAAATGGGCCCAAATATGCCCCATAGACATACTATGGCAAGGGTCTCGCCCATCAAAGCAATTGTTTTTTCCCTACTATGACAAGACACTTTATTTTGTGGGATCATATCTCCCAATCAAAATGTTGTAGAGACATGGGGGCGGGCTCATTTCACTCGGGCTACCAATCAGTCTTTAACTATCACCTTGGAGATAAAGTAGCCACGCTTAGCAACCATTTACAGCACCCTAGCAACAGCCCCCATACACTTCCATTCAAAATGGCTCAGATGGATATCTTCAGAACACAATATTATAGAAACTTGGGGATTGGCTCTTTTGAGTCAGGATAGTAAGCAGCCAATAAGAATCACTCTGTTCATTGGCTAGCCTTTCCCTAGCAACCATGTAGAGCACCCTAGTAACCAGATTTATTGATTTCAGTAAGAGTACAGTAAGATATCTTCGGATCAGAATGTCCTAGAGAAATGAAAGTTGGTTTGTTTTAATTGGTTGAGTAATCACTCTTCGAGTATCATCATGGGAACAACTAAGCCACGCCCTAGCAACTATTTAAAGCACTCTAGCAACAAAAGAACATTGACATCCATTCAAAATCACTAAGATGTGTATCTCAGGATCAGAATGTCGTAAAGACTTCCAGGTTGACTTATTGAACTTAGGATGGAAAGTAGCCTTGATAAGAATCACCCTGGTAACTGCCTAGCAACCAGATGGGATTACCCTAGCAACCAAGTAACAAATCACATATCTCTGCACTAGAAAAGCGTAGAGACTTCCGGGTTGATGAATTTCACTCAGGATGCCAAGAAGCCTTGAAAAGTATCACCCTGGTAACTACTTAGCAACTACATGGGGTTACCCTAGCAACCAAGTAACAAATCACATATTTCTGCACCAGTACATTGTACAAACTTCCTGTTTGGCTCATTTGAAAAAGTGTCATGCTAGCTTCACCTAGCGAAGTGCTAAAAACATGCTAGCATCATGTTAACACATGCTAGCATTGCCTAGCGAAGTGCTAAAACATGATAAAAATGTGTTAGCATCATGCTAACACATTCTAGCATCGCCTAGCGAAGTGATAAAACATGTTAAAAATGTGCTAGCATCATGCTAAAAACGTGCTAGCATCGCCAAGCATAGTGTTAAAACATGCTAAAAACATGCTATCATCATGCTTACACATGTTGGTATTGCTTAGCGAAGTGGTAAAACATGTTAACATCATCCTAAACATGCTAAAAACATGCTAGCATCATGCTAACACATGCTAGCATCGCCTAGCGAAGTGATAAAACATGCTAAAAACGTGCTAGAATCATGCTAACACATGCTAGCATTGTCTAGCGAAGTGCTAAAACATGCTAATAACGTGCTAGCATCATGCTAACACATGCTAGCATCACATAGTTATGTGATAATACATGCCACCTACATGCTACTATTATGAAAAACACATGCTAACAACATTCTAGGACCATAATTTTAGTGCTTAGCAACAAGTTATAACATGCTATTTGACGAGTTTTGCCATGGCAAGCACCACTCACATTTTCTTCAGGAAATGTACCCATCTCGAAGGGAACGAGACATTGCGTTTACTAACACATATGGGAATGTTTTTATACACGACCTGTTTGAAACCTCTCTATAATAACACAAATATTCTAATATCGGCTATGGTGTTTGAGCCCCGCCTGTTTTGGCACGAAACTGACCACTTGCAAAAGTGAGAGTAAATGATGAGAGAATTGTCATTTTTGGGTAGACTATCCCTTTAAGAAAGTTGTGGACTTCGAGCTGATGCTCCTGTCTTTAAATATAAGTTTCAAGAATAATACATGCTGTAAAATGTTAAATAAGGGTAATATTTTGAAGAAAAACACCACAATGTTTTATTTAGGCCCTAATAATATGTTTGAAAATTAGCAATCTTCCACTGTGACAACTTACCCCTCATATGTTTCACCATTGGGGCATGTTGTCACAGTGACTTATTTTTCCTCAGTTAATTAAATGTTTTAAATATCTTTAGATTCTGACCTTGTGGATAAATAAAATATTTGTATATGATTCTATAAAATATATAGTATAATACATAATATCAGGCCCATCATCGGGGGGTCAAAGGGTACAGATGTCCCAGGGGGGCCCATGCAATGGACATTTAATGGGATCAAGCACAACAATTTACTTACTAACTTCTATCACCGAAAATAGAATATAAATATATTTACATGATAAATACATTAATTGTTATCCAGAGGTGGGAAGAATAGCCAAAAACTGTACTTAAGTAAAAGTACAATTACTTCAAAATCATAATTACTCAAGTAGAAGTAAAAGTATTTAATAACTTTCCATAAGTGTAACTATTGTATTATATAATGTGTTTCTAAAGGACATTCTGTGGGACATTCTGTGTTGGCGCATGCACACATTTTTTAAATCAAAATAAAAGTCAGAGTCTGAATGTTTGTAATTGTATAACACAACAAGGCATTTTTTTTCCCATCTGATTGTCAAACCAACGTTATACACATACAGGTGCTGGTCATATAATTAGAATATCATCAAAAAGTTGATTTATTTCAGTAATTCTATTCAAAAAGTGAAACTTGTATAATGTATACATTCATTCCACACAGACTGATATATTTCAAGTGTTCATTCCTTTTAATTTTTATGATTATAACTGACAACTAATGAAAACCCCAAAATCAGTATCTCATAAAATTAGAATATTGTGAAAAGGTTCAATATTGAAGACACCTCTTGAAGACAAACGCTCAAGATGGCGCCGAGTATGGCTGCTGCGTCGCGGGCTCCGTCAAAACACTGCAGTTTATTGTTTGTTTTGTTTACAGTTCTGTGTTTTTTTGTCTTGGATGTTGTCTGCCTTATTGTGTAAAACAGACAAACGCTTTTGGACATTGGTTCGGCAATCACACACCGAAAACCGGACTTCAAATTCCTCAATGCCGACCCGCGGTTTACAAACACGCCAGCGGAGCCCTTTGTCTGGGCTGCCCGGCCGCGGAAACGCAGAAGGAAAAGAGGAAAAAGAGCCGGCGTTCTCATCAGAGTAAGACGTCGCGCAAATCGCCCCCCGCTACCCAGTATACTACTGGCAAATGTTCAGTCTCTGGACAACAAGCTCTGCGAGCTGAGAGCGCGGATCTCCTTCCAACGAGAGACGAGAGATTGCAGTGTTATCTGTCTTACGGAAACCTGGATGTCCGCAGAGATTCCAGACTCGGCCATCGAACCCATGGGTTTCTCCGTGCACCGAGCGGACAGAGCGAAAGACCTCTCAGGTAAAAGCAGAGGTGGAGGTGTATGTTTTATGATCAACAAATCATGGTGTGATCAGAGGAATGTACATTTTATCAGGTCTTTCTGCTCTCCTGATCTGGAATATCTCATGCTTCTGTGTCGACCATTCTGGCTACCGAGGGAATTCACAGCGGTCATTATCACAGCTGTGTACATCCCCCCCACAAGCCGACACAGACCGGGCACTCGGGGAACTGTATGGGAGTATAAGTCAGCAGGAAACCGCACACCCTGAGGCCGCGTTCATTGTTGCCGGGGACTTCAACAAAGCCAACTTTAAAACAATAGCACCAAAATACCACCAACATATCAGCTTCAACACACGAGGGGACTGGGTTTTGGATCATTGCTATTCTCCTCTCCGAGATGGCTACAAATCCCTCCCCCACCCACCATTTGGAAAATCCGACCACTCTTCCGTTCTGCTTCTGCCCGCTTACAGGCAGAAACTGAAACGGGAATCACCCGCCCTCAGAACGATCCAGTGCTGGTCGGACCAATCAGACACTATGCTACAGGACTGTTTTGATCACGCGGACTGGGAGATGTTCCGGTCTGCCTCCGATGACGACATCGAGGTTTACGCTGATAGCGTAACGTTTCATCAGGAAGTGCGTAGAGGACGTTGTTCCGACAAAATCTACCCTGTGGTGGCAAACAATTTTACATCACTGAATAAGAGACAAACATGTACCAATTGTCTTTAAAGGTTATTTATTTTCTTGCAAGAAAAGGTCAACAGTCATACAGTCATACAAAGTGCCTGCAGAGTGTGACTTCGATTTGGGGCATCCTTCCTTCTTTATAGTTGTTCCTCCCCCAAGGTTGTTTCTTGAGACTAAATGAAGATATGTCTTAGCCATAACTGACATATTGTTTAGATTGTTTTATCATACTACCCTTGAGTGGAGACCCTCTGTCTCCGTCATAAACTTAGTCAAATTAACAAGGACATGCACATATATCGACACTACATTAATCTTATTTAATTCATCATATTTCTAAGATTCTAAATATAATCAAATGCCAACATAAAGAACATATTAAATTTCTTCCACAACCCCAACCAGAAACCCTGGGTTAACGGTGATGTTCGCGCGGCACTTACTGCACGGACCACCGCTTTTAATTCCGGGAACGCGGAGGAGCGTAAACAAGCCAGTTATGCCCTCCGTAACTCCATCAGTGCAGCCAAACGCCAGTACAGGCACACAATTGAAGGTCAGTTCAACACCACTGACTCCAGAAGTATGTGGCAGGGAATTAACACCATCACGGACTATAAACAGAATAAAAACTCCGCCATGAACACCGTTGCCTCTCTCCCGGACGAGCTTAATACATTTTATGACACCTGATGCCACACTCTAATCAGCTAATTACCTCAAAACACCTTCAAAGGCCTTTAAATGGTCTCTCAGTGTAGTTCTGTAGGCTACACAATCATGGGGAAGACTGCTGACTTGACAGCTGTCCAAAAGACAACCATTAACATCTTGCACAAGGAGGGCAAGACACAAAAGGTCATTGCTAAAGAGGCTGGCTGTTCACAGAGCTATGTGTCCAAGCACATTAATAGAGAGGCGAAGGGAAGAAAAAGATGTGGTAGAAAAAAGTGTACAAGCAATAGGGATAACCGCACCCTGGAGAGGATTGTGAAACAAAACCCATTCAAAAATGTGGGGGAGATTCACAAAGAGTGGACTGCAGCTGGAGTCAGTGCTTCAAGAACCACCACGCACAGACGTATGCAAGACATGGGTTTCAGCTGTCGCATTCCTTGTGTCAAGCCACTCTTGAACAAGACACAGCGTCAGAAGCGTCTCGCCTGGGCTAAAGACAAAAAGGACTGGACTGCTGCTGAGTGGTCCAAAGTTATGTTCTCTGATGAAAGTAAATTTTGCATTTCCTTTGGAAATCAAGGTCCCAGAGTCTGGAGGAAGAGAGGAGAGGCACAGTATCCACGTTGCTTGAAGTCCAGTGTAAAGTTTCCACAGTCAGTGATGGTTTGGGGTGCCATGTGATCTGCTGGTGTTGGTCCACTGTGTTCTCTGAGGTCCAAGGTCAACGCAGCCGTCTACCAGGAAGTTTTAGAGCACTTCATGCTTCCTGCTGCTGACCAATTTTATGGAGATGCAGATTTCATTTTCCAACAGGACTTGGCACCTGCACACAGTGCCAAAGCTATCAGTACCTGGTTTAAGGACCATGGTATCCCTGATCTTAATTGGCCAGCAAACTCGCCTGACCTTAACCCTATAGAAAATCTATGGGGTATTGTGAAGAGGAAGATGTGTTACGCCAGACCCAACAATGCAGAAGAGCTGAAGGCCACTATCAGAGCAACCTGGGCTCTCATAACACCTGAGCAGTGCCACAGACTGATCGACTCCATGCCACGCCGCATTGCTGCAGTAATTCAGGCAAAAGGAGCCCCAACTAAGTATTAAGTGCTGTACATGCTCATACTTTTCATGTTCATACTTTTCAGTTGGCCAACATTTCTAAAAATCTTTTTTTTGTATTGGTCTTAAGTAATATTCTAATTTTCGGAGATACTGAATTTGGGATTTTCATTAGTTTAGTGTTAATCATCACAATTAAATGAAATAAACATTTGAAATATATCAGTCTGTGTGTAATGAATGAATATAATATCCAAGTTTCACTTTTTGAATGGAATTACTGAAATAAATAAACTTTTTGATGATATTCTAATTATATGACAAGCACCTGTACATTAATTGTTATCCAGAGGTGGGAAGAATAGCGAAAAACTGTACTCAAGTAAAAGTACAATTTGTTCAAAATCATAATTACTCAAGTAGAAGTAAAAGTACTTACATAAATAATTACTTGAGTAAGAGTAAGAAAGTATCCAATTAAAAGAGTACTCGAGTAGTGAGTATACAGACATGTCCGGGCGAGACTGAACCTTTATTTCCGCTCTCTGGGATTACTTGTAAAAGACCCAGGAAGCTCCATCAATGTTGATGATACCCAGTCTGTAAAGTTTGCTCAGACGGGAAACACTTTAAACATTAAGCACCATCTCCGTGAGCACCATCCCACGGGATTTGCGGAGATGAATGTATGTGGAAATACAGTACACGGGCAGGCCCGCATTAACCTGGCGTCAGGCCCTGGGGCTGAGAGGTTTTGTAGGCCCACAATAATAATAAAAAAAAAGTCTAATGACCACGTTCGTCTACATACAACAAAAATCATAGTTTGCAGAAATCATAAATGTTTGTTGAGCATCACATCATATGAGAATGATTTCTGGATCATGTGATGAAGACTGAAGTAATAATGATAGTGAAAATTCAGCTTTAATCGCAGAAATAAATTATATTTTATTGTATTATTACTTTAAATTGTAATAATATTTCATAGTATTACTGTTTTTAGTATATTTTTGATCAAATCAATTAAGGCTTGGTGAGCAGAAGATACTTATGAACTTCTGAACATTCAACAGAATGATTTTAGCTTTATTTACCGATGTAGAATTTACCCTAAAAACAACTGGATGATTAATGTGATACTGTGATAATAATGTTTGTTCCAAAAGACTTAATTAAATGCATGAAACTAGTATATTAGATATTAAACATATAAATTGTGACAAAACAGTCTGTGTGTTGGTGGGGATTTTTCACCGATTTTAGTGCATATGATTTGTACATAACGATATACGTCCAGTAGGAGGCGGGAAAGGACTGTTATGAGTGAGTAAGTCAGTCAGCAGACTATTCAACCATTTCAGTGAAAAAAGCTGCTTTATTCAGGAACAAACAATGCTATGGCTATCAATGTCAATCATTGCTATTTCAAGAGGGAATCCCACATAAATACGGCGCTCTTTAGATGTGGGGCGGGGCGTTTACATTTTGAAGAGACATGGCAACTAGCCTATAAACAAACTTAATATAAATTATTGTAAATAATTAATTCACGAAATTTACCGTATCCATTTCATGCATTTAATCAGCTAAAATATCTGAGGGACCCCCCTAAGTCTATTTTTTACTTCTTATGGGGGGTCCCGGATCCCCCCCTCAATTTGAGCACTGCTCTTCCCGCACCTGGCCCTCCTCTTTTCCAGGTAAGCGAGGTAAAGGTCCTCCGGTCTGTCCGTCCCCGGTTGGGTCTGCTCCATGCAGCCAGTCCTCGTCCTCTGCAGTGCGAGTTAACGGTTTCCCGCCTGTTTGCTCGTCCTCTGCAGCGCGAGTTAACGGTCTCCCGCCTGTTTGCTCGTCCTCTGCAGCGCGAGTTAACGGTCTCCCGCCTGTTTGCTCGTCCTCTGCAGCGCGAGTTAACGGTCTCCCGCCTGTTTGCTCGTCCTCTGCAGCGCGAGTTAACGGTCTCCCGCCTGTTTGCTCGTCCTCTGCAGCGCGAGTTAACGGTTTCCCGCCTGTTTGCTCGTCCTCTGCAGCGCGAGTTAACGGTCTCCCGCCTGTTTGCTCGTCCTCTGCAGCGTAGCGCGAGTTAGCGGTTTCCCGCCTGTTTGCTCGTCCTCTGCAGCGTAGCGCGAGTTAACGGTTTCCCGCCTGTTTGCTCGTCCTCTGCAGCGCGAGTTAACGGTTTCCCGCCTGTTTGCTCATCCTCTGCACTGTTCATCGGTGCTCCGCTTAATGAGCTCGACTCGCCTTCATTTGCAGGTTTAAAAAATCCTGTCAGCTTTGCAGTTTTTCCCCTGCCATTATATTAGGGGGGCGCCCCGCCCCCCCCCAACGGCACCAATAGAACAGGTCTATACATTGTTCTTTTATTAAACAAACTAAATAGCCCTTAAGTTATTTATCTTATTTACATGACGGCATGTCATTTCTGTCTCTACATGGTCGCACGTTTACTATTCTCCTCAGCTCTCTGTATCGCGCACGGTGGAGTTTCACCCCGATGCGCACACACACACGCCTGCACACACACACACGTCTGCACACACACACACACGCCTGCACACACACACACACACAGACACATTCGCGCGCGCACAGGTGAGCATAGGGGTGTTCGATTCCAGATTTTCTGGTACGGAGGTATGCATAATTACAAACTAGAGTCACTATGACTGTTATCTATTTCTAAAGAGATAAGCTACAAGCTACGTGTAGGATAAATACAAAGTTTCTACGACAGCTCTCTGGCATGGTGTAATGCCGCGGACACACCAGACTTTGAGACTACGGTCGTGATATGACGTCACATTAATTCAACATATAACAAATAGTAATACACTCAAAATGTAAAAAATATACAATCTACTCGACTTCACTGCAAAAATATAATTTTTATAGGGATTAGACACTCACAAGTGAGTGATTTCGGACACAGTAACAGAGTCGACACCAAGAGTCGATTCCTGTGATGGAGTCGACCCCGAGTCTGGGGCTATTCAGAGTCGACTCCCCATCACACACTCCCACCAGCGGACAGAAAGCGTGCGTCAGAAATATGTTGCGTCAATCACCTGAAAAGAAGACAAAAATATGTGTGTTTTTTAAACACTCCCAGGGTGGTGAAGATGGCAACACGCGCTCTTCTGTAAGTAGCACCTGGAGTAGTGCTACTGCTCCGTGTCCAAGTACAGAAAAGAGCCCAAGTGCTGCACGCCCTTTCCCTGACAAGCAGCAAAAGTGCAGTCACTAGTGATGGGTCGTTTGCGAACGAGTCGGCTCTAAAAGCCGACTCTTGTAGGTGAACGTTGGGAGCCGGCTCGCATATCAGAAGAGCCGGATCTATTAATAAAACTATTTAAAAAAATGAAGACATGAACAATCAAAAGATTTAAATTAATATAATTAACAAATTCAAAGAACAAAAAAATAAAATAATATAGGCCTTAATGCTCAATCACACACATATTTGTTCTGACTGTCTGCTCAGACTAACAGCCTGCTGGCTTCTATTGCTCTGACAGTCAGTAGTGTAAACTGTGAAAGGGACTTCTCAACCATGAACAGGGTAATACAAACTTTTCACAATAGGATTTGCTGCTTTTAGCTATATGTTAAGCTATCACATTTAACAGTTAATGCTTGCAGGTCAAGACAAACATCCGCAATAGGCTGCAAGGAGACCATCTTGCAGCATGCATGAGGATCTCAATAAAGGGCCAGACGTTTCTGACTTCCCATATCAAGAAGAGAAGCCCAGAAGCCCAGAAAGATACACTGCAGTGACAAAAGCTGCACACTTTGTGGATAAATTACATAAAAATAAATGTTCCAATGTTTAGTTTAATGCACAGTTCAAATAATTGTTCAGTTAATATATTCACTGCTGCCAACCAAACCGCCCACAGGGGAAACACTGCTTTGGGATCTTTTTTAACAATTCCTTCTCACTGTTTTCTTTCTGTAGCAATATTTTTCGCTTATGAGCTCCACTCTCAAACTTTTTCCTTCCCAACATTTTGATTTAGCTATCCGCTATCTTCTGTGAGTGACTATAAGCATAAATTTGAATAGACTACTAGAGTAGAAGACAACGCATGCTACAACTGTTTCTCTACATTCTGATTGGCTGTCATATCATGCTTCCCACGTGGGTCACTTGTAAATTAGATCAATCAGCAGCCAAAAACATGAATATCAAGTGATTGACAGAAAATTTGACAAACTACAAAACAATGTGATTTTTTTTATTGGCTTATGATAGGCCCCTTGTCTTCATAGGCCCTGGGGCTTCAGCCCCAGTAAGCCTGTGCATTAATGCGGGCCTGTACACGGGATAATAAATTATAGCCCGTTTCATAAAAACACAAGATTCAATGTAGTTTGACATGATTTGTAATGACTAGTGAGACTAAAGTTATGTTTATGCTTTCTGTCACATTCACAAATGCAGAAAACGGATTTAAACCCTCGTTCAACATTACGATGTGCCGCAACAGCAGGACAATGTGTTTGAAAATACTAATATGTTTTATTTGTAAAATATTTGAGTTGTAATCATCTGACTACTGCACATGTTTCTTTTTTATTGTACTAAATGCTTTTGGTTTGACATTGAAACTGTGGCAGAAATTGTCAGTTTTGGACAAAATGTCAATAAATAAACTGCAAACCCAAATTGGGTCAAATCCAAACCCAGCAGTTGCGTAGAAAAAATAAAACAGCATTTTTTAAAGAGAAACTTAAAATTACTGAAAATTAAAAACAGGCGAATCTGGTGAGGAACAGTTGCAAACACAAACTGGATCAAATCAATCTGCGTTCATGAAAAAGGTGGATATGTGTGTTGTTGAACTTATTACATTTATTTAAATGATTCAAATCTTCATAATCTTCAGATGAACTGATAACAGTCTAATTCTTGTATTATTGTAAAATAGATGAATATTTACTTGTGTTTTATACAGAGAGACCAAAACCTGAAGTGCGTGTAAATCCAGATCATCATGTGTTCAGAGGAGAGACAGTCACTCTCACATGTGACATACAGACACAAACACACACTGAGTGGAGATACAGCTGGATTAAAGATCATTCAGTCAATCCAGTCAACTCTGAATCCAGTGATGCTGCAGGAACTAAAACAATCAGATCAGTGAAAGTCTCTGATGGAGGACAGTACAGATGCAGAGCACAAAGAGGAAACTACTACACACAGTCCAGTGACACAGTTCAAGTAACAGTTGAAGGTGCTGATTTACTTCATCTGCTTCTGAGATGTATTTTAGTGAGTTTTTAAAACAAAAAATAAAGAAAGAAACATACGTGGAGTTTATCAATGTATGTAAAGTTTATTCAGTTTGTACTGAGTGTTTATCAGGAGCTCTGAAGGTGAGTAATTACTGTAGTAAAGACGAGCAGAAGATGAACTCTGTTTATTAATGACCCAAATGTTCTTCACCACAGACTCAAAGCTCAATCCTGAACTCACATCAGATACTGCAGGAGCTGCACTGACAGGAAACACAGTGACTCTGATCTGTCACATGACTCAGACCGCTGGATGGGACTTTTACTGGTACAAACACACACAGAACTCTGAGAAAAACAAGACCGAAACAAACTCCTACAGAGTCCATATTGATTCAGTGTCTGATGGAGGTCAGTACTGGTGTAGAGCTGGAAGAGGAGAACCAGTTTACTACACAAACTACAGTGATGCATTGTGGGTCAATGTCACAGGTGAGATAAAACAACATACTCTATTTTATTACCAGTGACTGTGTTTGTAAATTGTGTTAGAGATCCTAAAAACAATGTGACCAGAAATCCTGATTTGCTCCTGTAAAAACTTGATTTTCTGTCACTCTGTACAATTAATGATGTGATCCTCTTATAAACCTGATCATAGGTGACATCTTTCTGTTCTGAAAATATCAGGCTTGGAAACTCAAACTCTGAGAATACAAAGTAAATCTGCTCGATCATCCTAAAAAAACAATCCTAGACATTTTTCAGTTATGAATGTAGATGTAAAATGTTTCAACAAAACTTTGCATGATGCAAGAGTTACTTAATACATTTTTTGGGTGGGCCACAATAAAAATGAATGGGCCAAGTTTTCACCCCAGAGAAGTGGCACAATCAAAAAGTTCTTTCACACTTTCAGAAATCAGAATTCATGTATTTTTTTAACTATCTTATAAATCTATATTTGAAGTCAAAGAATAATCTCTAATATTCTGGGTCTAATTTGGGTGTCGACAAAATTGCAACATCAGTGATGCTGTTACACTGACTGTATCAGGTGATATTATATTGGCATAAATAAGGTTTACCAATGCGTCATTGGTGACGAATGCCAGCGCATAGTTTGTATGCTCTGAGCAGCTCTTTGTCTGCTTTGGCGGTCAGCGGAAAGGGAACGCCGTCTCCAAACAGAGGCTCTTCCACTGGGTGGTGGATGCCATTTCATTGGTCTATCACACCCAGGCTGTGCCCCCCCCCGCGGGTTCGAGCACACTCAACAAGGAGTGTTGCGTCCTCGTGGGCACTGGCCAGAGGCACCTCCCTAGCAGACATATGCAGCGGGTTGGGCAACACCTAATACCTTTGTGAGATTCTACAATCTTTGGGTTGAGTCAGTATCGTCCCATGTTTTCTCAGGTCCATGTAGAACTCGGTAACACGCTGATGGACTGACCAGGTGGATCACTTGCACCTAGTGCCCTCTCCCTTGGCTGAGGTAAAACTGTGCACTTTCTCAGGAGATCCCACCCACCCGGGTCCCTGGATGATTCCTCCCTAGCCCTTTGTATCCGCAGTTCAGTGGAGGAACTCGCCTACCCAGTCCACTGCGGGTACTTAATCTACCCTGTACTGGAATAGATGCCTCACAGGTCAGGACACCTTCATGGACTCCCCCTGTGTGTATTTTCCGTGGTACGGTCCCCTTATGAAGTGGTCCCGCGTCTCCCTTAGGCAGTCCCAGCTGCCCTCCGGTCACTATGTTGTAGCAACTCCCCCCTCCTTGAGGGTGGGATCTACCACGTTCCACACGTTGCCTAAAAACCCATGTGATGTATTCGCCACCTTTACCTCCCCTTCAGGGCAGGTGTGGTCTCCGCAGGGTCATTTCCCCCTGAAAGAATAGGAAACTGGGTAAGACCCCCCTTCCCTTTATGCGTGTAAGTGCCCCGGCCATTCTTGCTCTATGTGGAGAAACAGAGAGAGAAAAGAGGCCCAGCCAGGCTTGGCTCGTTCCCAGGTTGGCAAGCGTCATCTTGTTCACCTGTCTAGGGTAACCAGAAGGATTCCGACGACTTTTTGGGGGCATTGGGGAAGGGTACGTGCAGTCTGAAACACAGTTGGTCGCTTGTGCACGTGAAATACCTGCCCGCTCCTGTGTCAGCAGAATATGTACACGACTCAGCGCATGGCGTGATTTAAATTGGACACCTAGTGTCGCTTCTTCGACACAACATCGAAGTGAGCGGCAGACGGGGAACGTCTAGGTTATGTATGTAATAGTGTCCTCCCGGCCATGTCGCTGAGCCGAGTCACTGTTGTGGCCGGACCATTTCCAGCTCCTCAGAAAAATCCTGAATGAACTCGACGTATTTCCCCGCCTTTATACCCGTGTGCCCGGGGGCGGGGTATGCAAATACTGTCTGCCAACTTCTCATTGGCCTTTTTTCATAGATCAGAGGCATATTCGGCGCTCAAGAGAGACCCCTAGTGTAAGTTATTCGGCCAAAAGTAGCGAGTGGTTTTCTCGTTTCCTTGTTATTGTTGTTTGATTAATAGCCTTTATATGACATTGCCTACTAGACAGTGCTCAATCTGGTTACATTTCACTTCAAGTCCAACATTTGATATGTCCAACAACATATGTTCACTTTCGACCAAACCGACTGAGTTTATGTTAAATCCTCATCAAGACTGACACTGGCGGAATGCAAAAGAACACCCCTGTTCTAGATGTATAACATGGGCTAAATATAGAAAACTACTCAAAAGTTTGATCAAGGACATCTCTCTTTTTTTGATAAACATAATTTTATTAGCCAACTCTACTAATAACATTGCATTAATCTCTTACAGCTGCCCAATAATCTCAGTGATAGATAGTTAAATTACATGCTACGTTATAGGGACAGAATCTAGTAAGCAGAAATATAAAATTTACCTTGATATTTTTCTTAAAATTAGAGGCAGGATTAATGCTGATATCTGGCTTGAGCAAGTTAAACTCACATGACACGATCAAGCAATTGGCCTTTTTCACTGCGAAAATCCCTTTGACGCAAGATCAGCAGATGCTGTTCAAGTTTTTTTTACATGTGATTTGATTGGATGGGAGTCAAAGTCACCTAGCCAATCATGTAGATAGATAAAAATAGAATCAGGACAGGGAAGTAGCAAACACAAACGGTGGGAAGATAGCGTTGTAAAAGTAGTTACAGCACTTAAAATGTAATCAAGTAAACATATAAAACTTCTTAAAGTACAATTCTTGGAAAAAGTAATTACAGTACAGTTTATTCTCTCTTTTATATTCATTAATGTGCACTTGTTCAGATATACTCAATCATCATGTGCTTGTGTGTCTCCTTTTCAGTGTCATATCCAGCAGATTATATGTTTGTCTTCCACACTCTCAGTTCTCTTCTGGCAGCTTGTCCATATCTGATCGTGACAGTCGTGCTGGTGTTCAAATGCTACAGAGCGAGAGGTAAAAGAGATCAATATAATCAACAGATGAAATGTTTGTTCACAAAGACAATAACAGCAGAAAAAACATTATGAAATTCTAGTTCCCCTTCTGTCACTCATGCGACGTTGTGTCAATGTAGTGACACTAAGAGTCGATCTTGAGAGCCCCGATCACCTCACCCTTTGAGAAAGGCCAGTGAAAATTGGCGAGTGGAATTTAGCATTTGCGTAAAAATTTCTTTAAAGAGCACACACATTGATGTTGAACGTATTTTTAAAGACACGTCTTTTTAAAGATGTCCTTTCCGTCCTTGTGTGATTTCTGGGTGCGATCATCATCTCTCCACCTCCGACAGCTATGGGCACTGCCTCACGTGTCTGGGCAGTGATCACACTGAGACAGTGTTTGTGGATGGCTCATGTTCTCATAGTGAGAATATGTACATGGCAACGTTGCGGTTGCAGCTTCTTCAAACAGGGGAAAGCCACTCCAGCCAACCCCCGCGCTGCGCCTTCTATCCACGGGTATGAAGCCAGCCCGGCTGGCACTGGAGGCGATTTGGGGAGTTTAATGGGCTCAGTTTTGCAGGGTTATTCCCCGCAGACTTCCAATTCCCCAGCACTCTCGTTTCAACCCGTCCGGTTCCGAAATGAGACACAGCCCAGCTTGAAGACTCTTTCAGGGCCCACGAGCTGGATGAGTCTTCGATTGCTGCATCGGAGAGCGCACTGGTGATGTCATAAGCTGAGGACTCAACTGGGCTGCCACCTTCGGGTCTGCCCGCCCAGTCTGACGCCGATGCAGAGCTGACCACCATGCTTTCCTGGGCTGCTGCAAGTATCAGGTTGGAGTGGAACCCTCGATGATTAGTTCCTGGATTCAGAGACCCGCTCACGGCCCCTTCAGGACCTGTAGAACTACGTCATCACTGGTGACTAAAACCTACAGTGCTGCTGGACAGGCTGCCTCCACACTGAGCCCACCTTGTTGGTCCTGGAGTGCCACTTGTAGCTGAATCTGGTCGAGATGAGGGACGACGACAAAGCACGCTTTCTCAACACAGCCATCTCCCAGATTGGACTTTTCGGCGAATTTTCGGTGAAAATGCAGATGGGGGCCATCCAGCAGATCTTGCCTCGGTGTGGCTCAAGATCCCGCACACGTCTCCTCACCAAGGGCATCCCCCTGCAGCTGCAAAATCCCAGGCAGCTCCGCCTCAGCCCGAGCCTAGTTCTCGGCCCCAGCATAGAGCTGGAAGATGACGCCCCCGTCTCCTGGGCCGATATTAGGACCCGGAAGGCTCCTAAGTGCCCCTGAGACGGATGACCCAGGGAGTGAGACATCTGCTATGGAGCTGGTATCCAGACCACTCCATCCCCCGGTGGAGGGCCCGGGAGGTAAATCTTTTGTTTCCTTTTAATATTTGTTTGCCAAATTGTCAAAACAGAGCAGTTTCCTCACTCCTTGAGTCACAAAATTGGTGTTCATAGCCGCCATTTCACGGCACTGGATACGAGCACCTGCAACCAGGGCCCCACGAAAGCGGCAGGGAACTGTCTGGAGTGGTCAGGGCCACTGCCAGGGGTTGGGGGGGAGACCACTAACAGCCGCTAAATGCGGCAGGGTTAAGCGAGGATTGCCGACCACAAGCGGGGAGGGGATCCCGGCTGACCGCCTGGAGTGGGAGATCCGCTCCGAGTATGTGTTTTTTTTTTCTCTCTCTCTCTCTCTCCCACTGCCGTTCAGCATTGGCCTTTTCCCTCTCTTTTAAATGTTAGTGGGTTTTTTTCGGGGTACTGCACTGTTACAGGGATTACCTCCTATTTTAATCATTATTGTTTCCCTCCCCCTGTCCCCTCCCAGATTCAAGAAGGCGGGGATGACCTGCCGACAGACGGGGTGTAAGGCACGCTCTCTCCAAGGGAAGGGGGGGGTGTATGTCATCCCAGCCTGAGAGAATCAAGCCTCCGAGAGGGATAAAGGCTGACTTCAGACAGTGGGGCGAAAGAGAGCGCATTTATGGGCATCTGTCCAACATATGTGTGTGTTTGTCTTTTTGGTTCAGTTTAAAATATCATTATATTGTCAACCCGGTTCTCGCCTCCTCCTTTCCCTTTAACCCCCTTTACAATGTATAATCTGTGGTACGGTCTCCTTGTCGGAGGACACGCATCTCCCTTGAGTAGAGCTCTCTCTTCCCCCGGTCGCTGTGTTTGTAGAGTCCACCCACCCCACCTTTCATGACAGGACCTACAACTGTGCCTCTTTCGTGTGCGGCTGCTGAGCCTGTGTGTTGTATTGCCACATGTTGACCTCCCCTTTTGAGCAGGATGTAGTCTCCACGGGGTGTTTTCCCCTGAAAGAATAGGAAAGGACAAAAACACCTTCCCTGATGCGTATGATAGTGTTAGATGGCCCCAACCGACTCTAAAACTCTATGGAGAGAAAAAAAATTTGAGAAAAGGCCACGGCTGGCACTCCCATGCTAGTTACGTTGCTTGCCCCCCTCAGAGATGTGAGGAACTACATGACGTCTTTTGGAGTTTTGGATGAGGTTACGTGCAGTCTGATGCACCTGCTATTACGCATGTAGCAGCTTGCTTGCACCTGCATCGGCAGTTCACGTAACACGGTTCAGCTGTTGTTGCGTTTTTCCATTGGGACCCCTTGTGACACTACATCGACACAAAGTCGAGTGAGTGACAGAAAAGGAATGTCTCGGTTACTGTCATAACCTACATTCCCTGATGGAGGGGCTAGCTATACTAGCCGCTGAAGTCTCTGCTCCTCAGCACAAAACCTAAATGAATCCTGCATTCCAGCTCCCTTTTATTCCCGTATGTCCGGGGGAGTGGCATGCAAATTCCTCTCGTCAATTTTCATTGGTCCTTTCTCAAAGATCCGAGGTGATAGGGGTTCTCAAGATCGACCCCTAGTGTCACTACATCGACACAATATCTCGTTCCCTCCATCAGGGAAAGGAGGTTACGACAGTAACCGAGACATTCAATGACATGTTTATAATATTGTTTTTGTGTGTTTTTTATAGTTTCAGCTGTTGAAGATCAAAGTCAGTTTGCAGTAACAGAGGAAGAAACTTCAATCTGAATCTCTTTAAAAACGTTCAGAAGACTTTTCTTACATTACTGTTAATTATTTCGCCATGTTTATTTTATCGTTGATTTTGTAATTCAAATTATTTTGAATTTCTTTTATATTTTGGGTTCATTTTATATCGTAATATATTTGAAATGGACATGTTTAAAAGATCTGATAAATCTGCAAAAGATAAAGACATTTAGAAACAAATAACACCATATTCATGTTGTGATGAGCTGATTCATGTCTCAGTATCTTAAACTCTTGACATTGTTTCTTCAGCCAAATGTAAATCTCACTTATGTAATTTATACATTTATTTTGTAATAGAGAAAAATATTCTTTAGAACAACTGCAGACATGTATATTTTACCATAATTTGATTACAAGAGTTAGTGTTACACTATATATATACGTATATATATATATACGTATATATATATATATATATATATATATATATATATATATATAGTTGAATAATACAATGTGCCACTTTCATATGTTTTTGTCTGATTTGCTTGAATAAAAACATGGATGGAAGAGTTATGATGAAAGTTATATAATTAATTTATCCTCTGTTTGAAAGTAAAGTCAGGTTTATTTGTATATCACTTTTCATAATATATATATACTTATATATATATTTATATATATATATATATATATATATATATATATATATATATATTGATTCAATGAAGTTTTATAGAAAATTGTGCAGAAATGAACCCAGTTAGCAAACCAATGCTGATTGTGGCAAAACACATGATAAAATACAAGATTCTAAATGTTGCACATATGAAAAGTACCAAGTACTCTTTTTCCACCACAGATCAACATTTACTGACACTTTTGTCCATGGTGCTCAAAGGGCTCACTTTAAAAGTAAAATAACTTTTAGACAAAACAAATCAAACAGTCCTGAACATCCACCAACATCTGATCAATCATCAATTTGTCATATTGATCTCTTTACTTTTAAACAGGAGTTCAGAATAACTTGTCTTTCACTTGTCTTGAGATTCAGACAGACATCAGCTAAACATTTAGGCTTCTAAATGTAAGTCCTGCCCATCACCTCATGATTGACAACTACCATCCCCATGATTCAGTTCCTTTATTCCTCTAACTTCCTCTTCCCGCTCTTTATTATTTTCTGTATTATTCTGATTGAGAAAATGAGTCACATCTGTGTTATTTCAAAGATCTTCATACACATTAAAACACGATCATGTGGAGACTTTTACTATTTCACATGTTTAAGTAATTGGATAAAATAATGTTCATCCATCCATCCATCTTCAACCGCTTATCCAAAGTCGGGTCGCGGGGGCAGCAGCTCCAGCAGGGGGCCCTAATCTTCCCTATCCCGAGCCACATGAACCAGCTCTGACTGGGGGACCCCGAAGCGTTCCCAGGCAAGTGTGGAGATGTAATCTCTCCACCTAGTCCTGGGTCTTCCCCGAGGCCTCCTCCCAGCTGGATGTGCCTGAAACACATCCCTAGGGGGCGCCCAGGGGGCATCCTTACCATCCATGCCCAAACCACCTCAACTGATTCCTTTCGAAAAGGAGCAAAGGAGCAGCGGCTCTACTCCGAGCTCCTCACGGATGACTGAGCTCCTCACCCTATCTCTAAGGGAGAAGCCTGCCACCCTTCTGAGGAAACCCAATTTGGCTGCTTGTACTCGTGACCTAGTTCTTTCAGTCATGACCCAGCCTTCATGACCATAGGTGAGGGTAGGAACGAAAATTGACCGGTAGATCGAGAGCTTTGCCTTTCGGCTCAGCTCTCTTTTCGTGACAACGGTGAGATAGAGCGAGTGCAATACCACCCCGCTGCCCCGATTATCCGGCCAACCTCCCGCTCCATTGTCCCCATGATTGGGGAATGACTACAGTGGCCTTGGGCACAGCCAGTGACAGGGGAATGACCTCCATGGCCATAGGCACTGGCAGAGACAGAGGAACTACCCCTGTGGTCGTGAGCACTGGCAGAGACTGGTAAATTTAGGGATACTGTTTTTTTGTTTTTTTATCCCCTTTTCTCCCAATTTGGAATGCCCATTTCCCACTACTTAGTAGGTCCTCGTGGTGGTGCAGTTACTCATCTCAATCCGGGTGGTGGAGGACAAGTCTCAGTTGCCTCTGCTTCTGAGACTATCAATCCGAGCATCTTATCATGTGGCTCGATGTGCATGACACCACGGAGACTCACAGCATGTGTAGGCTCATTCTATTCTCCGTGATCCATGCACATCTTACCCCATGCTCCATTGAGAGTCCAAGTGGTCTCTCGTGTGATGCATTCATGTTGTCATGATACAGACGTAATCTCACTTTCTCCACTCGGTTGAGACATCCAAGATAAACACACAAATGCACCATTGAGTTAAGAAACAGATAAATACAGATCTAAACGAAAATCAACCACGCTTCTGTACAGTGTTCCTCCTTCTCACTTGTAAACAGCACCGCTCTTCCGGCTGTAACGTACGTCAGTTCTCGCATTTCAAATGCCAATGCGATGATGTCACACATGCATGATTTAGTTAAAAAGTACTTAAATATTGATCTTTTTTCATACCAAAAGTGATCGTGTTGCTTAAGAAAACATTCATTGAACCGCTGGAGTCGTATGGATGACGTTTACGATGACTGTCTGGGATTTTTGGAGCTTCAAAACAGAAATCTCCATTCACTTGCATTTTAAGGACCTACTGAGCTGAGATATTTTACAATATATCTTCAAATATGTTCAGGCGAAGAAAGAAAGTCACACATTCTTGGGGTATCATGAGGGTGAGTAAATAATGAGATAATTTTTAAAAAATGTTTTGGTGTCCCTTTAAGTTGTAGGCCTATTAATTGAACATGGAACATTCCTCTAACTTTTGTTTTCTTGACTGTACAGTAGATGGCACTAAATCTCAACACATTCATTGAATGGCTGTGCTTCTCTTGACATTTCATCTGAACATCAACATTTGGGAATATTATTAAACCAGAACATTTCTGAGGTTAATCTCATTTTGTGCAATTGACAAATAGTGACGTGTGGCATTGCATTGTGTCAGAAAATACACATTTTTATGTATATTTGTTAACGGGGGGCAAAGTTAAAGTTAGACCCTCGGGGTAAGATGCCCCCTCAGAATTGGGCAGAAGGCCCCCAGTGGCGTGTTGGTTTTAAAATAATTATAATTTCATGGGGTTATTGTTAAAGCATCTACAAACATCTTCACAACTCATTATACTATATTACTTTATTACCTATAGGCTAACTGAGTGGAAGTATGCACAACTGTTCTCAAGGGGGCATCTTCCCATATATGTATCTTATTATTTAAAAGTTTAAATAAACAATGAAAGGAACACTTTTAACCATTCCCGATAGCTAACTTTTCATTCTTGAGCACTTTCATTCTCTGCGTTTGTTCATATAAATCAATCTTCGAGTAAAAAACTTGTATTTAATTGACTGTGGCAGCGGGGGCGTGGTCAAGCGCCCGTCCGGAGAGGGTGAGCGGTAAGGGTGCTTGCACCTGAGCGAAAATATGTCTAACACCTGTCTCTAATTTCAGTGAGCACGGGGAGAGCAGCATATAAGAGCCACAACACCGCCAGTGGAAAAAAAAGCCAGTCCAGCGTTGGCAGCCCCGAGTAGTTTTAAGTTGATAGAGAGTTTTTGGAATTTTGTTATAAGAAGAAGTTTATGTTGAACCCCTGTAACTTTACTTTGAGAATTAAAACACCCCTACCTGTGAGCAGAAGCCTGTCCTCGTGTCCTCCTTTTCCCCGCCCTGTCAAAAATCCTGTTACACTGGTGCCGAAAGCCGGGATCTTTAGATATGGAGGGTCGTCCCGTAGAGTCCTCCCAGCTGTCCTCCAGTCCCTCGCAGCACTACATCAGAGCCACCATCAGTCCCTGCTTGAGCTCCGAGAGGACCAAGATCGGCGTTTTTTTGAGATCATGCGGGCTCAAGCAGAGGACCGGCATGCCATCCGGAGCCTGCTCAGCCAGGAGGTCACTCCCGCCTCAGCCGCGACCCCGGACCATCGCTCCCCGTTGCCCCCGCCCACATTACAGAAGATGGGGGCAACGGACGACCCCGAAGCGTTTTTGGATCTGTTCGAGCGGACCGCAGAAATCTGGGGCTGGCCGCGCGACCAGTGGGCAGCCCGCCTTGTCCCTCTTTTGTCCGGGGAAGCCCAACTCGCGGCTCAGCAACTGCCTGCAACGAACCTCCTGGCTTATATGGATCTGAGAAGAGCGATCATGCAACGGGTAGGTCGGAGTCCCGAAGAGAACTGCCAGCTGTTCCGGGCCATGAAGTTGGAGAAAACCGACCGCCCGTTCGCGTTTGCCCAGCGGCTCCGTGATGCCTGCCGGAAATGGCTGCTAGTGGGGGACCGCGACGTCGAGGGACTAATCGATCAGGTGGTGCTGGAGCAGTTCACTCAGCGATTGCCCAAGAGAACGGCGGAGTGGGTCCAGTGCCACCGCCCGGCGTCGCTGGAGGCGGCCGTTCAGCTCGCGGAGAACCACATGGCGGCGATCCCAAGGGCGGACGAGCCCACTCTCTCTCCCTCCCCTTCCCCTGTGTTTTTTTCCGCTCTTCCCCCTCCCCCTCCCCCCTCTAGTCTTCCCTCCAGGGTCCGTTCCTGCCCCCCGCAGGCGAGGAGCCTGGCAGAGACCCACGGTGGCAACCCACACCCCCCCCCGCCACATTCAGCCGCTCTCCCCCTCAGGTGGGGGCGTCCGCAGACGCAGGTACGGGTGTTGCGCCTGGGCCAGCCTGTTGGAGGTGCGGGGACCCGGGCCACTTCCGTGATCAGTGTCCGATGATGGAAGTGGGGACGGTGGTTCGGGTCTCCGATCCCCCGCATGCTGCCCCCGATCGGGCTGGAGCGTACCGGATTCCGGTAAGAATCCAGGGGGGTACACACCAAGCATTGCTGGATACCGGTTGCAATCAGCCCACCATCCATCAACGCTTGGTTCAACCCAGGGCTTTGGGCACAGCTAGACGGGTGAGGGTGAGGTGTGTGCATGGGGATGTTCACAACTATCCTTTGGTGACTGTGCTGATCAAATTTCAAGGGAAAAAACATAAAGTGGAGGCAGCGGTTAGTTCCCGCCTCACCCATCCTCTGATTTTGGGGACTGATTGGCCTGCATTTAAGAAATTATTAGGGAATATTTGTGAGGATGGGTCCTGTACTAAAATAGGGAGATGTGCGATGCTTTAGCAGGGGAGGCGGAGCCGGGGCCGTCCTCGGCTGCTCCAAATGGGGATGACGAGGAGGGGGGCGAGGTTTCCGCCCCTCCTCTTCGCAGGGAATTCCCTGACGAGGATTTCCCTTTGGAGCAGTCGCGGGACGAAACCCTTAAGCATGCCTTCGATCAGGTGAAAACGATCGATGGTCAGCGTCTTCAGCCAGACATCGCTCTCGCACACCCCTATTTTGCAATTATAAATGACCGGCTGTATAGAGTGACGCAGGACACTCAGACTAAAGAAAATGTAACACAGCTTTTGATTCCACGGAGCCGCCGGGAAATGTTATTCCAGGTGGCTCATTATAATCTCATGGCAGGTCACCTAGGGGAAAGGAAAACACTTCTCCGTCTAATCGCCCGTTTTTATTGGCCGGGCATTAGCGGTGACGTCCGCAGGTGGTGTGCGGCGTGCCGCGAATGCCAGCTGGTAAACCCACCGGCCACCCCAAAAGCGCCATTGCGCCCTCTTCCCTTGATCGAGGTCCCCTTCGAAAGAATTGGAACGGACCTCGTCGGGCCATTAGAACGGACAGCACGAGGACATCACTTTGTGTTAGTTCTAGTGGATTACACAACGCGATATCCGGAGGCAGTGCCGTTAAGCAACATCTCAGCACGTAGTGTTGCTATGGCACTCTTCAAAATAATCTCCCGGGTGGGGATTCCAAAGGAAATCCTCACCGATCAAGGCACAACATTTATGTCACGCACACTTCGCGAACTCTATGATCTGTTGGGTATTAAATCGATTCGCACTAGCGTGTCATCCGCAAACAGATGGCCTAGTGGAACGTTTTAACAAAACCCTCAAAAACATGATTCGTAAGTTCGTACACGAGGATGCTAAAAATTGACAGATGGCTCGACCCCCTGTTGTTTGCAGTACGAGAAGTCCCGCAAGCCTCAACCGGCTTCTCTCCGTTTGAGCTGTTATATGGGCGTCGCCCGCGTAGCATCTTAGATGTCTTATGGGAGGGCTGGGAGGAAGGACCTTCGAATAGCAGAAGCGAAATTCAATATGTTCTTGACCTCAGAGCAAAACTTCACGCTTTGGGAAAACTAACACAAAAAAATTTGCTCCGGGCCCAAGAACGTCAACGCCGGCTGTACGACAGGGGAGCCCAGCTAAGGGAATTTGCACCGGGAGATAAAGTCCTTGTATTACTCCCCACATCGAGCTCCAAATTACTCGCCAAGTGGCAAGGGCCCTTCGAGGTCACACGACGAGTGGGGGATCTCGATTATGAGGTTAAACGAACCGATAGAGGGGACGCACGTCAAATTTACCACCTCAACCTCCTTAAATTATGGAGGGAGGCGGTCCCTGTATCGTTGGCCACGGTGATTCCAGAGAGGGCGGAGCTCGGACCGGAGGTAAATCCAAAACCTGATCTCAATGCCCCGGTCATTTGTGGAGACCACCTCTCCCCGTGCCAACGATCAGAGGTTGCCAGGTTGCAAAAGGAGTTTGCTGACGTGTTTTCTCCCCTACCGGGTCGCACGAACCTCATTGAGCACCACATCGAGACCAAGCCGGGGGTGGTCGTTCGTAGCCGCCCTTATCGTCTCCCTGAGCATAAAAAGAAAATTGTTCGGGATGAATTGGATGCCATGCTTGATATGGGCGTAATAGAAGAGTCCTACAGCGACTGGTCTAGCCCGGTCGTTCTTGTTCCCAAGAGTGACGGGTCAGTACGATTCTGTGTGGACTATAGAAAAGTCAACGCGGTGTCTAAATTTGACGCGTACCCAATGCCCCGGGTTGATGAACTGCTCGATCGGTTAGGTACTGCTCGCTTTTATTCGACCCTAGATTTGACAAAGGGTTATTGGCAGATCCCCTTGACACCAATCTCCCGCGAAAAAACAGCCTTCACTACGCCGTTCGGATTACACCAATTCGTGACACTCCCGTTTGGTTTGTTCGGGGCCCCAGCCACGTTCCAGTGTCTGATGGACCGTGTCCTCCACCCGCACTCCGCTTACGCCGCTGCCTACCTAGATGATATTATTATCTATAGTAATGACTGGCAGCGGCATATACAACATCTGAGGGCGGTCCTGAAGTCGCTGCGGCGGGCGGGGCTCACGGCAAACCCTAAGAAGTGCGCGATTGGGCGTGTGGAGGTGCGGTATCTGGGGTTCCACTTGGGTCATGGCCAGGTGCGTCACAAATTGATAAGACCGCGGCGATTGCGACTTGCCCTAGGCCCAAGACCAAAAAGGGGGTGAGGCAGTTCCTGGGGCTGGCTGGCTATTATAGAAGGTTCATCCCTAATTATTCGGACGTCACCAGTCCGCTGACTGACCTCACTAAAAAGGGGGCTCCAGATCCGGTCCAGTGGTCGGAGCAGTGCCAACAGGAGTTCACACGAGTTAAAGCCGCACTCTGTGGGGGGCCGCTTTTATATTCTCCTAATTTCTCTCTCCCTTTCCTATTACAGACGGACGCTTCAGACAGAGGGCTGGGGGCTGTACTCTCGCAGGTGGTGGAGGGGGAGGAGCGCCCCGTGCTGTACATTAGTAGAAAGCTCTCCTTAAGGGAGATTAAGTACAGCACCGTGGAGAAGGAATGTCTGGCCATCAAGTGGGCGGTCCTCACGCTCCGCTACTACCTGCTGGGGCGGGCCTTCACTCTCTGCTCGGATCATGCCCCACTGCAGTGGCTCCACCGCATGAAGGATACTAACGCCCGGATCACCCGTTGGTATCTGGCTCTCCAGCCTTTTAAGTTCGAGGTGGTCCACAGACCGGGGGTGCAGATGGCTGTCGCCGACTTCCTTTCCAGAAATGGGGGGGGGGGGGGGGGGGGGGGAGTGGTAGGCAGGCCGGATGACGCCCCGGCCTGAGTCGGGCGGTGGGGGTATGTGGCAGCGGGGGCGTGGTCAAGCGCCCGTCCGAAGGGAGAAAGCGGTAAGGGCGCTTGCACCTGAGCTAAATTATGTCTAACACCTGTCTCTAATTTCAGTGAGTATGGGGAGAGCGGCATAAGAGGGCCACAACATCGCCAGTGAAGACACGCCAGTCTAGTGTTGGCATCGGAAGCAAGCAGCACACATTTAGAGTTTTTGTTTATACGTGTCTGTACGATATAAAAATACCTTGCTGGCACAATAAAGGCCCCTACCTGAGTGCAGAGAGAGAGCTGTCACCGTGTCCTTCTTTTCCCTTCCCTTATTGAACCGTGTTACAAGCAGAAACACTTTAGTTTTATTCTGATCTAATTTTATTGTGTGGATTTGTGTGTGATCTGATGTTTCCTACTTTAAATAAGTGTGTCTTTGTGTTTTAAATATTCTGGACTTTATGCTTTCTTACAGATTTAAATACTATCTTAAACTCTTGATTATTAATGTCATAAAGTAAATATATTTTGCACTGGAGAAAATGATGATTTCTTCAAAACAACTGAAGACATTTAAATCTGAACAATATTTGACATCATGATTGTTTCGCTCCTCACTCTATGTAAAACATGTCAATAATAAAGTGTCATTTTCATCTCTCTGTTTTTGTTTGTATAAAATATGGATGGAAGAGTTTTGATGAAATGAAAGAAACATGATTTCTCCTGTTTGAAAGTCATCTCAGGTTTATTTGTACAGCACATATTACAACACATTTGGATTCAATGCAGCTTTAGAAGAAGAAGTTTTATTTATATAGCGCCTTTCCGTAGCTCAAGGTCGCTTTACATTGTGAATTACAATACATTTACATACACACAATTACGGTCACGTAGGATACATACAGTCACATTAAATGAAATACATGTTAAATAGATATGTTTTTAACTGAGTCTTGAATGTAGCCACAGATGAGATATTTCGAAGTGTAAGGGGTAGTGAATTCCATAATTTTGGAGCATTAACACTAAAAGACCTTCCACCTACTGTAGACAACCTGAAACGAGGGATGGGCAGTAAACCAAGTTCAGCTGATCTGAGAGACCGTGCAGGGCAGTAGATGTAAAGTAGATCAGACAAATATGGGGGTGCAAGACCGTTTAATGCCTTAAACGTTAGAAGCAATACCTTAAATTGGATACGTGATGCCACGGGTAGCCAGTGAAAGTCATGAAGCAGAGGAGTAATGTGAGCAGAACGCCTGGTGGAGGTGAGAACTCTTGCTGCTGAGTTTTGAACGTACTGTAATCTTGCAATAAGTTTTTTGGGCAAACCAAGAAATAAAGCATTGCAATAATCTAGCCGTGATGTGATTAATGCATGAATTAAGGTTTCAGCATCAACTAAAGTGAGAAGATCGTAGACGAGCAATATTTCGAAGATAAAAAAAGACTTTTTGTCAAGAGAAGAAATATGAGCGCCAAAAGATAGAGTTGGATCGAATAAGACACCAAGGTTGCGAATCAATGACAAAGGCTTAACATGGAATCCACCAATATAAAAGGACTGGTCCATCCTTTTGACTTAAGCAGCAAAGCCGATCACTAATATCTCAGTTTTTTTATCATTTAATTTGAGGAAATTAAGGGACATCCAATGCTTGATGTCCCTGATACATGCAGTGAGTGAGTCAGGCAGGGATGGCCTATCAGAGCTAAAGATGTAAGAGGTAAGATAAATTTGAATGTCATCAGCATAGCAATGGAATTGAAGTCCATGCCTGCGTATGATGTTACCAAGTGGATGTATGTAGATGATGAACAATAGTGGACCAAGAACTGAACCTTGAGGAACACCCTGTGTGAGTGAAGCAGTGGCAGAACTATGACCTTGTATGCTGATGTAATACTTTCTGTCGCTGATATAGGAAATGAGCCAGGAAAGAGTGGAACCAGTGATGCCGATATCAGAAAGCAGAGAAATAAGTAATTCATGGCAGACTGTGTCAAAAGCAGCGCTTAGATCGAGGAGCATCAAGATGTTTATCAACCCTGAATCCATGGATAAAATAATGTCATAAAATAGCATGTCCAGGTTAGTGTCAATGATTATGTCATTCAATACTGATGCTTTATCAGTTAGAGAGCGAGTGTTCAGCAGCGCACATCGCAAGTCTGGAGATGCACGTCTGCAGATTCCAAGGTCAGGATCAAAACGCAGCGAAGGCCTAAGTCGTTTTTTCCAGCTGTGTTGTATCCGGAACACGGGTGTAGGTACAGACAACCGGAATATTACTGGAAGTTGAGTAGTGATAATTCCGAAATTTCTTCCGCGACCGGTGTATGTAACGAGGTCGGCGTAAAATCCCAAGTTGTTCACACCATTTATAAGTGTCGGGAGCCAAGCGGAAAGATCCTTTTAATGTTCTGAGGTGAGCAGCAGAAAATTGCAAAGCCATCTCGGGGAAAGTACTTTGATTATCCTCGTCAAAAACAGCAAAAAACAAAACCTGCAAGTGGATGCGCGACGACATGACCAGTGATGACCAGTTCAACCTACACAACAGTTTATCGGTTTAACTGCGTTAGCCAGAACCGTGTCGAAATCCACAATCCACAGAAGGGAAGGCTACCCAACCATACCAAGGATTGACACCACAAAAAGACAAAATGACAAAGAGAGCGGAGACTCACAGTATCAGATGTCGAGAGGGATGCAAGGATAGGAATGGAGAGGGCTCGCAGCCGATCTGTGTGACAGGATCACGGAGACAGCCATGTCAGTTATCCAAAAAATTTTAAGGGTGTGAAAATAGTCCAGTGAATAATCCAAGTGGTTAAATCCGAGAAAAACATATCCAGAAAGCGGCAGCACAAGCGCCCCTAGCGTTCTCACACCGGAAGTGTATCGCGAACCAGAACCCACACACTTCAGCTTTACTGAAATTTGTGCCTTAAAAGTCCTCAGTTAAAATAACCAACAGCGATTGTGTCCAGAAATAAACTCTATATGTTTAAATAGAGAGAAAAACCTTGAGGAAACACATTATATAATACAATACAAAGTTATTAAATATGATTTTGCCAAGTTCAGAATAACTTGTCTTGAGATTCAGATAAAAATAAAATTCTGGACCGCTTATATTTAAAGTCCCAGATGAAGAAAATAAAAGATTTGTAGAAAAGTGTCAATGAAATAGTTTTGTATGTAATTAGTGTCATTGAGAATGAGAGTGTCAGTTCAATAACAGTTGAAGATAACAATAAAGCAGGTGGATACACTGAACATTGAGATGATAAAATCCTGTATATGATCATTGAGTGCAGAAACAGTGAACTGATCCGGAGCTCCACTGACACTCATTTATTCTCCACATTATAAATGATTAGAAATAATAAGGACCAGCACTGGATATATAATCAATCATATTAGTAACAAAGACAAACAAGCAAAAACACATCCTACCTTTAGAAAAGCTGCAGTCGACGAGTGGAAGTGTTGAATTTTCTCAGAACAAGGTCTTTCCATTCGTTGCGTATTTTCTTTGTAAGTTCCCGCTCAAATGCGCGTTGCACGAGCTGAGCCTTACGGGTGTGGTTCATCGTTCGTCTGTTGTCCGTGAAAACGTTCTTGAGCACAGAAAATGAGTTCTCATACATAGCGGCAGAGACCCCGAATGTGACAGCGAGTTTAAGTGCGGACAAAACACTAGACAGAGCTTCAAGTGTGATGTTCAGAGAGAAGTCTCCTAGTAGTCATCATCTGCTGGCTTTCCTCCGTTTTGATTCTGGAGATATATTGCTTTGCAACAATGCACTCCGGTTCCACAATGGTAGAATTAGTTAAATCCATGATGGGCTTTATGGACTTTACATCCCAAAAGGACTCATTTTCTGGTTCAAGAGCGGCAAGTGCTGCTGCAAACTTTGAATTACGTTCACTGAAACGCACTTCACCAGTGTAAAGTAGGGTTCGTTAGCTTTGCGTGACACACACTCAAAAGGATTAAATAAAAACACCGGAGAGAAACAGCTCGTGAACAGTTGTCTCTTTTTACTCACTCACTCCGCGCTCAGAAAAACAACACCAACTTGCAATACAGCCAATCAGAAAACAGGAAGATGAACAGTGAAGTAAATCAAGATTTTTAACCAGAACACAGATTCCAGACTTTAACCCACTGTCTCCCATTTATATATAACATATATATATTTAACCTTACATTTCTTCCCCCACCCCCTTAAGAAACGTCCCCGTTTCTTTACAATTACATCCATTGAACAAAGCTAGTGATTGCTAAGGAAACAGAACCAACGAAATGAAACAAAACACAAAAAAAAACAACTGTAAGCCATACCAGGACCACAAGCATGTAGACACTTTTACGTCAAAACATAGTCCTTTAAATACCCAGGCAGTTTAACTTGACGTCGACCTAGGCATGCAGCCAGACCAGAACTTGAACTCGGAATAAGAGGAGTGCTCACAGGCAGCTGGTCTACCAGGGGAGGGTGAGGTCCAGGATCAAGTGGCGCCCGTGGCCGGATGGGATCCTTAGACATTCCCTTAGATGTGCACCGAACAATTTGTGGGGGTTTGAAAGGTAAGGCACCTGATAAAGCGGTCAAGGATTGGAAAGGATCTGGAGTAGAGGGAGCATTTTGTTTCTCTTTTTGCAGGACAGGTGCACAGTATGGTCGCAGTCTGTTATAATGGACAATTTGACATTTATCTGATTCGTCTAACAGATAATGTATTCTGTACGTGACACCCACATCACCCTCTGACTCCAAACAGTCCACAACTTCAAACGGTCCTTTCCAATGAGGAGCAAGTTTCTGCCTGCTGGTGGTAGGGTCATGCAGCCACACAAAGTCTCCCCGTTGATAAGGAGTAAACTTCAGATCCTTATCATAGTGTCGCTTTTGCTGAAGATATGCATGTTCCCTGTTTTGGGTGGCAATAGCGAATACATCTTGAAGTTTACGCATCAGGTTAACAGCATAATCTGACGGTGAATTAGATGGAGAATGCGGTACACAATTTGGCAACAGCAGGTTAGCCGGCAATCTGGCTTCTCTACCATGCGTGAGGAAAAAGGGAGTGAAGCCAGTCGACGAATGGGGACTAGTATTGTACGCTAAAGCCACCTGGCTAAGGTAATCATCCCATTCCCCTTGCTGTTGCTGCAAGACCTTGGCCAACTGATCAATGAGGGTTCGATTGAAACGTTCAACCATACCATCACATTGTGGATGATATGGGCTGGTTCTGGTCTTATGAACGCCCAACATTTGGCAGAGATGTTTAACAAGGTCAGACTCAAATTGTCGCCCTTGGTCTGTATGTAAGACCTCTGGAATGCCATGCTCACAGACAAAATTTTCGAAAAGACACTTAGCCACTGTGGTAGCCTTCTGGTCTGGAACAGCATAAAGGTTAACGTATTTAGAGAAGTAGTCTTGAACAACAAGAACATACCGGTTTCCTCGACATGTAATAGGAAGTTCAAGAATATCTGCGGCTACTTTCTGAAATGGTGCTGTCGCTACCACTGTTTTCATAGGTGCTTTTTGACCAGGGATTGGAGTGCGTCGGGCATCACAAGGAACACACTTCTTACACCACTCGCGTATGTCTCGGGACATGAAAGGCCAGAAGCAGAGCTGTTGCGCCTGTTGCAGGACTTTTTCGGCTGATAGATGACCAGCAATTAGGTTGCCATGGAGGGACTGAAGGACTTGTTCCCTTAAAATTTTAGGTACAATGACCTGAAAAATCACCGATTTGGTGACTGGACTAACAATTTCACGACAGAGGAGACCATTGTGTACGGTTAACCTGAAGTATTCTTTCCACAAAGCTCTCTCCTCAGGCGACCGTCTGTTCATCTTCCTATATGATGGTTTGCGGCCTCTGATCTTCCAACTCACAATTTCCTTCAAAACTGAATCCTGTTGCTGCTGCTCTTTGAAACTCGATTCAGCAGTAGCCAACTGCAGAATGAGAGAGGAGGTCCTCCCAGTTTCTTGCTCAACACAGGCGATTGATTTTGGTATGTCATGGGTCAGGCCGACCGACTGAACCTGTTCTTTCGGTTCCTGCCTACTTGATAATCGACAGCCGCCATTATCGGACAGTGGTGTGCTAAGATCAGGCTTCTCAGATGAACAGACTGCGTTTTCAAATTCTGAGCCGGATTCTTGTCGACGTGACAGAGCGTCGGCATTTGCGTGACTTTGTCCTTTCCTGTATATGACTGTCCATTCAAATGGATCCAATTCCAGGGCCCAGCGGGCTCGCCGACCAGTGCGATCACTGTCAATAGGGATTTTCCTCAGGCCCAGTAGGGGTTTGTGATCTGTAATGATGAAGAAGGGCTGCTTGTACAAATAGTGGCGGAAATGTCTGACAGCCCACACAATGGCCCAAAGTTCTCTATCATACGTAGACCATTTCTTTTCAGCCTTGGTGAGAACATGGCTGGCATAAGCTACCACTGTTTCTTGAGTCCCTTTTTCCTGGGCAAGGACAGCTCCTATAGCCGATGCAGAGGCGTCTGTGTACAAATGGAACGGCCGGTGAAAATCTGGGAAAGAAACAATAGGCGGATGAGACAGGGCATGTTTCAAATAAGCAAATGCCTCCTGACAACCCGTAGTCCAGTGGAATCCAACATTTTTCTCTGTCAGTCTATGGAGAGGGACTGCATGGTGCGCAAAGTTCTTAATGAACTTCCTATAGTAGGAGCACAATCCTAAAAATGCCCTGACTTCAGTAGGTGAGCATGGGATAGGCCAGTCATGAACACTCTGAACATTCCGTGGATCAGGTTGGACCCCCTCTTTAGATACAATGTGACCCAAAAACTGAACCTCACTCGTAGCAAACGAGCATTTGGAAGGATTGAGTTTTAACCCATTGGATTTGAATCTGGAAAAAATTTCCTCCAAATGCTTAAGGTGATCCTTAAAGGTCTGACTGAAAATTAAGACATCATCCAAATACACCAAGCAAGTTTTCCAAGGCAGCCCACACAGAACCATCTCCATTAACCTCTGAAAAGTTGCTGGGGCATTTGTCAGACCCATGGGCATAACTTTAAAATGGTACAGCCCACTACCTGTGGTGAAAGCGGTTTTTTCACGATCTTCTTTGTCCAATTCAACTTGCCAATACCCCTGCTGCAGGTCTATTGTGGAGAACCAAGCAGATCCTGACAAAGCATCTAATGCATCGTCGACTCTTGGAAGGGGATGAGAGTCTTTTATGGTTACAGCATTTAGTTTCCTGTAATCCAGGCAGAATCGCCATGTGCCATCCCGCTTGCGTACCAAAACTATGGGTGCTGCCCAGGGGCTATAACTCTCTTCAATGACATCTGCTTTTAAGAGTTTTTCCACTTGTTGCTGTATCTCTTGTCTTTGTTCAGGTGTCACACGATACGGCCTCTGTTTGATTGGCATAGCCTCCCCTGTCCGAATCCTATGCCTAATTATTCCGGTCCTACCTCTGTCATCAGAGTTTTTACTGAAAATTTCAGAATACTTAGTAAGCAGCTCTGTTAAGGATTCCACTTGAGCTGCAGACAGGTTAGAATGATCAATTGACACAGCTGGGTCAGTGACACAGGGATCAGATAAAACATTGCAACATTCTCCCTCCAAAACTGTTGTGTCAGTAGAAGAAAGAAAGTGAAACTCACCAAGATGTTGACCTGCATGGAGTTCAATGTCTTCTTCTGTGGTGTTCAGAACTTGCACCAAAGTCAGGCCATTTTGAACCTCACTGAGGGTGTGCGCAACGGCTACATTACTAGCCGGGTTGGGCTCCAGGATACCTGTGTAGTCAGTTGGCACAGGAGATACAGCCGTCGCTCCTGCCACGCACGCTGTGATAATCGTTTCACTCCATGCGGGTAGTTTGGTAGATGCAAGCACTGAAACATTACAACAGGCTGCCGCTTTATGTCCTGTAGGAAGCAGAGGTAGCTCAACATTCCACAAAGACAATTTCTGATTGACTACATCAAGGAGAGCATGGTGTTTTTGTAGGAAGTCCCAGCCAAGGATGACTGGATGATGTGCACCTCTAACAACCTGGAAATCATGTTGCAGTAATTCTTTACCAAGTCTCATGCCTAGCACTAAGACACCTATGGTGTCCAGACACTGCCCCGTGACAGAACGTGCAAGTACCATGGAAGTTTTCATGGGACGTTTCTTTAACATGGGATGCGAATGTCGAAAATCTTCCCCCACAATGGAAATAGTAGAGCCAGTGTCCACGAGGGCAGAGACCTCCACTCCTTCCACAATCGCCAACACATTTGCTGACACCTTGTTATGGGGTTGTGTGTGCTCATCATTTGTATTAAATACTGTCAAATCAGTGCGGGGCCAGGAGGCTGAAACTGATGTTTGCCCCTCAACATCAGCTAATGGAAGTTTCCCGGCTGTTGTTTGAATGACTGCTGGCTGTCAGGTGACCTAAAGCGTACACTGCGTCGGCTCTGAGGGCTCCCATCTCTACTCCACTGCCTGACAGGACTAGGGCTGCGGGGCCGTCTGTAGTCATCAGTATGATACCTACGGTCTTGACTGGATGGGGCACCCCCTGGAGAATAATAGGGCTTAGCTCTGTCACCTCCCCGTGACTCATCATTGTCACATTGCATTGTGCGATGCCAGTCATTCAGCACTGCAACATCCTTGTGCCATCTATTAGGTGCATGGGCATTATCAGAATGATATCGCGAACTGTGGTGTGTTGGAGAAGGGCCGCGCGTCATCCTGGGCTGCTGCCTAACTAAAGGAATTTTGTTCCTCTCCCAGTACTCCAAACATTCTGTAAGATGAGCGTTTTTGTCTTGTAGCTGGCGCACATCATTTTTCAGCTCATTCACGGTCAATGTTAACTGTTCCACTGCCCTAAGTAATTTCCCATCACTGTGATCGGACTGCACCATAGCCACTTGAGTTTGGGTTTGGGGCACTTGATTTGACCCAACATGGAGTTGCATAGCTGCACGGGCCCTTTCACATCGGCATGCAACAATAAGAGCTTCGTCAATATCCGTTGCACCTTGTTCATGAATCTTTGCTTGCAAGGCTGGATCTAAACCAGCCACAAAACGTCTGAATTTCTCACCCTCCTGGGCAGTACGATCATAATCAGGAAAAGCCTCTAAAACTAGACGAGTAATATCAGCACTGTACACTTCTAAACTTTCACCAATCTTGCGGGGGCGAGCATTCACATGAGTTTGGAAGAATGGCAATGAATGTTGGAGGCCAAAGACATGCCTTAGCCTGTCTTTCACTGTATTGTAGCTAGTCTTTACAGAATTAGGAAGACTGTCCCAGTACAAGAAAGCAGCATCTGACAGCCGTGTTGGCAATACTGAAGCCAACATGTTCATCATGTCTGTACCTTGTGGTGTCATTGCTTGCACAGCCACCTCAAAACGACGAGCCCAACTGGAGAATGATTCTGTTCCATCACCCTTAAAAGCTGCCGGGAGCTCGATATGCAAACTGCCCGCGGCAGAAGGTGCAAGAGGCGGCATCCTGTCCGCGTTTCCACTAGCGTTGGGCGGATCGGCGGAAGCGTCCGCCAACGCAGCACCCGCGTCATCTTCAGACATCCCTGTAATTCGTTTTGTATCTCACCCGTACGTTGAGTGGCGTTGCGTTGTTTCGTCTAGTCCTTGTGCAATAGCACTGTGCACAACCGGTGACAATAAGAGTGTAATGTCCAAATGGCGCCAATATCGAGTGGCAAAGTTCATAAAACTCCACGAAAAGCGCCAAAAATGCAAAATAATGACCCAGCTGCCACCAATGTAAAGTAGGGTTCGTTAGCTTTGCGTGACACACACTCAAAAGGATTAAATAAAAACACCGGAGAGAAACAGCTCGTGAACAGTTGTCTCTTTTTACTCACTCACTCCGCGCTCAGAAAAACAACACCAACTTGCAATACAGCCAATCAGAAAACAGGAAGATGAACAGTGAAGTAAATCAAGATTTTTAACCAGAACACAGATTCCAGACTTTAACCCACTGTCTCCCATTTATATATAACATATATATATTTAACCTTACACCAGGAATATGATCCAAAGCACTGAAGTACAGCCTGCGCAGCTCCACTTTATCATTGATGTTGGCTCCAGTTGTTTCTTCAGCTACATCACTCAGGTTCTTGTTTACCTGTCGACTCCGTTTTGCTGGGACAGGTGTATCTTTCGTGCTCGCTGTAACTGTGTCCCAGAGAATGCAGAATTCATCTGCGGAGATTGCGCACACATTCGGCAGCTGCAGATACAAGTTTCATCCCAGTTAAAAGGTCTGTATCCTCTCCTTGCTGAATGATGTTGGCAGGATTGAGCAACAAAACAACCTGGGCGACGATTTAATTAGAGGTTGCGTTAACTGAAATGAAATGTTTCCGTCATTCCCGAACATTGAAGGATATCTCAAAATTAATGCTGTTTGTCATTTTGACATTTAAAAAAATAATAATAGGCCTAAATAAAATCAGGCTATTCAAACCCATGTCAGATTTCAAAACTATCTTTAGTCGAACTGTTTTAACAGCCTTTTAAAGGCCTTTTTTCAAGATTCAATATGTCAATTAATAGTAAAATTTCATCAAATTGAATTGAATAATCCTTACACATTATTCAAATTATGAATTAAGAATAAATGAGTAAAAAACTGGAGCTTAATAAAGCATTATTATATTAAGCAAAAAGGGAATGGACCATTTAGTTTATGGGGTTTGTATTCATAAATTAGAAAAAAAAATGAAAATATGTTTAAATGTAGGATAAGTTTAAGATTTATACAAAATATGTTATTAAGCTCTAGTAGGCTGCTCATTTAAAATGCTTGATTCATAATATGTATTCATAAATAAATAAAAAAATGAAAATATGTCTTTGAATTTTGGGGTGAATTTGCCTTTAAAATTGTAATTGACCTACAGGATTTACAATTGAAAGTTTATTACAAGGTACATATGAATGCCAATGAGAGATCCTTGGCAGAAAAGTCAATTTAATTATATGTAATATGTAAATGCAATGTTAGTAAACTTTGGTTATAAATTATTTACATATTAATAAACACCAGCACATCACAAACACTAAATAAACCCGTTTTCGTCAATATAGTAAGACTGCACTCAACAGGAGTCAGAAAGTAAGCTGATACAAAACGCAAAATAAGGTTTGTATGATATTTTGACAAGATAATATGGAAATGACAGCTTAGTTTGTTCTATTACTTAATTTATAGCTGCTATAAAAATGAATTGTTGACAGCGTATTTGTTGTTTGACACCAGAGGATCCTCTCACGATTGTCAATTATCTGTTAACAATAACTCCTTACAAATATGTACATTATCCAAAGCTGCTAGCTAATGTTAGCGAGTAAGGCTAATAAATCCACCGCTTTAACTGATCTCTAACATCTTTATCTGAAGCAAACGCTGTTAATACACATTTAATGCTAATTAAATAAAAGGAAATAATCAACTTTACACACCTGAGATCCACCGCGATGCCTCTGCTCAGCCATGATGATTGATCCGTGTCTCAAGCTAATGACGTAACTTCCAGGGAGGCGTCCGTGAGCCCGTTGTACACGCCCCAACCCCCTGACTCCACCCCCACATCAAAACAGTGCCATAAAGTGAAACGCGCAGAAAAGTGAAGCGCAATGGCAAAACGAACTCACACATGATGGAAATGCAAATTAAAAGGAGCGTTGCAAAATAATTATTAGGCATTGCAAAGAAAAATATGTGTGGCAAAATCAATGCTGCAATTAATTATATCTTGGTTTTTGCTATATTTAATTTCTATTTTGCAATTCTTTATTTTTGTTTGCAAAACTTTCTTTTTTTTCCTCGATACTTTATTTTACTTTTGTGATACTTCATTTTTGTTTGAAAGAAATTTTTTATTTATTTTTTGCTCAAAACTTTATTCTTTTGCAAAACTTTTTTTTCCTCTGTAATACTTTATATTGTTTGCAAATAAAAAAGCCTGTTTCATGAGATGGGATCTTAATAAATGATCCCATCCCGGACGTCCTATGTTGCCTATTAAAGCCTGTAGACTGATTTTCATGAGATGGGAGCGGGTCGCTTTTGCAGGGAAAATCCAAAGGATGTGACGTTTATGCGCGCTCCCGAGAGCCTCAGACAGTAGCTTCTCTTCCGCTATTCAACAGCGACAACAAACTGCAACACCAGGTAACATTATCTTAGAGATGAAATACAGCAAACCTCCCGCACAACACCGACTCATACACAAACTCTGAGTAAACAACAAACAAACAAACAAAAAAACTTGGTTATAACAGAAAATATAAACAATCTATTATTATAAAACAATAGCACATCGATATATCAAAATGACAGTTGTGACGGAATCACATCAATATTGAACTGTGTCAACATATTTATAATGTACAGTGTTGGAGAGGCGGAGCTTAGAGCGCCTGTCAATCAACGGCATACAGCGGAGACACACGAGAGACATGCCCGTGATAAGTGCTAAGATAACTTGTGACTGTGAGTGATTATTTCCCTGATATATGCTCTGATTAATCTATAGATACTGTCATGACTGTTAATGTGATGTTTATCCGCTGATATTGAGTGTATTGAGATCTGGTGTTTCCCGTTATCTTAGTGTCATCTGCGCGGTGTTTCACACATGTGTTTGTTCAATGATATCTGACTCCTGAGGCAATAATATTGCAGATTATGTCTTTATACATGTCACTGTGTTGATGATTACTAGAATTACTCTGTTATGTTCGTATGAATGAAGTGAAATTCACCTAAGTGGTGTTCATTGCCGATCAGCGGTTTACTTTCGGTTTCGGTTTCTGCGTGTTTCCATATTAACGCCATATTGTAGTGAGCGTTACATCACAAGCTGATATTCCTGTTATGTATATTGCTATTGATGATGACATAATCTCCTGTGATTTGTTAGAGGTATAACATTACAGAGATGATATGTTAATCTTTCTTTCTGTTTCTGCCGTCATGGAGATGTTGTACTCTCTAAGCTGGACCATGAAAAGTCTTTGCTGTGATCTCAAATGAGGGGTATGTGTAATTTTGGGGAATGTGTTGCCTTGCCATTTTCAGTTAAAATGTTCCTTGTTATTGAAATAACATGAAAGGGGAGGAGATGTCATATACGGTAGCTTAATGGTCCTGCGGGAATACTGTGTCATATACGGTAACACGGGAATTCATGGGGAGTTACATATATGTGTGTTGGTGAGACCTGTGGGTGTTCATTAAAACAAGCTCAAAAGCTAAACATAAGCCTCCATTGCAACTATTTACATTAAAATGTACTTATGTTGCTAACATGTGCTTATGTTGCTAACATGTACTTATGTTGCTAACGTGCTAATGTTGCTAACGTGTGCTTATGTTGCTAAAATGTTCTTATGTTGCTAACACGTGCTAATGTTGCTAACATGTCCTTATGTTGCTAACACGTGCTTATGTTGCTAACATGTGCTAATGTTGCTAACATGACCTTATGTTGCTAACATGTGCTTATGTTGCTAACATGACCTTATGTTGCTAACATGTGCTTATGTTGCTAACATGTGCTAATGTTGCTAACATGACCTTATGTTGCTAACATGTGCTTATGTTGCTAACATGACCTTATGTTGCTAACATGTGCTTATGTTGCTAACATGTGCTTATTTTGCTAACATTTGCTTATGTTGCTAACATGTGCTAATGTTGCTAACATGTGCTAATGTTGCTAACATGACCTTATGTTACTAACATGTGCTTATGTTGCTAACATGTGCTTATGTTGCTAACATTTGCTTATGTTGCTAACATGTGCTAATGTTGCTAACATGTGCTAATGTTGCTAACATGACCTTATGTTGCTAACATGTGCTTATGTTGCTAACATGACCTTATGTTGCTAACATGTGCTTATGTTGCTAACATGTGCTTATTTTGCTAACATGTGCCATCTGGTCAGAAGTGCAAATAACAGATCATATTTCCAATGTGTTGTCTACATGTGAAGACACATAGTAACACGTTTGTGTTTGTTTTACCTTCATTTTACATCAAATGCTTCAATTGTATCCTCCAACTAGTTTGATTTTGGCTGATTATTCAATTTATGGCATTATGTTAACAGACATTTAACAGTAAACATATTTAAGCAAGCTGACATTTCAGAGCTAGTAATCAGTTCCTAGTTTCATTGTGTGTGTGTGTGTGTGTGTCATGTGGAAAGGGTTCCCTGTTTTACTCTTCCGAGTGTCTGAGGTCAAAAGTTGAACAGTCTAGTTGAACTTGTTTATTCTAGAATATTTTCGATAATTATGTAATTAATTCAGAATCTGAAAGTCTTTTCCAAATAAAGTAATGATTGATCTCATTGGATAATGCAGATAATTTACTGCTTTTCCTGTTCCTACAAAGGTATATAATGCTGTGCTGAACAATAAAGTATGAGAAATCACTTTTGCATACTGAATGTCTCTGTCAATAATTTCTTCCCTCTAAATCAATATTTGGTGTGAACATCTTTTGCATTCAAAACCACAAATTCTCCTAAATACACTTGCACAAAGTTTCTCTTGCACAATAAGATTCATCTGACGCGCTGCAGTTTTTATTCCCTCTATGTTAATTTATAAAGGAGTCGACGCGTCCTCTGATTGCGTGTCTTCATGGATCAAACCCACTAAATTATTTCATTGGTCAGATCTTAGATTGACGGACGGAGGGAGAGCCAATCAAAAGCTTTGTCATGAAATGAAAGTCCCGCTTATCTCAAGTTTCAAACTGACGCTGATACACTTTCCTTTGTTCTCTCGCAAAACTACCGTTTAAACATCGACTCTTTAGTGTGAGAAGATGTGTGACTCTTAAAAGAGCGTTTAATTTCTCCAGAATAAAGTCGTCTATCCTCTGAATCCGTACAGAGTTCGTCTCTGTCGTTTCAGCGCGTGCACAACGTCCATGACAGTGACGTCTTTCTCTTGACGTGTCAGTGTAGGTGACGTCATCACGCATAACGTTCTCCAGAAACACCTTCAACACACCGCGAGTCTCCTCGTAGATCAGACCGGAGATCCGCTTGACACCGACACGGCGAGCGAGACGACGAATAGCGGGTTTGATTTCCAAAATATTATCGTGCAAAATATACGTGACGCTTTACGCCTCATTTCCAAACATGATGACGAGAGTTTGATATTCACTTGAATGTGACGCGACTAACAACCGGAGAAGATATTTATTTTCGCCTACAGGACCTAGTAGAAACACACCACTGAAGGCGGAGCCAAAGTCACGTCACGTGTTTATTTCTGGCTCAGTTTAAAATCTTTATTATTTCACTCAAATATTCGCTCGAATGGAACTGAAATGATTTTTTTCTATTGAGAAAATATTTAAAGCTCAATGTTCAAAATGTGTCAAATGTTCAACAGAGCAGAAGAATTGTTGACAATGAAATTTTTCCAACAAAATAAAAAACCATTGTGTATTTTGGATTTGTTTACAGTTAAAAGTCCCTGTTATGCACCAAATCTTCATATTTTCCTGGTTATTATGGGATTTTGGTTGCACAGTATCCATGTGCTGTATGCAATAAATATGAAACATTCATGCTATAAATCTACTATATTTATTTTATATTATTTTGTTTTAGTGGTTTAATAAAAGAGATGAGCTCATATTTGTGGTTTGACTTCTGCTCTGTTTCTCATCATATCATGCATTGGTCTGTAGACTCTTGTCTTTCTCCCACACTTTTATTTCTGAAGTGTGAAATGACGTTTGAACACAGGAAGTGTTTGGTTTAGACAGACAGCACAGTTGAAACAGTTCATTAATGTGACAGTATGGAGTCCAGTGTGCTGCCTCTTATACTCTGTGAGTGTTTTATTATATTCTATATTATCTTCTGTTATTTCTGTGTGTGTGAAACACATGATGGTGATGTGGGTGCACAGGTCTATACTGTAGATTTACTGTCTCAGTGTTCATCTTTATTCTGTTCATATATAAATAATGTTTTGTGTTATAGTGATGATGAGAGTGAAGACTGCAGTTATTACTGTGTGTTACAGATCAAATGCATCTGTCTGTGTTCATGTGAAAGATGATGAACTCGTGTTTTAACTCTGACGATCATTTTTTATTTGAGATCACATCTGTCTCACAAGAAATGATTAATCGACACGAACTAGGGATGGGCGGATCGATCCTAAAAGTATCGATACTTCCGGTACTGGTGTTGTATTGAAAATATTGACCCTCAAATAAAAATATCGATTCTTAATAATTAATTATTTTTTTAAACTAGTATTATTATTTGGTTTCCACGAACAATAAGCTTCAAAGTGAAATATAATGGATTAGGCTATATTAGCAAATACTTGTGCAGGATGGGAACTGTTTCTGCTTCCGCTCATCTTAACATTCATAAATGCTGAAAGACACGAGCAGACAAGCGCTTGTGACGTCACAAGACTCGTTCAAACAAGAGGGATCAGCGCCTTGTAGAGGAGGTCGGGGCTCGTGATGAGCGGTGCGAATGGTCACGGTTTTTTAAGCGCCAAGTAGTTTGAGAAGTTTAAAGCTAACAAGATGAGATTTGAGTAATGTTCAGATTGTGATCATTTGTTTCTTTTCTCTCGATTATTTTTGTCAATACCTAATATTTGAATTGTTATTATGGGCAAAAAAAAGGAAGAATCAGTCCCTTCAAGAAAGCGCTATATTAGCTGGACACCTCGTGGAAGAGAGCTGCATGGAGTCGGCCGATCTGGAGAATATTAATATTGAGACAGAAATCGGTGCCAATGAAGAGGTCTTTGCAAGGCCTGTTTGCTCTACTCCATCCAAGAATCTAGCGAGCTCAAAAGGCATTAGCGAAGTTTCTATATCTACACTCCTTGACGAAATGGAGAAGGTAACTAAAGTGGATGAAATGCACGGTAAGGTGTCGTTTCTTGCGAAAAACTCGACACACTATCTGAGAAGGTCTCCCATATTAGTGAAGAGGTTAAGAGGCACGATGTCAAGATCATTCAGCTTGAAAAGGAGAATAAGGATCTGCGAGTTGAAAACATTATGTCTAAAAGAAAACTTGGATGAAATGCAACGGTACTGGCGTAGATGGAATCTCAAGCTACAAGGAGTCCCAGATGGAGAAGATGCGAGAAGCGTGACGATCCACATCCTAAGAAAGATGATCCCTAGTATCCAGAACAAGTTGGATGATGTAGTTGATGTTGTACACCGCCTGAGTCAAAGGAGATCCGACGGAGCACCTCGTAACATCATCATACGTTTTACCATGCGAACCTACAGAGACATGGTATGGCGGGCTGCAAAAGACTCTCGCTTTCTAAAGGAAAACAAGCTTCGCATTAAGGAGGCGTTGATCAAGCAAGATGTTGATAGAGCCAAATTATGTCCGCTTGTCAAGAAGGCTCATGAGGATGGAAAGAAGGTCTCATGGAAGAGTCCCCATGCTTGAACTTAACCCCTGAGATGTACCAGTCTTTGAGGAGCAACAGAGTTCCAGTTTAACTTCTGAGTTGTGCTGGTCAGATTCTTTATTCGCAGACTACATTCATGGAGCACGTGCACCTGAGTTGCGCATGGACAATCTCTATTTGCGGACTGCCTTACGGATCAACGTGACAGTTTTTGTACTATGCTGTGGTTCCTATAGCATAAGTAAGTGATGCCCTCTCTTACAGCTGCACTTTTGCCTAAGTTTCAAGGTATATGTTAGCTTTAACTTCCTCTTTGTTGCCTCACGTTTACAGCGGGAAGTTTCAGATCCTTCTGTGTTCTTGTTTGTGTTCTGGGTTTTATTTTATACCCAAGCAATAATCTTTCCTGCTGTGTGTTTTTTGCTTTATTTTGTATTTTTATTTCCTTTTATGTAAATGCAAGACTTGGAGTTTAACTCTTGGAGTGTTATTTCGTTAAACACTCGTGGCTTGAGAGATCTCACTAAAAGAAAGGCTTTATTCTTATACTGTAGAAGAACGAATGCTGATTTAATACTTTTACAAGAAACACATTCCTGTGATAGTGATGTTCGTTTCTGGAAATCACAATGGGGTGATAAGGTTTACTTTAGTCATGGTTCTAACCACTCCGCAGGTGTTCTCATTTTGATCAACACATTTGTAAAGAAGCCCATGTTCAGTTTGTGTTCATTTATTATAAGGGCTGTGCCGTTATTATGTTGGTCATTGATTTGAATGTGAGGAGGTGTGGTTTAATCTGAGATCGCGCGAGAGCGGATCATTTCTTTCTGTTCGGATCCTGAGGGAAATCTGAGTTCCAGCAATCTCGCCTGTAAAGCAGTAAATAAGAGTGATTAAAATATATTTCTGCAGCGCCTTCACTTTGTGAACTGCAGGAAAGAATATTTGTGCTTTTGATTGGCAGTGGATGGTATAAACTTCGCGCTGAAGTTTCTATAGTGACGATTTTGAATGTGCGTCATTGAAGATTGTGAGTTACATTTGAGTATTTATTATATTATTATTGTCACTTATTCACTGTTTAGTTTGATGAATGGCTGCTACATTATATTTCATGTTATATGAGAGTGTGGTTACCTGATTGAGTGAGATATTATGTTTATTGTGACAAACGCGATCAGCCATTATCAGGAAGGAGAGAAAAATACAAGCTTTTTCTTTTCACTTGAGAAGCAGAATTTTAAAAGGAAAAGCATTTCTACTTTGCTAGTTAACAATTCAGTTTCAAAACAGCCTGAAGAAATGGAGAATTTTGTCACAGGTTTTTATAGAAAGTTATACTCTTCTGATTTTCAGGCCAATCAAAGCGAGTCATATCTGCATCAAATTAAGATCTATATACCGCAAATAAGTGAGGAATTCAAGTCATTATGTGAGGCTCCTGTTTCTTTCATTGAAATTAGAGATGCAATGAAATTGATGAAGAAAGGGAAGTCGCCTGGCTGTGATGGCCTTACTTTACAATTCTTTAAACAGTTTTGGGAAATTTTAGAGCAACCCTTCTTCTTAATGCTTCAAGAATGTATAAAAATGGGAAAGATGATCCCCACTATGAAACAAGGATTGATATCTCGTATTCCCAACCCAGACAAAGATGTATCTATAATTGACAATTGGCGCCCTATCACACTTCTAAATTTTGATTATAAATTAATTGCGTCTATATTTGCTAAGAGATTAAAACAACATTTACATTATATCATTAATGACACACAGACCGGATTTATGAAAGGACGTTATATTAGCTGCAACACTTGACTTGATCTGGATCTAATTGATTATAAGGAAGAAATTGAGTCTGATGCAATAATCTTATTCCTTGATTTTTATAAGGCCTTCGACACTGTAGAGCACCAGTTCCTTATAAGCTCTTTAGAGGCTTTTGGATTCCCATCCAACTTCATTAATGTTGTCCAAATGTTGTAGAAAGATATTGATAGCTGCATTTAATGAAGTCTTTTGGAACAAACATTATTATCACAGTGTCACATTAATCATCCAGTTGTTTTTAGGGTAAATTCTACATCGGTAAATAAAGCTAGAATCATTCTGTTGGATGTTCAAAAGTTCATAAGTATTTTCTGCTCACCAAGCCTGCATTGATTTGATCAAAAATATACTATTTTTGTTCGTCTTTGACAAGGTTAAATAATGTCCAAAACATACTCCGTAGTTTGTGGTTTAAATGTGTTAAGGATTAAAATTAAAACATCCCCGCTTAGCAAATGGTGTCATCCTCTTCTCTTCTTCTCCTTCTCCTCTGTACCTGCACGCGCTCAGCACGACCGTCATCCAGCGCGACACACACGCAGAGTGAGAGAACCCGTTATGTAGTGTTGTGAATCAACTAGTTGCTCCAAAGCTGTGTCTCACACTTCTTTCCTTTTACCTAGAGTTGTTCCGATTCCGAAACCATATCGGTGAGTACTGGAGTCAGTATCCTGAATCACCATGGTACACCTATAATAAGTGTTTATTTTCGGACTATTTTAGTCCAGCGGGTCGCCGCTGCTGTGGAGTAGCACAGGACCTGGGTGACTCGTCCATAGTAATAAACGGAGAGAAGTAGCGCCGGTTACAATGTTCTTCCGCAAGACGCAGTTCTGTTTATTACCTGCTAGAGCCTGAAACAAAGCCAGCAGCGCGACAAATAAACTGCGTACCCGTGTAGTGCGTACGTGTGTCTCCGTTGTTAAAGTTTATCGTTAATTTGATTCTCATTTTAACAATCGGGAGTCATGTAAACATGACGTCACGTGCGTCTTTTCTGGTCAGTCGTCATGGAAACATGAAGCCCTGGCGTTTGGACCAGAGTGAAAACAAACGACATATCACTGTGTGAAAACACTCACTGTGGCTTTTTAAATGAATTGCTATTCATTCCTAGATTTATATCTGTTATTTTGCAGTTGTGGCTGACTATCAAACTAATGGAGAATACAGCTTCTCTTGTGAAAGGAATTTGTGATTTAAAAAAAGTTTCAGATCCACACACGCTAGAAAACTGTCATGTAATTCGCCTCCACAACAACAGGTGGCGCTGTTACCGACTTGCTTGGCAGCCGCCACGGACATGGAAAGAGAAGAGAAGAAGAAACGCTAGCGTGGGGGTTTTGAACATGATGAGCGGCCAACAGGTGAGTTTGCAGTCGTTGCTTGTGAAAAATCAAATGTTAACTAAACCAGAAATGTCTGTCGTGGGTAGGGTGATATATATATATATATATATATATATATATATATGTATGTATGTATGTATGTATGTATGTATATATATGTGTGTGTGTGTTTATGCATGCATATGTGTGTGTGTGTTTATGCATGCATATGTGTGTGTGTGTTTATGGTACCACAGGAGCTAACCTAGCTTACATCGATTAGGCTAATTTTTCATTTTGTTTCTAACTTAACTAAATTAAACTATGGTCACATATAACGTTACACTTGATACGTCTTGGTCTTAATGCGGAATTTTGAAGTGAAGACGACCTCAGGCCACACACATTTGTTTAAGCACCATCTGAGGAGTTAAGTCACTGAAATATCAAAGTAATGGGAGGCTGATAACTTCAGATCCAATCCACTTTATTCATGTAGCACATTTTCAGGTGTGTAATTCCAACATTATACAACATCATTTGTTCACCCAATTTGTTCAGTTTTTATAATAATTGTAGCGACCCGGAATAATGAGCTATGAAACAGGAGCTGGTTTAGCTGGTCTTTATTCTCCACAGCTTGAACACAGGCTACTAGGCCGTAGCCAACACCAAAACAATAAAACAGGCATATATCACTATCAACATTAACAATCAATGTCTCTCCCAACTCTCACTCACCTGACCCCCACAACAACGAACGATTCACCAATCACAGGTGCTCCTCACACACCCCATTGCCATGGCAACTGTCCTGACTAACTGTCTTCACAGCCTCTGAAAGCGCCACCCCTCAGACTCCAGCAAACCATAGTATGGGTCCCATACACTGCAGTACAACCTAACTGAACACAAACAACCACAGTGAATACACAGCTCGTTACAATATTGCTAAGTTGTTTGTAATTAATTATATCTAAGTTAGTGTGAACAGATAAAATGTGTGCGTACGTGCTGAGTGTTTCCTTTGCATTTGAAATTGTGAGTTTTAATTGGTCATTTTAAGTTCTGTCACTTAGTAGAAGGTATTTATTTAGCTGAAAATTGCTTTTATGATAGTTTTTAAAAAGCATTTAACCCTTTCTATATTCTTGTTTGTGTGTATGTTTCTCCAGAAGTCGGACTATGCCAATATTGAGACTGCTGCATGGAACTTGCTGTCTCTCTTATCAGCAAGTGTCAGTCAAGGGCAGGTTGAGGTTGCAGGCCAGAGCCAGGTTCAGGTTCAGATTCAGGGCCAGCATCCCAGCCAGGGAACTTTTCAGGAATCAGGAGTGAGGCAGGCCAATGTACAGCAGGAGATGTCAAAGTTAGAAAAAGTACAATGTGTCTACAATGTATATATGTAGAGGCGTTCAGATTTTGTATGACATGCCTTTCAATTTACTTTACAGGTCTTTTCCTGCTCTTTTTCGAAGAGAACGAACCAGTGGCAAACGTAGATTTACTACGCCACTTAAAATGGTTTCTGCAGCATCTACAAAGGCCACAAATATTCAGTTTTATTTACTCCCAAAACCCATGACCAGAACTCCACAGGGGTCTCAGGAGCTCAGCCTGTTAATGGCAGGCTTAGGAAAACGCATGATATCGGTGCCTGAACACTGCAACCATGCAGAGGTAAGCATTTCTAAAATTATGTACAAAAGAGATCATTAGAAGTGATGATTTATTATTAAGAAGTGCCCATGGTTTGTTTTATATTGTCCTAATAAGATTTCAGCAATGCTGCAGATTGAATTCCCTAAACTGGAGACTTTGTCTGGTGGATGGCTGTTTCATAAGGCAACTGGTAAGTAGATACAGCTTGATTTGACATTGTGTGACACATCTGAAATGGACTTTTGAAAAACAAGTTAAAAGGGTACCCCGCAGGTTTTCATGCACTACTGTTGTTGGTGATTTACAGAGGTGGAAGACTTACTCAGATCATGTATTGCAGTAAAAGTAGAAAAAACCTTTTCTTACTTTAACCCCTGTTAATTTGATTACTTTCCCACTGTCCAAAACAATTTTTGTTGAGCCAGAACGTATTGTCCAGTGGACTACAGCCCCAGCTGTCGGAATGTAGACATTTTTATATTTCATTGCATTTTTTGTTGTTGCTAAATGCAACTACTTACTGCATCTTTAAGTGCGAAACTGGTGTGTTTACGTGATATGTTGACAAACAGGAAATGCCTGAAGTTAAAATTGTTTAGAGCAAAACAAATAATAAATGCACAAAATGTTTATTTTTTTAGGGTAAGAGCGGATCATGGAGTCGAGAACGTTGACATTACACGGCTTATGTTCTCTATCAAGGGAACAGGAAGGTCCAGTTTCATTGCTGGGAAGAGCGTGCACAATCAAAGGCAGGTTTTTGTCACACTTCTATTTATCAAAGCTATTTTTTTCATAATATCACACAATATTTCTTTACAAAAAGAAATAACAGCTTGTTTTTTGTACTTTTGATATATGCTCAAGTCAAAAATAGGAAATGGAAAATAACGGAACACAGACCCAATTTGATTCATACTTAATTTTTCTAATTTGTGTGACCAAGAAGTTGTGGACTTTGTCTTGCACTTTATAATATTGTCTTGCACGCTTGGTGGTACCTGATTAATGCAGTGAATATAAGACTGATCATCACCATAACTGTTTTTTCCACCACAAAGTAAATTTAGATTTAAGTCTTTGACATGTACCATATAGTGACTGACTGAACAAATTAGGCTTTAACATCAAGAAAAGGAAAAAGAATATTCACTTGATGATGATAAACATTTTTCTTTTGAGACCTTTTGGTTATGCTATTGTAAAATCTTATGTATTTTGTATGTAAACCATATCTAATCTTGCTCTAACTCTCTTCCCAGAATTGAACGACTCTGGAGAGACGTGTGGTGTGCTGTGACCAGCATATACTACAGTGTGCTGCATTCACTAGAGGAGGATGGTTTGCTTGACCTGTCAAACATTGCACACCTCTTCAGTTGTCATTATGCGTTTCTGCCAAGACTACAAGCTAGTCTTGATATCTTCACCAGTGGATGGGATAACCACCCACTCAGAACTGAGGGTAACCTAACACCCAATCAGCTGTGGGAGATGGGGAACATTCAGCATGCCATGGCAGAACCAGAAAATGCAGAGGTAAAAGGGAATGTCTGTGCCATTTTGTGCTTCTATGTTTTAAGTTTGTCAGTCTAGAAAATCACTTATCTAAACAGAGGGATGTACTATGAAGCAAGGTCAACATAGTTGTCTTTCTTGTATGAGCATGGTGTGAGTCTTATGTTAATCTAATTTAGATGATTTATTGAATTCATTGTGCTTTTATTATTAATTACTGTGCATACACTTTCAGTGAGTTCCACTGGCACACACACACATAGCTGTTACATATGAGATGCAGTGATGTACATTGCTCGTTTGTAATACTGAAGTGAAATGCTCCATTAAGTTAACTTTGAGTGATCATTAACTTAATTACTAAGGCCTGTCTAACATTGCTTTGCTGTCAAGGCTCACACCAGCAGACTCTCAGCGCACATGGGTGCTGCATTATTTTTAAGCAGAAAATTGGGACATAACCTTCTCCATTGTTTAACCCTTGCTGAAAAGTACTATACGCATGAAGTATGTGCGAAGATTTTAATTGAATTAAAGTATATTCAATCAGTTTTAAGAATATACTTGGCAATGGGTTTTTATGCTCTACATCAGTGGTTCTCAAAGTGGGGTCCCCAGTGGTCCTTGAGGGAGGTTCGAGGGGGTCTTTTTTATATATATACTGTATATATATATATATATATATATATATATATATATATATATATACACACACACACAAACTTTTTAATTCTGACTTTTTCTAGAAATAGGCTATTTTACCAAAAATGCATCCCATTGACATTAATTTGAACATACATTGACAAAGAAAGTAATGTTATTCAGTCTCAGAATAAATATTGTGTATTTCTGGAGTTTGTTTCAAAATGTTTTATCAAATGTGGTTCGGCTCCTTGATGGAAAAATGATTGAGAACCACTGCTCTACATAAACACTTTACATGTCTTTTCAGGGATTGTACCTACCACATTTGGACTGGGAGGACAGTGGCCTGCCTGATGAGCCACACCATGGTGTTACTGTTCCTGAGATGGGTGATGTACTGAGTGACGAACAAATGGCAGCACTAAGGGCAGCCATAAATCCCCTGGGACACTCCCAATCACATGGCTCAGACATCTACCTACTTACTGTGCAGTATGTCCAGCACTTACTAACACTTAATAACTGGTTTGTAAGAGATGTTACAGTATAGGCCTATCATTTCTTTTCACACTAAACCAAATAAATATTTCTGAATCAGTGAGGTTGTCTCATTGATTTTTCTCTGTTTAATCACATCAGACCAGCAGACATGCCCCATGTTAGGACTGCAAGCGGCAGCATAGCTTTCCTCAAGCAGTGCTAGCAGCGGACTTTCAGCTCAATTAATGTCATAATGAATGTTCAAACCAAAGACATGTAGATTGTAGTGTGAATACAATCAAAAAACATCTGGGGGGTTGGAACAACCAAAATAAATACAATAACTTTAACTGACAACAACAAACAACCCAGGAGACAATGCAACGTGGTCACATCGGGGGAAATGTTGAAATAAAGGTTTTGAAGGTGTCAGAAAGAAAAACAAAAAAAAGACTAGAGAACCAAACTGGCTGCATCAGATTTTAGAGAGATGGGAAACCGTAGAAGGACTCATTTATTAATAAAGGAGCCATTTACTGAATTATTCAAAGACATTCGCTCCCTGTTTGTGGAGGTATGGTCTTAGTTTATATCCATGACTGAACAAACTCTGAACAAAAACATGAATGAGAACTGCCTTTGAAAGAAGCTACATTTTAGCACTGCCATGATTATACCAATCCAAATCCAGAGTCACATGTTTGAAGGCAGGCACTCAGTTCTTCCTGAAATACAGTGAAGTCTTGGTAGTGGACAGGAAGACGGAGAGTCTCAAAGCACGTGGAAGATTTTGGCAGACTACAGTTAGTCACCTCCAACGTGAGGGTAGTTGTAGGAGCCTCCCATCCAACCCAGAACTTCATGAGTGCCTTCAGTTCATCACTGGATGCTACAAAATAGAAATATATAAATGCTCATATTGATAGAGAATGCTTTTTATACACTTTGCTCATGGTTGTCAAATAATTTTTTGAAGTACAACACCAAACAAGATTTTACCTTACAAGTATTGGCTATGTAGCTGATGCAAACACTAGATTGTATCATTACAGATACAATTCAGTGGAAAATGTTCTAAACAACTTAAGAGCCATACAGTTGCATTTATGCAGTATAAAAATGAAGAACCTGGCCATTGTTTTTGATTCCTGGAAAGCATCTTGTTTCAGGTTATGAACAGAAAGATGGCTGAACATATTTGTATCTGGAAACCCTACACTGGCCAGGTTCTTTTGATAAACAGTATGGCACTCTGAATTTTTTGTGAATAGTTTGAATATAAAAGACTCTATAAGGGTTGTGAGATATAACCCAGATCTGGCAGACAATTTTAATGTAACAAATGTATAAAATAAAAAGTACATTTATTGTCTTGTTTGCATAGGATTAGATAACCGATCTGAAGTTCTGGATCAGTAGCGGGCCAATCCAGGCTTTTTGGCTGGATCGGATATCGGATCCAGGACCGACAACAGGACCGATCCAATTCCGATACTGTGCGTTAGCCATGGTTGTTACAAGCTATTAAAACAAAGTATTACAGGACATAAGTATTATAAAAGCACCATAAACGTTGTAAGAGCCAGGTGTATTTTTATTATTTTGATGTTTACAAATGTTGTATAATGTTGGAATTACACATCTGAAAATGTGCTACATGAATAAAGTGGATTGGTTAGCTCCTGTGGTACCATAAACACACACACATATATATATATATCACCCTACCCACGACAGACATTTCTGGTTTAGTTAACATTTGATTTTTCATAAGCAACGACTGCAAACTCACCTGTTGGCCGCTCATCATGTTCAAAACCCCCACGCTAGCGTTTCTTCTCTTCTCTTTCCATGTCCGTGGCGGCTGCCAAGCAAGTCGGTAACAGAATTACACGACAGTTTTCTAGCGTGTGTGGATCTGAAGGCATTTGTGTGTGCAGTGGCGGTTCTACATTGAATTGCACCCTGGGCGAGACCACCTTTGAGCAAAAAAAAAACCACACATACACACACAAAATTCACCTGAAGGCTCATGCTGGAGAGAAGTAGAGGCAAAGTTGACTTCATCCTCAATATCAGATATTTGTGGAGAAATTTGTGAAGCATATGTGTAGCTGAGGACATAGATGGTAGCTCATCCTGAATAGTCGAGACCATTCCAGAAGAGGCCTGTGTAGCGGGGGAGGTGGGTGGCTCTTCCTGACCAGTGGCAGAGGATGCTCCAAAATATTTTAGTAGTGCCCCTGAATTGCAATTGAAATTGAAATTAAAAGACCATATGATGATGTTTTATAACAGCTAAAACAGCCAGTCAAATTGACCCCAAACATAATTATTATTATTATTATTATTATTATTATTCTTTATTACAAGGACAATGCATATTAACATGACAAGTCAAAATATGCCAGAGTTAGCCACAAGGCTAGTTTTCATCTGCAGTCCTAGGCCAGATGTACAATAGGCAACCTAAAAGTACAATGTAAATACAACAATTTAATTAAAACATAACAAAATACTACAAACCATACAATTTCCAAAAAAAAAAAAAATCAATGTTGACATATTTGCATGCTAAAAAGCCAAGTTTTAAAAGAAGAACGAAATTCATTAAAACTATTTAATTCTCTAACAGCCGTTGGGATGTCATTCCATTCTTTTGAGGCTTTAATAGAGAAGGCAGACTGACTAAAAGCAGTTTTCCTGAAATTAATTACACAGTCCCTTCTAAGTGAACCTCTAGTGAGACGACTGTTATCCGATCTTAAACTCAGAAACTCACTAAGAGGTGGTTGGGCCAGGCCATTAAGAATTTTATAAGCTAAACAGCCATTTGAAAACTTAAAGTTTTCCCAACTCAACAAATTATATTTTGATAAAATTTTACAATGATGAAAGTGACGTGGTTTCTTATCAAAACATTTTAGTGTTTGTTTATATAAAGTCTGTATTGGTAGCAAGGCGGAGTGGTTGGCCTGAGACCAAGTAGTGAGACAATAATTCATATGTGAAAATATCATAGAGTGCATAAACATTTTGGCAGCTTGGGTAGACATTGAATTCCTGATATATCGAAAATTAGATAAATTGTATTTTATTTTCTTAACAGTTTTTGAAATCTGAGAATTAAACTTAAGTTGGGAGTCAATGATAATACCAAGATATTTAAATTCTGAAACAATTTGAATTTTTTCACCGGTAATAAAAATATCCGGATCAACTGCAGAGTTGGTGGTTTTACTAAAAAACATACCCACTGTTTTGGAAAGATTTAACTGAAGGTTACAGTGGTTTAACCATTCACTAATTTTAACCATAGCATTTGTAAGTTTGGCTGCCACTGCTGCTTTTGATGTTCCATGTATATATAAAACAGTGTCGTCTGCATACATTTGAACTCTCACTTCTGGGCACGCACGCGGCAAGTCATTAATATACATGCAAAACAAAAGGGGGCCCAATATAGACCCTTGGGGCACTCCAGTGGACAACTGAAGAGGTTCAGATTGAAAGCTGCCAATACGTACAGTTTGAGATCGTTGAAAAAGATAAGATGCTACCCACTTAAGAGCATTATTTGAAAAATTAAAATGAGATAGTTTAGACAGTAAAATATTGTGATTAACAGTGTCAAAGTCCTTCCTAAGATCTAAAAAAATAGCTCCAACAACCTTGTGCCTATCAAGCAATGATTTAATATTTTCGATAAAAAAACAGTTCGCTGTCTCAGTGGAGTAATTTGACCTAAATCCAAATTGTAATGGATGAAGGGAACAAACCGAGTTATTCAAGTGATCCCTAATCTGTTGAGACACCCATTTTTCTAAAACCTTAGATATTACTGGCAAAATGCTAATAGGTCTATAATTGGAAATAATTTGTCTGTCTCCTGATTTAAATAAAGGGGAAACAATAGCTAATTTCCAAGCAATTGGGAATTCCCCCACAGAGATCGACTGATTTATAATTTTTGTGATGGGGATAATCAATGACGAACCTAATTCTTTCAACATTGTATTATCCATACCAAAGACATCTTTCGCTTTAGAAGTATTAAGTGAACTGATAAAAGATTCTATATTACTTTCAGAAGTGCTGGAAAACACAAGGCTGTGCTCTGACGACAAGATAGGGCACTTACTAAGATCTATGTGTGGGAAACCCTGTGCAATAAATGCAACAGAGTCTACAAAATAGTTGTTAAAAGCTGTAGCTACCATAGTTGGATCAGAAATACTTTTCCCATTCAACATAAGATCAACTGGTTTTCTGTCTTTATGTTCCTGCCCCAGCAATTTGTTTAATTGATCCCAAATCAATTTTGAATTGCCCCCTGCATTGTTTATAATAGTCAGAAAAAAATCAGCCCTTGACTTTCTTAACTGAGATGTAACTTTATTTCTCAACATTGCAAAACGGTGTTTATCAGTACTTAATTTAGAATTATTAGCCTTTTTTTTTGCAAGATCACGTTCTTTCATCATATTAAAAATTTCAGCAGTAATCCATGGGAGACTATTCTTATAATTTCTGTTTCTAAATTGTTGGGTAAACTCCTTAATAAAATACTGCAGTCTACTTGTAAGCACTGTACTTCCATCATGTACATCTTTCCCAGCTAGCAAATTACTCCAGTTAAACCTGTTTATTGTATCTAAAAAATGACCCCGTACTTTGTTAGGTATTCTAGAAACTTCTTTCTCCTTAACAGTTGAAATACAAAACCTTCTGCTAGTTAACTTTCTTGTTACCAGAACTAGATTATGGTCCGATAGTCCTGTGATCATATTAAAGGATTTTGTAATTCTTTCTGGTTTATTGCAAAAAATTAAGTCAATCTGCGTTTCAGTATTATGAGTTTTTCTTGTAGGACCCTTGACTACCTGTGTTAAATCAAAATTATCACATATTTGTTTAAGATTTTTCCTGGCTACTCTGTCTTCCCAATTAACATTAAAATCCCCCATTATTAATACCTCTTTTTCAAAGTTGCATCTTAGAAGCATACTATGAAAATTTTCATAAAAATCAACTTTGGCAGAGGGAGGGCGATAGATTACAATCAAACTAAAAAACATTTGTGGCGATAATATAATTTTCAATCCAATACATTCCAAGTCACTATTTGACAAGTTAATTTCCTCACATTGAATGTTATTTTTTAAATACACCAAAACACCACCACCTTTAGATCTCACTCTATCATTTCTATAAATCTGATAACCTGGTATGGTGATAGCTGCAAAAGGTGAATTCTCATGAAGCCAGGTTTCGGACAAACGTAAGAAATCCAAATTAGAGTCCATTAACAAATGTCGGATTTGTTCATTTTTAGATATGAGACTACGTACATTCAGATGACCACCAAATAAGCCCTTTGGTTTTATTCTGGGGTCCCATAATATTTTACAATTGTTCACAGTTCTGACGACGTTCCATTTTCTATTTTTAACTACTGCTCGGTTTGTCGTCAACTTCCTGTTTTGATTTGTAGTGATTCCGATCGTAGCTAAGCTATCCATATCAACATTACCTTCAGCAAAATGAGATTGTGACTGTAACAATTTTCGAAATGCCAAGTCACCACCTGCATCATCACACCCACACGGCAATCTCCGTTGAACAGCGTGGACGCCAGCAGGGCAAACAACATCCCCCAGGCTCCCCGCCAGCACACTCCGCGAACCCCCGCCACTCCTCCGGAACAATCCACACTCCCCCTCCAACGCACCAACCGCCGCCACCACGCCAACCACCGGCAAATCCACAGCGTCCACCGAAGAAACAGAACCCGGTAGGTCAGTCGGTTGCTCCAAAGCATAGTTATGAGTACGTGATGAACATACCTGTAGGTTTCCAGTGTTGCTCCTACTGAAAAAGGATGGTACACGCGGCCCCGTCCGCGTAGGTGCGCTGACTGGACCAGGGCATTGATGAATGTCGCCAGATAATAATAGACAAATTGAAATAATGAAAGCGAGGCTTTGTTGTTTGCGAAGTACAGTTTTGTACATTCGTCCTCTTGTTTTACTGAAGAGATGTGGATGAATAAAGGTGATAGCTAAAGCATGTCTCCCAAAATGATTATGGACATGACTCGCCCTCAGATGAGTTGCACAGGATAGTTTTAAATCCTCATAAGGAAAAAAACTGTTATTAAAAATATGTCCAGTAACAATGGAGCTGAAATTACTTAAAATCAGCGCATAAACAAGGAGCGCCACTGCTATCCCCTGCACACCCGCCGCCATTTTTTCAATAATAAGAGAGACATAAACATGAAAACTTCTTGACATTACCAAGACAACATAAATTGTCATAAATATGTCATAAACATGCAGATTAATTATCAAACTTAATAAACTACTTAGCTTTATGGGTTAACTTTACATTAAACTGTCATGTGGTTGGTTTTGACATTGGCTGTCATGAGGCCATTATAACCGTGTCATGAATATTTTTACACTCAACTACAGTGGTACACTTTGAATTTGTCATTAAAATGTCATTGTACCACTTGAGGTCAAGAAAAGTATACATGACACTGTTATAAAACAACTTGACAGAGTATTAACACTTAATGATATTCAATTTGTACTACTGGGAAAAAAAGTGGTCAGAAAAATATTCATGACACAGTTATAATGGCTTCATGACAGCCAATGTCAAAACCAACATGGCAGTTTAATGTAATGTTAACTCATAAAGCTAAGTAGTTTCTTAAGTTTAATAATTCATCTGCTATGTCATGTTTTTTATGACATATTTATGACAGGTTATGATGTCTTGGTAATGTCAAGTTGTCAACAAAGGCATCTCAAACAAATAATGTCATATTTGCATTAAAAATGTCATAATTGAGCGAGTGACACTTAATGACAGTTGTCATAAACATGCATAAAAACCTTCATATTCATGGCATGTGTCATGTAGCAAATAAGTAGTAAATAAATAGCAAATGTCGTCTCTTTGAAACTACCTACAGATTTTAAAAAAAATTAATTACAGGGCCTAACGTAACCCAACTGATGGAAATACATAATAACTGAACTTGTAACAGTTTGGTTGCAAAGCACAATATTATGGTGAAATTAGATCTTGTGTTTGTTGACTTAAAACCGAATTATTGTTGTATAAGCATAGCAAGCATCATAGCAAATAGGCTAACAAACGTAAGAGTTACCAACAATTAACATTAGCCCTATTCATGACAACATGGATACCGTAATCATATCACAGAGAGAACATAGTTGCATACCTTTATCTTTTGCTCGTTTCTCCTCTTCTTCTTTTCTTTTTTTTCCTAAATTGTGCACCTGATGGCTTTGACATTTTCCTATCCTTCCCTGTTTATTTGGCACTCGACAATCAACAGATTTCCCATCCCCCGCCCCCCAACACTGTCACTCACGTTACGAGTCACGGCCAGAAGTCAAGACTAAACCAATTCACCTTGGTGAGGTCACCACATAATCGTTTTGTATTACTTATTTTTATTAGCCATTTCACACAGAAAAACAAAAATGTGCAGGAACTATAGGCCTGTATTTATAATATTATGAATAAAATGTGCGTTATTTGGAAGAAAGTCGAGTGTGACTGACTTTAGCCCACTAATTTCATTAGAGTATTGTTCTGTTATACAGTGGACCCCCCCCCCCCCAGTCAGTCACCCAGAGGTGAACTATCCCCTGACTGCTGCGCCCCCCTCCCCTTTCCCCTTCTCACACACGGCACCTTCTCAGCACGCAGGGGCGCCAATTTGCCAATTCCCCACACAGTGAAGTGATGGATAATAGAAAACCTCTATGTAGAAAACCGCTTCGCAGCGCAGAGGATTTTATTTATTTTTTTATTTTTTTATTTATTTTTAACTGCTTGTGCCGCCCCCCATGTGACATGAAAAAATGCCGCCCCGGGCGAATGCCCGGTTCGCCCGTGCCTAAAACCGCTACTGTGTGTGTGGATCAGCAAGGCGGAAAACTAGTGCCAAAAGTCACGTGACAGTTTTTCGTACTTGTAGAATTTTGTTTCGTACTTGTAGAATTTTAATTTGTACTTGGAGGATATTTTTGTCATTGAAGAAATATGTTTCTATGTATACGTAAAGCATACTGTATTTGTTTGTGAATCGTTGGGTGTGAGTAATACACGTTTTGTGTGTGTGTGTGTGTGTGTGTGTGTGTGTGTGTGTGTGTGTGTGTGTGTGTGTGTGTGTGTGAGGTTTTGGCATGATTCTATCTCCATAGGCTTTTATAACTGCCATTCATATTATTTCTGTTATTTAACATGTTTTGTTATATTTAATCTATTCATGAATATTGAGTGTTGATGTTAACTAGGAACTAAAGTACATTTTGCATTGCACACGGACACTTTAAGGTGCAACAGGAAATATACATTTTTTTGGTGATAGTTATTCTCCGTGTATGGACCATTCAAGAGTTACTTGTGTTTGAGCGAAGAAGTAAAGAAGATGTTTTTTGTTTTTGTTTTTGAATCTAGTAATTTCAAGTGAACTCATTCCCTCTTGGTTATATGCAGCCAGCGAGGTATGTGTATTATGTTTGTAATTCCCGAGTGTATTTGTATTTACCTCTTTAAAGTGTATGTTAACGTATATTTTACATTGTCATACTGTAGTTTGACGGTGGATTTCATTGACGGTGAATGTGATGATGGAGAAAGGGATGACAAGTGCAATAAATCCATCAGTAACCAGAACCATGGTGTTTTTTATTTCCTGGAGGGAGTGATAGTCAAACTCGAACCTGCGTCAACGTTCCCGAACCTGCTCGTGTCCGGCCCGCATCTGCTGTGTCACAGCTCGGCAAGACGGGATGTAACGTTACACAGATAAGCCCACGTTTACCGTTAAGGACCTGCAGTTCATCAGCGTTTCATTAAGACGTCCATAAGTCAGACACATATGCTTGTGTTCTGAAAGGTGACAATAAGTTTGAACACTACAAGGGACTGTGTGTAACCTTAATTATAACTGTGGTTTAAATTGTATAAGGGGAATTTATTTATATTGTCTATTGAAGAAAGTGATAACTTGAAAAAGGGAGAATTTGTGCACATTTATGCAAGCCAATATCTATTGTTTTTTGTAATTTATTATTTCCTAAGCATGTTCACTTAAATGTGACCATAAGCATCTTGTCAAGTGTAATTGACGATGCAATATTACTAAGCCTTTACAATGTTTGCTTTAATTGAAGGGTTGATCTAAAGGACATTGACGTAATTTAATTTGTTTAATTTAGTTTGATTGTTCGCCAAAAAAGAGAGAGAGAAAAAGGGAAATTCTGCTGTTAACTACACAGCTAATGTTAAGTGTGTACAGGCAATTTCCAGATAATGTAAGATGTCACAAACAAGTGAAAAAGAACAAGTGTCAGAGAAGTTTGTCATTGTACAGCCTGCAGAGCCTCGTAGAAGTGAAGAGATCGAACATTAACAGAAAAGGGAAAGGAATTTCAGAAGGAAAAGGTGAAAGGATTATTACTTCGCTTTGGCAGTATTTATGAACGCTGGAAAGTTTTGACTAAGGTGGCTAAAAAATCTGTAATCAAACAAGATCCCAGTGATATCCTCCAAGAACACATTAAAGGTATTCAAAGAGAAGAATCTGAGCTGAACAGTGTTTATGATGAATACCGAAAGATTGACAGCCCAGCTCATGACATGAGACACAAGTTGGACAGATGTGCATCCGTCACCAGAATTGTAATACAGAATGCACAGTCTCAAATTCAAGGAAATGAGGAGGAGATTATTTGGCCTGATGCTTCATCTGTATTCGCGTCTTCAACCTCCAGTGTTTCATTTCAGGGCAATAATTCTAAGTCTAATTCCATTCACTCTGCTGTATCCTCATCCAAAAGACAAGAAGCTGCTGCTGAGTATGCACATACACAGGCTGTATTGAAGATTATGGGTGAGCAAGAAAGCCACCAAGCAGAACTGCAGAGACTTGAAGCTGAGGATAAGTTGATAGTTGCAGACCAAGAAGCAGCTGCATCAACTCGCCGTCTTCAAAGAGAAAAGGAAGAAATCGAACGCAAGATAGAAAGAGAGAGACAAGAGGCTGCTCTGTTAAAGAGACAGCATGGAGAGAATGCTGCAAGAAAAAGGTCAGTTGAAAATTTTAAAAGAGAGCTTGAGTGTTTGGAAGAGCTAAAGAGGTTTAATGCAGCCAAAGCAAAGCTTCGAGTGTACCATGCAAATGAGTTCTATCCAACCCAAGACTTTGTACCACAAAACTTTGAGGCTGAGTTGCCTACAGATAAGCAGCTAATTAATCAAGCGAGTATTGCTGATCAGCATCCACCACCGCTCAGAGATGTGACTCCAAGAAGTGAACGCCAAGATGACATGCAAGAGCTGGTGAAGGTCTTAGCTGAAGCTATGACAGCAAACAGGCTACCCATTCCAGAGCCTTCAATCTTTAGTGGGGATCCACTCAAGTTTAATCATTGGAAATCATCCTTTCAGACACTTATTGAGAAAAAGAATATTCCAACCGCAGAGAAAGTCTTCTTCCTTCAAAAATATGTCGGAGGAGCTGCTAGAGAAGCCTTAGAAGGTCATTTTCTGGCTGGTTCAGAAGATTCATACAATGCAGCATGGGACCTGCTCAATGAAAGATATGGCCAACCCTTTGTAATTGCCAAGGCTTTCAGAGACAAACTACATACATGGTCAAAAATAGCTTCAAGAGAGAGTGCTGTGTTGAGAAAATTTGTGGACCTTTTACGCAGTTGCGAAAGTGCTATGGCTAACAATGACAGTCTCCACATTCTTAATGATGGAATTGAGAATCAAAAACTTACTGCCAAGTTACCTGACTGGTTAAGTTCCGGATGGAACCGAAAAGCCACACAATATCAACTTGAATACGGAAGGTTCCCAATCTTCAGTTATTTTGTGACGTTCCTTTCAATGGAGGCTAGCATCGCTTGCAACCCCATTACATCCTTCCATGCATTACAGCAAAGTGAGTCTGATAAAACAAAGAGTAGGAGCCAGAACATTATGACCTCCAAGAACCAAACCGTAACTGCCAAGATCTTCACAACAAACACCAGTGAAAGGAAAATAGTCACGTGTGTGTTTTGTAAAAAACCAGGACACAGCTTACACAAGTGCTACAAATTAAGAGAGAAGCCAGTTGCTGACCGTGTAAAATTTATGCAAAGTGAAAAACTGTGCTTCGGCTGTTTGAGCCCTGGCCACCAGTCTAAGAGCTGCAGTAACCGGATGGTCTGCGATTCTTGCTCAAAGAGGCACCCCACATGCCTGCACGAAGAACGTTCAAAAAGGGTTCAAGAACTAAAGAAAGAACAATCTAAGGAAAGAACTCAACCACAAGACGTCACAAAGGAAACAACCTCTAACAGAGTTGTACAAGATACTAATAGTACACAGACGTCAGCAATAGTACCTGTCTATGTGTCAACGCCAAGCGATCCAGACAAGGAAGTCCTCGTCTATGCTCTGTTAGATTCACAGAGTGACTCTTCATTCATTCTTGATGAAGTGGCAGGTGTTCTTGATACAAACACTGAACAAGTGAAGTTAAAACTATCTACGATGTCGTCAAAAGGGACAATCATTCACTGTAAAAGACTTAATAGCCTACAAGTAAGGGGCCTATTTTCCTCCAAGAAGTTAACAGTGCCGACAGTTTACACTCGTGAATTCATCCCTGCTAATCGCACGCACATCCCAGTGCCTGAGACAGCAAAGGCATGGCCTCATTTGGCGCATCTTGCTGACCACATCGTGCCTCAAAAGGATTGCGAAATTGCTCTGTTGATTGGATACAATTGCCCACAAGCTCTAATGCCACGAGAAGTCGTTTGTGGAGAGGAAAGTCAGCCGTTTGCTCAGAAGACAGACTTAGGTTGGAGCATAGTGAGTTGTGGTGACCCAGGTGAACACTACGGTGATGCAATTGGAGTAAGTCACCGCATCATCGTAAAACAAGTCATGCCTGAAGTGAATGCAATGGTCCAGCTTAAAGGAGAAGTACACTATGTTTGCCATACCCAGGTCAGTGAAATGGTCACTCCAGGTGACATAATTAAAATGTTGGAATCTGATTTCAGTGAGAGGGGTGGAGAAGAGACAACCTTCTCTCAAGAAGATCTTCACTTCTTGGCTAAACTGAAAGACGGAATCAGACAGAAGCAAGACTGTCATTTTGAAATGCCCTTACCTTTCAAACAAGACAGACCAAATCTACCAAATAATAAATCATGTGCTGTTCAATGCCTAATGTCCTTGGAACGAAAGCTCAGGAGAGACCAGCAATACTGCGTTGACTACTTCGGGTTTATGAAAGACATCATTGCTCGTGGCGATGCAGAAAAGGTCCCTGAAGAAGAGCTCGACAATCAACCAGTCTGGTATATTCCCCACCATGGCGTATACCACCCCCAAAAGCCTGGGAAGATACGAGTGGTTTTTGATTGCTCAGCAAGGTTCCAACAAACGTCACTGAATGACCAACTTCTTACTGGTCCAGAGCTCACAAACACCTTGGTGGGAGTCCTTTGTAGGTTTCGCAAAGGCCCGATTGCCATCATGTGTGACGTGGAAAAAATGTTTCACCAATTCCATGTAAGGCCTGAGCACCAAGACTACCTCAGGTTCTTATGGTGGGAGAACGGTGATCTAGATTCTCCACCCTCAATTTTTCGGATGAAGGTCCACCTATTTGGGGCAGCCTCCTCACCTGGATGTGCCAATTTTGGACTTAAGCATCTAGCCACTCAAGGTCAGGATAAATTTAACCCAAGCACTGTTAAGTTCATCCAAAGGAATTTTTATGTTGACGATGGACTGGTGTGCACAACATCTGACGCTGAAGCAATCCAACTGATTAATGAAGCTAGAGACCTTTGCAGCACAGGCAAGCTTAGACTACACAAATTTATCTCCAACAGCAAGGAGGTATTGAAATCAATACCGAAGGATGAGTGTGCTGAAAGTGTCAAAGATATGAATATGGTTTTGGGAGAGCCACTCATGGAAAGATCTCTTGGCGTTCAATGGTGTGTATCCTCTGATGACTTCCAGTTCAAAGTGACTGTCAAGGAACACCCAAATACCAGAAGAGGAGTACTTTCTACAGTAGCTTCCATCTACGATCCATTGGGGTTTGTAGCGCCTTTTATTCTCCGTGGAAAGCAGATCCTACAAAAACTGTGTCGAGACAAAGTAACTTGGGATGAGCCACTCCCACAAGAGCTAAGAGCACAGTGGGAAATCTGGCTACAAGATCTTCAAAACTTATCTAATGTAAGGGTCAGAAGGTGCTATATCCCAGACAACTTCAAGGATGTCAAGCAGTACGAACTTCACCACTTCTCAGATGCTAGTGTCATCGGTTATGGGGAATGTACTTACCTCAGAGCAGTCGACATCAACGGAGATGTTCACTGCACGCTAGTCATGGGAAAAGCACGTGTTGCTCCTACCAAGGTAACCACAGTGCCACGGCTTGAGTTGTTGGCTGCAGTTGTAGCAGCAAGAACAAGTGTTATGCTCAGAAATGAGCTTGAAATCGAGGGTCTTCAAGAACATTTTTGGACTGACTCAAAGGTCGTCCTCGGCTATATAAACAATGATGCCGTATGGTTTCATGTGTTTGTAGCGAACAGAGTCCAAAGAATCAAGTCCACTACAGATCCTGAACAATGGCATTTTATAAGGTCTGAAGATAATCCTGCGGATCATGCGTCGAGAGGTCTCTCCGCAGATCAGCTTGTTGCTTCAAATTGGTTCACTGGCCCAGATTTTTTATGGGAAAGAGAGCTACCCAGAGGAGATGTTATGGTGGGAGAAGTCTATGATGATGATCCGGAACTTCGAAAGGCCCTGGTTCTCAACACCAAGGTGAGGGAGGAGAGGTCATTGTTAGACCGTCTTACAAAGTTCTCTGACTGGAAAAGAGCCGTCAAGGCTATTGCGCTTCTAAGGCGCCATGCTAAGCAAATCAAGGGCATCAAAGATAAAGTAAGTGGAGCTACAAGTATTGAGGAAAGACAGGAAGCAGAGCTGTTTATAATCAAGTTGGTTCAGAGGGAAGCATTCAGCAGTGAAATGAGAGGTATAAAGCAAGGCAAGGAAGTAAAACCCAAAGACAAAGTAAACAAACTACAAAAACTGAGTCCGTTTGTAGATGAGCATGATGTGCTTAGGGTTGGAGGACGTTTGACAAGATCTGTTCTTCATCCGCATGTCAAGCATCCTGCCATTGTGCCAAATAAGAGTCATGTATCATCGTTGCTTATTAAGCATTACCATGAAAAGGTGCATCATCAAGGAAGAGGAATAACTGCCAATGAATTGAGATCCAATGGAGTATGGGTCATAGGATGCAGCAGTGCAGTTGCCTCACATATTTACAAGTGCACAACATGCAGAAAGTACAGAAGGAACACACAAGATCCAAAAATGGCGGATTTGCCAGAAGAAAGAATGGAAATGACACCTCCTTTCACATATTGTGGTATAGATTGCTTTGGACCGTTCTTTGTGAAGGAAGCAAGAAAGGAACTAAAGAAATATGGTCTTCTTTTCACCTGTATGTGCTCTAGAGCCATACATATTGAAATGCTTGATGACCTCACTACAGATGCCTTTATCAACGCATTGCGTGCATTCATTGCAATACGCGGACATGTAAGACAATTGAGATGTGATCAAGGCACTAACTTCGTAGGTGCAAGAGGAGAGTTCATGAAGGCAATGAAGAACTTGGATCATGAACAGTTAAAGGAACGTGGTTGTGAGTTCATAATGAACTTCCCATCATCGAGCCACATGGGAGGCGTATGGGAGAGACAAATAAGGACGATCAGAAGTGTTTTAACCGCAATCCTTGACCAGTCTGCTAAACGACTCGACAGTGCCTCGCTCAGAACCTTTCTGTATGAAGTAATGGCTATTATAAATAGCAGACCTCTGACAACCGAGCATTTAAATGATCCAACAAGCCTTGAACCTCTCACACCCAATCACATTCTTATGATGAAGTCTAACATAATATTCCCACCTCCAGGTGAGTTTGTGAGTCAGGATCTATACTTGCGCAAGAGATGGCGCCAGGTGCAGTTTTTGGCAAACAAATTTTGGACAAGGTGGAAGAAGGAGTATCTCCTTAATCTTCAGCAAAGACAAATATGGCAGAAAGAGAAGAGAAATACGAAGGTTAACGACATTGTCGTCCTGCAGGAGGACAGTTCTCCACGTAACCAATGGAGATTGGCTAGGGTGACAGAGGTGTATCCTAGCACTGATGGAAAGGTTCAAAAGGTGAAACTGTTAATTAGTGACTCGACCTTGGACAGCCAGGGAAGACGCATTTCCAAGCTAGTCTACCTTGATAGGCCTGTACAAAAGACAGTTTTACTGCTTGAAGCAGAATAAGGATTATGGTTGCCATTTCATGAATACAGCATTTTATGTTACTGTAAGGTTTAAGGCTTACCATATGGTTGAAATTAAGGTGTGAAAAGGTTTAATTTTGAGGTGAAATGACAAAAATAGTCATTTGGTGGGAGTATAACTGCCATTCATATTATTTCTGTTATTTAACATGTTTTGTTATATTTAATCTATTCATGAATATTGAGTGTTGATGTTAACTAGGAACTAAAGTACATTTTGCATTGCACACGGACACTTTAAGGTGCAACAGGAAATATACATTTTTTTGGTGATAGTTATTCTCCGTGTATGGACCATTCAAGAGTTACTTGTGTGTGAGCGAAGAAGTAAAGAAGATGTTTTTTGTTTTTGTTTTTGAATCTGGTAATTTCAAGTGAACTCATTCCCTCTTGGTTATATGCAGCCAGCGAGGTATGCGTATTATGTTTGTAATTCCCGAGTGTATTTGTATTTACCTCTTTAAAGTGTATGTTAACGTATATTTTACATTGTCATACTGTAGTTTGACGGTGGATTTCATTGACGGTGAATGTGATGACGGAGAAAGGGATGACAAGTGCAATAAATCCATCAGTAACCAGAACCATGGTGTTTTTTATTTCCTGGAGGGAGTGATAGCTTTAGTAACGAGCTGCTTCATCGGGGCTTTTCCACCGGTGGATTTACCAGCGGTCTGTTTGATTCTTGCCATGACTTCAACAATCTCTTCTCTGTTCTTCACAAGAAATGCAAATGAGCGTTACACCGCTGCTTTTAAAGGTTAGTTCGAGCACGCGCTCAGTGTGGGGAGAGTGAAGAGGCTTGTGATTGGCTGATATGGACGTCTACGCATCACAGTTGACCAGTGACTGAACGGATCGTCTTTTTTTTTTTTCTTTATTACAAATCTTGCAATCGTTTTCACAGGAGTATAAAGACGACGTCACTCTCTTACAGTTCAAGTGTGACTCTTAAAAGACTCTTTGGGTTTATATGAATCAGACTTTAGTTCATCTTCTTGGGCAGCAGCACAGACTGGATGTTGGGCAGCACACCACCCTGAGCAATGGTCACTCCACCCAAGAGTTTGTTCAACTCCTCGTCGTTCCCCACCGCCAGCTGCAGGTGACGGGGAATGATACGAGTCTTCTTGTCCGAGTTGTGTTTCTGGCCAACTCCAGAATCTCAGATGTGAGATACTCGAGCACAGCGGACAGATTAACAGGAGCACCGGCACCAACACACTGCTGAACTCCTTTGCTGAATGGTGGGGAACACCACTAGAAGGCCTCTGGAGTCAGTTTTCAGGGTTTTTTTCCCTCTTTTTTTCTACCAGCTCATTATCACAATCTTCTCTTCATATGTGTCTTTAAACATTCTCACTCTGTTTTCACAGATTTTCTATTTGTGTTTGTTTCCAGGAACTCAGAACATGTTGTGTCAGCAGATCTGGTGCAGCGGTTTCACTTCTTTAATATCCTGATACTGAGAGAGTTTAAGAGACTGTTACGCTTCAGACCTCCTTTAGAGGAGAAATGAACATGTTTTAAATGTTACTGTGAATCACAGACAGTCTGAATTTAATTCACTGCAGAGTCACTTGTGTGTCTGATTCAGTCGACATGATTTGCATGTGTGTGTTTAGATGTTCATGTTCATGTCTTTGCTCAAATTAAAGAGGAACATCTTCAACAGCTTGAATGCACTAAAAGAGAAGTTAAATATCTTATTGTGTGTTGTGCATGCATTGGTCTGTAGACTTTGGCATCGTCCCTTTTATTTCTGTCTCTGAAGTGTGAAATGACGTTTGAACACAGGAAGTGTTTGGTTTAGACTGACAGCACAGTTGAAACAGTTCATTAATGTGACAGTATGGAGTCCAGTGTGCTGCCTCTTATACTCTGTGAGTATTTTATTATATTCTATATTATCTTCTGTTATTTGTGTGTGTGTGAAACACATGATGGTGATGTGGGTGCACAGGTCTATACTGTAGATTTACTGTCTCAGTGTTCATCTTTATTCTGTTCATATATAAATAATGTTTTGTGTTATAGTGATGATGAGAGTGAAGACTGCAGTTATTACTGTGTGTTACAGATCAAATGCATCTGTCTGTGTTCATGTGAAAGATGATGGACTTGTGTACATGTTGTAACTTTGATGTGTTTCATCTCTTCATATTTTATATACTTGTATCTTATTTTATAGTAATAATCTTTGGATTGTCTGTTGAATCAGACATATTTCTGTTTCCGTGAGTTGGTGTTGTATGTGCTGTATCTTTAAATAGACTCTCTCCATCTTGAGCTCTCAGATCGCTCTCAACTTCTCTATTAATCTACGGTCTGTCTGCTGTTCTTATTGAACATGTTTGAGTAATGTGCAGGAGGCCCTATTGTTGTAATATTGTCTTCATTATCTGGCTGAGAGACTATAAGCAGAAACTTTGCAAAAAGTTGGTCAAAATAGTCAAACTATTAAATTATAAAATCTTTTTTAACACTTTAGACTATTTCCTGTAATGTGCCAACAAAGGGGACAGGAAGAACAGGGCCGTATGTAGCATTAGTGATGTAGGCGGTTGACAGGCGGGGCCACACAAGAGGATTTTTTATTATTGTTTCTCAGAAGTGCACCATCTCGTGATGAATGTGTGCCCCTCTACCCCTGTGTTGAGCAAAATGAGCCACTAACATCCGTACATTACTGATGAATGGTGACATACAGGGGTGTAGACCACTCACATTTAATGTCATTTTAACTGTGTTGTCTTTATTTTACACTCATTCATAAATTGAAGATTATAATTTGTGCACTGCATAAGTGTTGTCTTTTGAGCTTCAGTCTTTCATTGCACAGACTTTCTCTTCTTTTGAACTCAAAAGCTGGAATAATGCTGGAATACACATAAGAGAGATTGCAGAAGACTGTCTTTATGATGCACATTTTGTGAGAGAACGCAAAAACTCTCAAAATAATTTTAGCAAAAGCATTTGCAAATGTTTCTCCCCACCCATCGAATGTTTCACCCACTATCTTGACCCTTTAGGGGCTCCGTAGAACACAGACTCTGGACATGAACTAATCATTTGTGTTATCTGTACAGATCATATGCGGCTGTCCTGCGTCAAATGAATCCCTCTCTGAGACTACTCATTCTTTCAGTCATATAAAAGTTTTGTTCAAAATGAACGAATCGTTCAAGAATGTCCCATCTGTCTCTTGTTCGCCCTGTATGTCTGTGTATAAAAAGATCGCCAGATTGCATTGCATCTAGAAATTCTGTTATTTAAGTACACTTTTAAAAACTGTGAATTATTGAATAGAGCAGCTATTTCAACAGACACGTGCATTACCAACTGAAAATGTTGAATATATCAATAAAATCAAATAGGCTATACTACATATCAGGGAAATTTAAACTAACATGACTGATAAATTTACACCATGAGGGAAATTTTACAACTGGGTCCATCAGATAATTGTAGTGTAACATCTGTATTGAGTTGTGTTGTGTTGAATTAATGGAAATGCTTCTTTTTTTACTTTCAGTTCTGATGTCTAACAGCTACTCTCAACAAATACCAGGTAACTCATAATTCTATTATATAAATTGTTGATTTGTGTTCACGATTTGAAGTGTAGTGAACAAGATATATAATTTATAATATTTGTGTTGGCACATCTGAGACCATCTCTATTATTTAGAGTATATTCTAAAAGAGTGGCACACATCAGAACGTCTTTTTAAAGACACTACTTTTTTGAAGATGCCCTTCCGATTGTGTGTTATTCGTGGATGCGGTCGATATTTCTCGATCGTTGTCTTTCATTCCTGGGTGCTTTCATAGATGCGTGGACATGACCAAGGCAACGCTGTGGTCATGGCTCGCTTTTGTTAGAAAGAACGCCACCCCAGCGCCTCCCTGCCTCGTTTCTCCTACCTATGTGTTTGAAGCCAGCACGGCGAGCACTGGGGGCGATTCGGGGACCACAATGGGACCACCTCCGCCGGGTAAATCCCCACGGACCTCCCATTCCCCGGCACGCTCGTTTGCTCCGATTAGGTGCTCGGAAGAGTGCGCCGGCTTGTCCCAGGGCAAGTTTGACCTTTTGTTTGTTGCCCGTGAAGGTAATGAGCTCTCGAGCGCAGTGTCGGAGAGCGGGCTCGTCCAGTCTGACGCGGAAACCTCCACTGGATCCGAGATCGTGGGAGGAACCTTTCACTGCCCAGTCCTGACCTTTCAGCTCCCCTGCTCTCTCTACCCTCAATGGCGGAGTGGCCAGGGGTTACTCTGCGATGCCCCCAGTGGACAAGGCGCTAGCGATGCACCTATACCCGCAGAGCACAGCCACCTGGCGCTTGAGCCTGAAGCTCCCGCCCAGGGCCTGTAGGCTTACGGTGTCCCTGACAGCCAGGACCTACGGTGCTTACCAAGCTCAGCACATGCCGCCCCCTGCAGGGCTATGAGCCCATTCCACCAGGAGTGTGGCGGCCTCCTGGGCTCTGAACAGTGGCGCTTCTCTAACAGACATTTGCAGAGCAGCGGGCTGGGCTACACCCAACACCTTTCCGAGATTCTACAATCTACGGTTTCGTCCTGTGTCTTAGCAGGAATGAAGAGGTAAGTCAGGGTCATCCGGCTGGGTATATCGCTTGCACATAGCACCTTTCACCTCCCTCGAGCTGAAGTTGTGCGTTGTCGATTCCCATGTGTTCCCTGGTTGACTTTCTCCTAGCCCTGTGTCAGGCGAGTTTGCAGAGAAACTCGCTGCTGGCTCAGTGCTTGTGCTAAATAAGCCTCGTACTGGGACAGGTGCTCCGCATGCGCTGGTTCCCCGTAGGTAACCCCTTGCGATATATATTCAACTTAAAAACGTTTCCCTGTTTGTAAACTGCGTCTTCCTTCACGTGTCTCCACATGAAATGATTTCCCAGTCGGTTAACAATCTCTATATTTTTCTGGATAAAAGAAAAAAAGAGAGAAGAGGCAAGACTAGACTAGCCTGTCCCTATCCTTTGTGCAGTCGACTCATGTCGACACATTCTAGCATCAGGGGAGATTACGTGCCAGCCCGGTGCGCTGGCTATGCGGCACACAGTAGTCTACCATCTCGCACTGCCGATCCACGTAACACAGTTCAGTTAGTTTTGCCGTTTTTGTAGGGGACCCCAAGTGTCACTACATTGACACGACGTCGAGTGAGTGACAGATAGGGAATGTCCTGGTTACTTCCGTAACCTCCGTTCCCTGATGGAGGGAACGAGACGTTGTGTCCCTCCTGCTACAACACTGAACTACCCACTGAAATGGCCGGGACCTTATACTCGGCTCCTCAGCACAAAATCTGAATGAGCTGTATGCACGTCCCCTCCTTTATACCCGTATGTCCAGGTGAGTGGCATGTAAATACCATTCGCCAATTCCCATTGGCCTTTTATCAAAGATCAAAGGTGTCTCAGGCACTCAAGAGCGACCCCTAGTGTCACAACATCAACAAAATATCTCATTCTCTCCATCAGGGAATGGAGGGTACAGAAGTTACCAGGATGTTTATTTTATCTGATCAGTACGAGACTTGGTGACTTTTCCTCCATTTGCCATTTGAACATGTACAAATCATATTATATTAGTTTCAAGTAGTCATATAAAAAAGGTCACCTTTGGTATTAACTGTCAAAATTGACCGACCATTAAAAATTAATGTGAAATAGTGAAAAACAGAACAATTTTGTTTTATCTGTCAAATACAGTCAGTAAATCAGCAACAATGTAGAAGAAAAAAACAGACAGAAATTACAGGGTAAGACTCTAAAACATCCTCAATGCAAAATATACACACCCACTCACACACACACACACACACACACATGCTGGTGCAGCTATCATTATGAGGACTCTCCATAGACATAATGATTTTATACTGTACAAACTATAGAGTCTATCCCCTTTTTTTTTTTTTTTTTTTTTTTTGCAGTTCATTTGTGTTTCTTGATGTTGATGTTGTGACATGTTGTTCTGTGTACACACATGAATACACTGTTGTCAGCGCTCTCCGGATTTGTTTCGCACATGCACTCTCACTCACAGATACACGCAAAGGAATGAGTTAGAGTTAGGAATGTTTTTGTGTCCGTCTGCTCTGTTTTTACATGGTTTTTCTATGTAAAAACGTGCTAGATGAAAATCCTTGACTGCTGCACGGCTTTTCACTGTTTCTTCAGCATCTCCCGCTGGACCGGCACATTTTTAGACACAGTGTCAAGTTAAAAAGTGTAATATTCTGAAATAATATGATGATTTTATTCGATAGCCAATCATCTGTCAGAGACAATGTATGCTTTATTTCATTGGTCGATACACCTGTCAGTATGACGTGCAGCAGTTCAGAGTGCAGCAGTTTATGTCATGATGTTGCTGAGAGAGCACGTATTATATGTGTGCAAGTGTGTCAATATATTAAAGATCTAGTTTGTGTATATTCAGAGTGTGATACACTTAATTCAAGACCACAAACATTTAAAAAAGAACTTCAGGTCTAAAAACGCATGTCGAGACACCTGCATTCAGTTTCATTTGTTGCTCTGCGTCTAGATTGTTTTTAGCGCAGGTGTCACAAAGATTTAATGCTCTGAACATGTTCAGCTTGCAAAGAGGGGACTGTTACAATGTTTAACATTATTCCAGATTGTTCTGCAAGAAGCAAAGTTTCAGCGCTTGATAAACGGCATTGTTTGTTTTTTCTTTTGCTCTAGTGTGTTGAGGGGCCGCTGTGCCATGTATATTTACTGTGACAATTAGTTGATGTTAACGACACACGCAAAACTTGCATGTCGAGCGTCTTTAAAGGAAACAACCCCTGCGTTACATCTTTAATGCCGTTATATTTAATACGTTATAGCTTTATTAATGTTCAAACAATATGGAAGCGGATCATATAAATGACTACAAACTCTTAAACTGTAATTTCTCTGTGTGGTCGGAGGCTCTTCTATAGGCTGCGTGATGTGTCCTGATCTAAAGGGGAAAGATTGAAACTGTACAGGGCTGATGCACACTCTGTCACGGGACGCTCATCCCTCAAGCACACACACTTAATGCAGCCAGATTATAACGTGATGACTCATGACTTATTGTATCATAATATATGTGTCACTGTGCATTTCTTATCATGATGAAAATTCTCTTATAGCAAGTTTAAATATCTTATATTTTAATTATCAAACTAATGGTTAGTTACAATACTGTTATAGATGTTACAGTATTGATTATAGAGGAGGTGGTGGTGGCGTAGTGGCTAGAGCACAGAAGTTAATCAGAAGGTTGCTGGTTCGAACCCCACAGCCACCACCATTGTGTCCTTGAGCAAGGCACTTAACTCCAGGTCCCTGTAATAAGCGTCTGCCAAATGCATCAATGTAAATGTAAATGTTTATAGCTCCAGGTGAAAGTAACAGAAATATATTATTACAGTATACAACAAATCCATAAAATAATAATATTAATACTGCATCATATTATAATGACAAACTGGACAACAATAAATAATCGTGGGGTTATAATATCTAATAACAACTGAAGTTCATAAACATAATTTTGGGAGGAGCGAGTCCATCTAATCTTTCAATTAACAGCCAGATTATATAAGCAGCTCTTTACCTGTCTTCAGTCTCAGCTGTTTCCACCATCCCTCCACCTCCCGTTCATTAAAAAACTATTCAAAATAAATAAAAGTGTTATAAAATTATACGTCGGTAAATATTGCTTTTTTTATCACTGTAATGTAGAAAAACTGAAAAACATGCATCGATTATCTTTAACAAGGTTTTATTTAATAAATCTTTTGAATGTACTTTTCTGCAACTTGCTGATTGGATGAATTTAAAATTAAGATTTAAAGTTAGTTTCATGTATTTTTTTAAGCAAAGTGAAATTTAAAAAATTGGGCCCCGGGTTACTCAGTTGCTTGGGACCTCAGGAATCGAGAGACATTCGGGACAGTTGCTAGAACAAAGTCTTCTAATGGAGCACTCAGAGAGATGCTCGACAATATTAATGTGAACACAAGAGTGTACAGACACTGAACGCACTCTTATAAAACTGTCCTCGCTCTATTACAAGTGACCTTTATTACAGTAAATCAAATATATAATATATGATAAAACTGGAATATATCTTATTATTAATCAAGTTTGATAAAGATTACGTAATTAAATTGGATGAACATTTGTTGTGAAATTCAAATGTGTAAATCTTAAAAATAGATGAAACTATTATTATAACGTGTGAATGAAACTGTAGATGCAACATGTGTGTGTGTGTCTGTGTGTGTGTGTGTGTGTGTGTGTGTTCATAAATGTAGATGCAACATGTGTGTTTTGTAAAGTGAGAGTTGTGTGTTTGTTTCTGGTTCTTACAGATAAACCTGTTCTGACTGTAAATCCTGAAACATCACCGATATTCAGAGGAGAGACTGTCACTCTCACATGTGACGTACAGGGGACAGAAGAGACAGACTGGACATACAGATTTCACTGTGATGGTCCTGTTGATGTTCAATACTCTAATGAGAAAGAGTTCAAGATTACTGCAATGGACAGCAGAACATGCAGGTGTTATGCTAGCAGCACATCTAGAGGAATCAGCACTTCCTGGAGTGATGAAGTGTCATTTCCTGTCATCGGTGAGTGATCATCTGTTATATTATAATCATATGCATCATCAGCAGATCCACAGTTTTCCTGAGCAACTACTGGACGACACATGATGATTGTAATTGCCTGTTTTGTGTTTCTGGTCTCGAGACACAATGTAAAAACTACCGAAACGAGCGATTCAGACGGAGAACAACAAACATTTAAGTGTTATTTGGAGTCAAAATGACTTTCAGGATCAACTTGTGAAGTTGTTGTGTGTCAGAACAACTCAAATTAGTGAATGATATGAACATAACAAACCTCGGACCATCACTTCATGACATCTACATACTCAGATGAAGCGCTGTCATAAAAACATCAAACGCTCATCTCGACTATGTTCACTATCGGCACTTTAAACTCACATGTTTCTGAAATATTTACAAATGTAATACTTTAAACATCACTTTAACAATTAACCTTAAAGAAGATTTTATGATGGCGGTAATGCTCTATTTAAGAAGGGTGGACCGAGTTCATGCCGTGAGCGGGCAGGAGGAGGGGCGCTGAGATTACGGTGGCAGTGTGTGACGAGACACACCTGATATGAATGAAGTCTCGTGGAGCATCTCCTCAGGAAACATCATCTTAAATGTCACATCACTGGATCATATCTCCGGTACAGAATTTCATAAAGACACATGTGGGTGGACTCATTTCATGCACCTTAGCAAGCAGTTGTGGAGCATGACATGAGTTTGTGGGTAAGATTTACCCCTGGGGGATAAAACGGGCCCAAATATGCCCCATAGACATACTATGGCAAGGGTCTCACCCATCAAAGCAATTGTTTTTTCCCTACTATGACAAGACACTTTATTTTGTGGGATCATACCTCCCAATCAAAATGTCATAGAGACATGGGGGCAGGTTCAATTCACCCAGGCTACCAATCAGTCTTTAACTATCACCTTGGAGATGAAGTAGCCACGCCCTAGCAACCATTTACAACACCCTAGCAACAGCCCCCATACACTTCCATTCAAAATGGCTCAGATGGATATCTTCAGAACACAATATTATAGAAACTTGGGGATTGGCTCTTTTGCATCAGGATAGTAAGCAGCCAATAAGAATCACTCTGTTCATTGGCTAGCCACACCCTAGCAACAATTTAGAGCACCCTAGTAACCAGATTTATTGATTTCAATTACAGTAAGATATCTTCGGATCAGAATGTCCTAGAGACATGAGAGTTGGTTTGTTTTAATTGGGTAAGTAATCAGTCTAAGTATCATCATGGGAACTACTTAGCCATGCCCTAGCAACCATTTAAAGCACCCTAGCAACAAAACACCATTGACATCCATTCAAAATCACAAAGATGTGTATCTCAGGATCAGAATGTCATAAAGACTTCCAGGTTGACTTATTTAACTCAGGATGGAAAGTAGCCTTGATAAGTATCACTTTGGTAACTGCCTAGCAACCAGATGGGGTTACCCTAGCAACCAAGTAACAAATCACATATCTCTGCACCAGTACATTGTACAAACGTCCTGTTTGGCTCATTTGAATAAGTGTCATGCTAGCTTGACCTAGCGAAGTGCTAAAAACATGCTTGCATCATGCTAACACAAGCTAGCATCACCTAGCCAAGTGCTAAAACATGCTAAAAACGTGCTAGCATCACCTAGCATAGTGTTAAAACATGCTAAATGTGCTAGCATTATGCCAACACATGCTAGCATCACCTAGCGAAGTGCTAAAACATGCTAGAAATGTGCGAGCATTGCCTAGCATAGTGTTAAAACATGCTAAAAACGTGCTAGCATCATGCTTACACATGTTTGTATTGCTTAGCGAAGTGGTAAAACATGCTAGCATCATCCTAAACATGCTTAAAACATGCTAGCATCATGCTAACACATGCTAGCATCGCATAGTTATGTGATAATACATGCCACCTACATGCTACTATTATGAAAAACACATGCTAACAACATTCTAGGACCATAATTTTAGTGCTTAGCAACAATTTATAACACACTCACATTTTCTTCAGGAAATGTACCCATCTCGAAGGCAACGAGATATTGCGTTTACTAACACATATGGGAACGTCTTCATACACAACCTGTTTGAAACCTCTCTATAATATCACCAATATTCTAATATCGGCTATGGTGTTTGAGCCCCACCTGTTTCGACACAAAACTGACCACTTGCAAAAGTGAGAGTAAATGATGAGAGAATTGTCATTTCTGGGTGGACTATCCCTTTAAGAAAGCAGTGGACTACGAGCTGATGCTCCTGTCTTTTAATATAAGTTTCAAGAATTATACAAGCTGTAAAATGTTAAATAAGGTTAATGTTTTGAAGAAAAACACCACAATGTTTTATTTAGGCCCTAATAATATGTTTGAAAATTAGCAATCTTCCACTGTGACAACTTACCCCTCATATGTTTCACCATTGGGGCATGTTGTCACAGTGATTTATTTTTCCTCAGTTAATTAAATGTTTTAAATATCTTTAGATTCTGACCTTGTGGATAAAGAAAATATTTGTATATAATTCTATAAAATATATAGTATAATGTATAATATCAGACCCGTCATCAGGGGGGTCAAAGGGTACAGATGACCCCGGGTCCAAGGCCCAGGGGGGCCCATGCAATGGTCTGTGATTGACATTTAATGGGATCAAGTACAACAATTTACCTACCGACTTCTATCACTGAAAATAGATTGTAAATATATTTACATGATAAATACATTAATTGTTATCCAGAGGTGGGAAGAATAACCAAAAACTGTACTCAAGTAAAAGTACAATTACTTCAAAATCATAATTACTCAAGTAGAAGTAAAAGTACTTACATAAATATTTACTTGAGTAAGAGTAAGAAAGTATCCAATTAAAAGAGTACTCAAGTAGTGAGTAACTCGTTACTTTCACAAATGACAAATAGACATTTAGTCCCCAATATTCCATAACATAAAACACATTGAACATGTATTATAGAATTATTATTAATGGGAATTCTGTCATCATTCACCATCATGTTGTTCCAAACCCGTATGACTTTCTTTCTTCCATGTAACACAGGAGATATTACACTGAATGTTTTCCTGAGTCACTATTTACTTTCAGTGAATGTTTTATATATATACTGAAAGTGAATGGTGACTGAGACTGTCAGTCACTAACATTCTGTCTAATATATTTTGTGTTCCACATAATACAAAGCCTCACACTGGTTTGGAACAACATGAGGGTAGAGAAATGATGACAGAATATTAAATTCACTTTAAAGAGATTTTTACTCAAAAGTGAAAAATCTCTCATCATTTACTCACCCTCATGCCGTCCCAGATGTGTATGACTTCCTTTCTTCTGCAGAACACAAATTCAGATTTTTAAAATAATATTTTAGCATAATTTTGATGCTCCAAAAAGCACATAAAGGCAGTATAAAAGTAATCCATAAGACTCCAGTGGTTTAATCCATGTCTTCAGAAGTGATATGAGAGGTGTGGGTGAGAAACAGATCAATATTTGTCATGTTTTGCTAGACAGCAGGGGGCGATATGCAGAGAAGAATGTGAATCACCAAAAACACAGAGTGTCCTGATGTTCAAGATCAAAAGTTAAAGGATTAAAGTTGAAGAAATCCAAAATGAAGTTCAAGAATTGGTTATAACCAAATATTGAACTGCTTGTAATATTATCAATGCACATAAATACTGTGAAACTGTAATACCGTGGTAATGTTTGTGGCGGTTATCATACCGTTACACCCCTATTAGGCAGCAAAGACGGTGACCGGTCCACCTGCACTTGACCCACGTGTGTGCAGTTTGACATCAATCACACCCCTTGATGACAGCCTTCCCTGCTTTCTTCACAGACATTGATACAATTATTTTATTGACATTTTACATTTATTTCAGTGAGATATTGAGTTTATAGAGTGACTTTGCTGTTCTTTAAAAATAATCATATATTAGCAATTATTTAGTGAAAAATTTAACACAAATCAAGACTTTATTAGAATGTAAAATTGTATATTTTTATATTGTTTAACATGACGTGCTGATGCAAATCTATCTGCGTTCAGGAAAAAGTGTGTTGTTGAACTTATTACATTTATTTCAATGATTCAAATCTTCATAATCTTCAGATGAACTGATTACAGTCTAATTCTTGTATTATTGTAAAATAGATGAATATTTACTTGTGTTTTATACAGAGAGACCAAAACCTGAAGTGCGTGTAAATCCAGATCATCTTGTGTTCAGAGGAGAGACAGTCACTCTCACATGTGACATACAGACACAAACACACACTGAGTGGAGATACAGCTGGATTAAAGATCATTCAGTCAATCCAGTCAGCACTGAATCCAGTGATGCTGCAGGAACTAAAACAATCAGATCAGTGAAAGTCTCTGATGGAGGACAGTACAGCTGCATAGCACAAAGAGGAAACTACTACACACAATTCAGTAACACAGTTCAAGTAACAGTTACAGGTGCTGATTTACTTCATCTGCTTCTGAGATGTATTTTAGTGAGTTTTTAAAACAAAAAAATAAAGAAAGAAACATACGTGGAGTTTATCAATGTATGTAAAGTTTATTCAGTTTGTACTGAGTGTTTATCAGGACCAGCAACATCACAGAACACAAGTGTTATTCTTCCTGTTAAAGGTGAGTAATTACTGTAGTAAAGACGAGCAGAAGATGAACTCTGTTTATTAATGACCCAAATGTTCTTCACCACAGACTCAAAGCTCAATCCTGAGCTCACATCAGATACTGCAGGAGCTGCACTGACAGGAAACACGGTGACTCTGATCTGTCACATGACTCAGACCGCTGGATGGGACTTTTACTGGTACAAACACACACAGAACTCTGAGAAAAACAAGACAGAAACAAACTCCTACAGAGTCAATATTGATTCAGTGTCTGATGGAGGTCAGTACTGGTGTAGAGCTGGAAGAGGAGAACCAGTTTACTACACAAACTACAGTGATGCATTGTGGGTCAGTGTCACAGGTGAGATAAAACATACTGTATTTTATTACCAGTGACTGTGTTTGTAAATTGTGTTAGAGATCCTAAAAACAATGTGACCAGAAATCCTGATTTGCTCCTGTAAAAACTTGATTTTCTGTCACTCTGTACAATTAATGATGTGATCCTCTTATAAACCTGATCATAGGTGACGTCTTTCTGTTCTGAAAATATCAGGCTTGGAAACTCAAACTCTGAGAATACAAAGTAAATCTTCTCGATCATCCTAAAAAAAACAATCCTAGACATTTTTCAGTTATGAATGTAGTTGTAAAATGTTTCACCACAACTTTGCATGATGTTTATTTTAGATGCAAGAGTTACTTAATACATTTTTTGGTGGGCCACAATAAAAATTAATGGGCCAAGTTTTCACCCCCAGAGAAGTGGCACAATCAAAAAGTTCTTTCACACTTTCAGAAATCAGAATTCATGTATTTTTTAACTATCTTATAAATCTATATTTGAAGTCAAAGAATAATCTCGAATATTCTGGGTCTAACTTGGTTAGGTCACTGTTTAGATGTATTTAGCTCAAATATTCCCAATTGCCCTATTCGGATGGGACTAGTTTTCCCTGAGGAGGTCAGAGGAATTTCTGTTTCACAGATGAACTTTGTGATTTTAATCCCGTCTGAATCTGACAAGTTTGTGTTTTCCTCACTCAACCACAAATTATCTACTGTTTTTCGGCTAACTCAAGGGTCCTCTGAGAAATATAATCATCTGAATGGACAAATAAAACAAATAAAATTATAAAATAGAGCTATATTGCAGAAACTGCTCAGACGTGCCACTGTAATATCAGTGTCAGATGAGATACTCGTGGTAATTTATCCACTCAGTTACGTAATGTTATAATGATATAATTCACAGATGAGTTTATTTAAGTGGGATTATTATAAACAGCCACTTCTATAAATTCATGTGAAAACGTCTCGGTTACAGATGTAACCTCCATTCCCTGATGGAGGGAACGAGACGTTGTGTCGAAGAGCAACACTAGTGGTCTCTGGAGTGCCGAATATGCATCTGATCTATGAAAAAAGGCCAATGAGAAGTTGGCAGACAGTATTTGCATACCCCGCCCCGGATATACGGGTATAAAGGTGAGGAAATACATCGAGTTCATTCAGGATTTTGACTCAGCGACGTGGACGGGAGGACACAACATCTCGTTCCGTTACATTCGTAACCTAGACATTTCCCGCTTCGTTGTGTCGAAGAAGCGACACTAGGGGTCCAATTTAAATCACGCCATGCACTGAGCCGTGTATGTGTACTGCTGACACAGGAGCGGGCAGGTCTTTGACTTGCACAGGCATCCAGCTGTGTCAGACCGCACGTACCCTTCCCCAATGCCCCAAAACGTGGGTTCGTCAGAGTCAATCTGGTTACCCTAAACAGGGGAACAAGGCGACGCTTGCCAACCTGGGAATGGCCCAAGTATGGCTGGGCCTCTTTTTTTCTCTATGTTTCTCCCCATAGAGCAATAAACGGCTGGGGCCCTTACACGCATCAAGGGAAGGGGGTCTTACCCAGTTTACTATTCTTTCAGGGGGTAAAGACCCTGCGGAGACCACACCTGCCCTGAAGGGGAGGTAAAAGTAGTTAATACATCACATGGGATTTTTAGGTGGCATGTGGAAATTATGCAGTGGTCGATCCAACCTCAAGGAGGGGGGAGTTGCTACAACACGGCGACTGGAGGGCAGCTGGGACTGCCTAAGGTAGACGCGGATCCACTCACAAGGGGACCGTACCGCGGAAAATACACAAAGGGGGAGTCCATGAAGGAGTCCTACCCTTTGGAGCACCTATTCCAGTACAGGGTAGATTAAGTACCCACAGTGGATTGGGTTGGATAGTTCCTCCGCTGAACTGCGGACTCATAAGGGCTAGGGAGGAATCATCCAGGGACCCGGGTGGGTGGGATCTCCTGGGAGAAAAAGCGCACAGTTTTACCTCAGCGAGGGAAAGGGCGCCAAGTGCAAGCGATCCAACCGTTCAGTCCATCAGCGTGTTACCGAGTTCTACTGGCTCGGACCTGAGAAAACACGGGACGATACTGACTCAACCTGGAGATTGTAGAATCTCACAAAGGTATTAGGTGTTGCCCAACCCGCTGCTCTACATATGTCTGCTAGGGAGGTACCCCTGGCCAGTGCCCAAGAGGACGCAACACTCCTTGTTGAGTGTGCTCGAACCCGCAAGGGGGGGGGGGGGGGGGGGGCACGGCCTGGGTGTGATAGGCCGATGAAATGGCATCCACGACCCAGTGAGAAAGCCTCTGTTTGGAGACAGCATTCCCTTTCCGCTGTCCGCCAAGGCAGACAAAGAGCTGCTCAGAGCATCTAAAATGTGCATGCGGCCCAGATAGGTACTCAAAGCACGTACCGGATACAGCAACGAAGGGGCTTGGTCTGCCTCCTCCCGGGGCAGCGCTTGCAGGTTCACTACCTGGTTTCAATGAGATATACTTCACAATAATAAAATATGAATAAATGTGTCTGTCGTGTTCTCCTGTCTCAGACGGTTCATCTACTCATCTGGTGATTTGGGTGGTTGTGGGTCTGAGTGTCGCCGTGTTACTCCTCATCTCACTGATCCTGCTGTGGAGATACAAACACAACAAAGGTTTGTTCATAGTATTGTTTGATCAATCCTAATGTACACCACCAAATGAAGTCAAACAGAGAATTGCTTTGATAGTGTCACATAGTCTCAGTGTTTCCCTTTTGGGTGAAATCAACATACAAATACTTTATTTATAGTTTACTCTGCATATTAAGGGACACACGAAAGTATTTGAACATGAAATGACACACATTCTCTTTAAGAGAAGTTGACATGTGGACACATCATTGATCTTTGTCTCTATCTACTGTAGATCAGCAGTGTATCAACCAACAAACATCAGTTCAGAATCAGAGGACACGACCTGGAGAATCCCAGACAGAAAACTGTCCTCTACAGTCTGGTCAGACTCAATAACACATTATTCAAGTGTTTCCCTGTAACACAGCTGTGTGTGTCTTTAATGCTCAAACACTTGTTTGATGCCCAGCAGGTTGTGATCACATTTATGATGATCTGGATACAAACTATAAGAAGAGCACAGGTAGAGTCTTAAATAATTAGTTACTGAAATACATATATATATATATATATATATATTGTTCAACTTTAAAATGCCCATCTATTGGCTAACTTGCTTTGTTTTGTTTCCTGTGATCAGGGGCATCAGCAGATGAGGTCACATATTCAGAGCTCACTATTAAAAACAAGATATCTGTGGATAAAGGTAAAATAAATCCTCTTTACTACACCTGTTAAGAATGAACATTTATTAAGCAAAAACATCAATCATCGCTGTATTTCAATACAGGTGACTCAAGAGAAAGACACGATCCTCTAATGAGGATAAATACACACCGCACACACACATTGTTGTTAAAACAGTCACTTTTGTTTCATATTAAACTGTTATTTATCGATACTTTTCCGTAGTGAATATTATAAGTATATTTATCATCTAAATTGCTCTCGCTTCGTCCGCCATCTTGAATTATTATCCTGACAAGCTCATCATGGTGCATTCTGGGATCTCCTATCCAGGGAAGGATACATACAATGATACCTCAGAATTTGGGCAAAATTAGATATTTCAAGAGGCAGCATAATTGAAAGCGGTATTCGGGAGTCCAGCAGGGGGCGTTCACCCTCTGGTCTGTGTGGGTCCCAATGCCACAGTATAATGACAGGCACACTATACTGTAAAAAGGCACCATCTTTCATATGAGATGTTAAACTGAGGTCCTGACACTCTGTGGTCATTAAAAATCCCAGGACACTTCTCATATAGAGTTGGGGTGTAATCCCGGTGTCCTGGCCAAGTTCCCCCCATTGGCCCTTCTCAATCATGGCCTCCTAATAATCCCCATCCATTAATTGGCTCCATAACTCTGTTCTCTCCTCCAATAGCTGGTGTGTTTTGGGTGTACTGGTGCACTATGGCTGCCGTCACATGATCCAGGTGGATTCTGCACACTAGTGGTGTTTGAGGAGATTCCCCCATACTATGTAAAGTGCTTTGAGTGCCTAGAAAAACACTATACAAATGTAAGGAATAATAATAATAATAATAATAAAGATTCCTACATTTTAAAACAGCTTTCGAGTCGGGAGTGCGCCTATGATTAAAATGTTGCCTCTGCAGGATGCTCACTGTGTTTTGGAACAGATCCGTCTGTATATCAGTGTTTAACAAGTTGTTTGGCTGGATTTTAATAAGCCGATCTAACAGCTCTAAAGACATCATTTATAATCAGATAATATTGGGGAGCAAAATAACATGATAAAGAGACTGAGTTCACATATTAAAGGTTATCATTGTAACCATCAAACAACAGAACAACAACAGTAATGTTTGAGAACGGTCAAAACTGATAATTTCTGTTATTTTCTTTGGTAGATGCTGGAAAAAGAGATGTTTTAATTGAGATGAAAACTGAGGACAATCAAAGAGGTAAATCAGAAAAATCCCTTTAATATTATAATTTAATATCACATACAGGATGTAAAGATTACAGGTCTTATGTTCAATAAAATACACACACATACATGTTTTGAGTGTGTCAGGTTTTGGATCTGCTGTATCCTCTTAATAGTATCATAGATTATGAATGATTATTGATCTGTATAATGAGTAAGATGTTGTTTATAATTCTCTGTTGTTCACTATCAGGGAAAAGCAGTGAGTGTGAAGACACTGTTTACTCTGATCTGAAGCAGAACACAGACAGAGGTGAGAGAAACACACATATAATATCATCATTCAAAAGAGACGTCACAATTACAGTTCAAATGATCACGCTGAATGTGCCAAATACAGATGAAGCTTTTTACTTTATTATTATTATTATTATTCATTTGTGTCTTTTAGGTGGCAGAGCTGGAGTCGATGCAACTTATGCTCAAGTTTTTAATCACCGAAAGAAAAAAACCTGCAAGAATTGATCAAGTTTATTTTAAAATACACACATTTACATGTAGAAGAAACGCTGAAATCAATCAATGATCAGCTCATTCATTAAAAAAGACACCTGACAAGACAAAACTGGATTTCCATGAGATTTTGAGATGTTTTTTATCCAGTCTTGAGGTCAACATGTAATGAGAGAATGCCGTTAAATGCCTTTACATGCAAAAGTTCTGATCATTTTTCTTGTATTTTGTTGTTATTGCCTTTATTGTCCAGAAGATGGTGTCAATGTATCAGCTTTGATATTAAAAGTTTCTGAACTGCTTTAAACTGTTTATGAAAAGTTTAATTTACAGAACTGTGTAAAAGTTTTAGTAAATTGTGGCATTTTCAAAAATTATGTAATAAACAGCTTTTATTTAGCAATTGACTTCACACAAATTGCAGTAAACATGAAGCTAAATCAATATTTGGTGTGAGCATCCTTTGCATTCAAAACCACAAATTCTCCTAAATACACTTGCACAAAGTTTCTCTTGCACAATGAGATTCATCTGACGCGCTGCAGTTTTTATTCCCTCTATGATAATTTATAAAGGAGTCGACGCGTCCTCTGATTGCGTGTCTTAATGGATCAAACACACTAAATGATTTCATTGGTCAGATCTTAGATTGACGGGCGGAGGGAGAGCCAATAAAAAGCTTTGAAATGAAAGTCCCGCCCATCGCCTCGTGTTTCAAACTGAAGATCAGATTCACTTTCTTCTCCCGCTTATTTATTGAAATGGGCTCGGTGCAAGACTCTACTTCCGTTCTACTTCCGCACCCTCGAGTGTGTGGGTCAATACTTCCGGTAAGATGACGATGTTTTACACAAGATGTCTCCAAGATCAGCCCAAGCTAACCATATCAGACGTCCACAGACTTGTCCGAAAGGGATGCTCTGCCCCCCGGAGTAAACGGGAAAAGGAGTACAAGATGTACCTTTCAAGTTTTATTGACAACTATGAAGGTAAGTTTGAAATTGACAGCAAAACACATTCACATTGTGGTATCGCTAACTAGCTAGCAGGAGTTATGTAGCAAACATTTAGGTCAGTTTTCCTGTAGAGATTTTAGATTTTGTAGAATTATCAAATGTTTTAACGTTTTTCAGTTAAAAACAAAAACTCAGCACCCTGAAAAGGCGCGCATGAGAGAACGAGCAGAGAGAGAGCCCCGCCCGCGCACTCTCATCACCTTCAAACTGTCATGCTCTCTCTTGATCCCTCGCGCATTAACCAACATCAATTGAGAATTTAGTTAATGCACTGTAAAGTAACATGAACAAACAATGAACAGCTGTATTTTTAGGAACTAAGATTAATAAAGATTAATACACAGTAACAAATGTATTGCTCATGGTTCATGTTAGTTAGCCTAATACATTAACTAATGTAAACAAATCAAACCACGTTTACTCCGAGCACAACTTAAAATGAGAATGTAAATGTGCTTACCGCCATTTTTTATAGGAAGAGTGGTTAGCTATATTTAATCTTAATAAACTTAATAAACAGTATTTTCTGATTATTTATTTGACAATGTGTAGAACAATTACAAAAAAGATTTGTACCAGGTTGAAAAGAAGTCCAGTGTGTTTTGTCTAACATTGCATGAATGATGTTGAATTCCCACAGTGTCAAACAAAGATCCTGCAGGGAGGGTGACTGTCAGGGCTGTGTGTTATAGGTCCATGAGGAAGCATGAGAAGCCTCACGACCTCAGAGTAGGGCGGAAAAAAATGTGTTAAACCAGTTCAAGTCAGATTTTGGGGTATTTTTGTGGCTATAGTTGGTGATGTGGATGTAGAATAATAACACTATTTGATTTAAACCTGAACTGTACTTTCATGAATGCCCCAGAAACTGGTCGTTACTGCTCCCGTTCTTTGGAGCATAGGCCTGTTCATTATGGGTTCAGTGTGAGGTAAGAGCTGCTTTTGTACCCTCAATCTAGGCTATACTAACCTGTTCAACACTTTACTAACACTGTTGTTCTAACTGTATTATAATAGCAAGAAAATATTTTAAGATACTAGTGAGGCTGGCTTATTTGTTCTGGTTTATTGTTTTGTTTTTTTATATAGTTGTTATCTAATGACTTAGTCTAACTGTAATACTAAAATCATGTTTTATTTTTAGATTATGTTTGAGGACAGCTCACCAATTGAAATTGCTTTGGCTGAGTGCTCCTGTGTGGCTGGAACCGCTCTCTGCAACCACAGTGTTGCACTACTGTATCAGACAACTAAATACTCTGTTGCAACTGAAAGCAGTACCGCCTGTCCTCACCTGCACAGAAACTGAGCAGCGATGGCATAAACCACGAAAACTGGTAAGTATTAAGAACTTAGGCTAATCACAAATTGTTGATGTTTCATTTATTTTTTAAATTGGATATAAACACTACCCACCTTGTTTAAAATGCACAATGAAGACAAAACAAGCACATCATTACAGTTAGCTATGGTAGCTCTGCCAATTGCATTAAGAGGGGATTGGATAAACTTGTGAAGTCTGTCTGGTGTATCAGTGTGGTTAGTTTGTGATGGTATGTTATGGTGGCTAACCAACTTCTGTCCATAAGTTTAGTTTGTTTGTTTTATTTGTTTACTTGATAGGGTGTGAAACCAGGTAGAGTGGGTAACATGGTATTCATCTCAACAAAACCCAAGTCAAGACAGTACACAGCTGCTGATGGTGTAAGGTAATATTCACTGTCAAGTAGGACTGGGCGATATGACGATATTATCGTATATCGACGTTGTCTCACCAGTATCGCAATGTCGATTATAACAATCTGTTTCCAGACGTTAATCGTCAATATTTAAGTCAATGTCAGATTCTTTTTTTTTTTTTTAAGAGTTATTGTTTCTTTTTTTCCTAATTATGACTTAACTGTTTTCAAAGGAAGCAAGCACTACAAAGCAGTGCGGGGGGACTTGCCAGACCCAGATGTCCTGAAGGTTGACGAGGCATACCAGGACTTCACGGCAGACCTTGCTCCGCTAATTACCACACTCTCCATAAGTAGTGATGTTCCCCTCGTTGATTCAGCCTTCGGGACGGTTCAAGAAGGCAGCCCTATTTCATACCAGCACCCAGTGCCAGTGAGTAGGGTAATCATCCAGCACCCAGGCGCACCACCTCTGCCGTTAGATGGTCACAGGCTGGACCCAACCACATGTTCCTTTGTGTGCACTCACCAACAACACCTAAATGTAATGTCGCTTAACATCACTTTCGACATGGCAAGATCCATCGAGATGGCCACGAGGGAACAGAGTGGCAGCGCAGAGTGGCACAGCCTGAGGAAGATGAGGCTCACCTCTTCCAGGTTCCGGGAGGTGTGTCATGTCCGAGGTCACAGCTCTGCAGAGAACCTTGCAGAACGCATCCGCAAAGGTGGGGTTCAGACAGCCTTGATGAAGAGAGGACTGGCACTGGAGCCAGTAGCTATTCAGGAATATTCCCACATTAAAAATGTCAACTACTGGCCATCAGGATTTGTCATCCATCCAGATGCTCCCTGGCTCGGATCCTCTCCAGATGGTGTTGTATTTGATCCGACGGAGGCAACACCATTCGGGCTGGTGGAGGTGAAGTGCCCCAACGTGAAGAGCTATGTCGACTGCGGGTACCTGCACATGCAGTGTGGCGCCTTGCGCCTGAAGCCAGGTCACAGCTACTATTGGCAGGTGCAAGGCCAGCTGCTTATCACCGGAATGCAGTGGTGTGATTTTGTGCTTTTTGCAGAGGAAGACCTTCTTGTACAAAGAATTTACAAGGATACGGAGGTCGCTAGGGTTATAAGGGAGAGGGGGATTATTTCTTTTTCTATCATTACTTGATCTGATCTTTTAAAAAAAATCAATGTTTCATTTAATCAGTTCTGTTTCAATCAGTTGAAAAATGTTCTTGTTTTATTGTTCATCTTTACAAATCTGTACAAAGCCTGAACTAAATATTAGGTTTTTATTGTTCATCTTTACAAATCTGTACAAAGCCTGAACTAGTAATAGGTTTTTATTTTTTCTTTAACCTGAAGTGATAAACTGAACAATGAAATCTCAACGCCGATTGAACAATTAACAAATCTCTAAAACTAGAGCTAATGTCACTAATGCAGGCCTAAAATTGACCTGAGACCATACCTTTTTTACTGATTGAAATGAGAGCCCGATTGTAAAAAGCTTTGTGGATTGTTGATATTGTATGATTGAATAAGTGTTGTTCAGTATTTCCTTATTAAATTCTACATTTTCTAATGACATCTCTGGTGCATTTTTATTTTCATTTCAAGTCAGAAAAAACTAAGCTAGTGTAATGATGACAATGACACAAAGAATGTTTTTAAGAAGCGAGATCTTTAATTCATTGCTGAGTTGCCCATGCCTTAACTAATGGCCCATTCTGATAATTGACCAGGAAGCAGGCCACACTGAACAATTCATCAATGTTCCCGCATATAGACAGTGGTATGTCCTTGTCGAACAGTTTGTTCTTTCACTCTCCTTATGCACCTCTCCACATGCACTCTCAGACGTGCAATTGACTGTGTCTGTCTGACATCCTCTCGACTCGTTTGTTGCTGAGAAAGGCAGGCCGGTACACCTTACAAGGAGCAAGGTTGTCCACAACAAACCCTTTGTCCACCATGATTGCCATACCTGGCTTCAAAAGCTTAACGATCCCGGACTGCTTGAAGATCTCGCGATCACTCATAGAGCCTGCATACAGTCCAGACACAAAGGTGACAGCACCGTGGGGTGCCATGCCAATCATGGCCTTGAATGTAGTGTGTGACTTGCAGGTTGAGAAAACCTCACTCTGAAGGAGCAGCAAGAATGGCGTCTGACAGAATATCTCTGTACAATCAAGGACCACCTGTGTATCAGGAAAAAGCTGCAAACTCAGGTGGCAGGTGAGCTCTAACTATCTCTGGAGGAATCCAAAGGCGCTGGCTTCCCAGCAGGCAGTACAGGAAATGAGTCCATGTGGAGATGATCCGACTTGCAGTAGTGCGGTGAATGCAGAACCTCTCTGCAAGGTCCCTGAGAGGAAAACCCACTGACAGGTACATCAGGAACAGCAGAAACTCATCAATGGGTCTCAGTTTCTGTTGAGATATAAAAAATAAAAGCCTCTGTTTAGTTAGCTTGACATTTATATAGTTATTACAAAGTATAAATCAGAAAATAATACCAACATCAGCTTGTTGGCTTTTACTTTTTAGTTAGATGTAGTTAACTCCACAAACCAACAGGGGCAATTACGGAATAAAACAGTTTGTATCCTATTTCAGAGTTACAGTAGGGCTACAACTCTATGCACGTCATGTTACCACATTTGTTACCTACCGTTGTTGGGTGATGGACTGTGCTGATGTTGGCAGAGGCTGTCTTGGCGCTGGTTATGCGCACCATCTTGTTGATCACAGCAGGTTCAATTAAACTCCAAAAAGCCATGAAACTCCCGTAGGACGCAAACCTGGTATAAAAGCGCACGCCCTCATCTGATGCAGACAGGCGATCTATCCCAAAACGCTGGCGAAGTGTGAGGACTTCTAACTGCTGTTGTAGCTCCCTAATATGGCGACGTAGAGCTTCGTTCTCGTCAGCCAGATTACTCGCCCTTGCTCCTGTTTGAGGGACTACACAGTAGTCATGATCTGGAGCCATTTCGGTCTCCACCTCCGAGTCCGAGCCTGACTCTGGTGCGAGACTCTCGGCCCGCGGACGCCGTTCCCAGACGCACGGTCTGGGCGCAGATAGTTTGTACCCATTCCATGAAAAGTAAACCGGGACGGCTCCCTTCTTCAGCCTCCTCAACCCCCCGGCAGTCACATTCAAATCAGTTTGTTTAAAATGCCGACTACAGACCCGGGTGTTTTTGGTTGGGTTGAAGTCATCTCTCCGGATCTTCTGCATCCACTCAGCCTGTACCGCAGCGTCAACGGGGAATGCATGAAAGCTGACTACTTTGTTGTATCTCGACGAAACCGTACATAATGGCACACAACAATGAAGTGTTGAGGTTGTCACCCTCTGAAAGGCAAGTCGCCTCTTTTGAATATTAAAAACACTCATTCAGAAAAATCTCTGTGGTAATGGAACTCGGTCGTTGTTGTCTCGTTGTCTCCCGCTCTCTGTCAGATAACCGGAAGTTTTCACCGGAAGTACTGGCCCACACACTCAAGTTTCGAACGTCAACGGTCGCCATATTGTGCACGGAGCCAATTAAACAACTGCCGTTTAAACATCAATCGACTCTTTAGTGTGAGAAGATACCTCTGTGAAGTTGGCACCCCATAAACTTAAATAATCAGCAACACTATTTCATTTGTTTGTGCTGGTTTGGTGTTTGAGATATTAAGCATTATTTTTTGGCTGTGTGACGTCACTCTCCACCCCATCTCGCTCAGATCGATCCAGACTGGTGTCGTCATTTGTGCTGGTTTGAGCTGTTGAAAGAATCTAACTAATTAAATTACAAAGAAATAATAAAATAATGTCCCGGATCTGTGACGTCAGTCGTGCATTTACCTCATCTCGTCCAATGCGCTTATTTTCTGACCCGTTCGTTTGTGCTCAGTGCGGGTTTCTTACTGTTGCTGTCATTGTTTTTTATTTTTTAATATTTACAGTTTGATCATTCGTTTGACATTCGCAACAATTCTCATTAAACTCTCCGTGCAAATCACAGTTTCAAGCTAAATCAACCTGGACATGCATGAATAGGTTTTCTTTGCTTAGCACACAGCTAAATAATACAATAAAAAGAGAGACCTTTTTTCATATATATTTTACTGGTCCTATAAATCATTTGAGTTTAATTGGATTTGTAATGGATAGGTTTTGGTTTCGATCCATACTGTAAAAGTTCTCCTTCTGGATTTGTTGTACATCCTGATGTCCCTTACCTTGCTGCTAGCCAAGATGCTAATGTATACAATCCAGCTGCAAATCCTCCCTTTGGGTTAGCGGAAGTCAAATGCCCAAATGTTGACAGTATGGATCATGTGACCCATATGGATGTGACCCATATTAAGTTCATCGCTGGTCAGGCTATCCCATAGCTTTTTTTTTTTTTTTTAGCTTTGCATCACATACTTGCTATTAGTGGTGTAACGATGCATCGAAGCAACGTGCAAAAAATCGATACATTTATAGATTTAAGAGGCATCTTCAACGCATTGTCAGTTTATGCATTATCGTCAAAGCGTGTATTCTCATTTAAACCACCCTTTAGAATGGCAACCAACAGTTTGAAGGTCCAAATCAATGCAGTTTCAAAGGCTCTACAGCCAGCCGAGGAATAAGGGTCTTATCTAGACAAACCATCTGCCTTTTTGTAATTTTTAAAAAAAAATGTATATAATGTTATTTTACACCACAACTGATTTTTTTTAAATGTATATAATTTTTAACCACAAATGCTCGACTTCGGTTGTCTGCTTCTGCACGACATATTAATTCATCACGTCGCTTGTGACGTAGGTGGAAGTACCGACCCAGTGCCGAAAAACTCCAACTTCAAAATTTGTCCGACATCGAGGTTTTACATTTATTTTTGTAAAGGGCGTTTGATTTAGTCTAACACTGGGTCGGTACTTAGTTTATGGGATTCGTATTCATAAATATAGAAAAAAAATGAAAATATGTTTAAATGTAGGATACGTTTAAGATTTATACAAAATATGTTATTAAGCTCTAGTAGGCTGCTCATTTAAGATGCTTGATTCATAATATGTAAGGATTATTCAATTTGATTGAATTTTACTATTAATTGAAACGCGTAAATCTTAAAAAAAAACTAAACTAAAAGATTATTTAGCCCATTTGTGCATTTAACATTCAGAAAATTATATCAAATTGAAATGAGAATTGTTTTATGAATATTAAATATAAAAATAGACTATATTCAAATTTTATTTTACATTTTTTAAAGATAACTTTGAGTGGACTTGTTGAATTTTGTTATTAAATAAAATAAGATATATTTACACACACACAAAATAAATGTCTTAGGCCTTGTGAATCAAATGGCAGATGAAAATGAAGCTTTCATCGGTCACTTCCCTTAACAGTCCAACTGCCTCCATGCGAACTTCAGCTCCATAAGTCCTTGCAGAGCTGACATGCTCAAGAACTGATGTAATGTGCTCGAATGAACTGACGATGACGGCAACATTAGCCAGATGGCTTGTCCACCTCTGGTCAAGTACACATTTGAGTCTGTCACCTCTATATTGCAGGGCAACCGTGGGTTTATGGCTAAAGTTATAAAGCACGTTGCATATGCTGAACAATCTTGAATGTCTCAGCAGATAACACACGACAACTAAGTGCAGCTGGTGATTTAGGCAGTGTATGTAAGGTATCTCCCGGACAACTTTATCCTGCAGAAGTCGCTGCACTCAAATCAAAATCAAATCAAATCACTTTATTGTCACACTACTGTGTACACGAGTGCAACAGTAGGTCAAATTCTTGTGTGCAGTTCCGAGTAACATTGCAGTCATGACAGTGACGAGACATAAACCACTTTACAATAACAACATATTTACACAAAACAATTTACATAACAAATGTACATATACTTACACAACAATTTACATAACAAATGTACACAATACACACAATGTAGAATACACATACACTAGATACGGGTATAAATATATATAAACACTAATTGAATTGGGAGAATATATTGAAAGAGTGATGATTAATAAAGTGCAGTGCTGATTGTTGATCGTGAGAGATCATGTGTTCAAAAGTCTTATTGCTTGTGGGAAGAAGCTGTCATGTAGTCGGCTGGTGCGGGTCCTGATGCTGCGATACCGCCTGCCTGATGGAAGCAGTGAAAGCAGCCCATGACTCGGGTGACTGGAGTCTCTGATGATCCTCCGAGCTTTATTCACACACCGTCTGTTATATATATCCTGGAGGGAGGGAAGCTCACCTCCGATGATGTTTCTGGCAGTTCGCACCACTCTTTGCAGGTCTTTGCGGTTGTGGGCGGTGCTATTGCCGTACCAGGCGGTGATGCAGCCAGTCAGGATGCTCTCTACAGTGCTGGTGTAGAACCGTGTGAGGATGTGGTGGTTCATTCCGAACTTCCTCAGCCGTCTCAGGAAGAAGAGGCGCTGGTGAGCCTTCTTCACAACGGCCTCAGTGTGGATGGACCATGTGAGTTCCTCAGTAATGTGGACACCGAGGAACTTGAAGCTGCTGACTCTCTCCACCGGTGCTCCATTAATGGTGATGGGGCTGTGTTCTCTGTCTTTCCTCCTGAAGTCCACCACAAGCTCCTTGGTTTTACTGACGTTGAGGAAGAGGTTGTGCTCCTGACACCAGCGTGTCAGAGTGTGCACCTCCTCTCTGTAGGCCGTTTCATCATTGTCAGTGATCAGACCTACAACCGTCGTATCGTCAGCAAACTTAATGATGGCATTGGAGCTATGTGTTGCCACACAGTCATGTGTGTAAAGGGAATACAGGAGTGGGCTGAGAACACAGCCCTGCGGGGCTCCAGTGTTGAGGTTCAGTGATGAGGAGATGTTGCTGCCCATTCTAACCACCTGACGTCTGCCTGACAGGAAATCCAGGATCCAGCTGCACAGCGAGCTGTTTAAGCCCAGAGCCCGGAGTTTCATATCAAGCTTGGAGGGCACTATGGTGTTGAATGCTGAGCTGTAGTCTACAAACAGCATTCTCACATATGTGTTCCTTTTTTCCAGGTGGGAAAGAGCAGTGTGTATTGTAGATGCAATGGCATCATCAGTGGAGCGGTTGTTACGGTAGGCAAACTGCAATGGGTCCAAAGAGGTGGGCAGAACAGAGCAGATGTGATCTCTGATCAACCTCTCAAAGCATTTGCTGATGATGGGGGTGAGGGCAACAGGACGCCAGTCATTTAAGCAAGTGATTTTTGATTGCTTCGGTACAGGCACAATGGTTGATGTTTTGAAGCATGTGGGGACTACAGACAGGGATAGGGACAAGTTGAAAATGTCCGTAAAAACACCAGCCAGTTGGTTCGCGCATGCTCTGATGACGCGGCCCGGAATGCCGTCTGGACCCGCGGCTTTACGGATGTTCACCCATCGAAAGGATCGGGTTACATCCGCAACAGAGACTGAGAGTGAACCATCATCTGTAGTATCGGCCGCGAGTGCTCTCTCCGTGAGGGCGGTGTTGTTGTTGTCCTCGAAACGAGCATAAAATGTATTAAGCTCGTCCGGGAGAGAGGCAGCGGTGTTCATGGCGGAGTTTTTATTCCGTTTATAGTCCGTGATGGTGTTAATTCCCTGCCACATACTTCTGGAGTCAGTGGTGTTAAACTGTTCTTCAATTTTGTGCCTGTACTGGCGTTTGGCTGCACGGATGGAGTTACGGAGGGCATAACTGGCTTGTTTACGCTCCTCCGTGTTCCCAGAATTAAAAGCGGTGGTCCGCGCAGTAAGTGCCGCGCGAACATCGCCGTTAACCCATGGTTTCTGGTTGGGGTAGATCCGTATATTTTTTGTCGGAACAACGTCCTCTACGCACTTTCTGATGAAACACGTTACGCTATCAGCGTAAACCTCGTCATCGGAGGCAGATCGGAACATCTCCCAGTCCACGTGATCAAAACAGTCCTGTAGCGCAGAGTCTGATTGGTCCGACCAGCACTGGATCATTCTGAGGGCGGGTGCTTCCCGTTTCAGTTTCTGCCTGTAAGCGGGCAGAAGCAGAACGGAAGAGTGGTCAGATTTGCCAAATGGTGAGCGGGGGAGGGATTTGTAGCCATCCCGGAAAGGAGAATAGCAATGATCCAAAACCCGGTCCCCTCGTGTGTTAAAGCTGATGTGTTGGTGGTATTTTGGTGCTATTGTTTTGAAGTTGGCTTTGTTGAAGTCCCCGGCAACAATGAACGCGGCCTCAGGGTGCGCGGTTTCCTGCTGACTTATACTGCCATACAGTTCCCCGAGTGCCCGGTCTGTGTCGGCATGTGGGGGGATGTACACAGCAGTGATAATGACCGCTGTGAATTCCCTCGGTAGCCAGAATGGTCGACACAGAAGCATGAGAAATTCCAGATCAGGAGAGCAGAAAGACCTGATAAAATGTATATTCCTCTGATCACACCATGATTTGTTGATCATAAAACATACACCTCCACCTCTGCTTTTACCTGAGAGGTCTTTCGCTCTGTCCGCTCGGTGCACGGAGAAACCCGTGGGTTCGATGGCCGAGTCTGGAATCTTCGCGGACGTCCAGGTTTCCGTAAGACAGATAACACAGCATTCTCTCGTCTCTCGTTGGAAAGAGATCCGCGCTCTCAGCTCGCAGAGCTTGTTGTCCAGAGACTGAACATTTGCCAGTAGTATACTGGGTAGCGGGGGGCGATTTGCGCGACGTCTTAATCTGATGAGAACGCCGGCTCTTTTTCCCCTTTTCCATCTGCGTTTCCGCGGCCGGGCAGCCCAAACAAAGGGATCCGCTGGCGTGTTTGTAAACCGCGGGTCGGCATTGAGGAATGTGAAGTCCGGTTTTCGGTGTGTGATTGCCGAACCAATGTCCAAAAGCGTTTGTCTGTCGTACACAATAAGGCAGACAACATCCAAGACAAAAAAACACAGAACTGTAAACAAAACAAACAATAAACTGCAGTGTTTTGACGGAGCTCGCGACGCAGCAGCCATAGTCGGCGCCATCTTGAGACACAACCACACTCCGCCATATTTCCCTGATTCATCGCACACGTGACTCTGAATCTTAGACGCATTCAAGCCTGCCTTGTACAGCTCTGAAAGTATCATGTTTGTGATGGTTTGTGCGATGGTCATCACAAGCAGTCGTTCTGTCATTTACAGTGTTTTTTCATTGAAGCAGCAAATTACAATGGAAATGTTTTCCATTCCAGCAGGTCCCTGTTCCGTCTACTTTCACAGTAAACCATGAATCACCGATTTCTTTCACTATTGCGTCAGTCACAATGTTGCTCATTACAGCAACGAGTTCATTTTGAATTTCATGGCTTGTGTAAGTGGCATTTTTATGAATTGTTTTCACAATTTCGGCCAACTGGGGATCCTTCCTGATGCTGAATTCCAGTAATGACATGCACAGTCCACTCCCACATCCATCCATATGATCAAAGGCCTCAATTTTACCCCTCAGGGGTAATTGATTGGACACCAGAAACTCCACAACATCAATAAGAGAAGACATGTAGTATCGATTTCTCTGTGTTCTGCATACAGTAACGACGAGATTTCTCTACCTTTATCAATTCAACTTACTTTTTCTTTCCACACACTATAACAAGTCAAATGTTCTTTGGACATTTCATGTCTGTTGAATCCTTTATTTGTTTCCACGGCGTGTTTCCAGTCATGGAAGCCTTTGGTTGTAAATGCTGGTCAAGTCTAGCCCCGCTCTGCGGCTGCCTGATCGAGATCTGCGAAGCACATCTACATTTTCTGCAAGGGTAGCAGAAGGCCGCATCAGCATTAGCCGAATACTCGAGCCAATCTCTTTTCTGAAACCACGCGTGTAAAAATGATCTCTTTCTGGTGCCAAATAAGCGTGTGGGATACGAACTTATTCTGACTTGCAAAGGCCCATCCTATCCCAAATCATCTGGGAAAGTGTCATCATCATCAAGACTGGAAGCAGTAGCTCGTCTCCCGTCGCTGGGATGGGATGGGGATCTGTCTCTGGCATGTCGACATCACTGGTGGTGCAGGTGCTAGCCATGACAGTTTTCACTGTTGTCGAGGTGGTGGTAAACCATTTCCTTAAATCCATTATTGCTTGAATGATCAAACACGTTAAGTGTTTTAGACAAATACAGATTATGAATAAAGAGTAGAAGTTGACTGAAAAAAATACTTAAAGTCATGACGTACAGTCATAATCATTTTTTATTTTTTTATTGTTTATTAATAAATGATACAAACAATTCAAACTACAAAATTACAGTATACAAGGGAACTTCACAAGAAGAAAGAAAGAAGGCAAAAAAAAAAAAAAGAAAAAAAGAGAACATATATCCTGAACCAATTTAAGCAAGACAACAATAGGAAAAAAAATTATTAAATATTTCTTCCTTTTTCCTATTTACACAACCAATGTTCATAAAAATTTGACAAGCATAGAGGGGGCATTAATTACAATCTAAAGAATTCTTCCATAAAGTTTAACAGCATTTCATTCTTTTTATTTTTAATTAATTTTAGTGACTTCCTCAGCGAGTCAATCTCTAATAAGAATAGGCTACATTTAGGTATGCATTTTGCAAATTTTTGTTTATGTATATAATATTTACCAAGCAAAATGTAGAAATTCACCACATATTCATACAGTTTGCTTTCATGGGCGTAAGAACATATAACATCTTTTAGAGATAGTTTATAATTCACTTTTCTTGGGGCAAAAAGAAAATGACTAACATCAGACCAAAATTTTTGAGAAAAATCACATCCATAAAACAAATGAGCCAAGTCTTCCTCGTATACATTACAAAAAGAACATTTGTTGTCAATGTCCATGAATTTGGATAATGAAGCTTTACATGGGTAGATTTTATGAAGTATTTTAAAATGTACCTCTTTAACTTTATTCAGCATACAAAATGTATATGGAATTAACCATGCCTCTTTCCAGTGAATATCAATAATTTGTGCATTCCCAAAAATAATTTCCTCTAGGAGGGATTTTATGATTGGATTGAAAAATGAATCTGATATTTTTATTATTACAGGATTGAGTAATAACAATAATATTATAGCTTTGAGAGTGGGGTCTTACTTTCCTTGGGAACCTATCCATCATATCATCAGGGACTAAATTAAAATCTCCCGCGATTATTAACTTAGCATTTGGGTTTGTTTTCATCAATTGGGATAAAATAAGAGAAATGTCAGTGAAAAAGGAATTATTCAAAGAGTGTGAGCTAAACCCATAAATATTACAGATAACAAAGATGGTATTATCTAGTTTAACAGTCAGAATAACCCATCTGCCTACCCATGGCATCTTCAAACTCAGGCACGGAGTCATCCATATTTTGTTCAAGAGATTCACGAGACATCAGACTGTCGAAGTTCCACGAGGCGCGCAGGTTCCTATTAACTCGTTTTTTGCCCATTAAACTCAAAGGCGGATTCCAGCTTTTATTTTACAGACTTTATCGAATAAAATCATCCGCCATAGGAACAAAGTAACGACCCGTTGACCAAAAACATCCTTCTTAACCAGAGGAGGTGCAAATTACAAACCTACTCAGCACGGCGCCATCTTGGCTCCCTGCTCAGCCATGATGATTGATCCGTGTCTCAAGCTAATGACGTAACTTCCAGGGAGGCGTCCCTGAGCCCGTTGTACACGCCCCAATCCCCTGACTCCACCCCCACGTCAAAACAGTGCCATAAAGTGAAACGTGCAGAAATTTGAAGCGCAAAGGCAAAACGAGCTCACACTTGATGGAAATGCAGATTAAAAGGAGCGTTGTAAAATAATTAGTAGGCATTGCAAATTAAAATATGTGTGGCAAACACATATACAGCGACAACAAACTGCAACAGGTAACATTATCTTAGAGATGAAATCAGTGGCGGATGCAGAACGTGACAGATGGGTGGGCCTGGATTAAGTCGAGGTGGGCTTGAATCTATGGGTGTCCCGAAATCAAAGCAGTTGTCCTGAATCCAGGGCTGGGTTTTCCGAAACCTTCTTATGTTACACTGTACCTTATAGTATATGTGCACAGTGACAGGAAATATAAATGAACATAAAAAACCTAACACTTTTTAAATAGCCCATTAAAGTGTTTATTACAAATAAATTACTAAATGCTTAATGAACAAGTATAAATGAACAAAATGTTGCTTTACATTTAAAAACAGGGATGGGGGGGTTTTGGCTGTTCCACTTTCTCACATAACGCAGTGAAACAGCCCGTGCTTGAGAGAATAAACAATTCTGGAGCCGATATCAACCAATTCAGCACCATTGCCACGGACAGCACCTGGTAACGTTATATCAAAATGACAGTTGTGAAGGAATCACATCAATATTGAACTGTGTCAACATATTTATAATGTTCAATGTTGGAGAGGCGGAGCTTAGAGCGCCTGTCAATCAACGGCATACAGCGGAGACAGACGAGAGACATGCCCGTGATAAGTGCTAAGATAACTTGTGACTGTGAGTAATTATTTCCCTGATATATGCTCTGATTAATCTATAGATACTGTCATGACTGTTAATGTGATGTTTATCCGCTGATATTGAGTGTATTGAGATCTGGTGTTTCCCGTTATCTTAGTGTCATCTGCGCGGTGTTTCACATGTGTTTGTTCAATGATATCTGACTCCTGAGGCAATAATATTGCAGATTATGTCTTTATACATGTCACTGTGTTGATGATGACTAGAATTACTCTGTTATGTTTGTATGAATGAAGTGAAATTCACCTAAGTGATGTGCATTGCCGATCAACGGTTTACTTTCGGTTTCGGTTTCTGCGTGTTTCCATATTAACGCCATATTGTAGTGAGCGTTACATCACAAGCTGATATTCCTGTTATGTATCTTGCTATTGATGATTACATAATCTCCTGTGATTTGTTAGAGGTATAACAGTACTGAGATGATATGTTCATCTTTCTTTCTGTTTCTGCTGTCATGGAGATGTTGTACTCTCTAAGCTGGACCATGAAAAGTCTTTGCTGTGATCTCAAATGAGGGGTATGTGTAATTTTGGGGAATGTGTTGCCTAACCATTTTCAGGTAAAATGTTCCTTGTTATTGAAATAACACAAAAGGGGAGGAGATGTCATATATGGTAGCTTAATGGGCTAACATGTCCTTATTTTGCTAACATGACCGTATGTTGCTAACATGTACTTATGTTGCTAACATGTACTTATGTTGCTAACATGTGCTTATGTTGCTAACATGTACTTATGTTGCTAACATCTGCTTATGTTGCTAACATGTACTTATGTTGCTAACATCTGCTTATGTTGCTAACATGTACTTATGTTGCTAACATGTACTTATGTTGCTAACATCTGCTTATGTTGCTAACATGACCTTATGTTGCTAACATGTGCTTATGTTGCTTGTACTTGTGGCATCTGGTCAGAAGTGCAAAATAACAGATCATATTTCCAATGTGTTGTCTACATGTAAAGACGCATAGTAACACGTTTGTGTTTGTTTTACCTTCATTTAACACCAAATGCTTCTCCAACTAGTTTGATTATGGCTGATTATTCAATTTATGGCATCATGTTAACAGACATTTCAGGGGATTAAAGCTGCCAAATAATCACAGATGCAAAAATATTAACAGAACTTCAACTAGAAGATCATTATTTTACTCCACCAATCTGATGTGTTTGTTGAACTTTGAGTGATACTTTAGCAATTATTAAACTGCAACAACACAAATCTGTCACAGAAATGCAGTTTTCCTGTGTTGCGACGACTGATTTTATTTACTTTTATCACATTGGAGAATGTAAAAAAGTGGAATTGGAAGGTGAAGTGGTAATTATATTACAGACCTGTGACGTTGCAGTTACGTTGCCAATAAGTCACAGAATTACCCAAATATTATGAATACATTAACTGGACCATTCTGGGTAATCTTGGGACATTAGGAGGACATGAAGATGATTTGTGATTTGGTAATTGTGCAGAAAAATAGACTTTTCTGTAAATATATTTAAGCAAGCTGACATTTCTCATCTAGTACTCAGTTTCTAGTTTGTGTGTGTGTGTGTGTGTGTGTGTGTGTGTGTCATTAACAGAAATCATGTGGAAAGGGTTCCCTGTTTTACTCTTCCGAGTGTCTGAGGTCAAAAGTTGAACAGTCTAGTTGAACTTGTCTATTCTAGAATATTTTTGATAATTATGTAATTAATTCAGAATCTGAATGTCTTTTCCAAATAAAGTAATGATTGATCTCATTGGATAATGCAGATAATTTACTGCTTTTCCTGTTCCTACAAAGGTATATAATGCTGTGCTGAACAATAAAGTACGAGAAATCACTTTTGCATACTGAAGTGTCTCTGTCAATCATTTCTCCCCTCTAAATTAATATTTGGTGTGAACATCCTTTGCCTTTAAAACCACAAATTCTCCTAAATACACTTGCACAAAGTTTCTCTTGCACAATGAGATTCATCTGACGCGCTGCAGTTTTTATTCCCTCTATGATAATTTATAAAGGAGTCGACGCGTCCTCTGATTGCGTGTCTTCATGGATCAAACCCACTAAATGATTTCATTGGTCAGCTCTTAAGATTGACGAGCGGAGGGAGAGCCAATCAAAAGCTTTGTCATTAAATGAAAGTCCCGCCCATCTCATGTTACAAACTGACGATCAGATTCACTATCCTTTGTTCTCTCGCAAAACTACCGTTTAAACATCGACTCTTTAGTGTGAGAAGATGTGTGACTCTTAAAAGAGCGTTTAATTTCTCCAGAATAAAGTCGTTTATCCTCTGAATCCGTACAGAGTTCGTCTCTGTCGTTTCAGCTCGTACACAACGTCCATGACAGTGACGTCTTTCTCTTGACGTGACAGTGTAGGTGACGTCATCACGCATAACGTTCTCCAGAAACACCTTCAACACACCGCGAGTCTCCTCGTAGATCAGACCGGAGATCCGCTTGACACCGACACGGCGAGCGAGACGACGAAATAGCGGGTTTGTTTTCCAAAATATTATCGTGCAAAATTTACGTGACGCTTTACGCCTCATTTCCAGACATGATGACGAGAGTTTGATATTCACTTGAATGTGACGCGACTAACAACCGGAGAAGATATTTATTTTCGCCTACAGGACCTAGTAGAAACATCACTGAAGGAGGAGCCAAAGTCACGTCACGTGTTTATTTCTTGCTCAGTTTAAAATCTTTTTTATTTCACTCAAATATTCGCTCGAATGAAACTGAATGAAATGAAATTATTTTTTTCTATTGAGAAAATATTTAAAGCTCAATGTTCAAAATGTGTGAAATGTTCAACAGAGCAGAAGAATTGCTGACAATGAAATTTATCCAACAAAATAAAAGTCCATTGTGTATTTTGGACTTGTTTACAGTTAAAAGTCCCTGTTATGCACCAAATCTTCATATTTGGGATTTTGGTTGCACAGTATCCATGTGCTATATGCAATAAATATGAAACATACATGCTATAAATCTAATATATTTATTTTATATTATTTTGTTTTAGTGGTTTAATAAAAGAGATGAGCTCATATTTGTGGTTTGACTTCTGCTCTGTTTCTCATCATATCATGCATTGGTCTGTAGACTCGTGTCTTTCTCCCACACTTTTATTTCTGAAGTGTGAAATGACGTTTGAACACAGGAAGTGTTTGGTTTAGACAGACAGCACAGTTGAAACAGTTCATTAATGTGACAGTATGGAGTCCAGTGTGCTGCCTCTTATACTCTGTGAGTGTTTTATTATATTCTATATTATCTTCTGTTATTTCTGTGTGTGTGAAACACATGATGGTGATGTGGGTGCACAGGTCTATACTGTAGATTTACTGTCTCAGTGTTCATCTTTATTCTGTTCATATATAAATAATGTTTTGTGTTATAGTGATGATGAGAGTGAAGACTGCAGTTATTACTGTGTGTTACAGATCAAATGTATCTGTCTGTGTTCATGTGAAAGATGATGAACTTGTGTTTTTAACTCGTTCAAACAAGAGGGATCAGCGCCTTGTAGAGGAGGTCGGGGCTCGTGATGAGCGGTGCGAATGGTCACGGTTTTTAAGCGCCAAGTAGTTTGAGAAGTTTAAAGCTATAGCTGTTTTGGCTATACGTAACTTTTGACTTGTTATTATGGGCAAAAAAAGGAAGAATCAGTCCCTTCAAGAAAGCGCTATATTAGCTGGACACCTCGTGGAAGAGAGCTGCATGGAGTCGGCCGATCTGGAGAATACAGGTCCTTCTCAAAAAATTAGCATATTGTGATAAAGTTCATTATTTTCCATAATGTAATGATAAAAATTAAACTTACATATATTTTAGAGTCATTGCACACCAACTGAAATATTTCAGGTCTTTTATTGTTTTAATACTGATGATTTTGGCATACAGCTCATGAAAACCCAAAATTCCTATCTCAAAAAATTAGCATATTTCATCCGACCAATAAAAGAAGTGTTTTTAATACAAAAAAAAAAGTCAACCTTCAAATAATTATGTTCAGTTATGCACTCAATACTTGGTCGGGAATCCGTTTGCAGAAATGACTGCTTCAATACGGCGTGGCATGGAGGCAATCAGCCTGTGGCACTGCTGAGGTGTTATGGAGGCCCAGGATGCTTCGATAGCGGCCTTAAGCTCATCCATAGTGTTGGGTCTTGCGTCTCTCAACTTTCTCTTCACAATATCCCACAGATTCTCTATGGGGTTCAGGTCAGGAGAGTTGGCAGGCCAATTGAGCACAGTAATACCATGGTCAGTAAACCATTTATCAGTGGTTTTGGCACTGTGAGCAGGTGCCAGGTCGTGCTGAAAAATGAAATCTTCATCTCCATAAAGCTTTTCAGCAGATGGAAGCATGAAGTGCTCCAAAATCTCCTGATAGCTAGCTGCATTGACCCTGCCCTTGATAAAACACAGTGGACCAACACCAGCAGCTGACATGGCACCCCAGACCATCACTGACTGTGGGTACTTGACACTGGACTTCAGGCATTTTGGCATTTCCTTCTCCCCAGTCTTCCTCCAGACTCTGGCACCTTGATTTCCGAATGACATGCAAAATTTGCTTTCATCCGAAAAAAGTACTTTGGACCACTGAGCAACAGTCCAGTGCTGCTTCTCTGTAGCCCAGGTCAGGCGCTTCTGCCGCTGTTTCTGGTTCAAAAGTGGCTTGACCTGGGGAATGCGGCACCTGTAGCCCATTTCCTGCACACGCCTGTGCACGGTGGCTCTAGATGTTTCTACTCCAAGGTCTGGAATCGGTCCTTCTCCACAATCTTCCTCAGGGTCCGGTCACCTCTTGTCGTTGTGCAGCGTTTTTTGCCACACTTTTTCCTTCCCACAGACTTCCCACTGAGGTGCCTTGATACAGCACTCTGGGAACAGCCTATTTGTTCAGAAATTTCTTTCTGTGTCTTACCCTCTTGCTTGAGGGTGTCAATGATGGCCTTCTGGACAGCAGTCAGGTCGGCAGTCTTACCCATGATTGCGGTTTTGAGTAATGAAACAGGCTGGGAGTTTTTAAAAGCCTCAGGAATCTTTTGCAGGTGTTTAGAGTTAATTAGTTGATTCAGATGATTATGTTAATAGCTCGTTTAGAGACCCTTTTCATGATATGCTAATTTTTTGAGATAGGAATTTTGGGTTTTCTTGAGCTGTATGCCAAAATCATCAGTATTAAAACAATAAAAGACCTGAAATATTTCAGTTGGTGTGCAATGAATCTAAAATATATGTAAGTTTAATTTTTATCATTACATTATGGAAAATAATGAACTTTATCACAATATGCTAATTTTTTGAGAAGGACCTGTATTAATATTGAGACAGAAATCGGCGCCAATGAAGAGGTCTTTGCAAGGCCTGTTTGCTCTACTCCATCCAAGAATCTAGCGAACTCAAAAGGCATTAGCGAAGTTTCTATATCTACAATTCTTGACGAAATCCAGAAGCGAACTGCTAAAGTGGATGAAATGCACGGTAACGTGTCGTTTCTTGGCACACTATCTGAGAAGGTCTCCCATATTAGTGAAGAGGTTAAGAGGCACGATGTCAAGATCATTCAGCTTGAAAAGGAGAATAAGGATCTGCGAGTTGAAAACATTATGTCTAAAAGAAAACTTGGATGAAATGCAACGGTACTGGCGTAGATGGAATCTCAAGCTACAAGGAGTCCCAGATGGAGAAGATGCGAGAAGCGTGACGATCCACATCCTAAGAAAGATGATCCCTATCCAGAACAAGTTGGATGATGTAGTTGATGTTGTACACCGCCTGAGTCAAAGGAGATCCGACGGAGCACCTCGTAACATCATCATACGGTTTACCATGCAAACCTACAGAGACATGGTATGGCAGGCTGCAAAAGACTCTCGCTTTCTAAAGGAAAACAAGCTTTGCATTAAGGAGGCGTTGATCAAGCAAGATGTTGATGCTAGAGCCAAATTATGTCCGCTTGTCAAGAAGGCTCGTGAGGATGGAAAGAAGGTCTCATGGAAGAGTCCCCATGCTTGAACTTAACCCCTGAGATGTACCAGTCTTTGAGGAGCAACAGAGTTCCAGTTTAACTTCTGAGTTGTGCTGGTCAGATTCTTTATTCGCAGACTACATTCATGGAGCACGTGCACCTGAGTTGCGCATGGACAATCTCTATTTGCGGACTGCCTTACGGATCTACGTGACAGTTTTTGTACTATGCTGTGGTTCCTATAGCATAAGTAAGTGATGCCCTCTCTTACAGCTGCACTTTTGCCTAAGTTTCAAGGTATAAATGGGAAAGATGATCCCCACTATGAAACAAGGATTGATATCTCTTATTCCCAAACCAGACAAAGATGTATCTACAGGGCCGGACTGGGACACAATTTCAGGCCGGGAAATCCTACACCCATCCAGGCCATATATGCACCCAAATCAAATTTAGAAACACGGGGAAAAAAAGGGTTGTCCGTGTTTCTAGAAAAACATTTTGTCTTTGCTGTAGAAGATGTTAGGAATGGCCTGTTTTGGGCTTTGCTGTGGATGGTAGTAGAAAAAATGGTCTAAATCCTTAGGCTGGAGCCGTGCAAAATAATTAAAGGCTTTCTCTTGAACGGTACCCTCACTCCCCTTTTCCTTCTCTTCATTTTCCCTAATATCTCTCTGTCTCTCCCTTCCACCAGGATCATCAGCCTCATACACTAAGTAATGAGGAGTACTAGTGTTATTGGAAATTTGAACTAAAACATTACCATATACACTCACCTAAAGGATTATTAGGAACACCTGTTCAATTTCTCATTAATGCAATTATCTAATCAACCAATCACATGGCAGTTGCTTCAATGCATTTAGGGGTGTGGTCCTGGTCAAGACAATCTCCTGAACTCCAAACTGAATGTCAGAATGGGAAAGAAATGTGATTTAAGCAATTTTGAGCGTGGCATGGTTGTTGGTGCCAGACGGGCCGGTCTGAGTATTGCTGAGTAACTGAGTAACTGCTCAGTTACTGGGATTTTCACGCACAACCATTTCTAGTGTTTACAAAGAATGGTGTGAAAAGGGAAAAACATCCAGTATGCGGCAGTCCTGTGGGCGAAAATGCCTTGTTGATGCTAGAGGTCAGAGGAGAATGGGCCGACTGATTCAATCTGATAGAAGAGCAACTTTGACTGAAATACCCACTCGTTACAACCGAGGTATGCAGCAAAGCATTTGTGAAGCCACAACACGCACAACCTTGAGGCGGATGGGCTACAATAGCAGAAGACCCCACCGGGTACCACTCATCTCCACTACAAATAGGAAAAAGAGGCTACAATTTGCAAGAGCTCACCAAAATTGGACAGTTGAAGACTGGAAAAAATGTTGCCTGGTCTGATGAGTCTCGATTTCTGTTGAGACATTCAGATGGTAGAGTCAGAATTTGGCGTAAACAGAATGAGAACATGGATCCATCATGCCTTGTTACCACTGTGCAGGCTGGTGGTGGTGGTGTAATGGTGTGGGGGATGTTTTCTTGGCACACTTTAGGCCCCTTAGTGCCAATTGGGCATCGTTTAAATGCCACGGCCTACCTGAGCATTGTTTCTGACCATGTCCATCCCTTTATGGCCACCATGTACCCATCCTCTGATGGCTACTTCCAGCAGGATAATGTACCATGTCACAAAGCTCGAATCATTTCAAATTGGTTTCTTGAACATGACAATGAGTTCACTGTACTAAAATGGCCCCCACAGTCACCAGATCTCAACCCAATAGAGCATCTTTGGGATGTGGTGGAACGGGAGCTTCGTGCCCTGGATGTGCATCCCACAAATCTCCATCAACTGCAAGATGCTATCCTATCAATATGGGCCAACATTTCTAAAGAATGCTTTCAGCACCTTGTTGAATCAATGCCACGTATAATTAAGGCAGTTCTGAAGGCGAAAGGGGGTCAAACACAGTATTAGTATGGTGTTCCTAATAATCCTTTAGGTGAGTGTATATGTATGTATGTAGTTATAAAGTGTGTGTATTTTTCTTGTACCTGTCTCTTCTCCACCTGTCACTTCTTCTGGCCTCATGTTACAAACAGAACTGTCTCCACCTTGGTGCAAAACAACCACCTTATTGTAATTTGTTTGCCCAGAATCTACATCTATTTGAGTAAAAATCCAAGTATTATATTTATGACAAAATGTTGTTTTTATCTTAAAATTACTTAAATATCCAACATTTAGCAACACTATTTCAAACTATATGTTATATATTTTTTATTATTTTGATTCTACCTGTCATCTCACTCCCTGGCTGAATCTGATGTGTGATCATTGCACCACAGCTAGTGCTAGGTTGGTTGTCTCCACCTTCAATTGATGAAAAAAAAGGAAATTTGTATTACCTTATTAAATGTATGCATCATCTTTCATGTCAAATTCTTACATTTGATCAATAAATTCAGTTATAATAATAAGACACTATAGGGCTGTTACCCATCAAATTAAATAATGTGCACTGCAATTACAACTGCAATAAATAATGTTATGAGATTGATGTTTTAAATAAATGTTTGAATATACAAATTTAAAAAAAATGCAATACTTAAACATTAAACTAAACCGCCAATAGGTGGCGGCAAGTGACCGTCTTAATTAGTGAGTCATTCATAGATTCGATCCAAACGCCGAATCATTCAGTAACAGAAACGCGCTGCTGTAGATTTCCTTTGGACTATTTCCGTCGGTGAAATAGAACAAAAACAGTTAATATGGTTTGTGTCTAAAATGTAAGTAACTTAATAATAAATATTAACTACGCTACTTGTTTATTGAACAATAAATTCAATGTAACATTTTCAATCGTGATAATATTCAGCAAAACAGCTCCCTTAGTTGTGTTATGTTAAACTAAATCATATGTTATAAATATAAAAAAACAACAATTAGAATTTTTACCTCAGTACATTTCTTCTGAAGCCATGAACAGGTCAGTAATTTTGCAACATTTTGCTGCTTCTTATTGGAGTGCTTTCTTTTTTTTGTCCGTTCCCTCTCCGCTCCACCTGGCCGTTTTCTCTCCATCATCGGGTGCTGCTCGCATTTTCTGTTTAACCGTTTGGCTGAGGCGTAAATCGTAGCCTTGCCAGTCAAGACAGATGCATGATTTTATTTATTATTATTATTAATAATAATAATAATGTTATTGAATGACGAATAAGAAAATGATCACTGGTAAAGGTAGTAATATAAAATATTAATAATAAAAATAAAAATCATTTAAATAAACACTGGCTGGCAGCAGGCCAAATTAGTCGCCAGGCCACAGGGAATTGTCCCGGTGCGCCCGATGGCCAGTCCGGGCCTGTGTATCTATAATTGACAATTGGCGCCCTATCACACTTCTAAATTTTGATTATAAATTAATTGCGTCTATATTTGCTAAGAGATTAAAACAACATTTACATTATATCATTAATGAAACACAGACCGGATTTATGAAAGGACGTCATATTAGCTGCAACACTCGACTTGTTCTGGATCTAATTGAGGAAGAAATTGAGTCTGATGCAATAATCTTATTCCTTGATTTTTATAAGGCCTTCGACACTGTAGAGCACCAGTTCCTTATAAGCTCTTTAGAGGCTTTTGGATTCCCATCCAACTTTATTAATGTTGTCCAAATGTTGTAGAAAGCAGGGGCACAACTACCCAGTGTTAGAGGGGTATGCAGCAACAATTTTGCCCCCCCATAAATAAATAAGTGTGCCGGACATCATCATGTATGGGCTTCAAATAATAAAGGTTTATTTTAAAGTATATCAGACAGCCACTGTAGGCCTACCATAATTATATGGTATATATGTACACATAGATTATTAACAATGTTAACAAATAATAACATTTTCCACATTCTCCTCCAATTCCTCCTCAGTGGTGAGTGGCTTTCCATCTCTGTCTGCACTAATATTTACCCAAAAAGGACACAGTGAATAGGTTGGCCAACATAACTTCAGACCATACTGGACATTTAGTTTTGTGTGGTCTAACTAATATAACTCCTACCTGATATCATCACTGGTCTCATCTTTACTTGATGCCATCGCCAACCTCATGTCTGTCTCTTTTACCCCTTGCCTGTGTTCTTCTCCACTAAGACATTGTCAAACAAACATTGTCACCCAGCAGATGTAACTATAGCCTGTATGTCTGACAGCACAGCTAACATGAACAGCTAATGGTAAAACAAAATCTATTTGTTTCCATGATAAACCAGCCTTATGGCATAAGTAATGTTTTCCAGCTCCTAGTCATTTATTGTGCATTCTACCTTATATTTACCAGTTGTTATTTTACTTTAATAAAATTGAGGTATGTCATGCATGGGATTGGTACCATAGGGTTTAACCAACATCTAAATGTAGATATCAGCAATATTATTTTGCATTAAGTTAGCAAACACTTGCCAGTCTGTTAACATTAATATTGGCAAGCCTCCAAGTTTGGTAGCAAATCTATGCATGATTCCATGGTAAACCAGATATTGCATTCGTTTTCCAGATTCTTTTTCATTTATTGTACATTCTACCTTATATTTTTCAGTTTTCAGCTCAGCAACCTCGGATTTGCATATTCTAAGCTAGCTAGCTACATATTCTGGCAGCTACATTCCCAGTGTTAGCAAACGCTAGTCTGTTAACATGAATATTTGCAGGCCTCCTCAACGACGTCACACTTTAAATCCTACCTGTTGCCTTTCACCACCATCCACTTATTTAGCTTCTGTCGCATCCCTTGACATGCCATCTCCTTTTCCCTCTTTCTTTTTCTATTTTTAGCCCCCGAAAGCTTTTTTGCTTTATCCATATTTTTCGAGATTCAACGACAACTCACTACTGTGCTGCTCACGTCACTCCGCGCTCACGGCGCCCCCGCGCGCTCGCGATATTACCCTTCTATGTCAAAATAAATACATTCTATGATTGAATCTTACGAGGGCGCCGGCGCCTACTCTAGCCTGTTATTCCTCTAAAATGTATATAACTTTTATATAGCGCATACCCACTTTTTGCGCCACTGGTAGAAAGGTATTGATAGCTGTATAATTTTAAACACTCGTGCAAGGTTTCCTATTCTTCGCGGAATAAGACAGGGTTGCCCTTCAAGCCCATTTTTATTTTTATTGGTTGTAGAAACTTTATCCATTGATATTTTGCGCAATGACAACTTTGTTGGTCTTAGTATCTTTAACAGAGAGATCCGAATCTCACAATTAGCAGATGATACCACCTTATTCTTAAAAGATAAAGAGCAAGTTTCTCCAGTCTTAACTACAATTAATGCTTTCTCTAATGCTTCTGGACTCAAACTTAATTTATCCAAGTGTGAAATTATTTGCTTATTTGACAGTGTACAAACTGAAATTGAAAACATACCAATTAAAAATGAAGTGAAATATTTGGGGATTCATATAACAAAAAATGTAATTAGTAGACAGTTTCTGAATTTTTCTCCATGTCTATCCAAAACAAAATATATTTTTAATAGCTACAAAGAGATCTGTCGATTTTAGGCAGAGTCTTTTTGTCCAAAGCAGATGGATTATCCAGATTTGTGTACCCTTCTCTGTCTTTAGCTGTAGATAATCACACCTCCAAAAATATTGATAAGATTTTATTTGGAATAATAAATCTCACAAGTTGAATAAACATATTTAGCAAACAAAAGAAGTGGGGGGGGGGTCTTGAAATCCTGAATTTTGATGATACTAATAACACATTCAAAATTAGTTGGTTAAAGAGATGCTTGCTTGGGTCAGATTCTATGTGGTATTTTATTGCTAATAATATATTTAAAAGGGTAGGTGGCCTTTCTTTTTTGATGGTGTAATTACTCCACTGGTAAATTACCCATTAAATTGGCTAGATTTCATCAACAAGCTCTGTTAGCCTGGAAATTGGTTTACAACCACAACTTTTCCCCCCACAAAACCATCTTATGGAATAATTCAGATATCAAAATTAGGAATAGATCAATCTTTTTTGACAAATGGTTTAATAAAAACATATTTTGTATTGCTGATCTATTCAACTCTAATGGTGATTTGTTATCTTATGAGAGTTTTATGAATATCTACCAATATCCTGTCCCGTTTAAAGACTTTAACTCTGTTATAAAGGCCATTCCTAGTGGTTTAATATGTCTGATGAAAGCTTCCCTTACTCATGAGTCATATTCTAAACAACTATCCTTGTTATGTTTGGGAGGTGTTTCGCTTTTTAGTAAAGATTGTAATAATACATTTATTCGTCAACTCTCTCAATCAAGAAACTTATTTACTCCAAAAGGAAACATTATTTTTGGGGTTCTATAATAATAACATTCAATGGAGGAAAGCATGGCTGCTACCATTTAAATATACCTAATAAAATGAGAGAAGTCCATTTTAAAGTTCTGCATAATATTTACCCTTGTAACGCACTTCTGTCCAAATACTGTGACTTAGCTGATATATGCACTTTCTGTAAGAATGAAAATGAAGACATCTGTCATCTGTTTTTCTCTTGTAATGTTGCTTCAATGTTCTGGAATGAGTTGAGCTCTTATTGTTTTTCTAAAGTTAATATGAACGGTAATCTATGCATTAAGGATGTCATTTGTATTAAATCCAAACAAATCTTTAGAATCTACTGTTAACTTCCTTTTCCTCGTGGCAAAGTTTTACTTTCAAAAAGGTTTCTTAAGAAAATTTCAGTTTGTGAATCAGTAGCTCAGTGGACTTCTGATAACGGCGGATCTCTCACGGTACCGGGCCAGTAACGATGAGGTTTCTTGACTCCACCGGTGGCTGGAGCGCTCTTACGGGCGGCTTTAGTAACGAGCTGCTTCCTCGGGGCTTTTCCACCGGTGGATTTACGAGCGGTCTGTTTGATTCTTGCCATGACTTCAACAATCTCTTCTCTGTTCTTCACAAGAAATGCAAATGAGCGTTACACCGCTGCTTTTAAAGGTTAGTTTGAGCACGCGCTCAGTTTGGGGAGGGTGAAGAGGCTTGTGATTGGCTGATATGGACGTCTACGCATCACAGTTGACCAATGACTGAACGGATCGTCTTTTCAAACAAGCGGCGGCAGTTTCCCGCTCAAGATCTTTAGTTCAGTTCATCTCTGTGCGCATGACACAAATGCTTCGTTTTTTACTCGTGACGTTTCATTTTTATTTTAATAATGATTAGCCTTATCAATGGTAATAACGAATACGTTTATATTAATATAAATTTATGTTTTTAACTACAATATTCACAAAATATACTTAAATTAATAATATTTTTAATTGTTACACAATTTTGAAAATAGAAATTAAATTAAGCAATCTGATCTCTCTTTTAACCCATCATCAACAACCCAAAGAAACAAACTGTTAAATCACAATGTTTGTATATCATCCCTCGGGATTATTTTTATACCGTCTATCCTGAATTTGTATTTTATTTAGTCTAAACTGTTTGTGCATGTTATTAAATACACTATTGATGTGCAGATGAAATAATCTATATTCTGCATTTGCACATATACAACTATCATTACTTCCTCATTCATGATATCTGTATTTTAAAGCGGATACTATATTCCTCCATACACATTTTTTTTATAACCAAATTTTCCTTTATTAAAAATCTTGCAATCGTTTTCACAGGAGTATAAAGACGTCACTCTCTTACAGTTCAAGTGTGTGACTCTTAAAAGACTCTTTGGGTTTATATGAATCAGACTTTAGTTCGTCTTCTTGGGCAGCAGCACAGACTGGATGTTGGGCAGCACACCACCCTGAGAGATGGTCACTCCACACAAGAGTTTGTTCAACTCCTCGTCGTTCCGCACCGCCAGCTGCAGGTGACGGGGAATGATACGAGTCTTCTTGTTGTCCCGAGCGGTGTTTCCGGCCAACTCCAGAACTCAGCTGTGAGATACTCGAGCACAGCGGACAGATTAACACGAATGCAGTCCAAAAAGGCTAAAGGCCTCTAGAGTCAGTTTTCAGGGTTTTTTTCCTCTTTTCTTTCTACCAGCTCATTATCACAATCTTCTCTTCATATGTGTCTTTAAACACTCTCACTCTGTTTTCACAGCTTTTCTATTTGTGTTTGTTTCCAGGAACTCAGAACATGTTGTGTCAGCAGATCTGGTGCAGCGGTTTCACTTCTTTAATATCCTGATACTGAGAGTTTAAGAGACTGTTATGCTTCAGACCTCCTTTAGAGGAGAAATGAACATGTTTTAAATGTTACTGTGAATCACAGACAGTCTGAATTTAATTCACTTCAGAGTCACTTGTGTGTCTGATCCAGTCGACATGATTTGCATGTGTGTGTTTAGATGTTCATGTTCAAGTCTTTGCTCAAATTAAAGAGGAACATCTTCAACAGCTTGAATGCACTAAAAGAGAAGTTAAATATCTTATTGTGTGTTGTGCATGCATTGGTCTGTAGACCCTTGACATCGCCCCTTTTATTTCTGTCTCTGAAGTGTGAAATACATTTGAACACAGGAAGTGTTTGGTTTAGACAGACAGCACTGTACAAACAGTTCATTAATGTGACAGTATGGAGTCCAGTGTGCTGCCTCTTATACTCTGTGAGTGTTTTATTATATTCTATATCATCTTCTGTTATTTGTGTGTGTGTGAAACACATGATGGCGATGTGGGCGCACAGGTCTATACTGTAGATTTACTGTCTCAGTGTTCATCTTTATTCTGTTCATATATAAATAATGTTTTGTGTTATAGTGATGATGAGAGTGAAGACTGCAGTTATTACTGTGTGTTACAGATCAAATGCATCTGTCTGTGTTCATGTGAAAGATGATGGACTTGTGTACATGTTGTAACTTTGATGTGTTTCATCTCTTCATATTTTATATACTTGTATCTTATTTTATAGTAATAATCTTTGGATTGTCTGTTGAATCAGACATATTTCTGTTTCTGTGAGTTGGTGTTGTATGTGCTGTATCTTTAAATAGACTCTCTCCATCTTGAGCTCTCAGATCGCTCTCAACTTCTCTATTAATCTACGGTCTGTCTGCTGTTCTTATTGAACATGTTTGAGTAATGTGCAGGAGGCCCTATTGTTGTAATATTGTCTTCATTATCTAAATGAGAGACTATAAGCAGAAACTTTGCAAAAGTTGGTCAAAAGTTCTGTTATTAAAATCTTTGTTAATACTTCAAACTATTTTCCTGTAATGTGCAAACAAAGGGGACAGGAAGAGCAGGGCCGTATGTAGCATTAGTGATGTAGGCGGTTGACAGGCGGGGCCACACAAGAGGAATTTTTATTATTGTTTCTCAGAAGTGCACCATCTCGTGATGAATGTGTGCCCCTCTACCCCTGTGTTGAGCAAAATGAGCCACTAACATCCGTACATTACTGATGAATGGTTACATACAGGGGCGTAGACCACTCACATTTAATGTCATTTTAACTGTGTTGTCTTTATTTTACACTCATTCATATCTTGAATATTATAATTTGTGCATTGCATAAGTGTTGTCTTTTGAGCTTCACTCTTTCATTGCACAGACTTTCTCTTCTTTTGAACTGAAAAGCTGGAATAATGCTGGAATACACATAAGAGAGATTGCAGAAGACTGTCTTTATGATGCACATTTTGTGAGAGAACGCAAAAACTCTCAAGAAAACGCAAAAGCATTTGCTAAACATTTTCCGCACCCATCTAATGTTTCGCCCACTATCTTGACCCTTTAGGGGCTCAGTAGAACACAGACTCTGGACATGAACTAATCATTTGTGTTATCTGTACAGATCATATGCGGCTGTCCTGCCTCAAATGAATGAATCCCTCTCTGAGACTACTCATTCTTTCAGTCATATAAAAGTTTTGTTCAAAATGAACGAATTGTTCAAGAACGTCCCATCTGTCGCTTGTTCTGTATGTCTGTGTGTAAAAAGATCGCCAGATTGCATTGCATCTAGAAATTCTGTTATTTAAGTACACTTTTAAAAACTGTGAATTATTGAATAGAGCAGCTATTTCAACAGACACGTGCATTACCAACTGAAAATGTTGAATATATCAAGAAAATCAAATAGGCTATACTACATATCAGGGAAATTTAAACTAACATGACTGATAAATTTACACCATGATGGAAATTTTACAACTGGGTCCATCAGATAATTTTAGTGCAACATCTGTATTGAATTGTGTTGTGTTCAATTAATGGAAATGCTTCTTTTTTTACTTTCAGTGCTGATGTCTAACAGCTACTCTCAACAAATACCAGGTAACTCATAATTCATAAATAAATTATTGATTTTTGTTCATGATTTGAAGAGTAGTGAACAAGATATATGACTTGTTATATAGTAGTGAACAAGATATATGGCACGGTGGAGGGCGGGACCGGCGCGTGATTGCGCACGCCCGGTCCCGTATTAGGCTAATTAAGCCGTCAAGAGGGATAAAGGCCACTCGCAGACGGCGATCGAGAGAGAGAGACATGTCCGTTGTCTTTTGAGTTTTACATTAAACCTTTAGTCGTCCTTGCCCTCGAAAATGATCTGTTTTACAATATTATATTTTTTAAATTTATTAAAAATAGTTTCCTATCTGTCTCTCTCTAGAAGTTGTATCGATGTAGTCGGGGGTCACTCTTGAGAGCCAGAGACACCTCTGATATTTAATAAATGGCCAATTATATTTTTTGAGTGGTATTTGCATGCCACTCCCCCGAACATACGGGAACATACGGGTAAAGGAGGGGACGTGCATACCGCTTATTCAGATTTTCATTTCAGTGTCGATCGATCGATGATTCAGCGAGCTGAATTTCCCACGGCTTCCATTCTCACTTCTGCTGGATCCTTACTGAGCATTACAGCAGCTTTCTCCCTTCTCTGCACGTGTTCACTGCAGAGATCGCCCCTGGGTGCTTCAGCAGGTAATTTAGAGAATATTCTAAAGAGTATTTTCCCTATAAAAGAGTATATTGTAAAAGAGTGTCACACATCGGAATGTCTTTTTAAAGACACGTCTTTTTTAATATGCCCTTCCGATTGTGTGTTATTCCTGGATGAGTTCGATATCTCTCGATCGTTGTCTTTCATTCCTGGGCACTGCCCATGCTGAAACATCTTTCATGGATGCATCATATCCTCACTGCGAGGACATGACCATGACATCACTGTGCGCGGCGAGCACTGGGGGTGATTCGGGGGCCACAATAGGAACACCTCCACCAGGTAAATCCCCACGGACCTCCCATTCCCCGGCACGCTGGTTTGCTCCAGCTTGTCCCAGGGCGAGTTCGACCTCTTGTTCGTTGCCCGCGAAGGCGATGAGCTCTCGAGCACAGTGTCGGAGAGCGGGCTAGTCCAGTCTGTCGTGGCAACCTCCACTGGGCTTCCACCCTCAGGCGAGGTCACCCAGTCACAGGCGGATGCTGAAATGATGGACATGCTTTCTCGGCCGCCACGAGTGTCAGGCTAGAGTGGAACCCTCCATTCTCCCCTGAACCCTTGAGGCTCGATGTTTGGTACCTGGGCCCTCAGAGCACAGCCACCTGGTGCAGGAGCCCAAAGCTCCCGTCCAGGGCTGTAGGCTTACGTTGTCCCTGACAGCCAGGGCCTACGGTGCTTACCAAGCTCAGCACATGTCTCCCCCTGCAGGGCTATGAGCCCATTCCACCAGGAGTGTGGCGGCCTCCTGGGCTCTGACCAGTGGCTCTTCTCTAACAGACATTTGCAGAGCAGCGGGCTGGGCTACATCCAACACCTTTGTGAGATTCTACAATCTTCGGGTTGAGCCGGTTTTGTCCCGTGTCTTAGAAGGAATGAACAGGTAAATCCGGGTCATCCGACCAGGTATATCGCTTGCACATAGCACCTTCACCTCCCTTGAGCTGAAGATGTGCGTTGTCGATTCCCAGTAGCATTCACAAATGTGTTCCCTGGTAGACTTATCCCTGTGTCAAGCGAGTTTGCGGAGAAACTCGCTGCTGGTTCAGTGCTTGTGCTAAATAACCCCCGTACTGGGACATGTGCTCTGCCTGCGCTGGTTCCCCTTAGGTAACCCCTTGTGATGTATATTCCACTTAAAACGTTTCCCTGTTGGTAAACTGCGTCTTCACGTGTCTCCACTTGAAATACAACCCCCCACCCCCCCCCCCCCCCCACCCCTGGGTGGGATGTGGTCTCTGTGGTGTCTTCCCTTGGGAGGGACACTCCCCCGACGTGGACACTGGTGTCCCAGTCGGTTAACAATCTCTATATTTTCCTGGGGAGTAAATGAAAAAAAGAGGGAAGAGGCAAGACTGGGCTAGCCTGTCCCTATCTTTTGTGCAGTCGACTCGTCCGCAAAGGGCTGTTCGACACTCATACTAGTGTCAGGGGAGGTTACGTGCCGGCCCGGTGCACTGGCTATTTGGCACACAGTAGTCTACACATCTCGCACCGCCGATCCACGTAACACAGTTCAGTTAGTTTTGCCTTTTTTGTAGAGGACCCCTAGTGTCACTACATTGACACAATGCCGAGTGAGTGATAGTTACTACCATAACCTCCGTTCCCAAATGGAGGGAACGCGACATTGAGTCCCTCCTTCTACAACACTGAACTACCCACTGAAATGGCCGGGACCTTATTCTCGGCTCCTCAGCACAAAACCTGAATGAGCTGTATGCACGTCTACTCCTTTATACCCGTATGTCCAGTGGAGTGTAAATACCACTCGCCAATCCACATTGGCCTTTTATCAAAGATCAGAGGTGTCTCTGGCTCTCAAGAGTGACCCCTAGTGTCACTACATTGACACAACGTCTCATTCCCTCCATCAGGGAATGGAGGTTACGGAAGTTTACAGGATGTTTATTTTATCTGATCTGTATGAGACTTGGTGACTTTTCCTCCATTTGAACATATCAGAATCTAATTGGGCTAAATTCAAGTAGTCATATAGCCTCTAAAACATCCTCAATGCAAAATATACACACACACACACACACACACACACACACTCATGCTGGTGCAGCTATCATTATGAGGACTCTCCATAGACATAATGATTTTTATACTGTACAAACTATAGAGTCTATCCCCTAACCCTAAACCTAACTCTCACAAAAAACTCGCTGCATTTTTACATTTTCAATAAAACATTGATTAATATGTTTTTTAAGCGATTTAAATTATGGGGACACTAGAAAGGTCCTCATAAACCACATTTATGGCATAATAGCCTTGTAATTACCAGCTTGTAATCTAAAAAAAAAAGTCCACTTAAACCTGCCCACACACACACACGCACATAAACACACACATATTTGCAAACATAAAAAAAATTCTTTAGAAAGCTTGAAATTGCAATTATTTTGGAAACGTAACACACATAAACACACACACAGACATGTAAACACATAGACACACACACACACATGTAAACACACACACACACACACAAAAACACATATAAACACACACATATTTGCAAACAAAAAAAAACTCTGATTCTTAATTTTTGCAGTTCATTTTTTTTCTTGATGTTGTGACATGTTGTTCTGTGTACACACATGAATACGCTGTTGTCAAGCACTGAAACTTTGCACTGGATTTGTTTCACCCATGCACTCTCACTCACAGATACAGGTGAAGGAATGAGTTAGAGTTAGGAATGTTTTTGTGTCCGTCTGCTCTGTTTTTACATGGTTTTCCAATGTAAAAATGTGTTAGATGAAAATCCTTGACTGCTGCACGGCTTTTCACTGTTTCTTCAGCATCTCCCGCTGGACCGGCACATTTTTAGACACAGTGTCAAGTTAAAAAGTGTAATATTCTGAAATAATATGATGATTTTAGTCGATAGCCAATCATCTGTCAGAGACAATGTATGCTTTATTTCATTGGTCGATACACCTGTCAGTATGACGTGCAGCAGTTCATGTCATGATGTTGCTGAGAGAGCACGTATTATATGTGTGCAAGTGTGTCAATATATTAAAGATCTAGTTTGTGTATATTCAGAGTGTGATACACTTAATTCAAGACCACAAACATTAAAAAAAGAACTTCAGGTCTAAAAACGCACATCGAGACACCTGCATTCAGTTTCATTTGTTGCTCTGCGTCTAGATTGTTTTTAGCGCAGGTGTCACAAAGATTTAATGCTCTGAACATGTTCAGCTTGCAAAGAGGGGACTGTTACAATGTTTAACATTATTCCAGATTGTTCTGCAAGAAGCAAAGTTTCAGCGCTTGATAAACGGCATTGTTTGTTTTTTCTTTTGCTCTAGTGTGTTGAGGGGCCACTGTGCCATGTATATTTACTGTGACAATTAGTTGACGTTAACGACACAAGCAAAACTTGCATGTCGAGCGTCTTTAAAGGAAACACCCCTGCGTTACATCTTTAATGCCATTATATTTAATACGTTATAGCTTTATTAATGTTCAAACAATATGGAAGCGGATCATATAAATGACTACAAACTCTTAAACTGTAATTTCTCTGTGTGGTCGGAGGCTCTTCTATAGGCCGCGTGATGTGTCCTGATTTAAAGGGGAGAGATTGAAACTGCACCAGGCTGATGCACACTCTGTCACGGGACGCTCATCCCTCAAGCACACACACTTAATGCAGCCAGATTATAACGTGATGACTCATGACTTATTGTATCTTAATATATGTGTCACTGTGCATTTCTTATCATGAAGAAAATTATCTTATAGCAAGTCTAAATATCTTATATGTGGTTTCTCAAGTAAATTTATCTAAGGATTTTTAGACAATTTTAAATAGAATTCAAGACTTGATAAAAATAGGATATTTGCAGTGAATATAGTTTTACCCCCTTTAATTCAGTGAATGTCATTTAGAGATATTTTTAAAGGATCATTTTGTCCTCTTTATTGTTAGTAAGCATGTTTAATACAACCTTTCAAGTCGGGCACAAGCTGAATACAAGCTGAGTGTCTGATATGAAAAGAAGTCAAATCACTTTGAATATTATTATTATTTTCAGAGCTGATCAGCTGCAGGTGAAGATAACTATTTCAAACAGACTTTATATCATCCTCATAACACACCTGTCACATGTCTCATTTCTAGACTGAACAGGTATTTTTGTGTATCAGTCAGTGTTGCTCCTGTTTGGGTTGTTTATATCCACATTCTTAATTCACAGATTTGGGATCATATCTACTGTATATTACACGTCACAACCGATGTAGAAGCAAGATCTCCTCTCTCAGGAATTCTGATGTTTTATTACTTTCAGACAAACAATCAAATCTTTAAATCAGTGATTAAATCTTTGATCCTGCTTGTGAAAACACAGCACAGATCTCAAATGTTGAGAGCATGACTAAACGGGTGACCGAAAACCCCTCTTCACTTAAAACACGAGTGAATAGCAGGACAACTGCGGTTAATATGATGTATTTATGAGTTTATATCTGTAAAGCACTTATATGGGATTACATAAGACATAAATCATATCTTGCATTATAAATATGAAACACATTTGGGGACATTGTCTTAAAAACTCAACTCTTATAAATACAACAAAAGAAAGGAATAAATGATGCAGCAGCAGATACAGACTACGATCAATACAAACATTTATAAATGAATGGAGGACCCCATTTCATTTACAGTAACATCTATTCACCTGATAGTTTACTGTATGTGTAGATGAACTCCATCCTCCACTGCTGCATTGAGTCAAATATATATACAGTATATGATCATCTTATTCAGTCTTTCACATGTTTCTCAGATCTTCCAATAACTTTTATTCACTATTTCTGCATATTTTGAAAGTTTCTTAATAATAATAATAATAAAATAAAACTGGAATATATCTTAGTTTTATTAATCAAGTTTGATAAAGATTACGTAATTAAATTGGATGAAAATTTGTTGTGAAATTCAAATATGTAAATCTTAAAAATAGATGAAACTATTATTATAACGTGTGAATGAAACTGTAGATGCAACATGTGTGTGTGTGTCTGTGTGTGTGTGTGTGTGTGTGTGTGTGTGTTCACAACTGTAGATGCAACATGTGTGTTTTGTAAAGTGAGAGTTGTGTGTGTGTGTGTGTGTGTGTGTGTGTGTGTTCATAACTGTAGATGCAACATGTGTGTTTTGTAAAGTGAGAGTTGTGTGTGTGTGTGTGTTCATAACTGTAGATGCAACATGTGTGTTTTGTAAAGTGAGAGTTGTGTGTGTGTGTGTGTGTGTTCATAACTGTAGATGCAACATGTGTGTTTTGTAAAGTGAGAGTTGTGTGTGTGTGTGTGTGTGTGTGTGTGTGTGTGTTCATAACTGTAGATGCAACATGTGTGTTTTGTAAAGTGAGAGTTGTGTGTGTGTGTGTGTGTGTGTGTTCATAACTGTAGATGCAACATGTGTGTTTGTAAAGTGAGAGTGTGTGTGTGTGTGTGTGTGTGTGTGTTCATAACTGTAGATGCAACATGTGTGTTTTGTAAAGTGAGAGTTGTGTGTGTGTGTGTGTGTGTGTTCATAACTGTAGATGCAACATGTGTGTTTTGTAAAGTGAGAGTTGTGTGTGTGTGTGTGTGTGTGTTCATAACTGTAGATGCAACATGTGTGTTTTGTAAAGTGAGAGTTGTGTGTGTGTGTGTGTGTGTGTTCATAACTGTAGATGCAACATGTGTGTTTGTAAAGTGAGAGTTGTGTGTGTGTGTGTGTGTGTGTGTGTGTGTTCATAACTGTAGATGCAACATGTGTGTTTTGTAAAGTGAGAGTTGTGTGTGTGTGTGTGTGTGTGTTCATAACTGTAGATGCAACATGTGTGTTTGTAAAGTGAGAGTGTGTGTGTGTGTGTGTGTGTGTGTGTGTGTGTTCATAACTGTAGATGCAACATGTGTGTTTTGTAAAGTGAGAGTTGTGTGTGTGTGTGTGTGTGTGTGTGTGTGTTCATAACTGTAGATGCAACATGTGTGTTTTGTAAAGTGAGAGTTGTGTGTGTGTGTGTGTGTGTGTGTGTGTGTGTGTGTGTGTGTGTGTGTTCATAACTGTAGATGCAACATGTGTGTTTTGTAAAGTGAGAGTTGTGTGTGTGTGTGTGTGTGTGTGTGTGTGTGTGTGTGTTCATAACTGTAGATGCAACATGTGTGTTTTGTAAAGTGAGAGTTGTGTGTGTGTGTGTGTGTGTGTGTGTGTGTGTTCATAACTGTAGATGCAACATGTGTGTTTTGTAAAGTGAGAGTTGTGTGTGTGTGTGTGTGTGTGTGTGTGTGTGTTCATAACTGTAGATGCAACATGTGTGTTTTGTAAAGTGAGAGTTGTGTGTGTGTGTGTGTGTGTGTGTGTGTGTGTGTGTGTGTTCATAACTGTAGATGAAACATGTGTGTTTTGTAAAGTGAGAGTTGTGTGTTTGTTTCTGGTTCTTACAGATAAACCTGTTCTGACTGTAAATCCTGAAACATCACCGATATTCAGAGGAGAGACTGTCACTCTCACATGTGACGTACAGGGGACAGAAGAGACAGACTGGACATACAAATTTCAGTGTGATGGTGTTTATGTTCAATACTCTAATGAGAAAGAGTTCAAGATTACTGCAATGAACAGCACAACATGCAGGTGTTACGCTTACAGCACATCTAGAGGAATCAGCACTTCCTGGAGTGATGAAGTGTCATTTCCTGTCATCGGTGAGTGATCATCTGTTATATTATAATCATATGCATCATCAGCAGATCCACAGTTTTCCTGAGCAACTACTGGACGACACATGATGATTGTAATTGCCTGTTTTGTGTTTCTGGTCTCGAGACACAATGTAAAAACTACCGAAACGAGCGATTCAGACGGAGAACAACAAACATTTAAGTGTTATTTGGAGTCAAAATGACTTTCAGGATCAACTTGTGAAGTTGTTGTCTGTCATAACAACTCAAATTAGTGAATGATATGAACATAACAAACCTCGGACCATCACTTCATGACATCTACATACTCAGATGAAGCGCTGTCATAAAAACATCAAACGCTCATCTCGACTCTGTTCACTATCGGCACTTTAAACTCACATGTTTCTGAAATATTTACAAATGTAATACTTTAAACATCACTTTAACAATTAACCTTAAAGAAGCTTTTATGATGGTGGTAATGCTCTATTTAAGAAGGGTGGACCGAGTTCATGCCGTGAGCGGGCAGGAGGAGGGGCGCTGAGATTACGGTGGCAGTGTGTGACGAGACACACCTGATATGAATGAAGTCTCGTGGAGCATCTCCTCAGGAAACGTCTCGGTTACATAACTTTGGTTCCCTGAGACGAAAGGAACGAGACATTGCGTTTACTAACACATATGAGAGTGTCTTCATACACAACCTATTTGAAACCTCTCTATAATAACGCTGATATTCTAATATTGGCTTTGGTGTTTGAGCCCCACCTGCGAACTGACCGCTATAAAACAGGTGCACAGACATCATTTCCTCTGAATTTCTGACTGAGAACAAGGAGCGCATTGAACTCTGGGTCTCCTCAGGAAACCGGTCTTGGTGCACACTGGTGTCCTCACAGGTCTCGGGTGGGATCGGTGTGGGACTCCCGCATAGAGTATATATATATATATATATAATCAGAGGTAATGTAAGTAATTACTTCTGATTTTAAATATATATTTGGGTCACATGACATGACATCACGTCCTGTACATGCTCATAGAAGATCTGACCTGAATCGTTTCTTTAGTTATAAACATCTTAATTATTGATTAGTTTCTTACAAACTCGAAGCGTTTTGCTTCAGAAGACCTTCATTGAGCGACTGGATCCATTTGGATTACCTGCATGATGCCTAAATGTGACTTTTGACAATTTAAAGTGTTTTTACTGTGAGGACCAGCCGGCCTGATATATCTTTTATAAAATATTAATTTGTGGTCATCTGACGACTGAAATGCATTTACACCTTGGATTGCAAAAGTGTGAGTAAATGATGAGAGAATTGTCATTTTTGGGTGGACTATCCCTTTAAGATATATGTGGACTTTATTCAGTTTGTACTGAGTGTTTATCAGGACCAGCAACATCACAGACCACAAGTGTTATTCTTTCTGTTAAAGGTGAGTAATTACTGTAGTAAAGACGAGCAGAAGATGAACTCTGTTTATTAATCACCCAAATGTTCTTCACCACAGACTCAAAGCTCAATCCTGAACTCACATCAGATACTGCAGGAGCTGCACTGACAGGAAACATGGTGACTCTGATCTGTCACATGACTCAGACCGCTGGATGGGACTTTTACTGGTACAAACACACACAGAACTCTGAGAAAAACAAGACCGAAACAAACTCCTACAGAGTCCATATTGATTCAGTGTCTGATGGAGGTCAGTACTGGTGTAGAGCTGGAAGAGGAGAACCAGTTTACTACACAAACTACAGTGATGCATTGTGGGTCAATGTCACAGGTGAGATAAAACATACTGTATTTTATTACCAGTGACTGTGTTTGTAAATTGTGTTAGAGATCCTAAAGACAATGTGACCAGAAATCCTGATTTGCTCCTGTAAAAACTTGATTTTCTGTCACTCTGTACAATTAATGATGTGATCCTCTTATAAACCTGATCATAGGTGACGTCTTTCTGTTCTGAAAATATCAGGCTTAGAAACTCAAACTCTGAGAATACAAAGTAAATCTGCTCGATCATCCTAAAAAAACAATCCTAGACATTTTTCACAATTATTAATGTAGTTGTAAAATGTTTCAACAAAACTTTGCATGATGTTTATTTTAGATACAAGAGTTACTTAATACATTTTTTGGTGTGCCACAATAAAAATTAATGGGCCAAGTTTCCGTCCCCAGAGAAGTGGCACAATCAAAAAGTTTTTCACACTTTCAGAAATCAGAATTCATGTATTTTATAACTATCTTATAAATCTATATTTGAAGTCAAAGAATAATCTCGAATATTCTGGGTCTAATTTGGGTGTCGACAAAATTGCAACATCAGTGATGCTGTTACACTGACTGTATCAGGTGATTATATTGGCATAAATAAGGTTTATCAATGCGTCATTGGTGACGAATGCCAGCGCTTAGTTTGTATGCTCTGAGCAGCTCTTTGTCTGCTTTAGCGGTCAGCGGAAAGGGAACACTGTCTCCAAACAGAGGCTCTTCCACTGGGTGGTGGACGCCATTTCATTGGCCTATCACACCCAGGCCGTTTTTTGGGGCATTGGGGAAGGGTACGTGCAGTCTAATGCAGCTGGTCACCTTTGCATGTAAAATACCTGCCCGCTCCTGTGTCAGCAGTACATGTACACGGCTCAGTGCATGATGTGATTTAAATTGGACCCCTAGTGTCGCTTCTTCGACACAACATCGAAGTGAGCGGCAGACGGGGAACGTCTAGGTTATGTATGTAATAGTGTCCTCTCGGCCACGTCGCTGAGCCGAGTCACTGTTGTGGCCGGACCATTTCTGGCTCCTAAGAAAAATCCTGAATGAACTCGATGTATTTCCTCGCCTTTATACCCGTGTGCCCGGGGGCGGGGTATGCAAATACTGTCTGCCAACTTCTCATTGGCATTTTTTCATAGATCAGAGGCATATTCGGCGCTCAAGTGTTGCTTCTTCGACACAACGTCTCGTTCCCTCCATCAGGGAACGGAGGTTACATCCGTAACCGAGACATTTTAACTTAGCTGTCACTTATATATGAAACTATAAACACTAAATTAATCTGATTTAAATAATACATAAAGGGCGACATGATTACAGAAATGAAAAAGGTATTTTCAATATCAGATTGTTTGAAACAATTACATTCAAATCAGTTTATGTGTAAAGTACATTTCCTTTAATGTCGACTGAAAGAGTTACTGTTATTTATAAAGAATGCAAAAAAATTAATTAAAAAAAGCAGGGTAGCTTGGCACAACAGCGGTAGAGGTAGAGCAGTTGTTTGGTACAGGCGCCACATCACACTTAAAAAGGAATAATTTACAGAAAAATGTCAATTCTCTCATTATTTACTCACCCACATGTCATCCCAGATGTGTTTCTTTCTTCTGCAGAACACAAATTATGATTTTCAGAACAATATTTCAGCTCTGTAGGTCCATACAATACAAGTGAATAGATGTCAAAATTTTGACGCTCCAAAAATCACACAAGTCAACATAAAAGTAGTCTAATCCATGTGACTCCAGTGGTTAAATCCATGTCTTCAGAAGACATATGACAGGTGTGGTGAGAAACAGATCAGTGTTTCAAGTCAATTTTCACTATTAATTCTCCTTCCTGCTCAGTCAATCTCCACTTTAACTTTCACTTTCTTCTTCTTTTGTTTTTGGTGATTCACATTCTTCATGCATATCGCCATCTACTGGGCAGAGAGAAGAATTTCTAGCAAAAAAATGACTTAAATATTGATCTTTTTCTCACCTACACCTGTCATATAACTTCTGAAGTCATGGGTTTAACCACTGGAGTGATATGGATTAGACTACTTTTATGCTGCCTTTATGTGCTTTTTGGAGCATCTACATTTTGGCACCCCTACACTTGCATTGTATGGACCAGAGCTGAGATATTTTTCTAAAAATCTTCATCTGTGTTCTGAAGAAAGAAAGTCATAGACAGATGTCATGAGGGTGAGTAAATAATGAGAGAATTTTTGTGTGAATTATTTCTTTAAGTAGCACATGGGGGTCACAGTTTCCTCCTTTTGAGGTACTGTCACGATGGGTAACAGTCAAGGCAAGGATGAAGGTGAAGTGTAGGACCCAAGTGCAGATTTATTTACAAAATGATGGTGATACAGGAACTGGAGACGATAACTAGACTAGGAACTAAGAACATGAACTGGAACAGACTATGGAAACAACGGGGAAACAACGGGCAGAGGTGAGGATTACAACAATACTCGACAAAGGAACAAGGGAAACATGAGGACTTAAATACAAAACAAGGGAAAACGTAAGCCAATGGAAAACTGAACCTCAAAACAAGATGATAAGGCAATAAACTGAAACCAATGACAAACTAAAACTGATAACAAGGTAATTAAACAATAAACCAATGAAAATCAGACACATAGACATGGAGGGAAAACAGGACATGAGACAAAGACCAGGAACATCATTTCAAAATACATAAACAAGTACATAAACAAGACAATATGGAACGTAACAGGTGCCAGAAGCTTAAAAATAAAAGTACATAAACAAAAGACAATATGGAACGTAACAGGTACAATGTTCCATATTGATTTAGTTCTTGTATCTTTTACAATAGTTCTGTTCTCATTTTCATGCATGATGCACAATTGTTTGAAGTTTGTAACTGGTGGAATATTCTGCTGAAGTGTTGCTGTACAAATGTTGATAATTTTTCTATCTTTAAAAAGGCTAATTATAATTATAAATTATTTTATCATCTCTAATTTCCTGGTAATTTATTATACCAATTAACACACTCTCTTCATCAGGGGTCGGTATTATTAAAAAACGAGCAATATTATTATTCAAATGTCCCTGTTTTATTCTATTACATTAATACTTTTAAAGCTACTCAAGTTATTCGGCCAAAAGCAGTGAGTTGTTTTCTCGTTTCCTTGTTATTGTTGTTTGATTAATAGCCTTTATATGACATTGCCTACTAGACAGTGCTCAATTCGGTTACATGTACACTTCAAGTCCAACATTTAATATGTCCAACAACATATGTTCACTTTCGACCAAACCGACTGTGTTTATGTTAAATCCTCATCAAGACTGACACTGGCGGAATGCAAAAGAACACCCCTGTTCTAGATGTATAACATGGGCTAAATATAGAAAACTACTCAAAAGTTTGATAGAGGACATCTCTCTTTTTTCGATAAACATATAGATAATTTTATTAGCCAACTCTACTAATAACATTGCATTAATCTCTCACAGCAGCCCAATAATCTCAGTGATAGATAGTTAAATTACAAGCTACGTTATAGACACAGAATCTAGTAAGCAGAAATATAAAATTTACCTTGATAGTTTTCTTAAAATTAGAGGCAGGATTAATGCTGATATCTGGCTTGAGCAAGTTAAACTCACATGACAAGATCAAGCAATTGGCTTTTTTCTCTGTGAAAATCCCTTAGAGGTGCTGCTGTGATGTTCAGCCATAAACTGTGTTTGGGGCATCCTCCACATCCATAACAAATGACACCAGATCAGCAGATGCTGTTCAAGTTTTTTTACATGTGATTTGATTGGATGGGAGTCACAAGTCACCTAGCCAATCATGTTGATAGATAAAAATAGAATCAGGACAGGGAGGTAGCAAACACAGACGGTGGGAAAATAGCGCTGCAAAAGTACAGTTACAGCACTTAAAATGTAATCAAGTAAACATACAATTTTTAAACTTCTTAAAGTACAATTCTTGGAAAAAAGTAGTTAATTACAGTACAGTTTATTCTCTCTTTTCTATTCATTCATGTGCACTTGTTCAGATATACTCAATCATCATGTGCTTGTGTGTCTGTTTTTCAGTGTCAGCAGATCAGATTTGGGTCTTCCACACTCTCAGTTCTCTTCTGGCAGTTTGTCCATATCTGATCGTGACAGTCGTGCTGGTGTTCAAATGCTACAGAGCGAGAGGTAAAAGAGATCAATATAATGAACAGATGAAATATTTGTTCTTGTAGACAATAACAGCAGAGAAAACAATATGAAAGTCTAGTTCACCTTCTGTCACTCACACGACACGACGTTGTGTCAATGTAGTGACACTAAGAGTCGATCTTGAGAGCCCCGATCACCTCAGATATTTAAGAAAGGCCAGTGAAAATTGGTGAGTGGAATTTTGCATTTGTGTAAAAGGGAGCTAAAAGAATATATATCTTTAAAGAGCACACACATTGATGTTGAACGTATTTTTAAAGACACGTCTTTTTAAAGATGCCTTTCCGTCCTTGTGTGATTTCTGGGTGCAATCATCATCTCTCCACCTCCGTCAGCCATGGGCACTGCCTCAGGTGTCTGGGCAGCGAACACACTGAGACAGTTTTTGTGGATGGCTCATGTTCTCATAGGCTGGCACAGGAGGCGATTTGGGGAGTTTAATGGGCTCGGTTTTGCAGGGTTATTCCCCGGCACTCTCGTTTGCCCCCGTCCGATTCCGAAATGAGACCAGCCCAGCTTGACGACTCTTTCAGGGCCCGCGAGCTGGATGACTCTTCGATTGCTGCATCGGAGAGCGCACTGGTGATGTCATAAGCTGAGGACTCAACTGGGCTGCCAACTTCGGGGCTGCCCGCCCAGTCTGACGCCTATGCAGAGCTGACCACCATGCTTTCCTGGGTCGCTGCAAGTATCAGGTTGGAGTGGAACCCTCGAGGATTAGTTCCTGGGTTCAGAGACCCGCTCACGGCCCCTTCGGGGCCTGTAGAACTATGTCATCTCTGGTGACTAAAGCCTTCAGTGCTGCTGGACAGGCTGCCTCCACACTGATCCCACCTTGGTGGTCCAGGTGTGCCACCTGTGGCTGAATTTGGTCGAGATTAGGGACGAGGACAAAGCATGCTTTCTCAACACGGCCATCTCCCAGATTGGACTTTTCGGTGACACTGTTGAGGACTGTGCCCAGCAGTTCTCGTGGTGAAAATGCAGATGGGGGCCATCCTGCAGATCTTGCCTCAGTGTGGCTCAAGATCCCGCACACCATCTCCTCACCAAGGGCATCCCCCTGCAGCTGCAAAAGCCCAGGCAGCTCCGCCTCAGCCCGAGCCCAGTTCTTGGCCCCAGCATAGAGCTGGAAACTGACGCCCCATCTCCCGGGCCAGTATGAGGACCCGGAAGGCTCCTAAATACCCCTGAGACGGATGACCCAGGGAGTGAGACATCTGCTATGGAGCTGGTATCTAGACCACTCCATCCCCCGGTGGAGGGCCGGGAGGTAAATCTTTTGTTTCCTTTTAATATTTGTTTGCTAAATTGTCAAAACAGAGCAGTTTCCTCACTCCTTGAGTCACAAAATTGGTGTTCATAGCCGCCATTTCACAGCGCCGGATACGAGCACCTGCAGCCAGGGCCCTGCAAAAGTGGCAGGGAACTGTCTGGAGTGGTCAGGGCCACTGCCAGGGGTGGGGGGTAGACCACTAACAGCCGCTAAATGCGGCAGGGTTAAGAGAGGATTGCCGACCACAAGCAGGGAGGGGATCCCGGCTGACCGCCTGGAGTGGGAGATCCGCTGTCATGGGTGGGGGAGACCCCTTATGTTCCCTGAGAACGAGGCAGGGCATTCCCTCCGCCAGGGGCCGGAGGACTGCCTCCAATCCGCCCAGGGAAGCACGGCTGTTGTCCGTTACAGGTTGGATGAGTAGCAGAGGACCAAGCTACGGCGTATCGGAGAACCGACGAGTATGTTTTTTTTCTCTCTCTCTCTCCCACTGCCGTTCTGCGTTGGCCTTTTCCCTCTCTTTTAAATTTTAGTGGGGTTTTTTCAGGGTACTGCACTGTTACAGGGATTACCCCCTATTTTAATCATTATTGTTTCCCTCCCCCTGTCCCCTCCCAGATTCAGGAAGGCGGGGATGACCTGCCGACAGATGGTAAGGCGTGCCCTTTCCCAGGGAAAGGGGGGGTGTATGTCATGCCGGGGGCTCTCAGGCCGGGGCCTGAGAGAACGAGGGAGTGACAGGGCAGAGGATGGGGCCGGGTTGTGATTCTACACACCCGGCCACTTATCAGGCTAATCAAGCCTCCGAGAGGGATAAAGGCTGACTTCAGACAGTGGTGCGAAAGAGAGAGCACGTTTACGGGTATCTGTCCAACATATGTGTGTGTTTGTCTATTTGGTTCAGTTTATAATTAAAATATCAATTATATTGTCAACCCGGTTCTCGCCTCCTCCTTTCCCTTTTAACCCCTTTACAGTGTATATTCCGTGGTACGGTCTCCTTGTCGGCGGACACGCATCTCCCTTGAGCAGAGCTCTCTCTGCCCCTGGTCGCTGTTTTTGTAGAGTCAACCCACCCCGCCTTTCGTAGCAGAACCTACAACTGTGCCTCTTTTGTGTGCGGCTGCTGAGCCTGTGTGTCGTATTGCCACATGTTGACCTCCCCTTTTGAGCAGGATGTGGTCTCCATGGGGTGTTTTCCCCTGAAAGAATAGGAAAGGACTAAAACACCTTCCCTGATGCATATGATAGTGTTAGATGGCCCCAACCGACTCTAAAACTAAAAAAAAAAAAAAAAAAAAAAGGCCACGGCTGGAACTCCCATGCTAGTTACGTTGCTTGTTCAGCTGTTGTTGCGTTTTTCCATTGGGACCCCTTGTGACACTACATCGACACAAAGTCGAGTGAGTGACAGAAGGGGAATGCCTTGGTTTCTGTCATAACCTACATTCCCTGATGGAGGTTCTAGCTGTACTAGCCACTGAAATGGCTGCTGAAGTGTCTCTGCTCCTCAGCACAAAACCTAAATGATTCCTGCATTCCAGCTCCCTTTTATACCCGTATGTCCATGGGGTGTGCATGCAAATTCCCCTCGCCAATTTTCATTGGTCCTTTCTCAAAGATCCAAGGATATATATATATATATATTGATTCAATGTAGTTTTATAGAAAATTGTGCAGAAATGAACGCAGTTATCAAACCAATGCTGATTGTGGCAAAACACGTGATAAAATACAAGATTATAAATGTTGCACATATGAAAAGTACCAAGTACTGTTTTTCAACCACAGATCGACATTTACTGACACTTTTGTTCATGGTGCTCACTTTAAAAGTAAAATAACTTTTAGACAAAACAAATCAAACAGTCATGAACATACACCAACATCTGATCAATCATCAATTCATCATATTGATCTCTTTATTTTTAAACAGGAGTTCAGAATAACTTGTCTTGAGATTCAGACAGACATCAGCTAAATATTTAGGAGTTTACCTTTGGGCTTCCCCATCACCTCATGATTGACAATTACCATCCCCATGATTCAGTTCATTTATTCCTCTAACTTCCTCTTCCCGCTCTTTATTATTTTCTGTATTATTCTGATTGAGAAAATTAATGAGTCACAACTGTGTTATTTCAAAGTTCTTCATACACATTAAAACACAATCATGTGGAGACTTTTACTATTTCACATGTTTAAGTAATTGGATAAAATAATGTCCATCCATCCATCCATCCATCTTCAACCGCTTATCCAAAGTCGGGTCACAGGGGCAGCAGCTCCAGCAGGGGGCCCCAAACTTCCCTATCCCGAGCCACATGAACCAGCTCTGACTTGGGGAACCCGAGGCGTTCTCAGGCCAGTGTGGAGATGTAATCTCTCCATCTAGTCCTGGGTCACCCCCGAGGCCTCCTCCTAGCTGGACGTGCCTGAAACACCTCCCTAGGGAGGCGCCCAGGGGGCATCCTTACCAGATGCCCAAACCACCTCAACTGACTCCTTTCCACGCAAAGGAGCAGCGGCTCTACTCCGAGCTCCCCACAGATAACTGAGCTCCTCACCCTATCTCTAAGGGAGAAGCCCGCCACCCTTCTGAGGAAACCCAATTTGGCTGCTTGTACTCGTGACCTAGTTCTTTCGGTCATGACCCAGCCTTCATGACCATAGGTGAGGGTAGGAATGAAAATTGACCGGTAGATCGAGAGCTTTGCCTTTCGGCTCAGCTCTCTTTTCGTGACAACGGTGAGATAGAGCGAGTGCAATACCACCCCCGCTGCCCCGATTATCCGGCCAACGTCCCGCTCCATTGTCCCCATGATTGGGGAATGACTACAGTGGCCTTGGGCACAGCCAGTGACAGGGGAATGACCTCCGTGGCCATAGGCACTGGCAGAGACAGGGTAACTACCCCTGTGGTCGTGAGCACTGGCAGAGACTGGAAAATTTAGGGATACTGTTTTTTTGTTTTTTTTATCCCCTTTTCTCCCAATTTGGAATGCCCAATTCCCACTACTTAGTAGGTCCTAGTGGTGGTGCAGTTACTCACCTCAATCCGGGTGGTGGAGGACAAGTCTCAGTTGCCTCTGCTTCTGAGACTATCAATCCGAGCATCTTATCACATGGCTCGATGTGCATGACACCACGGAGACTCACAGCATGTGTAGGCTCATTCTATTCTCCGTGATCCATGCACATCTTACCCCATGCTCCAATGAGAGTCCATGTGGTCTCTCGTGTGATGTATTCACGTTGTCATGATACAGACGTAATCTCACATTCTCCACTCGGTTGAGACATCCAGGATAAACACACAAATGCACCATTATGAGTTAAGAAACAGATAAATACAGATCTAAACCAAAATCAACCAAGCTTCTGTACAGTGTTCCTCCTTCTCACTTGTAAACAGCACCGCTCTTCCGGCTGTGACGTACGTCAGTTCTTGCATTTCAAATGCCAATGCGATGATGTCACACATGCATACCGTTGCTGACCAGATGCATGATTTAGTTAAAAAGTACTTAAATATTGATCTTTTTTCATACCAAAAGTGATCGTGTTGCTTAAGAAGACATTCATTGAACCGCTGGAGTCGTATGGATGACGTTTATGATGACTGTCTGGGATTTTTGGAGCTTCAAAACAGAAATCTCCATTCACTTGCATTTTAAGGACCTACTGAGCTGAGATATTTTACAATATTTCTTCAAATATGTTCAGGCGAAGAAAGAAAATCACACATTCTTGGGGTATCATGAGGGTGAGTAAATAATGAGAGAATTTTTAGAACATTTTTTGGTGTCCCTTTAAGTTGTAGGCCTATTAATTGAACATGGAACATTCCTCTAACTTTTGTTTTCTTGACTGTACAGTAGATGGCACTAAATCTCAACACATTCATTGAATGGCTGTGCTTCCCTTGACATTTCATCTGAACATCAACATTTGGGAATATTATTAAACCAGAACATTTCTGAGGTTAATCTCATTTTGTGCAATTGACAAATAGTGACGTGTGGCATTGCATTGTGTCAGAAATAAACGTTTTTATGTATATTTGTTAACGGGGGGCAAAGTTAAAGTTAGACCCTCGGGGTAAGATGCCCCCTCAGAATTGGGCAGAAGGCCCCCAGTGGCGTGTTGGTTTTAAAATAATTATAATTTCATGGGGTTATTGTTAAAGCATTTACAAACATCTTCACAACTCATTATACTATATTACTTTACTTTATTACCTGTAGGCTAACTGAGTGGAAGTATGCACAGCTGTTCTCAAGGGGGCATCTTCCCATATATGTATCTTATTATTTAAAAGTTTAAATAAACAATGAAAGGAACACTTTTAACCATTCCCAATAGCCTACTTTTCATTCTTGAGCACTTTCATTCTCTGCGTTTGTTTATGTAAATCAATCTTCGAGTAAAAAACTTGTATTTAATTGACATATTCCTTTTTGTCAGTGGCATCCGTCATTGATAATGTGATGACTGCTATAGTACAGTATTCTGATGAGAGATGACAGTTCTCTGGGGTTCGGCTCTGTACTGTCAGTCATGCGGCAGAACCGGTTTGTCCAGTTCCTGTGAACAAAAAAATTGAACTACAAACTATTTTGAGAGCTCAAGTGAGAGAACGAGCGCGAGGAAGACAGAATGGAGGTATGTACTTTAATATGTTTTTATTCTCCAAATATAGTCTATATAAGAAAAATACCGCTTTGCAGTTAGTTCAAAGGGGGTTGAGCTCCATTAAATTGTGATGAAATTGTCACATAGCCAATTTTTCTCTTTCTTTTCTTTTCATTTTTTCCCTCAGATCGTGTTTTAAACAACAGCGTAGAAATCAGGCTTACTGTTTGAAATTAGTAGCTTTTAATTAAATATGGTGAATTAAAAACAATGCTTTAGTCCATCATTTTGTTGTCGTGTGAGGGGCTGTTCACACTGAACACATTTTCCGTACAGGAGCAGTGTTTTTTAGACGCCGTGTCCAGAGAAATATACCTTTAAAAATAGTCAGGGTTCAATACAAGTTAATCTCAATTGACAGCATTTGTAGCATGATGTTTATAACCACAAAAATATTTTTGACTCGTCCCTCCTTTTCTTTACGAAAACCTAAAATTGAGGTTCTGGTGAGACACTTACAATGGAAGTCAATGGGGACAATTTTTAGAGGACTTTAAGGCAGAAATATGAATCTTCAAATTTGATAAAAGCACTTGCATTAATTCTTCTGTAAAAACTCTTGAATCATTTGAGCTAAGTTGTTAAATTGGCGTTTTTGTGGTTGATTTAGGGTTTGTTGACAATGTTGTCATGGCAACGAAGTTGGATATACTGTATATGAAATTGGCCGTAACTTCACACAGATGTGGTCAGTCAGTGATTTTATCACAGTAAAATCATGTTAACACACATGTTGTTTGCGTCTTGTGTCTATACTTTTGAAACAGTATTTTAACTTTGAAAATTGGCCCCCTTTGACGTCCATTGTAAGAGCCTCAATGTATCACTGTATTTTTGCTTGTTTTAAAGAAAAGAAGTAATTTCTGGTAATCAACATTATGCACAAATGCTGTCGATTGAGCTTAACTTGTACTGAGCCCAGAATATTCACACAACGGGATGTCCTGTGCCAAATTTTGTACACGTTTCTTCAGCTCTGACTCGCATTAAAATGCGGCCGTTCTATTTGCGTGTTTTGGTCAACAGAAAATATACAGACCTACATTTCTGGTCATTGCATCAATTGGAATCGCTAATCCTATCAGTCCTAATGGAATCGAATAAAAATCATCCGAGAGAAAGTTCGATCTCACTGGATAAACTGATTTCTACAGGGTTTTAGATAATCAGAGATTGTGTAATCTTTATCAAAACTATTCTTGTATTACATTGGGATATCTTGGTGCAGGACATAGGGCTGCCACCCATCCAGTAAAATACGGGATTTGTCCTATATTTAAGCTGGTCAGATGGCATCACTGTGAAATCGTTCCAGATTGCCAATTTAACATTGATAGAAGTTGGAAAATTTGCCTATAGTGGGTAAGGGACATTTGAAAAGTCCACACATTGGTCTAAAATGTCCTAATACTGTGGAGGGTTTGGTAAGGGACATTTGAAAAGTCCACACATTGGGCTAAAATGTCCTAATACTGTGGAGGGTTTGGTAAGGGACGTCTGAAAAGTGCACACATTGCGCTAAAATGTCCTAATACTGTGGAGGGTTTGGTAAGGGACATTTGAAAAGTGCACACATTGCGCTAAAATGTCCTAATACTGTGGAGGGTTTGGTAAGGGACGTCTGAAAAGTCCACACATTGGTCTAAAATGTCCTAATACTGTAGAAGTTGTGGTAAGGGACATTTGAAAAGTCCACACATTGGGCTAAAATGTCCTAATACTGTGGAGGGTTTGGTAAGGGACGTCTGAAAAGTGCACACATTGGGCTAAAATGTCCTAATACTGTAGAAGTTGTGGTAAGGGACATTTGAAAAGTCCACACATTGGTCTAAAATGTCCTAATACTGTAGAAGTTGTGGTAAGGGACATTTGAAAAGTCCACACATTGGGCTAAAATGTCCTAATACTGTGGAGGGTTTGGTAAGGGACGTCTGAAAAGTGCACACATTGGGCTAAAATGTCCTAAAACTGTGGAGGGTATGGTAAGGGATGTTTGAAAAGTGCACACATTGGGCTAAAATGTCCTAATACTGTGGAGGGTATGGTAAGGGATGTCTGAAAAGTCCACACATTGGGCTAAAATGTGCTAAAACTGTGGAGGGTGTGGTAAGGGACGTCTGAAATTCCTTCATTTTATCCTATAATCATAATAATCATTATTGGATCCTTATTATGAAAGGTCTAGTTTTCATTGTGAGTTATGTTGGAATTAGAGAATAGAAGAGAGTAAGAGACGAGAAGTCTCCAAGGGTTTTGTTGTGACCCATCCTGTTGTTTTAGAATGAAAGAATGTGTTTTGTGTGAACGCCCCCTAAGGCATGGGTTGGACTCTTTAGCTACTTTGTGTGAGTCTACTCTGGGTTCTTTTTGTAACCATTCACACTCTTCCCCGAACATTTAGTTCAAGTTGAAATATACTTGATTATGTTTGTTGTTGAAATTGAATTGAAAGTAGTTGTGCTCCAAAAACCCATCCAAATCTAAACCTACTATCACATTCAACAAGTAAAAGCACCTCTTAGTTTACTAAAAAAAACAAATCAAGACGAAAATGAAGCATCTTCATGTGAACTGTCAGACATATAAGCTCATTCTAAAGGGGTGTTCACACACTTTTGGCCATAGTGTTTAAGGGTGAAGCAAATTTGACTCTTCAAGAACATTGAGCAAGTTTCCAGTTACTCTAATGAATGACCACCAGTGGGAAAACAGGGAACAAACAGGAAGAGTGTATGGAAAGACAGCATCATATGAAAAAGACAGATAGGCAAATGAGTTCCACTAAACGAACACTTATGACAGATCCAAAGAGAGAGAGAGAGCAACAGTCACAGGTAACGCTTTTCCATCAGTTTCCTCTTTCATGTTCCTGTTTCATCTTTAAACATGTCTAATTCAGTTTCCTGCCGTTTAGATTTGCGTGTGCTCTGTCAGGGGGTTGAGGGCATTTCGCTTCAGGGTTTAATTTAAGTACATTCTTTGATTCCAACAGAGTACGACAGGCAGAATTCTCTAGAAGAATAGCTACGCCAGGACGAAACCTGCCCACGTTTATTTTAGGGAGGTCTGGACAAGCCCCAAATGATCCCTTTGATATAATGCAACGAGGTAAGATCAAATATTCAAAGGTAATACACATAAATAAAGCCCTTTGTAAGTCGTTGACTCACACTGTATCATGACAAAGGCTTTGTGACTATGTGTGACTCATTGTCAATAGAGTAAGTTATGACGATTTCATGGCAAACACACTTAAAACAGTGAAGCTCCTACACTGCCAACAATTGTATTTATTATTATTATTATTTTTTTTTTTTTTAAAAGTGTAATATTCTGTATTTTTATTAGCAGTATTTTCATAGTGTTGATATTTTTACTGGAAAGCAAGAAAAATAGTATTTTATTCTTTAACAAATGCTAATATGACTCCAATATAGTGTAAAACGTCCACCTGCGTGTTCAGGATTGTCCACGTGAAACAACTTATATACTTGGGCTTTTTAGCATATTTTTGTTGACCGATATTTGATGAAAGAGCATGGAAACAATGTGTTGCATTAAAGACGCAGGTGTGTGTTACGTCAGGTGTTTCTGCTTGGACAACGGCCATTTGGCTACACAAGTATGTTCTGCATCCAGTTCGTCCTGTTCAGCTAAATTCACTTTGAACGTGATTTAATAAGTAGGTTTGTGTGTTTTGTCTATAATAAATACTCTATGAACATAACTCTGTGTAGTTTGAGCTGTTGTTCTCGATGGTTTCTTTTAGGTGTGCTTGTTTGCTTAATTTAAAAACATTGAATTGTCATTAGTGGACGGTTGAAAAAACTGAACAACAGCTCTCGCTGTACTTTAGGCAAATCAGTGCATTTGCATGTTTTCCTTTGTGCATTTGACAGTTTGGGCTTCATGTTCCTATTTGTATATTGTTCATGTCAGGTGATGTTTTTTACAATGTCATAATCTGCTTTCTACATTTGCATTTAAGCATTCAGTAGATTGGTTATTCCATGTCAAATCAACCAAATTTCAGGAAATTCCCTGGCTGAAATGTTCTATTTTGTTTATACGCTTCTGAAGAAAATATTAGCCATATATTAAATGGCATGGACAATTTTTACTGTGTAATTCAAATACTGTTGAAGAGGGGGGTAAAAATGACAATCTTCACTAGCAAAACTATTGGTAAAAAAAAACAACCTTAGAAAAGTGTCAGTGTCATTATTTTACTTTTCCACAGAGATTGGGAGGGATATTACTAAAATCATTTGACTTCAGCACCCCTTGTTGTATTATATGCCAATGGTATATAGAGTCCAAAAATGAAAAAAAAAAAAAAAAAAAAAAAAGCACTTTTTTTTGTCACTTTTCCAACTTTTAAGTGCTTATAACTCCAGAAGTATTAAAGATAGTTGAATATAATTTTAGCTTCTGGTTTAGCACAAAACTAGCTTTTTGCATTTTGATATTTAAGTCCCCGTGGGGATAAATCCCTGAGATATGGGGCTCTCAATGTGGCTCCATGCTTAAATTGTTACATTTTAGCTAAAGTTAAAAAAAAAAATAAAACGTTTGTCAAATGGCATGAAGCTAGTTTTTCTTGTCAAACAAAACAAAAGTCTGAAATACAAATAATGTTGAATGTACCTTTAATTATTCAAATAAATTCAAAATGTCCAAACATCCTCCATGATTAAGAATAGCACGTGGCTCTTCAGTTAGTGCAATAAAATCTAGTGTTTGGAGTGCAGAAATGTACATCTGCAAAGCTCTGGGATGCATTATTAGGGGTCCAAATACCAAACTTTTTCTTTTTTTCCTAAAAGTGTCATGGCGTCAAAGACCATATATCATGGACATTCCGAAATTGGTAGAATGGTGTTCCCTGGGAATTGGACCCATTATCTTGGTGTTGCTAGCACCATGCTTTAATCCCAAGTGACTTGCAAAATGGAAATGTAAAAAGTCTTACAAAGTTGATCTTAGACTCTATATCTTAGATATTGACATGCTTATGATTGTATTTCTTGCGTACAATGCAACCAAACCTGTCCTCTCGCAAGGATGATGTAACTTTGACATGTTATTATAACATCATATAAATAGCACACACAAAACAAACAAAAACAACAATCATTCAGTCCAGTTTCATGCATTACATGAGATGCTCTCTTAATTTTTAACTTGTTTGGTAATTCTATTGTATTTTGTGTGGATGTTCAAATTATGGTCTTATTTACCATTTTGTCTTGCAGCCTCTTCGCCCAGAGGAACGGTGCATCTCTACATGGATTTACTTTAAGACAGCTACAAGAAACTAAACCACACAGGCCACTATTGAATTGCAGCTTGAGGAGTTACATCGTTTCAGGCCCAAGACTCTGCCGCTTTGGAAACGATTGGGGCAGAACATTATGGTTTGAAGACAATAAAAGTTTTCACCCCTCCTTTATAGACGTCCTTCATTTATTTGCATGTTTATTTCTATTTATTGAGAGTTGCACAATGAAGAAACAGCCAGCCAGACATTTGACTGCTGGCTGAAACCGTACAGGATCAGAAAACATTCAAAGCAGCAAAGCCGAGGGAAGAAGGACGTTAGACAATAATTCATAATGCTGGACAACTCGAAGGTCCACATCGAATTTGGTGTTGCCAAGATATTAAACATCTCTGAACCCCTGAAACCTCAAACATCGTACAGGAATGACAACATGACGGAAAGCCGGCCTAGTGACTCTTCTTTACCCTTCAATGTGAACGTTCACAGTCCTGTCAAGGAATCTTTCTCAAGTAGCAACAGCACTAATAGACCCTCCAATACTTCTGAAGTCCAAGGAGCAGATAGCAAAGCACTTACCAACAGAACTTCATCTGACATTATCACAGGAACTTCTGCAGAACATGAGATTATTGACAGGAGGCACAGTTTAGCAACACGATCTGAGATCTCTCAGACTTCCAATGCTCCCACTGAAGGTTCCCAAATTTCTGATGGCAGATTTCTCATGACTCCTGCGAATGATCAAAAGAATGCATCTTGTAATAGCGGGTGCTCCTGTTGCCGGAAGATACATAGGGCATTTCTACACAGTTTGGAGGAGACGCCTTTGATGGTGTCTGGATTAGTACTGACGATCCTCTTCTGTGTCACTATTATCATTATCATCCCTTCCACTGGCAGGGTAAGAGCTCATTGATTGTTTCATGGACTGATTGGTGATTTAATTCAATTGTTCTCTCATTCTTTCACTCAACTTGTTTGCCAACAAAAATTATATAACTCATAGATTTGTGGATGCCCCTGTTGGAAAGCCCAGGTCACAGGAGCTTAAAGGAATATTTTGGGTTCAATGCATATTAACCTTGAGCGACCTCGCGTCCACATGTGTGGACATAGTATTTTGGCTTCTCTATTAGACATATATTAAACATCTACAGCACCGCATCACGTGACACAATAGCAAGACGTTGTTTTACGTGAAGCGCTGCTACTGGCACAGTGCCAACAAAAGTGCCTCTGGTAAGAAAGCTCTTTATGTTTTTTGACTGAATCCTGTTTGGTTGTAAAAAGAAGAGTCTCTAGTTTCATTTGATGTGCCTCTTTAAAAAAATCTGTTAATTTATGACGCGTCAGCACTCTGATAAACATGATGTCCACATATGAGGAAAATAAGACTATGTTCCCTCAAAAGTTGGAAAAACTTTTTTCAATTCTAACACATCTGCGGGTCATTTTGCTTCATTTTAATAAACATTTTGTTATATTTAATTTTGTTATCACTGTACAATACGGTTCTATCCATTCCTATACATTTACTGTGCATTATCACATTGAGAATAAATATATTCATTCATTTTATGCATGAATATATTTATTTATTTATCAAACTGATAAACGTGTCTTTCAGCACACTGGAGGTTAAGTAATGCACTAAATAGGGAGCAAGGGAGCATCCTATATCTCTCCTATAACTGTTCTGAGACCAGTGCAGACAGACAGCACACTGGAGGTTAAGTCATGCACTAAATAGGGAGCAAGGGAGCATCCTATAGCTCTCCTATAACTGTTCTGAGACCAGTGCAGACAGACAGCACACTGGAGGTTAAGTCATGCACTAAATAGGGAGCAAGGGAGCATCCTATAGCTCTCCTATAACTATTCTGAGACCAGTGCAGACAGACAGCACACTGGAGGTTAAGTCATGCACTAAATAGGGAGCAAGGGAGCATCCTATAGCTCTCCTATAACTGTTCTGAGACCAGTGCAGTATGACAGCACACTGGAGGTTAAGTCATGCACTAAATAGGGAGCAAGGGAGCATCCTATAGCTCTCCTATAACTGTTCTGAGACCAGTGTAGAAAGACAGCACACTGGAGGTTAAGTCATGCACTAAATAGGGAGCAAGGGAGCATCCTATAGCTTTCCTATAACTGTTTTGAGACCAGTGCAGACAGACAGCACACTGGAGGTTAAGTCATGCACTAAATAGGGAGCAAGGGAGCATCCTATAGCTCTCCTATAACTGTTCTGAGACCAGTGCAGACAGACAGCACACTGGAGGTTAAGTCATGCACTAAATAGGGAGCAAGGGAGCATGCTATATTGCATTCACTCCTAAAATCAGATCAAAGGTTCAGTTTCAGGCTGCAGATGATGTTTGGATCAACATGTTTGACACACATGGGACAATGATCATCAGTACATAGATTCACCATTTATAATGGATCATTTTATCCACATATGTGGACATCAACTGTCAAACTATCATCAAACTATTTTCTTGCTTGTTTATTAGATCCTACTTTACTGGCTACAAATCAAAAAGGGAAATGGATATTGCACACATGTGGGTCTCAGGAGGTTAAGCTTAATTAGTAGCATTTCTGACATAATGTTGATTACCATAAACATTCATTTCGATTCGTCCCTCCCATACAATAGACGTGAATGTGGCCAATCCGTAAACGTTAAAATACTCAGTTTCAAAAGTATAGATACAAGATGTAAACAATATGCGTGTTCACATGATTTCACTTATTAACCTTTTCTGTGTAAAGTTATAGTATATATATATAATTTTACAATGCCATTGCCGTGCCGATGTAACGGTGGTAATCGTAAAACCCTAAAATGACTGTAAAAACAGCGATTGAAAGTGCTTGTAGAAAATAATATGTGCCACATTTCTGGCTTTATTTTTAAGAAATGGTGTGACGAGTCGATTGAGCTCAGATTGATTGAGCCCCAATAAAGCTTGAATTGAACCCAGATTATTCCAGTAAGGTTTTATTTTTTATTTATTTTTTGTGATTGTGGCAGCTGGTTTGTTGCTGGCACAAGGTGGTTCTCCAGCTGGTCTATCTACTAAACCACCACGGACCGTCTTTGACCAACAATAAGTCATGTACAATCAGCTCCCATCTTAAAGGCCCCATGAAATCAAAATTGGAGTTTTGTGGCTTTTAGTTCATGCCTATAAAGTGTTATGTGAGCTCTATGCTAGTGGCAGCCTTCTCTCATGAAGATTGCATGACCGTGGCCATATTCCTGCCAAATATTGTGCAGTTCCTTACATGTATTGTGAAAGTTCAGAGGTGAAATGTCCACTGTGTGGCACAAGAAGCGAGTAAAATGCTCTCCCAAACAGAAGAGATTTGTGAGGTTAATGCTCTATCAAGATTTAAATCTACAAAACTGACATTCCTACCCTTAACCTAAAACCTAAACCTAACCGGTAGTCTCATAAAAGATGAAAAACACAACCACGTAATTTTGTGGTGCCTCTATGATACTTTAGGCTTACATATCTATGGTCACTCTTCAGGACTCGTACCCCAGTCCTTTACATCATAAATGCAACGCTCTATCAGTTGAGCAACTGCACAATTTGAGTTTAATTTGTGATTTGTGTGAAACTGAATAAAAGTCGTTGTTGTTGTAGCACCTCTAATGTACATTTCACCAGGAAACTTTTGTCCAAAAATCTGTGTTAATCAAGTCATTTCATGGGGTTTTTAACCTAACTTTAGCTGGATTTTCCAGCAGTAATGTTGGAAGAAAGTTAAGGGTGTATTAAATTTGTCTCTCACACACTTTCAGAACCTGAGCGTTCACATCGCAGCGTTTGCAGTGGTATGTGTGGTGTTGTGTGTGTGCGTGCCTCTTCTCCTCTGTTTGCCATGTTTGCCGGCGGTCCGGCGGGGTGAAACGCCACTTGCGCTCTTCGTCTGGATCATGCTCTTTGTCATCGCCTTCGTCTTCATCTTCACTGGAGGAGTCGTCACTGCCTGGGAGCAGGTCAGAACCTTGCAATGATACCACACTGATTCCTGCTCATATATTATTAGTTTAGAAGCACACCACCAATATGGAAGTACACTTTAGTTAACCTAAAAACCATTAACTGTCTGGTCTATATCACAGTGGTTCTCAACTGGTGGATCCCAAAATGACCCAAAAATGGATTGCTGGTTTGTTCTGATAGGGTCACAGATGACAGGTGGAAAAATGCACATAATAAAATGTATCTAACCATATAATTGTGCAAAGCTTGTATAGCAAACTTTTAATCCCCTATAGTCTTATTAAACTCTACGGTATTTTGGTGCAAGTTCATCTGTCTCTTTGGAGAAGCTCGTGAATTTAGCCAAACGTCAACATGGACAGGTTGTGTGTCATGCTCTTATCCTAGAAAGCAATGAACAAAACTATCAAAGGTTAAAGAAAATAAGACCCAGAATACATTAAATACAGGATAAACATCATTTGTACCAACCACATTGTACTGTGTGCCAAGAGCATGAAACCACTGAAATACAAGAGTACTGTCCAGAAGCAGCCACAATGCATTTTACAAATTCGCACTCAAGACCCGCTATACTTTAAGCAAAATCGAAGAACGAATGGATGTTTTTGAGTTTATTTTGGTGGTTTGACACCGCTTGACACCGGCTGCCAAACACATTCTTACTGTCATTGGTCCTCGTCATGAGTAGGTTTGACCGATTTCACTGACTCGATCCTTTTGATTCCATTCTCCAAAAAGATTCGTTCAGATTCGTTCATTGGCCATACTTGCAAGTTACGGCTTTGCGTCTGTACATGGCACTAAATGTCTTATAATTAATGACATGGAACCAAATCAGTTATTCACAGCCAGAACAAGTCTAATTATCCTTAAATAAAATGTGTGTCTAAAATTCTGCTAAGAGACTTCAGCACTGCAGAGTGTTTAAGCATCATAAGCGTTTACCCACAAATCAAAACAAAGCACATCTATGATACTGTGAACTGCTGAGCTTTACAAAAAAGACTACAATACTAGCCTACTAATAAACTAATCACATGACTTTCAAAAGCGTTGGTATGTCATTGTAATGTGTGATCATCACTCACTTTTATTCATAATTAATCTGGCCTCTTTTCTTGTTGAACGAGATTGACGAACTGAACGAACGACATGAAGCTCCTCTCGTTCAGCTGGTCAGCAGATCGTTAATGAACAAGATGATTGATTCATTTAATTCAGTTCGTTCATGACCGATTTGACTGACTGGTTCGGTGAACAGGTGTGTTCGTTAAGTGGGTCAAACCAATGATATGCTCCTTCATGTCTTTACAAGCAGCTCAAATGGTTCAGTCATTCAGCAGATCCTCATTTATGAACCAGATGGCCGAATTGTTCATTTCGGTCATGAACGAGTTTACCAGTTCATTCATGAATGACATTTCATCTCGTTCAGACTATTACTAGTTCAGTGACGGGTCGACCCAATGATATGCTCCTTCCCAGCCAGCACTTCAATGCTATTGGCTCATGCTATAGTCAGTCTTTACAGGCATGAAAATCAGTAGAGCTCATTGGCTTCGAAAGAGAGTGACCTCCGTGTACGAGAAATATGAGTCAGAGTATGGAGGTGAACGAGAACCATTCGTTCACAAAGAATGATTCATTCATGAATGAAACATCACCTGTCAACATCGGTACGCAAAGTTATTAACGATCTGGTCCAAACACACCATCATCTGTACGCTCGTTCGCATAGAGGCATTTTCCAAGAGCATGTCATGTGATTTTTTTTTTTTTTTATTAGTCTACAAAAGGAATCAAATCTACTCAAATACTCTTAAGTGCCACTTCATGAAGTTGTTTGAAATGCTGCTTTACTCATGTGCTGTCTGAAGCCAGGCTGACACCCTGTTATACCATCTTCACAGTAGTATGAATGTCAGATGGTAACCGGTGCATATAATGGCTGCATATAGCGTGTTAGCATATTAGCACCATGAATGCAAAATATAAACATGACAAAATACACATTAACTACATATACTGTATATTACTTTATATTACAATCATCATTGAGTGGATAAAACAACTTCTTTTGGTGATTCTACTCATAGAAAGAAGCATGAAGTCATCAATAACATTTTAATGTCACATTAGTTAAAGGCGCTGTAAGCGATTTTAGCGTTTAGAAGCTTTCAGGCGACTGATCTGTTGGATTAGCCACGCCCTCTCATTCCAAACCCCACCCACCAAAGATCATTTTGAGACCAAAACTGAGTAAAAGAGCAGCTTTGTTTGTTCTTGTGGCGGTCCAATTCAACAATAGCACAACAGCGCCCTCAACTGGCAAACAATATGTATCACAGCCTCAATGATCCTCTTCAAATGCAACACTATGAGAACGAGCAAACTGATGAGAAGCGTCTTAATGTTCAAATGCTCCTCTGAACGCCTCCCAGAGCAGCTTGTTTAAATGCTTGCAAACAGGATACAGTTGCTCGACTGTTTCAAACGTATTTTTAGCTCTAAGTGAATTAAGAAGAACTGTGAGTTTATTGGAGCCTTCACAGGGGTGGATTTACTAAACAGCTGCACTACTTTTGATCATATCAGCAGTAATTCATTAAATAATGATCGAATGATGGAGAAGACCTTTTTAACCTGCATATACCCAGATTTATGTAATTACTTTAGTGAATCAGGCGCTAAACCATTTGTAGTGAACTCCTGTTAACACTTCTGTAAGAAACAATTTCGGTACTGTGCTGGGTCGCCACTTGATGTCCAATGTAAAATCTGGGTCCTAAAGTAAAACTCCTTGAGAACCACTGATGAAGTGTACATAAGAAACTGGTTTTCCTGTTCAGCATGTGTAATTTGTTTGTTTAATTTTTTCTTCAGGTGGCATTCTTTCTATTCCTCTCATTGTCTGTGTACACTGTACTTCCTCTTAAACTCTCATGGGCTTTGAGTTTTGGCATTGGAGCGAGTGTGTGCCATATTATCGTCATCAGTGTGTATGTATCTGTCACCAGCAGAGAGACGAGCGACCTGGCAGTGCAGGTAACATGCACACATTAAGATATGCATGGAAAAGCACGTACACCAACACAGCTTTCTAGCTGGATCAAGGAAATGTTGTATGCAAACTCTGCGTGGTATAGGCGGTTGTGTGACGCAGTTCTGAGTGTTATTCTGCCAACTCATTTTCCTGTTGCCACACTAATCCTGAACCCCTCTCTGTGTGTGTCCCAGTTGGTGGCGAATGCACTGTTGTTTGTGTGTGTGAACATTGTGGGTGTGTTTCACCTGTGGCACACCGAACACACTCGCAGGACGTTCAGCAAAAAACGAGAAGATTTCAGCAAAAACCGCTTCTCACATGCCAAGCAGAAACGCGACCAGGTACACACATACTTTAATATATGGGTATATTGTGAAAGCATGCGCATTAGTCATGTGCACGAATAGTCTTTATTCGGTTAACCGTTCGACGCGCCCATATTGGAATACCAAAATCACTATTTGTTTATTCTGCACATCCAATAGAGGTCTTCAACCTGACCTGAGCCCGACGGGACCTCAGAAACCATCAGTTTTCAGGCCAGGTTTGGGTCAGTTTAGGCCTAGTTACTGTATAGGGCTAGGGACGGATAGGGCTAGGGGGGGTCATGAATGCTTCCGGTTAACCAAATATTACAGATACTAGCCTACAATACTAGCTTGCAGTTTAAACATGCTGTTATGTGACTGTGTAGGCCATTATGGTGAAGGATCTCAATCGTATGTCAGTAAATAAGTTAAATGCGTTGAACAATACATTCTGAAAACGTTATGGCATAAATTCAGAAAGTAACATGTTACTTTACTGTTACTTTCAAATCTGTAATCTGTTTGTTACTTGCAACACGTTACCCCCAACATAAGGATAAATACCGATAAAGCCAGATAAATTGCTTGTTATAAAATAGATATCTGGCTCTTCAAAGCTGTTAAACCACACATACCTGTGACCACATGTCACCTTATGAACAGCCTACAGTGCGGTTAACGAATCAGATTAGCTTGGTGGAACAATTGTTTGTTGTGTTTATTATTTGATTATGTTTATCATTTATATAGTTATTTTATTTCTATTAAAATGTAATGCATTGTGTATATATCTATAACGAGTGACCTCATATGTGTAGGAGCACCTCCTCCTGTCTGTGTTGCCGCGGTACATCGCCTTGGAGCTCAAGTCAGAAATCGTCAAACGTCTGTCCGAAAAAGGTTCTGCAGAAGAGAACCCAGCAAATTTCCACAGTCTTTACATCCGACAACACAGAGATGTCAGGTGTGACAACACACACACACACACACACACACACGCGCACGCACACAACACACACACAACACACACACACGCACAAACACACACACGCACACAACACACACACGCACAAACACACACATGCACACACACAAACACACATACACAGACACACAAACACACATACACACACACACAAACACACATACACACACACACGCACACAAACACATGCACACACACACATGCACACACACGCACACAAACGCACATGCACACAAACACACGCACACACACACACAAACACACACACACACTCACACATACACACACTCACACACACACACACACACTCACACACACACGCACACACTCACAAGCACACACACACTCACACACACACACTCACACACACTCACACACACACACACTCACACACACAAACACACATACACACGTGCGCACACACACACACACACACACACACACACACACTTATGCAGCTACAATGTTTTAATGATGACATACTTTATTGTTTTTATTAGATTCAAATGTTTTATTGAATTAATTACATGATGTGTCAATTAATCTAATTAATCACATACCGATATTTACTGAGAAACCCAAATAAAAATAATTCGAGTAATAAAAATCATTTTAAAGATAATGTATAGACCGTAATACATTACGTCATATTGCATCAAAAAGCATTTAGACAATACAAAAGTGAATTTAAAAGTTAGTTTTGCTGTCTGGAGATCCGTGCACACAGTTGTGCTCCAGCTGTCTTTGAGTGCTATAGTGTGTCTGTTAAGGCCGAGCAGCCTGCTCCTTAATACAGCTGGAGTTGTGCTGACTGCCCCCTGCTGCATCAAGCTGGTGCATTTAAACTTGAACCGCTCGGGTGGTAGGAACATTAAAGGTGCAATAAGTAAGATTTTAGCTGGCTCTTACTCATCCCATTGGTCCCAGGACTCCATACTCACACCCATTGTCCTGGATGCTGGAAGTTTGTGTACCTAATGCTGCCGCTTAACACCAAATATGCCAGTGGTTTTTATCCATCTCCTAATATACACATCCCTATATTGGACATTCTAGTGGGTTGTTGCGCACTAGACTGTGATCGGGGCAGCGATCCGTCTGAACACAGCGCTCTTGGCGTCTGATGTCGCGCCGCTTATCGAACAACAACCCACTAAATTAATGTATTAAATAGACAGCCATAGGTTTAATATATATATACAGGCCAAACTCCTTCACAGACGTCTCCAAAAGGAGGGTTTGTCAGATTAAACTCACTTTTTGGGATAATTTTGTATAGCTTATTAAAATGATCAAATATATGAAGTATTCAGCCACACACACACAAACACACATGTGCATCATAGACTTCAGTTGTTTAATATAAAGCTAATAATCACTCCATACCAACCCTAACCCTTAAAAGAGGATTATAGTGTTTATTAAAATAAGCCGAAGGGACACTTTGTCAGCTCTAGTTCACTTCTATTAAGTGTAATGAACTCAACACACACGGTTGTAATTCCGTCCCATCTTTCGCAGTATCTTGTATGCCGACATCGTGGGCTTCACACACCTCTCGAGCACCTGCACGCCCGAGGAACTGGTCATCATTCTCAACAAACTCTTTGGCAGGTTTGACGACATTGCAAAGGTGAAGGAAATCTCTCTGTGACTTCCTGTTTTTTCCATATACTGTTCTAGAGCAGGGCGAGCATTGGTCTGTTTAACGCTTTAAAATACTCGTTCTCTTTGCCTATGTTTTCTTGCTTTCTCTCTCCATGTAGAAAAATGAGTGTTTGCGTATTAAAATTCTCGGGGACTGTTATTACTGTGTGTCGGGTCTTCCAGACCGAATCCCTCATCATGCTCGCAACTGCGTTCAAATGGGTCTGGACATGTGCACGGCCATAAAGTGAGTCATTAGTGAAACCTCCAAACAACTTTGTTTCTTTCTTTTCTTTTCCCATTTTAAAAGTACTGCATTCATGTCCGGCTGCTTTTGAAACAGCATACCACTCTTACCATTTCTGCAGTATATGTACAGTATGCACAGAATGTACAAGTATATTATCCTAAATGTGCTGTAGGCTATTAAACGTTCAGAGTTGGCTACTGTTGTAGGTTGTACACTGTATTCTGTATGTTAGTATTGCATTACAAACATGTTTCTGGCCTTGTGGGGAAGTTATTTTTGACCTTTGACCCTTGCAGTAAGCTGAGGGAAGCGACGGACGTGAACATCAACATGCGAGTGGGCGTGCACACTGGTAACGTGCTCTGCGGCGTGCTTGGTCTGCAGAAATGGCAGTATGACGTCTGGTCAGATGACGTGACTCTGGCGAATCACATGGAGTCTGGAGGAGTGCCGGGGTATGACACGTTTACATTTTCATTTGTGTTCACAGTGTGAGGACTGAATGTTCTGCTAGCGAGACACGTTAGGAGGAATTCCTGAAAGTGTTTGGGAATGTCAGGACTTGAAGTATAGATTTTATATTGGTTGTACTTTACTCTGAACCAAGTCGAAAAAGCCCCTCCTCCTGCCCTTTTCCGGAAGAGAAGCGGGAATACACGTTGGTTCGTGTTACTCACGCGAACGTGAGTTTAAACACACATTTATAATCCAGTGGTCAAACTCGTTCGAGCAATGCGAGGTGAAAATGGTCTTTGCGCTGTATGTGAACGCACCATAAGACTTTTGCACAGTAATATATAAATATTGAGTGAAAAAAAAATTCGCTTTTAATATCTGCAGTTTGTGTACATGTATCATGTGCAACTATTACATTTTATATATGTAATGATATATATTGGCCACCTTGCTCTCTAAAAATCAGCCATTGAAAAACCCATATCTGTCGACCACTAGTTAGAATCTGTGCGTCCCAAATCAAAGTCTAATTTAACATGTAAAGGTGCCTGGATGGAATACAATTGGATACAATTGACAAAAAATAATACATACACTGTACATATTATCTGTATTGTAATACTTAATTGACAAAAGCATAAATTAAGTTTAAATATCACAGATCTATGTTGTAATACCAATACTGAGGCAATTTCAGTTCAGTTTGTACGAGTTCAATACAATGTTATACACATTAAATTGAACAGAACATTTTGATAATAGAGTGTTATTTCTGTTTATTATTTTAAGATTGTATGATAAATTGTAAGAAATCCCCCCTCCTCTATCTTCCATCTTAGGAGAGTCCACATCACAGAGGAGACACTGGTTCACCTGGCTGGGCAATACCAAGTGGAGGAAGGAAATGGGGGGAGTCGGGATTCCAGTTTAAAGGGAAGGAAAACATACTTAGTAATTGATCCAAACACCAAAACCCCCTCAAATACAACACCTGAGGTGATTATTATTAATATTAATTACTGAACATGTAAATAATCCTCAGTAATGTCTGTTAGATTTCTGCTTAAAACAAGAAGAAGACTTTGTCAATAAGAATTGAAAACATGACTCTTATTATCCGCAATTCCCCTTCTGTAACTCACTCGACGTTGTGTCAAATGAAGTGACACTAGGGGTCTTCCTGGGATGCCAAACCTCTGAACCTGAGAAAAGGCCAATGTCAAGATGACAGACAGAATTTGCATGCCCCGCCCTGGACATACGGGTATAAAGGGAAGCAGGCCAGTGAGTGCCAGTCAGGATTTTGCACTGAGGAGCCAAAAATAATGTACGGCCGTTTACAGTATTAGGTCTAGTGCTGTGGCAGGAGGGGCGGCTGCACGTAGCCCTCCCCAATGCCCCCCAAAAAAGTGTCACATACAGACCTTAGGTTCCCCGCACCCCTGAGGGGGGGGGAACATGCGCTACATGACTAGCCTGGGAGCAAGCCCGGCAGCCGCGCCATTTCTCTCACTATGTCTATCACATAGGATGTGAAGCGGCTGCGAAGCAGGCTAGGGAGGAGAACATCCAGGGAGCGACACTTAGTGGCTAACCTGGGATAGAAGGCGCACTGGATCAACTTGGTGAAGGGCGCTGTGTGCAAGTGGAAAAGAGAACGCTTGCAGGTCCCCAACCCTCTTGATGGAGGCTAACGTGATCAGGAGGGCCGTCTTCAGTTAGAGGGCCTTGTGCTCAACTGAATCAGGCGACTCGAAGGGGGGACTCTGAAGGCCCGAGAGGACCACAGAGATATCCCAGGAGGGGAACAGGCTAGGCCGGGGAGGGTTCAGTCTCCGGGCGCCTTTCAGGAACCTGATAATCAAGTCGTGCTTACCTAGGGACTTGCCATCTACTGCGTCGTGGTGGGCTGTGATAGCAGCTACATACACCTTCAAGGGGTAGAGGGACAGCCTCCCCTCCAGCCTCTCCTGCAGGAATGAAAACACTGACCGAACTGCGCACCTCTGCGGGTCTTCGGCTCGAGAAGAACACCAATTCACGAACAAGCACCACTTTAGGGTGTAAAGTTGCCTGGTGGAGGGAACTCTGGCAGGTGGTAGATCCACTAGGTCTTCCGCACCCTGTCCAGGGGCCAGACGTGGAGGTTCCAGAGGTCTAGGTGCAGATGCCAGAGGATGCCCCTTCCCTGAGAAAGAAGGTCCTTCCTCAGGGGAATTTTCCAAGGAGGTGCTGTCACGAGCACTGCAAAAATGGATTTTCAAGTATTTTTGTCTTGTTTTCCTGTCAAATTATCGAAACTTTCTTAAAACATGATTTATTTACTTTTCAGGCAAAAGTCTTGTTTTAAGATAAATCTGACTGAATTTAGTGAACTTTAGACTCAAAACAAGAAAAAAAATCTGCCAATTGGGGTAAGCAAATAAACAATTTTTCTCTTTAAATTAAGTTTATTTTGCTTACCCCATTGGCATATTTTTTTTTTCTTGTTTTGAGTCTAAAGTTCACATATGTCTCATATGCATCAACCCGAGCGTGCAGCCGTGGCTGAGGATGCCATATGCCCCAGGAGCCCCTGGAATAGTTTTAGAGGAACCGCTGTGCCGGCCTCGAAGAGAGCGAGGAACCTGAGCACTGACTGCATGCGCTCGTTGGTGAGACGAGCTGTCATTGAGACTGAGTCTAACTCCATGCCGAGAAAAGTGATGCTCTGAACCGGGATGAGCTTGCTCTTTTCCCAGTTGACCTGAAGCCCTAGACGGCTGAAGGGCCTGAGCACCTGGTCCCTGTGAACGCACAGTAACTCTCGAGAGTGAGCCAGGATGAGCCAGTCGTCGATGTAGTTGAGTATGCGCATGCCCACTTCCCTTAGTGGGGCAAGAGCTGCCTCTGCGATCTTCGTGAAGATGCAGGGGAGGGGAGGACCTTGTACTGATATGCCTGGCCATCGAACACAAACCGTAAGAAAGGTCGTGTCGAGGCAGAATGAAGACGTGGAAGTATGCGTCCTTCAGGTCTACTGCTGTGAACCAATCTAGCTGTCGAACACAGGTAAGTATCTGTTTCTGCGTGATAATTTTGAACAGGAGTCTGTGTAAGGCCCTGTTGAGAACTCGCAGGTACAAGATTGGTCACGACCCGCTGCTTTTTTTGGGTACGATGAATCTCTTTACGATATTTCACCATGTAACAATTGTTTTGGCCAAAATACCTTTATGGAGGGGTGGGTGGCATAGTGGGCTAAAGCACATAACTGGTAATCAGAAGGTTGCTGGTTTGATCCCCACAGCCACCACCATTGTGTCCTTGAGTAAGGCACTTAACTCCAGGTTGCTCCGGGGGGATTGTCCCTGTAATAAGTGCACTGTAAGTCGCTTTGGATAAAAGCATCTGCCAAATGCATAAATGTAAAATACCTTTAAACATTTATGCGCAAAAACTGTTAAAATTTTGTATTTGCCACCAACACCAAGAACATTAGTATTTAAAAATGTTTAATTAAAATAAATACATACAATATGTTCTCACTGTAGGAACCGTATATCATGAACATAATATTTTGTTGGGAACTGTACCCTTACAAACAATCTAGAGTTCAGGCAAACTAGCTGCAAACTTGCCACAAACTTGCCACTCAGTATGGCAAATGCGATTGTGATTCGCCGCAAATGTTTGCCAAAGGTTTGCAGCTCTTCGCCGGTGCTGGTGAACCAGCAGCAAAGCTTTGGCAACAATGGACAGTTCGACACAAAACTCATTTGCATGTGAAAATTTGGCGACTCGGTGGCGAATTTGCAGCAAGTTTGTGGTAAATTAGCCGTGAACTCTAGATTTTTGTACAATGTTTTTTTCAAGGTTAATAAAGAATTTTTGTTAGATTGTTAATATTTCGTTAGTCACTATTGTCATTTTACTTAATATAGAGTAAATGTAAACTAGTTATTTAGTTATTAAAAACTGATGATTTAGATGGTGGCTCTGTGATTGTTTTAGTGTGATTGTTTTACCTCATGTTTCTTGCAGACTCACAAACTGAAAGTGAGACAGAACGGACACCTCAGAGTGTCTGTGAAAATGTCGCAGTACCTGAAGAACTGGGAAGCCGTTAAACCGTTTTCTCAGCTCAACCAACCAAAAGCCTCGCTTGCAGTTCCGCCCACTGCTGACATCACCCAACCACAGGCAACCAGCGTGAGTGTCAAAATATCACTAGACCTTTAAGAATGAGTTTCAGATATCTTTAAAACACAAATGAAGCACATTCACTCCTGTCTTTCATCTATTCTCTTGTCAGCTTGAGAGCGCACTAGAAGTTGTGAACACTCACAGGTGAAAATAAAACGTTCTTTTGGTTTGTTTCTGATTTGCATGAATTTTGTTGCTTGTAAAGAGCACACGCAATCTAATTCTCATTCATTTCCTTTTCTCAGGTCTTCACAAGTGCTAGAAAGTGGATTGACAGACACATTAGACTCTCCGGGTGAAGGGTAAGTGAAATAGACTCATCGGAGTAAATCTGTCAAAAATGATCTTCGATTAAACATCGTCTCTTCGTTCTGCAGGAGAAGAGTGAAGCTGAACAGTCTGATGTTATTTTTCAATAATCTTCAGGTGGAGAAAGAGGTGTGAAATGTTTGTGGTTATAAATATAGCTTTTTATTCAGTAACGGCATGTTGGTCACGCTTTATTTTCCTGATCTGACTGTGTGTGATTGCATCAGTATTCTTTCAGTGAGGTCCAGGGGCTGCACTACTCTGTCGGTTGTTTGGCCATCATCTTCATCACTGTGTTCGCGGTTCAAATGCTCACCTCACAAAAGTGAGTGTTGTTCATTAAATGTTAAATAAAGTCAATTTACTTACATTTAAAGACCCCATGAAATGAGAATTGAAGTTTTGCGGCTTTTAGTCCAAGCTTTGAGACAATCCAGCGTAGTCTTATGGCAACTCATAATAATTCGTACAAAATGCCGAAAACGTGTGAAATCATATGACTTGGCTCATTCGAAAAGGGACGACTTTTATTTCCATAGAGACCGACCAATCAACAAACAGAATTTCGAATTAGTACAATACAGTCATACAATTGTAGCTAGCCTCCTATCCAAAACTTTACTTTAGGTTTGGGTTCGTTTATTTTTCTCTATCAGAGTTAAAGTTGTGCGTTGTTGTACAAGTCAACTTATACGATTTCTTACCATTTGTTTCATTCGTTCGTTTTGTAATTTTTTTCTCTATGGGAGTAAAAGTTGTACGTTTCTTTTCCAAGCCAACTCATACAATTTACATTTTTTATGTTCATTGTTTTTTATTGTTAATTTTAGTAACAATTTAGTAGTAGAGGCCGTACGTTCTTGTTCCAGCAAACCAATATGATTTGTTTCGTTCATTGGTTCATTGATTTTTTTTCTCTGTGAGTAAAAGTCATACATTTTTGTACGAGCCAAATCACAATTTCTTACATTGACTGGTTCGTTGACTGGTTCGGTAAAAATCCTCACGCTCTTAAGACAACATGCACGTCCACGCAGGTGCACATAGTTCATGTATTCTCCACAAGCTTCAAGTTAGTGAGAATAATTCCTCTGAAAGTATTTCAGAGAGCACCTAGGTTATGGCTGCCTCCGCTGCTGCCACACCGCTGTGCTCGCTGCATATAATACCTCTTTAATGTGGGGCGTGAGAGAGTGCTATGGAACTCATGAGGTCACAAAATCAAATCAGCATCTTATAATGGCACGCCAGATATTTTGACTACTTGAAGAGAAGCACTCATGCGAATGACCAAACACAGTATGATCACCACGAACATGTACAATAGGGGTAATATGGCATATAAATTCCCTAAAATTCTGGCTCCTACCAGAATTCCAGTACAAGGATGTATGATTCAAATGAACAACACATCAGTGGTAGCATTTCTTGCTTGCAGCAGCTTGGTATGAGACATAGCAGCTCAGAGAATATAATTCCTCAGGATGGAAATAGATTCAAGCACATTTGACGGCGATCTCTCGGGTTGAAGGCCGCCTCAATATAGGCCACACTGTTGGGTTTACTGCACATTAGACCCCTTCAGTGTTAGGTCAGTGCCAGAGTTGCATGGAATGCATGGCCCCATGGCAAATTATGCCTACTGGCGGCTCACCACTCTTTAGATGCGCTGTCACAGTGGAAGAAAGACATGTTTTATCAAAGGGACCTCACGCTAAGGCAAGTGACCAGACACAATGTGGTCACTATGGACGGATGGGCATCGTAAATGACACATAAACTGTAAAGAGTTGTGGCAGTATGTCTTCCTCATCCAGAACTGCAGTATTGGCATGTGGGGTTAGGGTTAGGGTAAGGGGGTTATGTTAGTGTTAGGGTTAGGGAGAAATTTGGGAGAGCAGAAGATCTGTTCACCTCCCAGTACACCACACTGTGCCAGTGGTGGTACTAAGCCAGGTCCTGCCAGGAACAGATGCCTTAGCCCACAAATGGCCAGTGAAGAGATGCAAATATGAGTTTCCTCCGATCTGCCTGATACACCAAGTGCTGTGCAAGATCAGAGAGGATCAGGAAGCAGTGCTATTAGTTACACCGAAATGGCTCAACCAGTCCTGGTTTCCGGAGTTGGTCAAGTTACTGGATGCTCCACCATGGAAAATCCCACTGAGGAGAGATATACTCTCTCAGGTGCAGGGCAGAATCTGGCACAGCTGTGGAAGCTACACGTTTGGCCATTGAATGGAACAACACAGTACTTGATACCATCACAGAAGTCAGAGCCCCCTCTACCAGGCGCCTGTATGCACTAAAGTGGTGAGTCTTTGGAGAATGGTGTTCATCATGGAAAGGAAACCCAGCAGATTGCTCAGTAAACGGGATGCTTCACTTCCTTCAAGAGTGCTTGAGTGCGGGTTTATCCCCATCAGTGTTGAAGGTGTATGTTACAGCTACTGTGACAAATTGCGCCCCAGTCACAGGCATTTCGGAAAGCAAGCACAATCTTGTTACAAAATTTCTTACAGTCCCAGTATAGGACCTGTCCTTGGTGTTGAAAGCTCTGCATGGCTCTCCATTCAAGCCGGTGGAAAATGAGTTGCGTGTTCTCTCGTTTAAGACCGCATTACAACTGCCCTTACTCCAAGCTCTTGCAGTGGAGGATTCCTGTGTTTGGTCCAGGCTTTTCAAAAGCCATTCTGAAGCCTAAACTCAGCTACATTCCTAAGGTTTAATCCACCCCATTCAGAGCACAGGTGATAACCTTACAAAACTTTCTCTTTCTCTTTCTCTGATTGAGTGTACACGCCAGCTTAGAATGCCGAGTCAGCTCTTTGTGTGTTTCGGAGGCCGATCCAAAGGCAGAGCAGTCTCTAAACAGAGGCTGTCTCACTGGGTCATTGATGCTAATAAGTTAGCATACTAATCGCATGGCTTGAAATGCCCTGTGGGGGTTAAAGCTCACTTCACAAGGGGCAAGTCGTCCTCTTGGGCGTGGGTAGAAGGTCTCTGCTCATCAGTCATCTACCAGGCAGCAATTTTTAAAACACTTTTATCTGGGTTATTCAGTACAATAGCAGCTTACTGCTCTTGTGGCATAAATCCTTTTGTATACTCCCGAAAGCAGTTAGTTACAGCTGGAAATGTTTGCTAAAGAGTTAGCAAATGTTTGCTTAACCTTTCCCAGAAAGTTATAGTATTGATTTATCACTTTAATGGCTTTACCAAATGGCAAGGCAAATTACTGAGATTTTGTATAATTTAGAGAAGATTAAACTCTTGTTTATATTGACTTAAGGTACCCCATAGGGCGGCCCCTTTCATAACCATGATCAAAGGACTGAGAATTCAGTCCTCCCTCCAAACAGTTCATCACCTCATCTGACGTGACTTCTATGGATAAGATTAGCAGACTATGGCAGTGTTATTTTGTGTCACTCACGATCTAGGACTCTTCCGCTCTCATGTGGGGAAGCAGAGTTTCTGTGAATGGTCTACTATATTTTTAGTAGCAAGTGCAGCCAAATCAGTATTGTTGCGCTGTTCTGTAGGGACCCCTAGTCATCATTTGACAGTAATGTCGAAGTGACCGACTTCAAAGGGAGTAACGTCTTGTAACAGTGACTGTAAACGTAACCGTGGTTCCCTGAAAGGAGGAAACGAGACTGTAAAGCAGTTCAACGGAAAGGAGGAGGCGAGAACCGGCCTGACGATATAAATAATAGTTTAATGATAATCTTAAACACTTAAAAAAGACAAACACACACACAGGTGTCGGACAGCTGCCCGTAACTCACTCTCTCTCTCTCTCTCTCTCTCGAACCGCCGTCTCCGGTCACCCTTATCTCTCTCGGGCTTGATCAGCCTGATTAGGTGCTGGCTATGCAGAATCACGGCCCAGCCCGACCCTCCGCCCTGACAGAGACGTTGCCTGTCCTTGTCCTTTCACATCTTTAGTCGAAAGTCCGTACTAGCCTGTCTTTCGACTGGCCTTATATATACCTGTACTCACTGAGCATGGGAGGTGGGACTTCGAAAGACATCTGCCAATCAAAACCGCAATGATGGAAAGCTATTCAGAGAGAACGCGGCTCTCGGGAATGACCCTAGTCGTCATTCGACAGTAACGTCTAGTTTCGTCCATGAAACAAGCTGTCAAGTGTAGTTTTAAATGACTGTGACTTAAGATAAAAGATAGAAAAGATAGCTATTGGCTATTTAAAAATATAGGAAGAATAAAATGTCCTATTGTTTCAACACATCAACTCGTTATGCCATTTCATGAGGTCTTTAACCCAACCCACATTGGCCCATACTTTCCTTACTCACTGTAATGAAGTGTCATTGCATAACACTTTTCATGCACAAATACTTGCCATAAACTGACCTGTAAAGCAGACATCTCTCTCCTTCTCTTTGCATGTACAGGAATTTTGCCTTGGCAGTGTCCTACGGTTCAACCTTCCCTGTGCAAATACTGATTGTTCTTGTGGTCTGCACGAAATTCCTGAAGGTACAAGTAACCGCTATAGACACTTAAGGAGCATGTTCCCCCAAGAATTCAGATTAGTGGTCGACCAATGTGTTTATTTAAAGAGCCCATATTATGTGTGTGTCATGAATATAGTTTAGCATCTAGTTTAGATCACAAAACTCAACATCGTCAATTAATGCAATGCCATCTTTAAATCAATCGTGTACCACTATAGGAAAAACCTCGGCTTCGTGTCAGGGTGGTTCTTTCCCTCCACATTGTGCATTATAATTGTTTAACGCACACCTAGCCATAGATTATCCCTTACACAGTCTCTGGATGAGAGTCTATAATGTGTTATTTGTATGTCACTCTTTGCCTTAGCACTGGGACTCGAAGATTCCCCCCAGCATGCGTTGGGTGTCGCAGCTGTCGGATGGAGTGGCCACCAGGGCGGCGCTGCGGCTGCTGCTGGTCACTCTGTGTCTGCTTATCACACTGCTCATGGCAATACTCAACATAGTGAGTCAGCACACATGCACACAGTACCTTCAAACAGTTACAGTAATTCTGACAGGACTGTCTATTCCGATTGCGTGTGTGAAGTCTTGTCTATTTTTTTCATAGGTTTTTATCCCCGGTGATAACTGCTTGAATGTTTCCCACAATGCAACAGCGCTAAACACTCTCCATCTCTACACTGTTCCGGTGAGATTTAGCATGAACACATAATGAGTTATAATTTCGTTTTGAAGTCACACTCAGCATTGGTCAATTATTGGTATCAATAATCGGACTCTCTTTCCTCTTGCGTGTGTGTGTGTGTGTGTGTGTGTGTGTGTGTGTAGTATTATCTGTATTGTTGTCTGTTGGCGATGTTGGGTGTGATAGTGTTTGTGCGAGTGTGTGTGTCTGTTAAAGTCTTCCTCCTCACACTCGCTGTGGTGGTCTACCTGGCTCTCTTCCTGCATGTGTACGCACAGCGCTCCGAGTGCTACATGAAACAACTCTACACCAACAACAGCTTGTAATAACACACACACACACATGCGCACTGACGATTCAATCACAGTCAAACTAGGAATTTATATATAAAATCACAAGTAAATAGTTTTATGCCATGTTCACTTTAATGCATTAACATTAATCAAAATCAATATGTGTGTGTGTGTGTGTGTGTGTATGTGTGTGTGTGTGTGTATGTGTGTGTGTGTGTGTGTTTGTGTGTGTGTGTGTTTGTTTGTCTGTGTGTGTGTGTGTGTGTGTGTGTGTGTGTGTGTCTGTGTGTGCGTCTGTGTGTGTGTGTGTGTGTGTGTTTGTTTGTCTGTGTCTGTGTCTGTGTGTGTGTGTGTGTGTGTGTGTGTGTGTCTGTGTGTGCGTCTGTGTGTGTGTGTGTGTGTGTGTGTTAGACCGGGAGTTCTTAAGGAGCCAAGGATCATGTCAGGCATTTGGCTGGTCATCTTCTACTTGACATCCCTTATTCTTGTCCGACAGGTAAGAGTGTGAGAGTTTGTCTGTATTTGCTAATGAGTGTATTGCAGTTTTGATTGGTTGTGATTTGAGCAATGTTTTCGCATGTGTGTCAGGACGAGTTGGGCTCTCGGACAGAGTTCCTGTTAGAAAAGCGTTTTAAAAAAGAGACCGAAGAGATGGAGACAACAAAGAATGTCAACAAACTCCTCTTGCAGATTTTACTGCCAGAACACGTCACCGATTTCTTCATCGGAAAGGATGTCCCAAACCAGGTAACACACACACTCAAACACACACACACAACACACACTCAAACACACACACACAACACACACACAAACACACACACACACACACACACACATTCACACACACACACACAAACACACACACTCACACACACAGACACACACACACAGACACACACACACACACACACAGACACACACAATCACACACACACACACATACACATACACACACACACAGACACACACACACACACACACACACATACACACACACACACACACACACACTCACACACACACACACACACATACAATCAAATTGTAGTTAGAAACATCAGCAAATAACTAAATAATTTGCTTAAAAAAAAATGGCAAAGTCCCTTTAAGGCCGCACATGAACTGTCCGAAAGAACTAACTCAATAAATGATCCTTCCTTGACCTGGGAGGAGACAGGGGGGGAAAAACAAAAACAAAACATTTAATAAAATATGCGAGGGAAAAGCCAGCACGGAGTGAAAGAGAGAGAGAGTGTAACTCGCTCACCAGTTCTCTGATGCGCCGTCGCGTGTCCTCGATCACTCCTCCATCCTCTCAGACGGGCGGCAGCCGCTCCTCCCCGGTCAGACCTCCGACCTCCAGCGGACAGAACGCCCCTCCACTTTTCTGGTAACCCGTGGGGACTCTCCTCCGCCCCATGGCAGCGGCCCTACCGCTCCAGGCGGTCGGGGAGTCACTTCCCTCCTCTCCTTGTGGACGCCGGTGTCCAGTACCCGCTCGCCCCCCAGCAGATGGCAGCGGTGCTCCCCGGGGTGGTCGGCAGTGTCGAGGACTCTGCGACGGGCATCCATCCTCCCTCCTGGGTTTCGGCATCAATGTCCGGGGGTTCAAGGGAAAGGAGGAGGCGAGAACCGGATAACAATATAAATAATGATTAATGATAAACACACAAACATAACCACACACAGGGCAGCTGCCCGTAAATCTCTCCCATCAGCCTGTTGTGAAGTGACGTGTGCGTCTCTGTTTCAGAATCTGTACCACAACTCGTGCGAGTGTGTGTGTGTGATGTTTGCGTCCATACCGCAGTTCTACAAAGAGTTCTACAACGAGAGCAGCGCTAATAACGACGGCCTGGAGTGTCTCCGCTTCCTCAACGAGATCATTTCAGACTTTGACGAGGTGATGAATAAATATTCTTTCTGACCATTTTGATTGTTTGTTTTTTGTTAAACCTAACCATCTTTTTTTGTCTCTTTAAGCTTCTTAACAAGCCAAAATTTAGTGCCGTGGAGAAGATTAAAACCATTGGCAGCACTTACATGGCCGCTGCCGGACTGACCAATCCTGTGAAAGGAGAGGAGCGGCAAGTAAGAACGCCTGACCAATCAGGACGCATGTGTCCATGTGTTTTAAAGGCATGTTGTGGTTGTGTAAACTCACTCTCATCAGTTTAAGTGCAATGTTTGACTGTCTCCAGGCCTGTGATATGTCCTTCAGTCACATTCGCAGCATGCTGGACTTTGCTATTGCTCTGATGGGACGCCTGGAGCACATAAACGTGCACTCCTTCAACAGCTTCAAACTCAGGATAGGTACGGCAGACTCTACAGACAAATCAAAACACGCAATTAGCATAAAGTAAATAAATCCTATTTTACACGTGACTTTGATTTGGTGGATAAAGTTTTTTTATCTATTAATTTTATTTAAATTTTGTATATATATATAATTAAATCTCTTTCTCTATATATATTTATATATTATATAAAATAAAATAAAAAAAAAAACAAAAAATAATTTAAAAAAAAATATATATATATATATATAAATATTAATAAAAAAAATATTCTGCACTTCTCATGCTAATATTTAGTTTTTTAAATAAGATTTTTATTTGTATATTTTATTGAATTGTACGAGTGTATAACGACTGTGTTTGTGCAGGGATAAACCACGGTCCTGTGATCGCAGGGGTCATCGGCGCTCACAAGCCCCAGTATGACATGTGGGGAAACACAGTGAATGTGGCCAGCAGAATGGACAGCACTGGAGTGCTCAATAAAATACAGGTAATAATACAAAGGGTCCATATGAACTCTCGCTACGCAGATTAAACGGTTTTCATTCTTTTCTAAAGTACCTCCTAAGATATCTGCCGAATCCAATATCGGTCGACCGTTAGCCTAAATGATAATGGTATTCTGGATTACCCCGGGGTTTTGGGGACATAGTGCCATGGTAATACTATGAAGTCATTTTAGTACCATATTCCACAGCATGGTCCCTGAATATGATGATACACGAAGACCTCATTGCCATATTCCAACGCTCACATGTGTGTTGTTTGCTGCCCCCTTCAGGTGACGGATGAAACAGCGGCAGTCGCGCAAACCCTGGGCTACGGCGTGACTCTGAGAGGAGTGATCAGCGTCAAAGGCAAAGGAGAACTGACCACATACTTCATCGATACTGAGTCTTCAAACCTTAATCTAACACTTTAGTCACACACTTGCCTTATACTTACGTTTCGCGTAATGTTCCTGTAGCTCAACTAGTAAAGAATAGCGCTAGCACTAATGTTGTGGGTTCTGGGGTGCTGAGTGACTCCACTCAGGTCTCCTTAGCAACCAAATTGGCCCGGTTGCTAGGGAGGGTAGAGTCACATGGGGTAACCAAATTGGTCCGGTTGCTAGGGAGGGTAGAGTCACATGGGGTAACCAAATTGGTCCGGTTGCTAGGGAGGGTAGAGTCACATGGGGTAACCAAATTGGTCCGGTTGCTAGGGAGGGTAGAGTCACATGGGGTAACCAAATTGGGCCTGGTTGCTAGGGAGGGTAGAGTCACATGGGGTAACCAAATTGTCCTGGTTGCTAGGGAGGGTAGAGTCACATGGGGTAACCAAATTGGTCCGGTTGCTTGGGAGGGTAGAGTCACATGGGGTAACCAAATTGGGCCTGGTTGCTAGGGAGGGTAGAGTCACATGGGGTAACCAAATTGGCCCAGTTGCTAGGGAGGGTAGTCACATGGGGTAACCAAATTGTCCCGGTTGCTAGGGAGGGTAAAGTCACATGGGGTAACCAAATTGTCCCGGTTGCTAGGGAGGGTAGAGTCACATGGGGTAACCAAATTGTCCCGGTTGCTAGGGAGGGTAGAGTCACATGGGGTAACCAAATTATCCCAGTTGCTAGGGAGGGTAGAGTCACATGGGGTAACCAAATTGGCCCGGTTGCTAGGGAGGGTAAAGTCACATGGGGTAACCAAATTGTCCCGGTTGCTAGGGAGGGTAGAGTCACATGGGGTAACCAAATTATCCTGGTTGCTAGGGAGGGTAGAGTCACATGGGGTAACCAAATTATCCTGGTTGCTAGGGAGGGTAGAGTCACATGGGGTAACCAAATTGGGCCTGGTTGCTAGGGAGGGTAGAGTCACATGGGGTAACCAAATTGGGCCTGGTTGCTAGGGAGGGTAGAGTCACATGGGGTAACCAAATTGGGCCTGGTTGCTAGGGAGGGTAGAGTCACATGGGGTAACCAAATTGGGCCTGGTTGCTAGGGAGGGTAGAGTCACATGGGGTAACCAAATTGGGCCTGGTTGCTAGGGAGGGTAGAGTCACATGGGGTAACCAAATTGGGCCTGGTTGCTAGGGAGGGTAGAGTGACATGGGGTAACCAAATTGTCCCAATTGACGGTCTTGATTCTGTGGTGGTGGCGAGTCACTACACCACCACGAGGACATGGAGCGCATTGGGCGTTACAGATTGGGGACAAAAGGGGAGAAAATCCCCAATATTATATATAAAAATAAAACAAAAGTTGTGGGTTCGACTCCCACGCTGATAAACGTATACCTTGAATGCACTGTAAGTCACTTTGGATAAAGCATCTGTCAAATGCAAAAATGTAAATCTCACAAAACTGACCTAGCTAGCACTTAACTGTTAATATGAACTTAGCTAGCCTTTCGGAAGTACGCCTGCTTATGACAAACAAGGGAAATATTACGAGGTTTACAGTTTTTATCATCTTTGTGAAGTCTTTATGAAACTTTAGAATATATGTATGTGTTTTTGTACATTTTTCTTTGCTTATGTATGGATATATTATTTATTAACTTGCATGTATGTGTACTTAATAGTTTGAATGTTTCATTCATGTCCATGTTTATAAAATGTTTCATAAAAAGCAGTTGTTTGTGGTCTTTACTCGTTCACCATCTCTGTGATGAAGTATATCTGACGACAAGAACATAAACACACTTATCAGACGGAAATATGCACTATTAGTAGATCATTTAGCAGTGTTGGGTAAGTTACTCAAAAAGTAATTATTACTAACTACTAATGACATGTTCTAAAATGTAATCGGATTACTGTACTAATTACTCTGTCTGAAAAGTAATCACAGTACTAATTACTTTCTAAACCCCTTATTGACATTGACCGATGAAAAATACAAGGATAGACATGAAACTGTTCTTTTAATTCTCTCAAATAAATCATATAAAATCAAATACATTATTCATGATCTGCCCAAAGAATTTAAAGGGGCAGCGTTTTATATATATATATATTAGTTAAATTAGTGTTAAATTCACTATTGTTTTGAATAGAATTGTTCTAGAGTCTATACAATATTTAACACAATTACATCAGAAGTAACTGCAATTAAATGACTGAAAATTAAGAGTAGTCCCATACTTTATTTTTGTTATTTTTATGAAAAAGTATTTTAATTAAAGTAATTAATTACTCACTAATACGTTAAACCCAACACGGTATTTTAGATATATTTATATCTTCAAACTGAGTTATCTTGTAAGATTATACTTCTAATCTTATAGGAGGATAAGAGGACTGGATGTTGAATTCTCGGAAGATGCAAGTATCAAGTAATTTGCTAATTTCCAAAATAAAAACCGCAACAGTGGAATTTCCCTCAAAACGAAGCCCCGCCCACCACAATTCTGACGCTTCGCTTTTCTCGCATCTGATTGGTCGGTGCGGCTGTCCGTCATCTCTCTTCCTGCTTAAATAAAAGTGAGGCATGGTTGTGTTTTTCCCTCGTTGTCCCGTCGCGATAAAGTATCGCACTCTAAGTCGAGGTGATGCTATTATCGGTAAGTTAAAGTTCCGTTTGGTTCTTTATTTTTAATTTAACAGCGATGTTAAAACCTATTTCAAATCACCAGCCGTTGTTGTTATTCAAGTTTATAAAGCAGGAAATGCTTCTGATACACAATAATTTTTGCACTTTGTTTTTATGCTCAAATTATAAGCGAATGACACTCAAATTTAGTTTTTCTTGTTAATAACTAGTTGTTTTATCCAGTACGTCAAGAAATAAAATGCCTTGTTTTCTGTAGTGGGTCATGTTTTAATGAAACACACTGGACATCAATCTAAATGTTGTTTTGTTCGTTAAATGCGTTTCGTTGTGTACTAACGCAGGTTTCGAGGTGATCCGATCATGTCAGGCGACAGGAATAAGGGACGACTCCCCCCGAAAATGTACGTGGTTGCTTCCGACTATAAACTGCAGGACCACCTGGAAGGAACCATTCGCCTGCAGAGGGGGCAACTGTGCCAAGAGCAGGAGGGAGGAGGCGAGAGGGGCGGACGAGGAGATTACCTGTGGGTGAAAGTAAGAGAACACACTCATTCACACAAACTACGCATTTGCTGGAAGGGAATAAAGTTATAAATAATCATTTACTCTGGCATTTTCCAAATCCGTATGACTTTCATGTAACGCAGAAGAAAGATATGGAGGACCAAGACAATACAGGCACTATAAAAGTAGACTTGTGCTTTCCAAAAAGTCTTCTGAATTAATATAGCTTTGTGTGAGAAGACAGACTGAAATTGAACATTGAGACATTTTTGTTTTTTTAATTATAATGGCATGCATCTTGCCAAAGTTGTGTATTTTGGGGGGCGAATTTCCACCTGTTCCTTTAAAACGTCTATAACGCACTGTGTACACAAAATGGTCACACTCGGGACCTTCAGGACAAAAATGTCCCCATTAAAACTGCAATATTTGATCCCAGAGCTGTTAAAGCATAAAATCATGAATTATTTGATATTATACTTCCTTTCTGGAGTCCTGACTTCAACATTTACATGTTTAATATTTTCCACCAGATGGCGCCACTTTCCTCATGTTTGGCCTGTGAAGCAAATACAAACTTTTCCCCTATTGTGTGCGTGCGTGTTAAAAAAAAAGCATTTAAAGGGTTAAAATCCTCTTATTCCCCCCCCCCCCCCCAGGTGATTGATAATGGGTCTGTGGTGAAGATCGCCAAACAGGTGCTCAGTGACGTACCCGCCGATCTCGCCGGTCTTCTTGAAGCGGTCCAGGATCTCAATGCCCGTCTCCATCTCCTGTCCAGACCGCACCGCCTGCAGCAGTTGGCTGCTTTACCGCTGGGCTCGGAGGTGTGGGTGTTCTGGAACCAATCAGTGGAGACGGCAGAGGCGGAGCTTTGTTACCGCGGCCCCTTGACGAGAGGAAGTTCTGCCGTTTATTTTGGCGTTCAGCTAAAGGCAAGTCGAGAATCTGCGTTTAAATGGACTGACTCATGGGATGCATCCCGCAGTTTTACCATCACTAGAATGTCCTTTACACAAACGTGCACATGCGTGGCTCACCTATACTGCTCCCCGGTCTGTTTTAGGGATGGGCAGCAGGCAGGGGCAACTCCAATGGCAACTATAAAGGGCATCAGTTGTTCACTTGTCCAGAATCCTGTGGCCTCATCCTGGCGGCCAATGAGCTTACCCTCCGTCCAACACGGGGCGCTTGTTCCAGTGACCACGATCACCAACCGTACCAGTCTTCCAATAACGCCGACCCGCCTCCAGTGAACATCCTGTCCCGTGGTGCCGATTCCAGACCGGCTGTCGGACAGCGAGTCTGGTTCATGCAGGATGAGTCGGTCCACCATGGGACAGTACAGTTCTGTGGGCCCCTTCCGGGACGGACCTCCACCAGCGTGTTTGTGGGAGTTTTACTGGTGAGCGTTTGCCTATTCAATCTGAGGTTGTCCCAATACCAAACTGGTGCCATTTCAGTAAGCTTATGATTTAATTCACCAGCTCTCCTTTCGAGCTCGTTTTAGTTGTGGTATCCCGGGATTGTAAACTCTCATTGGTTTTGATATCGACCATGAGCATTTTGGTGTTGTGACAACCCTATCCTAATTTTACTGCATCCAGCAAAGAATAAGTGTGTGTGTGTGTGTGCAGGACCAAGCGGCGGGATCGTGGGATGGATACTATAAAAACACAAATGTGTGTTTCATCCCGTCACCTGAATTTGGTGCTTTGCTTCCCCTGTCCAAAGTTACTGCAGGTAACGACGAGTCTTGCAGTGTGTTTGGGCAAATGGCTTTCATAATCTACATGCACTGTTTGTTTTACAGAAACGGACCGACCCCCTCCACCAGTACGCAATCCCAAACTCCTTCCCAAACTGCCCCTCTCCAATAAAACTACCCGTCTTCCACCGTCACCCACCTACAACAGAGACCCCTCGCAGTCCGTGTTATCCACAGACCGGCCGCTCATCCAACCGGCCATGCTAGTCACGGCTAAAAAAGCCCTCCAGCCTTCCACTAACCCCGCCCCTAAAGTCGCTTTGAAACCCCCCACTGTCCCACCCAATAAGCCACAGGCCTCGCCCGTGTCCCCCTCCACTGACGAATCACGCTTCTCCGATGGGTTTCACAACTCGCCCTCTCCACCAATCCCTGAGCAGAGGGCAGAGCTTAACACCATGTTAGAGGTGGGGTCTATGGTGGAGGTGAATGACCCGCCCATTTTTGGAGTGATCTGCTGGATTGGACAAGTCAGCGGGATCCCAGAACCAGTCGCCGGAATTGAGCTGGTAACAAACTAATATCTGTCTGAATCTTGCTGTCATTTATTTAATATCTCAAGAAGTTGTGTGTTTTTTTTTTTTTGTTTTTTTTTTATAAATATATATAATTCAGATAAAGTGCATGAGATTCCTGTGGCAGAAGAGTTCATCATTAATAAGACAAAAGGGTCTTTATAATACAATGTATTGATTACTACCATATTATTGATCATTGACACAGAAGCGAATCAAACATTTATAACGGCAATCTGAATAAGTGTGTAAATATGTTTGCGTGCAGTAACACGTTCATTTCCACTTGTGTTATTGTAATGCGACACTTCCAGCGCATCTGTGACGCACAACACGAGCTGCGTCCTGTGTGTGGAGTGAACCTGACGATGTCACGTGCTGGTAAAGCCAATGAACCACTGAAGTCTGTCTCCCGTTTAGGACCAGGAGTTGTCAGCCGCCACGGATGGCAGTTACCTCGGCGAGCAGCACTTCCATTGCCCTGCCAACAAGGGGCTGTTCGTCAAACTGCACAACTGTAGACGCGACTCCAGGTTTCCTGCGCCGGAAGTGACCGTTGATCAAGTGGACCGTTGCAACTCTATAGGTGTGCAGTTCACCGATATCTGCCTCATGCATGTTAAATAACATTAGTCATGTAATGGACGGTTTAGGAGTAAGTGTTTGTCCGCATTGCACCAAAGTGTGTGTAAATGTGACCTGGAAGTTCATTTACATCAGTCTCATTCTCCGTGCTGTGGAAACATGTTTTAATTGATGCTAATTTAGCTAATCATCATATTTGTGTTTGTGGAATATGAAACGTGTGCGTGTGTTTCAGCGTTTGTGAACTGGAGCAGTAAGCGTGTTGAGGAGAACACTCCTCCTGTGTTGGGGCAGGACGCCTGTCTGCTGTACGAGGGCTTTAAGAAAGGCATTCAGGGTCACCTGAACTCCTGCTATCTGGACGCGTCTCTCTTCAGGTAATCACTGCTCTGAAACCACGGCAACACTAGTCACGGAACAGCGTTACTTTGCTGACGGAATGCTGTGAATTCAAAAGTAACAACTTGACATTCTAAACGTCGTGTGATGACGTCATGTGATGTAACGGACAGAATGATGTTCACTGTCAGTAACTGACGCGCGTCTCTCTCAGCATGTTCTCGTGCTGCAGCTCTTTTGATTGGCTGTTGTTCTGGCCCACTGCGCCTCACAACAACCCGCACAGTGGAAGTGCTCAGGATCTCCTGCGCTGTGAGATTGTCAACCCCTTACGCAGGTGTGTAACATCCCTTAAAGGAATATTCTGGATCCTGATGTTTCAAAGTTACTCCGTTACATATAGTGTCAATATTATTCCACTATCGTCATGATGGTAATATCAGCTGATAATGCTTGTACAGATATATCGTGTGTGTGGCTGTAAGATAACACTGAATGTATTTGTCATGTGTGTTTGAGATGCTGAAATGTTTGTGTAGTGATAGTGTGTGTGTGTGTGTGTATTGTGACGTTTCGCAGATTTGGGTATGTGTGCGCCAGTAAAACGATGGCCTTACGCAAACTTCTCAAAGCTGAAACTGCAGATGCCGGATTTACCCACGAAGAGAAAGGTGTGTGGGTGGGTGGGTGGGTGGGGGTGTGTGCGTGTGTTGAATGATTGATTTAATTGAATTGTTTTCAGATCCTGAGGAATTCCTCAACCAGCTTTTCCTGCTTCTCCGGGTGGAACCTCTCCTGAAGATCAGGTCAACACTCCTTTATATCTTCAACAGTATTGCCAAAGATTTTCCAAAGGGGATTATATTTCGTCCTGTCAGTAATGGGTGATCGTGTGTTGTAGGTCGTCGAGTCCGCAGCCGCAGGAGTGTTTCATCTATCAGCTTTTCCCTCCGCCCGTCTCGTCGCCTCCTGCCGTCTCTCCTCTGTCTCTGTCTCCGATCACTCTCTCGTCTCCAGCCGCGAGTCTCCTCCGCGTGTCCAGCGTTCAAGCGCTTCTGGAATCTTCCTTCATGCACTCTGGACTCAAATTCACAGAGGTGACATCCCATAATACTCCTGTAGTAATCTGATTGGACGTGACGTTTGATCAGTTCGTCAATCGTTGTGCTGTTGTTCAGGCCCCGTCCTGTCTGCCGCTCCTCATGCCTCGATTCGGCAAAGACTTCAAGATGTTTGATGCCATCCTGCCCTCACTGACCCTCGACATCACGGACCTGCTGGACCACAGTGAGCTTATTCATTATTCATATCATGTGGCCAATACAAACATTATTTTACTATACTGAAACCGTATATTTGCACATCATATTATACATTTCACACATTGTTTATTATTGTATTTGTGTGTTCATTGTCATTCATTTGTTATGAATTTATCAGCATTCATTATTACATTGTTAAATCTTCATTTATATTATACATGTAATAAAATATATTATTCATATATATTTACAATAGATTAACATGATCAATTTGATTTATCATTCGCAAGTTTCTATTCATGGTTAATGATTAGAAATGTATATTCTACATGTATTAAAGATGTGTATATTGATGTCACTTCATCTGTGTGCGCAGCTGTGCGTCAGTGCAGTATCTGTCAGTCTCTGGCGCAGTGGGAGTGTGTTCAGTGTTATGAGGATGATGACATCACACCGGGACAGATGAAGCAGTACTGCAACATCTGTAACACACAGGTGAACACACACACTGTCATGACGCTTGTCTCTCTGTCAGGTGTACACACACACACTGTTGTCATGACGCTTGTCTCTGTCAGGTACACACACACACACACACACACACTCTCACACTGTCATGACGCTTGTCTCTGTCAGGTGCGCGCACACACACACTCTCACACTGTCATGATGCTTGTGTCTCTGTCAGGTTCACACACACACTGTTGTCATGACGCTTGTCTCTGTCAGGTACACACACACACTGTCATGACGCTTGTCTCTCTGTCAGGTGTACACACACACACTGTTGTCATGACGCTTGTCTCTGTCAGGTACACACACACACACACACACACACTCTCACACTGTCATGACGCTTGTCTCTGTCAGGTGCGCGCACACACACACTCACACTGTCATGATGCTTGTGTCTCTGTCAGGTTCACACACACACTGTTGTCATGACGCTTGTCTCTGTCAGGTACACGTACACACACACACTGTCATGACGCTTGTCTCTGTCAGGTGTACACACACACTATCATGACGCTTGTCTCTGTCAGGTGTACACACACACACTGTCATGATGCTTGTGTCTCTGTCAGGTACACACACTTGTCATGACGCTTGTCTCTGTCAGGTACACACACACACACACACACTGTTGTCATGACGCTTGTCTCTGTCAGGTACACACACACTGTTGTCATGACGCTTGTCTCTGTCAGGTACACACACACTGTTGTCATGACGCTTGTCTCTGTCAGGTACACACACAGTTGTCATGACGCTTGTCTCTGTCAGGTACACACACACAGTTGTCATGACGCTTGTCTCTGTCAGGTTCACACACACAGTTGTCATGACGCTTGTCTCTGTCAGGTTCACACACACAAGAAACGAGAGGCGCACAAACCCGCTCTCATCAGAGTGCCACTGGGCTGTTGGGAGGGGCCGGTTCAGGGGTCCCGTCAGCTCATGGATCTGTTTGCTGTGACGTGCATCGAGACGAGTCACTACGTGAGCTTCGTCAAACACGGACCGCAGCTCACAGACTGGCTGTTCTTCGACAGTATGGCCGACAGAGAGGGTGAGCGCTCAATGCAGATTAGCAGCCCTTAGGTCCGAACGGTTTCTCTCGTCACACTCGCCAGATGTTTGTGTGTGTGTGGTTTCAGGAGGAGAGAATGGCTTTAATGTCCCGCAGGTGAGGGCGTGTCCTGAGGTGGGCAGTTACTTGAGTCTGACCATAGACGAGATCTCTCGACTGGACGCGGCGTCGCTCAGAGACCCCGTCCGACGGTTCCTGTGTGACGCGTATATGTGCCTTTATCACTGTCCTGCACTGTGCCTGTACAAATAACAGCCCATATCAAAGTCTGTTGCTCGACTGAATTTCACCTGGCAATGTAAATCCCATTCGATTGTAAATGTTTTATTTTGAAATAAAATGAGTCTTTATGCATACTTGTGTTGTGTTCTTGTCCAATCCAACAATATAATACTCCAAATGATTGAGATGAGGCAATGATGAGGTGTTGGATGCAGAATAATATGCATGTTCAGTGTCTGTGGGGTGAAGGGATGAGCCATTAGAGAGGGGAACGGTGCATTATATTGGACTGGGTAATCGAATATAAGGTGTGAGGATTATGGATTTATTTTAGGGGCCGCATGTGGACGCTGGAGGGATTTGAAGGTATTATGTGTAAGTGATGGCACAAATGGGATGGTACAATTGATATGCTACAGCCAAAGGATACACGTCAGATTAATCTTTATACAAAAATAATCAGAAATTTGCTAAAATACTTGCACGGTGGGAATAAACTTAAGTATGTTAAAGTAAAATCTTTAAATGAATGGAGTGAGATTCCTTGAATGCTTGTTCCTCCAATGTGCTCTTACACATGTACACATTACACTGTTTAGCATAATGCACACATTTGACAACATGTATCAGTGCAGTTTGTAAACGGGTTATTCCCAGTAGCAGCATGTGGTGCAATGCGTGCACTGGCGGAGACATCTCAGCTTCCGTAGTTACGTCATCCAAATGATTTTACTTCATGTTTTTTTTAAATCACACTTGCATGCATTTAAATAACATATTCCTACGTTGCCTTTGGGTTAATTGTGTGGAAAAGACTGATTATAAACTCTTTGTAGACGGGAGAGTTTTAAACTTTTTATTTTTTATCAACAAAGTTTGTACAAACACTTGTGTATACATTGAAATACAGGATAAATAGAACAAAGACTTTCACACTAGGGGGGTATTGCTAACTTATATGAAGATATTAAAGCAATTACACATTTTCAATGTTTTAATTGCTTTTTTGCTTCATAGAAAATCGGAGTCAATATAAAGCTCAACTTCCTTCCTGAAAGCAGTAAAATAAGGTTTTTTACAGGAGAATTTACATTTGTGCACATACAAAATTTTGCCATTAAAAGAATAAAATGAATTATATAAATCTGACTATGCTTGATTCTACTGTTCTCCCAAAGACCAAATAAAATGTTTCCAAAACAACATAAATTGGTCATCAATGTTTCTTGTGATAAAATCACATTTTGCCAAAATAAATGCACCACAGTTTCAGGGCAACTGTCACAAAAGTCTGTCAAAAATGATTTATAATCATTATTTAATAAGCAGATAGGGCGCCAATTATCAATATATAGCTTGTCTTTTTTTGGTTTGAGGAGCAACGTTATTAAACCTTGTGTTAGAGTTGGTGGAAGATACTGTCTCTCAATGCTTTCAGCAAATACTTCAAGAAAAGGAGCCAATTTTTTGGAAAATAATTTGTGATTTGGCGATTTGGAATTTTTCAGATGACTAATTGCTTCCGACAATTCAGATATTGTAATAAGTTTATCACAAGAGTCCTTTTCAGGTTTATCAATGGGTTTAGTTTGCAACGAATTCAAGAAGGCATCAGCAGTCACCTGAGAGTAACTAGAGGTATACAAATTCTTAAATTCAGTACAGTACTGAGAAATTACTGTAGGATCATCCGATATAACCCCATTAATGTTTAACTTATTAATGCTGTTACTAACAAAATTCCGCCTTTCTAAATTGAAAAAATACTGTGAGTTTTGTTCCCCTTCCTCAAGCCATTAGAACGAATAAAGGCACCCTCTACTTTTTTCTTATACATGTCATCCAATTTACTTGTCAAGTCGACCATTTCTAATTTTTCGTCCTCTAGAAGAGAATCTGGATGTTTGAGACAAATTTGTTATTCTCGTTATTATTTTAGTTTCTTCAGATCTTTTACTTTTGGCCATTAATGAACCATATTTTCTCATATATTTGCCAATTTCAAATTTTAAAAGTTCCCAATTTGTACTGAAGGCATTTTCCATCTTGGCTTTAGTCCAATGACTAGAAATTAAATCCTTGACTTTCTTTTGGACCTCCTTATGCAGCAGAAGGGAATTATTAAGTTTCCAATATGAAGAGTTTACATTGTTTTATGAAACAGCTTCACTTTTATATAAATAGTTCTGTGATCTGTTAATGGAGTAAAATATCTACATCGATCCCATCTTTGTCAAGACTTTCAGAAACTAACCAATAGTCTATTCTGGACCGAACCTGATTTGTTCCTCCATGTAAAGACTATATTATTAGGGCACTTAGATCTCCAAACATCTATTAGATTAAATGTATCCATGAAGTTTTTGAGATTAGTATTTGTAGATTTTGGACGTCCTGATGGCCATTTATCAACAGTATAATCTTGCACAATGTTAAAATCCCCTCCAATTATAATATAAGCATTTGGATATTTGTCTAACCAACTTTTAAATGTATTCTCTATGATCCCTAAAAGATTGTCATTTTCTGACTTCCTATTGTACCCATAGATATTAGCTGTAATAATATACACATCATTACAATTAAGTAGCAAACAAAGTGACCTTCTGAATCACATAATGACTGCACAACTTCACCATTAAATCTATTCTTAAGTGTTATTACCCCTGCTGAATGTTCAGAACCATGGGAAAACCATATTGAAGACCCCCATTGACCATTCCAAAATTTAACATCATCATTAACCGAGTGAGCTTCTTGTATATAACAGAAATCAGCTCTGTATTGTCTAGCAAATAAAAATAATGCTTTTCTTTTAATATTATTACGCAACCCCCCTAGCGTTAAAAGATATAAGAGATAAATCCAACAGGTTTAATAGAACAAGTTAAACATACAAAATACAACGAAGCGAATGATGACAGCTCGTGGCCTCGTTCGTGCGGACGCTTGGAACCCACGCGGTGCGCGATATCTATCGCCGCCGATCCCTATCTTGTAGTGACGCTCCAGATCGGTGACACGATTCATGCAAGTCAGGGTAGATTGTTCACTCTTCCCCACACGTCTTTCAATACAACACATCTTTTCTTTTAAATCCTTGATTTCTATGCGTGTAGCATTGACCATCTCTTCTAGAGCATCGCTTCTGGTGTTAATGAGATTAACCAGTTTAGCAACGATCTCGTCAGACTTCAAGTTGTCCGTACAGGTTTGGGAGAACGTAGGTTTTTTTGGCTAATGGAGGTTTACTGGGTGTTATAGGAAGTGGAGGAAATTCTTCTTTATTGTTCAGATCGTGAATTATTCCATCTTCGTAATCGTGATCGGTGATAACCTCCATGCCATCAATGTTTGCTGCTTTACTAACAGCATTTGGACGTTTCTGTGCAGATTTGGGCATTTTACATTAACAATATCACGCAAAAAAACAAACAAAAAAAACCCTGTCCAAACGATATACAGTTTTGTTCAACTCGAAAGATCTTTCCAAATTCGAGTCTATCCTTCTTAACTAAAGTTGGTGCTGAGAGCTCGAAAATTCAGTCCATTCACACCGCCATCTTGGTCGGCCCCCCCTGATGAAAACCGAGTTTTAAACTCGCTGCACCGCTGTCTCGTCAACGCGAGGGGCCCTCAGATTCTGGCCGGGACTCCTGAGGGGGTGAATGTTACGATGGTCATCGTACACCGCAGAGAAGCTCCAGGACATGGTTGATAGCGCACATCGGCTCGGTCCAAAGTCTGGTGCCGTTAATCCTCGACGTTTCTGTCCCGCACGTGTCGCGGTGCATTATGGGCATCAGCAACAGTTCTGTCATGGGTCAGTTCATCAGGAGGGGTCACTGAATCCTCCTCTTCAGGGATGGGGAGATGGTTCATTTTAGTGACCCAGATCGCTAGTAGTATTTGTATAATGGTTAACATACATGGGTTCAACAGACTGTTAAATGTGGCTCTATTTGAGGATATAATTTCTAAAACAATTAATCTAAAAATGAAATATCCTTCTACCTTTGTTTTACTTGGTGGCGATTTTTACGAGGCGCCTGATTCGGTTGCTGATATCCACCTTTTATCTAATTCATGAAAATCGCAGAGAACATTAAGTCTCTGGCCGGTGTGTCGGCCATCACTACATGGAGCAATTTAAGGATGAATGCTGGAAATTCTCTGTTAAATTTGGAAAAAAAGGGAATGATGGGAACAATAAAAGAGCACAACTCTTAGTGACGATGACAAGGACTCTCTTTATCTAGATAAAGCAGATCAAGAGCGAAATCACTCGAGTTTGGAGAGGAAAATTCTGCTTACTGTTTAATCTAGAAAAGAAACATACAAACAATAAGAAAATGTCATCTATGTACATTAATAATAATTTAATGAATGACCCTTGTCTGATATCCTCTCATGTATTTGAGTTTTATCAAACGCTGTATTCCTCTTTATTTGACCCTCATGCTTCATCCGTCTTCTTTAGCAGGATTCAGTCTGAGATTCCCAAAATTAATGATTACAACAGAGACCTTTTACTAAAGATGATCTTTATAATATAGTGAAAACACCTGGATTATTGGCGCCCAATCACTCTCTTACATTCAGATTGTAAAATATTGGCATCCAATCAGGTTTTAAAAAGGCAGGCACGTCTCCAACAACATTAGATTCATTTGAGACATTCTAGATTATTCTGAATTAGTTGACAAAGAGGCTGTTATCCTTTTATAAAGCCTTCGACACTGTTGAGCGTTCTTTTGGTGTTGGTGGTTCATGTATAAATATGATACGCACTCTTTATAATGGTATTAATAGTTCTGTTTCTTCAGCTTCTGGCACTTCTCCCCGTTTCGCTGTTGGTCGAGATATCCGTCAGGGATGTCCCATTACTCCCTTATTCTTCTGGCTGCAGAACTTCAGAGCTTATACATAAATTCGTCCATTGAAGGTGTAAACGTTGGAGAAAACACCTTAACAAGCTGATGATACGAGCCTCTTCCTTGGAGATGAATCACAGGTGTGAGTTGCCTTGAGTAGTGTTGATCTGTTTTCTTCTGGGCTGCTGTGAATCCCAGGAAGAGTGAAATCATGTATGTGCCTGATTCAGACAACACACCTGTGTGCGTGATTAAGGTGAAACGTTGTGTCCGGTATCTTGGGATTGACATATGTAAATCAGGGTCTGAACGCCTTCTCCAAAATGCTCAGACAAAATGAGTCTTATTGACTAAATCTGAGGGCATATCACGTTTAATATACCCTGCTCTGTCGGTATACGCTGATAAAAATATGATCAAGCCTATAAATGCTTGTATAAACCTGTAAGGAGGGCGGCCTTAATGTAAATGTATCTCTAGTAGTAACTTACCCTGGTTTTGGATCCCTCATCTGATTATTGAACAATGTGGTGACCTTAAATTATTATTATCTTGCCATTTTAAATGCTGCAAATGACCCATCAAACTTTCCCAAGCAAGCTCTTGAATCCTGGGAGATTTAACATCATTTCTCCCCCACACTTGTATTATCTGTCTGGGAACAAATCACTTTTATTGAAGGAGTTTGTAGCACAAGATGTCCTTTTATTTCTGCTCTCTTCAGTAATCAAGGGGAACTTCTCGTTTAATGAATGTATTACTCTGAAGGGTGCTCCGTTTTCTAAAAGAGACTTTAAGGTGGTTAAAAGTGTCCCACTTAGATTAAAATCTTTCATTAGAGCACACATAAGTTACGTGAGCTTGTCTAATCATATTCCTACACTTTCAGTTAATGGTATTCATATTCCTGACAAGAATGTAATCACCATTAGAAATGTTATTGTCTCGGATCATGTTACTCTCTCTAAAGCCCGTTCAAAATGCAAGAAGAGTCAGTCTTACATTTGTTTTATCATGTACTTTCTCTAAATCTTTTTGGACAGAAATAACCTTGTTATTATTTGTATGTTTTAACAAACTGGTGCAGATTTCAGAGACTACATGATCTTTCTTTCAGATATTCATTGTAATGATGCTAAAATTGACAGTTGTTCATTGTTTCTTTGTCTTCTAGGTAAATTTCATCTTCACAAAGCCAGAATAATACAATCAAAACACAATTTTATTTGTTTTCTGCTTATGTAAAATCCCTTTTTGCCTCTTTTAATGATATGTCTAAACCTCTGAACGCCAAGGCTTCAAAAACATGCATATCCTTAAAGATGTCACATTGAAAATGTAATATTTAGATGTGATATCTTGTGTTTTGTTTGTCCCTTTGTTAACTATGTCCGCACTGTTGTTATTCAATGCATGTATATGTTTAATACAATAAAAATAAAAGTTTAGTGAAAAGAAAAAAAACAAATAAACCGCCAGAGTTGACGTCATACGTTATGAGCCGGAAGTGCTGCCAGCGTTGCGTCATCATTAGGAGGCGAAGAAGTGTGAGCCTTTCTGTTATACTGTTATTATTTTCTTTTCATTAAATAATCTGAAAATAAAGTGCATTAGAGAAACATCTGACTGCTGCTGTCCGAGTGTTTAAAGGTGAGATCATGTGTTTATTATACAAACATTAAAATCGATACAACTATTGGATTCCGTGTTTATTAGACGCGTTTATGGAGTCCAAACGGACACGAGCAGTTTATTATTAAAGGATCATAATATACATTGTCCCACAAACACGTCAATATGTAAATTAAACATTAATTTATTAAACATGCATTTTACATGCCTTCTAAAACCAAAAATGTGCATTTTTGCTCGTGGTTTACTTATGAGTTTAATTTAATTTTAAAAACGCTTGTAGGACTATGAACAAATTGTTGTTATAAGCTTTACTTGTTTAAAATGATTTGAAAAGATTGGGAATACTTTCATTTGTTCTGTAATATCTAACATATGAGCTCCTGAAAGAATAAATGCATGATAAGTCACATTATAAAACGGATACTTTCCCACTCTCAGTTCTGATTGGATGAGCCACATTTAAAGCCCTTATATACATCCAAACCAGTTTAATTCTTTATTACTGTGTCAAAATAAACTCCAGTGTAAATGTTGAGCGTAATGACAGAAATGGCTCATGGATATTTTTATTTGTCCAGGTGGACTGACAGTTGAGAGATCCGGCAGTATGGGATGAACAAGCGGTCAGGGGGGCGGAGCTCTGTCCACGAGAGGCGGAGCTACAGGCAAGAGAACTGAGTCTGGGCAACAGCAGGTACAACATTCTGTCCTCTTTTGCTCACCCTCATGTTGATTTCTAGTGAATAACTACTTAAATTTCAGTCTGTTCTTCACACAATGCTATCGTATGGCTTGTAAGACCTGGAATATAGCACCTCAGTCATATGGACTACTTTTAGGACACTTTTTTGGTGTTTTTTGTCCTCTTTAGGGCTTGACATTTTAAATAAACTTTCGTCAGCATCAGAAAAACTGTTTCAGTGGACTTGAACAAATGGCCTATCTTGTTTAGTAGCCCGTTGGCCTCGTCTGCCTCTGTGTTTTACTCCATACAGGAATCGTGGTGACCGGCAGAGTAAAGAGGGCGATGTGATGTGTCCGGTGGGATATTCAGATAAACCCGTCCCAGACACGAGCGTACAGGAAGCCGACCGCAACCTGCTGGAGAAGGTGACATGTCTGAAATAATGTCACAGATTCCAGAAACACAACCAGATATTTATATCACTCCAGGAAACTGTCTTTGGTTTCATACTCATTTGTCTCTGTGATATTTAAAGGTGTTAAAGCAATGTTTTATTAAATGACACAGAAATTGTCTCTATCATCTCACATCACTGTTGAATCAGCAGCACGAAACATACTGCACAAGTTGTGTAGCCCAATTCCCAAGCAAATGACTCTTATGAATCAGTTCATTTGAATCTAAAGCATGACCAGTGTAGCCTGATTCCTGAACAAACGACTCTTATGAATCAGTTCATTTGAATCTAAAGCATGACCATTGTAGCCTGATTCCTGAACAAATGACTCTTATGAATCAGTTCATTTGAATCTAAAGCATGACCAGTGTAGCCTGATTCCTGAACAAACGACTCTTATGAATCAGTTCATTTGAATCTAAAGCATGACCAGTGCAGCCTGATTCCTGAACAGTTGACTCTTATGAATCAGTTCATTTGAATCTAAAGCATGACCAGTGTAGCCTGATTCCTGAACAAATGACTCTTATGAATCAGTTCATTTGAATCTAAAGCATGACCGGTGTAGCATGATTCCTGAACAAACGACTCTTATGAATCAGTTCATTTGAATCTAAAGCATGACCAGTGTAGCCTGATTCCTGAACAAATGACTCTTATGAATCAGTTCATTTGAATCTAAAGCATGACCATTGTAGCCTGATTCCTGAACAAATGACTCTTATGAATCAGTTCATTTGAATCTAAAGCATGACCAGTGTAGCCTGATTCCTGAACAAACGACTCTTATGAATCAGTTCATTTGAATCTAAAGCATGACCAGTGCAGCCTGATTCCTGAACAGTTGACTCTTATGAATCAGTTCATTTGAATCTAAAGCATGACCAGTGTAGCCTGATTCCTGAACAAATGACTCTTATGAATCAGTTCATTTGAATCTAAAGCATGACCGGTGTAGCATGATTCCTGAACAAACGACTCTTATGAATCAGTTCATTTGAATCTAAAGCATGACCAGTGTAGCCTGATTCCTGAACAAATGACTCTTATGAATCAGTTCATTTGAATCTAAAGCATGACCAGTGTAGCCTGATTCCTGAACAAACGACTCTTATGAGTCCCATCACTAGTAAGCATTGAGCACATAATGAAGTCATGATGGTCTTGTGTTTTCTGTGTCTGTAGAGATGTTGGGACGTGCCTGATCCACATGAACCTGTTCATCATGTATGATGGCCTGGAGACCCATTCAAGCACTCATGTCCATGTCAGCCAGTGAGCCGCTACATGAGTCCTTCCATCAGAGACGTGGCTGCAGGGTTTATCTCATCGGTAACCTGCTCGGATCTACAAGTGTCAATCAATGGGGCTCCTCCCAACACACTCATCTGATTGGCTGGCGTTCATGGACCCACCCCAGGTCATGAATAATTAATGAGCCTATGTGTTCAATGGAGATGTGAGGTCTCACTGCTGTTTATGTTCTCCACAGAGGACAGGGAATGATCAAGTGAAACACAAACGATGCATTTTAATCCCTCATGTTACTTCTGGAGTTGTGTGAACTATTGCTCTTCATTAATACGCTTTAATAAAGTTTTGTTCCAGATGTGCAAACTGTTACCGTGTATGTGTGACTTTGTACAGGCATACATGGAAGAGAGGATTATCCATCGGAAACACGTCCAGGTCACGTATACACACGTGATATTTCACTGCTTTTATTGGCTCATCGTGATGATGAGAATTTTGAGCATTTACGGCATTGTGAAAAAGTATTTGCCCCCTTCCTGATTTCTTCTATCGTTGTGTATTTTTCGTAAAAAAATAGATTTAGTTCTTCAAACGAGATATAACAAGCTGAGTAAACAAAGGTTATCCAACACCTATATCACCCGTGTGAAAAACTATCTGCCCCCTATCTGCCCCTATGCTGCAACTAAACGCTTCTGATAACGTGAGATCAGACTTTCACAGCGCTGTGGGGGATTCTGGCACATTCTTCTTCACAGGACTGCTTTAGTTCAGACACACTGGAGGGTTTCGAGCGTGAACTGCCTGTTTAAGGTCCCGCCACAACATCTCAGTCGGTTCAAGTCAGGACTTTGACCAGGCCGCTCTAAAAGTTTAGTTTATCTTCTTTTGGTCCATTCAGAGGTGACGTACTCCTGTGCTTTGGATCACTGTGTTACTGTATAATCCAGTTGTGCTTGAGCTTCAACACACGGACTGATGACGGGACGGTCTACTTTGGGATTTAAATAAAATCAGGGGTCCAAGCACCAAATGAAACTACTTTTGCAAACTTGGCCGTTGGTGCAATATCCATTCAACTTCACATACACACACACACACACACACAAACACATAATATAAGAGTCATACACAGTTCAATGTAAAAATTCCAACAAGTTGAATTGAGTAATCTTTAACAAAATTAAAAACGACATATTTTGCATTTTATTACATTTTTTTAAAGATTACACAATTCAATTTTATATAATTTTATTACAAATTTTAAATGCATAAATAAAAGAAAATGTATGTTTTTTAAGTACATCTGCGAGAGACCATCCTGACAAATGACACAAACAGAAAGTGTTCACTAACCGGATTATAACGCAGCGTCCAATTATAACAAAACTCGCACAAACGCAATATTGGACCTATTTTTAAGATTCCTTACAAAATGTCAAAGTCATCATTTAAAATATTTAGGTAGTTTTATTATATTTGGACAAAGATTACAATTTTATGAAATTGAAAAGCATAAATCTTAAAAATAGACTAAAATATACAGATATTTTTATATATATGATCCAGAGTCCATCCTGGCCAATAAATAAAAATAAATAAATACAAATATTCACTAATTGGCTTATTTTTTTTTTTTTACTTATATTTGGCTTTTATTTTTTACATAACTTAGTGTGCCACATTTCATGAACACGAATCAATTTCGCCAAATTTAAGTCATTTTAACATGTTAAATTAATACAATTTAAAATATTTAGGTTTTATCTTGTTTACGATCGCAATGTGACTCAATTTTGTTATGAAATTGAAGTGTGTAAATCTTAAAAAAATAAAATATATATATATATATATATATATATATATATATATATATATATATATATATATATATATATATATATATATATATATATATTTAGTGTGGGTGTAGCGGGACAAAAATATCCAAAACCCCAAATATATCCTCATGACTCCAACCCTTATATGGCGATTTTGTGACTGGACTGTCTGCTCTCTGGAACAGACTCATCCTGATCTGGGAATGTTTGAAGACACTATCAGAGTTCCTGATTATAGTTCCTGTAAACTAAAGCATGAATCATGTCTTGAGTTACGAGTTCAGCGACATGTTTCTGTCACGAGCCCGTTAACGGTCTCCGCCAATGTTTACATCTCCCGGAATTCACTTTAAAGGAATGTTCCGGTGTTTATAATTTCATAAAAGTACTTATAAAAAGTACTATAAAAGAAACTCGTGTACTATTTGAGCCGTGAAGTTGTTTAAATGGGCGTTTATGTGTTTTAGAGTTTGTTGACGTTACGTCGTCATGGTAACGGAGTTAGTAAGTGATTTAATAACGCATATTGTTTATGTCTCGTGCTCGGGCCTAGCCTGGGAATTACTGTTGGGTGGGCCTCAATAAAAATGGAGGGGCCAAGTTTTAGCCTAAATTTTGTTTTACCCAATTTTTCGCATTCAGACAATTCTTTCACACATTCAGAAATCTGAATTTTTAACTATTTTATAAATAAACATTTGAAGTCAAAGAATTATCTTTAATATTCTGTGTGGGCCGGGGGCCTGGGAATCTCAGCGAGGCTTGACGCCGGCCACCACCCCGAATCCAGGTCTCCTTAGCTACCAAATTGTCCTGTTGCTAGGGAGGGTAGAGTCACATGGGGTAACCAAATTGTCCCGGTTGTTAGGGAGGGTAGAGTCACATGGGGTAACCAAATTGGCCCGGTTGCTAGGGAGGGTAGAGTCACATGGGTAACCTCCTCGTGGTCACTATAATGTGGTTCTCGCTCTCGGTGGGGTGTGTGGTGAGTTGTGCGTGGATGACGCGGAGAATAGCGTGAAGCCTCCACACGTGCTACGTCTCCACGGTATCGCGCTCAACGAGCCACGTGATAAGATGCGCGGATTGACGGTCTCAGACGCGGAGGCAACTGAGATTCGTCCTCCATCACGGATTGAGGCGAGTCACTACGCCATCACGAGGACTTGGAGCACATTGAAGAGAAAAATGGGAGAAAATAATATATATCTATATATTCTGAGGCCCAGAGTATTTTAATGTTTACAGATTGGTCCCCATTGACTTCCATTGTAAGTGTCTCGCTGTAATCTTCAGTTTTTCGTAAAGAAAACGAGGGACGAGTCAAAATGTATTTGTGTGCTAATCAATATTATGCCGCAAACGCTGTCGATTGAGCTTCACTTGTATTGAACCAAAATGTCCTTTTATGAACAATATTGACGATCCAGTAAACGCAGAACGTTCCTGCAACGTTAGCATATGGTTCCCGTTCGGTTACGTTCTCGAAACGTTGCAAAAAAAACGTTTTTTTTTTTTTTTTTTTGTGGGAAAACGTAGAGGTTATTTTTAGGTTTTATTTTTAAATAGCCATAAACTAAGCTTCCCAGAATGGTGCCGACGTCTCTCTGAACACTTGATCGTGACTCGTCAATGGCGGGACTCTCCGGTTCCGTTTGTTTGTATAATCAGCGATAATCTCTATAAACGAATTTCTCTGTCTCTCTTATATCACTCAATATTTTACAACAGAGCAACGTTCTGCCTTTAAACACGTTGTGTTTTTAAATGTAAAAGCATGTTTTATTATTGTTTTTATAAGGAACTTGCATTTAACCAATTATTACATTGTTTGTCCGTTAAAATTACAACCGTTTTTCACAGTTTGAAAGTACTTGAATGTGTTGGAGAGGGTGACAGATGATCAATGTGTTGCGTTTCTATGGTGACAGATGAGGGGGGGGTTGTTAAAAGGCGTGGTCACTGATGGATGCGTGTTATAAGGGGCGTGGTTAGACTGGGTATGTGTGCTGTTAAATCTCTGAGGTCATTTTACTGCCGTTTTACATGTATGTGCACTAAATAGGGCTGGTTTCCCCTCTCACATGGGTGTCGTCGCTTTGTTTTAGTTTCACTTTTGTTTAAGGTTTATGTTTTGGGACATTTATTTTTTTTCTTGCCAGCTCTTTAAAGAGTTTTTCACCAAGTGTTTTGTTCACACACGGATCACCGCACAGGTTTATTACGGATTAATTTTAGCATCGGTTTCTATGTGTTTTGACGATGTTGACGTGTAACGGACACGCGCCGCATCCTTTCGTCCATGACGTGAGTCTGTCAAACGTGCAGCGGATTCTGGTAAGAACAACATCTCTTGTGTTTTTGAGTCTCGTGTTTGATCGGAGATCGTTTTCTCCACGTGTGTGTGTGTGTGTGTGTGTGTGTGTGTGTGTGGCCGGAAGTCTATTTAAGGAAGCATTCCTAAACTTTGATGTGCATAATGTCACACATATTTACCATGGTAACCGTCAATCTTGTGATTTGTAACCACAATTAATGACGACAGTACTGCGGAAACTTTTTATCACTCGCGACTGTCGATGCAAACAAACGCTTCAGTTCGCAAAGCGAATGTTCTGTTACCATGGCAACCGTACGACATTACCAAACGTTACTCTAATTACAATGGTACCGTTACTCTAGTTACAATGGTACCGTTACTGCAGTAAAACCGTGTTTTGTATGATCTGCTATTTTAAAAAGGGTTCCTATAGTCGTAGAAAACATGGAAGACGATTGTTTAAAGTTAATATAATTCTATTGAATCTTAAAAGTCCTGGAAAGTTCTATTACATTGTTCTAGTCACGCACAACTCTAAAATATTTAATCGGTTTCATATTCCGTTTCACTTGTTGTGATGGCAGAGATTATTTGGCAGAGACGGGCCACTAATGTTAAAATTAACGGGAGAAATTGGAATGGCCAACTGCAGCCAATGATCAACATATGTTGAAAGGAAGTCCCGCCTTACATTTTAAAAGAGCCAATCACCTTTTAGATACAGACGTCAACTGACACGACTGGAAATAACCTCCCGATAGCGTTCCAAAGATGCCGATAGTGGACTGACTTGCTAGAAAGACTTTGGTGGTATTGGTAAAACTGGCCCGCAAGTGATGTCGATTTGTGAGCGAATCGATATATTTGAGTCCTTTTTATTATTTTGAGTGGAAGAACATTCAAATTTGCTAGTCATTCGGACCAATGTTTGGGTCCGTTTAATCGCAGTTGAGCCTTTAACGTCTAGATCCATTCGTGAATCACTTCGGCCAAATCGGTTTGAGTAATTGGATTCGATGCACCTGAAATCGAATAAGTAAACCTTTCAGTAATAACAAGCAACTGGAGAATTAGGACTAACTGCGTTAAACATGCGTAAAGTGTGGATCCCTGAAAATATATTACCGAATATCACAATCCGTGACCGTACTGGTGCTAAAGATCTAGGGGAGTGGCCTGTGCTTTTAACCAATCAGAAACCCTCTTTGCCTCAAACATTCTTGCATGTTCAGGTTTGCTGACATCAGGTTGGCGCATCTCTATGGAGGGCGGGGTTTTGAGAAGAGGGCGTGTCTATGACATAATCAAAATGGCGACATGCTTGCGTAAGTGTGCTAACAATTGAGCTCGCGCCAGAGACCGTTTAGCTCGAGACAGAGCACTGGTGTTGAAATAAATGGGAGAAACTCGAATGCCCAATATGGCGGATGTAGAAAAGTCCCGCCTTACAGGTAAACGAGCCAATAAACTTTTAGTTACAAACTTTGCCTTTTCAGTCAACTCAAACTATCTGAACCAGTCTGGAAAACTGAGTAATCTGAGGGAAAGAAGCACCGTTTATGATCCCGGTGTTGTCAGACGTTACTGCTGATTTGAAATATGTTCTTTGATCGTACTTTTGACCAACCGTTTTGGAGATTTAGTCTTTCCCTGTTTAAGTATTTAGGAGCTGTACTTTGCGGTTTGTACAGATTGAAAATAGCTTTCCAGGAGCGTTCCAAAAATAGCTGAGTGGACTGACTTGCCTCGAAAGAACTTTGGCTTCCACCCAACTGGCTAAACATATAGTCTCCAGTTTTTGTCACTACAATAAAACTGTAAACATTGTATTTGCCATTAAAATGGCAGAAAGTATTTGTTTACATTTTTTTGAAACTCCATGTAAATGTGCAGTTATTTTATAAGAGTTTCACAAATAACACCGTTTGGTGTGGTTTTGTTTTGGTAGTGAAGCTTTGCGTTATGTTGTTTTGAGGCTGTTGAAACCCACAAAGTACGATTGCAAAACTAGTCTAATGGGTGACCATTTATGAAGCCAAAGCCAAATTAAAAGTGCACTAAAATCATTGTTATGCAATGAAGCTACACTGTTGCTAGCAACGGTTGTAAATAATCACCCGACTCGTTACGGAGCATTAAACCCAGCTCTAATTGTAAATGTGTGTTTCAGGGGATCATTCTGGGCTCCGTTCTGTTTCCTGTTCGCATTACTCTCGCCACACTCTTCTTCCTGCTCGCGTGGCTCTTTGCTCGACTGGGATTGGCCGGCCTCTCCGACACCGAGAGGGCGGAGCCTGTGACGGGCTGGCGTCGGTGGCTCTTCCATCACATCATCCTCTTCCTCAGCCGCGGAGTCTTCTTCTCTGTGGGTTTCTTTTGGATTAAGGTCAAAGGGCGTCAGGCGGGGCTAAAGGAAGCTCCGGTGTTGGCCGTGGCACCTCACAGCACCTTCCTGGATATGCTGGTGTTGTGCGCGACTGGTCTGCCGACTGTAGTGTCCCGGTCGGAGAACACCAAACTACCCGTTGTAGGAGGTGAGTAGACGCTCTGGCCCGCTTGGCTCATCTATGAGGCAAGTGTACTGGAGGATTTAAATGCAGAAACGTGCATTTACTCATATTTATAGATTAACCCTTGTGCGACCTTCGGGACACTTTATTTGTGATCATTTAGGCTGTGTTAAGTGCCCCCCCCCTCTCTCTGTTGCAGCACTTTTGGAGTTTAATCAGTCGGTGATCGTGAGCAGAAAAGACCCTGAATCCAGGAAGAAATGTGTGTCTCAGATCCGAGAGAGAGTCACGTCTAATGGCCGCTGGCCGCAGGTACTGAAACACACTGTGACTCAACGGGTCCATAGATTTGTGCTGATGTTTACTCCGTTTGTACTCCTCTCTTTTGGCAGATGTTGATGTTTCCAGAAGGAACGACGACTAATGGACGTGCCCTGATCAAATTCAAACCTGGTATGCTCGCATGGGACACGCGTGCACGCACACCGGCTCCATTCCAAACCCTAATGAGCTCCCCCTATGTAGACCGTGTTAAGGCTCACACTTCGGGTGCCATCTTTCTCAATGCATGTAATGTAAGTCCAGGAACATGCATGCAGACCAGAGCACTTGCCAGCGCGAGATCCGGTTGAAAATAGCAACTTATTGAACTATTACTGGGCCCAAGTCTGTCCTGTTTGAGTCTGAATGGCCTGTGGCTCTCGTTGGTTTGAAGTGGAGCTGGAGCGCTGACTGCCCCCTACTGCCAGACATTTGTAAAGCCTCAAAGTGCTACTTCACGCATGAATTGCTCTGGTATAGTGTAACTTGTGTGCAGCTTGATTTATTGCAGTACTTTCAATAGAAGTCATCGCATTTGATGTACAGAACACATGCTAAACCGGTACTGTCCCTTTAAGAAGGACGGCAGTTCAGGGGGCGTCTCGTTGAAGTGTTTCATGGCTTCTTTACCGCATCCGTGCCATGTGTGGAAGTCATTTACTCACTATATTTGTGCTTAGTTTTTACCCAGTCTTGTCTGTTTGTGTGACGCCCCAACTCTCACTTATGAGTTTCGGTAAGGAAGCGACGTAGACTCGAGGCAGCTCACTACACATTGGACCCAAGCCACAGGCGCTCATTTGTGTGTCTCTCCCACAGGTGCTTTCCTGGCTGGTGTTCCCGTTCAGCCCGTGCTGCTTCACTATCCTAATAAACCGGTGAGGGTTTGTCAGTGCCTCTGGTGTGTGACGCTATTATTAGCTGGGTTTATGTAACCGATCGCCCGTGTGGCTGATTGCTATATATGTGCATGACCGCACACATGATTCATATGTGCAATGTCACATGTGCACCACGCTGATGTAACAGTGGCTTCCAGTAGGAGGGTGTTGATCTGATCATAATTTAAAGAGACATATGACTGTCTTCACAGGACACCGTTCGCTGGACTTGGAAAGGAATGACTTGGTAAGAGGCATAAAAGTTCATCTGAATGTTTTGAAAGTCCACCATTAATGACTTGAGTTGTGGACTGCTCCAGTTACATTATTAAGCAATAAGCCACCGCAGTCATCGGACTCCCCCCTTACAATGCATTGGCCAATCTCAGTTATTAAAAATGATCATTTATATATATATATATCTTATTTTTATACACTGAGCCACAACATTAAAACCACTGGCAGGTGAAGTGAATAAGATTATCTCGTTACTATGGCACCTGTCTAGGGGTGGGATATATTGGGCAGCAACCGTCAGTTTTGAGTTTCATGTGTTGGAAGCAGGAACATTGGGCAGGCGTAAGGATCTGTGCCACTCTGACAAGGGCCAAATTGTGCTGGCTCAGAGAATCTCCAGAACAGCAGGTCTTGTGGGGTGTTCCCGGTATGCATTGGTTTGTCTCTACCAAAAGTGGTCCAAGGAAGGACAACTGGCGAACCGGCGACAGGGTCATGGATGCCCAAGGCTCGTTGATGCACATGAGTGAAGGCTATCACGTCTGGTCTGATCCCACAGAAGAGCTCCTGTAGCACAAACTGCTGGTCATGATGGAAAGGTGTCAGGACACACTGTGCATCGCTGCGTACGGGGCTGCTGTAGACCGGTCAGAGTGCCCATGATGACCCCTGTCCACCGCCGAGCGCATACAATGGGCACATGAGAATCCGAACTGGACCGTGGATCAATGGAAGAGATGGCCGCAGGACGCACCATGGGAAGAAGGCAGGCCGGTGGAGGCAGTGTGATGCTCTGGGCAATGTTCTGCTGGGACACCTTGGGTCCTGGCATTCATGTGGATGTTACATTGACGCGTACCACCTACCTAAAGATTGTTACAGACCACATACACCCCTCCATGGCAACGGTATTCCCTAATGGAGTTGGGCCTGTTTCAGCAGGATAATGTGTCCTGCCACACGGCACACATTGTTCAGGAATGGTTTAAGGAACATGATGAAGAGTTCAAGGTGTTGCCCTGGCCTCCAAATTCCCCAGATCTCAATCCAATTGGGCATCTATGGGATGTGCTGGACCAACAAGTCCAATCCATGGAGGCTCCACCTCGCAACTTACAGGACTTAAAGGATCTGCTGCCAACGTCTTGGTGACGTATGCCACAGCACACCTTCAGAGGTCTTGAGTCTATCACCCAACGGGTCAGAGCTGTTTTGGTGGCACAAGGGGGTCCTACACTATATTAGGCTGGTGGTTTTAATGTTGTGGCGTGTTTGCTTAATGAGAATCCTAGTAGGGTTGTAGCTATATTTACACTAAATGTTTTGTTTGCATCTTCAGTATAATTATAAATGTCTTGATGGTTGTTATTGACCTGTTTGGTCATCCTATCAGAATTTGGGGTGTGGTCATTTGGTCCTAATTTAATTCTTTTGATTTCTAAGGTTTGAAGTTCTGTGGCACACGACCTCTCAACTCTACACCAGCGTTACTGTGGAGGTAGGCGGCACTCTTGCTTGATTGACATGTCTGAGAGCCAATCACGTCCAGTGTTCCCAGTTGTGACCCATCTGCCTTTAATCTGATTGGTTCCAGTTCCTGCCCGTCTACACGCCATCACTGGAAGAGCAGCAGGACCCGGACTTGTACGCGGAGAACGTACAGAAACTCATGGCCAAGTGAGTCGACTGACTGCGAATCGGTTCAGACCGCTGACTTCTAATGGGACGTTCACACACGCGCACACACACGGCGACATTCGTTGTTGGCCAAGGAGCGCTAGCAGCTGTTCAGCAGAGTTTGACTTTATGCAAATGAGCAGTGACCCGTCAGAACAATAATATTCATCACGACAAGTGCCAACTTTATTCTTCAGATCTCTTGTTGTTTCCTGTAATTTTGCTGAAAGGGTTTTGTTATTGTAGAGCTCTGGGTGTTCCTGCCACGGATTATGTGATGGAGGGCCGTTTTCCTGTTCAAAAGCTCGGGAACATCTCCCTTCCACTGGAGCCGCCTGCTCAAGAAACCATTCGACTGCTCCTCCGGCACGGGTATGAGTGTGTGTGCATCACTAGATAAGAAAACAAATACGTTTATGTATTTAAGGCCATTTTAAAATTCAGAAATTTCCATCTACACACACTAATCTTCTGTGGAGCTTAATATGCTAAATTCCTTCTCGCGCAGTCTCTGTAGCACTCGTATAGAAACGGTGATGAACGGCATGATTGACAGCTGTCACTCAGGGCAGAGCACCATGGTAACCGCAGATCACCTGACGGCTCTTTTGGGACTCTCTGACAAAAAGGCGGCGGTAAAGATCTGCTCGCTCTACTCGAAGGTAACGCAGTGTGCGATTGATTTCTTTAAAGCACTTCTTGCCATTGGTGCTTTGGAATGATTTCGGAATAATGAATGCGTGTGTGTGTTTCAGGATGAATCCGTGGATTTGAAAGCGCTTTGTTTGAGTGTGTCCGCTATATCTGGATTCAGGAGTCTGCAGTCGCTCATACACACGGCGTTCACGGTGAGGGGGTGTGTGTGATTCACCACAGGACCTTTAAAAGTGAACTGTAGAGAAGGCAAGAGGTGGTAAATACTGCTGGAAGCCCTTAATGACAAACACTTGTAGTCTGTGCGGCAACTATCCGTTTTCAGATGACTCAATCGAGAGAAAGGAAATGTCTTAATTGTTAAATGGTTTGCGTGAACATTTCGCAGTGGTACGACAGTGACCGCGATGGATTGCTGAGCGCAGAGGATCTGTGTGGCCTGATGGGGGCGCTGGTGGGCGTTCCACAGTACGATATTGCAGAGATGTACTCTGCGCTGACCACCAGGGGGCGACCTACAGAAGGTGAGTCACACAGACGCTGACGTCTCGTTGATGCGTTTACATGCACGCTTATAATCCAGTGAGTCTTCATCCGTCTGTACAAATATTCGTGAACATGCATCATGGAATATTTGAAGGGTGTTGACTGAGGAAAACCAAGCTATGATTGCATAATTTAGGGCTGTTAGAACGACTTCACAAATCGAATTGGTACGATTTTAGACTATTATTATTATTATTATTTGAGTAAAGTGCATGTAAACGTACGACGTGTTGGGTGGATTATGTCTGAAATTGACTATGGTATCTATTACTGACTAAAATTGTAATCTAGTTTACACTACTTTTCTGTAATCTGATTACTTTTGGATTACTTATTGCATGTTTTGAAAACCCTTATTTTAAGTGTCGCAAGCACCCATTTGATCTCTTTATTTGATCCAACTACAACAGCATCACTCCAAGAGCTGTTGACGACGCATCCGATCTATCGTCAGCTCCTTCCCGATTACCTCCGCTCGGATGCGCTTGTGACTGCTGATGGGAATCTCAACGGGATTCCGAATGGGAAAGGCAACAACAACGGGAGTTATAAGAAGATTAAGGACTAACGATCTCTTCCCAGTGTTTAATTGGTCAGTTGCTGTACCGTAACACTCGTGACGAGTGTTTGCGACGTTCTGCCGCATGTGTCCAGTCACAGGTTACATGCATGTTCGCGTGTGCTTTGCAACATATGACGTGTTGAGGGATAATCCACAGTGTGTGGGAAGTTTACATGTGAATATTGCTGCGAGAATGTGTTGATAAAAATGTGCCTTGCAATATTTTTTTAATGATGTTAGAAGGATTTGTGTATATATTTTGTTATTTTTAAGATGTATTTAATTGAAGCAAATAACTTTTGTATCACGGAAGCACACGGTCATATTTTATACTATATAATATATTAAAGTTTCTTAATCCGTCTCCTGTGGTCTTGTCTAAGTGTGTGTGTGTCACAAACCCAACATACAGAGTTTGTAGCATGAGCGTCTTATTGTATTTTTTTTTTTTTAGTCAAATTAACCCCAAACACATTTGTTGCAAGATAATAATCACTTTTCTGAGAAGGTGCATGTGTACTTCATGATAAAACCAAAGGGTTAATGCTTCAATAATATTAAGGTTAGAGGAAAATGACAATGAAAGAAGGTATTGTTGAAAATACATTATTATTTATACTCGTACAGCTCTGAAATCCAAACAGAAATAACCCCACAGTGAACATGAGAGTAAAGCTTTCGGCACAGAAAGCAGAAAACATAAAACACAAATCAAACACAAACATCCTACTATTCCAATGACACGCACATAGAAACTTTGTTATTTTTATAATAACACTGTTATTTTTGTATTATGTAGATGTATTATATAATTTAATTACATGTATATACAAATCATTAAATAAAGAAATATTCGTTGCGTACAGTTGGCGGCGCTCGGAAACGGAAAGAGAAAACTCCATTACCCATCATCCCTTCTGTCGCTCGCGCACTTCCGGTCTGCTGTGAGTTGGGCCGCACACGTGTGATCGTGAGCCGCTGTACTGCTTAAACTGTTTATAACTTCATCTTTGACTTTCATCATGTTCCTGCAGTTTTATCTGAATGAGAACGGCGACAGGGTTTACACTCTGAAGGTGAGACGAGTCTTATAGGCCTAGTTTTAACCTAGTTATATTGAGTGTGGGATTTATTCCCTATTGTTTGTACCCTAAGAACATGTACTGCACAGCGGACAATTGTTGGTTTCCATAACGTTATTGTAACGTTAGTTTATTGTTATTATATATAGAACGTTGCTAGAACGTTAAGAATTGGTTCCCCAAAACAAGCTAATGTAAACAGTATGCTAACGTTAGGAGAACGTTCTTTGTTTACTTGGTGTGCCAGTACAATAATAAACAGACTAAAATGTACTGATGGATTACTGTATTCAGATGGTAGCATATACATATATATATATATATACACACACACACACACCTGGTGTAACCGTGGTACCATGTTAAAAAACACAGTATTAAAGTAATTACTGTCTTAAACCATTGCACTTGTTAGTGAATGATGTATGCATAATGAATGGACATGTTCTAGCATGTAAAAGATGATGTTTTCTCTGTACAGAAAGTGGACCCATCCGGTCAGCCCACCAGCTCGGCACACCCGGCCCGCTTCTCTCCGGACGATAAGTTCTCCAGACACAGAGTGACCATCAAGAAGCGCTTCGGACTGCTGCTCACACAGCAACCACGACCTGTGCTGTGAACTGATCAACAATGGACATTTACACACAAATGTTTCCATATTTTAGTGTTTTTGTATTATTCCAGAAAGTATGGCATCATTTTATGTAGATTGCTCAAGAATGATTATTCAGTTAATGCAATAAAGATGTGGGCATTCAAATGGAGTGAAACGGGTTATTTGCATCTTTTACACTGTCCATTTAAGGTCTGTTTGGAAAGCATTGCTAACGGGGAACTGTTATAATAATCGTGCAATCCCAGATGTGTGTGTGAGTCTTCTGCTGAACACAGATGAAGATTGATAGACTATTTCAACTCTGTAGGTCCATACGACCGTACTTTGAAACTCCAAAAAGCACATAAATGCAGCATAAAAGTAATCCATATGACTCCAGCGGTTTAATCCACCTCTTCAGAAGTGTTATGATAGGTTTGGGTTAGAAATAGATCAATATTTAAGTCCTGTTTATTACTACAAATCTCCAGCTCCTACCAGTATGTGGCAATATGCATGAAGAATGCAAATTGCCAATGAAAAAAATTAAGAATGTGGAAGTGAAAGTAATCATACAATTATTAAATACTGATTTGAGAATGAAAATTCTCTCCCACACTTAGTATATTGCTGGATTTAACCACTGGATGATGTAGGTTGCTTTTATGCTGCCTTTATGTCCTTTTTCGGAGCTTTACAGTTCACTTGCATAGAGCTGTTCGGCCGTGACGTCAATTTGTGGGCAAACCCGGAAGTGTCTTTCGCCATGGGTTACCCCCGGATTTTCCTATGGGCTTTTTCAACTTATGAGTGAAATAAGATCTGTGGTAAACATTACGTCACAAAACGTGGAAGTTTTATTCTACAACATATATGACGCACTTTCATACCTCAAACGTGAATTTTGATGCCGCCGTGTGTTTTTTTTATAAAGTATGCTCTTCGATACGGTTTCAAAATGCTTGTTTGAGCCATGCAAGTGTTTAATATATGTTAGGGAACAACACGTCCACGTATCGTCAAGCAATGTTTACCACAGAGCTAATTTTACTGAGAAATGCAACATTCCCATAATAAAACCGCTCAGGAGAATTCTGCGGCCCGTCTCTTACGCAAACGACGTTATGACGTCACAGTCGGGAGCGCGCCCGCAGTCAAACGTGCTGATTTGATGAACCGCAAGCGGACACACCGAACTCGGGCTTCAGTGGAGCAGGTGACGACTGTCGGCAGGTGAATGGGCGTCGCAACGGTCAAGACTTTCGACCCTGTGGATCAGTAGTGAATATATCCGGTTTATACCGGTTTGAATATACTCGCGCGTGCGAGAGGGAACCGGTTTTATCCCCACATGTGGCCCGTTTGACCCGGTCTTAGGTGTGTATGCGTGTGTCTGAGCGGATTATAATTGGCTTAGTGGGGCTTTCAGGGGCTGTTTGTGTTAGATAGAAGTGTCGCAGGATGTGAAAGTGCCTCACACCTACTGAGCTGCCTAGCTAGACAACATTATGGGATGTGACGGGTGCTATGGTACCAAAACAAGCTGTCTGGGAAGCTGCCTACATAGGTTGTGTTGGTTATATCTGTTACAGACGTGCTTTCACTGTCCTCATATGTGAGGGGATCTAGATGTCTCCAGATCAGTCCAGATTTATGCAACTGTCACATCAGTGATATGTGCAGTGATTGACAGCTGTCAGAGCACCTGTCTGTCTGAGAGAGATGGGCAGGTGAGTTGAACAGGTGTTAAATCATCCCTGCTGTAAAAATCATTGTAGACCAGTTTGTGTGTGTGTGTGTGTGTGTGTGTGTGTGTGTGTGTGTGTGTGTGTGATGCTGTTGGTATCTAGTCTGTTGCTGGTCTAAGGTGGTCTTTTTAATGTTATTTTTCTCTTCCCTTTGCACACACACACACACACACAAACACACACATTTTTTCATTAGATATCCATATTTATAAAATCCGAGTCTAAATAACCAACTTTTTTCAGTACATATTGACCATTTTTTCGCAACTGAATTGTCATATTTGTAAGAAAGTAACTGGAAATTACACGTTACAGTTCACAGCTACCTCAGCACATCGCCATCACTGCTGTTGAAGTACAATTGCATACATCTATATTATTAACATTGCAAGAGCACGTACATCGTACATTCGCACACGTCCCAGACTCACTTTACTGTCTCCATGGCGACGAGTCGGCCCACGTCCGCGCCGCCGCACACCATCAGCTGAGTGTCGACAGGTCGTCGTCGCTGGACTCCCGATACCGGCGTGATGTCGGACCCCCAGCCACCAGCGGCGCGGGAAGCCATGGCGCCGTCCGTGCGCTTCACCGTCACTCCCATCAAAGCCGAAGATTTCCCGGGCGTGTCGGACACGTCCCCGGACGTCAGCTCGCGTTCCAGCGGAAGGGTCCGCTTCGGCTCCAGGGAGAGCGTGAACCGGAGCGAGCCGCGCAGCGAAATGTCCGGTGGGAACGCGACATCTGCGGGGGCCGATACGCCGGACCGCTGTAACATGGATCAAGGTAAGCAAATCGGCTTTTAAATAGTTTCCGCTGGTTTTGTTTTAACGTAGTTTTTTTGGTTTTCACAGTTGCGTAAAAATTCAATTTTATGTTAATTGTATTTCATTGCTGAGTGATAAACTACACTACCCATAATCCTTTGCAATTCCTCCAATCTGAGAAATGACTGTTATTGCGAAAATGGGAGTCGCGCAACGGAGCTCAACAGCGACCCCTCCCATTAAGCCTTACGAATGTAGCCGAATTTCCATGCACCCTCAAACTGCTCATCTCGGGGTGTAACTAGCCTAACCACAAGTAGCGACGCTACTAACTTAATTACGACAGCAGTTCCGCTATGTTCACGATAGTGTCGCTATTCCATTAACAAGCTACTTTTCCAGTGAGTAGCGCTGGAGCGGCACACAACGCTACATTTTCCACATTTTATCGCAAATGTAACTATATAATAGCTATATATAATATAACTCCGATTGTGTTTGGCTGAAAGAGGAAAGTCACATACACCTCGGATGGCTTGAGGGGGAGTCAGTTATGGGATTATGGCCCTATTTCGGCCAAATATTCATCGGGATGTCTAGCACAAACGCTGCAGAGGAGTTTCATATTTACTGTACTTTTACAGTATGAACGTGACCAATAAATGTCTCTCTCAGGTGATGATGGTGTGAAGCTGTCCAGTGTGTACAGCAATAACTCGCGTGCGGTCGAGGACGATGACTTCTACGACAGGAATCTGGCCCTGTTTGAGGTGTGTATTGAGTACTCTTTGAAATGATCCACATAAGTGTGGGTAAAAATATTGATTTTTGGATGCATCACGATCTGGATCACAGGCTGGAACATGTTCAGATTTCACTCACCAGTAATTGTGAATTATTCAGCAGAGAGATCCTTTCACAGCCTGTTGAGAGTTTTCCATTTAATTCTAATCATACAAAGCACAGATGAGATAAAGCAGTTGGAGTCTCTCTCATTAACATGCGCTCATCTACTGGCGGTTTTCTTAAAGAGACAGTACTGGTTTTAGCACGTGTGTAAATAGTACAAATTATGCAATTGAACAATAAACATGTAACAAAAATAATATATTGAAAACATGGATTTGTTCATTTTTAAAAAGCCAAAATGTGACCCATATGGTGAAAAACTAATATAATATTAGTCAAATGTATATTTCCGTAATGCACCCAGTTGGGAGGTCTCTCGTTTAATTAGCCGCATGAGCCGGGAGAAAACGTCTGTCATGTAGAATCAAAAGCTTGGGAATTAGATTCGAATTGGGAAATCTGTATCGATGCACAAATCTGCCTAAATTATTCATGTACAAATCGGTCTGAATCACAGTGGTTTTAGAAAGCCAAGTATTGATTGAGCGATATATCGGGCTAATCAAGCGATATCTGCCCATTTTGCGGTTATTGGCCTCGTTCGCTTTACTTTGATTAACGTTCCCTCGTGCCAGTTCCAAAGTCTGCCTATAGATTTGTCCATAGATATCAACACTTCCTGTTTCCAAGGTTTATTTCCGAGACCTGGGAAGCAGGAGGGGTGTCCCAGCGGCGGCCAGGGGCCGGAGGACTCGCTGTCGTCCGCCCCTTCCTTTCACTCACGTGTCCCTCTCTCTCGAACCGGCGTCTCTGGCTGCTCCTTATCTCGCTCTCCCGCTGATCAGCGGACCTGATCACCAACTGTGCTCCATCACGGCCCGGCCGCGCCCTCCTCCCCTTAACGGTTTACTTCTAAAACCCTATAAATGAATCAAAACACTTTGGGTGGAAAACGGCAAGGCATATGAATCATTCCAGTTGTGTTTATCATTTTCAACACATTTGAACTGGTGGTTATTGCATGTTTCCTTTGAGAAATACTCCTGTAAATCTCTCTACAGGAAGAGATGGACACTCGTCCGAAAGTGTCGTCTCTGCTCAATCGTCTGGCGAACTACACCAACCTCACACAGGGCGCTAAAGAACACGAGGAGGCGGAGAGTATCGGAGAGAAACACAAACCCAGAAAGGTAACACACACACACACACCAGAGTTTCCGCTAGAAAAAAATGGTGCCGGTCAAAGTGACCGGCAGAGGTTTCGTTAAACGGACATTTTGATGATATGCCGGTCAAATATCGCCTCTTAATTAGTCAAGTTGAGGAAAACTGGCGGCAGGCTATGTAACTTAAAAAATGGCATAATCAGGCCGTATAGAATGCAACATGTTTATTAGCCTAACTTTCAAATAGACGGAAAAAAAACATGAACGTCCGTTTGGCGTTTCACATTCATTGTTTACAAACCAATCAACATCAACACTGCACTGTGCTGCTGACATAGAGGTAAATAAAATACAAATTAAATAATGATTAAACTAAAATGTATTGCACCTAAAAGTGAAATAAAAACTGTACTTGAAGATTAAATGAAAATGTATTGCTTCAGTTCATCACGTTTTCGCAAAAAAAAAAAAAAAAAAAAAATCCACTGTCTTGTCCTTCAGCGCCGTGTGTTACAAGATGCCGTTTGAGATGCGATGGTTAGTTTCATGAACTTTGCCACATACCGCACACTGCGGCCTGGGCTCTTCCTCTCTCCCGCTCCAAATAAATCCAAATTTGATATAGTTTGGGTCATAATTTCTCACTATTTTGTAGCGTTTGCTGCTGCTAGCAGATGCTCTGGGGACTTCACCGGCGATATCAAAGTTGCCACTGTTTGCACCTGTGCTCGTCACTCTCGTCCTCTTCAGTAACATTCTCCTCCTGATCCGAACTTCTCTTGCCAGATTGAAGCCACGATAGCAGTTTTTAACTTTTCGTAATTTTATCATCCACCTAACATTCATTTATATTTAACCGTTTCACAAAATTCCCTGTCCTCAAGTGTGCGTTTTTTCAAGGCAACCGTTATACAACGCGTCACTTTATTGTTTCCATGGTGACGCGTCATTTCTTGTCACGTGACCACAGCAACTGAACGGCTGATGATCTGCTTTTATTTCCTTTTTTATTCAAAATATTCACACATTTGTTCGCTATACTATAGCATTAACTTTATAAACATCACCTTTATTAACATCGCCATTATAAACATCACCTTTAAAATTATCACGTTAGTTGAGCTCTATGCGCGATGGGCGCCACCTGGTTATAATGGATAGGAATATTAATGCCGCTTCCATAGACATCAGTGTGTATTTTACAAACTCTAAATATATTGTTTTTTTAGTACTTATGTGAATTTAAATGTCTGAAACCTAAAATAAACATCATGTGGATGAAAACACTGAATAGTTGTGAATGATATGACTCCGCTGAGCGCCAGCCAACGCGCGAAAGCAGTTTGAATTTATTAGTTGGTCAAGTCACGCGCTCACCGTTCTACTCACACCGGTGACATCGAAATTCAGTGATTCCTCTGAGTACCACTAGAGGAAGTCTGCGTACCACACTTTGAGAACTACTGTTTTAGGCTTATTCTCAAATTCAGATTGTGTTAGAGAGGCGGGATTATTAGGCAATTTTAATCGGACAATTTGACCGGAGAGATTTAATTTAGTCGGACATTTCATTTTTTTTCCGGCCAATGTCCGGTAATTACCGGACAACGGAAACCCTGACACACACACTTTGAGTTCAACTCTGATCGGTGTTGGTGGATTTCGGGTGATTGTGTGTGTGTGTTGGCAGTCTCCTCAGATGGGCACGTTTATGGGTGTGTATCTGCCGTGTCTCCAGAACATCTTTGGAGTGATTCTGTTCCTCAGACTCACGTGGGTCGTCGGTACCGCTGGAGTCCTGCAGGCGCTGTGTATCGTCTTTACATGCTGCTGCTGTGTGAGTCTCACACACACACACACACACACACACACACACACACACACACACACACACACACACACACACACACACACACACACACACACACAGTCAATATGTGTTTGGCAGTTCTAGTCCAACTGGAAGTTTTCTGAATGTAATTGCCAATTAAATTGGGTGTTTCTTCAACTTTGTCTGTACAAGCATCACAGGAGATTTGTGTCATTTTTATCATGAAAATTCCCACCACAGTTTCATTTCCAGCACATCTCAAATTCTGCATTGTGTTTAGTAGAATTCTGTGCTGGGAATGACAGTTTTAAACAGCACCTATTATGGTTTGTTATTGATTCCCAAAAGAAAGAACCGATTCTGAACACCTGAAACGGGTCGTGAGTAATTCCAGACATACTTCCTGGAGGAGTTTAGCGTGAACGCTTTAGAACGGACCAATCAGAGCAGAGTATGCTCTCTGAAAGGAGGAGTTTAGGATGAACGTTTCAGAACGGACCAATCGGAGCAGAGTATGCTCTCTGAAAGGAGGAGTTTAGAATGAACGTTTCAGAACGGACCAATCGGAGCAGAGTATGCTCTCTGAAAGGAGGAGTTTAGAATGAACACTTTAGAACGGACCAATCAGAGCAGAGTAGGCTCTCTGAAAGGAGGAGTTTAGAATGAACACTTTAGAACGGACCAATCAGAGCAGAGTAGGCTCTCTGAAAGGAGGAGTTTAGAATGAATGCTTAAGAATGGACCAATCAGAGCAGAGTATGCTCTCTGAAAGGAGGAGTTTAGAATGAACGCTTTAGAATGGACCAATCAGAGCAGAGTATGCTCTCTGAAAGGAGGAGTTTAGAATGAACGTTTCAGAACGGACCAATCAGAGCAGAGTATGCTCTCTGAAAGGAGGAGTTTAGAATGAATGCTTTAGAACGGACCAATCAGAGCAGAGTAGGCTCTCTGAAAGGAGGAGTTTAGAATGAATCCTTTAGAACGGACCAATCAGAGCAGAGTATGCTCTCTGAAAGGAGGAGTTTAGAATTAATGTTTTAGAATGGACCAATCAGACCAGAGTATGCTCTCTGAAAGGAGGAGTTTAGAATGAATGTTTTAGAATGGACCAATCAGACCAGAGTATGCTCTCTGAAAGGAGGAGTTTAGAATTAATGTTTTAGAATGGACCAATCAGACCAGAGTATGCTCTCTGAAAGGAGGAGTTTAGAATGAATGCTTTAGAACGGACCAATCAGAGCAGAGTAGGCTCTCTGAAAGGAGGAGTTTAGAATGAACTCTTTAGAACGGACCAATCAGAGCAGAGTAGGCTCTCTGAAAGGAGGAGTTTAGAATGAATGCTTTAGAACGGACCAATCGGAGCAGAGTATGCTCTCTGAGAGGAGGAGTTTAGAATGAATGCTTTAGAACGGACCAATCGGAGCAGAGTATGCTCTCTGAAAGGAGGAGTTTAGAGTGAATGCTTTAGAACGGACCAATCGGAGCAGAGTATGCTCTCTGAGAGGAGGAGTTTAGAATGAATGCTTTAGAACGGACCAATCGGAGCAGAGTAGGCTCTCTGAAAGGAGGAGTTTAGAATGAATGCTTTAGAACGGACCAATCAGAGCAGAGTAGCTCTCTGAAAGGAGGAGTTTAGAATGAATGCTTTAGAACGGACCAATCGGAGCAGAGTATGCTCTCTGAAAGGAGGAGTTTAGAGTGAATGCCTTAGAACGGATCATTGAACGAGTCAAGGGAAAAAAGTAATTTAAATAATGAGCAAATTAAAGTGTTTTTGAGCTTGGATGCATGTAAATTTAATTTAAAACTAAATTAGGTACGTTTCAAAACCATAATAGCTGCTCTTTAACAGTTTTGAGGCTAATTTCATTGCTGACATTTTATGTGTCCTAAATGCATGCAATTAAATGAGATTTTCAAACTTTTTGCATAATTTGGCAAAACGGCCGCTTTATTGGGATTGGGATTGACGGCCGGTAAAAATGTGATATTTGTCTTTGTCTCAGGCTTGCTCTTCACTGACTTCTGAAAAACAAAAACCTTTTATTAGGGTATTTCAGATATTGATAATCATCCTAATATTCATACAATACGTTTTCAAATGGTTTGTTTATTACACCTACAGGAGCTTTATGACATCCCGTTGAATTATCTGTACATTAAACATACATCTCTCTTTCAATAGACCATGTTGACTGCAATATCTATGAGTGCCATCGCTACTAATGGAGTCGTGCCAGGTATTCTGTTTCTATGATTTCAGCTCTGTGCATTAATGTATGAATGCATGTATATGAAGGAGTTGTGAGACGATGTTTTATTTAACCATGTTAATATTAGTGCTGCAGTTTTATCATTATAAAAGCAGAAATGTTGAGTAAACCGCCGTAGATTTGGGCGATATATCACTGTCACCAAGAGTGGTAATGTAGTGCCTAACACACTCACACCTGTCTGTCTTCCTGTCTGTCTCTCTTCCAGCGGGTGGGTCGTACTTTATGATCTCCCGTTCTCTGGGTCCTGAGTTTGGGGGGGCCGTGGGCTCGTGTTTCTATTTGGGTACGACCTTCGCTGGGTCCATGTACATCCTCGGTGCCATCGAGATTTTACTGGTGCGAGCATCTCCATCATATTCAAGTTTTAGTGCAATTTAGTGTTTCCATGCATACTTGGAAAATATGGACAATAATCAAATTTATATATTAATAGTTTATATTGTAATGTTATATATCATATACACATATATTTTTATGTAATTTATACATTTTATTTATATACACACACACATGTATATAATTATTATAATTTAATTATATTTAAATGAATTGTAGTTCATTATAAAATGTTTAAGAATATTAATGATAATATTATATATATTCTCCATAAACTCCTGTGTTGTAATTTAATATTTTAATTAAAACGGACATTAAATGTGTTTGTGTTGCTGGTTCCTGTTTTCCTGTAACTCTCGTCCGTGTCTTCGCAGATGTACATCGCTCCCGGGGCCGCCATCTTTGTTTCTGACAATCCAGATGGCGAGGCGGCGGCCATGCTGAATAACATGCGTGTTTACGGCTCGATCTTCTTGCTGCTGATGTCTCTGCTGGTGTTTGTGGGAGTCAAATACGTCAACAAGCTAGCGTCTGTTTTTCTGGCCTGTGTGATTATTTCCATTCTCTCAATTTACACCGGAGCGCTAGTATCCGCCTTCAGCCCGCCCTCGTTCCCGTGAGTATCCACGGAGATCTTTACATTACTGATTAGCCTGAAGGAGGAACGTGTAGTAGCTTTAAAGTCAACAGATAGTGGTAGTTAAAATCAGTAGTTGAACTGTTAACTGTTTACGATTAAAAATAGACAGATATATCGGCCGATATTTGGCAGTTTAGAGATTATCTGCATTTTAAATTAATATTCAGTAAAATAAGAGTTCATTTAAAAAAAAAAAATATTTTGTGTACAACTTATTTGCTACAGTTAAATTGTATTATCGGTACCCGTTCACCGATATTTGTAAACTGTTCACCGATATTTGTAAACCGTTATCAGTACCAGTTCACCGATTATCTGTAAACTGTTATCGGTACCCGTTCACCGATATCTGTAAACTGTTATCGGTACCCGTTCACCGATTATCTGTAAACTGTTATCGGTACCCGTTCACCGATTATCTGTAAACTGTTATCGGTACCCGTTCACCGATATCTGTAAACCGTTATCGGTACCCGTTCACCGATATCTGTAAACTGTTATCGGTACCCGTTCACCGATATCTGTAAACCGTTATCGGTACCCGTTCACCGATATCTGTAAACCGTTATCGGTACCCGTTCACCGATATCTGTAAACCGTTATCGGTACCCGTTCACCGGTATTTGTAAACCGTTATCGGTACCCGTTCACCGGTATTTGTAAACGGTTATCGGTACCCGTTCACCGGTATTTGTAAACTGTTATCGGTACCCGTTCACCGGTATTTGTAAGCGGTTATCGGTACCCGTTCACCGGTATTTGTAAGCAGTTTTATGGTATGGATTTCTATATCCGTGCTCTCGTTAACATTTCATTATTGATCTTTCTCAGTGATTGACCGTGTAACTGACCAATCTGCTTCACTTCCCGTAGTGTTTGCATGTTGGGGAACCGAAGTATCTCACAGCATGGGCTTAACAACACCCAGTGTGCTAAAACCGTCCATTATCCCAAGACGCAGGAGGCTGTTAACATCACCGCCATTGAGAGTTTCAACATCACAGAGGCTCCGCCCGTTACGTCTGCCATGGTGGAGAACACGACGGCTCTGTGGTGGCACTTCTGTAACAGCTCAGAGTTAAACGCCGTTTGCGATGATTATTTCATCCATAATAACGTCACACAGATACAGGGAATACCTGGACTGGCTAGTGGTGTGATCGCAGGTAAAAACACTCTTCTCACATAAACATACATGGAAGGATGGCCGATATATTGAAAGTTCACTATGCCGATGTAAAATTAGCAACTGTGAATATCGCAATGACTTTGAATGAGCTTTTTATTTATATGAGGCAGGGGCGAGGAGCCGACCCCCGTGTGGGACGGGACTCAACAGGTGGTGGTGTGGTGGCGGAGGTTGCCGTGTTAGCACACTGAAACAGCAATGTGATAGATTGTGAGCAGACATAAAGCAACGGCGTACATGTGATTGCTAGGAGTTAACTACGCTAAGCTTGCCTTTCTTAAAAAGAGCAATCTAAATAACTCAATATTGAACAACTACAGACCAATTTCAAATCGTCCTTTCATAGGCAAGATCATTGAAAAGGTTGTTTTCAATCAGCTGAGCAAATCCTTAATCTTGAACGGCTTCTTTGACTATTAACAGTCTGGTTTCCGACCGCATCACAGCGCACAGACGGCGCTCATAATGATCCTAAATGATATTCGGCTAAATACTGATTCAGACAAAATATCAGTGCTGGTGTTATTAGATCTCAGTGCTGCCTTTGACACTGTTGACCACAACATTGTCCTAGACAGATTGGAAACTAGGTAGGGCTTTCTGGGACGGTCCTCTGCTGGTTCAGGTCATATCTAGAATGGAGGGGTTACTACTATGTGAACATTGGCAACTATAAATCTGAGTGGAGATACATGACGTGTGGTGTCCCGCAAGGCTCAGTTCTTGCACCGCTCCTGTTCAACCTGTATATGCTCCCACTTGGCCAAATTATGAAAAGAACAAAACAAATTGTGTACCGTAGCTATGCAGACGACACCCAGATCTGTCTAGTCTTATCGCCAGACTACAGCCCCGTAGACTCTCTAAGCAAGTGCATTGATGAACATAACAGTTGGATGTGCCAAAACTTCCTTCAGTTAAACAATAACAAGACAGAGGCCATTGTATTTGGCAACAAAGGCGACATTCCCAAGTTGAGCACATACCTTGACTCCAGGGGTCTAAAAACATAAAATCAAGTCCGGAATCTCGGGCTATGTTCGGACTGCAGGCCAATCGGATCTTTTCTCAAATCAGATCTTTTCATGCAGACTGTCCGCATTATTAATCGCAAGTGATCAAATCAGATTTGCACGTTCAGACATGACCAACCTATCTGCATGGGTTGCTATGGTAATGACGTAGGCGTACCCACGTGGCGATACTTCCAAAACAGATGCGGGAAAAATGGAAGTGCATCATCTCGCTCTCCAAATAAGCGCCCTGTCCTGTCCAGGAGACTAGTAAATATTGTGATGTTCCTTGCTGCCGTCACCGATTTGTGACGTCATCATTGTGTTATGAGTGACGCAAGAGATCATTTGAAATCCGAATTGAGCAGCCAGAGCGTCCGGACTGAGAAGCAGCTGAAACCACCTCCCGACGTGGTTTGAATCAGATTCTGAGAAATCCGATTTTTAGTGGCAGTCTGAACAAGGCCTAGGTGTCATTTTGGAGTCAGACCTTAGTTTAGTTTATACCTAAATCAGGCTACCATCATCTAATTTTGAATCTACAGTTATAAAACAATCACCTGTTAGTTATTTCTGAGCAAATGCATGAGGTATGAATATCGAGACATTCGAGACAAGTATTGAACATAGTCAAAGTAATTTCTGGGCTATGTCTTCCGTCCCGAATACATTTACGGTCTCTCTCTCTCTCTCTCTCTAGAGAACATCTGGAGTGCTTATTCTAGTAAAGGAGATGTTTTGGAGCGCGGCTCTCATGCCTCCACCCACAGGCCAACTGTGTCCAATCACTATCCATACGTATTTGCTGACATCACCACTTCCTTCACACTATTGATCGGAATATTCTTTCCCTCTGTGACTGGTAATCCTCTCTTTTAGCCATCATTCTAAGGTTTGGAATACCATGCTGCTATTCTGCTCATGTTTATTTGGCAGTATTCAGCATGTGCTGGGACTCCTTTAGATGTTTATTACATTGATCTGTCTCTCCGTCAGGAATCATGGCCGGCTCGAACAGGTCCGGAGATCTGAAGGACGCTCAGCGATCGATTCCCATCGGAACAATTCTCGCCATCCTCACCACGTCCCTCGTCTGTATCCTTACACGTATACGTTCACAGACACGGCTACTGTTCAAAGCGTACTACATGACACACGTGCTGTTGAAAAGAAGATGATGTGGGCCTTCCTTCTGGTGTCAGTGATGGGACTCTATTTAGGGCTTGAATTAAACCGAGGGATTAAACTATTCTCGCAGTCACACAACAGCCTTGAAGTTAAATGAAGTTAGAGTGTTGTTATGTTTCCTGAATATGATTGTCAGACTTGAGCTGTGTGGTGCTGTTTGGAGCCTGTGTGGAGGGTGTTGTGCTTCGGGACAAGTTAGTCTCTTCTTCATTTCAGTTCCTTCAGTTCCACTTTTCCTATACTCAGTTTCTGCCTTTCCATCCTCCCTTTTCCTCAGTTCCTTCCTTTTAGTTCTGGTGGTGGTTGAGGAGTCTCCTGTTCACTGTGTAAAGCGCTTTGAGTGTAGAAAACACTATAGAAATGTAACATTCATTCCTTGCTTCAGGTCCGTCCTTCCTGCCTTCCTACCTTCTGTCCTTCCGTCCCTCAGTTCCCTTCATCCTTCCTTCTGTCCTTCCGTCCCTCAGTTCCCTTCATCCTTCCTTCTGTCCTTCCATCCCTCAGTTCCCTTCATCCTTCCTTCTGTCCTTCCGTCCCTCAGTTCCCTTCATCCTTCCTTCTGTCCTTCCGTCCCTCAGTTCCCTTCATCCTTCCTTCTGTCCTTCCATCCCTCAGTTCCCTTCATCCTTCCTTCCTTCCTTCCTTCTGTCCTTCCATCCCTCAGTTCCCTTCATCCTTCCTTCCTTCTGTCCTTCCATCCCTCAGTTCCCTTCATCCTTCCTTCCTTCTGTCCTTCCATCCCTCAGTTCCCTTCATCCTTCCTTCTGTCCTTCCATCCCTCAGTTCCCTTCATCCTTCCTTCCTTCCTTCTGTCCTTCCATCCCTCAGTTCCCTTCATCCTTCCTTCCTTCTGTCCTTCCGTCCCTCAGTTCCCTTCATCCTTCCTTCCTTCTGTCCTTCCATCCCTCAGTTCCCTTCATCCTTCCTTCTGTCCTTCCGTCCCTCAGTTCCCTTTATCCTTCCTTCTGTCCTTCCATCCCTCAGTTCCCTTCATCCTTCCTTCTGTCCTTCCGTCCCTCAGTTCCCTTCATCCTTCCTTCTGTCCTTCCGTCCCTCAGTTCCCTTCATCCTTCCTTCTGTCCTTCCGTCCCTCAGTTCCCTTCATCCTTCCTTCTGTCCTTCCGTCCCTCAGTTCCCTTCATCCTTCCTTCTGTCCTTCTGTCCCTCAGTTCCCTTCATCCTTCCTTCCTTCTGTCCTTCCATCCCTCAGTTCCCTTCATCCTTCCTTCCTTCCTTCCTTCTGTCCTTCCATCCCTCAGTTCCCTTCATCCTTCCTTCCTTCTGTCCTTCCATCCCTCAGTTCCCTTCATCCTTCCTTCCTTCCTTCCTCCTGTCCTTCCATCCCTCAGTTCCCTTCATCCTTCCTTCCTTCTGTCCTTCCATCCCTCAGTTCCCTTCATCCTTCCTTCCTTCTGTCCTTCCATCCCTCAGTTCCCTTCATCCTTCCTTCTGTCCTTCCATCCCTCAGTTCCCTTCATCCTTCCTTCCTTCCTTCCTTCTGTCCTTCCATCCCTCAGTTCCCTTCATCCTTCCTTCCTTCTGTCCTTCTGTCCCTCAGTTCCCTTCATCCTTCCTTCCTTCTGTCCTTCTATCCCTCAGTTCCCTTCATCCTTCCTTCTGTCCTTCCGTCCCTCAGTTCCCTTCATCCTTCCTTCTGTCCTTCCATCCCTCAGTTCCCTTCATCCTTCCTTCCTTCTGTCCTTCCATCCCTCAGTTCCCTTCATCCTTCCTTCCTTCCTTCCTTCTGTCCTTCCATCCCTCAGTTCCCTTCATCCTTCCTTCCTTCTGTCCTTCCATCCCTCAGTTCCCTTCATCCTTCCTTCCTTCTTTCCTTCCATCCTTCAGTTCCCTTCATCCTTCCTTCCTTCCTTCTGTCCTTCATCCCTCAGTTCCCTTCATCCTTCCTTCTGTCCTTCCATCCCTCAGTTCCCTTCATCCTTCCTTCCTTCTGTCCTTCCATCCCTCAGTTCCCTTCATCCTTCCTTCCTTCTGTCCTTCCATCCCTCAGTTCCCTTCATCCTTCCTTCTGTCCTTCCATCCCTCAGTTCCCTTCATCCTTCCTTCTGTCCTTCCATCCCTCAGTTCCCTTCATCCTTCCTTCCTTCTGTCCTTCATCCCCCAGTTCCCTTCATCCTTCCTTCCTTCTGTCCTTCCATCCCTCAGTTCCCTTCATCCTTCCTTCTGTCCTTCCATCCCTCAGTTCCCTTCATCCTTCCTTCTGTCCTTCCATCCCTCAGTTCCCTTCATCCTTCCTTCTGTCCTTCCATCCCTCAGTACCCTTCATCCTTCCTTCCTTCTGTCCTTCCATCCCTCAGTTCCCTTCATCCTTCCTTCCTTCTGTCCTTCATCCCTCAGTTCCCTTCATCCTTCCTTCCTTCCTTCTGTCCTTCATCCCTCAGTTCCCTTCATCCTTCCTTCTGTCCTTCCATCCCTCAGTTCTTTTCGTCATTCCTTCCTTCCTTCCTCCCTTTTTTCTTTCCTTCCCTGAGTTTCTTCCTTTCTTTCTCAGATTATTTTCATTTGACTCTTTCAGATTTGGAGACTCTGTGAAAGGAAATCTTGTTGTGGGCACCGTGTCATGGCCCTCGCCTTGGGTGATTGTGATTGGCTCTTTCTTCTCGACGTGCGGCGCCGGCCTCCAGTCACTGACTGGAGCTCCTCGTCTGCTGCAGGCCATCGCTAAAGACAACATTATTCCTTTCTTGAGGGTGAGACCAGACCTCGCACTGCCCAAAGCATTTACTATAAACACTTTCTGTTTTGAATCGTGTTCGTGTTTTCATTAATGTCATGTTTCTGCAGGTGTTTGGTCATGGTAAGGCGAATGGAGAACCTACCTGGGCTCTGTTACTCACCGCTGTCCTTGCCGAACTGGGAATACTCATCGCTTCACTGGACCTGGTCGCTCCAATACTCTCAATGTAAGAGTGTTGTGAGTTTCCATGATTCGGCTGCAGTTTCATGTGCATGTCATATATGTGTGGTGTCATTACATGTTCTCTCTGGCTGCAGGTTTTTCTTGATGTGTTACCTGTTTGTGAATTTGGCGTGCGCTCTTCAGACGCTGCTTCGAACGCCGAACTGGAGACCTCGGTTCTCATACTATCACTGGTAAAAACACCTGCACTCACACACATTATTCCACTTTAACACATTTGTTTCGGAATGAAAATATCTGGTGTAAAAGTGATTCATTAAATGGAAACGGTCTCATTCGTGTCGAGTGTGTCAAGAATTATGCGATCAGCCCATTGAGTCATTTCCTGTTTTACAGGACGTTGTCTTTTCTCGGCATGATGATCTGTCTAGCACTGATGTTCATATCCTCATGGTATTATGCTATCGTTGCCATGGTGATCGCTGGAATGATATACAAATACATTGAGTACCACGGGTACGTTGTCATGGGAACCAGAACGCTTGTGTGTGTGTGTGTGTGTGTGTGTGTGTGTGTGTTGCTGCTTTTAAATCTCACAGACCAAAACAATATGGCTATAATGTCAGAATACAGTATTTTTCAAAATATGTACACTGTACATCACTATTAGTGTGTGTGTGTGTGTGTGTGTGTGTGTGTGTGTGTGTGTGTGTGTGTGTGTGTTTTAGAGCAGAGAAAGAGTGGGGTGATGGTATCAGGGGTTTGTCTCTCAGTGCGGCTCGATTTGCTCTGCTCAGGCTGGAGGAAGGACCACCACACACCAAAAACTGGAGGTACACACACACACACACACACACACATATATAATCACATGTTCATGTACTAGGGATGTGCAAAACTACATATTTTCAAAACTAAAGTAGCTGGTCTGAAGGACGTCCTGTATAATCCGGTTCCAGGCTCATCTGACCGTAATTGGATGCTTTTATTTAAAAGCGCTCACACGGTTGTTCTAGTTGTTGTGAACTTATTCCTTCTAAAGTGTAGGAAACTCAGAAGCGAAGACCAGGAGACGTTGTGATATCTTTCAAGCAGGTTTCTTTATTGAGAACTCGCTGTGCGTCGCTGTAGTCATCCCAATCTAGTCTGAACTAAGGGAACTTTACATTGCAATTTATATACATTTAGGGGGAGGGATTTACATTGTGATGAACAAAGCATGCAAATGAAGTAGCCGTTCGCTCGATACTAAACTTTCCCCACCCATGCTCTCATACAAAGGGTGAGAGTCTCAGTACTCTGAAACAAGACTGGCAGGAATCTCGTGCTTAACAGATACTATGGTATTGGAACCTAAATTAAACATTTAATAAATTTTTAACACAACATTTCCCCCTTTGAGAGTTCTAATAACTCTCACACAATACAAATTTAGACACTTAAAAGTTCATTCTTGTAACTTGTGATCGTTACAGGCACATAGCACTTGCTCTGTGTTGCTTTTCTTCAATTGCATGCTGACAGAACCAAACATGCAATTAGGGTCCGTGAAGTTCTTACGGGTAATAATCTTTTCTGGTTGGAACTGTCATTTTCTCGTGAGAGGCGTGATTCATTGGTTGAATGAAACACTTGATACTGTGGACGCATAGATAGTACGCCAGTAGGAAAAACATCAACATAATTGCTATTTCCTTGATCCACATCCAGGGTTTACCTAACAGGTTTCCGAACCATGAAGAATTATCTTCAGTCATCTGGTGTAATTTTGCTGAAAGATCAAGAATGTCTTGTTGGATTTTGTTCAAGTTCTCTGTTGGATCCATTAACCCGGTGCAGCACTCAGGGCCAATAATGGTGCAAGCTTCCCCTTGCATTGCTAGAATGTAATCCAAGGCAACTCTGTTCTGTAAGATCATTATCTTGTGCGAAGCGAGAGTGTCCGTGATGTTACCCAGGGTTAAGCCGTATCATTGGCCAACTTCTGTACAGAATTCGATAAGCTTCTGACTTGATCAAGGGCCTGCATGACACCATAAGACGGGATTAATGCTCCAAGAGTTCTTGACCACCATGTTTGTGCACAAGTGAGTCCCGGAATGCAGCCATCTTCTTTGTTTGTGGTAGGAGCTGAATTTTGTAGCAAACGTTCTTTCCCGCAAACAAAGCATTTCTTGACATAGTCATCAGCTCTAAGAATATGTTGTTTCTGGAGTCCACAACTTGTGCGATGTCCATGATGGTTAGTAGTACGACAAACTTGATCATGTTGATGGATGACTGAAGGTTCCGTATGTGGGTCTCTGCGTTGTGTATTTTTTTTCTTTTCTTTTTCTTTTGTGATAGTTGGCTCGGCAGTGGGTCTAGTTGTTTTCTGGAAGGTTGTGGCTTCATACGCAGGTGAGGAGGTCGGTGCGTATGGGTCTCGGGACAGCCATCAAGTGGTATCTGCACAGAGGAAGAAAGAAAACAAAAGACAGTAGAGCAGTATTTGTTCTAACACTAGGGTTATAACTTTTTCCGAGTCTGCTATTGTTGTTCCTTATGTCCCTATTTCTTAATTCCTTTGACACCTAAAGAACAGTGAGGTAAGGATGGACTAGTGGATGGGGAAGGCCTATGAGGGAGTCTTCACCGCAGGGTGGGCCCCCGACGCATGTTGCATTCGGTTCTTCCCTGGGCTCCTCACTGGTCCGTGTCCTATCCTATCCCTGTGGGTGGGGGAACAACTTTACAGTGTGACACATGAGTCCAGGTTTTCTTTCCCTGACACAATACTGCAGCTGCTCTAATCAACATCACTTGATGTGGTCCGTGCCACTTAGGCTCTAATGGCTTGTTTCTGAATGACTTTATCATGACCCATTGACCTGGGATGATTGTGTGTCCACCTTCTGTTGGAGTCTGCCAACACGACTCAACTCTCTCTTTGGCACTCTGTACTGCCTTTGTGAGGTTTTTACAGTAAGCGATCAGGGCATCTGAGGTAATGTGTACATCAGCATTTCTAAGATCAATCACACCTGGCATCTGCATTGGGTGTCCAGTAATAATCTCATGAGGGCTCAGTCCTACTGATCTGTTAGGTGACGCTCTCATACTACACAGTACTGCTGGCAGCGCTTCGACCCATGGTACTCCTTCCTGATGCATTTTGCTTAGCCTGGTTTTGATTGTTCTGTTCGATCGTTCAACTTGCCCTGATGCTTGTGGCCTATATGGGCAGTGAAGATTCCACTTAATCTTCAACATTCTAGACACTTCCTTGACTACCTGTCCTGTGAAGTGTGTACCTTGATCTGAGTCAATGCAATCTGGTAATCCCCATCTCTTGGCTGTTTCCACTGTGGCTCCTTTGTCTAACCATGTCCATGCTTCATACAGAGGAACGTCTTTGTACAGATCAATTATTGATTCAGGAGGCAGAATTGTCTTCTGTGCTGTACTACCTGAACACACTTGTACAGTTGCATAGAAACAAGCCTGTTTAGCCGCTACATCAGCAAGAGAATTACCTTTAGCTTCTGTAGTATTAGTTGTGAGATGTGCTTTCACTTTGATCACTGGTAATTTCTTTGGAAGTTTCATGGCAAACATTAGATCTTTCACTAATCCAGCATGCTTAATGGGGGATCCAGAAGAAGTTAGAAACTGTCTGGTTTGCCAAATGACACCAAAATCATGAATTACCCCAAAAGCGTTTCTGGAATCTGTGTAGATATTTGCGACTGATTCTGAAGCTAGTGTGCATGCTCTTGTTAAGGCTACTAGTTCTGCAGCTTGAGCTGAAAAATGATCTGGAAGACGACCCGAAGCAACCACTTCAGTGGTGGACGTTACTGCATAACCTGCTCGTCTGTTACCTTCAATGACTTGAGCTGAACCGTCAACAAACAACACAAATTCTGAATTCTCTATAGGAGTTTCTACATCTGTTTTTCCTATAGCTTTTTTGCGGTTCAATTTCTTGGTCAAAGAGGAAACTCTAGCACGTAGCTCTTTGTTCTCTTTCTCTAGCTCTGAGTTATGCTGAGACTGTTCTGTAGCTTTTGCTAAAAGAAACTCTCTGTGGCAGCATATAATGCCTTTTATGTTTTTCTTGCGGATACTTGCTCCAAGCACCTTTTTACACTCATCTACTGACCAAGTTTTGTCTGGGTGAATTTCATATTTCTGAGTTAGTTCCTGTCTAACTTTTTCAGTGACTATTAGGTTCATTTGTTCTCCTAACAGTGTTTTGAATTCATTATCTGACCACAAAGGAGTAGCAAGTCCACCTTTTTCAGTTGTGGGGATTAGTCTAGCACTTTTCCTAAACATTTTGTGGATTTCTTTGTTACCACACAAACAAACACTAAAACTTCTCTGATCAACAGAGGGTACACTTGTTAACTCCGATTTAACTATTGTTAACCTTCCAAATTACCAACACTTCACACTTAACTTCCCTGCCTACAAGAACAGAGGATAAACCAAAATATTAGCACGAAATGCTAATCCTTCTCTGTGAACAGAGGATAACCAATATTAGCACGAAATGCTAATCTTCCCTGCCTGAACAGAGGATAACCAATATTAGCACGAAATGCTAATCTTCCCTGCCTGAACAGAGAATAACCAATATTAACACGTAATGCTAATCTTCCCTGCCTGAACAGAGGATAACCAATATTAACACGTAATGCTAATCTTCCCTGCCTGAACAGAGGATAACCAATATTAACAAGTAATGCTAATCTTCCCTGCCTGAACAGAGGATAACCAATATTAACACGTAATGCTAATCTTCCCTGCCTGAACAGAGGATAACCAATATTAACACGTAATGCTAATCTTCCCTGCCTGAACAGAGGATAACCAATATTAACACGTAATGCTAATCTTCCCTGCCTGAACAGAGGATAACCAATATTAACACGTAATGCTAATCTTCCCTGCCTGAACAGAGGATAACCAATATTAACACGTAATGCTAATCTTCCCTGCCTGAGCAGAGGATAACCAATATTAACACGTAATGCTAATCTTCCCTGCCTGAGCAGAGGATAACCAATATTAACAAGTAATGCTAATCTTCCCTGCCTGAACAGAGGATAACCAATATTAACACGTAATGCTAATCTTCCCTGCCTGAACAGAGGATAACCAATATTAACACGCAATGCTAATCTTCCCTGCCTGAACAGAGGATAACCAATATTAACACGTAATGCTAATCTTCCCTGCCTGAACAGAGGATAACCAATATTAACACGTAATGCTAATCTTCCCTGCCTGAACAGAGGATAACCAATATTAACACGTAATGCTAATCTTCCCTGCCTGAACAGAGGATAACCAATATTAACACGTAATGCTAATCTTCCCTGCCTGAACAGAGGATAACCAATATTAACCAAACTCTACAGCTGTCTGTTAACCTTTTCTCTGGCGGCGCAGAGGAAAATATTATTATTTTTTATTTTATTTTTTTTACTGGTCTGCAGCGGTTCTTTGAATAGAGTGAAACTCACTAAATCGTTGGTTGTACGGAAAGATTCCGTCTGGAACTCAGTCAGAAAAGTTCATTCTTTGTTGAGATCTTTGTTGAGCTTGAAGTTTCAATCTGGATTCAGGTGAGTAGCTCTATCCGGGTCACAGGCACCAACTGTTGTGAACTTATTCCTTCTAAAGTGTAGGAAACTCAGAAGCGAAGACCAGGAGACGTTGGGATATCTTTCAAGCAGGTTTCTTTATTGAGAACTCGCTGTGCGTCGCTGTAGTCATCCCAATCTAGTCTGAACTAAGGGAACTTTACATTGCAATTTATATACATTTAGGGGGAGGGATTTACATTGTGATGAACAAAGCATGCAAATGAAGTAGCCGTTCGCTCGATACTAAACTTTCCCCACCCATGCTCTCATACAAAGTGTGAGAGTCTCAGTACTCTGAAACAAGACTGGCAGGAATCTCATGTTTAACAGATACTATGGTATTGGAACCTAAATTAAACATTTAATAAATTTTTAACACAACATAGTCTTCAACAGTTTGGAGCAAAACGCAACCGAATGCAGAACTATTGTCTTAAAAATGCAGCGTTCATGATGTGAGATGCTGAAATACATTGAGATGCAACGCAACCGCGTGTACAGAGATACAAAAATGAAAAGTGAATTATTGGTGTAACGGTGCTCGGTAAAAACCGTACCATACAGTTCGCCAACCCACGGTGCCAAATAGACATGCGCAGTCGTGACCTCCGTTAATGCACCTGTATGGCTCTGTAGACGGACTGTCCTATTAACTGTTGTGTGCTAAATCAGTCAATGACACCAAAGTTCTGCATACCTGCCCGAATAGTTGAATAATCATTGTAATAATCGTTAGATTAGTCGATTATCAAAATAATCGTTAGTTGCAGCACTAGCGAGCGAGGAGTCCTACAAACCTGACTCAGTTACACCAGTCCTGTCTGGAGGAACGGGACAATGTTCCAGCAACTGATCGTGAGAAGCTTGTGGAAGGAAACCCAAAACGTTTGACCCAAGTTAAACAATTTAAAGAAAATGCTACCAAATACTAACAAAGTGTATGTAAACTTCTGACCCACTGGGAATGTGGGAATGTGATGAAAGAAATAAAAGCTATAAGAGCGTCTAACTTGTTGCTTCGCATCATAAACGGCTTTTCTAAGATGCTGTTAAATTAAAGGGACAGTTCACCCAGAAATGAAACTTCTCATCATTTACTCACCCTCATACCATCCCAGATGTGTTTGACTTTCACCTACTGAACACAAATTCAGATTTTGAGAAGAATATCTCAGCTCTGTAGGTCCTTACAATGCAAGTGAATGGTGATCAGGCCTTTTGTAACTCCAAAAAGCACATAAAAGTAGTTCATAGACTCCAGTGTTTAAATCCATATCCTCAGAAGCGACACGAAAGGTGTGGATGGGAAACAGATCAATGTCCTTCTGTACTCTATATCTCCACTTGCATTGTATGGACCTACAGAGCTGAGATATAAATGCAAATAAAAAAGCTTAATTTGTGTTCTGCTGAAGACAGAAAGTCGCACACATCTGGGATGGCATGAGTGCGAGTAAATGATGAGAGGATTTTCATTTTTGGGTTTACTGTCCCTTTAAACGTAATTTGAAACTTAGAAAGACACGTCTCACACCGTGACAAATCCAGCTGTGCTGGAACGCGAGTGCACGTCCTCATCTTGCGCCGTCTGCTGTCCGTGTACAGCTGTGTGTTACCTGTGCGGTTGCACTTACTGCCCCCTGCTGACAGGGACTCAGTACTTCAAGCTTGAATTGCTCCGATGCTTGGAAATCACACTGAAGGAATGCCTTAAATCAACAGCCGTAATAATAATAATAATAATAATAATATATAATTTGTGAATAATGTATGTAGCAGCTGTCAGTGCATGCAGAGTCAGATGGGGTTTAAGCTAGTTTCTCTCCTCACAGGCCTCAGCTCCTGGTCCTGCTGAAACTGGATGAAGATGCTCATGTCAAATCTCCACGTTTGTTGACGTTTGCGTCTCAGCTGAAAGCGGGGAAAGGTTTGACCATCGTGGGAACCGTTATACCGGGAAACTTCCTTCAGGGTTATGGCGAAGCTCTCGCTGCCGAGCAGGTACTTCCTCCTCCTCCAGCCGGTTTACTGTCATGTGGGAGTATAGCGATCATATAATGGCCTACGCATAGCGCGCTAGATTAAATTGCTAGACGTGAGTTTAACACAACACGCCTGCAGCTGACGGGCTAAAAGCACAAAAACACACAACCAACTTTGGTCGAATCGTTTAGCAAAAAAGTTCCTTACGGCAAAAAAACCTCGTGGGGACTTAAATATTTAATCTGGGACAATATTCATAAGGGAGACGTGATGATGTGAACTCTTCATCTGGTGAATATATAAAGTCTGTAAAACGCTTCATTGGGTAAATACTAGCATATAGAGCACTGTAAGGGATCCGGGTGTCTGTCATTTCAAAATAAGAGTCCCCAGTGTTTCTCCGCTTTTCCACATTATGAACCAAATCGTAATTTCTGTGGCTCGCTAAGTTCAAAGCAATTCTTAGATGTTGTTTCCCTGTAATGCGCTGGCATGCCCGTCGGGCTAATGTGGGGGCGTGATGGGATGGTGTATTTGGGCTGCAATGTGTTGACCAGTAGCCTAAATCCTTCATTACACCTCCGATTCGAATGAGGATGGGCATCCTCAACATCAAGATCGACACTTGCCGCCGCCGTCATGTTTGCTACCGTTTAACGCTGCAACTTGTTCGCTGCTGTCGTGCCTGTAAAGCGAAATATACTGCTTCAGCGCCCCCTGCTGTTTGAAACGTGTATCGCGATATGTCGTCTACCTCTACCTGTCGTAATCCTATGAAGTGATTGTAAAAATTAAAAATACTTTCGGCAGATTAACTGGTTTTCGTCCTTTCACCTCCTTAATTATCGGCAAATTCTGCTAACGGTTGACCTCTTCATGTAACCGGTGTCAACTAAATCATATTGTCCGGTGGGGGGAATACTGCCTCTAAATCAAGATTAATGTCTGCCTCCCCACCGATGCGCCTCTCAACTCTGTTTTAGACTCTGAGGTACCTGATGGATAAAGAGCGCGTGAAGGGTTTCGTTCAGTGCATCGTGGCGCAGAAGCCGCGTGAGGGCATCAGTCACATGATCCAGTCCAGCGGGCTGGGCGGCATGAAGCACAACACTGTGGTCATGGGCTGGCCGCACGCCTGGAGACAGAGCGAAGACCCTCAGAGCTGGAAAACCTTCATCAGTGAGTGACGGCGACCTCTCACACACATTCATGTGGTTCCACATCTGTCACTTTCATCCCTACATGGATCACAAAAGGAGAAATGGATTTATAGTGGCCATTTATAGCGTCAAGCTGCAAAAAAGACAGAAAAGCTCCATAAAAGGAGCTCTTATGACTCGGGACATACTTTACCTTTTTGCCCAAACAACACGAGGGTGAATAAATGCTAACATAATTTTCATTTTTGAGTAAACTGTTCCTTTAATTCTCTCTCTCTCTCCCCTGTTCATTCAGATACCGTTCGGGTCACCACAACTGCTCATTTGGCTCTGCTGGTGCCGAAAAACATCTCTCTGTTTCCGAACAACAGCGAGCCGTGTACGGAGGGGTACATTGATGTGTGGTGGATCGTTCATGACGGTGGAATGCTAATGCTGCTGCCCTTCCTGCTCCGACAACACAAGGTGTGATGCATTGCGTTACTGTGGAGTGGTGGTGGTGTAGTGGGTTAAAGCACAGGACTTGTAATCAGGAGGTTGCTGGTTTGATCCCCACAGACACCACCATTGTGTCCTTGAGTAAGACACTTAACTTCAGGTTGCTCCGGGGGGATTGTCCCTGTAATCGTTTATGAATATCAGAGACTCCAGTTATTGAACTCAAAACGTGGACGAGTTCTTGAAAAGGAAAGATACTGGCGATGGTTAGCATATGTGGGATGGAGGTGTGCCGTAGCATGTTTCGGTTGTAAAGTGTCCCATGGCAGAAAGTGTTTGGGAAACACTGTTATAGGGAGTCCCGACCCCCTGGTGGAGAACCGCTGCTATAGCTGACAATATTGCGCGGTATTATTAACGATGCAAATCTTTAGAAATGTAATGGTTCTGGTTTCAGTAATTTTGAGGGAGCACCAACTACTTTATCCAAACTGCATCATACCTGTTTTGTTTATTGATATATCGTGAAGAAAATACTAAACAAAATAAAACTATTTTTGGAAACGTTTGTAAAGTTCGACAGATAACGGATTTAGTCAAAACTTGTAACTATGGTGGGGGAAAATGCTAATAACAATTAGCTGCCGATAGTTTTTAAATTAAATTTATATTGTAAAGATAAATACTAAACAATAGTATTGTTGGGAATATTGTAAGTACCTTTTCAGAGGTCGGCAGATAACGGATTTTGCCAAAACTGATAACGAATGTGGTGGAAAATACCAATAACCGATTAATTAGCCGATTGTTTTTAAAATGTATTTAGATTATTATTAAAAAATGTATATAATAAAATAAACAAAGGAATAATATTTTTGGGGTAATATTTTTAAAATACCTTCTTAGAGGTCGACAGAATTTGGATTTTGTTGAAACTGATAGCTAGGGGGCGGAAAATGCTAATAACCGATTAATTGGCAGATAACGATATCGATTAATCGAATGATTATTAGAGCGATTATTCGACTATTCTGCGACTATTGCAACAATTAATCATCAGCTCTTAACCGATTATTCAGCTTGTGTCCCGACTTAAATGGTTGAATTAAACGTGCTTAATAACAATAAAGAGGACAAAATCATCTTTTATAAATACCAATAAATGACATTCACTGAATTAAAGGGGAAAATACTTTTTATTAAGTTTAATTCAATAAAGAAATTCACAGCAAAAAAATCCCATCAAATGTTTTTGTCTTGATTTCCATTTAAAAATGTCTAAAAATCCTTAAAACAAGATGCATTTAATTGAGAAGCAACATATACGATATTTAAACTTACTTTAAGAGAATTTATCTTAAATATACAGTAAGTGTATTTTATATATATGTGTGTATTTTGACTTCTGTGAGTAAAGACAAAACAGCTTCTCGTGTCAGTGCATCTTTTTTAAAAGAATTTTAGATATTTTAAAATCTTAAAACTAATGAAATATTATAGGAAATGTAAATAAGGAGTTTTAGATATTTATATTGGAAAACAAACCAAAAAAAGACGAATCAAAAACATTTTGGCATTGTGTAATTGTCGAAGACTTACACCCCTCTCACCTTCCTGTTCACCTGATGTCAATCCCTCATTAACTCGCCGTGACACGTATGATTCGCTATGTCATGAGCAATCACGTTATAATCCAGCTGCTGCGAGCGTGTGCGAGGGATGAGTGTCTCCGCGCGGGACGGTGTGAAACTCTCGCGCTGTTTTGACCTCATGTAGCATTAGCGCTCAAACGACTGTTCGACACCAGCACTGGCTAATGCGTGTATGTGTGTCTCAGGTGTGGCGCAAGTGCGGCATGCGTATCTTCACCGTGGCTCAAATGGAGGACAACTCGATTCAGATGAAGAAGGATCTGGCCACGTTTCTTTACCACCTGCGTATAGATGCCGAGGTGGAGGTCGTTGAAATGGTAAACAACGTTCTGACATCACTGAATGCTCACAATGTTCAGTGTGTGCTGGCGATGTGTCTTAACCCTCTTGTTTCAGCACAACAGTGACATCAGTGCGTACACGTACGAGAGGACGCTCATGATGGAGCAGAGATCTCAAATGCTTCGACAGATGCGTCTCTCCAAGTCTGACCGCGAGAAAGAGGTAAGACGAGACGGATTGTACATATAGCCGAATTATGCACCAACACCTGTTAATCTGTCTTTCATCCCAACTTCATCGGTAGCGCGTTCGCTGGAGTTTTGATGATGTAAGTTCAAACTTTCACTCAACTCTTGCATCGTAGCACGGGAACAGGCTCTGGCTTTCTGTAGTAGAGAGAGAACAATAGTTTCTGTGTGTGTATAGTCAGTATTTATGTCTGCTTGTAGGTGATATTGTCTTTAAAGATGAAACGTCAGCTGGACAGTTTGTATAGACGAGGCTGAATTATCATCTGAATTTAATCGTCATAATAATCAGACCATTTTGAGATGAAAATATAATGTGAAAAATAACCGTAAAATCAGCTTATTTACGCTGTAAGTGCCATGTGAAGCTGTTCCTTGCGATTAAACTGTATTTGTGTTATAATCGCGGTTGTTACTACATCATATATTTGGGTAAATGCCCACCTTTCTGTATTGTGTAATGTATTCATACCACTACAGCTAAACTTAATAAATAAGCTGGTAGGGAAGTCCGATAACAGATTAAACGGCCGATCGTTTTTTGGTAATTAAATAGTAATTTGTTCAATGTTAAACAAATCTCTTATTCTTTACTGTGACGGGCAACAATCAAACAGGCTACAGGAGTCCAAATCCTGCATGCAGTGTTTATTTAGCAATAAAAATACCAATAATTACCATTAAAGAACAAATAAGATTTGGGCGATAACGCGGGATATTTAAGTCTGAAATTCACCGGGGACTCTTATTTTGAAAAGTACTCAAACAAACACATGCTGTTATGGTAACAATCCTCAGGGGGGTGATGGAGTTACCTTCAGTCTGTGCCATTAAACTATTATTCAAATTAAAAACACTTTAATAAATTATTATGCTATTATTAATCCGTGAAGTTGCTATAAATATATTGACTTAAACTTGTTCCGCCAAAGCGGTCGTTGGCAGCTCGCCGTAGAAGCGGACAGTTCACGCTAACGTCCACAATAGCGCCCCTTGAGGCAACGTTGAGAAGAGGTTGAGATAACTTGCGTTATGTAATTAATTGCGCTCGGACTCATTTTGGAATGCAGCAACGCACAAAATCGTTGCCTAGCTCGAAGCGCCTGCGCTCTTGTCCAATAAATATTGATCAGCTGAATAACTGAACAGATTTGCGTTGGATACACCAAAACGGCTTTCTGCTGTTGTAGTCAAGCGATGATAGAGGAAAGGGTGCTGCTTTTTCACGTGAATGAGTTATGAATGTTTTGTTGTTTTTGCGTTGTTATTGCGCCCCCTGCAGGCGCAGCTTGTGAAAGAACGCAACTCCATGTTGCGTCTGACGAGCATCGGATCGGACGATGATGATGACACTGATGGGATGAGTGCAGCTGAGAAGAGCGCTGATAACCGACGCGTCCACATGACCTGGACGAAAGACAAAGCGCTGCTGCTCCTATCAAACACCCAAACGAAAACATCGTCCTGCTGCAGCACGCCAGAAGGGTTCAGAGACATGCTCAACATCCGCCCGTGAGTCACACGTGCGCACACACACACACACACACTCCTCAAACGTCCGGAATGGCCAGTGCTCCCAACATGGAGCTTGTTAGATGAGACCTTGTTCCTGTTGTTCATGTGACTGATGTCTGTTTGTCTGACAGGGATCAGTCCAATGTGCGCCGAATGCACACAGCTGTCAAACTCAACGAGGTTATTGTTAATAAATCCCATGATGCTCGGCTCGTCCTCCTCAACATGCCAGGACCTCCCAAGAACACGGATGGAGACGAGAACTGTATCCTTTCATCTAAAAAATATGCATCTTATTTATTATTATAATGATTATTATTATTATTTTTAACTGATGTTCATTTTAATTCATGCAAATGTCATTTAATTGTAATTATTTAAAATATATACTATATATATAAATATTATTATACTAAATATAGACAATACTATAATTTAATATGATTAATTTACTATGGACAAATTTTATTAAAATATTTTAAAATACCCTGTATATTAATTGTATTATAAAATAAATATAATTTAAATATATTTTAAATTTATTAATATATTAAGAATAAACAATATAAAAATATATTTTGATATTTATTATAAATTAATTATTATTATTATATAAATATAATTAACAAGTATTTTTAAAAATATGTGATTCCAACATGGCCGCCCCCATGTGTGGACCCTCTCCATGTAGAATAAAACAGCTTTTATAAGGTTGCTGATATGACTGAAGTCTTCATTTGAATGTGAGTGCTCATGAAATATTGCAAAATTACAGTTCATGTCTTTAGGAATTAAACTTTTTAAATGACTGAGTGCACCTTTAAAGGGGACCTATGATGCCCACTTCCACAAGATGTCATTTAAATCTCTGTGTCCCCAGAATGTGTCTGTGACGTTTCAGCTCAAAATACCCCACGGATCATTTATTACACCATGGTGAAAAGGCCAAAGTCGGGAATGGGAATAAAAATGAGCTGTTTGTGTGTGTGTCTGTGTCTTTAAATGCAAATGAGCTGGTGCTCCCGCCCCTTATCCAGAATAGGGCGGAGTTTTGACATCTCTGCTTCAGATAACTAGTCATCATAAGCAGTACGACTGATGGTGAAATGGTGCTGTTTGAACCCGAGTCAGACACCAATGACTCCATCAGAAGTAACAACTTTGAGAATGAACTAGAACGTTTCCGAATGGTTTTTTCATACTTATTTCATATATATTTGTTGTAGAGTTTTTTTCAGCAGGTTTGCAACAATGGATGAACAACACACACACACACACACACACACACAAATACAGTTACAGTGTTCACTATGCGCTATAATGAAACAACACAAACAAACCAGCAGTGTCCATCAACAGTCGTGGGCGGGGCCTGTATAGTGACGTCACTTTGTACAGGATCTGCAAATGGCCTGTACTGAGACAGTGTTTATGATTACTGGGGATTAAAAAGAAGGACTGGGTGGATTTTAATCTTTATAGGGTGGTTGTACCCACACTGCCAACACACATTTATGTTCAAACATCATTTAAAAGTGAATTTTGCGTAATAGGTCCCCTTTAAGAATAAATAAAAACAACATTATGGGCCTGCAAAGAGTGCACTGTGAGAGCGTTTCCAATATTTACTGTGTTTATATATTCATGCAAATGAATTGGACTTGACTTGTCCGCAGATATGGAGTTTCTGGAAGTACTTACCGAGGGGCTGGAGCGAGTCCTCTTGGTGAGGGGCGGAGGAAGTGAGGTCATCACCATTTACTCCTGATAGCCAATCAGCTTCTGTCGCAGAAGAGTGTTACCAAGGGAAGGATGGCCGATCGATTGCTTTTGTCTTTTTACGGTTGTCATCGGCCGTGTCCACGAGAAACTCCACGCCATCGCGTCTTATCTGTACGACTTTTGATTTAAAGTTGGCGGAAATGTTTCATTCTGACCAAAAGCAGTGTTTGATTTGACATATTTGGCATCATGTTTGTGTCTGAATGTTTGTGCATATGAAAACAGGCGTACAACTCTTTCAGGACCGTCATCGTACATGTGATAAACTGGACCAACGGTATGAGAGCGCATACAAGCACACGGGTCACACCGCGGGACGAGGAGCGCGCTCCACAGACTGACTCTAAAGCGCTTGATATGGGACCGGGAGTGTGTTGCGTTCGGGAGTGTTTTGCTGGCGTGTGATTGTGATCATACGTGTTCTGCATGGAGGGTTTGAATGTGAGTGACATGTTTTAATAAATGGGTCTGACAGAATTGCAGCAATACTGTATTTTCAGCAGCTGTTGCACATCCAGCCAATAATGCAAGCATTGCCCTAATATTTGGGTGTTTAAATGTACATACACATGTAACTCTATTGTCTCAAGTCCTGTCTGCATCTGCATTGTTCCTGAATTCCTTCATTCCTAAAATGATTGTATTTCCCGGCCCGGCTTTATTTGTGGGAATGTGAGTCTTAATGCATATGTATTAAACAAGTTTTTATCTCCTTGTTTTTTTTTTAATCATTAATTGCTTCTATCTTGTGCAGGGATTGTGAGTTTGTTTTTGTCACAGTTTTGTTTTTGTTTATATGGTCATTTTTTTTAAATCCCTAATGAAAAATCTGCTGTTTTTATCACGTTAGTAAATAAAAAGAAAAGACTTTAATGCATCTCTTTTAAAAATTCCACCATGAAAGTTGTTTTTTTTTTTTTGTGTGTGTGTGTTTTATTTTGGCGAGTACTTAAAAATGAACGTAAACGCCATTTAATCCCATGTTAGGGCGCTTACATTTACCTTTGCACCGTGACGTTTGTTAGTTGGGAAACGCCCATTCTGTTTGGAAACGCCCACTTTTGTTCCGCAGATAACCTTCGCGGTTCTATTAGAGCGCGCGCGTGTAACGGCTGTAACGGTCAACTACACCTTACGACGGTTTGCAGATGATTGTTTTTTTTATTGAAGAATTTACAAACAAACATGGCGGCATATAATCACAACTTCAGTATAAAGATATAGAAAACAGTCAGAGGAAACAGCTCTTAATAACATGAATAATAAATAATTAAAATGAAATAAATAAATAACCCAGTGATAAGACATGGGGAGAATTCAGGCCAAGTTCAGTTATTTTCTGTAGTCGGGGAGTGTTTTAGGATGACGTACATTTTTGTTCTTTTGGACATTTTTATCATTTTTAGAGATTTCAAATACAATTTAAATTCGTTGAAAAAAATAACACATTTGGGGGATGATTTAATAGTCCTACACTTGTGGATAAAATATTTAGCTAGGCACTGAATTGTATTACAGTGTTCATTGTCTTTGCGATATCAACACATCTGTCGTGTCGTCTCTGGAGATAGAAGTCGGGAATGAAGACATCATCTGCTGTATCCAATTATGTGTCTCCAAAATATATGGAAAAAACATGTTCTGTAGTTTCAACATAATTTTCACAAAATGTGCGGCATTATCATCAATACCACAGTCTCAGTAATTATTTAGAGGGGTAAATGTTGTTCATAGTGTTTCTTTCATGTTCAAAATCAAATCAAATCACTTTATTGGTCACACTACTGTGTACACGAGTGCAACAGTAGGTGAAATTCTTGTGTGCAGTTCCGAGCAACATTGCAGTAATGACAGTGACGAGACATAAACCACTTTACAATAACAACATATATACACAAAACAATTTACATAACAAATGTACACATACTTACACAACAATTTACATATCAAATGTACACAATACACTCAATTAGGGTGGCCATTTCCATAACACCAAAAAGGAGGACACTTTGCAGCATTTAGTGAGGCAAGAATAATTGCATAGGACTCTGGTGTACTCGCAACTACAATACAATTTTGTCCATCATATCGAATGGTATCGTGATACAGTGATTCTGAAATAGCCTACTCTATTTATTGCCAGACAATTTGATCTACAATATATCTTGATGTAGACCTATGTGTAACAGAAGAGGCAAAAAAAGTGTTTGTTCACAGTATTTGTATTTATTTAAGACATTGATATCGGTTTCAAAAACTGACAACTGAGATGAACCTGTCTTGCAAAGTGCACAGTACCAGAAAAAAACATAACATTTCTGGACTTAATATTAAGAGAAATACATAAAATTAAGATAAATAAATAAATAAATAATCTGGCACCTCTAGGGTCATCATGGCCACCAAGCCCCCATTGGCTTGTTCATCTCCTGCAGGGAGTGGTATACATTAAACCATAGCAAAAATTGTTTTATCAGCCTTCAAAAATCTGTATTATTTTAAACCCAATACATATTCATATTTCATATACTACTCACATTCTCATTCGTAAAATCAAAATGCTGCATTAGAGATCAATTTGGCTTAAGAGCTTCCTACAGGAAATTAGTGTAGCCTATATTTGCTTAATTAAATACAATACACAGCAAAATAACTGCATCAGATTTGTGAACACAAAGACTACATAGAACACATAAGACTAGTCACCAAATAGTTGATTGTCTATCTGCAATACTTCTGCCCTTTCCTGGCTGCATCCAAGAGCTGTTTGTTTCCAAGGAACTTCTTGTACACGTCTGTGCAGGGAAAGGTGAAACTGACACAAACTTGGAGCTCAGCCTTGACGCTGTCCACATCCAGACGATTCCTCTCGTTTCTCCATGCCGATGTCATCATTGAAAAGACTCGTTCTGTGTGTGGAGAAAATATAGGCGCTGATCTTCCTGAGATTCACAAGTGGTGCGTCTGCTTTGGAAAACAGTTTCAGATATCGCTCCTCACTGTGGCAACCTTCCATTTCCGGAGAGGTGAAGGAAGCTTCCACCATGGCATATTCCTCATACACTCCATCCATATCGATGTCTTTCAGATTGCAGGCCTGGACAGCATCACTGTATTCTTCATATGACACAGCAGTTGTGAGGTCAAGGCTCTTTCATAGAAACCAAGAAAATCCTCCACACATTTCTTTGCCACTTAAGGGGGTAGCTGCTTGAGTTTAATGTTCACAGTAAAGCCAAAGAACCTGTCAGTCATCCTTCTCTCAAGTTTCTGTTTCAGTTCAGTCATTACCTTAAACACACATGTTATGCTGAACGATTTGGCCTCGAGTGCTTCAATGGTGTCTGAGAACACTTTTAGAATGTGACTGAGGAAAAGAAAATATGTCTCAGACACTTCAGTGCTTTCCTCTCCAAACATTTCCACAAAAACTGTGAGCATTGCTCCACACCTTCACTCTGAAAGAAGCTGGTCAGGGGCTTCCAATAATTCAGTATTCTGTCAATAGATGGAAGCAGGGACGACCACCTTGTGACGACATGTCGTAGCAGGTTGCATTCTTCCACTTCCACAAACTCACAGAATTCCTTCAACTGTGCTGTTCTGCTTGCTGGCATGCTAAAATGGCTGTAAACCTTGAGCACAGCATTTTCAACATCAAAATCCAGGCTGCCTGCTGCATATCTTATTGCATTGTGTAGGATATGGGCTAAACAGTTTGCAGGTAGCACATCCTTCTGAGCCAGTTTCAATTTCTGATAAACACTGTTGTGTTTTCCATAGTTGACACTGGCGTTGTCTGCTGCATATGCGGACATGTTTTTCACATCAAGACCAGACATCTCCAGTTTAGCCAGTAGCTGGTTTGTTATAGCCTCTGAAGTTTCGTTGCTGTCACTATAAAAATCTAACAGTGCATGTTACACGCCTTCCTCAAAGTGCAAATATCTCAGTACAATCGGGAAACACTTGGTCGTACCTTTGTTTGATGCGTCCGTTGCCACTGAAAAAGGCAGATTGTTTAATTTGATGTAATCTGAATGTATATGTACAGAGTAGGGCGCTAGAACATTCTCACGCAAAGCCTTAGCTTTTGTTTTCCCACAGGTCATCCCCTTAGCTGTAGATGAGTCACTAAAGATCTCTCTGTCAACTTTCACTCCACAGTCTACACTCCTGTATGACTGGTGATGCTTGACTGCATGATATACTTTACAAAGCTCTGCAGCAGAGATTTTGTCATCCTAAGGTGATGTTGCTTCTCGAAAAAATGACCTAAGGGAAGACGTACCCGCGTCTCGTCGGTTACTTTTATGTTTTTCCGTGCTGGCATGTCGGTCAATGGCGGCTTTCCCTTGACTACTAACGTCCACTTCACAGCGACACAGTTTGCAAAATCCATGAAAAGCATCTCTACTGCTTTTAGATATAAATGTATGCTCTTTTGTCCATTCCGGATTAAATGAGGTCTGACGTTTCGGCATTTTAACGTTACGATATGACGTAGGCGTAGCCCGCACGTGGAGGCTTGTTTACGTTTTTAAACCAATGATATATCAGATATTTATTTGACACCGCTTTCAGCCAATCATTTGTTTGACCAGAGATCTTACGGCATTAGACGCTATGCTGCTGCAGCTGCGTCTCAATAAAGATTCTAGAGCGGGATTTTAGGCCGATCCAGCGCAACTCCAAAAAGGAGGACAAATGAGTGTCCGGCTTGAGGCTGCGCCGGACGCCGGACAGGGGGCTTAAAATCCGGACTGTCCGGCCAAAATCCGGATGTATGGCCACCATACACACAATGTAGAATACACATACACTAGATAAGGGTATAAATATAATAATATATATACACTAATTGAATTGGGGAGAATATATTTGACAGAATGAAGATTAATAAAGTGCAGTGCTGATTGTTGATCGTGAGAGATCATGTGTTCAAAAGTCTTATTGCTTGTGGGAAGAAGCTGTCATGTAGTCGGGTGGTGCGGGTCCTGATGCTGCGATACCGCCTGCCTGATGGAAACAGTAAGAGGAAACCTTGTCAGGATGCTCTCTACAGTACTGGTGTAGAACCGTGTGAGGATGTGGTTGTTCATTCCAAACTTCCTCAGCCGTGACACCAGCGTGTCAGAGTGTGCACCTCCTCTCTGTAGGCTGTTTCATCATTGTCAGTGATCAGACCTACAACCGTCGTATCGTCAGCAAACTTAATGATGGCATTGGAGCTATGTGTCGCCACACAGTCATGTGTGTAAAGGGAATACAGGAGTGGGCTGAGAACACAGCCCTGTGGTGCTCCAGTGTTGAGGTTCAGTGATGAGGAGATGTTGCTGCCCATTCTAACCACCTGACGTCTGCCTGACAGGAAATCCAGGATCCAGCTGCACAGCGAGCTGTTTAAGCCCAGAGCCCGGAGTTTCACATCAAGCTTGGAGGGCACTATGGTGTTGAATGCTGAGCTGTAGTCTACAAACAGCATTCTCACATATGTGTTCCTTTTTTCCAGGTGGGATAGAGCAGTGTGTATTGTAGATGCAATGGCATCATCAGTGGAGCGGTTGTTACGGTAGGCAAACTGCAATGGGTCCAAAGAGGTGGGCAGAACAGAGCAGATGTGATCTCTGATCAACCTCTCAAAGCATTTGCTGATGATGGGGGTGAGGGCAACAGGACGCCAGTCATTTAAGCAAGTGATTTTGGCTTGCTTCGGTACAGGCACAATAGTTGATGTTTTGAAGCATGTGGGGACTACAGACAGGGAGAGGGACAGGTTGAAAATGTCCGTAAAAACACCAGCCAGTTGGTTCGTGCATGCTCTGATGATGCGGCCCGGAATGCCATCTGGACCCGCGGCTTTACGGATGTTCACCCGTCGAAAGGATCGGGTTACATCCGCAACAGAGACGGAGAGTGAACCATCATCTGTAGTATCGGCCGCGAGTGCTCTCTCCGCGAGGGCGGTGTTGTTGTTGTCCTCGAAACGAGCATAAAATGTATTAAGCTCGTCCGGGAGAGAGGCAGCGGTGATCATGGCGGAGTTTTTATTCTGTTTATAGTCCGTGATGATGTTAATTCCCTGCCACATACTTCTGGAGTCAGTGGTGTTGAACTGACCTTCAATTTTGTGCCTGTACTGGCGTTTGGCTGTGCTGATGGATTTACGGAGGGCATAACTGGCTTGTTTACGCTCCTCCGCGTTCCCGGAATTAAAAGCGGTGGTCCGCGCAGTAAGTGCCGCGCGAACATCGCCGTTAACCCAGGGTTTCTGGTTGGGGTAGATTCGTATGTTTTTTTGTCGGAACAACGTCCTCTACGCACTTCCTGATGAAACATGTTATGCTATCAGCGTAAACCTCGATGTCGTCATCGGAGGCAGACCGGAACATCTCCCAGTCCACGTGATCAAAACAGTCCTGTAGCGCAGAGTCTGATTGGTCCGACCAGCACTGGATCATTCTAATGGTGGGTGATTCCCGTTTCAGTTTCTGCCTGTAAGCGGGCAGAAGCAGAACGGAAGAGTGGTCCGATTTGCCAAATGGTGGGCGGGGGAGGGATTTGTAGCCATCCCAGAAAGGAGAATAGCAATGATCCAAAACCCGGTCCCCTCGTGTGTTGAAGTTGATGTGTTGGTGGTATTTTGGTGCTATTGTTTTAAAGTTGGCTTTGTTGAAGTCCCCGGCAACAATGAACGCGGCCTCAGGGTGCGCGGTTTCCTGCTCACTTATACTCCCATACAGTTCCCTAAGTGCCCGGTCTGTGTCGGCTTGTGGGGGGGATGTACACAGCTGTGATAATGACCGCTGTGAATTCCCTCGGTAGCCAAAATGGTCGACACAGAAGCATGAGAAACTCCAGATCAGGAGAGCAGAAAGACCTGATAAAATGTACATTCCTCTGATCACACCATGATTTGTTGATCATAAAACATACACCCCCACCTCTGCTTTTACCTGAGAGGTCTTTCGCTCTGTCCGCTCGGTGCACGGAGAAACCCGTGGGTTCGATGGCCAGGTCTGGAATCTCTGCGGACATCCAGGTTTCCGTAAGACAGATAACACAGCATTCTCTCGTCTCTCGTTGGAAGGAGATCCGCGCTCTCAGCTCGCAGAGCTTGTTGTCCAGAGACTGAACATTTGCCAGTAGTATACTGGGTAGCGGGGGGCGATTTGTGCGACGTCTTACTCTGATGAGAACGCCGGCTCTTTTTCCTCTTTTCCTTCTGCGTTTCCGCGGCCGGGCAGCCCAAACAAAGGGCTCCGCTGGCGTGTTTGTAAACCGCGGGTCGGCATTGAGGAATGTGAAGTCCGGTTTTCGGTGTGTGATTGCCGAATCAATGTCCAAAAGCGTTTGTCTGTCGTACACAATAAGGCAGACAACATCCAAGACAAAAAAACACAGAACTGTAAACAAAACAAACAATAAACTGCAGTGTTTTGACGGAGCTCGCGACGCAGCAGCCATACTCGGCGCCATCTTGAGCTATCTTGAGTTGGGGGGTATAGGAAGTGTTAAATATATTGTTCTTAGTTTAGTTTTTGAATTTGTATCAAATTTATGCAGGATGCCACTTTTGTTGGATTTTTCGGGGTAAAGATTTTAAGTGAAACAACTTCTAATAAAATGATGCGTCCTCCGGGTATTTTTCTTGTTTAATATTTTTTTATTTTAATTTAATTTTTTTTTTTATTGGGAATGCAAAAAAGGTTTGTATAAATGTAAGTGCATATACATAAAAGGCATTGACAATAGATACAAAATAATTAAAATGAAACGTGACAGCGTATATCACTCCATGGAGAGAGCCGTAAACTGACACCTGGTCGTAAAATCGTCCGTGACTCCTCTTATAAAAATAGCCATTTTATCATTGTAAACTCCACACACAGTTCACTCCAGAATGATTATTTGTTAAACATGTTAAAGGTTAGCGGACATGTGGTTCATTGATTAAATGATGAGCTGTTTCCTCACAAAAGCGGTTTTTCAGCGTTTTGAAGCATCTCCTGCATAGACATCCATTCAAAATGAATTCGCCAGTGAACCGCATTAAAATGTATATAACAGGAGCTGGTACATGTGTGTGTAAACCAGTGGCGGGCGGTTTACAGTCTAAACAGCGCTGTTTCTTTACTATTAATATTATTATTAAAATATTAGGATCACGTGAGCTCTACCATCTTCTCTCGTATTGGCTGTCGCTCCCGAAAGTCGCTCTCATTTGCATAAAGTTAAACATTTCTCAACTTTGTCCCGTCGCTGGACACGCCCACATCCGGTCGCCAACGGTCGCCGTCGCTCATGTTGCCGGAAGTTGCCAGCTCTGATTGAAAATGAATGAGTATGAGGTTGTTTTGTCACTGTGAGCCACTGGCTGTGTGTTGCAGATTTAGCCTCCGTTAGCGCCCCCGCTGGTTCGAATCCGGTTCAGAGCAGGACCGTTACAGTGGTGCCGTGACCTGCATGGGTGTGAGGTTTAGGGGGGTGCACTAGCGACTGATGCTAGAGGCTGTAGCCATTAGCCTCCTCATTAGCGCGCCCGCCTCCCAAGCCGCAGACGCCGGTTTGAATACCGTTTGGAGCAGGTCGATTAGGACCGGTTACATATGTAACTGCAGCGTTACGCTAATCTATGCTAACCTTGCTGGTTCATATCAGATGGGCTTTGCTTCAAAGTTCACCAAACTTGAACTCCACGTTAAATCGCAAGGAGAAATTCTTCGCCACAGCGTGAAAATCGTAATAAGCTCTCTGTTTGATCGCATGGATTCCCAATGAGATGACTGCATAAACATAAAAATAGTTTTCTGACTAAAGATTGCGAAGATAAATTTCTTCGGAATAACGTGCACGATGATGAATAACTTCAACAATCTACCTCTAGTTATTTATGTTAGTGGTCTTATTGTGCACAATTAAACAGTGCATGTTACCCCAAAGACAAAAAAAGTTTGTCTTCCAAGCGAAATTGAACGACTAGCTGTTTATTAGCTTATGTTCCTTTGTGAAAACTAAATACATTTAACACGAAGTGTTTTCAAGGCAAGTCAGTCCACTGTCGGGCAGTCATGCCCGTGCAGCTCCGATCTACTTGTATGGAAAAAGACCAACATTTCAGAAACAGTTTTTCAAGATTAAAGATCAAAGTGCATATTTTCAAATCAACAATAAATCGGACAATACTTTATTAATAAATTGTGATTCTTATCCCATATTACGCTAAAAAAAAGTTGATTGACAGGTGATGTCTGTATCTAAAAGGTGATTGGCTCTTTTAACCGTAAGGCGGGACTTCCTTTCAACATCCGTTGACCGTTGGCTGCCGTTGGGCGTTCCAATTTCTCCCATTCATTTTAATAGAAGTGGCCCGTCTCTGCTAAATAATCTCTGTATAGTGTGATAAAGTCGCTTACTAACATTTTCTGTGCAAAGTTATGTACAGTTTTACAACTTTGATGCTAAATGCCCTAATTATTTATTTGAATTTATATTTCAAATAATGCAAGTTTTAACAGAAAAAAATATGTTTGTGGTATTCAACAGTATGACAACAGTGTGGTATTTTTTTGTCATGGTGATTTTCTGGAAGGGGCGGGGCCACGCTGTGACATCACCTCCGTGCACCCGTCTAACCCGGAAGTCCGGGTGCCATGATGCGCGATATATTTTGATTATTTTTTCCTAGTAACAATCGCTTTGATCGGACTAAAAGAAAAAAGACGTGTCGATTGCAGGGCGAGCATGGAGGTAAGAAGACCGTTAAAAGTCAGAAGTCGAAAGTAGAAGTGATTAATGTGTTTAGAACCCTTTTGTGCCCTGCCCATCCAGTATAAGCTCCCCAGAAACTCTCCCTAGATACATTCAGTCCCAATACTCTCGGGGACTATACATATATATATATATATATATATATATATATATATATATATATATATTTAACCCTTTAAAGTGACACTATACACACACACACCTGAACAAATGCGGCGTAGGTGTATGTACTTTGGATTGGTTTAAACGGGGGCTACAATTGAAAACATGGGTTTGTTTGGTTGAGATTTGTTTTATAATGTCATATTTAGCATACCATCACATTTAGATCAGTTGACATACTTCGTCTTGTCCTAAAATAACAACTTGCTGTAGTTTAAGTGTTATATTTTTAACATATGTAGTATGTTTTATGTCTACGCTCTTCAATAGGCCATGGGTCATACCATTAGCGCGCTTATGGGGGTGACTTGGGTTCATAGTAAACAAATAATATACTTAAGCCTGGCGACGGCGTATTCCGCTCACTTTGGTGGTGTACGAGAAAGGTGTTTAGGCTTCTGTATGAATAAAAAGAAATATGTCTATGCAGTATGATTGGTTTGATGTGATGGATCAGACACAACCCCTGCTCGGTGATGTCCCAGAGTCCGCGGTCCTGCGGCACGCGACGCATGCAGTGATGAGATCTGACAGAAAACCGCATCGGACCGATAAATCGTGTTTCTATTGTCGCGTTTCCAATGCGATCGCTGTTATAAGAACAGCTGACTGTCCGCACTGATGCACGGGGTCGGTGTTCGCTGTTTTGGATGACGTCATGCACATTTTCCATGTGCTGTCATATCGATACGGATCAAACGCGGAATTATCGGGATTATCGGACGGGGCAGATTTTTGTTTGTGTTTTTACGCTGTAATATGTGTTTTTGTTAGTGTTTGACATCTACTGGGGTATTTTTGATGTGTCTGATCGCTAACACGGTGCTCGTCAGGCCTGAAGTCGATCAAAATGATCAGACGTGTGTCCGATTCGGTCTTCGTGACGTCACATCGTCACCTTTGACACCTGCGTTTTAGTTTTTTACGTTTAGCTATTTTTTATTTTCTTTCGAGTGCCTTCGGTCTTGGTTACAGATACTCTGTTACGCTCAGACGCGGCATGGATCTGAATTTTTACTCTGATTTATCGGACGGGACCGGGCAGCCAGGTGACGCGGAGTTCTTGGATCCTCAGACGTTTAACGGATTTGACACCGTTCAGAAGGTGACCGGATCGCACTAAAGTCAGCTAACATGCATTCAGAATATTGTCTTTTTTATTATTTATAATAAACACACAAAAGAACCATTTAAAGAATATTTAACATAAATAGTGTAACATGAATCAATATTTCCGCAATAAATGTCACTTTTAGCCTGTTTGTTATTTAGTGGAGGGATTTAAAGGGATATTTCTGGTTTAATACGAGTTGAGCTCAGTCCACAGCATTTGTGGCATAATATCGATTACCGCAAAAACCGAGGTTCCAGTGAGACTCTTTCAGTGGAAGTGAATGAGCCGCTCCATAAACTTTAAAATACCAACTTTCTCAAAAGTGTGTCAGCGAGTATTGACAATGACTATCACACCTGGAGTCCTGAGGTTTTTTGTGTCTTTTTCAGTTCCCAGGTGGCAATGACAACTACCTGGCGATCAGCGGAGAGGGTCACCACTTCCTGTCGTCTTCAGAGGTATTGCCCCCCCCTGTATTACTACAGTTGTGTTCTCATAGTTATTATTTTCTGAATTAATAATCCTTTAAAGTTGTCCTCCTGGTAGTGGGAATACTTTTGGTTCAAACATGACCAGAGCTCAAGTTGCTTACATGAGTTCACATTTGCTATATAGTAAAGAACAGCGCACACTATATAGTAAAGAACAGCGCACACTATATAGTAAAGAACAGCGCATTATAAAGTAAAGAACAGCGCACACTATACAGTAAAGAACAGCACACTATATAGTAAAGAACAGCGCATTATAAAGTAAAGAACAGCACACTATATAGTAAAGAACAGCGCATTATAAAGTAAAGAACAGCGCACACTATACAGTAAAGAACAGCACACTATATAGTAAAGAACAGCGCACACTATATAGTAAAGAACAGCGCACACTATATAGTAAAGAACAGCGCACATTATAAAGTAAAGAACAGCGCATTATAAAGTAAAGAACAGCACACTATATAGTAAAGAACAGCGCACACTATATAGTAAAGAACAGCGCACACTATATAGTAAAGAACAGCGCACACTATATAGTAAAGAACAGCGCATTATAAAGTAAAGAACAGCACACACTATACAGTAAAGAACAGCACACTATATAGTAAAGAACAGCGCATTATAAAGTAAAGAACAGCACACTATATAGTAAAGAACAGCGCATTATAAAGTAAAGAACAGCGCACACTATACAGTAAAGAACAGCACACTATATAGTAAAGAACAGCGCACATTATACAGTAAAGAACAGCGCATATTATACAGTAAAGAACAGCGCACACTATACAGTAAAGAACAGCGCACATTATACAGTAAAGAACAGCGCACATTATACAGTAAAGAACAGCGCACCTTATACAGTAAAGAACAGCGCACACTATATAGTAAAGAACAGCGCACATTATACAGTAAAGAACAGCGCATTATAAAGTAAAGAACAGCGCACATTATACAGTAAAGAACAGCGCACACTATATAGTAAAGAACAGCGCACATTATACAGTAAAGAACAGCGCACACTATATAGTAAAGAACAGCGCACACTATATAGTAAAGAACAGCGCACACTATATAGTAAAGAACAGCGCATTATAAAGTAAAGAACAGCGCACACTATACAGTAAAGAACAGCACACTATATAGTAAAGAACAGCGCATTATAAAGTAAAGAACAGCACACTATATAGTAAAGAACAGCGCATTATAAAGTAAAGAACAGCGCACACTATACAGTAAAGAACAGCACACTATACAGTAAAGAACAGCGCACATTATACAGTAAAGAACAGCGCACATTATACAGTAAAGAACAGCGCACACTATATAGTAAAGAACAGCGCACACTATACAGTAAAGAACAGCGCACATTATACAGTAAAGAACAGCGCACCTTATACAGTAAAGAACAGCGCACACTATATAGTAAAGAACAGCGCACACTATATAGTAAAGAACAGCGCACACTATACAGTAAAGAACAGCGCACATTATACAGTAAAGAACAGCGCACCTTATACAGTAAAGAACAGCGCACATTATACAGTAAAGAACAGCGCACACTATATAGTAAAGAACAGCGCACACTATATAGTAAAGAACAGCGCATTATAAAGTAAAGAACAGCGCACACTATATAGTAAAGAACAGCGCACACTATATAGTAAAGAACAGCGCACACTATATAGTAAAGAACAGCGCACACTATATAGTAAAGAACAGCGCACACTATACAGTAAAGAACAGCGCACACTATATAGTAAAGAACAGCGCACACTATATAGTAAAGAACAGCGCATTATAAAGTAAAGAACAGCGCACACTATAAAGTAAAGAACAGCGCACACTATATAGTAAAGAACAGCGCACACTATATAGTAAAGAACAGCGCACACTATACAGTAAAGAACAGCGCACACTATACAGTAAAGAACAGCGCACACTATACAGTAAAGAACAGCGCACACTATACAGTAAAGAACAGCGCACACTATATAGTAAAGAACAGCGCACACTATACAGTAAAGAACAGCGCACCTTATACAGTAAAGAACAGCGCACACTATATAGTAAAGAACAGCGCACCTTATACAGTAAAGAACAGCGCATTATAAAGTAAAGAACAGCGCACACTATATAGTAAAGAACAGCGCACACTATATAGTAAAGAACAGCGCACACTATATAGTAAAGAACAGCGCACATTATACAGTAAAGAACAGCGCACACTATATAGTAAAGAACAGCGCACACTATATAGTAAAGAACAGCGCACACTATATAGTAAAGAACAGCGCATTATAAAGTAAAGAACAGCGCACACTATATAGTAAAGAACAGCGCATTATAAAGTAAAGAACAGCGCACACTATATAGTAAAGAACAGCGCATTATAAAGTAAAGAACAGCGCACACTATATAGTAAAGAACAGCGCACACTATATAGTAAAGAACAGCGCACATTATACAGTAAAGAACAGCGCACACTATACAGTAAAGAACAGCGCACACTATATAGTAAAGAACAGCGCACACTATATAGTAAAGAACAGCGCATTATAAAGTAAAGAACAGCGCACACTATACAGTAAAGAACAGCACACTATACAGTAAAGAACAGCACACTATATAGTAAAGAACAGCGCATTATAAAGTAAAGAACAGCACACTATATAGTAAAGAACAGTGCATTATAAAGTAAAGAACAGCGCACACTATACAGTAAAGAACAGCACACTATATAGTAAAGAACAGCGCATTATAAAGTAAAGAACAGCGCACACTATACAGTAAAGAACAGCACACTATACAGTAAAGAACAGCACACTATATAGTAAAGAACAGCGCATTATAAAGTAAAGAACAGCACACTATATAGTAAAGAACAGTGCATTATAAAGTAAAGAACAGCGCACACTATACAGTAAAGAACAGCACACTATATAGTAAAGAACAGCGCACACTATACAGTAAAGAACAGCACACTATATAGTAAAGAACAGCGCACACTATATAGTAAAGAACAGCGCACACTATACAGTAAAGAACAGCACACTATATAGTAAAGAACAGCGCATTATAAAGTAAAGAACAGCGCACACTATACAGTAAAGAACAGCACACTATATAGTAAAGAACAGCGCACATTATATAGTAAAGAACAGCGCACATTATACAGTAAAGAACAGCGCACATTATACAGTAAAGAACAGCGCACACTATACAGTAAAGAACAGCGCACACTATACAGTAAAGAACAGCGCACCTTATACAGTAAAGAACAGCGCACACTATATAGTAAAGAACAGCGCACACTATACAGTAAAGAACAGCGCACATTATACAGTAAAGAACAGCGCACCTTATACAGTAAAGAACAGCGCACATTATACAGTAAAGAACAGCGCACACTATATAGTAAAGAACAGCGCACACTATATAGTAAAGAACAGCGCGCATTATAAAGTAAAGAACAGCGCACACTATACAGTAAAGAACAGCGCACACTATACAGTAAAGAACAGCGCACACTATATAGTAAAGAACAGCGCACACTATATAGTAAAGAACAGCGCGCATTATAAAGTAAAGAACAGCGCACACTATATAGTAAAGAACAGCGCACACTATATAGTAAAGAACAGCGCACACTATACAGTAAAGAACAGCGCACACTATACAGTAAAGAACAGCGCACACTATATAGTAAAGAACAGCGCACACTATATAGTAAAGAACAGCGCACACTATATAGTAAAGAACAGCGCATTATAAAGTAAAGAACAGCGCACACTATACAGTAAAGAACAGCGCACACTATACAGTAAAGAACAGCGCACACTATACAGTAAAGAACAGCGCACACTATACAGTAAAGAACAGCGCACACTATATAGTAAAGAACAGCGCATACTATATAGTAAAAAACAGCGCACACTATATAGTAAAGAACAGCGCACACTATATAGTAAAGAACAGCACATTATATAGTAAAGAACAGCACACTATACAGTAAAGAACAGCGCAATATACAGTAAAGAACAGCGCACACTATATAGTAAAGAACAGCGCACATTATACAGTAAAGAACAGCGCACCTTATACAGTAAAGAACAGCGCACACTATATAGTAAAGAACAGCGCACACTATATAGTAAAGAACAGCACACTATACAGTAAAGAACAGCGCAATATACAGTAAAGAACAGCGCACACTATATAGTAAAGAACAGCACACTATATAGTAAAGAACAGCACACTATATAGTAAAGAACAGCACATTTTACAGTAAAGAACAGCGCACTATATAGTAAAGAACAGCACATTTTACAGTAAAGAACAGCGCATTATATAGTAAAGAACAGCACATTTTACAGTAAAGAACAGCGCACACTATATAGTAAAGAACAGCGCATTATATAGTAAAGAACAGCACACTATATAGTAAAGAACAGCGCATTATATAGTAAAGAACAGCACATTTTACAGTAAAGAACAGCGCACACTATATAGTAAAGAACAGCGCATTATATAGTAAAGAACAGCACACTATATAGTAAAGAACAGCGCATTATATAGTAAAGAACAGCACACATTATACAGTAAAGAACAGCGCACATTATACAGTAAAGAACAGCGCACACTATATAGTAAAGAACAGCGCACCTTATACAGTAAAGAACAGCGCACATTATACAGTAAAGAACAGCGCACACTATATAGTAAAGAACAGCGCACACTATATAGTAAAGAACAGCGCACACTATATAGTAAAGAACAGCGCACACTATATAGTAAAGAACAGCGCATTATAAAGTAAAGAACAGCGCACACTATATAGTAAAGAACAGCGCACACTATATAGTAAAGAACAGCGCACACTATACAGTAAAGAACAGCGCACACTATATAGTAAAGAACAGCGCACACTATATAGTAAAGAACAGCGCATTATAAAGTAAAGAACAGCGCACACTATACAGTAAAGAACAGCGCACACTATACAGTAAAGAACAGCGCACTATACAGTAAAGAACAGCGCACACTATACAGTAAAGAACAGCGCACACTATACAGTAAAGAACAGCGCACACTATATAGTAAAGAACAGCGCACACTATATAGTAAAGAACAGCGCACACTATATAGTAAAAAACAGCGCACACTATATAGTAAAGAACAGCACATTATATAGTAAAGAACAGCACACTATACAGTAAAGAACAGCGCAATATACAGTAAAGAACAGCGCACACTATATAGTAAAGAACAGCACACTATATAGTAAAGAACAGCACACTATATAGTAAAGAACAGCACATTTTACAGTAAAGAACAGCGCACTATATAGTAAAGAACAGCACATTTTACAGTAAAGAACAGCGCATTATATAGTAAAGAACAGCACATTTTACAGTAAAGAACAGCGCACACTATATAGTAAAGAACAGCGCATTATATAGTAAAGAACAGCACACTATATAGTAAAGAACAGCGCATTATATAGTAAAGAACAGCACATTTTACAGTAAAGAACAGCGCACACTATATAGTAAAGAACAGCGCATTATATAGTAAAGAACAGCACACTATATAGTAAAGAACAGCGCATTATATAGTAAAGAACAGCACACTATATAGTAAAGGAGAACTCATGTAAGTAAAGTCAAGCCCATGTATGGGGTCAGTGAGCATCCACAGGCAGTATGGCTGCTTAAGACACACTTCCACTCACAGTTATCTCCATCTCACTAGACGTTTCACACTCCCAGTTTGGGCGATGAGGAGTTTGAGATTCCGCCCATCTCCCTTGACCCTGACTCCGCCCTCAGCGTCTCCGATGTCGTTTCTCACTTCGGCGAATTGGGCGACGCTGGACCCTCATCGGGCATTCCGGGTAACGCGGTGGTTGGTGAAAATGATCCATCGTTTGCTTCGACATTTGTGAACGCCCCCTCACAGGGTCTGGAGCACCTGAGTCTGATGAGTCAACAAGGCAGTGGACCGATGCTCGGATCTACACTGGGAATGGTATAACTCTGTTTATTAGATCATATATCGATTGATCCGTGCTGATAGTTGCCTTTTGGAAATATCGGTTATGGGAAAAATGGTTGCACAATGCTACATAACTATATTTGGGATTTTATTCATTCTGGACTCTGTCTGTGACATCATAGTTAGGAAAGAATTACATTTATGTTATAATATTTTCTTTTTACGTTCTATAAATGGATTTATCTGCCTGAGTTATTGATTTTGGCCAAATCCACTATCGGCCGACCTCTGATTACTACAGCAGTAATTCATCTACAGCCAGTTCAATTAATTGTGTTTGGAAACCACTTTATTATTTTAAGAGTAGTGTGGTGCATTAATAACTTAAATATATTTATAAACTGATTCCTTCTGAAAGGTCAAGATGGCGCTGTACGATTGTGCCATGACTTTGGGCAGTATTGGATCACTTAGTGTGATTTGCACATTGACGGCTGAGTGTGTGTGTGTGTGTGTGTGTGTGTGTGTGTGTGTGTGTGTGTGTGTGTGTGTGTGTGTGTGTTTCTGTGAGTGTGAGTGTGTGTGTGTGTGTGTGTGTGTTTCTGTGAGTGTGAGTGTGTGTGTGTGTGTGTGTGTGTGTGTGTGTGTGTGTGTGTGTGTGTTTCTGTGAGTGTGAGTGTGTGTGTGTGTGTGTGTGTGTGTGTGAGTGTGTGTGTGAGTGTGTGTGAGTGCGTGCAAGAGTGTGAGTGTGTGTGTGTGTGTGTGTGTGTGTGTGTGTGTGTGTGTGATTCTCACAAAACCTGTCAAGTAAATGTCGTGGTCAAATTTAACCACAAATCAACTGAAATAATTATCGTATTGTGATTATTTTCACAGCGCATAAACACATTTTACCCGTAGATCGCATTACCTGAACACGTCTGGTGTTTCTCGTCACGTCTTTACCGTTAATTTTTTAGACGGTGATGAATAATATTTCACATTTTAAATGTGTCATTTTTTCAGCCTTACTGTCATGGCGGAACAAGTTAGTTGAAGTGTGTTATATTTATAGTAAATATAATACTTTATATGACATATCCCACAAATAATGATAATTTTGTATGTAATAATTAAAGTAATTTCATTTATAATTATAATGTCTTCACTGCAGGATATTGGCCATCCCATTGGTTCGCAGTTCAGTAGCTCCTCTCCAATGACCATAGATGTTCCGCTGACTGACATGAACCACGGCCTGTTGGGACACAATCAGCTGACCACTATTGACCAATCAGAACTCAGCGCTCAGCTCGGGCTCAGTCTTGGTGGCGGCGCCATCCTGCCTCGCTCGCAGTCACCTGACCAGCCGCTGTCCGCCTCTGGTTCGCCATCTGATTCATTGCAGGATGACGACATGGACGACTTCAGACGGGTGGGTTTTTGTTCTGGTGGTTTTATGAATTGAAATGTTTAATGACGTGCTGCATCTGTAACATCAGAGCTTGATCTTGTTCCTGCTCTCTTTCTCTCCATCGGTGTTTCCGCTCTGGCTCAGAAGAGTGTTCTGGTGGATTCTCCCGTGTCCCTGTCTGTGTCGTCTGGGGTCATCTCTCTCTCGCCATCTCTCTCTGACCAGCCCGCCACTCCGGTGGCAATCGCTGCCCCGCTACGGAAAGCAGGTGGCGGCGGGAAGAAAGGCAAGAAGAAGAAAGATCCGAACGAGCCGCAGAAACCCGTGTCCGCGTATGCATTGTTCTTTAGAGACACGCAATCCGCCATCAAGGGCCAGAATCCCAACGCCACGTTTGGAGAGGTGTCCAAGATCGTCGCCTCCATGTGGGACAGTTTGGGAGAGGAGCAGAAACAGGTGATCACAACTCGTTTGTGTCACGATATCGGTGCAATATATAGAAGAGTAGCAGCTGCTACAAGTATTAATAATAATGGAAATAATAACAATATTAATAAATAAATATAATAATTATTGCAGCACCAGTATGCGACCTCTGCACAGCACATAATGTACAGACCACACATGGCCGCCCAATGACGGATTCTACTAATAATAACAAAACAATTATATTTTTAACATGCAAATAATCAATTACAAAATTAATAAATATTAATTTGTTATATTAACAATACTGGAAATAATAGAAATAATAAAATAATAAATTATGAAATTAAAAATAAATAATATAACAATTATTTATAATAATTGAAATAATAAATAAGAAAAAATATAAGATTAATAAATAATAATATAAGTTATATTAGCAATAATGGAAATAATAGAAATAATAAAATAATAAAGGATGTAAATAAATCAAATTAATAATAATATAACAATTATATTTATAATAATTGAATAATAAAATAATAATAATACATTGAGAAAATTTAATAAAAATAAATATCAATATAACAGTTATATATTTATATTAATGGTACAAATAATAAAATAATAATTATAATAAATGATGAAAGGAAATAGAATAAATCAAAATAAATAATATGACCATTATATGTATAATAATAGAAATAATAAAGTTATAATAATAAATAAGAAAAAATATAAAAATAATAAATAATAATATAACTGTTATGTTAACATAATGTAAATAATAAAAATAATAAAGGAGGAAAATAAATACAATCAATAAATTTAAATAATAATGTAACAATTGTATTTATAATAATTGAAATAATAGAAATAATAAAATAATAGTAATAATTCAGAAAAATTATAATAAAAATAAATATCAATATAACAGTTATATTTTTATAGTAATGTAAATGGTACAAATAAGAAATAATAATTATAATAAAAGATGAAAAGAAATATAATAAATAATATAAATATAGTATTTATGATAATCGAAATAACAAAGTTTTTACAATAATAATAAATAAGAAAAAGAAATATAAAACAATAATAATATAACCGTTATGTATAACTAAGAAATAATAATAATAAATAAATAATAATAAAAAATAAATAAAAACACTAGACTTAATAATAGTATCAATCCTTCGTCCTTTTATTCCCTCGCCGTCTGTTCAGACATCAGATAAATGTGGACGATCATGTGATCGCGTGATCATGTGTTCATGTGTCCATGTGTCCATGTGTTCATGTGTTCATGTGTTCATGTGATCATGTGTTCGTGTATTCATGTGTTCATGTGATCGTGTGATCATGTGTCCATGTGATCGTGTGATCATGTGTCCATGTGATCATGTGTCCATGTGATCGTGTATTCATGTGATCATGTGATCATGTGTCCATGTGATCGTGTGTTCATGTGTCCATGTGATCGTGATCGTGTGTTCATGTGATCATGTGTCCATGTGATCATGTGATCGTGTGTTCATGTATTCATGTGTTCATGTGTCCATGTGTTCATGTGATCGTGTGTTCATGTGATCATGTGTTCATGTGATCGTGTGTTCGTGTGATCGTGTGTTCATGTGATCATATATTCATGTGTTCATGTGATCATGTGTCCATGTGATCATGTGTTCATGTGATCATGTGGTCGTGTATTCATGTGTCCATGTGATCATGTGTCCATGTGATCATGTGATCGTGTATTCATGTGATCATGTGTTCATGTGATCATGTGTCCATGTGATCATGTGTCCATGTGATCGTGTATTCATGTGATCATGTGATCATGTGATCGTGTGTTCATGTGATCATATATTCATGTGTCCATGTGATCATGTGTCCATGTGATCATGTGATCATGTGTTCATGTGATCATGTGATCGTGTGTTCATGTGATCATATATTCATGTGTTCGTGTGATCATGTATTCATGTGATCATGTGATCATGTGATCATGTGATCGTGTGTTCATGTGATCGTGTGTTCATGTGATCGTGTGTTCATGTGATCATGTGATCGTGTGTTCATGTGATCATGTGTTCATGTGGTCATGTGATCGTGTGTTCATGTGATCATGTGTTCATGTGGTCATGTGATCGTGTGTTCATCTGATGTTCAGAACAAGTGGTTTTTGCAGCTGAGTTTAAATGACATTGTTTTTTGGACAGGGGGCACTTTTGAGCTCTGAAAGTTCAAGGGGAACCTCATTCCCCATTATATGACCCAGTTTATTTACATATTTACACAAAAATAACTCGCCAAGATGAGCGTTTTGACCGAGAACAGGTACTGTAAAAAACATTTATTTTAGTGACAATTTGGTTGTAAAGCTCCAGTGCTTTTGAAATCCCAACATGAAACTATAACCCAACTATTAACATTGTTCTTTACTTTCTCAGGTATACAAAAGGAAGACTGAAGTTGCTAAGAAGGAGTATCTCAAAGCACTGGCAGCTTACAAAGCCAGTCAGCTGTCCCAGGTGAGACACAGACCCGTTGTGATAAAGTCAACATGAAACGCCAACGGCAGGCCATTTACTTCCTTAATGTAAAACTGAATATTCAGTTTCACAAAATGTGTCAAACACTTGATCTCGTTGGATTAATGTGCAGCAATGAATCGCTCACTGTAAGATCGGGGTCTTGATGTGTACTTTAAATGTTTAAATGTTTACTCTGTTTCATGCAAATGGTCTCGGTCATAAACAATCAGCCGATGCCAGTGTTTAGCAGATACATCACTCAATCATTTTCTTCTGAAAAATGTCATCTTGCATCAATAATTAGTTGTTATATTTGTTACATTTTCTTCAGCAGCCGACTATTGAAGTGTTAGACACTGCGCCATCGCCACCGCCAGCCCCTGCACCCACCGTCACCCTGACCCCTGACCCTACGCCAACTGTCACCCCTACCCGCTCGTCACGCATCCCGCTGCACGCACCGGACAACAACACCATCACTAACATCTGCACGTCCAACATCATATTAGACCTGCCGCAAGTCACCACGCGCTCGCGCACGGGGGCGCACAAACCGCCTGCCCCGCGCGCTGCTGCCCATGCCCTGCCCATCGTCACAAAGATCGTCATTCCAAAGCAGCATGCGCAATCATCCGCCTCAGCGTCTTCGGCCGCCCGCCAGCCTCCGCCCCTCCAGCAGATGCAGAACACGCCCCCACCGCCCCGCCTGCAGCAGATGGTGCATTCCCCAGCCCCGCCCCCTCTACAGGCGAAGCCGCGCGGAGGTGCGGCAGCTGGACAAGTCGTTGCCATGGCGCTGCCACCGCCTCTGCAAATCAAGATAGTCCCCGCCCCCGTGCAGACGGATTTGAGCGCTCCAATAATAGTGACGACCGCTGCCGCGGCGCCGGTCAAGTCTGCTGCCGTTGTGGCCGCCCTGTCGCCGTCGGCAACAGAAGAATTGGCTGAAGGAGAAGAGGGGGTGAGTACTCGTTTCTTTTGGGCTTAATCTACATAAAGATGATTAAATATTCAGCAATTATAATAAAATGTAACTCAAACCATGAAACCGTATGTTGGATTGTTAAATGTTGGATTTTCTTTTATAAACAGATTGAATCTAATATGATGCAGTTTTTATTTCTGCATAATGTTGCAGTTCATTATAAACTTTATCGGCTAGTGGTAATTTCGGTCCCTTCTTGTGAGTCTCGTCTTGTGGATGGAAACTATGAAGATTAGTCAGAAAATGATTAATGAATATCTAGATTATTTTCATGGTACTATGAAGTGTTCATGATAACATAACTATACATTTTAATTATAGAGCTCGACCGATAGTAGTTTTTACTGATACCAGTAAACAATCGGTTGATAGTTTTTCTTTACATATAATGACAGTCACAATCATAAATATCAGCAACTATCGGCAGAGATTTCGCTGATAACCGATAGTCCCAAAAAGCGAATATCGGCACCGATAGATCGGTGAAACCGATATATCGTTCTACCGCTTGTTATTTATCGCTGTGTACTGTATTACTGTATACCGGCACATGTCTGTTTGTGAGTCCAATTGAATTTTTGATGCTTCACAGTTTCCAACCCAGTTTATTTCTCTTTAATTCCATCAGATGGAGGTGGAGTTGAATGTTTGTTCGGCTTCAGACGCAACACCGTCAGACACTCCCATTATGTGTGTGCGTGCTGGCTGCAACAACCCTCCGATAGAGAGTAAAGACTGGGACAGAGAATACTGCAGCAATGAGTGTGTGGCCACACACTGCAGGTACACACACACACACACACACTCAATACTGCAAGTGTATATTCTTTTGAATTCGTTTTTACGTCGCAGCACCTTTGAACTGTTTGGTTTGATCTGCGCTCTGTAAATATTTTGTTGATTATATTTCTGTTGTCGTCTGCAGGGACGTCTTCATGGCCTGGTGTGCGATCAGAGGACAAAATTCAACCACTGTCACATAAAACCATAGGAGCACTGGAGCGAGAGGCCGATAGACGGTGGTGTGACGTATGCTTGTGTAACGGCAAACTGAAAACTAAACTAGCAAATGCGCAATGTACACCGTTACCGCACATATCTGAAACAACGTGAACTGGGTCTGGAATCAGGTTTGCAAAATAACGGTACTAGACTGGTCATAACAGCACTTATAAACTGGACCCAATCAGAGTGCAAGAGAAAGAGAGGCTCCATCGTGGGAATTACACAAAATGTTGTTTAAAGTGGGAATAATTTGAATATTTAAAACTTTTACTATATGTTTAAATGACATGAACTAAACGTGCAACTGTGGTATTTGGTGTCGCGTTGGAGGATTCAGATTTTCACAGTGTGTGTGTGCCAGAACATGTAGGCCTGATGCATAAGTGTGTAGACTCGTGCTCAAATCATTGCTGTTTTTTGGCATCCCAACGAGTGTGGGAATGTTTGGGATCATTATTTTGGTGAAGTGAGTGGTGCAGAATTACTCGCCTCATGTTTATCGTAAGCTCCTACATGTGGAGTTCATCATCAGTACAGTTCACGCATGGCCCAGATTTTCTCGACATGTGGATGTTCCTCATACGCGCCAGCCAGTATGTCAAAGCAGCTGTAGTGCGCATGCGCCAAACGCGTTCGCATTCGTTTGTGGTCAAAAGACTGTACTTTGAAAGGCAATGCAGTCAACGGGGGGCGGAAGCGCAGAATAAGTGAGTATTCATGGGCCTTTACTGTGGCGGTAACCAATGTTGGGTTAGTTACTCAAAAAAGTAGTCCACTACAAATGACTCATTACTTTAAAATGATACTTAACTGATTACTTCATGGCAAAAAAGTAATCACGTTACAAATTAAGTTACTTTCTAAAACTTTGAGTAGTTTTTGTGTTTCCACTCAGTGAATTCAAAATAATGTCTATATTTCCTATTTTTAATTCTCCCTGTCCCTTCAGCTGCCACGAAACACAAAACAGACGTGCTTATAAATGTATTTCATGTTTTAAATGTATTCTACATTAATATGATTTTTTTAAAGCATGCAACTAAATTAATGTGCTTTACAAAAATGGAAAGTTCTGGCAAATTTGACGCAAACTCGCCTCTCATTATATTCCCATGCAAATTAATTTTGCGGCAAAACTCTTCATTGTCGTCAAAGGTTTGCTGCAGAATTTTTGCTTCCGAAAATAGTGGGAAGTGGGAAAGTTTTCAGGGTAATTAACTCTGTAATATGGTTTTAATAATTACAGTTATAATACGTTATACTACTTTTGACATAAAAAGTAATCAATTACAGTAAAGTATTACTGTATAATCCAACACTGACGTTTGTGCGGTTAGGCTGCATGTGTTGTTGTTCCGGTAGCTAGCTGCAAACATGCCAACAGCTATCTTACTTGATGTAAATTGCTTAGCAAATATCTAAAGGTGTAAACTCATCATAGAAGTAGTTTACAATAATGATCGATATTAGCACCCCTAGCTGCTAATGCGAAGAAAATAACATGTACATGCGTGCCGTTATTAATGCAACGTTTAACAAAATTGAGCTTGCATCACTAATGTTTGTATTCATGTTTCAGGCCACAAGCGCGTGTGTGTGTGTGTGTGCGCGCGAGTGCACGTGTGTGTGTGTGTGTGTGTGTGTGTGTGTTCAAATGAGTGAGAGTAGAATATAATAATGAAAAGACCGTTGTAGAACAAAGTTTGATTGATATTTAATTCTTTGCATTCGGTGCTGTTAACTAGATTTTATTTTAATCAAGGGTCTGATCTGTCGTACTCTCTTGAGAATTTACCATGATTGATAAAACTTATGGCCAAAATGTCAGTTGCTAAATGTGGGAACTTGGTAGTTGCTGCCACTGTCATATTCTTACACTGTACAGAGTTTCTGTATTAATTTATTCTGATTTTACGGTAGGAACTGTGATATTTGGTGGAAACTATGGTTACATTGGTAAATATTTGAAAGGGAGTGTTTTAATATCTTATTAAATCCATAACATTGGCAGTAAAAATGGTTATCCAATGAACATGAGTAATACCTGCGCTAACTGGTCATGAAAATACGAGTTTCATAGGAAGGTGTATTTATCTTTTCTTCTTTTTGGCCTTTAATTTATTACTTATTTTGGACTCTGTAAGTGGACTGTTTTAATATTTCTCTTATTTTGTCAAGAAATGTTTGAGATGATTAACAATCAAATAAAAACATTGGAATAAAACCGTAAATGTGTGTTTTCTTGGTCATAGATAGACACGGATAGTTTTAAAAGATGTAATAGATGAGCTTTTTACATTTTAATTCATCTCTTTCATTTTTCCTTGTTTTAATACCTTTGTTAAATTTGACAGAATTTCTCTATTTTGTTCATTTAGATGTACAAACTTATATATATATATATATATATATATATATATATATACACACAGTGAATTTACTAAACACATTGTTTAACTAAAAGAATCAGAATGAGCTTTATTCGCTAGTATTCTTACACGTACAAGGAATTTATCATGGTGACAGAAGCTTCCAGTGCTTAAACAATACAACAACAATATCTGTTATATATGTTATATACATATAGTGCAAGGGAATGTCATGGCAGTAGAGGTGGGGTATGTTGGATAAATATAAATAGACTAATGTTTAAAATCTTTACAAAAACGATACTTTCAGTCACTTTATTAAACTGGAAAAGGCGCCTGCTTCACAGATTGCCTCAGTTGGCCTGAGCGCGCGCTGCAAACCCACGTGCTCGGTTACTTTCGCGCGCTTTCGCATGACACGAGATGGCGGGAAAAATCCATGCACGCGGACGGCGAGAACTCGTCGTCAGCGTTAGGGGGCGCGCTTTAACCCGGGAGAGAAAACACGTCATGTGACTGTGAAAGCGGGATTCAATTACCCGCCAATCGCGTGACGTCACCACTCAGGGCGGGTGTTTGTGCGAGGGAGGGAAACGCATCCACACAAAGGCCATAATGACAAGAAATACACCACTTATTAATTTAAGATCGAATATATATTTAAGCGAATACAGTGGGATGACTTTAGTTCAGTTTTAGTCCAACATTTACTGTAAACTGTGCATAAAAATAGCCTCAATTAAAAATAATAACCAAAACACAAAGTATATCAACTCTGAACAAGCACCTTTTCAAAATGGCAGCAAAACTAATGAAAAAAAACCGAAAGAAAATAAGTTAATTAGATGCTTGAAGAGCAGTTATCACAGGGAGGTATCGCACACAAACACTCATTCTAAACATGAAAAATAAAAATATATAAATTCCCCACAGAAAATATATAAATACCTATTATAAATAAATAAATGCTACTACAATAAAGAAATACTTCAAGTAGATAAATACATATGAAAAATATACAAATGAAATAAATACGTCCAATGTATACCTAAATATGTATAGTAAATAAATAAACGAATACCTACAGTAAATACAGAAATGCCTATTATACATAAATAAATACTACTGATAATAAACAAACAAAGACTTAAAGTAGATAAATGCCCGATTAAAAATATAATTCGCACAATGTATGCCTAAATACTTATAGTAAATATATAAACAGATGCCTATGATAAAGTAATGTTATTTAGATGCACATTGAGGGAGGGGCTAAAGATCAGATGCGCGCATGCGCGTTGCAGCGTGATGTTTTAACAGCACACTGCAACATACATCAAACCCAACAGCACTTCAAAAATAACATATTTTTAAAGAAGAATATTGTTGTTGTGTGGTTTTTTGTTTTTTTAATAGGACGTCTTTAATATTGAATGTACTCTTTATTTATTATTTTTCCCCTTTCGTTTGTGGTGAAGTTGGCATTCAAACATTGAGTTTAAATCAGAGTAGTGTGTTTATAAGTGTTTATAAGTGTAAGTGTGTATTTGCTGCTGTAGTTTCCGAGTTTCAGTGTTTGTTGATGTGATATTATGGCGGTGAATCTGGATAAAGACGCGTTTTACCGCCGCATCAAGCGATTCTACGGCAACTGGAAGGTACAGAGAGCTCATTTTATATTATAAACCTCACTTACACATCTTATAAATGATGTTAATTAATAACAATTAACATATTATGTGTTTATAGTGCTGATAACCGCACTCGTGTACATCTACATACAAACAGGCCTCATTTCCATACAACTGTTATGTAAACATACATTTAAGCGGCTTTATTAGTAACCGACGCTTTTCTGGGTGATTTATTGTTATTTTTAAATGGAATAAGTTCAAGTTTAGGGCTTTATTTAAATGATGTTTATCTGTGATTAGCCCAGCGGCTAATGTGTTAGCATGTTAGCACGTTCTGTTGCACCATGTTTCCTCTCGATAAATTCAGTTTATTCATAAATCATGGATCTTTTAACGTGTTGTATGTTTTTGGTTGTATATTATTAAAGGTCTGTCACATGCATGTGTTATTTGGATGTAAATATGTGCTCTTTGATGTAGCATTTAGCATGTAGCTCTGTGCTAACTCTATTCAAGCATGCTGCAGGTGAGAGCAAATTATTGTTATAACCATATTAATACATTTAAGAAAATGTCTTTGATGTTTGGACAACATAATAACACTAATCACCACCATTAACACTTTATTTAGAAAATATTTCATCTTTGGAATATAGAAATCCAGACTTTTTTCATTAATCGATATTGTGACCATTATTACAAAGCTAAACAGATTAGCCTGCTATTTATTTTACACATTCCCACTCAGAAATTAACATTTTAGAGTATTTTACTTATTTTTTGACAATTGTTTTTTTTTTTCCCCAGTAACTTAAAAGCTGTTAGTTAAACTCCATATTGTATCCGCATCAGATATCGGCCTAATTATACCGATTTTGACAGTTTTAATAATTTTGGCTGACACTGAAATTGTTGCAATATTGTGCATGTTTTTATTTATTTTATTTATGTATGCATACTCTTATATACTGTTTGACTACCCTATGTCATAACTGTTTTTTTTATCACAGAAAGGTGAAGATGAGTTCGGGAAGGTGGACGCCATCGTGGTGTCCGTTGGTGTCGATGAAGAGATTGTATATGCCAAATCTACAGCACTTCAGGTAGTTGAATTTACCTGGTATTATCAACTTGAATGTTTGCATTTACAGTAGTATTACCAGAGATGCGGGTGACCGTTACATGTTTGCAGTGGCATCTGAATAATTTTGTTTTTCTTTCCATGCAGACGTGGCTGTTTGGTTATGAGCTCACTGACACTATAATGGTGTTTTGTGAGACTAAAATCCTTTTTCTTGCCAGTAAGAAGAAAGTCGAGTTTCTGAAGCAGGTGGCTGTTACCAAGGGCAACGAGAACGCCAATGGAGTCCCTCCTATCACGTTACTCGTCAGAGAAAAGGTGCAAAGAAGTTCCCATGTATAATGGACTCTTGTTCCTTCAACCTCTACTCACCCATTTGTCAGGAAATTAATACGTAGGCATTGCAACACGAATTTCAAGCATTTAAGCGCCGTATGTTAGATCAAAAGGTTTTCTGGATTGTGAGAATCATGCGATTACATGATTCAACTGCTAGCATCATAACGCCCAACCCTAGTTTGTTTGACTGCCTTTTATACTGTGAATCTTCCATCACAGAACGAGAGCAACAAGGCAAACTTTGAGAAGATGGTAGAGGCCGTCCGTGGGAGTAAAGAAGGCAAGACGGTGGGCGTGTTCATCAAGGACAAATTCCCAGGAGAATACATGAAGAGCTGGAGTGACACGATCACAGCCGAGGGGCTCAAGAGGGTAAATCGCAACTAATTTCATCGAGGGCTGTTCCTGCAACGTTATTCAGCCAAGTAATTCCAATAACATAGAGGTAGTCCGACATATCGGCTTTACCGATTAATCGGCGCCAATAGTTGCCACTTATCGGCAAAAATCGGTGCTGATAGTTGTAGATGAGTGTTTTGTTTGTTCATATTGGGATATAATAAACCTTATTCCTCATTAAACCTCATCTGGTGAAAAATATATACACACAAAACAGATTATCTAAGCAATATATAGACTATAAAAAGCTTAATTTAGTAAATTCTTGCATTCATTTCAACATCCACTGTGTGTCAGTCTTGTTTATAGTTTAAAAGTCCCACGTTATGCAACAAATCATATATTTTTCAGGTTATATTGCTGTTGTAGTAAGTAAAGTCTTGTTTTAAAAACTATGAACCGATTAATCGGTTATCGGCCTTGTCCTCCACCTTAGTTATCTGTATCTCGTAATCCAGTATTGGTCAGTCTAATGATATATTTAGGAACCACAACTTGGTATTGCGTTGTCTAGAATGATAGTTGATTTTGCTGATAAGTAAGGTGGTGGAAAAGGCCGATAGTTTTTACAATGATTTATAGAGCGCTAAAGACTTTCTTTACAATGACGTGCACAGATATGGTGGATACAAGGCCAAAATGACCGCATCGCTGACCACATACAAAAACAAAAGCAACAATCGGCACCGTTTAACTGGTAAAACCGATATATCGGTCTACAGATATATAAAACAAGCATACAGCATGATCTAATCAATTGGTTGAATCAATTGCTGAATCATCAGTAATGGGTCTAAATCGGCAATGTTAAAAATGCACATTTGTAAGGTTATTTTTTCTTAAATCAGTATTTTTAAATGGTTACTAGTGCAACAACTCAATGTTGTCAATGTTTCACGGTACATTAGCATACAGTTGAAATCCACAAAACTCCAAAGTTTGGCGTAGCCACCTTGAAATTGAAACGTTGGTGTTGCTAGTTCTGTTCTCCTCTGTGATTTTGTGTGAATTGTGTTTGTCAGGTGGACATCAGTACTGTGGTGGCGTACACAATGGCAGTGAAAGAGGACGGCGAGCTGGCACTCATGAAGAAGGCCGCTGCCATCACCAGTGACGTCTTCACCAAGTTCTTCAAGGAGCGAGTCATGGAGATTGTGGACGCAGACGAGGTTTGTATACTCAGTTTCAGGTGTTCTGCTGCGCTTCCCATAATGCCATTTTGCAAATCTTAACACTGTTAATCCATTTCCCTTCTGTTTATTGGCTCTTTATTGGTTATTTATATGGATGCGTGTAACAGAAAGTGAAGCACAGTCGTTTGGCCGAGTCTGTGGAGAAGGCCATTGAGGAAAGGAAATATCTGGGGGGAGTCGACCCCTCCACCGTGGAGATGTGCTACCCCCCAATCATTCAGAGTGGCGGAAACTACAGCCTCAAATTCAGTGTCGTCAGGTGAGACTGCGGCCTTCATAGTATTGAAGTAGCCATGGCAACATCCTGCAGTAAAACCATAGAGCGCAACGGTCTGATTCCGGAAGTAAAAATCCCAATTCAGTTTCTCCAGTTGATTGAAAATCCCCCAATCAGAGTTACAGCTAACAAAGTGTGCCAAAAGAGTAAACTATGAAAATAAGGATTTTAACTAAAGCCCTGAAACGGACAATTAATCGTCATAATCGCAATTATTTGTTTGACAGATTTCATTATGGCGACCGCTCTATTTTGTAGTTCACCTTGGAGCTGGTTGGTTTGGTTCATGGTGCACAACTCTTAAATATATATCTCAGTATTCTTCATTCTTAAAAAGCACTTGGAAAAGTTCATTAAGATCTCTCCAATGCTGCTTATGTTACCAATAAAAAACCACCATAAATGTGTGATAAGTGTCCACACTGTTGTTTTGCAGTGCCAAACTATATAAGAAATGTCATGTTGAAATATATTCTTTTTAATGGTTCATAATTGTAGTGCTGCTCAATTCTGTGGCGCAAAATATGTTAAATAATGCCCTGAATCTGTCTCTCAGCGATAAGAATCACATGCACTTCGGAGCGATCACGTGTGCCATGGGGATCCGTTACAAGTCCTACTGCTCGAATCTGGTGCGCACACTCATGGTCGACCCGCCGCAGGAAATGCAGGACAATTACAACTTCCTGTTACAGGTGGAGGAGGAGCTTCTCAAAGAGTTGAAGCACGGTGAGCACACCGATCGAGTGTGTGTGTGTGTGGTGTACTGAATAGTGCACTACCGTACATGTGCATACTACACAACATTGGATTAAAATGCTAAACTTTTATTTAATGCAAACTGGACAATGCTTGCTGAATTAATGCACATGTACATGCTAGTGATGGTATGATTTCATAAGTATACTACTGCATTATGATGTGTGTGTGTGTGTGTGATGCAACTTTCAGGAGTGAAGCTCTGTGATGCTTTTAATGCCATCCTGGAGTTTGTCAAGAAAGAGAAACCAGATCTAGTTAACAAACTCACCAAAAATATTGGGTATGTGTCGCCAATCCATGAGATGGCGTGTGTGTGTGTGTGTGTGTGTGTGTGTGTGCGCGCGCACGCACTGTAAGGCCATGAACGTACTCTAAGCAAGTAGACGTTCAAGCAAATGCGTGGCCTGTTTAGCATACTTAAAATGCTTCCTTAGCAGTAACAGAGTGAAAGCGGGTTGTTATTTTTCAGAGAACTAGCTATAAACATTAGAGTATACCGATATATCGGTTTTACCCATTAATCCGTGCTGATAGTTGATTTTTGGAGCCATCGTTTATGCCAAAAATCTATGGTGGTAGTTTTTTCATCAAAGAGTCCCTTGTGTGTTTCAGGCTTGTGGGTCTTTTAAGTATAAACGTTATGCACCAAAATGTATTATTTTTTTCTAGTTATTTGGGGGATTTTGGTTGGACAATAGACTGCACCTGGGATTTGATTAATTCAGGACTCTTTTTCTGTGCCTGTCATGGTAAGGAAAGAATAAGAGAAAATGTTTTGACATTCTGTAAATCAGTTTTAAAACCTATCGGCTTATCAGTTATCTGCCTTTCCCACCACCTTATTTATCATTATCGGCAAAATCACTATCGTCTATCCTCTAATAGTCATGTTAACAATTGAACCGACTTTAACTAGCACAGCAAGGGTTTTTCAAACTGTTGCTACGTCATGACAGTAGATGCCCTGAAGAGATAAATGAATATACCGTTTATGCTAATATCCACTCTAGCATCCCTAGTGGCCACGCTGAGAATGCAACACATTTGCATTGCATTATGAATTCGCTCTCGACACACTGCGCAATGCAGTAGTGTCTGAAGTAGCTGCATGTGCTTACATAATTGCATAGAGTATGTCTTGAGCTTTAAAGTATCAAAACTAAAGTTGTGAGTGTCGCCGGTTTGTTTTGTTGTGCAGGTTTGCGATGGGGATTGAGTTCAGAGAAGGATCGCTCGTACTCAATGCAAAAAATCAATACAAACTCAAAAAAGGTGAGTGTTGATGCATGTATTCACATGAGGTTTACTTTGGCGGCAAAGACGATTTTGACTTGAATGTGGCTAGAGTTAATCTTGGACCTTACACATGTTAAACGTGTTTGTGTAGGAATGGTTTTCAGCATCAGTCTGGGGTTTTCTGATATGATCAACAAAGAGGGAAAGAAAGAAGAGCAGAAGAAATACGCGCTGTTCATCGGAGACACCATACAGATTAATGAGGTGCGTGTGACACACATTCACACACTTTTGCTCACGTTTGGTATCTTGACTCGTAAGTGTGTGTTTGTGCCCGCAGGAGGACCAAGCAACCGTTCTCACGCCTGTGAAAAAGAAGATAAAAAACGTTGGAATTTTCCTAAAGGTAACGAATCGGATCGACCGACTGAACGTTGCTTTAGGATTCTTCTTGTTGTTGATGTTTTCTTTTGTACGTCTGTAGAACGATGATGAAGACGATGAGGAAGAGGATGATAATGCTGAGGAGCTGCTGGGGAAAGGAGCGCGTGGCGCCGCCCTGCTGACTGACAGAACCAGGGTATCTGTGGTGTTCCTGTTTAATGCGCTCACAAAAATGACTATTAATGCTGTTATCATTAATCTAACTAATCGCACGATATGCTGATTAATAAGTCAGTCACATATATCAATATTTACTGTCAAAAGCCCTCAGATAAACACGTTACATTATAGAAGACAAAAGCAATGAGTTGATGTCGTTTAGTTTATTTCCTTATCACTTCCTTCACAATCGAGTTGTCAATCATTCTGAAGGGTCAACTTAAGGGCTGTTCACTAAACGAACGTGTTAAATCGACAGCCCTAATTATCACACGTTCTATATGAGATCGATTATTAGTTATTTCATATGCGTGTTCTCCATCTCTGTAATCTGATTGGTTAGAATGAGATGACAGCTGAGGAGAAGAGGCGGACCCATCAGAAGGAACTGGCCAATCATGTGAACGAGGAGGCGAAGCGCCGTCTGACAGAGCAGAGAGGAGGACAACAGATCCAGAAGTAAGAGGAAGAAGTGAATGATGCCTCGAATCATATTGGACTTGAATTGGAGGGACCTGATCCATAATATCAATAGATAATTCTTCCCAAGTTGCATAGTTCTCCAGTTTTACCATTGGCTGTTTGATTGGCAAGCAACTTGCCACGGTAATAAGTGTTCAACTGATGTGCGATCACGCCAGTATTGGCTGTTTTGCAACGTCCAATCAGGGTGTTGAGTGCTTGCGTAGTTTACATATACTAATAATAAGTAATACAACTATTATGTAACTAGCTGTACTAGCCTGATGCAGACACAAATAAGCTGCAAAAATGTACTGAGTCACTACTTTTTCTTGCAATGTTTCTCTCCAGAGCCAGGAAGTCAAACGTTTCGTATAAGAACGTGTCGCAGATGCCTCGCGAAAAGGACATCAGAGACATGAAGATCTTCATCGATAAGAAATACGAGACCGTCATCATGCCCGTCTTTGGCATCGCTACTCCCTTTCACATCGCTACTATAAAGGTAAGTGGGACTGTCTCTGGTTACAGTGTCACTTCCTTCATCAGCTATCCTTGTCCCATGTACACAACGGCATAACTGCGCTCCAGACCCTCGGTAAAAATGAGAAAGGTTTTTATTAGCAAGCACAGCGTAGCGTGCGTTCAACACAACTGGTTTTCCTCAAAGTTTGCCATCATGAACAATACATGAACTATTCCCTGTGTGTGCGCAGAACATCAGTATGTCCGTTGAAGGAGACTACACGTATCTGAGGATCAACTTCTTTGTGCCGGGCAGCTCACTGGGACGCCACGAGGGAAATATCTTCCCCAATCCAGAGGCCACGTTTGTTAAAGAGATGTAAGAGTTGCTGTGATATAACCTTGTTTGCATGACACTAACAGTTGTGCACTAACATCATCTCTGTCTCTTCCTCAGTACATATCGCGCGTCTAACCTCAAATCCCCCGGCGATCACTCCGTTCCCTCCACCAACCTGCAGAACGCCTTCCGCATCATAAAGGAGGTGCAGAAGCGCTATAAGACGCGTGAAGCGGAGGAGAAGGAGAAAGAGGGCATCGTTAAACAAGACTCGCTTGTTATCAACCTCAACCGCAGCAACCCCAAACTCAAAGACCTTTACATCCGCCCCAACATCGCCCAGAAGAGGATGCAGGGCTCGATCGAGGCGCACACCAACGGTGAGACGCTCGGAGTCTGTATTGGTGCTCGATAGCGAAACTACAAACCTAAAATTGTTTGATTTATTTGGTGAATACATGTTTACACATTAGCTTCCACTCAGCTGATGAGCAATGGAAGTAGCTACGTGGTTAGCTAGTTTGCTATCAGCTCGTTGTCACGGAGAGAAAAAAAATGTACTCTTTACTTTCCAGCATTGCGTCTCACCAACTAGGTCACAACGTAGTGTGAAATCAACAATCAACAGACACAATCCACCACCGCACCGTTGTCTGCTGAGCTGCAAAAAGATGCTCTGTTTACTTTTCAATCTGTTACGTTACTGACTGCACTGACAAATTATAGCTAACAGCGAACAGATTTGATAAACATGAGTGACATGGTTGTCAGGGAGAGGGTTAACATTATGTTAGTTATATTGAAAATGATGCGGTCATTGTTTATTAACTTTCCAGTATGTGTTTCACAAAGTAATTATCAACTTACCATGAAGACACCGCTTAACACCGCACCGCTCTCCTCACTGTCTGCAGAGGCACCGTCAGCTCGGCTCTCTAAACAGTGGCGTCGGAGCGCACTCTGCTGGACAAACTATGTTATGACACCAATTCTAAAGCACCGTTTTCTGAATTATGTCCTAAAAAAAGTTTTCATATCGGTAAACATACGCCGATACCGATATATCGGTGAAAGACTAATATCGGTCGGGCACTAGAGTACGTATTTAATTAAAAAGCAACCTTTTGCAGTTTAATAATCACTGAGTTGTGTAGCAGAGTGGGAATCTGTGGTCAAACATCAGCGCTCATTGGTCACAGAATTGCTTCAAAATTAAAGGTACATTTATAGGAAGTATGACAGAAATGTATGTGTGTGTGTGTGTATATATATATATATATATATATATATATATATATATATATATATATATATATATATATATATATATATATATATATATATATATATATATATATATATATATATATATACACTACCGTTCAAAAGTTTGGGGTCACCCAAACAATTTTGTGTTTTCCTGAAAAGTCACACTTATTCACCACCATACGTTGTGAAATGAATAGAAAATAGAGTCAAGACATTGACAAGGTTAGAAATAATGATTTGTATTTGAAATAAGATTTTTTTTACATCAAACTTTGCTTTCGTCAAAGAATCCTCCATTTGCAGCAATTACAGCATTGCAGACCTTTGGCATTCTAGCTGTTAATTTGTTGAGGTAATCTGGAGAAATTGCACCCCACGCTTCCAGAAGCAGCTCCCACAAGTTGGATTGGTTGGATGGGCACTTCTTGCGTACCATACGGTCAAGCTGCTCCCACAACAGCTCAATGGGGTTCAGATCTGGTGACTGCGCTGGCCACTCCATTACCGATAGAATACCAGCTGCCTGCTTCTGCTCTAAATAGTTCTTGCACAATTTGGAGGTGTGTTTAGGGTCATTGTCCTGTTGTAGGATGAAATTGGCTCCAATCAAGCGCTGTCCACTGGGTATGGCATGGCGTTGCAAAATGGAGTGATAGCCTTCCTTATTCAGAATCCCTTTTACCCTGTACAAATCTCCCACCTTACCAGCACCAAAGCAACCCCAGACCATTATATTACCTCCACCATGCTTAACAGATGGCGTCAGGCATTCTTCCAGCATCTTTTCATTTGTTCTGCGTCTCACAAACGTTCTTCTTTGTGATCCAAACACCTCAAACTTGGATTCATCTGTCCACAACACTTTTTTCCAGTCTTCCTCTGTCCAATGTCTGTGTTCTTTTGCCCATCTTAATCTTTTTCTTTTATTGGCCAGTCTCAGATATGGCTTTTTCTTTGCCTCTCTGCCCTGAAGCCCAGAATCCCGCAGCCGCCTCTTCACTGTACATGTTGACACTGGTGTTTTGCGGGTACTATTTAATGAAGATGCCAGTTGGGGACCTGTGAGGCGTCTGTTTCTCAAACTAGAGACTCTAATGTACTTATCTTCTTGCTCAGTTGTGCAACGCGGCCTCCCACTTCTTTTTCTACTCTGGTTAGAGCCTGTTTGTGCTGTCCTCTGAAGGGAGTAGTACACACCGTTGTAGGAAATCTTCAGTTTCTTAGCAATGTCTCGCATGGAATAGCCTTCATTTCTAAGGACAAGAATAGACTGTCGAGTTTCAGATGAAAGTTCTCTTTTTCTGGCCATTTTGAGCGTTTAATTGACCCCACAAATGTGATGCTCCAGAAACTCAATCTGCTCAAAGGAAGGTCAGTTTTGTAGCTTCTGTAACGACCTAAACTGTTTTCAGATGTGTGAACATGATTGCACAAGGGTTTTCTAATCATCAATTAGCCTTCTGAGCCAATGAGCAAACACATTGTACCATTAGAACACTGGAGTGATAGTTGCTGGAAATGGGCCTCTATACACCTATGTACATATTGCACCAAAAACCAGACATTTGCAGCTAGAATAGTCATTTACCACATTAGCAATGTATAGAGTGTATTTCTTCAAAGTTAAGACTAGTTTAAAGTTGTCTTCATTGAAAAGTACAGTGCTTTTCCTTCAAAAATAAGGACATTTCAATGTGACCCCAAACTTTTGAACGGTAGTGTGTATATATATATATATATATATATATATATATATATATATATATATATATATATATATATATATATATATATATATATATATATATATCATAATCCATCGCTCAACTTTTTTTCTTCATTTGAAAAAGTTTTTTTCATGTTGGCGCAAATGTGATATTTTAACGTTTTGATTCACAATACACTAAATATAAAGGGGGAAAACACTTACTCGTGCTGTACATCCCAAGATAACTGCATTCAAAAATATGAATAAACTCCAGAGGCATCCGAAGCATTGTATTCATTAGTGAACCTCGGCAATTCATGTGTGACATATCTCGAACACAACTGCTAATTCATCGTTATTCCTCATTCGAAATGTCAATTCAAGCCTGCTGACCCGTAACCAAGGAAGTTTGGGTTAAAGAACGATAGTTTTGAAGGAAAACAGATGAAAATACACCTTGCCATTTCCCCAAAATGCGATTGATGCTTCGTTCAACTCTACGCAAGGTTGAGGTATTTATAAGAAAGGGGCGGGGTTTAAGCAGACTTGGGGATTGGAGAAGTCCTGCATACGTCACCAGTGAGAATCTGTCGTTTCACCAGAAGATCAAGTTATCACATTTTGATTAAAGATTGCGAGGTTAAATAAAACGTATGCATGGATGAAGCATTCACGATAAGATCAAGAACATGCATTTTGAAAATGGATGTGGTGAATTTTCATTTCATGCCGACTTTTAATAAATCTGTCAAAAACATGCTTAAATTAGTCTGTACTCATGAGTTGTCAGAGTTTTAATCAGTCTAACGACTCACTCATGACTGAATCAGTTGGAGCAGTTCTTTTTGGGGGGGGATTTTCACCCAATTTGGAATGGCGAATTCCCAATGCGCTTTTAAGTCCTCGTGGTGGCGTAGTGACTCTTGGACGAATCTCAGCTGCCTCCGAGACCGTCAATCCGCGCATCTTATCCTGGAGACGTAGCGCATGTGGAGGCTTCACGCTATTCTCTGCGGCATCCACGCACAACCATGTACCTTACAGAGAACTAAACACATTATAGTGACCACGAGGAGGTTACCCCATGTGATTCTACCCTCCCTAGCAACTGGGCCAGTTTGGTTGCTAAGGAGACCTGACTGGAATCACTCAGCACGCCAGATGTGATAGTCAGCGTCAATACTCGCTGAGATACCCGAACCCCTGGTTGAAGCAGTTCTTGACTTAAGTCGTCTCTTTCTTTCAACTCGCTATGAACTGAGATTTATTTGTAATAATTAGTACCTTAAACATTGATTTACAAACAGTGGTGTTTTTGTTGAATATCGGAGTTGTGTCCAGTAATAAGTACTAAAGGAATCGTTAAAGAGAGTCAGTGCCAGAATTGTTAAATGACTCCAGGATTCACACATCTGCAGGATTTGACTCCTCTCTCTCTCTCCGTGTCTCTACAGGTTTCCGTTTCACATCGGTGCGTGGTGATAAAGTCGACATCCTGTACAACAACATCAAACACTCCGTATTCCAACCCTGTGACGGGGAAATGATCATCGTACTACACTTCCATCTCAAGGTGAGACACCACGAGAAGATGATCAGGATGCAAAAGAAAGTCTTGGAACTGAACTGTCTAAATTTATATTCCCGGACTCAAATTGAAAAGCTGAAAATTTAGTGTGGAAGTAATCGTGTTATTGTCTTTTTCTTGCATGTGAAAGAAATGATCTGCTAATTGTGTTGTTATTCTGGGGACCTTCTAACTAGGTCTAATTTTGTCAATTAGCAATATTTAGTATTTTGGTCATTTTAGCTTTTTAAAAATGTACCGGCATCACTGCAATAATGTTTTATTTGTTAACATTAGTTAACATGAACTTACAATTAACAATACTTTTACAGCATTTATCAATCTTCATTATCTGCCGTTATATTCATGTACATTATTGTTTTGAGGTTTGTAATCGCTTTCAAATGACTCCGTCTCTTTATATGATGATCATTTGCCTCAATTCTGATTCAAAGTCTGCACAGATTTCAGTCAAATTACTGAGTACGGGTTAAATAGTTCAATTGCAAAGACTTGAATCAATACATAAATGAATTGATTTTAAGTTGTTGGCTTTAATTAGCGATGGAGGAAATTTAGGTGTCATCGCTGATCCAGATTTATTTAAAGATGTTTTTAAAAAGAACCAAAAACACTGCATGTATCCTCTGTGTGTGTACCTTGTGTCTCTGTTACAAGTGACCCAGCGACAACAACATTTTTTAGGATAATTTCCATAAAATCCCCTTAAACACACATTCTCATTGTAAAAAGGCAGAGTAATGGCGGCGGGGCAGCAGTTGCAAAGACGGGATTGGTCAGAAACGCTTTTAAGGCGGGGCCTAGCGAACGGTCAATTGTATTTTTATTAACTAACATTAACAAAGATGAATAAATACTGTAAAAGAAAATCTATTGTTTATTGTTCATATAACCCAATGCATTTAATAATGTTAACTAATGAAACCTTTGTATGCATTCCATCAATTAATTCTAATTTGCATATATTATCATTGTTTATTGTTTAAAGTATAATTTATAGACTTCAAGCGTTAAGATTAAACCGTAGAACACGTGCTAAAAATCGACACTGTCCCTTTAAGAAAACCGGCAGTTCTGTAAAGAGCATCTTTTTAAAGAATGGGGTTAAAGAATCGATATCATTGAAATGAAGATTGTGATGCATCGGAGAAGTCCTAGTGGTAGTGCTTAAATATGAATAATAAATGGCTCCAATCAAATCGTTCTCTCTGTGTCAGAACGCCATTATGTTTGGTAAGAAGCGTCACACAGACGTGCAGTTCTACACGGAGGTGGGCGAGATCACCACAGATTTGGGCAAACACCAGCACATGCATGACCGGGACGACCTCTACGCTGAACAGATGGAGCGAGAGATGCGACACAAACTCAAATCCGCCTTCAAGAACTTCATCGAGAAAGTCGAGGCGCTGACCAAAGAGGATCTGGAGTTTGAAGTTCCTTTCAGAGATCTGGGGTGAGTGGAAGAAATGTTAAAAAGTCTGACATTTAATCAGCCTCATTTTCTTCCAAATCATTATGGCTTTTTTTTGTCCATGAAACGCAAGAGAATTTTTCAGGGGTCTTCACGCAGCTCTTTTCCATATACTGACGGTTCATAGTGACCAAGTCAGTTGAGCTACAAAAAACAAAGCATCATAAAATGTGTTTATTCGACTCAAAGCGCTGTGTTCAGAGGCTTCTCAAGTCATACGAAGGCGTTGGCGATAAAGCGTGGAAAATGAAGTCGTTATTGAAATTTAAGTGTGCTTTTCAAAGATTGAAAAACGGTTGTCGACGTGTTCTGGCAGGTGTGTCATTGCCATGAGAGACGAGTGTGCACTAGTTGCAGAAGAAGGGAAGGGTTTCAGTAAATAACGATTTTAAATGTTTTATTTTTCATGACTTCAGAAGACTTGGAATGTTACACACGAGTCATGGACATAGACAACTTTTAATGGTAGCGTTTTAAAAATGTTAGTCATTATTCACTGAAAATCTTACATTTTAATTACAGCTATCGACCCTTATTCACTCTTTAGTATATTTGATACGTCATGTTCAGTTATTACAATTACAACGAAAAAGCTGGCGCTATGCACCTTTTATTTGAATATGCATATGTGCGAATCAGATTTAAATCAGTTATAACTTATTTTTATGATTTGAGTGATGTGGAAGTAAGCCACAGATTGGCCCGTCATATGCTGATGTCATTCATGTGTTTTAGATTCCAGGGCGCCCCCTACAGGAGCACATGTCTACTACAGCCCACGTCTAGTTCGCTCTGTAACGTCACGGAATGGGTGTGTTACCGCTTATTTTTTTTAAATATCTTTGTACATTTCAACAATGGTCATAATGTGTCACCTGTTCTCATGCCCTTTTTACCCATCTCTCCCTCTCTAGCCTCCATTTGTGGTGACCCTCGACGAGGTGGAGTTGGTGCATTTCGAGCGAGTCCAGTTTCATTTGAAGAACTTTGATGTTGTCATTGTTTACAAAGACTACAACAAGAAAGTCACCATGATCAACGCCGTGCCCGTCAACTCTCTCGACCCAATCAAAGAGTGGCTCAAGTAAGCTCCGCCCCCTAACACAATAAAGCAGAAGTTCTCAAATGCTGGGTCATTCAGAGGTATGCAGAATAAAAAGCAACCAAGCCTATGATTGTGTATAATTGGGATAGCAAAATAAAGGGGCTCATCAACTTTTAAAAGGCCAGAGAAAACACTTCCCGTCTGTTGCCAGTGTCAAAGGCAGTTACTTCAATCAAATATGATGGCATGTGATGGTAGAAGCTGGTAAAATAAGGCTGTATATATTGTGTGTCTGCAGCTCTTGTGATATAAAGTACACAGAGGGCGTCCAGTCTTTGAATTGGACGAAGATCATGAAGACGATCGTTGATGATCCCGAGGGCTTCTTCGAGCAGGGCGGCTGGTCTTTCCTCGACCCAGAGAGTGAGGTGAGATCTGTGCGTTTCATCTGAGCAGTAGTGTCTTGTACGGCATCTGAGGACAATTTCACATACAATCCATCTGCTTAATATGTCTGATCATTAGACCTGTCTGCTATTATTACAAAATCAACAGATCACAATTATTTGGTAAATCTTGATTATATGAGAGAACAGGAATCACAGTGCACTGTAAATTCCAGTTGCTTATTGCCAACCAAAGGAGGGAATTTTAAGTTATTTTACTTCTAATTGCTCTACTGCTTACTACAGCTGCTGCTAATTGCTGCTGCTACTAACAACGTTTTAGTACTGCCTACCTGTTCTACTACACTACTTGTAATAACCACTTTTACAGTTGCCTAATAACTGCTATCGCTAATCCTACTGTTACTATAACTAGGGCTGGGTGTCGTTCCAAAAATTTAGATACCGATACCTTGACTTCAATACCGGTTCCTAAACTATACTTTTTTTCGATACCAATTTTATGAAATCCATTTTAACAAGATTACAAACATTACCTAAAAAAAAAACTTTTTTATTTTTTCAGTTCGTTGACTTTTTTTTACAGACTCAGACTCATCTCCTGAGCCTTCTGGTCTCCTCATGCTAGGGTCGGCAGGGGCAGAGGCTATAAAATTAAAAAACAAACGAGAGCTTAACTGTTACTTCAGCCGACCCTAAGGATAAGTACGGTTTAACAAGGTGACTAGTTTAATGTGAGTCAAACTTGATCAGTTACTGTCAACCTTAAGTATTTTTAGCATCGATTTAGCTATCTATAGCCATATGTCCAAACAATATCTAACGTTATGTAGGTCACAGTTTATAGAACTATGCCACCGCACACAGAAACGTTAATTTAACATGTACACAAGCATGCACCACTACAAGTTTTTTTTTTTTTTTTTGTTGGTTTGTTTGCTAAACTTTAACCTTACCTGTCAGAGTCCCAGTCATAGCGCCGCTGCAGTAATCACTAGTTTTGGAGGAGGACTGGTGTGGTGGGCATGTTGGTGGTGGAGGGACTGGTGCGGCGGGCATGTTGGTGGTGGGAGGGACTGGTGCGGCGGGCATGTTGGTGGAGGATCTGTGGCAGGAGGACGCTTGAAGGATGACTGCACTGGCTCGGTGGTTTTGCAGTCGAAGACGGAGCAACTTTCTGCTCTTAAGTTAATTCTGTGCACTTTCAAGTGCTTCATCAGATTTGTTGTGTTGCCGGTCTTGGCAGCAATTATCTTGTCGCAAATATTGCATAGCGCGCTGTTGGCATCAAGCCTGGTGAAATGTAGCCACACTTTTGATCTTTTCCACTACTTTCACATGTGTGGGGTTTGAGATGCATACACACTACAGCCTCACATGTGAGCCGCATCTCTGGGCGTAATGGCGTGTTTTTCCTTGATGCCTAAACACAGCCAATCACCGCCACTTGTAGATATGGGCACATCTAGCATGCTACATGCTTAACACTGACGTTGATGAGATTAACCCCTTAGGTATCGAAATTTGGTACTGAACGACAAGACATTTTTTGATGCTCAATAGTTTAGAGGCAATTCGGTCGGTGCCTAAAATGTATCGAACCTGATACCCAGCCCTTACAATAACTAACCACATTTACACCTTACTAATACTTCTACTTTTAACTGCTTTTACTACTGCCTGCCACTTCTACGACTACTACCAACCAATTCTACTGCTGCTGCCTTCTACTAACTGCTGCTAATACTTGTACTATTATTACTAACCACTTTTACTGCTGCTTAATACTAACTATTAAATACTATTAATACTGCAACAACTTTTACTACTGCCTACTACTACTAATAAAACTATTACTACAACAGCACAATGTAGTTTGAGTGCAGTGAAGGTTAATGTGTGTGTGTGTGTGTGTGTGTGTTTGTTTCAGGGCAGTGGAGCTGAGCAGGACTCAGAGTCTGAGATAGAGGATGAGACATTTAACCCTTCAGCTGATGAGGAGGAGGAGGAAGAGGAGGACAGTGATGAAGATTACTCATCAGAGACAGAGGACTCTGGTAACATGATGTGCAGTTATCATTTACTGAAATGATTAACATTGTTCATGTGTTCTCAAGCAAATATATGCTCGTCTGAATCTGTCATGTGACTTCTGTTCAGTCAGTCGTCAGTCACATGCCCAGAAAATGAACTAATGTTTCCCTGAATAATGAGTGTACAGTGTGTGGAAAATACAATGTCAATGTTATTGTGCGTGCGTGCGTGCATGTGTTACCTGTAACTCATTTCTGACGCTTGTTTTTGTCTCTCAGAGTACAGCGCATCTGTGGGCAGCGAGGAGGAGAGCGGCAAAGACTGGGACGAACTGGAGGAGGAAGCCAGGAAAGGTGAATAACATCCACTTTTCGCACACTATAGATTGATTTGTCAACTAACAAGAGTTAAACATAAGTGCATCACAAGAGAGAGATAAATTCTCTTGAGGGAGAAAATAAAACCGCGTCCTGGTTTGGAACGGTTAACCGTTAGGATGCGAGACAAAAAAGTGCCTTATATGCACATCAGTCTGCCTTTATGTAACTAATTTGTTCCTTCCTTTGCTAGCGGATCGTGAGAGTCAATATGAGGACACAGAGGAGACCTCAAACAGGAAGAGGAAGGGCCATTCATCAGCCCCGCCCCCTAGCAGCAAGAAGAGGCGGCGGCATTAGATGATGCGCACACACACACATTTATATAGATATACACACACTGCCAAAATCAGTTTCCCACAATTCTCTTTTATTCCCCACACACACACACACACACACACACACACACACACACACTGTGTTTGGTGTAAATAGCGTTGGCGTGTGCTGATGCGTCCTGTAGAATAGCGTTTTCATATCAGAGGATGGATTTAACCCCTCACACCTGTATTTCCCGTTTTCTTCCTCCATTCCGGTGAATGGCATCTCTCAGGTGTGTGTGTGAGCGCTGTTCTGACCCAGTAGACGTGATAGTGTTGGTGTTTTATACGCGTTACGTGACTCGTTCACATTATTGTGCCGTTCCTCCAGCATTTCGCAATGAATCGATGGACCGTTTCCATGCTGATGTGGTTTTATGTTAGTACTTAATAATAATGTTGCTTTTTTTTCTAATTTGAGGGGGCATGAGCACACACAACAAACATACCATTTTTTTGTTTCTCTTTAATACTTTTTGCCCTTTTTTTTTTTTTAATAAAACTTCAAGGAAATAAAACCAATTTAAGGTGTGGTTCTCATTTTCAACTCATTTTGGTCTGGGGGTTTATCTGCTACCCAACTAACAATATTTGGCTCTCAAAGTTTTGGAAACTCAACAAAAAATTGGTGGAGTGGTGGTGGTGTAGTGGGCTGAAGCACAGAACTTGTAATCAGAAGGTTGCTGGTTTGATCCCCACAGTCACCACGATTGTGTCCTTGAGTAAGACATTTAACTCCAGGTTGCTCCGGGGGTATTGTCCCTGTAATAAGAACCCGCAGAAACCCTGTGTTCAAGCGCCGTATTACTTCAATAGAACAACAACATCAGTATGTTAAAATTCACTGTTCAATGAACTGTTAAACAAACAATTCTTTAATCCTTCATAAATCCTTTATTGTGTTCATTGTCCCATTGAATTCAATAGAACAATTATGCAAGAAGCGCTTCAACCATTTTCTCCAATTTGTCCTGCTCGTGTTTTGTGAATAAGGCGCTGCAATATCGGTGTTCCCGTCAAATTTAATTTATGCGCACAAATTGGAACATCTCAAAATAAATTGTGAATGGAGCATTTTCATCCCATGTGTGTAAATGGAAGTTGAAGCCACTGTGGAGCTTGAGCTGAAGATGTTTGCTACCGTTCAGCAGCAGATGTCTTATGTCTGGGAGCAAAAGAGTGTTGAGTTCTGGGATAACATTAGCCAATCATTTTGATGACGGGCATTGTGAACGGTGTTTTAGAATAACCTCCAAAGCAACATATATTGATGTTAATTATATTCTTGAATTGAACGATGTATTTACATGGCTTGCTTGGGCAAAGTCACAGTTTTTATTGATGCACATCTGTAATTCTATATATTTGGTTTCAATCATAGTTTATGTGCATGTCATAGAATTAGATTTTTTTCTAAATTGAACATATAAAACAAAATCTATTGACATTTTAAATAAAAACTAAATGGGGATTCGGTATTGGTAAACAAAAAATGATTTTCATTTGAATGATCCTGATTCTTAAAATCAATACTTGTATATGTTTTTATTTTTTAAGCAGCGAGATTAATCAACTGGATGTTGAGAGTAAAAGTGTCCAAAGACAAGATCCACGCAATCCAGTTTTCATTGAATAATGTCTTATTTAGATTTATTTTTTTTTTCAATCTGTAACGGCCAATTCCCAATGCTCTCTTAAGTCCTCGTGATGGTGTAGTGACTTGCCTCAATCGGGGGGGCAGAGGACGAATCTCAGTTGCCTCCGCATCCGAGACGTCAATCCGCGCGTCTTACCACATTGCTTGTTGAGAGCGTTATCATGGAGACCTAGTGTGTGTGGAGGCTTCACGCTATTCTCCATCCACGCACAACTCGCCACACGCCCCACCGAGAGTGAGAACCACATTATAGCGACCACGAGGAGGTTACCCCATGTGACTCTACCCTCCCTAGCAACCGGGCCAATTTGGTTGCTTGGGAGACCTGAATGGAGTCACTCAGCGCACCCTGGATTTTAACTCACGACTCCTGGTGTGATAGTCAGCGTCAATACTCGCTGAGCTGCACAGACCCGAATAGTGCCACCTCTTAATATCCTCTGTTTTTACAGTCAGTTTTTAATCAAAAACCATTAAAAAGAAACATTCAATTTTAACCATACTTAGCAAAATGCTGTAAAAAAGCCTCTCAAATGAAACACTTCTGTGAGGCGCTCGCTGAACTACTGCTATTCTTAAAGAGAGAGTTCTGGTTTAGCAATTGTTCTACATGTACAATAAATGAAAATTGTCTTTCAAGACAATCAGAAAATGATATTTAAAATATATTTTGATGTGTTATTTTTCATAAATTTATTAGATAATGCAACAAATCTAGAACAAGATTAATTATTTTCACACTGAAAATGTATTCATGAGATACAACTGGCTGGCAATCACACATTGAGCTACACATAAACTAATCTACGCATACGCTACACACATGTATTTTCTCAGGCACTTAAGTCTAAATAGATGGACAATTTACATTATTTCAGTAGTAAACCTAAAGGACAGAAGTTGTAGACTGTTCATGTGTTAAACTTGCTGTAGTTTACTTCCACGTTGTTTCTTCAAGTATCAGTCAAATGTAAATCAAATCAATCGCTGAGACATCAGCGCCACCCTGAGCAAGAAATTACATGTCTTATATGCATATATTTAATTTAATTGCCCAATTGTCACACATTATACATACATTTCTGCATATATACAGTGAAATTATTTATTTTTCACATATCCCAGCTATGCTGGGGTCAGAGTGCAGGGTCAGCCATGATTCAGAGCCCCTGGAGCAGATAGGATCAAGGGCCTTGCTCAAGGGCCACACAGTGGTGTCTTGGCGGTGCTGGGGCTTGAACCCCCAACCTTCTGGTCAGTAATCCAGAGCCTTAACCGCTGAGCCACCACTGCCCTATGATACTGATACACTGTTATATTTTTTTGTTCCTGGGTAGTAAGTGAACAAATATTTTCTAATTGCTTATGACCCTATAGTTCTTTACCCACAAACTTTGCTTTTTTGACCATGACAGTTATATTTTGAAATGTACCAATTTTCCAGAACATTCCAGATAGATTCAGTGCTGAGTAAACTTGGGGAAAATTCCAGAACTTTCCAGTAATATAAATACAGGGGCCTTAAGCCCACCAGTTCAGTTTAATTCGAGATGGCATCAAGAGGCTGCAAGCATCCGGCAGATGCATTTTGCTGCCAATTTATCAAGACAAGAGCTAAAAGTACTCCGTGGACGCATCTGCTAAGATATGCGAGTTCTACAAGGCATATTTCGGCATGCCTGTCGGGGATCAAGACAAACACTGGGCACCTCATTTCACCTGCGGGCACTGAAAACAACTCTGGAAGGTAAGATGGACAATTGTTGCTCAGAATTTGTTATAAAATTTGTTGATTTTTTTAAATTGTAAAAGTTTTTATTTTTAAAATATTTTACCATTTTCAATGATACTGAAAAAATATATCCTATATGAAAAGTTGACATATGTTGCGAGACTCTCTTACACGGTAGTCATGGGTGAAATAAATGTATTTTTGTAGGATGGTACAGAGGGGAAAAGAGAGCCATGAAGTTCGCTATCCCAAGAATTTGGAGAGAACCCACTGACTTCCTGCATGGTGGACTCTTACAAACTTCAGACTAACAAGAATGCACCTGCTATCACGTATCCAGACCTTCCCTCATCCATCGCCCCGGTCCCACTCTGGAGAGAGAGCACTTGGTGAAACCAAGATCTCTAATCAAGTCCAATGCCAAGCTTTTGACATCTAGGCTCAAGCAGTGGAACTTGCTGGATGAAAGTATGCAAGTCGCAGATCAGTGGAAGCTTTTTCCAGCTTCACCCGTCAAGATGGGCTCTGCTTCTGCCATATCGTGACCAGTCTGTTCGAGGCAATCGGAATTGCCTGTAACCAGAATGAGTGGCGTCTTTTCATTGGCAGCTCATCCAGGATCCTCAAAGCTGTGGTGCTTCACATAATCTCAGTGTATGTTCATGAAGGTCAGAAACATGTGTTTGTGTAAGAGTAGGGAAACTTTTTGAGCAGTTGGTCATGCAGCGAGATTAATTAGCTCAGGGGAAAATGGCACAGGGCAATGAGACTGTAAGAACCACTTGTCAAGCAGAGAATGCTCAGAGATCCTCTTGCTGGAGCTTTTAGACTGCCCAAAAGAGAACCTGTATCGGCTCAGACATTTGTGTTGTTTTTCTCCCCACAGGGGGAAATACCAATGGTATAGTGAGGATGCTTTTGGATCGAACTCAGGTCTCCAGTACTCAGGTATAAAGTGTTTACCACTGAGCTAACTCGCCAATAGTTAAACCCAATAGTGAATAAAAAATGCAAAGTACAAATAAACAAGGTAAGCCGAGCTTCCACAAAACAGAGAAATGGACACAAGGGTCAAAAGGTATAACAAATTTACCTTGAGAACTGGTCACAGGAGGCACAGAGTACATAGGCTCAAGACTGAACACAAATGCAGGGAACAAACAGACGTATAAAGGTCTAGACGCAGGTGATGGGAATGAGTTAATGAGCAGAGTACTGAATAAGGTTGGGAGGAATCTGCAGGAGTGGAGAGAACAGAGCTCAGGGTATAAGTGCCACCTGGAGGTGGAGTATGGCATAGAAGGCTCAAGGAAAGCACCTCCTGCTGGTCAGGAGGGGAACAGCAACCCAAAGATGAGATCTTTACAGGAGCCCCTCCCCTAGGAACGGCTCCTGACGTTCTTCTGACAGTTCCCATGGAGCCCAGGTGGGCCATTACCTGGTCCTGGCTGCTGAAGTTTTGTCTTGACAACAGTCTCAATATCCCATTGGCTGGGGGCCACCACCCTGGAAGTGAGGAGAATGGGTTCTGGACAGGACTCTCCCTCTGGTGGCTCACTGTCTCGAGTGTGCATCTGGCTTGAGTTTCTTGGAAACTGGGCGATAGAGTGAAATTAAATCGATTAAAAAAAAAAAGGGGGCTTAACGGCCTTGTTGAGAATTCAACTTCTTCGCCTCCTGGATGTAAGTGAGGTTTCTGTGGTCTGTCCATATGAGAAAAGGGTATTTGGCACCCTCCAACCAATGCCTCCACTCTTCCAATGCCATTTTAATGGCCAGCAGCTCCCTGTTCCAAATATCATAATTCCTCTGAGTTGGTGTAAGCCGACGAGAGAAGAATGCAAACGGGTGAAGCTTGTTATCACTCCTACACCTCTGTGACAGAACAGCTCCTACGCCCACATCTGAGGCATCCACCTCCAACACAAAGGGCATCTCTGGATCGGGGAGAGTTAGGATTGGGGCATATGTGAAGTCACTTCAATCTATTGAAGGCTTAGTTAGCTCTGCTGGTCCACACAAAAGGTTTGGCCAGCTTAGTCAGTGCGGAGAGAGGAATAGAACTGAAGTTTCTAATGAACCTCCTCTAAAAATTGGAAAAGCTTAGGAAACGCTGTACCTGCTTCACCGAAGTTGGATGGGGCCAATCCAAGACTGCCTGAATCTTGCCAGGAGCCATCTGGTGGCTGCCTGTGGACACACAAAAGCTGAGGAATGAGACTGCATGAACATAAAACTCACTCTTCTCCAGCTTCACAAAGAGGTTACGCTTCAGCAGCTGGACCATGACCTGCTGAACATGTTCTTGGTAGTTGCGGGAGAATGAGTATTGCATCCAGATAAACAAACACAAATGTTTTCTGAGAGCATCATTAATGAAGGCCTGGAAGACGGCCTATGTAGGGTCGGAGGCTGCCATCCTTTTCAACAAAGAAAAAAACTGCTCCTGCAGGTGAGGTGGAATGCCAGATGAATCCACTGTCCAGATCTTCTTTGAGGTATTTGTCCATGGCTAATCTTTCAGGACCAGAGAGAGAGTAGAGCCTTCCATGAGAATGGCAGATACCAGGAACCAGTTCAATAGTGCAATCATAAGATCTATGAGGGGGCAGTGAGGCAGCTCTGTCTTTACTGCAGACTTCATGGAGATCTGCATACTCCGGGGGAACTTGGGATAACTCCGGAAGATGAGTTGAAGCCACCTAAACCCAAGTCTCTCTCTTGAGAACAGCCATGATTTCCGTGGATAGGGTCTCAGGAACAGAGGCAGAGCTCCACCTGGAGATATCTGGCGACGGTTCTGGGAAAGATTCTAGTAGATTGAGGGAACGGTAGAAGGCGACGTCTGAGACCCGGCAGTTTGTTCCCCAGGTTCTAACAACCCCTCGGGACAGCAATGTGTGGGTTGTGAGCGGTCAGCCATGGGAAGCCAAGGACTAGAGGGAGTTTAGGAGAATGAATCAGAAGGTCCAGTCCAATATATTGCCTGTAAGATGGGTAATGATGTAAGCCACTTTACTACTATCAGCAGGAAAGTTGCTGAGCTGGAAGGCCAGGGTGCACTGGGTAATGAATCCTCTACATTTCTCTAGACTGCCATCAAATTGTTCAGGGGCTGGTAGTCTGGGCTCTGATGGTAAAGCAAACATAGATGTGGGTGGAAGATCAGGAGGTGGGGCACGGGATGAGGAGGCTTGAGTCTGGTGACTCGGAAGGTGAAGGACCTCTGACAAAGCCTGGTCGTGCCTCTGAATAGTTGCAGCTTGATCTGAAAGGGCTGACAGAATCAGTGTAAGGGTGGTGAGGACCCTTCCGCTGGGCGCCTTTGGCAGGGATCGAACCCAGGTCTGCAGTGCCCAGTTGTAAGTTGTGTTTATCACTGAGCTATCTCCCCAATAGTTAAACCCAAGAGCATCCACAAAACAAAAGGCTCAAGGAAAGAACCTCCTGCTGGTCAGGAGGGGAACTGCAACCCAAAGATGAGATCTTTAGAAATGGGCTCATAAGTAATTGACTGAGTGAGACCAGACCTCACCTTTAGGCGCTGTAAGCAATATGGAATATCCGTCTTCATCATAACTGGTAAATGCAATCGAAACATGCGTGCCGATTTTGGGGTGCACGTTGTCACTTGCTAATTCAATCTGAGAAGATGCTTGTGCTCTGGTTTATTTGCCCACTTTGACATGCTCATCAGGGGCAGAGCACCAAGTGCCATCTGCCAATTGGTTGCCATGCTTTTAAAGAATTTCAGATATCGTCACTCCTGGGATGAGTTCCCAGCACATCAGCTGCTAACACAGCGTCGAAATGACCGACTTGAAATGGAACCAATCCTGGAATACTGAGATTGTCCAGGAGTTTTTGCACTGTCAATTCCCATTTACTTGGCAGACATGGCATTATCAAAGTTTAGAAAGGTGGCATGCATGAACAACTGCTTTAGAGTCTTAAAGAGACAGATCACCCAGCAATTCAGTCATCATTTACTAACCTCATGTTGTTCCAAACTTGTTTTACATTTTTTCTTCAGTGGAAAACAAAGGAAATGTTAGACAGAGTTTTACCTCCATTCAACATTTACTTTCATTGTATGGAGAAAAAAAATATGAAGGTAAATGGTGACCGGCTTACATTATTGGGCAGACAGGGAACAGCATGTGAAAAAGACATTCAACAGAATCTGCTTATAATACCATTATCAGAGATTACTTTCAGTCCATTATCATCTTTATTTGTTTAATGTGTTTATGAAAACTTTCATGTGCTGCTTTGAATGGATGGAATTTGAATGGCCTGTTCCAAATTGAAAGTAATAATTAGGGAAAACATATAGGAAAATTCTTGGGTTATCTATGAGGTCATGTGTGTAAAAACAAGATGCATTGTTAAAAAAAGGCTCATTTATTCTGTCACAATGACTTAGGCAAAATAATGTTTTGCATTAAACAAATTTTTTAAGAAGATACATTTAAAATTAGGATTCACCCTATAAGAACAAAAATAAATAAATAAAAATAACCCATTGAAAACTGCTTTAATTAATAGATCATTAATCTGAATATTGAGTGACACATCATGTAAAAATAGGGCTACTAGACATTAGATCTCTTCCTACCAAAGCACTAATTGTTAATGAAATAATTACAGATCATAGATTGGATGCGCTCTGTTTGACTGAAAACTGTCTTAAACCGGATGAATATATTATTTTAAATGAATCTACTCCCCCAGATTATTGTTATTAACATGAGCCTCGTCTGAATGGTCGAGGAGGAGGTGTTGCTACAATTTACAATGAAGTTTTTGTTGTTATTCAGAGGACAGGATATAAATGCAAGTCTAAGTTTGAACTAATAATGCTTAATGTGACACCATCGGATATAAACAAAAAATCTCTGTCGTCTTTTGTCCTTGCTACAATGTACAGATCACCTGGGCCGTATTCTGACTTCCTTGGTGAATTTGCTAATTTTTTATCAGATCTTGTAGTTACTGTAGATAGAGCTTTAATTGTTGGTGACTTCAACATTCACATAGATAATGAAAATGACACATTGGGATTAGCATTTATCGATATTCTCAACTCTCTTGGAGTCAGACAAATGTAACAGGACCAACGCATTGCCATAATCATATGCTAGATTTAATTCTGTCATATAGAGTTGATGTTGATAATATAGAAATTCTGCAGCAGAGCGATGACATCTCGGATCATTACCTCGTCTTTTGTATGCTGCAATCAGCTAATTTTATTCAATCTACACCACACTATCATTCCGGTAAAACTATTCTTTCAACCACTAAAGATAGCTTCACTAATAATCTTCCAGATCTATCTCATACACTCAATAAACCCCTATGGAAGGATAGTGTCTCTAGCTACAGACAGGCACTAAAAGCTGCCAGGTCAGCATATTTTAGTAAACATAAAATAACCACAACAATCCTAGATGTTTATTCACTACTGTGGCTAAATTGGTTTGGAATAAAGCCTCAACAGAACCAGATATCATGTCACAGCTCAAGAGTAATGACTTCATGAATTTCTTTACAGATAAAATTGTAATAATCAGAAATAAAATTGGAATTATGCAATCATCTGTCATAGCACCTAAGAAAACAGTGTCTGATAATTTTCCTCACGTGCAACTTCAATCCTTCTCTGTCATAAGTCATGAAGATCTAACAAAACTTAGCGAAACATCAAGAGCCACAACATGTTTGTTAGATCCAATACAACTAAGCTCTTAAAAGAGGTATCTCCTATAATCTCAGAACCTCTTCTTAATATTATTAATTCCTCGCAATGCTTAGGACATGTCCCAAGAAACTATAAAATGGCAGTTATCAAACCGCTTATTATGAAGCCACAACTTGATCCTGGAGAACTGGCTAATTATAGGCCGATTTCAAATCTCCCGTTTATGTCAAAAAGGTAGTGGATAGAAAAGGTAGTATCCTCCCAAATATGTGCATTTCTACAGAGAAATAGTTTATACAAAGAATTTCAGTCAGGATTTAGGCCTCATCACAGTACAGAGACTGCACTGATCAGAGTTACAAATGACTTGCTCTTATCATCTGATCGCTGCTGCATTTCTCTTCTAGTGCTTTTAGATCTTAGTGCTACATTCGACACGATAGATCACGACATTCTCTTGAATAGGCTGGAGAATTATGTTGGCATTTGTGGAGTTGCATTAGCATGGTTTAGGTCATATTTAGCAGACCGCTACCGCTTTGTCTATGTAAATGAGAATTTGTCAAACCAATCAAAAGTGAAGTATAGAGTGCCACAGGGATCAGTTTTAGGGCCTTTGCTTTTCTCCTTATATATGCTTCCCCTGGGAGATATTATTAGGAATCGTGTAATAAGTTTCTACTGCTATGTCGACGATACACAACTTTATATTTCTACAAAACCTGATGAGATTTCACAAATCTCCAAATTAGCAGAGTGTATCAATTAAATAAAAGATTGGATGGCCAGAAATGTCCTTCTACTCAATTCTGACAAAACAGAGGTACTAATTATTGGATCAAAAAACTCTAAAAAAAAAAAAATAAAAAATAAAATAAGCCACTACAATATAATTTGACTCTCGATGGATGTACTTAGGTGTTATATTTGATACCAATCTGTCCTTTGAAAATCAAATCACCAATGTTTGTAGAACAGCATTCTTCCACCTAAGAAATATTGCTACATTACGACACATGCTCTCTGTTGCTGATGTCGAAAAACTAATTAATGCGTTCATGACCTCAAGACTAGATTATTGTAATGCATTACAGGGAGGATGTCCAGCAAGATCAATATATAAACTTAAATTGGTTAAAAATGCAGAGGAGAGCTAACGAGAACCAAGAAATATGATCATATTAGCCCCATTTTATCATCGTTACATTGGCTACCTGTTAAATATCGTATTAATTTTAAAATTCTGTTAACTACATACACAGCTTTGAATGGTCTCCGCAGTACTTAAGTGAACTTCTACTACACTATATTCCATCACGTTCATTACGATCGCAAAATTCTGGCTTGTTAATAGTTCCTAGAATATCAAAATCCACAAAAGGAGGAAGATCCTTTTCATATTTGGCTCCTAAACTATGGAATAGTCTCTCTAACACTGTTCGAGATGCAGACACACTCTCTCAGTTTAAGTCTAGACTAAAGACTCATCTATTTAGCCAGACATACACCCAATTTATCCTCCAACCCACAATTAGGCTGCTTTAGTTTAGTCTGCCAGAACCAGAAACCAGAAACATTGATCGTGATCTATAACTCTGCAATAAATTGAATGGCATCTATGCAAATATTTTTTTATTTGTTTCCATGTCTCAACCTCGGGACTCCTATCCTGAGATCACCAGAACCGGCTGGATCCAGCACCATTCCTGCTTCATGTTGGACTCCGCTGCTACGTGTCGCTGAATGATGATGACTAAATGCAGCCGGTGCCAGCCAAACATCACTTCACTCTATTACAATGGACTTGAGAGGATGAACTGATGCCAACTCCAACCATAAGACATGGGATACTTCATATGCCATTGTCTGAACCTTGGATTTAGGATGGACCACACCGAACCTCACCGAAATGACCGGGCAGGTAGAACTGAGTTTCACATCCCTGATATCTGCCTGCATCACCTCGGTCTATTGATGTACTACGATCTTGACATCAGTCAATTACAATTGCATCTATGTGAATTTATGCAGTTAATCCAGGATGGAATTCAAAGACATTGGTCATTAATCTTACAGTTCAAACAAAATCTATGTTTAAACACTGACCCTTAACACTTACTTAGTTTAATCATTTTAAACCATGACTTTAACCATACATAAGTAATATTGGCATTATATTCATGATGCTAGTCAGAGGGGAACTGGCCTCCACAGTGAGTCTGGTTTAGGATTAGGGTGGGGTTAGTCAGAGGGGAACTGGCCCCCACAGTGAGTCTGGTTTAGGGTTAGGGTGGGGTTAGTCAGAGGGGAACTGGCCCCCACAGTGAGTCTGGTTTAGGGTTAGGGTGGGGTTAGTCAGAGGGGAACTGGCCCCCACAGTGAGTCTGGTTCAGGGTTAGGGTTGGGTTAGTCAGAGGGGAACTGGCCCCCACAGTGAGTCTGATTTAGGGTTAGGGTGGGGTTAGTCAGAGGGGAACTGGCCTCCACAGTGAGTCTGGTTTAGGGTTAGGGTGGGGTTAGTCAGAGGGGAACTGGACCCCACAGTGAGTCTGGTTTAGGGTTAGGGTTGGGTTAGTCAGAGGGGAACTAGCCCCCACAGTGAGTCTGGTTTAGGGTTAGGGTTGGGTTAGTCAGAGGGGAACTGGGCCCCACAGTGAGTCTGGTTTAGGGTTAGGGTGGGGTTAGTCAGAGGGGAACCGGCCCCCACAGTGAGTCTGGTTTAGGGTTAGGGTGGGGTTGGTCAGAGGGGAACTGGCCCACACAGTGAGTCTGGTTTAGGGTTAGGGTGGGGTTAGTCAGAGGGGATCTGGCCCACACAGTGAGTCTGGTTTAGGGTTAGGGTGGGGTTGGTCAGAGGGGAACTGGCCCCCACAGTGAGTCTGGTTTAGGGTTAGGGTGGGGTTAGTCAGAGGGGAACTGGCCCCCACAGTGAGTCTGGTTTAGGGTTAGGGTGGGGTTAGTCAGAGGGGAACTGGCCCCCACAGTGAGTCTGGTTTAGGGTTAGGGTGGGGTTAGTCAGAGGGGAACTGGCCCCCACAGTGAGTCTGGTTTCTCCCAAGGTTATTTTTCTCCATTAATCAACATCTTATGGAGTTTTGTGTTCCTTGCCACAGTCACCTTTAGCTTGCTCACTGGGGTTATTAATACAATTATTATTTAATTACTCATTTTTAAAAACATCTAATTACACAATGATGATTCATCGACATTATAGACATTATAGTTTTATCTTCTGTTAGTGTCTGATCTTCTGTAAAGCTGCTTTGAAATGATGTGATTTCTGGATAACTGGAGTGTAGTTCCGAATAAACGTTATGTTTGAGTCCCACACCTTCATCACAACGGACAATGAAACACCTTTGATGGGTCCCAGTTTCCTTCTCTCCCTCTCCGTGCAAAACACAACTGAATGTCAAACCATACTTTCCTTACAAGCCTTATGAGTGTGTCAGGGGAAAGGGCAGGTGGGTCAATGACATGACATATATTTTTTGTGTCCAAATTCATTATTTTCCTAAAAAGAATTTGAACAAATACATTTCATATATCAAATGGATCTACAATATCTCCTTTATAAGAAACCCTTTTCATTTTATTGAAATTCAATAGATTTTTTGAGTTTTGGTGTTTGAAAGACCAAAAATGTCAGGTGGTGCGACCGTCCGAATCTGGCATGATTTTATGTTAAATTCCTTATAAATGAGGGGAAATAGATTATCGGTCCTATTTCAAAACTATTCTATTACTTAAAAAACTTTTGTCAGAAAAATGTACTTCTACTAATGTCAGGGAAGGGCGACTGACATAAAAATGCAATTTTATGAAATGTTCCTTTAAGAAAACCATGTGACAGCATATGACATCACACAGAAGACTCCAGAGGACCCCTTTGATGCAGTAACAAGGTTAGTCACCCTCCCATAAATATTAGATAATTTGACATTTTTGAGTAATGAAGAGGTTGATTCAACTTATCATGTCAGGTGGTATGACCCCTGGAAAACTTTGAAAATGTGTTGTTATTATAAAAATGTGTATTTGATTTAAAAAAATGTATGTATAACCTTGAGCACATGGTCAAACATTTGTGTAGGCGTCCAAGTTAATGCCTGTTAGATTCTAATTGAGTTGTTGAGTTGAAATGTCAGGTGTCGCGACCAGAGTTACAGTTAAACCAACTAAAAAAAGTCATGTTAATTCATGTTTTTGAATATATTAAATATATTTTAATAAATATATAAAGCTTTTAAGTTGTTTAAAGGTGCAATCTACATATGTATATATATTTTTTATTTATTTTATTATGGTATGAGTGACAATTTAAAGAGCACATTGTCCATCTTAAAGTCCTATTCTTCAAGAAAATAGGACTGTATAATCAACATTGATACTAAAACAATTGCATCTTTAAATTAATCTATTTTAATTTGTTTTTGTAGATGCCATTATCAAGCAAGGAGAAAACAGCACGACATAGAGCTCGTTTAAAAAGTGATCCAGTTGCAAGGGCAGAGTACCTTGCCAAAAGAAAAGCAAGTTATTGTGTTCATTATGTATATCTAGATACATTACAACTTAAGTTAATATGGTGTTCTGGTATTTTTTTGTGGTAATTACAGTTATTACATGTTAATAATACACACTTAACAGTGTCATACAGCATTACAGAACAGCATAGTTATTAGTCATGAATTCGAATGATTAACAAACCATTACCCATTCTATTAAATATTTCAACTAAAATAATTTATTTTACAAATGATATAGTACAGGTGAAACTCAAAAAATTTGAATATCGTGCAAAAGTTAATTTCAGTAATTCAAGTTAAAAGGTGAAACTAATATATTATATAGACTCGTTACATACAAAGTTAGATATTTCAAGCCTTTATTGGTTATAATTTTGATAATTATGGCTTACAGCTTAAGAAAACCCCAAAGTCAAAATTAGAATATTGTGAAAAGTTTTTCATAGCTTGAAATATCTCACTTTGCATGTAATGAGTCTATATAATATATTAGTTTCACCTTTTAATTTGAATTACTGAAATAAATTAACTTTTGCACGATACTCTAATTTACAACTGAATCTATTGAACAGTAGATTGAATTCTGCCCTTAATGTTTCTGGGCTCAATATTTGCATTAATTCACTGTTCCATATAAAAGATGTTCTCATTTATTAAACGTGTTCCTTGAGGTTTCAAAGTTATATTTTTAAAGAAGCGATGATCAAATGTTATCATAACATGCAGTATTGTTTTGAACTTTCTTCTTAATTAAATTGAATTATATGATTGAGATACAGTATAAATTGGTCAGAGGATTAAAAAAAAAAAGCCAATTGAAACCTGAATAAAATTTATTGACATATCTTTCTTTTTATTTTGTGAATATCAATCATTATTGATCAAAACGTCAGGTGGTGCGACCGGTCATGGTCAGGTGGTGCAACCAGCAAATTTTCATTTAAATGTATCAATTGCCACTGCAATTGCAAAATGAAGTAAGAAATATAACTGTAAACCTTTATATAATGTATACAAATCATTTTTACAGTTAAAAACAAAACATAAAATGTCCTTATGGAAAAATGGGTGTTTGAACACACAAAAGCAGCCGTTTATATGATTTGGAATAAAAGGGCAATAAATAAAGAAATAGAAAGGGAATTTACCATGTGATATGCATTTTAGACACTACAATGATTCATATTTACAAGTCTCAGTAGTGCTAAGTACATTAAATGTATATTATTTTAAATTAATATATGGTCGCACCACCTGACATTTTCTTGGTGGTAAAATCAGAAATCTTGTTTAATAATGAATTAATGCTGCCTAAAATGCTGTAAAACCAATATGAATCAACACCATACATTTTTTTGGACATAAAAATGCATTTTAAAACTGTTTTGCTTAAAATATTTTTTTTTTCATCTTGAAAATCTTATTTGTCATTGACCCAGGTGCATTCCTAATTTTCCACAGGTTGGAATCAGTAGTACAGGGCTATGAACAGCTGGCGTCTTTTCCGTTTTTCGTTTAGCACTTCACAATTGATTTAAAGAAGGTTCTGAGACTTAGCAGACTAGCTATACTATATCTTAAGGAAGACAGATGCATAAAACGCTCACACTATCTCATTACGGAGAACAGCAGAGCAGGCACATGAATATAAAACAGTGCTTAAAACTGACTGAAACTGTGTGTGCATTAAACGGTTTAAACGAACATATTTCAGCCAATCAGAATGGAGTATTCAAAGAGACCACAGTATAAACTGTTATCGAGTCCACTTCAACTCCTTGATTTTATGACAAGTTTATATACTGTTTAGTCAAAACAAATTATTGCATATTACTTACAGTAGCCTATCTGTTTATAGAAATGACTGAAATCAATCTTTCTGCAATGAGATGTAACATAAACAGCACTGGCCCACATCGTATATTCTATAACTCTGCTTTAAAAGTGAATGGATCCCAAGGTTACCTGAGCCTGCCAGATCCATCTTCAGTCATGCCCGATGTCCCACTCCTACCACTATGTGCCACCCTGAGTGATGACTACTAACACCAGCCGTACCAGTTAGACGGCTAGGGGCAGCATCACCTCAGTCTTCTACGACGGACATCACAGAGGATGAACTGCTACCAACTCCAACCGTAAGACATGAGTTAATTCACTCTCCACTGTCGGCACCTTGGGATGAAGATGGACATTTTCAGTTTGGATATTCCACCCGCAGGTGGTGATAAAGTTCACGTTAAAATATAGTGGAACATCAAATTATGATGTCAGCCATTTTATGAAACAAAAATGTATGAGATTTCTGTTCAACTTTCGGGAGATCATGGATGATTTTTCTATTATTATTATTCTGTTTTTATTTACAAATTTATTTATAATCTTATTTGTATTAGTAATTTTCCACCTGTTGTCGCAGAGTGATTTTTAAGTTACTACAAAAGAGGCTGGTGGAAGAAGTCGGAGTGTCAAATGTTTGGATTTGGGATGTTTTTTTTAACCACTTCATTACTTTGATTATATTGTTTAAAGTGTAAATTAAATTAGTGTAATTTTTTAATGTTTCAATACATTCCCTATAATTTAATGGCACCTACATCCATATTCTGGCGAGAATCACATTTCATAGAAATGTGCCTGACATTCAACAAGTATGCAGTTAATGCACAAAATAATATTATATTTCTATTCTTCTAATCTTTCTATTCTTTATTGCATTAAGTCCATTTAAACGAACAACTCTTTTGAATGTGCTGTCTCTGTTTATATCTCCGGTGCTTCAGGGAGTGGCCTATATAACAGGACACAGATGCTGCAATAACCGGAGAAGAACCTCAGAATTAATTTGCACTTGATCCAGCTCATTAGTGCGTTGCGCAAGCAATTTCGCCAAACCCACTCCTGTCTAGACCAAGCGGCAACCTCCCCGTCTCTCTCTTGAAACCAACACGGAAGTGAATTAAACTGCAATTCATCGACTGGCCGCTTGAGGCTGGCTGCAAAAGTGAGTCAAATCTGTATCTCCCCCATGTTAAAATGCTTAACTTTACAGCAGAAAAAAACATGTTTACAGCCTGGAGCAAAAAGTGGCTTGGATCTATACAGCTTATTTTGCCCTTCATGACAACTGTGAGGGGGGTGAATTTTTTTTATAACAAATCCGTTTAAATTATATTAAGCATTTAATTTCTGCATAATTAAGGGCGTGGCCACTTTTGAGTGACAGGTGGATTCCCGCTGCTCACGTTACCTCAGCTAATTGTCTGACTGTGAAAATAAATCAATTTTAGCCACTAAACTTGGCATCTCTGCCGTGTTTGTGATTTTTCGAGATTATTTCACAATTATAATGTCTTGCTGTGGGGTTAATTGTATTAACAGACCGTCCAAGAAGCTTGGACTCCATTTTTTCCGGTGAGTGAAATTCTATTATAATTGCATTTTATTAATTTATTCATTTTATTTCTAATAATTTATTTATTATTTATAATTGTATTTAAAATGTTATTACACTCCAGAATCCAATTAGCTGATTAGCTGTAGGCTGAATAGACTGTATAAAACGTCTTCTGAAACGTTGTCAATATAACGTTAGGCTAAGTTAATGTTAACGTTACGCCTGCATTTCATAAATAGCGTAACATAACACTGACTATATTGGAAGTATTATTTTTTTTTTTACATAAAACACTGCTTAGTTTTCACTGTATGAATTATACTTCCATCATGGCTCTATTGCTTTGCTTAGATTTTTGTTTAACTTGTACTCCCCCCTTATCCTATGTTATCCACACACATCCACATTATTAAAATGTTTAAAATACCCTATATCTAAAGTTACAGTTCATCTGTTTTTCTTTGAATAACTCAGTGTTCATGGCAACTCACTTTTGATAAACATTAAAACAATAATCAAAACATAAAAACTGCTCAAACAACGGTGAAAGATTGAATCTATTTTATTAAATGCTTCTTTCCAGATGATATCGCTGCAGAGACCATGGGATGGTGGTGTTGGATGAGGATGAGGAGGACGTCCGGTGCTGCTCTTCCTCGCAGGGAGTGGGAGAAGAGAAGAAGGGGAGAAGACCTTTCCACCGCAGCCCACCACAACCAAACCAACAGACACGGACGCCTGGCAGACTGAGGTTGCTTCCCATGGTCTCTGCAGCTCTCTGGGCACCACGTCTGACATAGCTGTCACCAATGATCCACACTGTGTCTATGGAAGGAAAATAAATGAGTTTAATAAATGCATGAGGTAATGAAAAATAAGAATTTAACTATGAAATGTAGCTCAGTTTTTTATGTTGACAATACTGTCACATGTGGGAGATGAAGTGAACAACACCTCAAAATATTGCCTAGATGACAATCTAATTTGTTGTTGTCCTTTTAAGACAGACATTATAATATCAGCTGTCACATAGCCAAGACTAGTACTTACAGTTTAAGCTACCGGTATGTGCAGACGTGGTGCATGCCATTACCTCAAAATCGATCACTAAAAAAACAATACACAGCTTGTAAAAAACACGCAAACTAATGTAAATGGGTAATAACATTTTTAATGTTACCTAATACGAATCTAACCCTATCTTAATAACGTTACACTCAGTTGACATCCAATACACACTCATAAATGCAGGTTAATTGATTTGCTTCAAATTGTTTCTTTGAGATGCAAGTTTTTAAGTAAAGTTATAACGTTAATTCTTATTCATGACAACTATTAACGTTTTCTGCAAGTCATCTAGTGTTGCAAATAAACGTTACCACATGTATTAAAAGTGCTGCAACGTTTTAAACTTTGTGTAGTTTAATATCAATAACATATAAATAGTTATTTCAAGTTTTGTTGTGTAGGTTCAGGTTAATTTACCTCAATAGTAAGCTTGGTTCGAATCGTTTCAAAATAAACCGCCAATATCTTCCATCCAAAGACAACTTGAACGCGTCGAGCTAGGTGGGCGTGGTTTCAGCAGCAGGCTCCTCGGCTCCACCCACGTCCCGCCCCATTTCCTTTGCCCATTTTCGTTTTTCCGGGAGTGACGCGTTACCAAGATGGCGACGGTCGGCTCCGCCCACTTTAGGCTTCAAAAACGCTCTTCAGAAACCTACGGGTGACGTCACGGACACTACGTCCATTCTTTTTTACAGTCTATGGTCTAGACTTTGTGCATGTTTGCCAGAAAATACCAAAACTGTGTGTGTCTTAAAGCATAGCGCTGCGCTTAGTGTTAGCGCTCTTAAAATAGTCATAGAGGGATAATTAGAGGGATAGTTCACCCAAAAATTCAGTCATCCTTTACTAACCCCATGTTGTTACAAACTCCTATTAATTTTTCTCTCCTCTGTGGAAAAAAGGAAATGTTATTCACTTTCATTGTAGGTGAATGGTAGACAAATAAGAGCTTGTGAAAAAAAGACATTGAACAGAATCTGCTCGTCTTACCATTATCCAAAATGTATTTCAGTCCATTATCATCTTTGTATTTGTCTCCTGTCTATGAGGTGCTCATGAAAACTTTCATGTGCTGCTTTGGATGGATGGAATTTGAATGGCCTGTTCCAAAATGAAAGTAATAATTAGGGAAAACATATAGGAAAATTTTGGATTATCTGAGGTCAGGCATTTAGAATCAACATGGATCATTAAATGTAAGCAGTGACTCATTTGTTCTGTCTCAAATCTCATTTGCTTTAATCTCATTTGTTAAGCAGATCAATTAATAATAAGGTTGCACCCTACATGAACACATTGCTATATATATATATATACAGTACTGTGCAAAAGTCTTAGGCACATAAGATGCATCACAATAGCATTTGTCTTAAAATGATTATTTATATCTTCATCTTTAGTGTGTCAATAATTTTAGGCTCCCAAACATATAAAAGATTAGAATAGAAGAACAGGGAGCCCTGCAACAGATGTCATGACCCCTACAGAGACCCCCACTGAACATCGTGTCAGTCTGAGATTACATGAAGAGACAGAAGCAATTGAGACAACCGAAATAGAAGAACTTGTGCTGAATTCTCCAAAAAGCTTGGAACATCCGATCTGCCAACAACCAAGACAAACTGTGTCCAGGTGCATCTAGGAGATTTGGTGTTGTTTTAACCCTTTCAAGCATAGTGGTCACTACAGTGGACAGCTATTCAAAACCCGTTTTCTTGTGTACGCATGGATTTTGAAGGTCTAGTTGCACATCAGCCACTTCAGTGGACGCTATTGCATCATCCCATACATTGCCACCCACTGGCCAGCCGTTGTAAGTGCAACAACATTTTCTCATATCCAAGATGACCCACAGAGTGCCAAAAATGCAGGGATATTGTGCCAATCATTCTATAGAAGGAGACCCTCGCAGGTAAATCAAATTTGGTAACATAAAGTAACTTCTAAGGAGTAATACAATTGTAAAATATTTGAAGAATTGCATTTATTTTGGGAGGAAATTACAATTAATAATATGTCCACTAAATTGGACATCATGCATTTGTCATGTATTACTGCGACTTAGTTGTTCTTGAAAATGCTTCATCTGCAGTAACTTTTTGGCTGTAATCAATTGATTTATGTTTTTAGATTGTAACTTGCAGTTTATGCAGCAAAAACAACAAGTTGTGCAGATTACATCCATTATGTTAGTAACAGTTAGTGTCTTTATATTTTGTAGATCTCAAGTGCAGTTCGAGATAGAAAGGCTTCAAGATAGTGGAGCAATTACCATCAGAGTCAAGTGAGGAAGATGCTAGTGGCAGTGATGAGGAATGGTTGTTAAAATATGTCACACATTAGTTTTAACAGCATAATATATCATTTGGTTTATTGGTTTGCCAAGTCCATATTTCTTGAGTTTCTTATTTCTTCACAACCCAAACACATGCTGTCCACCTGAGTGGACATATACAAAGTCTTTGAAAAATGTGTGTGTATTTAAAAAATTATGTTCAATTTATTTTTATATGCCTAAAAATTATTGAAAACATTTGTGAAAAAGGTTGTTATAATGGTAAATGGTCTGCACTTATATAGTGCTTTACACTGTGACTCATTCACACGCACACACACACACCAATGGCAGCAGAGCTGGATGCTTGGGGTTCAGTGTCTTTCCCAAACTTCAGCATGTGGAGTCGTGTGGGCCAGGATTCGAACCACCAACCGTGCAATTGGTGGACACCCCGCTCTACCAACTGAGCCACAGCCGCCCCTATAGGCAAACGTGGTCACACCGAATATTGATTTAGCTTTTTATGTTTGCTGGACTTTGTATGACATTAAGTGATAAACAAAAACTATTTATGTCATTATTTTTGAAGACAACCTCACTATGCAACATTTTTCAGATGTACCTAAAACTTTATATACAACAGTTCATTGAACAAGTAAAAAAAATGAAAGAGAAAAACTGAGTAGGTCATCTCAGCTGGCTCATTTACACACAAAAATTGTCTTTTGCTGCCACCTGCTGGCTAAAATCTGCGATGTCACAAAAATAAATGTAAAGAGACACATCTAGCTTTTTACACATCTGCACTGCTCTTATACTTTAGTTTAGAACGGCATGAAAGCGGACTGATACACACACAGTGAAGTGTCCGAGTGCTGATGCTCTGAGACGCACTGAGACACAGTTGATACTGTTGAGATGTTAAAGGCTGTACCCAATGATTTTCAAGGAGAATATATATGGATTGGACTCTATTGGACGGGTGGCACAGCTCTCTGTGTCTTCTCTGATCAGAGCAACTTCGGACAGCTGAACAATAGTGATGGCCACTGATTATGTCCTGATGGACTCTGGAAAAAGCAGAATTGTGAAATAAAACACTCATCTATCTGCTACAGTGGTGAGTAATTAACATTTACTGAACATGTTATCACATCTCTGACTTTAAGAATGCAAGAAAAACTAGTCACACTTTTATACTTTGCTTAAATCTTGTTTTTTTTCCATTTAAATGTGTTATTTGTGGTGAAAGGACATTCTGAAGTTTATTGTGTTTTTCGTCACAGATTGTGTATGTATTTATTTTACCATCATATATATACAGTAAAGTTCTGGCCATGCAGAAGATGTATGGCAGAGTGTCTTTTATCGAGGATAATTATACAGGGGACCATTTAACTGGGTACATTAAAAATCTATAATTATATTTAGAGCTCTAATTATACTTTATTTTTCATTATTTGGGTCACATTTTGCCTTTTTAAAAATGAACAAATCCATGTTTTCAATATATTATTTTTGTTACATGTTTATTGTTCAATTGCATAATTTGTACTATTTACACACGTGCTAAAACCAGTACTGTCTCTTTAAGAAAACCGCCAGTAGATGAGCGCATGTTAATGAGAGAGACTCTAACCGCTTTATCTCATCTGTGCTTTGTATGATTAGAATTAAATGGTAAAGAAAAGAAAGGATATTAAATGAGACATTATTCAATGACAAACGGGTGAATCTCGTCTTTGGACACACATTACACGGAACAACTTTTACTCTCAACACGCTGTGAAAGGATCTCGCTGCTAAATAATTCACAATTACTGGTGAGTGAAATCTGAACATGTTCCAGCCAGTTGCCAAATATATACACACACATATATATATAGAAAGTGAAGAAATTAAGTTTTACTGGTTTGCTTTATAATTAGATTATTAGATTAAGATTAATTAGATTAAGTCTTTATCCGCTGGGGAATACTAGGCCAGCAATAATTGAACATATGCTTAAATGATTGTGATTCTGCAGAAAACCTCCTCTGAATACTTTCCTGAAGCTTCCGGATGTTTAACACATTTTCCACAAATTTAAGTGTAAAGAGTCTCAGATTATTTCTTTAAACCTTGAGCAATCTTCATTTTAGAATCACACTTGTACTCTTCAAATTTGACCCGAAAACAATAAACTAGTAATCCTTTTATTTTTATGAAAGAAATGTAATAACACTAACATCAATAAAGTCAAACAACAACAACAACAAAAATAATAGTTGTGAATTTCTGGGAGGGATTTGGGGGATTTTATGGTATTTTGACTTTATTTGGCTCTAAATTACTAAATTACACCATTCACATTCAAATAAAATAAGCACATTTTATTTTATCTTCACTTCAATAAAAATCTTCATTTCAGTAAATTGAAAGTGTTAAAACATCAAAATATGTCATACATTGGGAGTCTCTGGTGACATCTGCTGGAATAAAGAAAAAAATGACAATTACATGAAATGACAAGTATGGCCAGTAGATGGCTCCAGAGACACCCATTGTATGACATATTTCAATGTTTTAACAGTCTCCAATATGCTGTAAAACAGGAAAATGCTCCACAGTCATATCTGATTGTGTAACAAAGAAAAGACAAAGTAATAATTGTGTTACTGTCATTTATTTCAAACATCAAACATACAAATTCCATCATGAACTCTGTCACACGGGGGTCAGACTCAGACTTCGACCCGAGTGGAGTGTTTTTATATAGACAAACTTTTCAAGGACAAATGTCCTCATAAGTACCATAAGTGCCATGTTTGTGTGATGGTTAGGTTTAGGGGTCGAATTTGGAAATACAAAATATCATTAGCCTGATATGAAATCAGTGGAGGTCAATGAGAGATCACTAATATACAGTAGTAAAAGTAACCTGTATGTGTGTGTGTGTGCATCTCTATATTTGAGTATTTCCCATTTATTTCCTATGGCTGGTCAATTTTGACCCAAACATCACATACTTGTATTGTATTTTTTATTGTATTGTTTGTGCCCACAGAGTATTTGAGGGTTAATGAGTGCTGTGGTTCAGAGTAACATTCAAAACAATAAAGTCCAACAAAAGCCTAAACTGTGACTAATAGTGCTTTAAATTAAAAAGTAAAAATGCACTAAAACAAATAAAGGTAGGTTAAAGTTAAAATAAAATCTTGAACTGTCTCGCTTCTATAAAATAAACTCTAAACCAAACAGTGGACAAAGCAATAACATGCTCTATAGACACCATTATATACCTTGCAATATGGGATTGTTGATACTATTATAAAATGCATGTGTGTGTTAGAGAAACATCTACATTATTATAATTATGGGAAATGCATAATGTAAGTGGTATTTTGACACAGATAAAAAAAGTCCTTCTGCAATATTGATCTGACATTATACTGTAATTGTAAGTCATTCAACAAAAGGAGAAACATTTGTGTTTTACAAGTCTAAATATATGTTAACTGAGTAACTTTGGGCACTTAGTGGTCTGCGCTGGTCACACACCTTGATTAATTCAATTATAAACTTGTTAATATATATTTTAGTATATTCATTTTTCCATGTCCAAGAAGACAATCATAGAAATTCTGTTTAAAATAGTTCTTAAGAAACTGCATTGACACCAAAACTGTGCCGAGATAAAATGTAACACTTTTCCCATTCACACAAGACCACACATTTAAATAATATATTATATGTGTGTAAAAACATGAAAAATAAAACAAACATGTTCAAAATGACAAGCAGCAAATTATTCAGGTTTGCAAATTAAAATGATCAGAATTTAACTCTTTTTTTATGATTAGTAATGCATGTACTGTAATTTATTTACCATCAGTGGTGTGCTCATGCAAACTTTATAATAAAAAAGTAATAATTATGCACAAAAAGTCTTGGGTTATCTGAGGCCATAGCATGCACGTACATTAGAAACTATATGGATCATTAAATGTAAGTCATGGCTAATCTGTTCTGTCTCATTCACTTATGCAAACATTTTTTTGATTTTAACTCATTTGTTAAGAAGATAAATTGAAAAGAAGGATGAACCCTATCCACCTTCATTTTCAATGTAACTAGGGCACTGCCATCATCATCTTTGAATAGAGCTTATTCACAGTGACGTCATCTTGATTTTTAACTTGAATGAAAATGAGGCTGTAAGGGATGTACGTACAGTCTCTTCAATGGCACGCACGGTATAATGCTCTATAAAGTTCTTAGGTCCCATCTGTCAATTTGGATAAAAGCGTATGCCAAATGAATAAATGTAAATGTAATGTAATCTGATTTTCCACAGCTCATGTTGTCTGGAGTTTTTTTGTCAACTGAATCCTGTAGGAAACATATCAATCTTTCATTCTTACACCCCATTGAAAAGACTATGTCTATCCCTCACAGCCTCGTTATTATTCCCATTAACTTCAAAGATGGCGCTTCAAGTTGCCTTGAGACATCACATAGCTTACATAAACTACAACAGATAGAGACTCTATCACCTAGATATCTCATAGAGACTGTCATAGAGACTTTCTCAAACTACCAAACAAAAAAAAACATCATTAAGTAATTTAAAAAAATAGAGAATGTGAAAGGTCTGAATAATAGAAGAGAGAATTATTTATTTCAGCTTTTATTTCTTTCATCACATTCCCACATTTCCAGTGGGTCAGAAGTTTACATACACTTTGTTAGTATTTGGTAGCATTTGTTAGCATTGTCTTTAAATTGTTTAACTTGGGTCAAATGTTTTGGGAATCCTTCCACAAGCTTCTCACAAGCTTCTCACTATAAGTTTTGGGAATTTTGTCCCATTCCTCCAGATAGAACTGGAGTACTGAGTCAGGTTTGTAGGCCTCTTTGCTCATACATGCTTTTTCAGTTCTGCTCACAAATTTTCTATTGGAATGAGGTCAGGGCTTTGTGATGGTGACTCCAATACCTTGACTTTGTTCTCTTCTTTGTTCTATTTTGTGAACTGCACCAGTCCCTCCTGCAGCAAAGCACCCCGACAACATGATGCTGCCACCCAATGCTTCACGGTTGGGATGGTGTTCTTTGGTTTGCAAGCCTCACCCCTTTTTCCTCCAAACATAATGATGGGCATCATGGCCAAACAGTTCAATTTTTTTTCATCAGACCAGAGGCATTTCTCCAAAAAGTAAGATCTTTGTCCCCATGTGCACTTGCAAACTGTAGTCTGGCTTTTTATGGTGGTTTTGGACCAGTGGCTTCTTCCTTGCTGAGCAGCCTTTCAGCTTATGTAAAAATAGGATTTACTGTGGATATAGATACTTGTTTATCTGTTTCCTCGAGCATCTTCACAAGGTCCTTTGCTGTTATTCTGGGATTGAGTTGCACTTTTTGCACCAATCTACGTTCATCTCTAGGAGACAGAATGCACCTCCTTCCTGAGTGGTATGATGGCTGCGTGGTCCCATGGTGTTTATACTTACGTACTATTGTTTGTACAGATGAATGTGGTACCTTCAGGCGTTTGGAAATTGCTCTGCATGTCATGCTGTTCACACAGGGCATTAAACAGTCTTGATTCAAAATTCCTTCCTTGGTCACTGTGAATGTTCTCTGCAGTACTGAACCTGCTAAACATCCCCTCTATTAACACATCTGATCTGGCAGTGCGTAAGCTTTGGGCCATTTAGTGAAATAGCCCATTGCAGCAAGTACAAAGCGATTGCCTCTCTCCAAGCAGGGGAATGGCCCCATGATGTCCACCACTACCCTTTCCATCAGTGCTCCTACAGCCTGCTGCTGGAGCTTTGCATGGGATTGGTCAAGAGGGCCCTCATAGGCAGCACAAGCATAACATCCTCAGCAGAAATCCTCCACATCTCTTCTGTGCTGGCCCCAGTAGAAACTTTGGTGAAGACAACAAAGTGTCTTGGACAAACCGAAGTGTCCTGACCCTGACTTAATGCTTTTGGCACTACCACCTGCCATCTCTCCTCCCCTGTAGCAGGCTCATTCCATGCTTGTTGAAGCACTCCATCACTCAGTTGCAGTGTGTCAAATTTGGACCACAATCCCTTAGTAGCTGGAGAGCATCCTGCAACGTCCTCCCAGTTGGGTCTCTGTTGTCCTTCTAGCCATCTCATCACAGGCTGCAGAGCCACGTCCTGTTCTTGTTGCAGCCTTCCTTCTGTTGTTTCAACCACATTAAGAATCCCACAGGCAGGCTGTGCTGCCATGTTCTCTTGACATAGCTCATTCTAACGCGTGTCTTTTTTATTACAGTGGCGGCAACCTTCAGCAGCACATGGGTGTCTAGATAATACATCCGCATGGGAGGGAGTGAACCCAGCTCTATAGACCACCGTGAAGTCATACAATTGAAGTTCTTCCAGCCATCATGACACTTGACCTTCTGGCTCTCTGAAGGACAACAGCCTTTGAAGTGCAGCATGGTCTGTTCTTATTGTGAATGTCGCCCCACACAGGTAGTATTTTGAGTGTCTCACAGCCATCACCACGGCGAGGAACTCCCGTCTAGTGACACAGTAGCGCTGCTCGCTCTTACTGAGGACCCTGCTAAAGTAAGTCACGACTTTCTCTCCATCTGGTCCTTCTTGCGACAGTACTGCCCCCATGCCAGTGTTGCTAGCATCCATTTCTAGGACAAAAGGCAGAGCAGTGTTAGGGGGAACAAGGACAGGGCTCTCCATCAATGCTGATTTCAGTGTGTTAAATGCTTCCTGGCAGTCTTCAGACCAATAGATGTTACAATCTGCAGGAGGCTGAAGAGCGGCGCTCCTACACAAGAGAACCCCTTCACAAATCTCCTATAATAGGAGGCTAGCCCCAGAAAACTTTTCAGTTGCCTCTCATCAGTGGGTGTCAGCCAGTCTCTGATGGCACAAATCTTCTCCTCCAAAGTGCCAATGCCTTCACTCCCTAATTTGTGGCCCAGAAACTCCACCTCACGTCTCATAAAGTGGCATTTTTCAAGGTGCAACTTCAGGCCGGCTGCTGCCACTCTCTCTAGCACTCACGGCAGGGCTTCAAGGGCTGCCTTGAACGAACCACCATGGATCAAAAGGTTGTCTAAGTACACAAGGAACTCCTGACAGGGAACTCCACTCAATACCTTGTCTGTGAGCCTCTCAAATGTTGCAGGGGCATTTCAAAGGCCAAAAGGGAGAACTTTAAACTGCCAGAGACCCTTATTTGTGCAGAATGCAGTCTTTGGAGCAGACTCTGCTGACAGTGGCACTAGCCAATAGCCACTTCGAAGGTCAAGGGTGGACAACCAGGATGAGCCGGCCACTAAGTCGAGTGACTCGTTTATTCTTGGTAGGGGATATGAGTCTTTTTTATTATTACTTTATTTAGCGGCCTGTAATCTATACAGAACCGCCATTACCGCCGGGGCACCATGACAACTGCCGAGACCCAAAGGCTTTCTGATGGCTCAACTATACCTGCCTTCAACATTAACTCTGGCTTTTTGTCTGCTGCCTCCTGTCGTGTAAGGGGAAGATGCCGTGGTCATACTCCGATGGGCCGGGCATCTCCGGTATCAATAACATGCTCCACAAGATGTGTGTGGCCTACTTCATCATCATTAAGAGCAAAAATGTCTTTGAAATCTGACATGAGTCATCCTGCTGCTTTTGGTTCAGCCCATCACTGTTTTTGGCCCAGATGTTTCTTACTGCCGAAACTCGCTCCAAACCCTGCTCACTGAGTTGTATGGGTCTTTGGGCTGGGCCAACCTGGGATAGCATGTGTTTTGTATTTGAATAGCAATTTGGGTCGAGCTGCTGATGGAGGGTTGTTGGATGTGTCATGATGTGCAGCGGAAGACTAGGGTCTGAGGACACAGCAGCAGGGGCATGATTTTAGCATTCCATAGCTTACACAGATATGAGCGAGGGACCCGGGCAAGGGGAGGGTGGGGTTGTTTGCACAGAGAGTCCATCAGGAAGAGCAAGTAAGTCTCTGCTTAACTCTACTACACAACCTATAGCCTTCAGGATGTCTAAGCCAAGTATACAGGGGTCTTGCACTTCAGCCACCCACGTGTGGAACGACACAGACAGGCCTCCGACATTGAACAGAAAGGTCCCCTTTCCTTTTATTGGGACGAAATCACCAGTCACAGTTTTTATTCGAGCTGATGTCGGTTCTACTGCAGTCCCCTCTGGGACCAGATCATCAGAATCAAGTTGGATTTGATCCCGTGTCGACCAGGGCTGTACACGAGACTCCCTCCACTAAAATTGGTATGTGGCAGAAATTTACAACATATGTCCACCCCATTGTTATTACTGTCTCTATAGGGCATATGTAGCACATTCCCCAACCCACCATCCCACCTCTTGAGGCGTGGGCGTACCCTGGGGAGTATCATCACAGGCCCGCATCCTCCCATCTACACTGGCCTATGGGCATTTCCCTGAATGCCACTGAACCTGGGAGTTTGTCTAATCAGGTGGCCTGGCTGGCCACACCCCCAGCAGCTTAGAAATTGAAGACGTGTGTGAAATTCTGACATTGTGCGGCCCTGCTGCAGTGTTGTTGCGTGTGATGTTATCTCATTTTATAGGCTCTCTGGTGGGTGGATTAGTCATAATTGCAGTTCGCACCATTGGTGAAAGGACATCCAGCTCCATTCCACTTCCCATTATTTCTGTTTCCACAGCAAGCTCCAATGCTTCACTTAAAGTATTATGTTGAGCCAGCTGCGTTTGAATACGTAGTTCTCCTGGGCTCAGGGCTTGGATAAATCAGTCTCTAGCTAGCTCATTCTGGACTGTGGGTGGCATGTCAGCATAGGCACGTTTGCATAGGCTTTCAATGTCATTAGCCAAAACACTTAATGTCTGCACCTGTTATTAAACTCAGTTCTTTAAAGGACAGGCTGATAACATTGTCCAAAACGTCTAGTAATGACAGGCTGATGAATGTTTGATTGGAGACACAAAATGCTGTTCCCCTCTTCCCCACTGTTGTTTGTTGGGAAAGGAATATTGTTGTTCAAAATTTTGTTTTTGTGTCTCACATTGAAACATGCAATAAAGAATACAAAAAAAGATAAAAGCTCTCATTGCACATGCTCGAGACGCTTACACTTTTTCAATAAAGAGCTCTTTTCCACTTTAAAGCCAACACATTATGCACAACCACTTACCAATGGTGAGCGGTGCGTTATATCAAATAATGAACGTACAAAGAAGCAAAAAGATTACAGTGCTTGTTGCACATGCACGAGACGCTCACACTTTTTCAATAAAATCTCTTTTACACTTCAAGCCCACACATTATGCACAACCACATCCCAATGGTGATCGACAGATACTAAACATCTAAACTAAACTGAACTAAACAAATTTCCCTGTGTCCCTTTCGTGAACGCGTGGCGAGCCCTTAATGGCATTTACAATTTGGTGCTGAAGACGATTGAACATGGTTATATAAGCCATTTGCATGTTTCCACCCTGTTTCAACAGCGTTCTGTATTCCATTGTTCCTTCCGAAGAAGCGCCGGTGTTACAATCCGAAATACACAATCATCTAAAACAAAACGTGATAGAGGTCGTTTCAGATGTATTAATAAGCCTGCTGTCCCATTGCGTGAATGCATGACAAATTCTCATGAACGTGTCAGACTGGGTGTTACGATATGATAATCGATACGATTCAGTCTGTACACTGGCCACCTCGCTTCACCGGTGCTTTGCAGTCTGTGGTCTGACCACAGAATGTGCCGGTGTTGCACGCAGAGATTCACTGTCTCCTCGCAAAAAAATGAGATAGAGACTGTTCTAGGCTGTGACACATACAGTGGATTTTACAACCGTTATTACGTGTTCTGGAAAAGGACGGCAGGCTTTGGCCATTCTAGTTCTGAGATGCTTGAATTGCACGCTAGTGACACGCCCATTCGTATGTTAACTCAGAAACAGATTGTAAAGAAGTTCATGCTCACAGGCAAGGAAGAGGCGAGAAACCGGCTTGACATACAAACTAAAGGTTTAATGTAAAACTCAAAAGACAAACACATAGGACGACGGACATGTCCGTAAGGATCTCTCTCTCTCCCACACCGCCCTCTGCAGTCGCCTTTATCCCTCTCGGTGGCTTGATTAGCCTAATACGGGACCGGGCGTGGTACCGACCCAGCCACGCCCTCCACCGTGCCACATTCCTCCCTCGTTCTTTCAGGCTGGGGACCCTCCCGCGCGGTCTGCCGGCGGGTCCTCCCCATCAATCTGGACGAGGGAGGGGGCAAGGGGAGGGAAACAACAAACAATTAAAATATGGGGGGGTTACTCAACCGTCCCCCCCGTCAATCCATTCAATTTTTTAAAACATGACAAAAAAAACCCACTACAATTGAAAAAAGAGGGAAAAGGCCAATGCAGAGCAGCAGTGAGAGAGAGAGAGAGGAGAGAGAGATAAAAAAAAAAAACTTACTCGCCGGTTCTCCAATATGCCGTAGCTTGTTCCTCAGCCACTCCTACACCCACTACCGAATGGCAGCTGCGCCTCTCCGGACGGATCAGAGGTAGCTCTCCAGCCCCTGGCGGATGGAACGCCCCGCCGCGTTCTCGGGGATCGGAAGGTTTCCTCGTTCCAGGCGTTCGGACACGGAGCCCCTCATCGCTCGCGATGGGCGGTCTCCTACCCCGCCGCGTTTCAGTGCCCAGAAGGGGTCTCCTCCGCCCCTGGCAGCGGCATTCCTCGCTCCAGGTGGTCGGCCAGGAGCCCCTTCTCCCCTCACGGTCGGCAGCCTTTCCTCCGCTTCCAGGTGTCTGGGCTCCTCGTCCCCGGGCAAATGGCCGCGGCTGCTTCGTTGTGGTAGTGGCGAGAACTCCGCTATGGCGTATTCCTCTTCCTTCCCGGGCTTTCGGCACCAATGTAACAAAGTTCACCCTCAAGGGCAAGGAAGAGGCGAGAAACCGGCTTGACATACAAACTAATGGTAAACTCAAAAGACAAACACATAAGACAACGGACATGTCCGTGAACAATCTCTCTCTCTCTCGCGCCGCCCTCTGCAGTCGGCCTTTATCCCTCTCGGTGGCTTGATTAGCCCAATACGGGACCGGGTGTGTTGAGTCACGCCCTCCACCGTGCCACACAGATCTTATCACACATCCATCCTCAGGACAGATCTGAAGGACACGTACTACATGTATCAATTACACCGTGTAATAGGTGAGTTTTGAGATTCACCTTCTGTGTATCAATTTCCCTTTAGTTTAATACATTTTAAGGCCTGTTGCTGTAAAGTTAGTCTTCAGTGAATGTCTAGATTACTATTGTAACCCCCGTTAGGGAATGAGATGTTGTGTTGAATGAAGCGACACTAGTGGTCCTTCTTGAATACCTCGGTTGCCTTGAACTTGAGAAAAGGCCAATGTGAAATTGGCAGACAGAATGTGCATGTCCCTCCACCGGACATACGGTTATAAAAGGAGGGAATCGTGCATCTGTTTAGTCAGGTTTTTTACTGAGGAGCCGAGAATAAGTTTCGGCTGTTACAGTGGCTCGGTACAGCATCGTGGCCGGGGGGACACTACGTCTCATTTCCTCCATCAGAAGCGGAGAGATATCTGCCGCATCCAGGAAAGGCGGAAAGAGGCAATGTGTAAGACGTAAAAAGACATTCAATGCCAATGTGTATACTCTTATAGAGGAAACATATTCTTTCACAGGTCTATTTGCTCTTTAAGGAAATGTTATCGAAGCACGCGTGGACTGCACTGATGTGCAGAGAACGGAGAAAGCCGCTGGTAATGCGCTGTAGGATCCAACAACTATGCTCTTAGTGGCGAGTGGAACAGTAGTGGAACACCAGCTTGCTGAACACACAACCGCTTGAATCCGAAGAAAATGTCAGACTAAACAGATGCACGATTCCCTCCTTTTATACCCATATGTCCGGGGCAGGGACATGCAAATTCTGTCTGCCAATATCTCATTGGCCTTTTCTGAATTTCAGAGGTAACCGAGGTCTTCAAGAAAGACCCCTAGTGTCGCTTCATTCGACACAACATCAAGTGAGAGACAGATGGGGAACGTTTCTTTAGTTGTCAAGTTACACACAAAATAGATTGATATGGAGGCACACTGATGTCAACACTTGACACACAAACCTCAGTAATGGTTATACTCAACAAACATCATAAGTAAAACATGAGCTCTTAAAATCATCACAACTATTAATAAAAAGTATGTAATTTAAGTGTTCTGTTCCAAATAAAGTAATAATCAGACATTACTGGAAAAAGTCATTAGTTATCTTTATATCACCACATGCACAAACAGCACGGACCATTAAACATTGGACATAGCTCATTTGTTCTGTCTATCTGTCAAACTCTTTGCTTAAAACTCATTTGATAAGAAGATAAATTCAAAATAAGGGTGCACCCTATATGAAAATGCTCAAAAAATAAATAAAAAATAATTGGTGAATATTTGTAATTGTGGCACGAATGGTGAATCTGATTAACATCTGGTTATGTTCAGATCTCTCCAATCTATAATCAATCTTTAACTTAAAAGAGCCTGAGAATAAACACAGGTTCCTCTTTAAGGTGGTTGTAGTTTAATGGTAAACGCTGTTGAGAGGTAAACATTTATTAACTGAATAAGAAATAACTGTTGATTATAAGAACTGATTTTACCTTCGTCATCTTATAAAGTTTTATTCTGGCCACTATAAAATAAAAATGACTTATCCCCATGAATGGCGTTTTGTGTCCACAAAAACTTTTACAAGAAGGTGGCAAAATATGATTTCTTGAAAGCTGTAGCCGTTTCAATTCATCTTTAGTTATTAGTCACACAATACAGTAAATAATCACATAACATGATACACTTTTAATTATATTTTTGCTGGACTTTTCTGTAAGCATGGAAACCCTTTTTTGTTTTTCAATGTAAAATATGCAAAAATATGTCGTCAAAGGTGTGTCACTGTCACTCACCTTTAATATAGAGCGACACATTCACATGAAACAGACAAACTGGAAACAGTTCAACACAAGCTGTCTTATTCTGAGTTTTGTGATCATTCATTGGTTTCTCATCATGAGGATTCATCTGTTCTTTGTTCTGTTATCAGGTCAGTTTTTAAAGTTTCCCCCAAATGTTATAAATGGCAAATTTATTATAAATGAGAAATTAATGAACAGTTGTATTCATGTTTTACATTCAACCATTTTCCAACTTAACGCAGTTGGACGATTTGTATAGCTTAATATTGTCATTTTATTTTAATGCATTATTAATAGTTTTGTGCAAGTAAAAAATGCAAATCTAATAAATGCAATGGTCTGTAGAAAGCTAACTCTATTACAGTTAACATGTAGAGTGTAAACATGTTCCTCATATGGTAACATCTCAACTGAATTGTTTTAACAAGATTTCATTGCATTGTAAGATAATGTACGTATGTATATTTGCTGAATTATTCCTTTATTATTTCCACAGTTCTGAGTCCCCGTGTCAGCTCTCAGCCTCATTTGTTTTACTATGTTCCTGTGACAATGAGCTGGCCATCTGCACAAACATACTGCAGACAACATTACACGGATCTGGCCACTATTGATGATCAGACTGATTTGTTAGAGTTGTTAAAAGCTGTGCCCAATGGTTTTTCAGACTGGATCTGGATTGGACTCTATCGGATGGGTGACGCTTTTCCCTGGATCTGGTCCGATCAGAGCAACTCCACATTCAGATCATGGGGTAGCGGACAGCCGAACTATTTTGATAGCATAAAAATCTGTGTGGTATCATCTGTTGCTGGACTCTGGGATGATTGGAATTGTGCAGACATGTATACGTTCACTTTTTTCTGCTACAGTGGTGAGAATTTAACATTTATTGTACATTTCACCACTTTCACCACAGATCACTTAGTTTAGTTAACATTTAATCTTGATCTTTATTTCTTGTCACAGTCAGAAAGACAAAGACTGTGAGAGTGCAGGTGAAATCAAGTCAAAATGTGAATAATCCTGCAGTGAAGAACGAGATTTTAATGAAGGTGAGTACATACAGTAAGTGGCTAAAGCGGTGTTACAACCCTGTCTCAACATAAAGGACACTGAAACAAGAATTGCCTTTGAAAATGTTTATGCCACTTCAACGCAGCACAGGTTAGAACAGGAAGTGCAAGAGTTCTACAGGAAATGCACAAGCAAGCAAAACAAATATAGTAAGAAGATATACAGAATATTGAGTAATAAAGTCTGTTTGTTTTCTTCAGATTGAGCAGAAACTGAAGGAGAAGGGGTTGGCAGAAACGGCAACACTGTCATGGAGGAACCAATCAGATGGAAATGTCTTCCAAAAGTATCAGGAGAGTGATGCCACTGAGCAGATTTGCAGTAAAAAATGAATGAATAAAACTTTACTTGCTGCTTTGTAAAAGATATGATAGACTTTATCTGTTGGAGAAAGTAATAGTATATTAATAGGAAACTTCTACTGCCATATTGACCTTAAATTATTCTTTAATAGTGAGTCATTCCATGAAAGAAGTAACAATGTTTTTACAAGCATAAATATATTAGCACAGATCTGTAGGGAATCGCTTTCTTCTGACAGCGCTCAAATGATTTTGACTCGCTCTCATTTTCTTTAAAAAGAGCATAAATCTTTGTTTCAGTGAGGCACTTATAATGGGAGTGAATGGGGCTCAATTAAATATAAAGAGCGCAAGAATAGAGCAAGATATTGGGAAGCAGGGGACAGAAAATTATTCAAAAATACAACAAAACATCGCCCACATCTCCCTACGGCTTTAAGTGGTACATGGGGGTCATATTCGATTCCTTTTGAGATATAATGTTTCACATTTATGTAATTCTTGTATCTTTTAAGCCCAGAAATATTTGTGTTTATGTACGACGCACAATTCCCTGAAGTGTATTTGTGACTTTTGGGAATATTCTGCCTGAAGTAATTCTCTACAAAGGTTGATACTTTTCTATCAGGCATAATTATAAATGATTTTATCATCTCTTCTTTCCTGGTAATTCAAATGAACACACTCTCTATCAGGGGCAGGTACTATTTAAAATGAACTATATTATTAAAACATATTATTATAAAAATGTCACTGTTTTATAGATTAATACTTTTAAAACTATTAAAGTTATTTAGCCAAAAGCAGTGAGTGGTTTTCTCATTTTCTTGTTTGATTAATAGCATTTTATAACACATTAGACAGTGCTCTATTTGCAGAGGTGCGTAGTAACTCGCTACTTTTACTTCTTTACATTTACTTGAGTAACTTTTTGGGAAAAAATGACTTTTAGAGCAGGTTTAAAAGTGGGAACTTTTTACTCTCACTCAAGTAAATGTCATTTACTGGGTTTAATTCGAGTTAATGTGTAATTTATTGAGAGATTATTGAATGGGATTTTTTCGACAGCGGAAGTTATGCACAGCTACGCACTTTTCCAGACTGTCACTCAATCACTGCTCCAACATCAAACTCTTCAAAGTGAAACACATTCTCTGCTCCGCTCAGTGAAAATAATTATAGTTTCATCATGCAATGCCTTCTTTTAACACCAGAGACAAGCTAATATTTCATTATTAAAATCTCATTTTCATCTTTAGGCAGCACGCTGAGGTAAATTGTGGCTCTAATGCTAACGTGGGTTTTTCCTGTGTAATGAGATTTCTGTAACTGGGCTCTTGGACTCGCGGGGGTACTGGAAACCATCGCAGCTACTTCAGGCGGATTAACTGTATAAATCATGTAAACATCCAAGTTAAGTGTAAATTGCGTGAACAAATGAATGAATTCGACCGAGAGTGTCCGAGCTCTGGGGCGGTCGCAGAAACATCGTCACATATGAAATTTTAAAATACTTGGGCCTGACTTGTTATTCTTCTTAAATAATACATTAATACAATAAATCTTCATTCTTTTTGTCATTTTCAATATATACTGTGTGTTATTATAAAGAGTAAGCACATTTGATCAAATAAAGAGTACATTTTAAAATGTATCTGTATGTTTTTTCTCTCTATATGTTATTATGTTACTTTAATCAAGTAATGATTTGTCAAAAAGTAATTTACTACATTCAGCATGAAATAAAACATTGCAGGACTGAAGGAAGCAGTAAACTCCGAGCTCGTATGTCTTCCCCGTGGTAGATTGTGGGAAATTAACCGTTGTCGTGTGTACATCAAATGTACAATTGAAATTAGAGTGCATTGTGGGTATGAATGAGTGAACAAAAGTAGGGACTCTATATAGTGGATAGGGGTCAGTTTCATAGACAGTGAGTTTTCCACGATCAGGGTTGGTGCCCTACGTAGGCTGCATTCTCTGCATTTAGGGTGTGGTGGTACTGCTGTACAGAACTAATGATCTAAATACTTGCGACACTGAAAATTGTAACTACACTGAAATAAGAATCCACACAGGTACTTTAAAAGCTATGAAATAGCTAAAGGAGGCATTTATAAAGCATGATCTCGCTTTGGTTTATATTTCAGCATTATATATGATGTCCCTGTGGGACATTTTCACGTTTCACTGTAATAATTACTAGAAATGTTTCCAACCTCTCTTCTTATTAACAAATTCATCCAGATCTGACAAGAGCCTTAACCCTCTGGGGTCGATGTACACGCCGGCGTGTCCTGCTGGATTTTTTCATCATTACAGCGGAAACAACAGAAAATACTCCGTCATTTTGGGTATACAGATAAGTGTAAGACATCATAAGAGACTATAAAAGGGTGTACTTTTATTTGTGAGAAAGCTCCAGGATTGTAAGGAAGATTTCACACTTTCCTCAGAAGAAGAGCGGGACTCCGATGAACGTTTGTATTTTGAAGAATGACTTGATCCAGTCGAGGATACAATTTTCGGATGAGTAAGTCATTTAGTTTTACTTACATATTAGTTGACATGATATTTTATAGAAACATGAACATATTTTACTAGTGGGACTGTTTCCAGACTTGCCAGCCAGGATTCAGAGTATTGACATTTGAAATATGTCCTAATAAGCAAGTTTTAGTTACATTTAAATACCGTTTTGGCTAAAGCAGGCATTTAAATTATATGCTGTATGATATAAATATGATATGTAATATGATATAAAAATTATATGAATGTTTAGATTATATTTTAACTAGTGTTTATGCTGCTTCATCAACGAAGCTTGTGCTTGCAAATGTGTGTTCAGGTTAAATGAGTAAAATGCACTTTATATATGCCCATATTAGAAAATCACCATCTTATAATGATTTCTGAAGGATAATGTGACACTGAAGACTGCAGTAATGATGCTGAAAATTATGCTTTGATCACAAATTGCATTTTACAATATATTCAAAACTGTTCTTTTAAATTGTAAAATTATCACTTTTTTTTTTTTTACTGTATTTTGGATCAAATAAATGCAATCTTGGTGAGCAGAAGAGACTTCTTTTAAATGGTAGTGTAGGTCTAAAATTAAGTAAAGTCTTTATGTAAAGAAAATTTAGCCAGATTACTTCTTTTAACTTAAAACTTTACTTTGATTTTGAATCTCACATTCATTCTCTTTCAGTCACATTCATCATTGATAGGCGCAGGAGAGGAACTTCTCAAGTACTGCTGGGCGAAGTCCTCAATGGTGTCGCCGAAAAATCGGATCTGGGAGATGGCCACGTTGAGAAATCGGACTTTGTCAGCATCCCTCATCTCGACCAGATTCAGCCACAGGTGGTAATCCTGGACCACCAAGGTGGACATCGCCTGCCCGAGTGATCTCGCTTTGACCTTCATCGGCCGGAGGGCAAGGTTGTTCGCCGAGCGCAGCTCCTGCAGCATGTCGAAAATACTAGAAAAGGTCCTCCCAAATATGTTCATTTCTACAGAGAAATAGTTTATACGAATAATTTCAGTCAGGATTTAGGCCCCATCACATTACAGAGATTGCACTTATCAGAGTTACAAATGACTTGCTCTTATCATATGATCGCGGCTGCATTTCTCTTCTAGTGCTTTTAGATCTTAGTGATGCATTCGACATGATAGAACATGACATTCTCTTGAATAGGCTGGGGAATTATGTTGGCATTTGTGGAGTTGCATTAGCATGGTTTAGGTCATATTTAGCAGACCTCTACCACTTTGTCTATGTAAATGAGGAATTGTCAAACCAAACAAAGTAAAATATGGAGTGCCACAGGGATCAGTTTTAGGGCCTCTGCTTTTCTCCTTGTATATGCTTCCCCTGGGAGATATTATCATGAATCCTGGAATAAGTTTCCACTGCTATGCCAACGATACACAACTTTATATTTTTTCAAAACCTGATGAGATTTCACAATTCTTCAAATTAGCAGAGTGCATCAATGAAATAAATTATTGAATGGCCAGAAATTTCCTTCTACTCAATTCTGACAAAACAGAAGTATTAATTATTGGACCAAAAAAACTCTAAAAATAAGCCACTACAATATAATTTGATTCTTGATGGATGTACTATTACATCATCTTCAACAGTGAAGAACTTAGGTGTTATATTTGATACCAATTTGTCCTTTGAAAATCAAATTTCCAGTATTTGTATAACAGCATTCTTTCACCTCAGAAATATTTCTCAATTACGACACATGCTCTCTGTTGCTGATGCCGAAAAACTAATTAATGCATTCATGACCTCAAGACTAGATTATTGCAATGCATTACAGGGAGGATTTCCAGCAAGATCAATAAACTTCAATTGGTTAAAAATGGAGAGGAGAGCTAACGAGAACCAAGAAACATGATCATATTAGCCCCATTGTATCATCGTTACATTGGCTATCTGTTAAATTTCGTATTCATTTAAAAATTCTGTTAACTACATAAAAAGCTTTGAATGGTCTAGCTCCGCAGTACTTAAGTGACCTTCTACTATGCTATATTCCATCATGTTCATTACGATCGCAAAATTCTGGCTTGTTAATAGTTCCTAGAATATCAAAATCCACAAATGGAGGAAGATCCTTTTCATATTTGGCTCCTAAACTATGGAATAGGCTCCCTAACACTGTTCAGGACTCAGACACACTCTCTCAGTTTAAGTCTAGACTAAAGACTCATCTATTTAGCCAGGCATACACCCAATTTATCCTCCAACCCACAATTAGGCTGCTTTAGTTTAGTCTGCCGGAACCAGAAACCAGAAACACTGATCGTGATCTATAACTCTGCAATAAATTGAATGGCAATATACGCTAATATTATTTTATTTGTTTCCCTGTCTTAACCTCGGGACTCCTATCCTGAGATCACCAGAACCGGCTGGATCCAGCACCATTCCTGCTTCGTGTTGGACTCTACTGCTACGTGTCGCTGAATGATGATGACTAAATTCAGCCAGTGCCAGCAAAACATCACTTCAGTGTATTATGATGGACTTCAGAGGATGAACTGATGCCAACTCCAACCATAAGACATGGGATACTTCATCTGCCATTGTCTGAACCTTGGATTTAGGATGGACCACCGAAACCTCACCGAAATTACCGGCCAGGTTGATCTGCGATGCACCTCACTGATCTCTGCCTGCATCACTTCGGTCTATTGATGGACAATAATCATGAAATGGACTATCAATTGCCAACAAAAGCCTTCATCAGCCAATTAACAAGGACAATTGCATCTATTTGAACTTCTGCAGTTAATCCAGGATGGACTTCAAAGACATTAATCATTAATCTTACAGTTCATACAAAATCTATGTTTAAAAACTGACCCTTAACACTTACTTAGTTTAATCATTTTAAACCATGACTTGAACTATACAGAAATATATTGGCATTATATTCATGATGTTAGTCAGAGGGGAACTGGCCCCCACAGTGAGTCTGGTTTAGGGTTAGGGTGGGGTTAGACAGAGGGGAACTGGCCCCCAGAGTGAGTCTGGTTTAGGGTTATTGTGGGGTTAGCCAGAGGGGGACTGGCCCCCACAGTGAGTCTGGTTTAGGGTTAGGGTGGGGTTAGTCAGAGGGGAACTGGCCCCCACAGTGTGTCTGGTTTAGGGTTAGGGTGGGGTTAGTCAGAGGGGAACTGGCCCCCACAGTGTGTCTGCTTTTGGGTTAGGGTGGGGTTAGTCAGAGGGGAACTGGCCCCCACAGTGTGTCTGCTTTTGGGTTAGGGTGCGGTTGGTCAGAGGGGAACTGCCCCCCCCCCCAGTGAGTCTGGTTTAGGGTTAGGGTGGGGTTGGTCAGAGGGGAACTGGCCCCCACAGTGCGTCTGGTTTAGGGTTAGGGTGAGGTTGGTCAGAGGGGAACTGGCCCCCCACAGTGAGTCTGGTTTAGGGTTAGGGTGGGGTTAGTCAGAGAGGAACTGCCCCCCACAGTGAGTCTGGTTTAGGGTTAGGGTGGGGTTAGACAGAGGGGAACTGGCCCCCACAGTGAGTCTGGTTTAGGGTTAGGGTGGGGTTAGTCAGAGGGGAACTGGCCCCCACAGTGAGTCTGGTTTCTCCCAAGGTTATTTTTCTCCATTAATCAACATCTTGTGGAGTTTTGTGTTCCTTGCCACAGTCGCCTTCAGCTGCTCACTGGGGTTATTGATACAATTATTATTTAATTACTTATTTTTAAACACGATTAACAATCGTATTTGATCTAATTACACATCGACATTATAGACTGTAAAGACGTTCAAGGTTACGGGCATGGAAGAGGCGAGAAACCGGCTTAACATATAACTTAAAGGTTTAATGGTAAACTCAAAAGACAAACACATAATAAGACGGACGTCCGTAATTGAGCTCTCTCTCTCGATCGCCGTCTGCGAGTGGCCTTTATCCCTCTTGACGGTGTAATTAGCCTAATACGGGACCGGGCGTGCGTAATCACGCGCCGGTCCCGCCCTCCACCGTGCCACATTCCTCCCCCGTTCTTTCAGGCTGGGGACCCCCGACCCCCGGCGCGGTCTGCCGGCAGGTCATCCCCATTAACCTGGACGAGGGAGGGGGCAAGGGGAGGGAAACAAAAAACAACAATTAAAAATGGGGGGGGGGGGGGGGGTTCCTGCACTGGGCAGTACCTCCCCTCCCACAAACACCATAATTTAAAACAGAGGGGCAACAATTAAAAATGGGGGGGGGGAGGGTTCCTGCACTGGGCGGTACCTCCCTACCCACGAACACCATAATTTAAAAAAAAAAAAAAAAAAAAAAAAGAGGGAAAAAGGCCAACGCAGAGCGGTAGTGAGAGAGAGAGGAGAGAGAGATTAATAAAAATAATAATAAAAAAAAAAACACCTAACTTACCGGTTCTCTGATACGCCGTAGCTCGTTCCTCACCCACTCCTCCACCCTCTACCCAACGGCAGCCGCGCCTCTCCAGGCGGATTCGAGGCAGTCCTCAGCCCCTGGCGGAAGGAACGCCCCGCCGCGTTCTCGGGGAGCCGAAGGGGACTCCCCCGCCCCTGGCAGCGGTTCTCCCGCTCCAGGCGGTCGGTCGCGATCCCCTCCCCGCTCGTGGACGGCGGTCTTCCCTCGACCCCTCTGCGTTCCAGTGGCTGGTAGGGGCATCCTCCGCCCCTGGCAGCGGCCCTGACCGCTCCAGGCGGTCGGCTATAGGAGCCCCTTCTCCCCTCGCGGTCGGCGGCCATTCCTCCGCGTCCAGGTGGCTGGGCTCCTCGTTCCCCGGCAGATGGCCGCGGCTGCTTCTTTGGGGTAGTGGCGAGAACTCCGCTACGGCGCATCCCTCTTCCTTCCCGGGCTTTCGACACCAACGTAAAGACGTTCAAGGTTACGGGCAAGGAAGAGGCGAGAAACCGGCTTAACATATAACTTAAAGGTTTAATGGTAAACTCAAAAGACAAACACATAATAAGACGGACGTCCGTAATTGAGCTCTCTCTCTCGATCGGCGTCTGCGAGTGGCCTTTATCCCTCTTGACGGCGTAATTAGCCTAATACGGGACCGGGCGTGCGTAATCACGCGCCGGTCCCGCCCTCCACCGTGCCACATAGACATTACAGTTTTATCTTCTGTTAGTGTCTGATCTTCTGTAAAGCTGCTTTGAAATTATGTGATTTCTGGATAACTGTAGTGTAGTTTATAGAAATGACTGAAATCAATCTTTCTGCAATGAGATGTAACATAAACAGCACTGGCCCACATCGTATATTCTATAACTCTGCTTTAAAAGTGAATGGATCCCAAGGTTACCTGAGCCTGCCAGATCCATCTTCAGTCATGCCCGATGTCCCACTCCTACCACTATGTGCCACCCTGAGTAATGACTACTAACACCAGCCGTGCCTGTTAGACAGCTAGGGGCAGCATCACTTCAGTCTTCTACGATGGACATCACAGAGGATGAACTGCTACCAACTCCAACCGTAAGACATGAGTTAATTCACTGTCCACTGTTGGCACCTTGGGATGAAGATGGACATTTTCAGTTTGGATACTCCACCAGCAGGTGGTGATAAAGTTCACGTTAAATATGGTGGAACATCAAATTATGATGTCAGCCATTTTATGAAACAAAAATGTATGAGATTTCTGTTCAACTTTCGGGAGATCATGGATGATTTTTCTATTATTATTATTCTGTTTTTATTTACAAATTTATTTATGATCTTATTTGTATTAGTAATTTTCCACCTGTTGTCGCAGAGTGATTTTTAAGTTACTACAAAAGAGGCTGGTGGAAGAAGTCGGAGTGTCAAATGTTTGGATTTTGGATGTTTTTTTTAACCACTTCATTACTTTGATTATATTGTTTAAAGTGTAAATTAAATTAGTGTAATTTAACAAGTATGCAGTTAATGCACAAAATAATATTATATTTCTATTCTTCTAATCTTTCTATTCTTTATTGCATTAAGTCCATTTAAACGAACAACTCTTTTGAATGTGCTGTCTCTGTTTATATCTCCGGTGCTTCAGGGAGTGGCCTATATAACAGGACACAGATGCTGCAATAACCGGAGAAGAACCTCAGAATTAATTTGCACTTGATCCAGCTCATTAGTGCGTTGCGCAAGCAATTTCGCCAAACCCACTCCTGTCTAGACCAAGCGGCAACCTCCCCGTCTCTCTCTTGAAACCAACACGGAAGTGAATTAAACTGCAATTCATCGACTGGCCGCTTGAGGCTGGCTGCAAAAGTGAGTCAAATCTGTATCTCCCCCATGTTAAAATGCTTAACTTTACAGCAGAAAAAAACATGTTTACAGCCTGGAGCAAAAAGTGGCTTGGATCTATACAGCTTATTTTGCCCTTCATGACAACTGTGAGGGGGGTGAATTTTTTTTATAACAAATCCGTTTAAATTATATTAAGCCTTTAATTTCTGCATAATTAAGGGCGTGGCCACTTTTGAGTGACAGGTGGATTCCCGCTGCTCACGTTACCTCAGCTAATTCTCTGACTGTGAAAATAAATCAATTTTAGCCACTAAACTTGGCATCTCTGCCGTGTTTGTGATTTTTCGAGATTATTTCACAATTATAATGTCTTGCTGTGGGGTTAATTGTATTAACAGACCGTCCAAGAAGCTTGGACTCCATTTTTTCCGGTGAGTGAAATTCTATTATAATTTCGTTTTATTAATTTATTCATTTTATTTCTAATAATTTATTTATTATTTATAATTGTATTTAAAACGTTATTACACTCCAGAATCCAACAGACTGTGATTAGCTGTAGGCTGAATAGACTGTATAAAACGTCTTCTGAAACGTTGTCAATATAACGTTAGGCTAAGTTAATGTTAACGTTACGCCTGCATTTCATAAATAGCGTAACATAACACTGACTATATTGGAAGTATTATTTTTTTTTTTACATAAAACACTGCTTAGTTTTCACTGTATGAATTATACTTCCATCATGGCTCTATTGCTTTGCTTAGATTTTTGTTTAACTTGTACTCCCCCCTTATCCTATGTTATCCACACACATCCACATTATTAAAATGTTTAAAATACCCTATATCTAAAGTTACAGTTCATCTGTTTTTCTTTGAATAACTCAGTGTTCATGGCAACTCACTTTTGATAAACATTAAAACAATAATCAAAACATAAAAACTGCTCAAACAACGGTGAAAGATTGAATCTATTTTATTAAATGCTTCTTTCCAGATGATATCGCTGCAGAGACCATGGGATGGTGGTGTTGGATGAGGATGAGGAGGACGTCCGGTGCTGCTCTTCCTCGCAGGGAGTGGGAGAAGAGAAGAAGGGGAGAAGACCTTTCCACCGCAGCCCACCACAACCAAACCAACAGACACGGACGCCTGGCAGACTGAGGTTGCTTCCCATGGTCTCTGCAGCTCTCTGGGCACCACGTCTGACATAGCTGTCACCAATGATCCACACTGTGTCTATGGAAGGAAAATAAATGAGTTTAATAAATGCATGAGGTAATGAAAAATAAGAATTTAACTATGAAATGTAGCTCAGTTTTTTATGTTGACAATACTGTCACATGTGGGAGATGAAGTGAACAACACCTCAAAATATTGCCTAGATGACAATCTAATTTGTTGTTGTCCTTTTAAGACAGACATTATAATATCAGCTGTCACATAGCCAAGACTAGTACTTACAGTTTAAGCTACCGGTATGTGCAGACGTGGTGCATGCCATTACCTCAAAATCGATCACTAAAAAAACAATACACAGCTTGTAAAAAACACGCAAACTAATGTAAATGGGTAATAACATTTTTAATGTTACCTAATACGAATCTAACCCTATCTTAATAACGTTACACTCAGTTGACATCCAATACACACTCATAAATGCAGGTTAATTGATTTGCTTCAAATTGTTTCTTTGAGATGCAAGTTTTTAAGTAAAGTTATAACGTTAATTCTTATTCATGACAACTATTAACGTTTTCTGCAAGTCATCTAGTGTTGCAAATAAACGTTACCACATGTATTAAAAGTGCTGCAACGTTTTAAACTTTGTGTAGTTTAATATCAATAACATATAAATAGTTATTTCAAGTTTTGTTGTGTAGGTTCAGGTTAATTTACCTCAATAGTAAGCTTGGTTCGAATCGTTTCAAAATAAACCGCCAATATCTTCCATCCAAAGACAACTTGAACGCGTCGAGCTAGGTGGGCGTGGTTTCAGCAGCAGGCTCCTCGGCTCCACCCACGTCCCGCCTCTTTGCCCATTTTCGTTTTTCCGGGAGTGACGCGTTACCAAGATGGCGACGGTCGGCTCCGCCCACTTTAGGCTTCAAAAACGCTCTTCAGAAACCTACGGGTGACGTCACGGACACTACGTCCATTCTTTTTTACAGTCTATGGTCTAGACTTTGTGCATGTTTGCCAGAAAATACCAAAACTGTGTGTGTCTTAAAGCATAGCGCTGCGCTTAGTGTTAGCGCTCTTAAAATAGTCATAGAGGGATAATTAGAGGGATAGTTCACCCAAAAATTCAGTCATCCTTTACTAACCCCATGTTGTTACAAACTCATATTCATTTTTCTCTGTGGAAAAAAGGAAATGTTATTCACTTTCATTGTAGGTGAATGGTAGACAAATAAGAGCTTGTGGAAAAAAGACATTGAACAGAATCTGCTCGTCTTACCATTATCCAAAATGTATTTCAGTCCATTATCATCTTTGTATTTGTCTCCTGTCTATGAGGTGCTCATGAAAACTTTCATGTGCTGCTTTGGATGGATGGAATTTGAATGGCCTGTTCCAAAATGAAAGTAATAATTAGGGAAAACATATAGGAAAATTTTGGATGATCTGAGGTCAGGCATTTAGAATCAACATGGATCATTAAATGTAAGCAGTGACTCATTTGTTCTGTCTCAAATCTCATTTGCTTTAATCTCATTTGTTAAGCAGATCAATTAATAATAAGGTTGCACCCTACATGAACACATTGCTATATATATATATATATATATATATATATATATATATATATATACAGTACTGTGCAAAAGTCTTAGGCACATAAGATGCATCACAAAAGCATTTGTCTTAAAATTATTATTTATATCTTCAGCTTTAGTGTGTCAATAATTTTAGGCTCCCAAACATTTAAAAGATTAGAATAGAAGAACAGGGTGCCCTGCAACAGATGTCATGACCCCTACAGAGACCCCCACTGAACATCGTGTCAGTCTGAGATTACATGAAGAGACAGAAGCAATTGAGACAACCGAAATAGAAGAACTTGTGCTGAATTCTCCAAAAAGCTTGGAACATCCGATCTGCCAACAACCAAGACAAACTGTGTCCAGGTGCATCTAGGAGATTTGGTGTTGTTTTAACCCTTTCAAGCATAGTGGTCACTACAGTGGACAGCTATTCAAAACCCGTTTTCTTGTGTACGCATGGATTTTGAAGGTCTAGTTGCACATCAGCCACTTCAGTCGACGCTATTGCGTCATCCCATACATTGCCACCCACTGGCCAGCCGTTGTAAGTGCAACAACATTTTCTCATATCCAAGATGACCCACAGAGTGCCAAAAATGCAGGGATATTGTGCCAATCATTCTATAGAAGGAGACCCTCGCAGGTAAATCAAATTTGGTAACATAAAGTAACTTCTAAGGAGTAATACAATTGTAAAATATTTGAAGAATTGCATTTATTTTGGGAGGAAATTACAATTAATAATATGTCCACTAAATTGGACATCATGCATTTGTCATCTATTACTGCGACTTAGTTGTTCTTGAAAATGCTTCATCTGCAGTAACTTTTTGGCAGTAATCAATTGATTTATGTTTTTAGATTGTAACTTGCAGTTTATGCAGCAAAAACAACAAGTTGTGCGGATTACATCCATTATGTTAGTAACAGTTAGTGTCTTTATATTTTGTAGATCTCAAGTGCAGTTCGAGATAGAAAGGCTTCAAGATAGTGGAGCAATTACCATCAGAGTCAAGTGAGGAAGATGCTAGTGGCAGTGATGAGGAATGGTTGTTAAAATATGTCACACATTAGTTTTAACAGCATAATATATCATTTGGTTTATTGGTTTGCCAAGTCCATATTTCTTGAGTTTCTTATTTCTTCACAACCCAAACACATGCTGTCCACCTGAGTGGACATATACAAAGTCTTTGAAAAATGTGTGTGTATTTAAAAAATTATGTTCAATTTATTTTTATATGCCTAAAAATTATTGAAAACATTTGTGAAAATGTTGACTAAGGTTGTTATAATGGTAAATGGTCTGCACTTACTGTATATAGTGCTTTACACTGTGACTCATTCACACACACACACACACACACACACACACACACACACACACACAATGCTTGGGGTTCAGTGTCTTGCCCAAACTTCAGCATGTGGAGTCGTGTGGGCCAGGATTCGAACCACCAACCCTGCGATTGGTGGACAACCCGCTCTACCAACTGAGCCACAGCCGCCCCTATAATTCATGCATGAAAGGCAAATGTGGTCACACCGAATATTGATTTAGCTTTTTATGTTTGCTGGACTTTGTATGACATTAAATGATAAACAAAAACTATTTATGTCATTATTTTTGAAGACAACCTCACTATGCAACATTTTTCAAATGTACCTAAAACTTTTGCACAATTCTATCACACGTGTAAGAGTGTCATCAGCACTGTTGTGATTTGTGGTTTATATAAAACAGTTCATTGAACAAGTAAAAAAAATGAAAGAGAAAAACTGAGTAGGTCATCTCAGCTGGCTCATTTACACATAAAAATGGTCTTTTGCTGCCACCTGCTGGCTAAAATCTGCGATGTCACAAAAATAAATGTAAAGAGACACATCTAGCTTTTTACACATCTGCACTGCTCTTACACTTTAGTTTAGAACGGCATGAAAGCGGACTGATACACACACAGTGAAGTGTCCGAGTGCTGATGCTCTGAGACGCACTGAGACACAGTTGATACTGTTGAGATGTTAAAGGCTGTACCCAATGATTTTCAAGGAGAATATATATGGATTGGACTCTATTGGACGGGTGGCACAGCTCTCTGTGTCTTCTCTGATCAGAGCAACTTTGGACAGCTGAACAATAGTGATGGCCACTGATTATGTCCTGATGGACTCTGGAAAAAGCAGAATTGTGAAATAAAACACTCATCTATCCGCTACAGTGGTGAGTAATTAACATTTACTGAACATGTTATCACATCTCTGACTTTAAGAATGCAAGAAAAACTAGTCACACTTTATACTTTGTTAAATCTTGTTTTTTTCCATTTAAATGTGTTATTTGTGGTGAAAGGACATTCTGAAGTTTATTGTGTTTTTCGTCACAGATTGTGTATGTATTTATTTTACCATCATATATATACAGTAAAGTTCTGGCCATGCAGAAGATGTATGGCAGAGTGTCTTTTATCGAGGATAATTATACAGGGGACCATTTAACTGGGTACATTAAAAATCTATAATTAGATTTAGAGATCTAATAAGACTAATTATACTTTATTTTTCATTATTTGGGTCACATTTTGCCTTTTTAAAAATGAACAAATCCATGTTTTCAATATATTATTTTTGTTACATGTTTATTGTTCAATTGCATAATTTGTACTATTTACACACGTGCTAAAACCAGTACTGTCTCTTTAAGAAAACCGCCAGTAGATGAGCGCATGTTAATGAGAGAGACTCTAACCGCTTTATCTCATCTGTGCTTTGTATGATTAGAATTAAATGGTAAAGAAAAGAAAGGATATTAAATGAGACATTATTCAATGACAAACGGGTGAATCTCGTCTTTGGACACACATTACACGGAACAACTTTTACTCTCAACACGCTGTGAAAGGATCTCGCTGCTAAATAATTCACAATTACTGGTGAGTGAAATCTGAACATGTTCCAGCCAGTTGCCAAATATATACACACACATATATATAGAAAGTGAAGAAATTAAGTTTTACTGGTTTGCTTTATAATTAGATTATTAGATTAAGATTAATTAGATTAAGTCTTTATCCGCTGGGGAATACTAGGCCAGCAATAATTGAACATATGCTTAAATGATTGTGATTCTGCAGAAAACCTCCTCTGAATACTTTCCTGAAGCTTCCGGATGTTTAACACATTTTCCACAAATTTAAGTGTAAAGAGTCTCAGATTATTTCTTTAACCCTTGTGCAATCTGGTAATTTAGAATCACACTTGTACTCTTCAAATTTGACCCGAAAACAATAAAGTAGTAATTCTTTTATTTTTATGAAAGAAATGTAATAACACTAACATCAATAAAGTCAAACAACAACAACAACAAAAATAATAGTTGTGAATTTCTGGGAGGGATTTGGGGGATTTTATGGTATTTTGACTTTATTTGGCTCTAAATGACTAAATTACACCATTCACATTCAAATAAAATAAGCACATTTTATTTTATCTTCACTTCAATAAAAATCTTCATTTCAGTAAATTGAAAGTGTTAAAACATCAAAATATGTCATACATTGGGAGTCTCTGGTGACATCTGCTGGAATAAAGAAAAAAATGACAATTACATGAAATGACAAGTATGGCCAGTAGATGGCTCCAGAGACACCCATTGTATGACATATTTCAATGTTTTAACAGTCTCCAATATGCTGTAAAACAGGAAAATGCTCCACAGTCATATCTGATTGTGTAACAAAGAAAAGACAAAGTAATAATTGTGTTACTGTCATTTATTTCAAACATCAAACATACAAATTCCATCATGAACTCTGTCACACGGGGGTCAGACTCAGACTTCGACCCGAGTGGAGTGTTTTTATATAGACAAACTTTTCAAGGACAAATGTCCTCATAAGTACCATAAGTGCCATGTTTGTGTGATGGTTAGGTTTAGGGGTCGAATTTGGAAATACAAAATATCATTAGCCTGATATGAAATCAGTGGAGGTCAATGAGAGATCACTAATATACAGTAGTAAAAGTAACCTGTATGTGTGTGTGTGTATGTGTGTGTGTGTGCATCTCTATATTTGAGTATTTCCCATTTATTTCCTATGACTGGTCAATTTTGACCCAAACATCACATACTTGTATTGTATTTTTTATTGTATTGTTTGTGCCCACAGAGTATTTGAGGGTTAATGAGTGCTGTGGTTCAGAGTAACATTCAAAACAATAAAGTCCAACAAAAGCCTAAACTGTGACTAATAGTGCTTTAAATTAAAAAGTAAAAATGCACTAAAACAAATAAAGGTAGGTTAAAGTTAAAATAAAATCTTGAACTGTCTCGCTTCTATAAAATAAACTCGAAACCAAACAGTGGACAAAGCAATAACATGCTCTATAGACACCATTATATACCTTGCAATATGGGATTGTTGATACTATTATAAAATGCATGTGTGTGTTAGAGAAACATCTACATTATTATAATTATGGGAAATGCATAATGTAAGTGGTATTTTGACACAGATAAAAAAGTCCTTCTGCAATATTGATCTGACATTATTCTGTAATTGTAAGTCATTCAACAAAAGGAGAAACATTTGTGTTTTACAAGTCTAAATATATGTTAACTGAGTAACTTTGGGCACTTAGTGGTCTGCACTGGTCACACACCTTGATTAATTCAATTATAAACTTATTAATATATATTTTAGTATATGCATTTTTCCATGTCCAAGAAGACAATCATAGAAATTCTGTTTAAAATAGTTCTTAAGAAACTGCATTGACACCAAAACTGTGCCGAGATAAAATGTAACACTTTTCCCATTCACACAAGACCACACATTTAAATAATATATTATATGTATGTAAAAACATGAAAAATAAAACAAACGTGTTAAAAATGACAAGCAGCAAATTATTCAGGTTTGCAAATTAAAATGATCAGAATTTAACTCTTTTTTTATGATTAGTAATGCATGTACTGTAATTTACTTACTCTCAGTGGTGTGCTCATGCAAACTTTATAATAAAAAAAGTCATAATTATGCACAAAAAGTCTTGGGTTATCTGAGGCCATAGCATGCACGTACATTAGAAACTATATGGATCATTAAATGTAAGTCATGGCTAATCTGTTCTGTCTCATTCACTTATGCAAACATTTTTTTTGATTTTAACTCATTTGTTAAGAAGATAAATTGAAAAGAAGGATGAACCCTATCCACCTTCATTTTCAATGTAACTAGGGCACGGCCATCACCAGCTTATTCACAGTGATGTCGTCTTGATTTTTAACTTGAATGAAAATGAGGCTGTAAGGGATGTACGTACAGTCTCTTCAATGGCACGCACGGTATAATGCTCTATAAAGTTCTTAGGTCCCATCTGTCACTTTGGATAAAAGCGTATGCCAAATGAATAAATGTAAATGTAATATAATCTGATTTTCCACAGTTCATGTTGTCTGGAGTTTTTTTGTCAACTGAATCCTGTAGGAAACATATCAATCTTTCATTCTTACACCCCATTGAAAAGACTAAGTCTATCCCTCACAGCCTCGTTATTATTCCCATTAACTTCAAAGATGGCGCTTCAAGTTGCCTTGAGACGTCACACAGCTTACATAAACTACAACAGATAGAGACTCTATCACCTAGATATCTCATAGAGACTGTCATAGAGACTTTCTCAAACTACCAAACAAAAAACCATCATTAAGTAATTAAAAAAAATAGAGAATGTGAAAGGTCTGAATAATAGAAGAGAGAATTATTTATTTCAGCTTTTATTTCTTTCATCACATTCCCACATTCCCAGTGGGTCAGAAGTTTACATACACTTTGTTAGTATTTGGTAGCATTTGGTAGCATTGTCTTTAAATTGTTTAACTTGGGTCAAATGTTTTGGGAATCCTTCCACAAGCTTCTCACAAGCTTCTCACTATAAGTTTTGGGAATTTTATCCCATTCCTCCAGATAGAACTGGAGTACTGAGTCAGGTTTGTAACAGCTTTGCTGTTATTCTGGGATTGATTTGCACTTTTTGCACCAATCTATGTTCATCTCTAGGAGACAGAATGCGCCTCCTTCCTGAGCGGTATGATGGCTGTGTGGTCCCATGGTGTTTATACTTACGTACTATTGTTTGTACAGATGAATGTGGTACCTTCAGGCGTTTGGAAATTGCTCTTAAGGATGAAACAGATTTGTGGATCTCCATATTTCCTGGGGTCTTGGCTGATTTCGTTTGATTTTCCCATGATGTAAAGAAAAGGACAGTCCATGTAAGTTGGCTGAATGTGGAATTTGTATTTTTTTTAGGAAGGGACATTTTGGGCCACTGAAATCTCTGATGTGGGTAGAGGGACACTTCCTGTGTTATTCTGTATGTCTCAGGGTTTGGACAGTTTTTTTTGGAAAAGAGGGGGTGGAGTGACCTCTGTATGGGGCTAGTCTGTCTCTATGTAGGGTTACCTTTTTCCCTTTAGGTGGCATTTGTACCCTGTATACCACCTCTCCTATTCTTTCCAGAACCAGACACAGGCCCACCCAGTGACAGTCTAGATTGGGGCAGCATCCTTTTTTCCTTCTTGGGCTGTATACCCAAACAGACTCACCTACATGGAAATGTCTCCCCCTACTTTTGACATCATAGTTCCTCTTTTGCCTCATGTCGGCCTTTCCCAGTTGATCCCTTGCAAAAGTATGAGCTGTTTCTATTTGATCTTGCAGCTTTTTTGCATAATCTGGTCGAGCAGGCACAGTTGGTGTGTCAGAGGGTTTCCCAAATGACATTTCAGGAGGTGTACGGAGCTTGTGTCCGAGTATAAGCAAAGCAGGGGTGCACAACGTGGAGTACTGTACTGCCGATCTATAAGCCTTGAGGATAAAAGGAAGGTGAGTGTCCCAGTCTCTTTGGTGGTCAGCTGTAAGGATGGCTAGCTGTTGGGCCAATGTCCTGTTAAAACTTTCACCTTTTAAGAGTTGTGAGGGTTTTTTGCATGTCATGCTGTTCACACAGGGCATTAAACAGTCATGATTCAAAATTCCTTCCTTGGTCACTGTGAATGTTCTCTGCAGTACTGAACCTGCTAAACATCCCCTCTATTAACACATCTGATCTGGCAGTGCGTAAGCTTTGGTGTCCACCACTACCCTTTTCATCAGTGCTCCTACAGCCTGCTGCTGGAGCTTTGCATGGGATTGGTCAAGAGGGCCCTCATAGGCAGCACAAGCATAACATCCTCAGCAGAAATCCTCCACATCTCTTCTGTGCTGGCCCCAGTAGAAAATTTGGTGAAGACAACGAAGTGTCTTGGACAAGCCGAAGTGTCCTGACCCTGACTTAATGCTTTTGGCACTACCACCTGCCATCTCTCCTCCCCTGTAGCAGGCTCATTCCATGCTTGTTGAAGCACTCCATCACTCAGTTGCAGTGTGTCAAATTTGGACCACAATCCCTTAGTAGCTGGAGAGCATCCTGCAACATCCTCCCAGTTGGGTCTCTGTTGTCCTTCTAGCCATCTCATCACAGGCTGCAGATCCACATCCTGTTCTTGTTGCAGCCTTCCTTCTGTTGTTTCAACCACATTAAGAATCCCACATAGCTCATTCTAACGCGTGTCTTTTTTATTACAGTGGCGGCAACCTTCAGCAGCACATGGGCGTCTAGATAATGCATCCGCATGGGAGGGAGTGAACCCAGCTCTATAGACCACCGTGAAGTCATACAATTGAAGTTCTTCCAGCCATCATGACACTTGACCTTCTGGCTCTCTGAAGGACAACAGCCATTGAAGTGCAGCATGGTCTGTTCTTATTGTGAATGTCGCCCCACACAGGAAGTATTTTGAGTGTCTCACAGCCATCACCACGGCGAGGAGCTCCTGTCTAGTGACACAGTAGCGCCGCTCGCTCTTACTGAGGACCCTGCTAAACCCTCCACTAAAATTGGTATGTGGCAAAAATTTCCAACATATGTCCACCCCATTGTTATTACTGTCTCTGTGAGGGCATATGTAGCACATTCCCCAACCCACCATCCCACCTCTTGAGGCATGGGCGTACCCTGGGGAGTATCATCACAGGCCCGCATCCTCCCATCTACACTGGCCTATGGGCATTTCCCTGAATGCCACTGAACCTGGGAGTTTGTCTAATCAGGTAGCCTGGCTGGCCACACCCCCAGCAGCTTAGAAATTGAAGAAGTGTGTGAAATTCTGACATTGTGCGGCCCTGCTGCAGTGTTGTTGCGTGTGATGTGTTATCTCAGTGTATAGGCTCTCTGGTGGGTGGATTAGTCATAATTGCAGTTCGCACCATTGGTGAAAGGACATCCAGCTCCATTCCACTTCCCATTATTTCTGTTTCCACAGCAATGAAGCACATCCAATGCTTCACTTAAAGTATTATGTTGAGCCAGCTGCGTTTGAATACGTAGTTCTCCTGGGCTCAGGGCTTGGATAAATCAGTCTCTAGCTAGCTCATTCTGGACTGTGGGTGGCATGTCAGCATAGGCATGTTTGCATAGGCTTTCAATGTCATTAGCCAAAACACTTAATTGCTCTTCATGTTGTCTGCACCTGTTATTAAACTCAGTCCTTAAAAGGACAGGCTGATAACATTGTCCAAAACGTCTAGTCATGACAGGCTGAAGAATGTTTGACTGGAGACACAAAATGCTGTTCCCCTCTTCCCCACTGTTGTTTGTTGGTAAAGGAAAATTGTTGTTCAAAATTTTGTTTTTGTGTCTCACATTGAAACACATGCAATAAAGAATACAAAAAAGATAAAAGCTCTCATTGCACATGCTCGAGACGCTTACACTTTTTCAATAAAGAGCTCTTTTCCACTTCAAAGCCCACTCATTATGCACAACCACTTACCAATGGTGAGCGGTGCGTTATATCATATAATGAACGTACAAAGAAGCAAAAAGATTACAGCGGTTGTTGCACATGCACGAGGCGCTCACACTTTTTCAGTAAAATCTCTTTTACACTTCAAGCCCACACATTATGCACAACCGCATCCCAATGGTGATCGACAGATACTAAACATCTAAACTAAACTGAACTAAACAAATCGCCCTGTGTCCCTTTCGTGAACGTGTGGCGAGCCCTTAATGGCATTTACAATTTGGTGCTGAAGAAGATCGAACATGGTTATATAATCCATTTGCATGTCGGCCACCCTGTTTCAACAGCGTTCTGTATTCCATTGTTCCTTCCGAAGAAGTGCCGGTGTTACAAGCCGAAATACACAATCATCTCTTAAAAAAAACTTGATAGAGGTTGTTTCAGATGAATTAATAAGCCTGCTGTCCCATTGCGTGAATGCATGACAAACTCTCATGAACGTGTCAGACTGGGTGTTACTGGGTGTCACCGCTTCACCGGTGCTTTGCAGTCTGTGGTCCGACCACAGGATGTGCCAGTGTTGCACGCAGAGATTCACTGTCTCCTCGCAAAAAAAATGCAATAGAGACTGTTCCAGACTGTGACACATACAGTGGATTTTACAACCGTTATTACGTGTTCTGGAGAAGGACGGCAGGCTTTGGCCATTCTAGTTCTGAGATGCTTGAATTGCACGCTAGTGACACGCCCATTCGTATGTCAACTCAGAAACAGATTGTAAAGAAGTTCATGCTCACGGGCAAGGAAGAGGCGAGAAACCGGCTTGACATACAAACTAAAGGTTTAATGTAAAACTCAAAAGACAAACACATAAGACGACGGACATGTCCGTGAACGATCTCTCTCTCCCGCACCGCCCTCTGCAGTCGGCCTTTATCCCTCTCGGTGGCTTGATTAGCCTAATACGGGACCGGCCGTGTTGAGTCACAACCCAGCCCCGCCCTCCACCGTGCCACATTCCTCCCTCGTTCTTTCAGGCTGGGGACCCCCGGCCTGGCGTACATCCCCTGGGGGGGGGGCCTCGCGCGCGGTCTGCCGGCGGGTCCTCCCCATCAATCTGGACGAGGGAGTGGGCAAGGGGAGGGAAACAACAAACAATTAAAATATTTCAATATTCAATACTCAACCGTCCCCCCGTCAATCCATTACATTTTTTAAAACATGACAAAAAAAACACTACAATTTAAAAAAGAGGGAAAAGGCCAATGCAGAGCAGCAGTGAGAGAGAAAGAGGAGAGAGAGATAAAAAAAAAACTTACTCGCCGGTTCTCCGATACGCCGTAGCTTGTTCCTCAGCCACTCCTACACCCACTACCGAATGGCAGCCGCGCCTCTCCGGACGGATCAGAGGTAGCTCTCCAGCCCCTGGCGGATGGAACGCCCCGCCACGTTCTCGGGGATCGGAAGGGGCCTCCCCCGCCCCTGGCAGCGGTTTCCTCGTTCCAGGCGGTCGGCCAGGAGCCCCTTCTCCCCTCACGGTCGGCAGCCGTTACTCCACTTCCAGGCGGCTGGGCTCCTCGTCTCCGGGCAAATGGCTGCTTCGTTGGGGTAGTGGTGAGAACTCCGCTATGGCGTAACCCTCTTCCTTCACAAGGCTTTCGGCACCAATGTAACGATGTTCACCCTCACGGGCAAGGGAGAGGTGAGAAACCGGCTTGACATACAAACTAAAGGTTTAATGGTAAACTCAAAAGACAAACACATAAGACGACGGACATGTCCATAAACAATCTCTCTCTCTCGCACCGCCCTCTGCAGTCGGCCTTTATCCCTCTCAGAGGCTTGATAAGCCCAATACGGGACCGGGCGTGTTGAGTCCTCCACCGCCCTCCACCGTGCCACACAGATCTTATCGCACATCCGTCCTCAGGACTGGTTTGCGTCAACAGATCTGAAGGACACGTACTACATGTACCAACTACACTGTGTCATAGGTGAGTTTTGAGATTCACCTTCTGTGTATCAATTTCCCTTTAGTTTAATACATTTTAAGGCCTGTTGCTGTAAAGTTATTGTTCAGTGAACGTCTAGATTACTATTGTAACCCCCGTTAGGGAATGAGACGTTGTGTCGAATGAAGCGACACTAGGGTTCCTTCTTGAATACCTCGGTTGCCTTGAACTTGAGAAAAGGCCAATGTGAAATTGGCAGACAGAATGTGCATGTCCCTCCACCGGACATACGGTTATAAAAGGAGGGAATCGTGCATCTCTCTAGTCAGGTTTTTTACTGAGGAGCCGAGAATAAGTTTCGGCTGTTACAGTGGCTCGGTACAGCATCGTGGCCGGGAGGACACTACGTCTCATTCTCTCCATCAGAAGCGGAGAGATATCTGCCGCATCCAGGAAAGGCGGAAGGAGGCAATGTGTAAGACGTAAAAAGACGTTCAATGCCAATGTGTATACTCTTATAGAGGAAATATATTCTTTTACAGGTCTATTTGCTCTTTAAGGAAATGCTGTTGAAGCACTCAGGGGCGTGGACTGCACTGATGTGCAGAGAACGGAGAAAGCTGCTGGTAATGCGCTGTAGGATCCAACAACAATGCTCTTAGTGGCGAGTGGAACAGTAGTATAACACCAGCTTGCTGAACACACAACCGCTCGGCTCCGAAGAAAATGTCAGACTAAACAGATGCACGATTCCCTCCTTTTATACCCATATGTCCGGGGCAGGGACATGCAAATTCTGTCTGCCAATTTCTCATTGGCCTTTTCTGAAGTTCAGAGGTAACCGAGGCCTTCAAGAAAGACCCCTAGTGTCGCTTCATTCAACACAACGTCGAGTGAGTGACAGATTGGGAACCTTTCTTTAGTTGTCAAGTTACACACAAAATAGATTGATATGGAGGCACACTGATGTCAACACTTGACACACAAACCTCAGTAATGGTTATACTCAACAAACATCATAAGTAAAACATGAGCTCTTAAAATCATCACAACAATTAATAAAAAGTATGTATGTAATTTAAAGGGATACTTCACCTCTGGGAAGATGAACGTGTATTTAAAATTGGTCATTTATATAGTATAAATGTGAAATTATTTTTGAATTTGAAGCATTCTAGACAGAGAAAAGGCAGAAAATTTATTTTTTACACATGTGGCTGAAAGACAACAACTCCCAGAATGCATTTGCATTGCTGCCCTTACGAAGCCAATCCCAAACCACGCCTACCGGTTACAGGCGGCAGTATCTGAAAATATGATACAACTATGCTTGCTTTGATACATCGTACCTCTATAAATCGTGAGTTAGTTGATAAATTGACTGACTACGTGGGAAGAACATTATGATAATTCCGGGTGTGCAAACTCTGTACATGACGTCTTAGTATCAAAAAAGAAAAACAAACAAAATACTCACTTTACACTAAGCCGTCCGTTTGTCCCTGCGGGCTTTGGCTGGCGTTTCAAATTTATCTTCGGGATCCTAAAATAAGTTTCCAGGACTCCCCTGTCCATGTGTGGTACAAAACTTGGGTGCTCAGTTATACATGCTCATGTTATCGGTGCAGTTTCATCAGCGGATTCAGCGATCTCGATCAGTATCGCTGAAATTCGCGATAGCAATAGGACTCTCTATCTGTTTCCATAGATGCACAGCGAGAGCACTGACACCACCAGTCCGCCCCAACTCGAGTCTGGCTGGGCTCTTCCTCCTGCCTGCCAAGCAGGTTTTGCTCCCCTGCTACAGTAGCTGCTCTGGCCGCCTCTTGTTCCTCCATCTCCCGCAACTGTTCATCGATGTATTGCGGCTCGTACAGGTAGCGCGAGCATCAGATTCTCGCAACAAGATTCTCCCCTTCTGCCATTTCAACTTCAAAACTACCTTCCGCCATAGTGATTAGTCTACTTGTATACAAACTTTCTACACAGAGCAAGAGCCTGTTTTCTTAGCTTCTACAGAAAGATGGCTGACATTATCTTCACATTCTGTGAGTGAGATCCCGCCCCATTTGGGCGTGGTGAAAACATGCGGAATACTGGCTGTAGTTTTAAGCCTCTGGACCAAAAATCCTCCGATGACGCAAAATGACGATTTTTGCGTCATCGGAGGATTTTTTCCAGACTAAAAATAAATAAATCTCTCGTCTCAGGGGGATATGAGGGGGGGGGGAGCTCGGTAATTCGAAAATAATACTGGTTTTCTACTGATACAAAGCTTAATGCTAAATCCTGAAGTAACCCTTTAAGTGTTCTGTTCCAAATAAAGTAATAATCAGGCATTACTGGAAAAAGTCATTAGTTGTCTTTAGATCACCACATGCACAAACAGCACGGACCATTAAACATTGGACATAGCTCATTTGTTCTGTCTATCAGTCAAACTCTTTGCTTAAAACTCATTTGTTCAGAAGATAAATTCAAAATAAGGGTGCACCCTATATGAAAATGCTCAAAAAAAAAAAAAAAAAAAAAAAAAAAAAAAATGGTGAATATTTGTAATTGTGGCACGAATGGTGAATCTGATTAACATCTGGTTATGTTCAGATCTCTCCAATCTATAATCAATCTTTAACTTAAAAGAGCCTGAGAATAAACACAGGTTCCTCTTTAAGGTGGTTGTAGTTTAATGGTAAACGCTGTTGAGAGGTAAACATTTATTAACTGAATAAGAAATAACTGTTGATTATAAGAACTGATTTTACCTGCGTCATCTTATAAAGTTTTATTCTGGCCACTATAAAATAAAAATGACTTATCCCCATAAATGATGTTTTGTGTCCACAAAAACTTTTACAAGAAGGTGGCAAAATATGATTTCTTGAAAGCTGTAGCCGTTTCAAATTATCTTTAGTTATTAGTCACACACTACAGTAAATAATCACATAATATGATACACTTTTAATTATATTTTTGCTGGACTTTTCTGTAGGCATGGAAACCCTTTTTTTTTTTCAGTGTAAAATATGCAAAAATGTGTCGTCAAAGATGTGTCACTGTCACTCACCTTTAATAGAGAGTGACACATTCACATGAAACAGACAAACTGGAAACAGTTCAACACAAGCTGTCTTATTCTGAGTTTTGTGATCATTCATTGCTGTCGAATCATGAGGATTCATCTGTTCTTTGTTCTGTTATCAGGTCAGTTTTTTAAAGTATTTATTTCCCCCAAATGTTATAAACGGCAAATTTATTATAAATGAGGAATGAATGAACAGTTGTATTCATGTTTTACATTCAACCATTTTCCAACTTAACGCAGTTGGACGATTTGTATAGCTTAATACTGTCATTTTATTTTAATGCATTATTAATAGTTTTGTGCAAGTAAAAAATGCAAATCTAATAAATGCAATGGTCTGTAGAAAGCTAACTCTATTACAGATAACATGTATAGTGTAAACATGTTCCTCATATGGTAACATCTCAACTGAATTGTTTTAACAAGATTTCATTGCATTGTAAGATAATGTATGTATGTATATTTGCTGAATTATTCCTTTATTATTTCCACAGTTCTGAGTCCCCTTGTCAGCTCTCAGCCTCATTTGTTTTACTATGTTCCTGTGACAATGAGCTGGTCATCTGCACAAACATACTGCAGACAACATTACACGGATCTGGCCACTATTGATGATCAGACTGATTTGTTAGAGATGTTAAAAGCTGTGCCCAATGGTTTTTCAGACTGGATCTGGATTGGACTCTATCGGATGGGTGACGCTTTTCCCTGGATCTGGTCCGATCAGAGCAACTCCACATTCAGATCATGGGGTAGCGGACAGCCGAACTATTTTGATAGCATAAAAATCTGTGTGGCAACATCTGCTGCTGGATTCATGAATGATTGGAATTGTAAAAACACGGTTACGTTCACTTTTTTCTGCTACAGTGGTGAGAATTTAACATTTATTGTACATTTCACCACTTTCACCACAGATCACTTAGTTTAGTTAACATTTAATCTTGATCTTTATTTCTTGTCACAGTCAGAAAGACAAAGACTGTGAGAGTGCAGGTGAAATCAAGTCAAAATGTGAATAATCCTGCAGTGAAGAACGAGATTTTAATGAAGGTGAGTACATACAGTAAGTGGCTAAAGCGGTGTTACAACCCTGTCTCAACATAAAGGACACTGAAACAAGAATTGCCTTTGAAAATGATGTTTATGCCACTTCAACGCAGCACAGGTTAGAACAGGAAGTGCAAGAGTTCTACAGGAAATGCACGAGCAAGCAAAACAAATATAGTAATAAGATATACAGAATATTGAGTAATAAAGTCTGTTTGTTTTCTTCAGATTGAGCAGAAACTGAAGGAGAAGGGGTTGGCAGAAATGGCAACACTGTCATGGAGGAACCAATCAGATGGAAATGTCTTCCAAAAGTATCAGGAGAGTGATGCCGCTGAGCAGATTTGCAGTAAAAAATTAATGAATAAAACTTTACTTGCTGCTTTGTAAAAGACATGATAGACTTTATCTGTTGGAGAAAGTAATAGTATATTAATAGGAAACTTCTACTGCCATATTGACCTTAAATTATTCTTTAATAGTGAGTCATTCCATGAAAGAATTAACAATGTTTTTACAAGCATAAATATATTAGCACAGATCTGTAGGGAATCGCTTTCTTCTGACAACGCTCAATTTTAGAAATATGACAGATTCAATACAAGTTCAACGTTGATTACCACCCAAAATGATTTTGACTCGCCCTCCTTTTCTTTAAAAAGAGCATAAATCGTCTCGGTTACGTATGTAACCTCCGTTCCCTGATGGAGGGAACGAGACGTCGTGTCGAAGAAGCGACACTAGGGGTCTCTCTTGAGCGCCGAAAGATACCTCTGATCTATGAAAAAAGGCCAATGAGAGTTGGCGAACAGTATTTGCATACTCCGCCTCCGGATACGGATATAAAGGCGAGAGAAATATGCTCGTTCATTCAGGATTTTTCTGAGGAGCCGGGAGTGTTCCGGGCATCTCAGCGGCTCGGCTCAGCGACGTGGCCGGGAAGACACGACGTCTCGTTCCCTCCATCAGGGAACGGAGGTTACATACGTAACCGAGACGTTCCCCGTCTGTCGCTCACTTTGACGTCGTGTCGAAGAAGCGACACTAGGGGTCCACTTCAAAACTCGCCATGCGCTGAGCCGTGTACGTGTACTGCTGACACAGAAGCGGGCAGGTATTTTGCACGTGCACAAGCGACCAACTGTGTTCAGGCTGCACGTACTCTTCCCCAATGCCCCGAAAAAGCGTCAGCACCCTTTTGGTTACCCTAGGGGGGAACAAGGTGACGTTCCCAACTAGGGAACGGGCCAAGCCTGGCTGGGCCTCTTTTCTCTCTATGTTTTCTCGGCATAGAGCAAGAGCAGCCGGGGCCCTTACCGCATCGAGGGAAGGGGCTCTTATTCCGAAGTCCTATTCTTTTAGGGGGAAAAGACCCTGCGGAGGCCACACCCGCCCAGCAGGGGAGGTATAGGTGGCAAAATACATCACATGGCCACTTTGGGCATGTGGGAGGAAATGGCGCGGTGGTAGATCCAGCCTCGAGGAGGGGGGAGTTGCTACAACACGGCGACCGGAGGGCAGCGAAGGACTGCCTAAGGGAGACGCGGGTCAGCTCGCAAGGTGACCGTACCGCGGAAATACACACAGAAGGAGTCCCGTAGGAGGCCTGAACTGTGGAGCACCTATTCCAGTAGGGGTAGCTGGAGGTATCCGTAGTGGACTGGACCAGCATGTTCCTCCGCTGAACTGCTGCGGGCCCGAAGGGCTAGGGAGGAATCAACCAGGGACCTGGGTCCTCTGGGACAAAAGCGCACTGTTTTGCCTTGGCAGAGGGAAACGGCGCTGGAACAAGCGGTTCACCCGGTCAGATCGTCAACGTGTACCGAGTTCTACGGGCTCGGACCTGAGAGAACACGGGACGAGACTGACTCAACCCTGAGATCATAAGGGTGTTAGGTGCTGCCCAGCCCGCAGCTCTACAAATGTCTGCTAGGGAGGTGCCCCTCGCCAGTGCCCAAGAGGATGCCACGCTCCTAGTGGAGTGGGCTCGAACCCGTAAGGGGGGGGCATGGCCTGGGTGTGATAGGCCAACTGAATGGCATCCACCACCCAGTGAGACACCTCTGTTTGGAGACAGTGTTCCCTTTCTGCTGTCCTCCAAAGCAGACAAAGAGCTGCTCAGAGCGCCTGAAGGCAGGCAGGTAGGCACGCAAGGCACATACCGGACACAACAGTGAGAGGGCTGGGTCTGCCTCCTCCCGGGGCAGCACTTGTAGGTTCACTACCTGATCTCCAGGGGGCGTGGTAGGAACCATGGGCACATAGCCCAGTCGAGGTCTTAGGATCACATGAGTATCTGCCGGACCGAGCTCCAGGCAAGTGTCGTTAGTAGGGAACGCTTGCAGGTCCCCGACCCTCTTGATGGAAGTGAGCGTGATCAGCAGGGCCGTCTTTTCAGGAGAGGGCCCTGAGCCAACTGATTCTAGTGACTCGGGGGGGGGGGGATCTCTAAAGACCGGCGAGGACCACCGAGAGATCCCAGGAGGGGAACAGGTTTGGCCGGGAGGGGTTTAACCTCCGGGCACCTCTTGGGAACCTTACGGTTAAGTCGTGCTTACCCAGAGACTTGCTGTCTACTGGGTCGTGGTGAGCTGGGATAGTGGCAACATACACCTTCAAGGTGGATGGGGACAGCCTCCCCCCCAACCTCTCCTGTAGGAACAGGAGCACAGACCTAACTGCGCACCTCTGTGGGTCTTCTGCCCGGGAAGAACACCAATTTACGAACGGACGCCATTTCAGGGTGTAGAGTTGCCTGGTAGAAGGGGCTCTGGCTTGGTTGAACGTGGCTACGACCATGGGTGGTAGACCAGCTAGATCTTCCGCATCCCGTTCGGGGGCCAGACGTGGAGGTTCCAAAGGTCTGGGTGCGGATGCCAGAGCGTGCCCCGTCCCTGAGAAAGAAGGTCCTTCCTCAGGGGAATTCGCCAGGGAGGGGCTGTCGCGAGGAGTACAAGGTCCAAGAACCAGGCCCGAGTGGGCCAGTAAGGAGCCACGAGAGTGACTTGCTCCTCGTCCTCCCTGACCTTGCACAGCACCTGTGCAAGAAGGCTCACTGGGGGAATGCGTACTTGCGCAGCCCAGCCGGCCAGCTGTGTGCCAGTGCATCTGCCCCGAGGGGAGCCTCTGAACGGGCGTACCAGAGCGGGCAGTGGGAGGTCTCTCGGGAGGCAGAGGGGTCTACCTGGGCCTAGCCGAACCGTTCCCAAATCAGCTGAACCGAGTGGGGGTGAAGCCTCCACTCTCCGCCAGGCAAGCGTTGTCATGACAGCGCGTCCGCTATCACATTGAGGTTGCCGGGGATGTGAGTGGCACGCAGCGACTTGAGTCGGTGCTGGCTCCAAAGGAGGAGACGATGGGCGAGTTGTGACATATGACGGGAGCGTACGCCGCCTTGGCGATTTATGTACGCGACCGCAGTGGTGCTGTCCGACCTGACTAGGATATGTTCGTCCCGAATTAACGGGAGAAACTTCCGCAGGGCCAAAAGGACGGTCAACAACCCGAGGCAGTTGATGTGCCAACGCAGCTGGGCCCCTTTCCAACAGCCTGAGGCTGCGTGCCCGTTGCAAAAGGCGCTCCAACCCAATCTGGAGGCGTCGGTCGTGACCAGGACGCGTCTGGACACCTTCTGTAGGGGGCACTCCAACCCGTAAGAAACAGGGGTCTGTCCAGGGGTTGAATGTCTGACGGCAGGTGGGGGCGATTGTTACCCGGTGCGTGCCGTGGCGCCATGCTCGTCTCGGGACTCGGGTCTAGAGCCAGTGTTGGAGCGGTCTCATATGCATCGACCCCAGCGGCGCGACCGCCGCGGAGGATGCCATATGCCCCAGGAGCCTCTGGAAAAGTTTTAAGGGGACCGCTGTGCCTGGCCTGAAGGTGGCGAGGCAGTTCAACACTGACTGGGCACGCTCGTTGGTGAGACGTGCCGACATTGAGACCGAGTCTAACTCCATCCTGAGAAAAGAGATGCTCTGAACTGGAGTGAGCTGGCTCTTTTCCCAGTTGACCTGAAGCCCCAGATGGCTGAGGTGCCTGAGCACCTGGTCTCTGTGGGTTTTGCATAGTAACTCTGGTGAGAGGACAGAGACAGGCCGAAGGGGAGGACTTGTACTGATACACCTGGCCCCCGAACGCAAACCGCAGGTAGGGGCGGTGTCGGGGCAGGATGGAGACGTGGAAGTACGCGTCCTTCAGGTCTACCGCTGCGAACCAATCTAGATGCCGGACGCAGGTTAAGCGTGAGCATTTTGAACGGGAGTTTGTGCAACGCTCGGTTGAGAACTCGCAGGTCCAAGATTGGTCGTAAGCCGCCGCCTTTCTTGGGTACGATGAAGTAAGGGCTGTAGAAACCCTTCTTCATCTCGGTTGGAGGGACAGGCTCTATCGCGTCTTTGGCCAGAAGAGTCGCGATTTCCGTGCGCAGGGAGTGGGCGTGTTCGCCGTGTACTGCGGAAAAGCGGACGCCCATGAAGGGGGACGGGGGCCTGGCAAACTGAATTGCGTAACCGAGTCGGATGGTCCGGGCCAGCCAGCGAGACGGGTTGGGAAGTGAAAGCCACGCGTCCAACCTCTGCGCTAGGGGCACCAAAGGGACGATTAATTTTGACATACCCGGCGGGGCTTCGCAGCGGGGCGGAGCAGGTAGGGCAGCGTTGGGCAGCGACGGGGCGACCCGCGGCTGAGGTGCTGAGACAAGACTCAAAGCACTTACCTTGCTCCGCACACCCGGCAGGGGGCGGGTTAGCGACTGAGGAGGAGGTCCTGGGTAGGCGTCCTCTAGACTCGTCAGAACGGCCGGCCGGGGGACAGTCGTGGGGCTGAAGACGGGTGGTCCGTGTCCAGGAAGCCAGGACTGTTGATATCTGGGGGCAAAGTGCCGTGAGAACGGCATTTGCGGGCCAGGTGACCCAGAGACAAAAGGAAATAGCTCATTACAGAGAATATGAGAATGTGAAAATTAATTCAACAAGAAAAGATTCTCCTCCCGGCCCTCCACCGAGAACGGAGCGGTCTTACCAGCCTCCGGAGCTAACATCTTGGTCCCTGGGTTGAACGTCTACGGACAGCCTGCGAGCCTTCCGGGTCCTCGAGGGGGTCCGTGAGACAGGGGCGTCCATTTCCTGCAGCGTGCTCGACGCTGGGGCTGAGAGCTGGGCCCGGGTTGAGGCGGAGCAGGGTGTTTCACAGCCGCAGGAGGACGCCCGTCGGCGAGCAGACGGGGCATGGCCCATGGCGGCAGACTTGCGGCGGGGCAGGATGTGTAGTGGCCTCCGTCTGCCTCACCGCTGAGGACTGCTGGGCAGAGTCGTCAACGGTGGCGCCGAATGGACGGAGCTGGGAGACGGGGGTGTGGGAGAAGGTGTGCCTTGTCCGCCTCCCGCATTTCGACCAGGTCCAGTCCACAGGTGCGTTTCTGGACCACAAGGGGTGGCCATCGCCTGTCCGAGTGCCAGCGCTTCTGACCTCCGTGGCCCGGGGGCGCGGTTGGTCATCCAGCGCAGTTCCTGCAGCACATCAAGAACAGGACTACCCAAGGTGCAAGTTTTGAAGTGCCTTGGCCTGGCATTGGTTGCAGGAAGGGCCGTGGCGTGCAGAGTGGAAGCGGTCTGGGACCGTTCCACCGCGAGGGTAGTGAGAGCGGAGGAGCGAAGAAGCCTTGGCTTAGCTCAACTCGTCGTGCACGTCCGGGAAGAAAGGAACGGGGGGGGGGGGGCGTGGCTGTGAGCGGCGCACCTGCCCGCAGAACCGATCAAGTAGCCCGGGAAAGCATAGCGGATCTCCGTGCGTCAGGCTCAGGCTGGGCGGCAGACCCGAAGGTGGCGGCCCAGGCGAACGATCAGCATCCGATGCCGCTGTAACGCTCTCCGATGCAGCGGTGATGTCATCCAATTCTGAGGCAAGCAAGCGTGCCGGGGAGGCGGGAGGTTCGAGGGGGTTTACCCGGCGAACAGAGCCCGTCATATTCCCCAAATCGCCTTCATCGCCCGCGGCGCCTGCGCCGATCCCGTAGGAAGAAGGCGGAGCGCGGGGGGCGGCTGAAGTGGCTTTCTCTCATTACAAAAGAAAGCCGTGCGACCGCAATGCTATAACGGCCATGTTCTCACACTGAGAAGATGAACCATTGGAGAGAATACTCATCCCGAGCTCAGACGGAAGCAAACAAGCGTGCCGGGGAGGCGGGAAGTTCGAGGGGATTTACCCGGCGAACAGAGCCCGTCATTGTCCCCAAATCGTGTTCATCGCCCGCGGCGCCTGCGTCAATCCCGTAGGAAGGAGGCGAGGCGCGGGGGGCGGCTGAAACGGCTTTCTCTCATTACAAAAGAAAGCCACACGACCGCAATGTTGCCATGGCTATGTTCTCGCACTGAGAACATAAACCATTCATAAAACATTGCTTGCGTGCGATCGCAGCCCAGGCATGCAAGACAGTGTTTTATGACCGAGAGAGGTGGGGAGAAATCACCGCATCCAGAAACTACACAGGGGCGGAAATTACATCTTTATAAAGACGCGTCCTTGAAAAGGACGTTCAACGCCACTGTGTAATGCTCTTTCAGAGAAATAAACTCTTTTATGGAGAGAATCACTCTTTCAACTCTTTTAACTCTGCGCTGTCGAAGCGCCCAGGGGCAAACTGCACGCCGGCAGTGAAGAGAAAACCCGCTGTAGTGCGCCGTAAATCCAACAGCAAAGCAGAGCGTCAGAGGATCAGAAGCAGGATCAGTTGTGTTACTCGCAGCTGACTGCATACACACGACCATCGGCTCCGAAGAAAATTACTGAATGAACGAGCATATTTCTCTCGCCTTTATATCCGTATCCGGAGGCGGAGTATGCAAATACTGTTCGCCAACTCTCATTGGCCTTTTTTCATAGATCAGAGGTATCTTTCGGCGCTCAAGAGAGACCCCTAGTGTCGCTTCTTCGACACGACGTCGAAGTGAGCGACAGACGGGGAACTTTGTTTCAGTGAGGCACTTATAATGGGAGTGAATGGGGCTCAATTAAATATAGAGAGCGCAAGAATAGAGTAAGATATTGGGAAGCAGGAGACAGAAAATACTTCAAAAATACAACAAAACAACGTGGTACATGGGGGTCACATTCGATTCCTTTTGAGGTACAAAGTTTCACATTTATGTTATTCTTGTATCTTTTAAGCCCAGAAATATTTGTGTTTATGTACGATGCACAATTCCCTGAAGTGTATTTGTGACTTTTGGGAATATTCTGCCTGAAGTAATTCTCTACAAAGGTTGATACTTTTCTATCAGGCATAATTATAAATGATTTTATCATCTCTTCTTTCCTGGTAATTCAAATGAACACACTCTCTATCAGGGGCAGGTACTATTTAAAAAGAAATATATTATTAAAACATATTATTATAAAAATGTCACTGTTTTATAGATTAATACTTTTAAAACTATTAAAGTTATTCAGCCAAAAGCAGTGAGTGGTTTTCTCATTTTCTTGTTTGATTAATAGCATTTTATAACACATTAGACAGTGCTCTATTTGCAGAGGTGGGTAGTAACTCGCTACTTTTACTTCTTTACATTTACTTGAGTAACTTTTTGGGAAAAATACTTTTAGAGTAGGTTTAAAAGTTGGAACTTTTTACTCTCACTCAAGTAAATTTCATTTACTGGGTTTAATTTGAGTTAATGTGTAATTTATTGAGAGATTATTGAATGGGACTTTTTCAACAGCGGAAGTTCACAGCTACGCACTTTTCCAGACTGTCACTCAATCACTGCTCCAACATCAAACTCTTCAAAGTGAAACACATTCTCTGCTCCGCTCAGTGAAAATAATTATAGTTTCATCATGCAATGCCTTCTTTTATCACCAGAGACAAGCTAATATTTCATTATTAAAATCTCATTTTCATCTTAAGGCAACGTGGGTTTTTCCTGTGTAATGAGATTTCTGTAACTGGGCTCTTATGACATCAATTTTTCCGTGTACATTTTTAAATCAGTAAATCAGGTAAGAATGAGTGAACAAAAGTAGGGACTATATATAGTGGATAGGGGGCGGTTTCAGACATAGTGAGTGTTCCACGATTAGGGTTGGTGCCCTACGTAGGCTGCATTCTCTGCATTTAGAGAGCGGTGGTACTGCTGTACAGAACTAATGATCTAAATACTTGCGACACTGAAAATTGTAACTACACTGAAATAAGAATCCACACAGTACTTTAAAAGCTATGAAATAGCTAAAGTAGGCATTAATAAAGCATGATCTTGCTTTGGTTTATATTTCAGCATTATATATAATGTTCCTGTGGAACATTTTCACGTTTTCACTGTAATAATTACTAGAAATGTTTCCAACCTCTCTTCTTATTAACAAATTCATCAAGATCTGACAAGAGCCCTTAACCCTCTGGGGTCGATGTACGCGTGTCCTGCTGGATTTTTTCATCATTACAGCGGAAACAACTTGGGGTATACAGATAAGTGTACATCATCATAAGAGACTATAAAGGGTCTACTTTTATTTGTGTACACTCACAATAACAACAAAACCTTGTGCTTTTGTAAAATAAAGAAAATAAAAAAGGTGAGCTGTCAGCAGTCTCTGTATTCACGAGCATATTTCTGAAACACGTCACAAAAATTAACTGAAACTCCACGAATACTTATCACACAAACATGAAACATATGCCTAAAGAAACTTAACATGTCTACTTTAAACTAAAATAATTTATAACAAATATTCTCCTGGAATGTAATCTGTATGAAACTAAGCGATGTACAGTTTCTCTTGGCTCAGCTAATGTTATTAGCAGAGGGTGCTAATCATGCGCTAATGTGCTGAGACGATCGATGCAAATGGTGAACGCCCCCGACTGTGCCTTAAAAACATCAAGTTCATTCACTTATCTGCACGTTTGGAAGATGCACAATACACAGGTTAAGAAAAGTCCACATTTTCCTCCAGTCGAGGATACAATTTCGGATGAGTAAGTCATTTAGTTTTCATTAGTTGATGCTATTTTATATAAACATAAATAGATTTTACTAGTGGGACTGTTTCCAACTTGCCAGCCAGGATTCAGAGTATTGACATTTGAAATATGTCCTAATAGGCAAGTTTTAGTTACATTTAAATGCTGTTTCGGCTAAAGCAAGTATTTAAATTGTATGCTGTATAATATAAATATGATATGTAATATGATATAAAAATAATATGAATGTTTAGATTATATTTTAACTAGTGTTTACGCTGCCTCATTATCATCAAAAAAGCTTGTGCTTGCAAATATGTGTTCAGGTTAAATGAGTAAAATGCACTTTAAATATGCCAATATTAGAAAATCACCATCTTATAATGATTTCTGAAGGATTATGTGACACTGAGGACTGCAGTAATTATGCTGAAAATTATGCTTTGATCACAAATTGCATTTTACAATATATTTAAATAGAAAACTGTTCTTTTAAATTGTAAATAGAGTTCACAATATCACTATTTTTACTGTATTTAGGATCAAATAAATCCAGTCTTGGTGAGCAGAAGAGACTTCTTTTAAACTGTAGTGTAGGTCTAAAATTAAGTAAAGTCTTTATGTAAAGAAAATATATAGTCAGATTACTTCTTTTAACTTAAAACTTGATTTTGATCATTAGATCTTCTCACATTCATTCTCTTTCTGTCACATTCCTCATTGATGGGCCCAGGGGAGGCGTCTCTTCAGGTGTGAATTACAATCAATATTCATGATAGTTCACGCCTCCTTGCATATGACCTGTCTAACACTAAAAGTGTCTTACAAAAGTTCAATTACTACATTGTTTTGTTTAAATGAGTGATCAGGATGGTTTTCACATAATTTTTTGTAGCAAAAACTCTAGGCTACAAGATCCAGTTCTCAAAAGGCTTGTGGACAAATGTTTAGTATGTGTTATATGGCCTTATTTCAATGACAAACCATGCATAAATGTTATTTTGTCAAAAATACAAACATGTACAAACATGTTGCTCACATATTATTGTAGCCCAGTTTGTGCTGAATACAGTGTTACCAGACTTTAGCCATTAATATGTTTTTAAGCTACTGAAAATAGCACAAATGTCAAGGCATGTTAAAACATCTCCAAGGCCCAAAACATCCTCAGACCCCAGAGGATTAAAGTGATAGTTCACCCAAAAATTACAATTCTCATTATTTACTCACCCTCTTGCATTCTAGATGTGTATGGCTTTCTTTCATCTGCTGAACGTCTAGGTTGCGGATGTAACCTCCGTTCCCTGATGGAGGGAACGAGACGTTGTGTAGAAGAAGTGACACTAGGGGTCTCTCTCTTGAGCGCCGAATATGCCTCTGATCTATGAAAAAAGGCCAATGAGAAGTTGGCAGACAGTATTTGCATACCCCGCCCCCGGACATATGGGTATAAAAGTGGGGAAATACACGGAGTTCATTCAGGATTTTTCTGAGAAGCCGGAAATGGTCCGGCCACTACAGTGGCTTGGCTCAGCGACGTGGCCGGGAGGACACATCGCCTCGTTCCCTCCATCAGGGAATGGAGGATACATCCGTAACTTAGACGTTCCCCGTCTGTCTCTCACTTTGACGTTGTGTCGAAGAAGCAACACTTGGGGTCCAATTTAAATCACGCCATGCGCTGAGTCGTGTACATGTTCTGCTGACACAGGAGCGGGCAGGTATTTTACTTGCAAAAGCTGTGTCAGACTGCACGTACCCTTCCCCAATGCCCCAAAAATAGTCTTCGGGATCCTTCTGGTTACCCTAGGCAGGGGAACAAGGTGACGCTTGCCAACCTGGGAACGGGCCAAGCCTGGCTGGGCCTCTTTTCTCTCTATGTTTCTCCACATAGAGCAAGAACGGCCAGGGCCCTTACACGCATCAAGGGAAGGGGGTCTTACACAGTTTCCTTTTCTTTCAGGGGGAAAAGACCCCCACACCTGCCTGAAAGGGGGAGGTAAAGGTGGCGAATACATCACATGGGTTTTTAGGCGGCATGTGGAGATGGCGCAGTGGTAGATCCAGCCTTGAGGAGGAGGGAGTTGCTACAACACGGCGACCGAGGGCAGCTGGAACTGCCTAAGGGAGATGCGGGTCCACTCGTAAGGGGACTGTACCGCGGAAAATACACACAGGGGGAGTCTGCGTAGGAGTCCTGCCCTCCGGAGCACCTATTCCAGTACAGGGTAGACTAAGTACCCGCAGTGGATTGGGTCGGCGAGTTCCTCCGGTGAACTGCGGACCCAAAGGGCTAGGGAGGAATCATCCAGGGATCCAAATGAGTGGGATCTCCTGGGAGAGAAGCGCACACTTTTACCTCTGCCGAGGGAAAGGGCGCTAGGCGCAAGCGATCCACCCGGCCAGACCGTCAGCGTGTTACCGAGTTCTACTGGCTCGGACCTGAGAAAACACGGGACGATACTCACTCAACCTGGAGATTGTAAAATCTCACGAAGGTATTAGGTGTTGTCCCAAAAAACAGCAGCACGTATAAAGTCCGAAAATAGCAAAACAAAACAAAAAAATTATTAGCTGACAACACTATCTTTATTATTTATTAATGCGGCAATGCATGCTGGGAGCTGAGAAATCTATGTTGGTTAAGTGAGTTAGGATGAGAAATACACTTGTTGATTCAACTAAAGTTGATAGAATCACAGCTTAATATGTTAAATTGACTGGATCATTTAGTTGTGAAAAGCATCTTGATACAACTAGATTGTAGAACTAGATTTATTGTTTAAGTGTGAGGTGTTAAAATTAAATGTAATAATCAGGCAAGATTAGATAAACTCTTACAAGTCACAACATGCACAAACAGCACGGATCATTAAACATGAGACATAGCTCATTTCTTCTGTCTGTCCATCAATCACTTAGGCAAAATAACTCTGCTCATTTGCTGAGAAACTCCTTTTTTAAGAAGATAAATTGAAAATAAGGGTGTAACCTATATGAAAATTATCAAAAAAAGAAAGAAAAATAAATAGTGAATATGTTTTAGCGCTGTCATTGTTACATGAGCGGTGAATCTGATCTTATGTTCAGATCTCTCCAATCTATAATCAATCTTTAACTTAAAAGAGCCTGAGAATAAACACAGCTTCCTCTTTAAGGAGGTTGAAGTTTAAGGTTGTACCCTTTATTTTCAATGTAAAATATGCAAAAATGTGTCGTCAAAGATGTGTCACTGTCACTTTCCTTTAATATAGAGTGACACATTCACATGAAACAGACAAACTGGAAACAGTTCAACACAAGCTGTCTTATTCTGAGTTTTGTGATCATTCATTGGTTTCTCATCATGAGGATTCATCTGTTCTTTGTTCTGTTATCAGGTCAGTTTTTTAAAGTTTCCCCCAAATGTTATAAATGGCAAATTTATTATAAATGAGAAATTAATGAACAGTTGTATTCATGTTTTACATTCAACCATTTTCCAACTTAACGCAGTTGGACGATTTGTATAGCTTAATACTGTCATTTTATTTTAATGCATTATTAATAGTTTTGTGCAAGTAAAAAATGCAAATCTAATAAATGCAATGGTCTGTAAAAAGCTAACTCTATTACAGATAACATGTAGAGTGTAAACATGTTCCTCATATGGTAACATCTCAAATGAATTGTTTTAACAAGATTTCATTGCATTGTAAGATAATGTATGTATGTATATATGCTGAATTATTCCTTTATTATTTCCACAGTTCTGAGTCCCCATGTCAGCTCTCAGCCTCATTTGTTTTACTATGTTCCTGTGACAATGAGCTGGTCATCTGCACAAACATACTGCAGACAACATTACACGGATCTGGCCACTATTGATGATCAGACTGATTTGTTAGAGTTGTTAAAAGCTGTGCCCAATGGTTTTTCAGACTGGATCTGGATTGAACTCTATCGGATGGGTGACGCTTTTCCCTGGATCTGGTCCGATCAGAGCAACTCCACATTCAGATCATGGGGTAGCGGACAGCCGAACTATTTTGATAACATAAAAATCTGTGTGGCAACATCTGCTGCTGGATTCATGAATGATTGGAATTGTAAAAACACGGTTACATTCACTTTTTTCTGCTACAGTGGTGAGAATTTAACATTTATTGTACATTTCACCACTTTCACCACAGATCACTTAGTTTAGTTAACATTTAATCTTGATCTTTATTTCTTGTCACAGTCAGAAAGACAAAGACTGTGAGAGTGCAGGTGAAATCAAGTCAAAATGTGAATAATCCTGCAGTGAAGAACGAGATTTTAATGAAGGTGAGTACATACAGTAAGTGGCTAAAGCGGTGTTACAACCCTGTCTCAACATAAAGGACACTGAAACAAGAATTGCCTTTGAAAATGATGTTTATGCCACTTCAACACAGCACAGGTTAGAACAGGAAGTGCAAGAGTTCTACAGGAAATGCACGAGCAAGCAAAACAAATATAGTAAGAAGATATACAGAATATTGAGTAATAAAGTCTGTTTGTTTTCTTCAGATTGAGCAGAAACTGAAGGAGGAGGGGTTGGCAGAAACGGCAACACTGTCATGGAGGAACCAATCAGATGGAAATGTCTTCCAAAAGTATCAGGAGAGTGATGCCTATGATAGACTTTATCTGTTGGAGAAAGTAATAGTATATTATTAGGAAACTTCTACTGCCATATTGACCTTAAATTATTCTTTAATAGCGAGTCATTCCATGAAAGAAGTAACAATGTTTTTACAAGCATAAATATATTAGCACAGATCTGTAGGGAATTGCTTTCTTCTGACAGCGCTCAATTTTAGAAATATGACAGATTCAATACAAGTTCAACGTTGATTACCACCCAAAATGATTTTGACTCGCCCTCCTTTTCTTTAAAAAGAGCATAAATCTTTGTTTCAGTGAGGCACTTATAATGGGAGTGAATGGGGCTCAATTAAATATAGAGAGCGCAAGAATAGAGTAAGATATTGGGAAGCAGGAGACAGAAAATACTTCAAAAATAAAATAAAAATCGCCCACATCTCCCTACGGCTTTAAGTGGTACATGGGGGTCACATTCGATTCCTTTTGAGGTACAAAGTTTCACATTTATGTAATTCTTGTATCTTTTCAGCCCAGAAATATTTGTGTTTATGTACGATGCACAATTCCCTGAAGTGTATTTGTGACTTTTGGGAATATTCTGCCTGAAGTAATTCTCTACAAAGGTTGATACTTTTCTATCAGGCATAATTATAAATGATTTTATCATCTCTTCTTTCCTGGTAATTCAAATGAACACACTCTCTATCAGGGGCAGGTACTATTTAAAATGAACTATATTATTAAAACATATTATTATAAAAATGTCACTGTTTTATAGATTAATACTTTTAAAACTATTAAAGTTATTCAGCCAAAAGCAGTGAGTGGTTTTCTCATTTTCTTGTTTGATTAATAGCATTTTATAACACATTAGACAGTGCTCTATTTGCAGAGGTGGGTAGTAACTCGCTACTTTTACTTCTTTACATTTACTTGAGTAACTTTTTGGGAAAAAAATACTTTTAGAGTAGGTTTAAAAGTGGGAACTTTTTACTCTCACTCAAGTAAATTTCATTTACTGGGTTTAATTTGAGTTAATGTGTAATTTATTGAGAGATTATTGAATGGGATTTTTTCGACAGCGGAAGTTCACAGCTACGCACTTTTCCAGACTGTCACTCAATCACTGCTGCAACATCAAACTCTTCAAAGTGAAACACTTTCTCCGCTCCGCTCAGTGAAAATAATTGTAATAATTAAATAATAATAATCATGCAATGCCTTCATTTAACACCAAGACAAGTTGATATTTCATTATTAAAATCTCAGCTTCATCTTTAGGCAGCACGCTGAGGTAAATTGTGGCTCTAATGCTAACGTGGGTTTTTCCTGTGTAATGAGATTTCTGTAACTGGGCTCTTGGACTCGCGGGGGTACTGGAAACCATCGCAGCTACTTCTGGCGGATTAACTGTATACTTGGGCCTGAATTGTTATTCTTCTTAAATAATACATTAATACAAAAAATCTTCATTCTGTTTGTCATTTTCAATATATACTGTGTGTTAATATAAAGAGTAAACACATTTGATCAAATAAAGAGTACATTTTAAAATGTATCTGTATGTTTTTTCTCTCTATATGTTATTATGTTACTTTAATCAAGTAATGATTTGTCAAAAAGTAATTTACTACATTCAGCATGATATAAAATATTGCAGGACTGAAGGAAGCAGTAAACTCCCAGCTTGTATGTCTTCCCCGTAGTGGATTGTGGGAAATTAACCGTTGTCGAGTGTACATCAAATGTACAATTGAAATTAGAGTGCATTGTGGGTAAGAATGAGTGAACAAAAGTAGGGAAATGCCACAGACTAGACGATCTCTCAGCACGTCATTTAGTCCGTCCCCAAACTGACAGTGTTCAGACAATTTCTTTAATTCAGATACATAAACTGCAATTGACTCTCCGTCATTCTGATTCCGTTTATGAAATCTGAATCGCTCTGCAATGAGCAGCGGTTTTGGTGCTAAATGCTCTTGCATTATCTTCACAATGTTGTCAAAACTAAGATCAGCAGGCTTTGTGGGAGCAGTGAGGCTTCTCAGCAGAGCATAAGCTTTCCCTCCTATCGCACTCAACAACACTGACACCCGCTTTTCATCAACAATGTCATTAGCTTTGAAATACTGCTCGATTCGTTCACAGTACAAAGTCCAGTCATCCGTAGCATTTTCAAATGCATCAACCTTTCCGATATATCCTGTCATCTTTCTTGATTCACTTACTAATTTGTGTTGAATCTACCCCTCAATCTCCATGAGGCTGGATTTCTTTTCTCTTTTATCACTTCTCCCATTAAAAATAACGCCCATCCGAAAAAAACAACTAGGAGACAGCGCTTCATATGATAACCAAAAATCCTTGTCGCCAACTGTTGTGTTTGTCTATTAATATAATAGAAATCAGAGTCAAGACAACGATGGGCAATTCTTCTTTGTTTTTACTGTACACTTCACAGAATGCGAACACATGTCTGCTCTAGTTAGACAACTTGCTGGCCAACCCAATTCTAACCCAGAGTTAACCTAGAGTGGCCAAACAGTACTTAAGCATTATACTCAATACACTACACATTGTGGGTAAGAATGAGTGAACAAAAGTAGGGACTCTATATAGTGGATAGGGGGTGGTTTCAGACACAGTGAGTTTTCCACGATTAGGGTTGGTGCCCTACGTAGGCTGCATTCTCTGCATTTAGAAAGCGGCGGTACTGCTGTACAGAACTAATGATCTAAATACTTGCGACACTGAAAATTGTAACTACACTGAAATAAGAATCCACACAGTACTTTAAAAGCTATGAAATAGCTAAAGGAGGCATTTATAAAGCATGATCTTGCTTTGGTTTATATTTCAGCATTATATATGATGTCCCTGTGGGACATTTTCACATTATCACTGTAATAATTACTAGAAATGTTTCCAACCTCTCTTCTTATTAACAAATTCATCCAGATTTGACAAGAGCCCTTAACCCTCTGGGGTCGATGTACGCGTGTCCTGCTGGATTTTTTCATCATTACAGCGGAAACAACTTGGGGTATACAGATAAGTGTACATCATCATAAGAGACTATAAAGGGTCTACTTTTATTTGTGTACACTCACAATAACAACAAAACCTTGTGCTTTTGTAAAATAAAGAAAATAAAAAGGGTGAGCTGTCAGCAGTCTCTGTATTCACGAGCATATTTCTGAAACTCGTCACAAAAATGACCTGAAACTCCGTGAATACTTATCACACAAACAGGAAACATATGCCTAAAGAAACTTAACATGTCTACTTTTAACAAAAATAATTTAAAACAAATATTCTCCTGCAATGTAATCTGTATGAAACAAAGCGATGTTCAGTTTCTCCTGGCTCAGCTAATTATCGCTAATGTGATCACACTCACGGGCAGAGGACGCTAATCATACGTGCTGAGACGATCAATGCAAATGGTAAATGCCCCCTGACTGTGCCTTAAAAACATCAAGTTCATTCACTTATCTGCACGTTTGGATGATGCACGATACACAGGTGAGAAAGCTCCAGGATTGTAAGGAAGATTTTACACTTTCCTCAGAAGAAGAGCGGGACTCCGATGAACGTTTGTATTTTGAAGAATGACTTGATCCAGTCGAGGATACAATTTTGGATGAGTAAGTAATTTAGTTTTACTTACATATTAGTTGACATGATATTTTATATAAACATGAATATATTTTACTAGTGGGACTGTTTCCAGATTTGCCAGCCAGGATTCAGAGTATTGACATTTGAAATATATCCTAATAAGCAAGTTTTAGCTACATTTAAATACTGTTTCGGCTAAAGCAGGTATTTAAATTATATGCTGTATGATATAAATATGATATGTAATATGATATAAAAATTATTTGAATGTTTAGATTATATTTTAACTAGTGTTTATGTTGCTTCATCAACGAAGCTTGTGCTTGCAAATATGTGTTCAGGTTAAATGAGGAAAATGCACTTTAAATATGCCCATATTAGAAAATCACCATCTTATAATGATTTCTGAAGGATCATGTGACACTGAAGACTGCAGTAATGATGCTGAAAATTATGCTTTGATCACAAAGTGCATTTTACAATATATTCAAATAGAAAACTGTTCTTTTAATTGTAAAATTATCACTTTTTTTTTACTGTATTTTGGATCAAATAAATGCAGTCTTGGTGAGCAGAAGAGACTTCTTTTAAACGGTAGTGTAGGTCTAAAATTAAGTAAAGTCTTTATGTAAAGAAAATTTAGTCAGATTACTTCTTTTAACTTAAAACTTGATTTTGATTTTGAATCTCACATTCATTCTCTTTCAGTCACATTCCTCATTGATAGGCGCAGGAGAGGAACTTCTCAAGAACTGCTGGGCGAAGTCCTCAATGGTGTCGCCGAAAAATCCGATCTGGGAGATGGCCACGTTGAGAAATCGGACTTTGTCGCCGTCCCTCATCTCGACCATATTCAGCCACAGGTGGTAATCCTGGACCACCAAGGTGGACATCGCCTGCCTGAGTGATCTCGCTTTGACCTTCGTCGGCCGGAGGGCAAGGTTGTTCGCCGAGCGCAGCTCCTGCAGCATGTCGAAAATACTAGAAAAGGTCCTCCCAAATATGTTCATTTCTACAGAGAAATAGTTTATACAAAGAATTTCAGTCAGGATTTAGGCCCCATCACATTACAGAGACTGCACTTATCAGAGTTACAAATGACTTGCTCTTATCATCTGATCGCGGCTGCATTTCTCTTCTAGTGCTTTTAGATCTTAGTGCTGCATTCGACACGATAGATCATGACATTCTCTTGAATAGGCTGGGGAATTATGTTGGCATTTGTGGAGTTGCATTAGCATGGTTTAGGTCATATTTATCAGACCGCTACCACTTTGTCTATGCAAATGAGGAATTGTTAAACCAAACAAAAGTATGGAGTGCCGCAGGGATCAGTTTTAGGGCCTCTGCTTTTCTCTTTGTAAATACTTCCCCTGGGAGATATTATCAGGAATCCTGGAATAAGTTTCCACTGTTATGCCGACGATACACAACTTTATATTTCTTCAAAACCTGATGAGATTTCACAATTCTCCAAATTAGCAGAGTGCATAAATGAAATAAATTATTGAATGGCCAGAGATTTCCTTCTACTCAATTCTGACAAAACAGAAGTACTAATTATTGGACCAAAAAACTCTAAAAATAAGCCACTACAATATAATTTGATTCTTGATGGATGTACTATTACATCATCTTCAACAGTGAAGAACTTAGGTGTTATATTTGATACCAATTTGTCCTTTGAAAATCAAATTTCCAGTGTTTGTATAACAGCATTCTTTCACCTCAGAAATATTGCTAAATTAAGGCACATGCTCTCTTTTGCTGATGCCGAAAACGAATTAATGCATTCATGACCTCAAGACTAGATTATTGTAATGCATTACAGGGAGGATTTCCAGCAAGATCAATAAATAAACTTCAATTGGTTAAAAATGGAGAGGAGAGCTAACGAGAACCAAGAAACATGATCATATTAGCCCCATTGTATCATTGTTACATTGGCTACCTGTTAAATTTCGTATTCATTTAAAAATTCTGTTAACTACATAAACAGCTTTGAATGGTCTCCGCAGTACTTAAGCGAACTTCTACTACACTATATTCCATCACCTTCATTACGATCGTAAAATTCTGGCTTGTTAATAGTTCCTAGAATATCAAAATCTACAAATGGAGGCAAATCCTTTTCATATTTGGCTCCTAAACTATGGAATAGTCTCCCTAACACTTTTCGGGACTCAGACGCACTCCCTCAGTTTAAGTCTAGACTAAAGACTCATCTATTTAGCCAGGCATACACCCAATTTATCCTCCAACCCACAATTAGGCTGCTTTAGTTTAGTCTGCCGGAACCAGAAACCAGAAACATTGATCGTGATCTATAACTCTGCAATAAATTTAATGGCATCTACGCTAATATTATTTGATTTGTTTCCCTGTCTTAACCTCGGGACTCCTATCCTGAGGTCACCAGAACTGGCTGGATCCAGCTACATTGCTGCTTCCTGTTGGACTCCACTGCTACATATCTCTGTGTGATGATGACTAAATGCAGCCGGTGCCAGCCAAACATCACTTCAGTGTATTATGATGTTCTTCAGAGGATGAACTGATGCCAACTCCAACCATAAGACATGGGATACTTCATATGCCATTGTCTGAACCTTGGATTTAGGATGGACCACACCGAACCTCACCGAAACTACCGGGCAGGTTGAACTGCGATGCACGTCACTGATCTCTGCCTGCATCACCTCGGTCTATTGATGGACAATAATCTTGAAATGGACTATCAATTGCCAACAAAAGCCTTCATCAGTCAATTAACAAGGACAATTGCATCTATGTGAACTTCTGCAGTTAATCCAGGATGGACTTCAAAGACATTAATCTTACAGTTCAAACAAAATCTATGTTTAAACACTGACCCTTAACACTTACTTAGTTTAATCATTTTAAACCATGATTTTAACTATACATAAGTAATATTTACATTATATTCATGATGTTAGTCAGAGGGGAACTGGCCCCCACAGTGAGTCTGGTTTAGGGTTAGGTGGGGTTAGTCAGAGGGGAACTGGCCCCCACAGTGAGTCTGGTTTAGGGTTAGGGTGGGGTTAGTCAGAGGGGAACTGGCCCCCACAGTGAGTCTGGTTTAGGGTTAGGGTGGGGTTAGTCAGAGGGGAACTGGCCCCCACAGTGAGTTTGGTTTAGATTTAGGGTGGGGTTAGTCAGAGGGGAACTGGCCCCCACAGTGAGTCTGGTTTAGGGTTAGGGTGGGGTTAGCCAGAGGGGGACTGGCCCCCACAGTGAGTCTGGTTTAGGGTTAGGGTGGGGTTAGCCAGAGGGGAACTGGCCCCCACAGTGAGTCTGGTTTAGGGTTAGGGTGGGGTTAGCCAGAGGGGGACTGGCCCCCACAGTGAGTCTGGTTTAGGGTTAGGGTGGGGTTAGCCAGAGGGGGACTGGCCCCCACAGTGAGTCTGGTTTAGGGTTAGGGTGGGGTTAGTCAGAGGGGAACTGGCCCCCAGAGTGAGTCTGGTTTAGGGTTAGGGTGGGGTTAGTCAGAGGGGAACTGGCCCCCACAGTGAGTTTGGTTTAGATTTAGGGTGGGGTTAGTCAGAGGGGAACTGGCCCCCACAGTGAGTCTGGTTTAGGGTTAGGGTGGGGTTAGCCAGAGGGGGACTGGCCCCCACAGTGAGTCTGGTTTAGGGTTAGGGCGGGGTTGGTCAGAGGGGAACTGACCCCCACAGTGTGTCTGGTTTAGGGTTAGGGTGGGGTTAGTCAGAGGGGAACTGGCCCCCACAGTGTGTCTGGTTTTGGGTTAGGGTGGGGTTGGTCAGAGGGGAACTGGCCCCCACAGTGAGTCTGGTTTAGGGTTAGGGTGGGGTTGGTCAGAGGGGAACTGGCCCCCCACAGTGAGTCTGGTTTAGGGTTAGGGTGGGGTTAGTCAGAGGGGAACTGGCCCCCACAGTGAGTCTGGTTTAGGGTTAGGGTGGGGTTAGTCAGAGGGGAACTGGCCTCCACAGTGAGTCTGGTTTAGGGTTAGGGTGGGGTTAGTCAGAGGGGAACTGGCCCCCACAGTGAGTCTGGTTTAGGGTTAGGGTGGGGTTAGTCAGAGGGGAACTGGCCCCCCACAGTGAGTCTGGTTTAGGTTTAGGGTGGGGTTAGTCAGAGGGGAACTGGCCCCCACAGTGAGTCTGGTTTCTCCCAAGGTTATTTTTCTCCATTAATCAACATCTTATGGAGTTTTGTGTTCCTTGCCACAGTCACCTTCAGCTTGCTCACTGGGGTTATTGATACAATTATTATTTAATTACTTATTTTTAAACACGATTAACAATCGTATTTGATCTAATTACACAATGATGATTCATCGACATTATAGACATTACAGTTTTATCTTCTGTTAGTGTCTGATCTTCTGTAAAGCTGCTTTGAAATGATGTGATTTCTGGATAACTGGAGTGTAGTTCCGAATAAACGTTATGTTTGAGTCCCACACCTTCATCACAACGGACAATGAAACACCTTTGATGGGTCCCAGTTTCCTTCTCTCCCTCTCCGTGCAAAACACAACTGAATGTCAAACCATACTTTCCTTACAAGCCTTATGAGTGTGTCAGGGGAAAGGGCAGGTGGGTCAATGACATGACATATATTTTTTGTGTCCAAATTCATTATTTTCCTAAAAAGAATTTGAACAAATACATTTCATATATCAAATGGATCTACAATATCTCCTTTATAAGAAACCCTTTTCATTTTATTGAAATTCAATAGATTTTTTGAGTTTTGGTGTTTGAAAGACCAAAAATGTCAGGTGGTGCGACCGTCCGAATGTACAATCAGAGAACAAAACTGAGATATAAATGTTAATTTTCTCAATAAAATTCTTAATCAAATATTTTGGCATGATTTTATGTTAAATTCCTTATAAATGAGGGGAAATAGATTATCGGTCCTATTTCAAAACTATTCTATTACTTAAAAAACTTTGGTCAGAAAAATGTACTTCTACTAATGTCAGGGAAGGGCGACTGACATAAAAATGCAATTTTATGAAATGTTCCTTTAAGAAAACCATGTGACAGCATATGACATCACACAGAAGACTCCAGAGGACCCCTTTGATGCAGTAACAAGGTTAGTCACCCTCCCATAAATATTAGATAATTTGACATTTTTGAGTAATGAAGAGGTTGATTCAACTTATCATGTCAGGTGGTATGACCCCTGGAAAACTTTGAAAATGTGTTGTTATTATAAAAATGTGTATTTGATTTAAAAAAATGTATGTATAACCTTGAGCACATGGTCAAACATTTGTGTAGGCGTCCAAGTTAATGCCTGTTAGATTCTAATTGAGTTGTTGAGTTGAAATGTCAGGTGTCGCGACCAGAGTTACAGTTAAACCAACTAAAAAAAGTCATGTTAATTCATGTTTTTGAATATATTAAATATATTTTAATAAATATATAAAGCTTTTAAGTTGTTTAAAGGTGCAATCTACATATGTATATATATTTTTTATTTATTTTATTATGGTATGAGTGACAATTTAAAGAGCACATTGTCCATCTTAAAGTCCTATTCTTCAAGAAAATAGGACTGTATAATCAACATTGATACTAAAACAATTGCATCTTTAAATTAATCTATTTTAATTTGTTTTTGTAGATGCCATTATCAAGCAAGGAGAAAACAGCACGACATAGAGCTCGTTTAAAAAGTGATCCAGTTGCAAGGGCAGAGTACCTTGCCAAAAGAAAAGCAAGTTATTGTGTTCATTATGTATATCTAGATACATTACAACTTAAGTTAATATGGTGTTCTGGTATTTTTTTGTGGTAATTACAGTTATTACATGTTAATAATACACACTTAACAGTGTCATACAGCATTACAGAACAGCATAGTTATTAGTCATGAATTCGAATGATTAACAAACCATTACCCATTCTATTAAATATTTCAACTAAAATAATTTATTTTACAAATGATATAGTACAGGTGAAACTCAAAAAATTTGAATATCGTGCAAAAGTTAATTTCAGTAATTCAAGTTAAAAGGTGAAACTAATATATTATATAGACTCGTTACATACAAAGTTAGATATTTCAAGCCTTTATTGGTTATAATTTTGATAATTATGGCTTACAGCTTAAGAAAACCCCAAAGTCAAAATTAGAATATTGTGAAAAGTTTTTCATAGCTTGAAATATCTCACTTTGCATGTAATGAGTCTATATAATATATTAGTTTCACCTTTTAATTTGAATTACTGAAATAAATTAACTTTTGCACGATACTCTAATTTACAACTGAATCTATTGAACAGTAGATTGAATTCTGCCCTTAATGTTTCTGGGCTCAATATTTGCATTAATTCACTGTTCCATATAAAAGATGTTCTCATTTATTAAACGTGTTCCTTGAGGTTTCAAAGTTATATTTTTAAAGAAGCGATGATCAAATGTTATCATAACATGCAGTATTGTTTTGAACTTTCTTCTTAATTAAATTGAATTATATGATTGAGATACAGTATAAATTGGTCAGAGGATTAAAAAAAAAAAGCCAATTGAAACCTGAATAAAATTTATTGACATATCTTTCTTTTTATTTTGTGAATATCAATCATTATTGATCAAAACGTCAGGTGGTGCGACCGGTCATGGTCAGGTGGTGCAACCAGCAAATTTTCATTTAAATGTATCAATTGCCACTGCAATTGCAAAATGAAGTAAGAAATATAACTGTAAACCTTTATATAATGTATACAAATCATTTTTACAGTTAAAAACAAAACATAAAATGTCCTTATGGAAAAATGGGTGTTTGAACACACAAAAGCAGCCGTTTATATGATTTGGAATAAAAGGGCAATAAATAAAGAAATAGAAAGGGAATTTACCATGTGATATGCATTTTAGACACTACAATGATTCATATTTACAAGTCTCAGTAGTGCTAAGTACATTAAATGTATATTATTTTAAATTAATATATGGTCGCACCACCTGACATTTTCTTGGTGGTAAAATCAGAAATCTTGTTTAATAATGAATTAATGCTGCCTAAAATGCTGTAAAACCAATATGAATCAACACCATACATTTTTTTGGACATAAAAATGCATTTTAAAACTGTTTTGCTTAAAATATTTTTTTTTTTCATCTTGAAAATCTTATTTGTCATTGACCCAGGTGCATTCCTAATTTTCCACAGGTTGGAATCAGTAGTACAGGGCTATGAACAGCTGGCGTCTTTTCCGTTTTTCGTTTAGCACTTCACAATTGATTTAAAGAAGGTTCTGAGACTTAGCAGACTAGCTATACTATATCTTAAGGAAGACAGATGCATAAAACGCTCACACTATCTCATTACGGAGAACAGCAGAGCAGGCACATGAATATAAAACAGTGCTTAAAACTGACTGAAACTGTGTGTGCATTAAACGGTTTAAACGCACATATTTCAGCCGATCAGAATGGAGTATTCAAAGAGACCACAGTATAAACTGTTATCGAGTCCACTTCAACTCCTTGATTTTATGACAAGTTTATATACTGTTTAGTCAAAACAAATTATTGCATATTACTTACAGTAGCCTATCTGTTTATAGAAATGACTGAAATCAAACTCTTATGACATACATGAGAGCACCTGGAAAATAAAATGTGCAATAAACCTTGACAGACATCTTTCTAACATAAACAACACTGGCCCACATCGTATATTCTATAACTCTGCTTTAAAAGTGAATGGATCCCAAGGTTACCTGAGCCTGCCAGATCCATCTTCAGTCATGCCCGATGTCCCACTCCTACCACTATGTGCCACCCTGAGTGATGACTACTAACACCAGCCGTACCAGTTAGACGGCTAGGGGCAGCATCACCTCAGTCTTCTACGACGGACATCACAGAGGATGAACTGCTACCAACTCCAACCGTAAGACATGAGTTAATTCACTCTCCACTGTCGGCACCTTGGGATGAAGATGGACATTTTCAGTTTGGATATTCCACCCGCAGGTGGTGATAAAGTTCACGTTAAATATAGTGGAACATCAAACTATGATGTCAGCCATTTTATGAAACAAAAATGTATGAGATTTCTGTTCAACTTTCAGGAGATCATGGATGAATTTTCTATTATTATTATTCTGTTTTTATTTACAAATGTATTTATAATCTTATTTGTATTAGTAATTTTCCACCTGTTGTCGCAGAGTAATTTTTAAGTTACTACAAAAGAGGCTGGTGGAAGAAGTCGGATAGTGTCAAATGTTTGGATTTGGGATGTTTTTTTTTAACCACTTCATTACTTTGATTATATTGTTTAAAGTGTAAATTAAATTAGTGTAATTTTTTAATGTTTCAATACATTCCCTATAATTTAATGGCACCTACATCCATATTCTGACGAGAATCACATTTCATAGAAATGTGCCTGACATTCAACAAGTATGCAGTTAATGCACAAAAGAACTATATTTCTATTCTTCTAATCTTTCTATTCTTTATTGCATTAAGTCCATTTAAACGAACAACTCTTTTGAATGTGCTGTCTCTGTTTATATCTCCGGTGCTTCAGGGAGTGGCCTATATAACAGGACACAGATGCTGCAATATCCGGAGAAGAACCTCAGAATTAATTTGCACTTGATCCAGCTCATTAGTGCGTTGCGCAAGCAATTTCGCCAAACCCACTCGTGTCTAGACTTTGTGCATGTTTGCCAGAAAATACCAAAACTGTGTGTGTCTTAAAGCATAGCGCTGCGCTTAGTGCTAGCGCTCTTAAAATAGTCATAGAGGGATAATTAGAGGGATAGTTCACCCAAAAATTCAGTCATCCTTTACTAACCCCATGTTGTTACAAACTCATATTCATTTTTCTCTGTGGAAAAAAGGAAATGTTATTCACTTTCATTGTAGGTGAATGGTAGACAAATAAGAGCTTGTGGAAAAAAGACATTGAACAGAATCTGCTCGTCTTACCATTATCCAAAATGTATTTCAGTCCATTATCATCTTTGTATTTGTCTCCTGTCTATGAGGTGCTCATGAAAACTTTCATGTGCTGCTTTGGATGGATGGAATTTGAATGGCCTGTTCCAAAATGAAAGTAATAATTAGGGAAAACATATAGGAAAATTTTGGATGATCTGAGGTCAGGCATTTAGAATCAACATGGATCATTAAATGTAAGCAGTGACTCATTTGTTCTGTCTCAAATCTCATTTGCTTTAATCTCATTTGTTAAGCAGATCAATTAATAATAAGGTTGCACCCTACATGAACACATTGCTATATATATATATATATATATATATATATATATATATATATATATATACAGTACTGTGCAAAAGTCTTAGGCACATAAGATGCATCACAAAAGCATTTGTCTTAAGATGGTTATTTATATCTTCAGCTTTGGTGTGTCAATAATATTAGACTCCCAAACATTACTTTTGCAAATATAAAAGATTAGAATAGAAGAACAGGGAGCCCTGCAACAGATGTCATGACCCCTACAGAGACCCCCACTGAACATCGTGTCAGTCTGAGATTACATGAAGAGACAGAAGCAATTGAGACAACCGAAATAGAAGAACTTGTGCTGAATTCTCCAAAAAGCTTGGAACATCCGATCTGCCAACAACCAAGACAAACTGTGTCCAGGTGCATCTAGGAGATTTGGTGTTGTTTTAACCCTTTCACGCATAGTGGTCACTACAGTGGACAGCTATTCAAAACCCGTTTTCTTGTGTACGCATGGATTTTGAAGGTCTAGTTGCACATCAGCCACTTCAGTGGACGCTATTGCATCATCCCATACATTGCCACCCACTGGCCAGCCGTTGTAAGTGCAACAACATTTTCTCATATCCAAGATGACCCACAGAGTGCCAAAAATGCAGGGATATTGTGCCAATCATTCTATAGAAGGAGACCCTCGCAGGTAAATCAAATTTGGTAACATAAAGTAACTTCTAAGGAGTAATACAATTGTAAAATATTTGAAGAATTGCATTTATTTTGGGAGGAAATTACAATTAATAATATGTCCACTAAATTGGACATCATGCATTTGTCATCTATTACTGCGACTTAGTTGTTCTTGAAAATGCTTCATCTGCAGTAACTTTTTGGCAGTAATCAATTGATTTATGTTTTTAGATTGTAACTTGCAGTTTATGCAGCAAAAACAACATGTTGTGCAGATTACATCCATTATGTGAGTAACAGTTAGTGTCTTTATATTTTGTAGATCTCAAGTGCAGTTCAAGATAGAAAGGCTTCAAGATAGTGGAGCAATTACCATCAGAGTCAAGTGAGGAAGATGCTAGTGGCAGTGATGAGGAATGGTTGTTAAAATATGTCACACATTAGTTTTAACAGCATAATATATCATTTTGTTTATTGGTTTGCCAAGTCCATATTTCTTGAGTTTCTTATTTCTTCACAACCCAAACACATGCTGTCCACCTGAGTGGACATATACAAACTCTTTGAAAAATGTGTGTGTATTTCAAAAATTATGTTCAATTTATATTTATATGCCTAAAAATGATTGAAAACAATTGGGAAAAAGGTTGACTAAGGTTGTTATAATGATAAATGGTCTGCACTTATATAGTGCTTTACACTGTGACTCATTCACACACACACACACACCAATGGCAGCAGAGCTGGATGCTTGGGGTTCAGTGTCTTGCCCAAACTTCAGCATGTGGAGTCGCGTGGGCCAGGATTCGAACCACCAACCCTGCGATTGGTGGACAACCTGCTCTACCAACTGAGCCACAGTTGAAGGCTTAGGTTGAAGACAACCTCACTATGCAACATTTTTCACATGTACCTAAAACTTTCGCACAATTCTATCACACGTGTAAGAGTGTCATCAGCACTGCTGTGATTTGTACTTACACTTTAGTTTAGAATGGCATGAAAGTGGACTGATACACACACAGTGAAGTGTCCGAGTGCTGATGCTCTGAGACGCACTGAGACACAATTGATACTGTTGAGATGTTAAAGGCTGTACCCAATGATTTTCAAGGAGAATATATATGGATTGGACTCTATTGGACGGGTGGCACAGCTCTCTGTGTCTTCTCTGATCAGAGCAACTTCGGACAGCTGAACAATAGTGATGGCCACTGATTATGTCCTGATGGACTCTGGAAAAAGCAGAATTGTGAAATAAAACACTCATCTATCTGCTACAGTGGTGAGTAATTAACATTTACTGAACATGTTATCACATCTCTGACTTTAAGAATGCAAGAAAAACTAGTCACACTTTTATACTTTGCTTAAATCTTGATTTTTATTCCATTTAAATGTGTTATTTATGGTGAAAGGACACTCTGAAATGTATTGTGTTTTTCGTCACAGATTGTGTATGTATTTATTTTACCATCATATATATACAGTAAAGTTCTGGCCATGCAGAAGATGTATGGCAGAGTGTCTTTTTATCAAGGTTAATTATACAGGGGACCATTTAACTGGGTACATTACGGAAAAATCTATAATTAGATTTAGAGCTCTAATAAGACTAATAATACTTTATTTTTCATTATTTGGGTCACATTTTGGCTTTTTAAAAATGAACAAATCCATCTTTTCAACATATTATTTTTGTTACATGTTTATTGTTCAATTGCATAATTTGTACTATTTACACACGTGCTAAAACCAGTACTGTCTCTTTAAGAAAACCGCCAGTAGATGAGCACATGTTAATGAGAGAGACTCCAACTGCTTTATCTCATCTGTGCATTGTATGATTAGAATTAAATGTTTTTATTATTCGTTAATGAACTGAATGTCAAGAAAATAAAGGATATTAAACGAGACATTATTCAATGACAAACGGGTGAATCTCGTCTTTGGACACACATTACACAGAACAACTTTTACTCTCAACATGCTGTGAAAGGATCTCGCTGCTAAATAATTCACAATTACTGGTGAGTGAAATCTGAACATGTTCCAGCCAGTTGCCAAATATATACACACATATATAGAGAAAGTGAAGAAATTATGTTTTACTGGTTTGCTTTATAATTACATTAGATTAAGTCTTTATCCGCTGGGGAATACTAGGCCAGCAATAATTGAACATATGCTTAAATTATTGTGATTCTGCTGAAAACCTCCTCTGACTACTTTCCTGAAGCTTCCGGATGTTTAACACATTTTCCACAAATTTAAGTGTAAAGAGTCTCAGATTATTTATTTAACCCTTGTGCAATCTGGTAATTTAGAATCACACTTGTACTCTTCAAATTTGACCCGAAAACAATAAAGTAGTAATTCTTTTATTTTTATGAAAGAAATGTAATAACACTAACGTCAATAAAGTCAAACATCAAAAGCAACAACAACAAAAATAATACTTGTGAATTTCTGGGAGGGATTTGGGGGATTTTATGGTATTTTGACTTTATTTGGCTTTAAATTACTAAATTACACCATTCACATTCAAATAAAATAAGCACATTTTATTTTATCTTCACTTTAATAAAAATCTTAATTTCAGTAAATTGAAAGTGTTAAAACATCAAAATATGTCATACATTGGGAGTCTCTGGTGACATCTGCTGGAATAAAGAAAAAAATAATAATTACATGAAATGACAAGTATGGCCAGTAGATGGCTCCAGAGACTCCCAATGTATGACATATTTCAATGTTTTAACAGTCTCCAATATGCTGTAAAACAGGACAATGCTCCACAGTCATATCTGATTGTGTAACAAAGAAAAGAGAAAGTAATAATTGTGTTTCCATCATTTATTTCAAACATCAAACATACAAATTCCATCATGAACTCTGTCACACATGGGTCAGACTCAGACTTCGACCTGAGTGGAGTGTTTATATATAGACAAACCTTTCAAGGACAAATAAGTACCATAAGTGCCATGTTTGTGTGATGGTTAGGTTTAGGGGTCGAATTTGGAAATACAAAATATCATTAGCCTGATATGAAATCAGTGGAGGTCAATGAGAGATCACTAATATACAGTAGTAAAAGTAACCTGTATGTGTGTGTGTGTGTGTGTGTGTGTGTGTGCATCTCTAAATTTGAGTATTTCCCATTTATTTCCTATGGCTGGTCAATTTTGACCCAAACATCACATATTTGGGTCACACACCTTGACTAATTCAATTATAAACTATAAATTATATGAAGGGGTCCTAGCCGACTGCCTGGAGCGGTCAGGGCCACTGCCAGGGGCGGAGGAGTCCCCTACCAGCTGCTAGAATGTGGTGGGGTCGAGAGGACCACTGACCGCGAGCAGGGAGGGAATCCTGGCCGACCGCATTGAACGGCAGAACCACTGCCAGGGGCGGGGGAGACCCCTTCCATTCAGTGGAAACGCAGCGGGGCATTCCGTCCATCAGGACTGCCTCCGATCAGCCGGGGAGGCGTGGCTGTCATCCACTAGAAGGTGGAGGAGTGGCCGAAGACCAAGCTATGGCGTTCTGGAGAACCAGTGAGAGCAGCAGTTCCAGGGAGAGAAAGATTTTTATTAATCTGTTATTTGTTATTTGTTAAGCCAGTTCTCGCCTCCTCCTTTCCCTTTAACTGTTTTACAGCACTATTGTGAATGAGGCGCTTGTGGACCATTTTTGCGGTATGAGCCACTTGCAGCTATTTTAGCGATACAAAAATGCTAAATTATGCTGCTTTATATTGCAGTGTGGCAATGTACATCATGTTTTTATCATGAATTATTATTTTCATAGACATATTGGTTTGGAGTGCATATAGTTTTAACATTTCTCATATTTTGCCAGCATTTGTTGCACATGCAGATGACTAATAGACAGTGACAAATATCAATGAATGAGAAATCAGGCACTGAAACAAAGAGTCATGATTCAAGATTCAATTAGATTTATTGGCATGATGGGTTGTGAAGTAGGGAAATATGCCCTCAAACTTTGCACAACCAGGAGAGGGAGAAAAAGGGCAGAAAGCAGCTGCGAAAAAGCAGCTTGACTCAGAGTTCACTTTTATTACTTTCTCAACATTCATTTGCACCAAAACTTGTTTCATCTTGGCAAAATAATAAACAAACACTTTTTGTCAGAAAACAGTCGTAACGGTTACTGTTGAAACCTCCATTCCCTGAGGGAGGGAATGAGACGTTGTGTTGAATGAAGTGACACAAGGGGTCTTCCTTGGGAGCCTCGCATCCCACTGAACTTGAGAAAAGGCCAATGAGAAATTGGCAGACAGAATTTAAATATCCCGACCCAGACATATGGGTATAAAGGGAAGCGGGCCTGCATCTGTCAGTCGGGTTTTTGCACTGAGGAGCTGATAAAAAGGTACAGCCATTTACAGTGGTAGGTCTAGTGTTCTGGCAGAAGGGACACAATGTCTTGTTCCCTCCCTCAGGGAACGGAGGTTACAACAGTAACCGTGACACGGCGACCGGGGGCAGTGGGACTGCCCAAGGGAGACATGGGTCCACCGATAGGGGGATTGTATCGTGGAAAATACATCAAGCCTGTGGATCACAACCCCAGTTCAGAACACTTGTGGCTCGTAGTGGGTCTGGTCACAAATTGCTCCACTGAATTCACAGGGCAGAAAGCTAGGGAGGAAGAACATCCAGGAAGCGATGCTTAGATGATCAACTTGGTGAAGAGCGCTGGGTGCAAGCGGAAAACCTGGTAGGTTGTTCCGCATTACAGAGTTCTACTGGCTCAGACCTGACAAAACACGGGACGAGACTGACTTAACCCTGAGATTGTAAAATCTTGCAAAGGTATTAGGTGTAGCCTAGGGAGGTGCCATTGGCCAGTTCCCACGAGGATGCCACACTTCTTGTCGAGTGTGCTAGAACCCGCAAGGGGGCAGGTACGGCACTAGCAGGTTCACGACCTGATCCCTGAAGGGAGTCGTAGGAACCTTGGGCGCATAGCCCGGTCGCGGCCTTAGGATGATGTGAGTATGTGCCGGACTGAACTGCAGGCAAGTGTTGCTGACAGAGAACGCTTGCAGGTCCCCAACCCTCTCGATGGAAGCTAGCGCTATCAGTAGGGCCATCTTCAGGGAGATGGTCTTGAGCTCAACTGAGTCAAGCAGCTCGAAGGTGGGTCTCTGAAGGCCCAAGAGGACCACTGAGAGATCCCTGAAGGGGAACAGGCTTGGCCGGGGAGGGTTCAGTCTCCGGGTGCCTCTAAAGAACCTAAAGTAGTGCTTACTCAAGTGCTTGCCGTCCACTGCGTCATGGTTGGCCGCGATAGTGGCTACATACACCTTCAAGATGGAGGGGGACAACATCCCCTTCAGCCTCTCTTGCAGGTATGAAAGCACTGACCAAACTGCACATCTCTGCAGGTCTTCGTCTCGGGAAGAACACCACTTCACGAACAAGCGCCACCTCAGGGCATTAAGTTGCCTGGTGGAGGGAGCTCTGGCTTGGTTGATCATGTCTACGACTGCAGGTGGTAGGTCACTAAGATCTTCCGCATCCCATCCAGGAGCCAGACGTGGAGGTTCTAGAGGTCTGAGCACGGGTGCCTGAGGGTGCCACGTCCCTGAGAAAGAAGGTCCTTCCTCGGGGGGATTTTCCAGGGATATGCTGTCGCGAGGAGCGTGAGATCCAAGAACCAAGTCCGAGTGGGCCGACAAGGAGCCACCAAGGTGACTTGTTCCTTGTCCTCCCTGATCTTGCACAGCACCAGTGCAAGAAGGCTCACTGGGGAAATGCGTACTTACGCAGACACCGGGGCTAGCTGTGTGCCAATGTGTCTGTCCCGAGAGGAGCTTCTGTCAGGGTGTACCAGAGCGGGCAGTGAGAGTTGTCCTGGGAGGCAATGAGATCTACCTGTGCCATGGTGAATTGGTCCCAAATCAGCTGGACCACCTGAGGGTGGAGACCTGTCACGTCAGCGTGTCTGCCATCGTGTTGTGGTTGCCAGGGATATGAATGGCACTCTGCGACCAGTTGTGACATATCACGAGAGCGCACACCGCCATGGCGATTTATGTACGCTACCGTCATGGTGCTGTTTGAGTGGATCAAGATGTGCTTGCCCCGAATCAGTGGGAAAAACCTCTGTAGGGGAAGGAATACAGCCAGCAACTCTAGGCAGTAGATGTGCCAATGCAGCTGGGGCCCTGTCCAGATGCCTGCGGCAGCGTGCCCATTGCACACAGCACCCCAGTACAGTTGAGAGGTGTCTGTGGTGACCATGTCACATCTGGACACCTGCTGTAAGGGGACTCATGTCCACAGAAAACAGAGGTCTGTCCACGGGTTGAAAGTCTGATGGTAGGAGGGGGTGATTATCACAGAGTGTTTGCAACGGCGCAATGCCCATTTCAAGAATCGAGTCTGAAGCCAGTGCTGAAGCGGTCTCATATGCATTAACCCGAGCGCCATGACCATGACTGTGGATGCCATATTCCACAGGAGCCTCTTATTTTAGAGGAACCGCTGTGCTGGGCTCAAAGAGAGCGAGGCACCTGAGCACTGACTGTGTGCGCTTGCTCGTGAGATGCGCTGTCATTGAGACTGAGTCTAACTCCATGCCGAGAAAAGAGATGCCCTGAACCGTGGTAAGCTTGCTCTTTTCCCATTTGACCTGAAGCCCTAGGCGGCTGAGGTGCCTGAGCACCTGATACCTGTGAGCGTATAGTAGCTCTCAAGAGTGAGCCAGAATGAGTCAGTCGATGAGGTAATTGAGTATGCGGATGCCCACTTCCCGTAGCGGGGCAAGGGCTGCCTCTGCGACCTTAATGAAGAAGCGAGGGGACATGGACAGGCCGAAGGGGAGGACCTTGTACTAATACACCTGGCTGTCGAACACAAACCGTAGGATGGGTTGGTGTTGAGGCAAGATGGAGACGTGGAAGTATGCATCCTTCAGGTCTACCACCGTGAACCAATCTAGCTGTCGAACGCAGGTTAGAATCTGTCTCTGCGTGAGCATTTTGAATGGGAGTTTGTGTAAGGCCCAGTTGAGAACTCATAAGTCCAAGATTATTCGCAACCCACCGTCTTTCTTGGGTACGATGATGAGCTGTACAAACCCTTCTTCATCTCAGCTGGAGGGACGGGCTCTGTCGCATCCCTGAGGAGCAGATTCGTGATCTCCTGGCCAACCAACACGACAGGTTGGACAATGAAAGCCACATGTCCAGACTCCGCACGAGGGGCACTAGAGAGAGACGATCGTTTTTGACATACCGGGTGGGACTTTGTGGCTTGGGGAGCATGTAATAGTGCGTTGGGTGGCAGAAGAGCGTCCCGAGGATTGGGTGCTGAGAAAAGACTCAAAGCACTTACCTCCCTCCGCACACCTGGTAGGGGGCAGGTTAGAGACTGAAGAAGGTCCTGGAAAGGCATCTTCATAACTCGTCAGCACTGGCCTGCCGGGGCTGAGCAGTCGTGGGTCTGGAGGCGAGGTGACTGCGTTCGTGGTACCGGGACTGTAGGGTTTTGGAGCCGGGGCAATGTGAGAATGGCACGCACCGGCTAGATGACACAGGGAATGAGGAAATTGCTTTTTTATTGAGAATGTGGGTGCCGCAGCCTGAAGGGGGTGCGGAAAAGGAAAATAAGGAAAACAAGGATTCTCCTCCTGGCCCTCCACCGGGGGATTGGAGTGGTCTAAGTACCTGCTCCTGAGCGAACATCTGACTGCCCGGGTTATCCGTCTCAGGAGCACTTAGGAGTTTCTGGGTCCTGGAAGGGGTCCTAAAGATGGGGGACGCGTGCCGCCTGTTTGGGTTGAGGCGGAGCTGCCTGTTGTTTACCACAGGGGTATGCCCTCAGCGGGCAGGCGGGGCACGGACTGTGCTGGTTTGGCGCCGCCGCGGCATGATGTGAGAGATTGCCTCCGTCTGCCTTTTCACCGCCAAAAATTACTGGCCAAAGTCGTCAATGGTGTCGCCGAAGAGGCCAAGCTGGGAGACGGGGGCATTGAGAAAGTGTGCCTTTTCAACGTCGCACATCTCGACCATGTTCAGCCAGAGGGGTGTGACAGGTGACGTTCATAGCTCTGAAAGCGAGGTCGGTGGCAGAGCGCAGTTCCTGCAACACGTCGGGGTCGGGACTACCCAGGTTCAGTTCTTTGAGTGCCTTGGCTTGGTGGACCTGCAGGAGAGCCATGGAATGCAGGGCAGAGGTGGCCTGTCTGGTGGCACTTTAGGCTTTCGAAGTCAGCGACGACATCATCCTACAGGCCCTGGAGGGGTGTACTGGGCAGTTCCGCCGGCGGCGTTCTTGGGACACAGGTGGATCGCAACCGCTCTGTCCATCTGGTGGACCACCGTGTACCCGTGGGCTGCCCCGCCGTCCAGGGTAGTGAGAACGGATGAGTGGAGGGGTTGGTTAAGGGTAGTAAAATGTTATCGCCTCTTGTTATCGCCTCCTGCATTACATGCAGACACCACTCTCCTGTTCCTTTTAGGGTTTCAAATCGATTCTCCCCACTCTGTGATGCACCCACTGAAAATCATGTTGAAAGAGCACTAATAATTGGTGATTCTATTTTAAGGAACATGGAAATAGAGAATCCAGCCACCATTGTTAAATGAATTTTGAGGGCTCGAGCATCTGACATGCTGACAGGTCGGCACTAATGATGTCTGGCTTTGCCAGTTGGAAATCACTAGAGATAATGTTAAAGATGTGTTTGAACTTGCAAAAACAATGTCAGATGCTGTAATATGCTCTGGCCCTCTTCATGCTCATCATGGTTTACAAGGTTTATAGTAGATTATTTTCACTGAATGGCTGGATGTCTGAGTGGAATAGCACAGGATGTATAGAGTAAAATTGGAAGAGTTTTTTGGGGTAGACCTGACCTGCTAAAGAGAGCACCTGACCTGCTTCATCCCTCCAGTTCCACTCTCCTCTATAGTAATTTGACTCATTGTCTTAATAGTGATACTATTTGACTAACTGGGGCCCAGGTCAGGAAGCAGACAAACTGGCTTATCCACCCGTCTTCAAGTTGCCTTGAGACGTCACACCGGTTACATAAACTACAAGAGATAGAGACTCATGTGTCATAGGGACTTCCTCAAACTACCAAACAAAAAAACATCATTAACTAATTAAAACAAATAGAGAATGTGAAATGTCTGAATAATAGAAGAGAGAATTATTTATTTCAGCTTTTATTTCTTTCATCACATTCCCACATTCCCAGTGGGTCAGAAGTTTACATAAACTTTGATATTATTTGGTAGCATTGTCTTTAAATTGTTTAACTTGGGTCAAATGTTTTGGGAATCCTTCCACAAGCTTCTCACAAGCTTCTTACTATAAGTTTTTGGAGTTTTGTCCCATTCCTCCAGACAGAACTGGAGTAACTGAGTCAGGTTTGTAGGCCTCTTTGCTCATACATGCTTTTTCAGTTCTTCCCACAAATTTTCTATTGGAATGAGGTCAGGGCTTTGTGATGGCCACTCCAATACCTTGACTCTGTTCTCTTCTTTGTTCTATTTTGTGAAGTGCACCAGTCCCTCCTGCAGATAAGCACCCCCACAACATGATGCTGCCACCCCATGCTTCACGGCTGGGATGGTATTCTATGGTTTGCAAGCCTCACCCCTTTTTCCTCCAAACATAATGATGGGCATTATGGCCAAACAGTTCAATTTTTTTTTTCATCAGACCAGAGGCATTTCTCCAAAAATTAAGATGTTTGTCCCCATGTGCACTTGCAAACTGTAGTCTGGCTTTTTTATGGTGGTTTTGGAGCAGTGGCTTCTTCCTTGCTGAGCAGCCTTTCAGGTTATGACAATATAGGATTTACTGTGGATATAGATACTTGTTTATCTGTTTCCTCCAGCATCTTCACAAGGTCCTTTGATGTTATTCTGGGATTGATTAGCACTTTTCGCACCAATCTACCTTCATCTCTAGGAGACAGAATGCGCCTCCTTCCTGAGCGGTATGATGGCTGCGTGGTCCCATGGTGTTTATACTTACGTACTATTGTTTGTACAGATGAATGTGGTACCTTCAGGCATTTGCTAATTGCTCTTAAGGATGAAACAGACTTGTGGATCTCCATATTTCCTGCGGTCTTGGCTGATTTCGTTTTGATTTTCCCATGATGTAAAGAAAAGGACAGTCCATAAGAGGTGGCTGAATGTGGAATTTTTCTTTTTTTTTGGAAGGGACATTTTGGGCCACTGAAATCTCTGATGTGGGTAGAGGGACACTTCCTGTGTTATTCTGTATGTCTCAGGGTTTGGACAGTTTTTTTGGAAAAGAGGGGGTGGAGTGACCTCTGTATGACCTCATAGTCTGTCTCTATGTAGGATTACCTTTTTCCCTTTAGGTGGCATTTGTACCCTGTATACCACCTCTCCTATTCTTTCCAGAACCAGACACAGGCCCACCCAGTGACAGTCTAGATTAGGGCAGCATCCTTTTTTCCTTCTTGGGCTGTATACCCAAACTGACTCACCTACATGGAAGTGTCCCCCCCTACTTTTGACATCATAGTTCCTCTTTTGCCTCATGTCGGCCTTTGTTGATCCCTTGCAAAAGTATGAGCTGTTTCTATTCGATCTTGCAGCTTTTTTGCATACTCTGGTCCAGCAGGCACAGTTGGTGTCAGAGGGTTTCCCAAACGACATTTCAGGAGGTGTACGGAGCTCACGTCCGAGCATAATCAAAGCAGGGTTGCACAACGTGGAGTCCTGTACTGCCGATCTATACGCATCTGATCTGGCAGTGCGTAAGCTTTGGGCCATTTAGTGAAATAGTCCATTGCAGCAAGTACAAAGTGATTGCCTGTCTCCAAGCAGGGGACTGGCCCCATGATGTCCACCACTACCCTTTCCATCAGTGCTCCTACAGCCTGCTGCTGGAGCTTTGCATGGGATTGGTCAAGAGGCCCTTATAGGCAGCACAAGCATAACATCCTCGGCAGAAATCCTCCACATCTCTTCTGTGCTGGCCCCAGTAGAAACTTTGGTGAAGATGACGGTGTCTTGGACAAACCAAAGTGTCCTGACCCTGACTTAATGCTTTTGGCACTACCACCTGCCATCTCTCCTCCCCTGTAGCAGGCTCCTTCCATGCTCGTTGAAGCACTCCATCACTCAGTTGCAGTGTGTCAAATTTGGACCACAATCCCTTAGTAGCTGGAGAGCATCCTGCAACGTCCCCCCAGTTGGGTCTCTGTTGTCCTTCTAGCCATCTCATCACAGGCTGCAGATCCACATCCTGTTCTTGTTGCAGCCTTCCTTCTGTTGTTTCAACCACATTAAGAATCCCACAGGCAGGCTGTGCTGCCATGTTCTCTTGACATAGCTAATTTTAACACGTGTCTTTTTTATTACAGTGGTGGCAACCTTCAGCAGCGCATGGGCGTCTAGATAATGCATCCGCATGGGAGGGAGTGAACCCAGCTCTAGAGACCACCGTGAAGTCATACAATTGAAGTTCTTCCAGCCATCATGACACTTGACCTTCTGGCTCTCTGAAGGACAACAGCCATTGAAGTGCAGCATGGTCTGTTCTTATTGTGAATGTTGCCCCACACAGGTAGTATTTAAAGTGTCTCACAGCCATCACCACGGCGAGGAGCTCCCGTCTAGTGACACAGTAGCGCCGCTCACTCTTACTGAGGACACTGCTGAAGCAAGTCACGATTTTCTCTCCATCTGGTCCTTCTTTCGACAGTACTGCACCCATGCCAGTGTTGCTAGCATCCATTTCTAGGACAAAAGGCAGAGCAGTGTTAGGGGGAACAAGGACAGGGCTCTCCATCAATGCTGATTTCAGTGTGTTAAATGCTTCTTGGCATTCTTCAGACCGATCGATGTTACAGTCTGCAGGAGGCAGAAAGCGGCGCTCCTACACAAGAGAATCCCTTCACAAATCTCCTATAATAGAAGGCTAGCCCCAGAAAACTTTTCAGTTGCCTCTCATCAGTGGGTGTCGGCCAGTTTCTGATGGCACAAATCTTCTCCTCCAAAGTGCCAATGCCTTCACTCCCTAATTTGTGGACCAAAAACTCAACCTCACGTCTCATAAAGTGGCATTTTTCTGGGTGCAACTTCAGGCCGGCTGCCGCCACCCTCTCCAGCACTCGCCGCAGGGCTTCGAGGGCTGCCTCGAACGAACCACCATGGATCAAAAGGTTGTCTAAGTACACATGGCACTCCTGACAGGGAACTCCACTTAATACCTTGTCCATGAGCCTCTCAAATGTTGCAGGGGCATTTCAAAGGCCGAAAGGGAGAACTTTAAACTGCCAGAGACACTTATTTGTGCAGAATGCAGTCTTTGGAGCAGACTCTGCTGACAGTGGCACTTGCCAATAGCCACTTTGAAGGTCAAGGGTGGAGAACCAGGATGAGCCGGCCACTAAGTCAAGTGTCTCGTTTTTTTCTAGGTAGGGGATATGAGTCTTTTTTTTGTTACTTTATTTAGCGGCCTGTAATCTATACAGACCTGCAATCTGGAACTTTTCTTCCGGGGCACCATGACAACTGCTGAGGCCCTAGGGCTTTCCGATGGTTCAACTATACCTGCCTTTAACATTAACTCTAGCTCTTTGTTTGCTGCCTCCTGTCATGTAAGGGGAAGATGCCGTGGTCATACTCCGATGGGCTGGGCATCTCCGGTATCAATAACATGCTCCACAAGATGTGTGAGGCCTACTTCATCATCATTAAGAGCAAACATGTCTTTGAAATCTGACATGAGTCATCCTGCTGCTTTTGGTTCAGCCCATCACTGTTTTTGGCCCAGATGTTTCTTACTGCCGAAACCCGCTCCAAATCCTGCTCACTTAGTTGTATGGGTCTTTGGGCTGGGCCAACCTGCAATTTGGGTCGAGCTGCTGATGGAGGGCTGTTGGATGTGTCATGATGTGCAGCGGAAGACTATGGTCTGAGGACACAGCAGTAGGGGCATGATTTGAGCACTCCATAGCTTACACAGATATGGGCAAGGGACCTGGGCAAGGGGAGGGTGGGGTCGTTTGCACAGAGAGTCTATCAGGAAGAGCAAGTAAGTCTCTGCTTAACTCTACTACACAACCTATAGCCTTCAAGAAATCTAAGCCAAGTATACAGGGGTCTTGCACTTCAGCCACCCACGTGTGGAACGACACAGACAGGCCTCCGACATTGAACAGAAAGGTCCCCTTCCGTTTATTGGGGTGAAATCACAGTCACAGTTTTCAGTTGAGCTGATGTCGGTTCTACTGCAGTCCCCTCTGGGACCAGATCATCAGAATCAAGTTGCATTTGATCCTGTGTCGACCAGGGCTGTACACGCGACTCCCTCCACTAAAATATGTATGTGGCAGAAATTTACAACATATGTCCACCCCATTGTTATTACTGTCTCTGTAAGGGCATATGTAGCACATTCCCCAACCCACCATCCCACCTCTTGAGGCGTGGGCGTACCCTGGGGAGTATCATCATAGGCCTGCGTCCTGCCATCTACACGGGCCTTTGGGTGTTTCCCTGAATGCCACTGAACCTGGGAGATTGTCTAATGAGGTGGCCTGGCTGGCCACACCCCCATCAGCATAGAAGTCGACGACTTGTGTGAAATTCTGACATTGTGTGGCCCTGCTGCAGTGTTGTTGCGTGTGATGTGTTATCTCATTGTATTGGTTCACACCATTGGTGAAAGAACATCCTGCTCCATTCCACTTCCCACTATTTCTCTTTCCACAGCGAGCTCCAATGCTTCACTTAAAGTATTAGGGTGAGCCAGCTGTGTTGGAATTCATAGTTCTCCTGTGCTCATGGCTTGGATAAATCAGTCTCTAGCTTGCTCATTCTGGACTATGGGTGGCATATCAGCATAGGCGCTTTTGCATAGGCTTTCAATGTCATTAGCCAAAACTCTTAATTGCTCTTCATGTTGTCTGCACCTGTTATTAAACTCAGTTCTTAAAAGGACAGGCTGATGACATTGTCCAAAACGTCTAGTAATGACAGGCTGAAGAATGTTTGATTGGAGACACAAAATGCTGTTCCCCTCTTCCCCACTGTTGTTTGTTGGTAAAGGAAAATTGTTGTTCAAAATTTTGTTTTTGTGTCTCACATTGAAACCCATGCAATAAAGAATACAAAAAGATAAAAGCGCTCATTGCACATGCTCGAGACGCTGACACTTTTTCAATAAAGAGCTCTTTTCCACTTTAAAGCCAACACATTATGCACAACCACTTACCAATGATGAGCGGTGCGTTATATCATATAATGAACGTACAAAGAAGCAAAAAGATAAAAGCGCCAATTGCACATGCACAAGACGCTCACACTTTACATTTCAAGCCCATACATTATGCACAACCGCTTCCCAATGGTGAGCGACAGATTATATCAAATAATGAACTAAACAAATCGCCCTCTGTCCCTTTCGTGAACGCGTGGCGAGCCCTTAATGGCATTTCCGATTTGGTGTTGAAGACGATCGAACATGGTTATATAATCCATTTGCATGTCGGCCACCCTGTTTCAACAGCGTTCTGTATTCCATTGTTCCTTCCGAAGAAGCGCCGGTGTTTCAAACCAAAAAACACAATTGTCTCGTAAAAAAAAACATGATAGAGGTTGTTTCAGATGAATTTATTAGCCTGCTGTCCCATTGCGTGAATGCATGACAAACTCTCATGAACGTGTCAGACTGGGTGTTACGATATAATAATTGATACGATTCAGTCTGTACGCTGGCCACCTCGCTTCACCGGTGCTTTGCAGTCTGTGGTCCGACAACAGGATGTGCCGGTGTTGCACGCAGAGATTCACTGTCTCCTCTCAAAAAAATGAGATAGAGACTGTTCTAGGCTGTGACACATACAGTGGATTTTACAACCGTTATTACGTGTTCTGGAGAAGGGCGGCAGGATTTTGCCCGTTCTAGTTCTGAGACGCTTGAATTGCACGCTAGTGACACGCCCATTCATATGTGAAACAGATCTTATCGCACATACATCCTCGGGACTGGTTTGCGTCAACAGATCTGAAGGACATATACTATGTGTACCAATTACACTGTGTCACACGCGAGTTTTGAGATTCACCTTCTGTGTATCAATTTCCCTTTAGTTTAATACATTTGAAGGCCTGTTGCTGTAAAGTTAGTGTTCAGTGAACATCTAGATTACTATTGTAACCCCTGTTAGGGAATGAGATGTTGTGTTGAATGAAGCGACACTAGGGGTCCTTCTTGAATACCTTGGTTACCTTGAACTTGAGAAAAGGCCAATGTGAAATTGGCAGACAGAATGTGCATGTCCCTCCACCGGACATACTGTTATAAAAGGAGGGAATTGTGCATCTGTTTAGTCAGGTTTTTTATTGAGGAGCCGAGAATAAGTTTTGGCTGTTACAGTGGCTCGGTACAGCATCGTAGCCGGGGGGACACTACGTCTCGTTCCCTCCATCAGGGAACGGGGGTTACAAAAGTAACCTAGTCATTCCCCGTCTGTCGCTCACTCGACTTTGTGTCGAATGAAGCAACGCTAGGGGTCATTATTCAATCACCCCATGCACTTAACCATGTACGTGAACTGCTTATGCAGGTGCGGGCAGGCAGTTGCATGCCAAAGCAGCAGGCTGCATCAGACTGCACGTACCCTTCCCCAACGCCCCATAAAATCTTCATAAACTTTTTAGGTTCCTGGCATCCGCGCCAGCCGTGCCTTTTCTCTCTCTATGTTTCTCGCATAGAGTTAAAGCGGCTGGGGCCATTTAACGTTATGACAAGCATCTGGGAAGGCATTCTTTTTCAACTTCTATTCTTTCAGGAGAAAAAGACCCCTCGGACACCACATCCTGCCCATGCTGGTGGGAGGTTAACTGTAGATCCTACCTAGCAAGGAGGAGTTACTACAAACACAGCGACCGTGGGGCAGAGAGGTACCACGGAAAATACACACAGGGGGGATTAATCCGTGATGACCAAACCGTGGCGTGGTGGGTAGATGAAGTGGCTTTCTCTCGGAGTAAAGAAAGCCGTGACCGCAACGTTGCCATGGTTATGTTCTCGCACTGAGAATATAACAAGACATATTTAAAAAGACGTTCAATGACAATGTGTATACTCTTTTACAGGTCTATTTGCTCTATAAGGAAATGCTGTCAAAGCACTCAGGGGCGTGGACTGCACTGGTGTGCAGAGAATGGAGAAAGCCGCTGGTAATGTGCTGTAGGATCCAACAACTATGCTCTTAGTGGCGAGTGGAACAGTAGTGGAACAGCAGCATGCTGAACACACAACTGGTCGGCTCCGAAGAAAATGTCTGACTAGACAGATGCATGATTCCCTCCATTTATACCCATATGTCCGGGGCAGGGACATGCAAATAAAAAAAAAGGATCCCTAGTGACACTTCATTTGACACAACGTCGAGTGAGTGACAGATGGGGAACCTTTCTTTAGTTGTCAAGTTACACACAAAATAGATTGATATGGAGGCACACTGATGTCAAAACTTGACACACAAACCTCAGTAATGTTATACTCAACAAACATCATAACTAAATGATGAGCATGAGCTCTTAAAATCATCACAACTATTAATAAAAAAGTGTGTAATTTAAGTGTTCTGTTCCAAATAAGTAATAATCAGCCATTACTGGAAAAAGTCATTAGTTGTCTTTAGATCACCACATGCACAAACAGCACGGACCATTAAACATTGGACATAGCTCATTTGTTCTGTCTATCAGTCAAATTCTTTGCTTAAAACTCATTTGTTCAGAAGATAAATTCAAAATAAGGGTGCACCCTATATGAAAATGCTCAAAAAATAAATGAAAATAATTGGTGAATATTTGTAATTGTGGCACGAATGGTGAATCTGATTAACATCTGGTTATGTTCAGATCTCTCCAATCTATAATCAATCTTTAACTTAAAAGAGCCTGAGAATAAACACAGGTTCCTCTTTAAGGTGGTTGTAGTTTAATGGTAAACGCTGTTGAAAGGTAAACATTTATTAACTGAATAAGAAATAACTGTTGATTATAAGAACTGATTTTACCTTTGTCATCTTATAAAGTTTTATTCTGGCCACTATAAAATAAAAATGACTTATCCCCATAAATGGCGTTTTGTGTCCACAAAAACTTTTACAAGAAGGTGGCAAAATATGATTTCTTGAAAGCTGTAGCCGTTTCAATTCATCTTTAGTTATTAGTCACACAATACAGTAAATAATCACATAACATGATACACTTTTAATTATATTTTTGCTGGACTTTTCTGTAAGAATGGAAACCCTTTTTTTTCAATGTAAAATATGCAAAAATATGTCGTCAAAGATGTGTCACTGTCACTCACCTTTAATATAGAGCGACACATTCACATGAAACAGACAAACTGGAAGTGATTCAACACAAGCTGTCTTATTCTGAGTTTTGTGATCATTCATTGCTGTCAATCATGAGGATTCATCTGTTCTTTGTTCTGTTTTCAGGTCAGTTTCACAGTTTTTTTGTTTATGTCTTGCATTTAACCAATTACCAAGTGCAGTAGAATGTATTATTAAAGCTGCTGCAAATAAAAGACAATATAAGCAATGGTGTGATGTAGACTAACTCTATATCGCTGTTAATTACATTATGTATATTGTAAAAATGTCTGTGGTAACCTCTCAATTATATATATGTGTTGCAAGATTTCATTGTAATATACGTTAAATGTATAATTTAGTTTAATATTATCATTTACTAATCCTCGTGTTCCAGTCCTCTAGTAATGTCTTTCCATAATGGAATTAGATTATTTATGATTATTTATTATATATTATTTTCCTTTATGAGCTTCACAACCCCAGTCTCCATTCACTTTCATTATATGTAAAAGAGTACCAAGAATATCCTTAAAAAACAAACCAAAAATTGTGCTCCACATAAGATGACAGATCTTTCTTTTTTTGCTGAATTATTCCTTTTTAATTTCCACAGTTCTGAGTCCGTGTGTCAGCTCTCAACCTCACATGTTTTACTTTATTCCTGTGAATATGACCTGGACAACTGCACAGAATTACTGCAGACAACATTACACTGATCTGGCCACCATTAATGACCAGACGGATGTCAGTGAGATAGTAAAAGTTGTACCCAAAGCTTTGAAAAGTAAATATATATGGATTGGACTCTATAAGACAAAAGCTAAAGCTCCGTGGATCTGGTCTGATCAGAGCAACGTCACGTTCAGATGGTGGGCTTCCGGACAGCCGAACAACTATGATGGCAAACAATTATGTGCGGCAACATGTACTAATGGATTCTGGTGCGATGAGAATTGTGGGCTTGAATACACTTCCATCTGCCACAAAGGTGAATATTTGACAATTACTGAACATCTCACCTATACTTTGACTTTAGAAATGCAAGGAAAAGTGACCAGCTAATTAAACTTGACTTAAATCTTGATTGTTACAAGCTTTGTTTTAGTTAAAACATACTTTAAATTGGACAGTATCATGTTTTTCGCTGCAGATTCAGAATTTGTAGCATCTCATATGCAGTAAAGTTCTGGTGTCTTTGTCATGTTCAGGACAACGGCCATGTTCAGAATATTCAGAGAACACTGTGTGCTTGTTTTACTGCATACTATTTGTAACAAAGAGAAAGAGTAGTCTGTATGCGACGATAAACGGTAGTATTATGCGACATTCTCAATGAGTCCAAATAGAGATATTAAAAGTCTCAGTTGTAATTCCCTGTGGGATTTAGTATTCCTCACAGTGTGCTCTGTAGGTCGTCATCTGTTTTATTTCATGCATACATCAAACTTGGATAATGTGCACAGAAAACATTCTATATGGCATAAATATTAAAGAGTATGCATGTTATTTCAAACAGCTGAAGTGTTTGTTTGTTCTGAATGAAATGCATTAACTAGATGTCCTTCATAAACATAATCTACTACTCATCTATTATCTTATATTATTATTTATCATGTGCATCTAAGTGTGTTTTCCTTTGTTCACTCAGAGAGAAATACACAGATTGTGCGAGTTGAAATAAAATCAAGTCAAAATGTGAATGATCCTGAAGTGAAGGAAGAGATTTTAAAGAAGGTGAGTTCTCAAGTGGCTCAAGTGGATATGCAGTATATTAACATGGATAGCTGAAATACTTTGTTAGAGTATTTCATAATAAAAGTCTGTTTGCTTTCTTCAGATTGAGCAGAAACTGAAGGAGGAGGGGTTTCCAGAAGAGGCCAAACTGTCATGGAGAAACCAATCAGATGGAAATGTCTTTCAAAAGATGGACCAGAAGAACGATACCACTGATCAGACTTGCCATTAAAAAGTGAAGAAACGCATTTTAACTGGTTGCTCTGTTAAAAGAAATTATATTTGCGTGGGAATAATAGTATAGTAATAACTGAAGTTATTTGTTTCTTGATTATGCACCAGGGTCACGTATCACTCCATCCTTGTCTTGCCGGACAGCAAAAGATGCCTTTGATTGGTCCCAGTTTCCATGGTTTAAATGCACACATTCCAGCCAATAAAACGTAGTATTCAAATAGTTCATAGTGTAATCGTTATACAGCAGTTGTTCAATGCAATGCAAACAAAATGTGAAATACAGAGGTGGGGTTTGGGGGGCTCTGACCCCCCCTAATTAAAGCTTGTTCCCCCCTGAAAGACATCAAAACAATATAAATATTTGCAATGTATACAATGTTATATATTTCTATAGCTCTGCCTGATTTTAAGTTGTAATTACAGCCACCCCTGAAATGGGTCTTTTCATCGGCACATTGCCTGAAAGGTTTAAGTAAATGTGCAAAAAAAGATGAGATACTGGCATGGAATAACCAATCATATGGGAAAGTCTTCCAAGTCTTCTAGAGGACCAGTAGAGCATTGGCGCTGCATCAAGTCATTTCTTGAATGTGTGGGGAGCTAGGGACAGGCCAAAGGGCAGGACTTTGAATTTGTGAGCATTTCACTGAGGGTGAATCTCAAGAATAGCAAGGGGCTATTTGTGCATAAAGTCTCTCAGGTCGATTGACACAAACCAGTCCAGAAGGCTGATATGAGAAAAGATCTGTCTCTAGTAACCATCATTAACAGAGAATTTGTGAGTGTCTGGTTCAACTGAAGCATGTAGCTGTGTTTGACAACTGATCTTATTTTTGCCTGTATTTTTGCCTCGGGCATCCACAACAAGGTCTGAATCCTGGCTGGAGAGAACAATTTTAGGCTTAGGCATTGTCACTGGGGCCTATAAAACTGGGTCAGTTTCCACTTTCAGGAGAGCTGGAGCAGCATGGGAACTGAGCTTAGTAGGGCTTGAGGAAGAGCATGACCAGGCCAATTGCATCACAGAGTCAACTCACCTCGGCAATAGCTGCTTTTTAGCTGTTTGTCACTGAAGAGGACCTGCTGCAACACCGGAGTGTCGAGCAACACAGCTTTGTCCTTATAGCGAATCACTGTAAAGTTGAGCCAGAGATGATGATCTATGGACACCAGGCTACCGACAGACCTGCTGATGACTTGGGCAGTGATCTTAGTAGAGCAGAGCATCAGATCAGTGGTGTAACACTGCTCCTTAAAAGACTCTGGGTCTGACCCGCTCATGTCCATGTTCTTGAGCAGGTAAGCCTGGTAGGGCTATAGGACCACCATGGTGTGCAAATCAGACTGACCTGCTGCAGTGTAGGCTATACCGAAGAGCGAGGACTTGAGCGGTAGAGCTTGAAATGGTCCACTGGCCGAGCTTTCCATCCCAGTGTAACTGGTCCTGCTCGTCCCACTCCAAACAGGACTCGAACCGATGTCTCTGGCGTGGGAAGCGGGTGCGCTAACAAGGAGGCTAAAGGCTACAGCCTCTAGCGTCAGTTGCTAGTGCACCTCTTGAGGTCAGGACAGTGAGGTTTACACACTGCACAGCTATCTACCAGCTGGCTCACGTTACACCAGTGCAGAGGAGGAGCAGACATTGGCCTTGACTGCCTCTTCAACTGAGGGAATCTCAGTATATGCTCATGAAGGTCAGAAACATGCGTTTGTGTAGAGTAGGTAAATTGGAACGTTTTGAGCAGTTGGTCGTGCAGCTCAGGTGTAAATGGCACCGGGCGACGAGACTCTGTAAGAACCACTTGAAAGCCAAGAATGCTCAGAGATCCTCTTGCAGGAGCTTCTAGACTGCCCAAAAGAGAACTTGTATTGACAGACATTTATGTGGTTTTCCTCCCCACAGGGGTAAATACCAATGAGCTCATAAGTAAGTTACTGAGTAAGACCATACCTCACCTTTAGGCGCTGTAAGCAATATGGAATATCCGTCTTCATCATAACCGGTAAATGTGATCGAAACATGCGTATCGTTTTTGGGGCGCACGTTGTCACTTGCTAATTCAATCTATGAAGATGCTTGTGCTTTAGTTTATTTGCCCACATTGACGTGCTCATCAGGGGCAGAGTACCAAGTGCCATCTGCCAATAGGTTGCCATACTTTTAATGAACTTCAGAGATCATCACTCCCGAGTTCCCAGAGCATCAGCTGCTAACGCAGCATCAAAATGACCGACTTGAAATGGAACCAATCCTGGAATACTGAGTTTGTCCAGGGGTTTCTGCACTGTCAATTCCCATTTACTTGGCAGACATATGTTATATCAAAGTTTATAAAGGTGGCTTGCATGAACAACTGCTTTAGAGTTGTTCCAAACTTGTTTGACATTTTTCTTCAGTGGAAAACAAAGGATATGTTAGACAGAATTTTACCTTCATTCAACGTCACTTTCATTGTATGGAGAAAAAAATTAAGGTTAATGGTTACAGGCTTACATTATTGGGCAGACAGAGAAGAGCATGTGAAAAAGACATTCAACAGAATCTGCTGATCATACCATTATCAGAGATTACTTTCAGTCCATTATCACCTTTGTCATTTGTTTCCTGTGTATAATGTGTTCACGAAAACTTTCATGTGCTGCTTTGAATGGATGGAATTTGAATGGCCTGTTCCAAATTGAAAGTAATAATTAGGGAAAATATATAGGAAAAGTCTTGGGTTATCTGTGAGGTCATGCGTGTAAAAACACGATGGATTGTTAAATGTAAAAAAGGCTCATTTGTTCTGTCACAATCACTTAGGCAAAATAATGTTTTGCATTAAACTCATTTTTTAAGAAGATAAATTTAAAATTAAGATTCACCCTATATGAAAAAATTTAAATATCCCATTGAAAAACTGCTTTAATTTATAGATCATTAATCTGAATATTGAGTGACACATCATATAAAAAATATGGCTACTAGATCTCATTCTACCATAGCACTAATTGTTAATGAAATGATTACAGTGAAATGATTGTTAGTGAAATGATTAATGATTATCATAGTTTGGATGTGCTCTGTTTGACTGAAACCTGGCATAAACCGGATGAATATATTATTTTAAATCAATCTACTCCCCCAGCTATTGTTAATATAACTATTGTTATAAACATGAGCCTCGTCTGAAGGGTCAAGGAGTAGGTGTTGCTACAATTTACAGTGAAGTTTTTGATGTTACTCAGAGGACAGGGTATAAATGTAAGTCTTTTGAACTAATAATGCTTAATATGACACTGTCAGATATAAATAAAAAATCTCTGTCATCTTTTGTCCTTGCTACAATGTACAGATCACCTGGGCCTTATTCTGATTTCCTTAGTGAATTTGCAATTTTTTTTTATCAGATCTTGTAGTTACTGTAGATAGAGCTTTAATTGTTGGTGACTTCAACATTCACATAGATAATAAAAATTATGCATTGGGATTAGCATTTCTCGATATTCTCAACTCTCTTGGAGTCAGACAAAATGTAACAGGACCAACTCCTCGCCATAATCCTATGCTAGATTTAATTCTGTCATATGGAGTTGATGTTGATAATATAGAAATTCTGCAGCAGAGTGACGACATCTCGGATCATTACCTCGTCTCTTGTATGCTGCAATCAGCTAATGTTACTCAATCTACACCACACTATCGTTCAGGTAGAACTATTCTTTCAACCACTAAAGATAGCTTCACTAATAATCTTCCAGATCCATCTCATACACTCAATAAACCCCAAAGCCCAGAAGAACTTGATGAAATAACATAAAATATAAATGCAGTATTCTCTAGCACTCTTGATAGTGTCGCACCACTTTGTTTAAAGAAAATTAAAGAAATAAGCCCTGCACCATGGTACAATGATCACACTTATGCTCTCAAGAAAATGGAGCGCATGTGGAAAAATACAAAATTAGAAGTATTTCGTGGTGCATGGAAGGATAGTGTCTGTAGCTACAGGTCAGCATATTTTAGTAAACTCATAAAAAATAAACCACAACAATCCTAGATGTTTATCCAGTACTGTGGCTAAATTGGTTAGGAATAAAGCCTCAACAGAACCAGATATTACATTGCAGCACAAGAGTAATGACTTAATGAATTTCTTTACAGATAAAATTGAAATAATCAGAAATATAATTGGAATTATGCAATCATCTGTCATAGCACCTCAGAAAACAGTGTCTAATAATTTTCCTCACAAGTAACTTCAATCCTTCACTGTCATAGGCCATGAAGAGCTAACAAAACTTATCGAAACATCAAAAGCCACAACATGTTTATTAGATCCTATACCAACTAATCTCTTAAAAGAGGTATCTCCTGTAATTTCATAACCTCTTCTTTCTACAGAGAAATCATATATACAAATAATTTCAGTCAGGATTTAGGCCTCATCACAGTACAGAGACTGCACTTATCAGAGTTACAAATTACTTGCTCTTATCATCTGAACGTATGCATTTCTGTTCTATTGCTTTTAGATCTTAGTGCTGCATTCGACACGATAGATCATGCCATTATCTTGAATAGGCTGGAGAATTATGTTGGCATTTGTGGAGTTGCATTAGCATGGTTTAGGTCATATTTAGCAGACCGCTACCATTTTGTCTATGTAAATGTGGAATTGTCAAACCAAACAAAGTAAAATATGGAGTGCCACAGGGATCAGTTTTAGGGCCTATGCTTTTCTCCTTGTATATGCTTCCCCTGGGAGATATTATCAGGAATCGTGGAATAAGCTTCCACCGCTATACCGATGATACACAACTTTATATTTCTTCAAAACCTGATAAGATTTCACAATTCTCCAAATTAGCAGAGTGTTTCAATGAAATAAATGGCCAGCTATTTCCTTCTACTCAATTCTGAAAAAACAGAGGTACTAATTATTGGACCAAAATGGATGGATGTACTGTTACATCATCTTCAACAGCGAAGAACTTAGGTGTTATATTTGATACCAATATGTCCTTTGAAAATCAAATTACCAATGTTTGTAGAACAGCATTCTTCCACCTAAGAAATATTGCTAAATTACGGCACATGCTCTCTTCTGCTGATGCCGAAAAACTAATGAATGCGTTTATGACCTCAAGACTAGATTATTGTAAAGCATTACTGGGAGGATGTCCAGAAAGATCAATAATAAACTTCAAATGGTTCAAAATGCAGCAGCCAGAGTGCTAACAAGAACCAAGAAATATGATCATATTAGTCCCATTTTATCTTCGCTACAATGTTACCTGTTAAATTCTGTATTAATTTAAAAATTCTGTTAACGACGTACAAAGCTTGGAATGGTCTAGGTTCACAGTACTTAAGTGACCTTCTACCAAACTATATTCCATCACGTTCATTAATATCGCAAAATTCTGGCCTGTTCATAGTTCCTAAAATATCAAAATCCACAAAAGGAGGTAGATCCTTTTCATATTTGGCTCCTAAACTATGGAATAGTCTCCCTAACACTGTTCGAGATGCAGACACACTCCCTCATTTTAAGTCTAGACTAAAGACTCATCTATTTAGCCAGGCATACACCTAATTTATCCTCCAACCCACAATTAGGCTGCTTTAGTTTAGTCTGCCGGGACCAGAAACCAGAAACATTGATCATGATATACAACTCTGCAATAAATTGAATGGCATCTATGCTTATATTATTTTATTTGTTTCCCTGTCTCAACCTCGGGACTCCTATACTGAGGTCACCAGAACCGTCTGTATCCAGCACCATTCCTGCTTCAAGGAATCCGCACCCCGCATTGCTCCTTCTTCCCACGGGATTGAGGACGACCTGGCTGGCGATGAAGGCAATTTGGGGATGACGACGGGCTCAGTTTCGCCCAGTCTGAGGCTGATGCGCAGATGGCTGACATGCTTGCCCGGGCAGCCATGAGTATTGGCGTGGACTGGAAACCTCCATCCTCCCCACAGCCTTTATGGCTCGACAGCTCAGGGCACAACTCCCAGCCATGCCCCCCCAGTTCCGTTCTTCCCGGAAGTGCATGACGAGCTGACGCGATCATGGAGGGCAACTTTTACTGCCCTTAACCGACCCCTCCACTCATCCGTTCTCTCTACCCTGGACAGCGGGGTGGCCCACGGGTTCACGGAGGTCCCCCAGGTGGACAGAGCGGTTGTGATCCACCTGTGTCCCGAGAACGCCGCCACCTGGCGGGACCGTAGGCAATCTCTCACATCATGCTGTGGCGTCGCCAATCCAGCGCACCCCGTGCCCCGCCTGCCCACTGAGGGTGTCCCCCTGTTGTAAAACAACAGGCAGCTCCGCCTCAACCCGGGACCAGCAGCAGGCACCGTACGTCCCCCGTCTCCAGGACCCCTTCGGCCTGTCACACTGGTGTTGTGCAAGATCAGGGAGGTTGAGGAACAAGTCACCTTGTTGGCTCACCCGGACTTGGTTCTCAGATCTCACGCTCCTCGCGACTGCACATCCCTGGAAAATCCCCCTGAAGACCTTCTTTCTCAGAGATGTGGCACCCTCTGTCACCCGCGCTCCGACCTCTGGAACCTCCACATCTGGCCCCTGGAGTGACCTACCACCTGCAGTTGTAGACATGATCAACCAAGCCAGAGCTCCCTCCACCAGGCAACTTTATGCCCTGAGGTGGCACTTGATCGTGAAGTGGTGTTCTTCCCGAGCTGAAGACCCACAGAGATGCGCAGTTCGGTCAGTTCTTTCATTCCTGCAAGAGAGGCTGGAAAAGAGGCTGTCCCCCTCCATCTTGAAGGTGTATGTAGCCGCTATCGTGGCTCGTGGCCCACCATGAAGCAGTGGACGGCAAGGTTCCATTGAGGTGCCCGGAGACTGAACCCTCCCCGGCCAAGCCAGTTCCCCTTCAGAGATCTCTGTGGTCCCGAGCTGCTTGACTCAGTTCAGACCTTCTCCCTGAAGACGGCCCTCCTGATAGCGCTAGCTTCCATAGAGAGGGTTGGGGACCTGCAAGCATTCTCTGTCAGCAACATTTGCCTGGAGTTTGGTCCGGCACATACTCACGTTATCCTAAGGCTGCGACCAGGCTATGCGCCAAGGTTCCTATGCCCCGAGAGGAGGTTCTAGCATCCTCGACGAGAAGTGTGGCATCCTCGTGGGCACTGGTCAACGGCACCTCCCTATGCAACACCTAATACCATTGCGAGATTTTACAATCTCAGGGTTGGGTCGGTCACGTCCCGTGTTTTGTCAGGTCTGAGCCGGTAGAACTCGGTAATGCAGAACAACCTACCGGGTGTATGTAATACACCCAGCGCCCTTCACCAAGTAGACCCAGTGCGCTTTCTCTCCCAGCAATTTCGACAAGACCCACTATGAGCCACAAGTGTTCTGTACAGGGGTAGTGATCCACAGGCTTAATTCCCTCTTCAGGCAACTCCCTGTGATGTATTATCCATGGTACAATCCCCATATCGGTGGACCCGCATCTCCCTTGCGCAATCCCACTGCCCCCGGTCGCCGTGTTTGTAGAGCTCCTCCCTCATTAGGCAGGACCTACCACCACGCTGCTCCCACATGCGGCTTCACAACCCACATGGTGTATTAGCCACATGTCACCTCCCCCTAGTCTGGGCAGGATGTGGCCTCCGCAGGGTCTTTTCCCCTGAAAGAATAGGATCAGGAAAGACCACCTTCCCCAACGCATTTCATAGCGTTAAGATAGCCCCAGTCACTCTATGCAAGAGACATAGAGAGAGAAAAGGCAGCGGTTGCTGGGCTTGCTCCTATGCTAATTATGTAGCACCTGTTCCCCCCTCAGGGGTGCTGGAAACCTAAGGTCTGTATATGACACCTTTTCTGGGGGCATTGGAGAGGATTTCGTGCAGCCGATACAGTTGCTTCTTGCATGCAGCAGCCTGCTTTCACCTGTGTCAGCAGTTCACGTAACACGGTCTAGTGCATGGTGCTTTTGAATGGGACCCCTTGTGTCAATTCGACACAATGTCGAGTGAGTGACAGAAGTGGAACATCACAGGTACTGTTGTAACCTCCATTCCTTGAGGGAGAGAACAAGACGTTAGATGGAATTTGAATGACCTGTTCCAAAATGAAAGTAATAATTAGGGAAATCATATAGGAAAATCTTGGGTTATCTGTATCAATCACTTTGGCAAAATAAAGGTTTGCTTTAATCTCATTTGTTAAGCAGATCAATTAATAATAAGGTTGAACCCTACATGAACACATTCCTATATATATATATATATATATATATATATATATATATATATATACAGTACTGTGCAAAAGTCTTAGGCACATAAGATGCATCACAAAAGCATTTGTCTTAAGATGGTTATTTATATCTTCAGCTTTCGTGTGTCAATAATATTAGACTCCCAAACATTACTTTGGCAAATATAAAAGATTAGAATAGAAGAACAGGGAGCCCTGCAACAGATGTCATGACCCCTACAGAGACCCCCACTGAACATCGTGTCAGTCTGAGATTACATGAAGAGACAGAAGCAATTGAGACAACCGAAATAGAAGAACTTGTGCTGAATTCTCCAAAAAGCTTGGAACATCCGATCTGCCAACAACCAAGACAAACTGTATCCAGGTGCATCTAGGAGATTTGGTGTTGTTTTAACCCATTCACGCATAGTGGTCACTACAGAGGACAGCTATTCAAAACCCGCAGAGTGCCAAAAATGCAGGGATATTTTGCCAATCCTTCTATAAAAGGAGACCATCGCTGGTAAATCAAATTTGGTAACATAATGTAACTACTAAGGAGTAATACAATTGTAAAATATTTGAACAATTGCATTTATTTTGGAAGGAAATTACAATTAATAATATGTCCACTAAATTGGACATCATGCATTTGTCACCTATTACTGCGACTTAGTTGTTCTTGAAAATGCTTCATCTGCAGTAACTTTTTGGCAGTAATCAATTGATTTATGTTTTTAGATTGTAACTTGCAGTTTATGCAGCAAAAACAACATGTTGTGCAGATTACATCCATTATGTGAGTAACAGTTAGTGTCTTTATATTTTGTAGATCTCAAGTGCAGTTCAAGATAGAAAGGCTTCAAGATAGTGGAGCAATTACCATCAGAGTCAAGTGAAGAAGATGCTAGTGGCAGTGATGAGGAATGGTTGTTAAAATATGTCACACATTAGTTTTAACAGCATAATATATCATTTTGTATATTGGTTTGCCAAGTCCATATTTCTTCAGTTTCTTATTTCTTCACAACCCAAACACATGCTGTCCACCTGAGTGGACATATACAAACTCTTTGAAAAATGTGTGTATTAAAAAAAATATGTTCAGTTTATTTTAATATGCCTAAAGATGATTAAAAACAATTGGGAAAAAGGTTGTCATATTGGTAAATGGTCTGCACTTCTATAGTGCCTTTTTAACCTTATTCAAAGTGCTTTACACTGTGCTCATTCACCCATTCTCTCTCTCTCTCTCTCTCACACACACACACCAATGGCAGCAGAGCTGGATGCTTGGGGTTCAGTGTCTTGCCCAAACTTCAGCATGGGAAGTCATTTGGGCCAGGATTCGAACCACCAACCCTGAGATTGGTGCACAACCCACTCTACCAACTGACCTACAGCCGACCCTATAATTCGAGCAGACCCAATACCAGACAAATGAGGTCACACAGAATATTGATTTAGCTTTTTTATGTTTGCTGGACTTTGTATGACATTAAGTGATAAACAAAAACTATTTATACCATTATTTTTGAAGACAACCTCACTATGCAACATTTTTCACATGTACCTAAAACATCACGTGTGTAAGAGTGTCATCAGCACTGCTGTGATTTCTGGTTTATATAAAACAGTTCAATGAACAAACAAAAACAAAATGAAAGAGAAAAACTGAGTAGGTCATCTCAGCTGGCTCATTTACACACAAAAATGGTCTTTTGCTGCCACCTGCTGGCTAAAATCTGCGATGTCACAAAAATAAATGTAAAGAGACACATCTAGCTTTTTACACATCTGCACTGCTCTTATACTTTAGTTTAGAACGGCATGAAAGCGGACTGATACACACACAGTGAAGTGTCCGAGTGCTGATGCTCTGAGACGCAAGTACTCATGGGACATCTCTCGTCCAATCAGATTTGAGGACCGGAACTAACTGTTGTGTATATGCCCATCAGCCATAACATTAAAACCACCTGCCTAATATTGTGTAGGTCCCCCACATGCCTCCAAAACAGCGCCAACCCGCATCTCAGAACAGCATTCAGAGATGATAGAATATCTTCTCATCACTTTTGTACAGAGTGGTTATCTGAGTTACTGTAGACTTTATCAGTTCATACCAGTCTGACCATACTCTGTTTAAAGCTCTCTCTCTTCTCTCATCAACAAGTGTTTCATACACAGAACTATTTCTCTAAAACACAGCTGTAGCCCTATCTTTAATTGCCCTACAATAAATGCAATGGCATGTGGTCGGCTACCTCTCTATTACCTCAGTCTCCATTCACTTTCATTTTATTGCCATCGTTTCACTTATGGGTTTGAAATGGCATGAATAAAGGATGACAAATACTTCATTTTTGCCTGAATAATTCCACAGTTCTGAGTCCCCGTGTCAGCTCTCAGCCTCATTTGTTTTACTATGTTCCTGTGACAATGAGCTGGTCAGCTGCACAAACATACTGCAGACATCATTACATGGATCTGGCCACTATTGATGACTGGGCGGATACCGTTGAGATGTTAAAGGCTGTACCCAATGATTTTCAAGGAGAATATATATGGATTGGACTCTATAGGACGGGTGGCACAGCTCTCTGTGTCTTCTCTGATCAGAGCAACTTTGGACAGCTGAACAATAGTGATGGCCACTGATTATGTCCTGATGGACTCTGGAAAAAGCAGAATTGTGAAATAAAACACTCATCTATCTGCTACAGTGGTGAGTAATTAACATTTACTGAACATGTTATCACATCTCTGACTTTAAAATGCAAGAAAAACTAGTCACGCTTTTATACTATATTATTTTTCTAACATGTTTATTGTTCACTATTTACACACATGCTAAAACCAGTACTGTCTCTTTAAGAAAACCGCCAGTAGATGAGCACATGTTAATGAGAGAGACTCTAACTGCTTTATCTCATCTGTGCATTGTATGATTAGAATTAAAAGTTTTTATTATTCGTTAATGAACTGACTGTCAAGAAAATAAAGGATATTAACGAGACATTATTCAATGACAAACGTGTGAATCTCGTCTTTGGACACACATTACACAGAACAACTTTTACTCTCAACATGCTGTGAAAGGATCTCGCTGCTAAATAATTCACAATTACTGGTGAGTGAAATCTGAACATGTTCCAGCCAGTTGCCAAATATACACACACATATATAGAGAAAGTGAAGAAATTAAGTTTTACTGGTTTGCTTTATAATTACATTAGATTAAGTCTTTATCCGCTGGGGAATACTAGGCCAGCAATAATTGAACATATGCTTAAATTATTGTGATTCTGCAGAAAACCTCCTCTGAATACTTTCCTGAAGCTTCCGGACGTTTAACACATTTTCCACAAATTTAAGTGTAAAGAGTCTCAGATTATTTCTTTAACCCTTGTGCAATCTTCATTTTAGAATCACACTTGTACTCTTCAAATTTGACCCGAAAACAATAAAGTAGTAATTCTTTTATTTTTATGAAAGAAATGTAATAACACTAACGTCAATAAAGTCAAACAACAACAACAACAAAAATAATAGTTGTGAATTTCTGGGAGGGATTTTGGGGATTTTATGGTATTTTGACTTTATTTGGCTCTAAATTACTAAATTACACCATTCACATTCAAATAAAATAAGCACATTTTATTTTATCTTCACTTCAGTGATTTTTTTAGTGATTTTTTTCTCTAAAAATCTTCATTTCAGTAAATTGAAAGTGTTAAAACATCAAAATATGTCATACATTGGGAGTCTCTGGTGACATCTGCTGGAATAAAGAAAAAAAATAATAATTACATGAAATGACAAGTATGGCCAGTAGATGGCTCCAGAGACTCCCAATGGATGACATATTTCAATGTTTTAACAGTCTCCAATATGCTGTAAAACAGGACAATGCTCCACAGTCATATCTGATTGTGTAACAAAGAAAAGACAAAGTAATAATTCATACAAATTCCATCATGAACTCTGTCACACAGGGGTCAGTCTCAGACTTCGACCCGAGTGGAGTGTTTAAATATAGACAAACTTTTCAAGGACAAATGTCCTCATAAGTACCATAAGTGCCATGTTTGTGTGATGGTTAGGTTTAGGGGTCGAATTTGGAAATACAAAATATCATTAGCCTGATATGAAATCAGTGGAGGTCAATGAGAGATCACTAATATACAGTAGTAAAAGTAACCTGTATGTGTGTGTGTGTGTGTGTGTGTGTGCATTTCTAAATTTTAGTATTTCACATTTATTTCCTATGGCTGGTTAATTTTGACCCAAACAACACATATTTATTTTTTATTGTATTTTTTTGTGCCCACAGAGTATTTGAGGGTTAATGAGTGCTGTGGTTCAGAGTAACATTCAAAATAAAAAAGCCCAACAAAAACCTAAACTGTGACTCATAGTGCTTTTAATTAAAAACTAAAAATTCTCAAAACAAATAAAGGTAGTTTAAAGTTAAAATAAAATCTTGAACTGTCTCACTTCTATAAAATAAACTCTAAACCAAACAGTGGACAAAGCAATAACATGCTCTATAGACACCATTATATACCTTGCAATATGGGATTGTTGATACTATTATAAAATGCATGTGTGTGTTAGAGAAACATCTACATTATTATAATTATGGGAAATGCATAATGTAAGTGATATTTTGACACAGATGAAAAAGTCCTTCTGCAATATTGATCTGACATTATACTGTAATTGTAAGTCATTCAACAAAAGGAGAAACATTTGTGTTTTACAAGTCTAAATATATGTTAACTGAGTAACTTTGGGCACTTAGTGGTCTGCACTGGTCACACACCTTGACTAATTCAATTATAAACTTATTAATATATATTTTAGTATATGCATTTTTCCATGTCCAAGAAGACAATCATAGAAATTCTGTTTAAAATAGTTCTTAAGAAACTGCATTGACACCAAAACTGTGCCGAGATAAAATGTAACACTTTTCCCATTCACACAAGACCACACATTTAAATAATATATTATATGTGTGTAAAAACATGAAAAATAAAACAAACGTGTTAAAAATGACAACCAGCAAATTATTCAGGTTTGCAAATTAAAATGATCAGAATCTGACCATCATACCATCATCAGAAATTAATTCTTTTTTATGATTAGTAATGCATGTACTGTAATTTATTTACCATCAGTGGTGTGCTCATGCAAACTTTATAATAAAAAAGTCATAATTATGCACAAAAAGTCTTGGGTTATCTGAGGCCATAGCATGCACGTACATTAGAAACTATATGGATCATTAAATGTAAGTCATGGCTAATCTGTTCTGTCTCATTCACTTATGCAAACATTTTTTTTTGCTTTTAACTCATTTGTTAAGAAGATAAATTCAAAAGAAGGATGAACCTTATCCACCTTCATTTTCAATGTAACTAGTTTTCCTTTGAATAGAGCTTATTCACAGTGATGTCATCTTAATTTTTAACTTGAATGAAAATGAGGCTGTAAGGGATGTACGTACAGTCTCTTCAATGGCACGCACGGTATAAAGCTCTATAAAGTTCTTAGGTCCCATCTGTCACTTTGGATAAAAGTGTATGCCAAATGAATAAATGTAAATGTAATGTAATCTGATTTTCCACAGCTCATGTTGTCTGGAGTTTTTTGTCATCTGAACGTTGTAGGAAACGTATCGATCTTTCATTCGTACAGCCCATTGAAAAGACTAAGTCTATCCCTTACAGCCTCATTATTATTCCCATTAAATTCAAAGATGGTGCTTGTGGCAGGGAGGAGGGCGTGGCCTGGACATGATGCTGCACACCCGGCCCCTAATCAGGCTAATCAAGCCCTCATGAGAGATAAAGGCCTGGAGGTGGCAGTTCCAGGGAGAGAGTTACGGGCATCTGCCAAGCATGTGTTTGTGTTTGTCTTTTTGTTTAAGTTTGTTATTAAACAATTTTTACATTGTTAAGCCAGTTCTCGCGTCCTCTTTTCCCTTTAACTGTGTTACACTGGTGTTGCAACCTGGGAAGGAGGAGGGATGCGCCGTAGTAGAGTCGTCGCCACTATCATCCACCCCAACGGAGCAGCCGTGGCCATCCGCCGGGGGGCAGAGGAGCCCAGCCACCTGAGTGTGGAGGAACGTGAGGGGAGAAGGGGTCCTAGCCGACTGCCTGGAGCGGTCAGGGCCACTGCCAGGGGCGGAGGAGTCCCCTACCAGCTGCTAGAATGCGGTGGGGTCGAGAGGACCACTGACCGCGAGCAGGGAGGGAATCCTTGCCGACCACCTTGAACGGGAGAACCACTGCCAGGGAGACCCCTTCATTTCAGTGGGGAGGCGTGGCTGTTATCCAAAAGGTGGAGAAGTGGCCGAAGACCAAGCTACGGCGTTCTAGTGAACCAGCGAGAGCAGCAGTTCCAGGGAGAGAAAGTTACGGGCAGCTGCCCAGCATATGTTTTTGTTTGTCTTTTTGTTTAAAATTGTTATTAAACTGTTATTTACATTGTTAAGCCAGTTCTCGCCTCCTCCTTTCCCTTTAAATGTTTTATAGCACTATTGTGAATGAGGCGCTTGTGGATCTTTTTTGCGGTATGAGCCACTTGCAGCTATTTTAGCGATACAAAAATGCTAAATTATGCTGCTTTATATTGCAGTGTGGCAATGTACATCATGTTTTTATCATGAATTATTATTTTCATAGACATATTGGTTCGGAGTGCATATAGTTTTAACATTTCTCATATTTTACCAGCATTTGTTGCACATGCAGATGACTGCTAGACAGTGACAAATATCAATGAATGAGAAATCAGGCACTGAAACAAAGAGTGATGATTCAAGATTCAATTAGATTTATTGGCATGATGGGTTGTGAAGTGGGGAAAAATGCCCTAAACTTTACACAATCAGGAGAGGGAGAAAAAGGGCAAAAAGCAGCTTGACTGAGAGTTCACTTTTATTGCTTTCTCAACTTTCATTTGCACCAAAACTTGTTTCATCTTGGCAAAATAATAAACAAACACTTTTTGTCAGAAAACAGTCGTAACGGTTACTGTTGTAACCTCCATTCCCTGAGGGAGGGAATGAGACGTTGTGTCGAATGAAGTGACACAAGGGGTCTTCCTTGGGAGCCTCGCATCCCTCTGAACTTGAGAAAAGGCCAATTAGAAATTGGCAGACAGAATTTAAATGTCCCGCCCCCGGACATATGGGTATAAAGGGAAGTGGGCATGCATCTGTCAGTTGGGTTTTTGCACTGAGGAGCTGATAAAAAGGCATGGCCATTTACAGTGGTAGGTCTAGTGTTGTGGCAGAAGGGACACAACGTCTTGTTCCCTCCCTCAGGGAACAGAGGTTACAACAGTAACCGTGACACTGCAACCGGGGGCAGTGGGAATGCCCAAGGGAGACGTGGGTCCACCGATAGGGGGATTGTATCGTGGAAAATACATCAAAGGGAGTTGCCTGAAGTGGGAATTAAGCCTGTGGATCACAACCCCAGTTCAGAACACTTGTGGCTCGTAGTGGGTCTGGTTGCATATTGCTTCACTGAATTCGCAGGGCAGAAGGCTGGGGAGGAAGAACATCCAGGAAGAGATGCTTAGATGATCAACTTGGGGGTCACAACTCCCGGGGCAGCACTAGCAGCTTCACGACCTGATCCCTGAAGGGAGTCGTAGGAACCTTGGGCACGTAGCCTGGTCGCGGCCTTAGGATGACGTGGGTATGTGCCGGACTGAATTGCAGGCAAGTGTTGCTGACAGAGAACGCTTGCAGGTCCCCAACCCTCTCGATGGAAGCTAGCGCTATCAGGAGGGCCGTCTTCAGGGAGATGTTCTTGAGCTCAACTGAGTCAAGCAGCTCGAAGGTGGGTCTCTGAATGCCCAAGAGGACCACTGAGAGATCCCTGAAGGGGAACAGGCTTGGCCGAGGAGGGTTCAGTCTCCGGGCGCCTCTAAGGAACCTAAAGTAGTGCTTACTCAAGTGCTTGCCGTCCACTGCGTCATGGTGGGCCGCGATAACGGCTACATACACCTTCAAGATGGAGGGGACAACATCCCCTTCAGCCTCTCTTGCAGGTATGAAAGCACTGACCAAACTGCACATCTCTGCAGGTCTTCGTCTCGGGAAGAACACAACTTCGCGAACAAGCGCAACCTCAGGGCATTAAGTTGCCTGGTGGAGGGAGCTCTGGCTTGGTTGATCATGTCTATGACTGCAGGTGGTAGGTCATTCAGATCTTCCGCATTCCATCCAGGGACCAGACGTGGAGGTTCCAGAGGTCTGAGCGCGGGTGCCTGAGGGTGCCACATCCCTGAGAAAGAAGGTCCTTCCTCGGGGGGATTTTACAGGGATATGCTGTCGCGAGGAGCGTGAAATCCAAGAACCAAGTCCGAGTGGGCAAATAAGAAGCCACCAAGGTGACTTGTTCCTTGTCCTCCCTGATCTTGCACAGCACCAGTGCAAGAAGGCTCACTGGGGGAAATTTATGTACGCTACCGTCATGGTGCTGTTTGAGCGGATCAAGATGTGCTTGCCCCTTATTAGTGGGAGAAACCTCTGCAGGGGAAGGAATACAGCCAGCAGCTCTAGGCAGTAGATGCCAATGCAGCTGGGGCCCTGTCCAGATGCCAGCGGCAGCGTGCCCATTGCACACGGCACCCCAACACAGTTGAGAGGTGTCTGTGGTGACCATGACACGTCTGGACACCTGCTGTAGGGGGACTCCTGTCCACAGAAAACAGAAGTCTGTCCATGGGTTGAAAGTCTGATGGTAGGATTGGGTGATTATCACATGGTGTGTGCAAAGGCGCCATACCCATCTCGAGACTCGAGTCTTAAGCCAGTGCTGAAGCAGTCTCATATGCATTAACCCGAGTGCCGTGACCATGACTGAGGATGCCATATTCCACAGGAGCCTCTGGAATTATTTTAGAGGAACCGCTGTGCCGGGCTCAAAGAGAGCGAGGCACCTGAGCACTGACTGCGTGCGCTCGCTCGTGAGATGCGCTGTCATTGGGACTGAGTCTAACTCCATGCCGAGAAAAGAGATGCTCTGAACCGGGGCAAGCTTGCACTTTTCCCATTTGACCTGAAGCCCTAGGTGGCTGAGCTGCCTGAGCACCTGGTACCTGTGAGCGTTTAGTAGCTCTCAAGAGTGAGCCAGAATGAGTCAGTCGATGAGGTAATTGAGTATGCGGATGCCCACTTCCCGTAGCGGTGCAAGGGCTGCCTCTGCGACCTTGGTGAAGACGCGAGGGGACATGGACAGGCCTAAGGGGAGGACCTTGTACTAATACACCTGGCCGTCGAACGCAAACCGTAGGATGGGTTGGTGTCAAGGTAAGATGGAGACGTGGAAGTACGCATCCTTCAGGTCTACCACCGCGAACCAATCTAGCTGTCTAACGCAGGTTAGAATCTGTCTCTGCTTGAGCATTTTGAATGGGAGTTTGTGTAAGGCCCAGTTGAGAACTCACAAGTCCAAGATTATTCGCAACCAACCGACTTTCTTGGGTACGATGAAGTAAGAGCTGTACAAACCCTTCTTCATCTCGGCTGGAGGGACAGGCTCTGTCACATCCTTGAGGAGCAGATTCGTGATCTCTTGGCGACGGGTTGGACAATGAAAGCCACATGTTCAGACTTCACGCGAGGGGCACTATAGAGAGACGATCGTTTTTCATCACAAAGGTCAGGGCTTTGTGATGGCCACTCCAATACCTTGACTTCTTCTTTGTTCTATTTTGTGAAGTGCACCAGTCCCTCCTGCAGCAAAGCACCCCCACAACATGATGCTGCCACACAATGCTTCACGGTTGGGATGGTATTCTATGGTTTGCAAGCCTCACCCCTTTTTCCTCCAAACATAATGATGGGCATTATGGCCAAACAGTTCAATTTTTTTCATCAGACCAGAGATCAAAGATCTTTGTCCCCATGTGCACTTGCAAACTCTAGTCTGGCTTTTTTATGGTGGTTTTGGAGCAGTGGCTTCTTCCTTGCTAAGCAGCCTTTCAGGTTATGTCAATATAGGACTTACTGTGGATATAGATACTTGTTTATCTGTTTCCTCCAGGATCTTCACAAGGTCCTTTGCTGTTATTCTGGGATTGATTTGCACTTTTCGCACCAATCTACGTTCATCTCTAGGAAGCAGAATGCGTCGCCGTCCTGAGCGGTATGATGGCTGTGTGGTCCCATGGTGTTTATACTTACTTACTATTGTTTGTACAGATGAATGTGGTACCTTCAGGCTTTTGGAAATTGCTCTTAAGGATGAAACAGACTTGTGGATCTCCATATTTCCTGGGGTCTTGGCTGATTTTGTTTGATTTTCCCATGATGTAAAGAAAAGGACAGTCCATAAGAGGTGGCTGAATGTGGATTTTTTATTTTTTTGGAAGGGACATTTTGGGCCACTGAAATCTCTGATGTGGGTAGACTCTGTGTTATTCTGTATGTCTCAGGGTTTGGACAGTTTTTTTGGAAAAGAGGGGGTGGAGTGACCTCTGTATGGGGCTAGTCTGTCTCTATGTAGGGTTACCTTTTCCCTTTAGGTGGCATTTGTACCCTGTATACCACCTCTCCTATTCTTTCCAGAACCAGACATGTGCCCACCCAGTGACAGTCTAGATTAGGGCAGCATCCTTTTTTTCCTTCTTGGGCTGTATACCCAAAACAGACTCACCTACATGGAAATGTCTCCCCCTACTTTTGACATCTTAGTTCCCCTTTTGCCTCATGTCGGCCTTTCCCTGTTGATCCCTTGCAAAAGTATGAGCTGTTTCTATTCGATCTTGCAGCTTTTTTGCATACTCTGGTCCAGCAGGCACAGTTTGTATCAGAGGGTTTTCCAAACGACATTTCAGGAGGTGTACGGAGCTCGCGTCCGAGCATAAGCAAAGTAGGGGTGCACAACGTGGAGTCCTGTACTGCCGATCTATAAGCCATGAGGATAAAAGGAAGGTGAGTGTCCCAGTCTCTTTGGTGGTCAGCTCTAAGGATGGCTAGCTGTTGGGCCAAATTACTGTTAAAACTTTCAACTTGCCTGTCACTTTGAGGATGTAACGGAGTTGTGCGGGTTTTTTGCATGTCATGCTGTTCACACAGGGCATTAAACAGTCTTGATTCAAAATTCTTACCTTGCTCACTGTGAATGTTCTCTGCAGTACCGAACCTGCTAAACATCCCCTCTATTAACTCATCTGATCTGGCAGTGCGTAAGCTTCGGGCCATTTAGTGAAATAGTCCATTGCAGCAAGTACAAAGCGATTGCCTCTCTTCGAGCAGGGGAATGGCCCCATGATGTCCACCACTACCCTTCCATCAGTGCTCCTACAGCCTGCTGCTGGAGCTTTACATGGGATTGGTCAAGAGGGCCCTTATAGGCAGCACAAGCATAACATCCTCGGCAGAAATCCTCCACATCTCTTCTGTGCTGGCCCCAGTAGAAACTTTGGTGAAGACGACGAAGTGTCTTGGACAAACCAAAGTGTCCTGACCCTGACTTAATTCTTTTGGCACTACCACCTGCCATTTCTCCTCCCTTGTAGCAGGCTCCTTCCATGCTCATTGAAGCACTCCATCACTCAGTGGCCGTGTGTCAAATTTGGACCACAATCCCTTAGTAGCTGGAGAGCATCCTGCAATGTCCTCCCAGTTGGGTCTCGGTTGTCCTTGCCATCTCATCACAGGCTGCAGATCCTTGTCCTGTTCTTGTTGCAGCCTTCCTTCTGTTTTTTCAACCACATTAAGAATCCAACAGTAATCCAACTGTGCTGCCATGTTCTCTTGACATAGCTCATTCTAATGCGTGTCTTTTTTATTATAGTGGCGGCAACCTTCAGCAGCGCATGGGCGTCTAGATAATGCATCCGCATGGGAGGGAGTGAACCCAGCTCTATAGACCACCGTGAAGTCATCCATCAATGCTGATTTCAGTGTGTTAAATGCTTCCTGGCAGTCTTCAGACCAATTGATGTTACAGTCTTTCTGCAGGAGGCAGAAGAGCAGCGCTCCTACACAAGAGAACCCCTTCACAAATCTCCTATAATAGGAGGCTAGCCCCAGAAAACTTTTCTGTTGCCTCTTATCAGTGGGTGTCGGCCAGTCTCTGATGGCACAAATCTTCTCCTCCAAAGTGCCAATGCTTCACTCCCTAATTTGTGGCCCAGAAACTCCACCTCACATCTCATAAAGTGGCATTTTTCAAGGTGCAACTTCAGGCCGGCTGCCGCCACCCTCTCCAGCACTCTCCGCAGGGCTTCGAGGGCTGCCTCGAATGAACCACCATGGATCAAAAGGTCGTCTAAGTACACAAGGAACTCCTGACAGGGAACTCCACTTAATACCTTGTCCGTGAGCCTCTCAAATGTTGCAGGGGCATTTCAAAGGCCGAAAGGGAGAACTTTAAACTGCCAGAGATCCTTATTTGTGCAGAATGCAGTCTTTGGAGCAGACTCTGCTGACAGTGGCACTTGCCAATAGCCACTTTGAAGGTCAAGAGTGGAGAACCAGGATGAGCCGGCCACTAAGTCAAGTGACTCGTTTATTCTAGGTAGGGGATATGAGTCTTTTTTTTGTTACTTTATTTAGCGGCCTGTAATCTATACAGAACCGCCATCTGGAACTTTTCTTCCGGGGCACCATGACAACTGCCGAGGCCCAAGGGCTTTCCGATGGCTCAACTATACCTGTCTTCAACATTAACTCTAGCTCTTTGTCTGCTGCCTCCTATTGTGTAAGGGGAAGATGCCGTGGTCATACTCCGATGGGCCGGGCATCTCCAGTATCAATAACATGCTCCACAAGATGTGTGAGGCCTACTTCATCATCATTAAGAGCAAAAATGTCTTTGAAATCTGACATGAGTCATCCTGTGCTTTTGGTTTAGCCCATCACTGTTTTTGGCCCAAATGTTTCTTACTGCCGAAACCCGCTCCAAATCCTGCTCACTGAGTTGTATGGGTCTTTGGGCTGGGCCAACCTGGGGTAGCACGTGTTTTGTATTTGAATAGCAATTTGGGTCGAGCTGCTGATGGAGGGTTGTTGGATGTGTCATGATGTGCAGCGGAAGACTATGGTCTGAGGACACAGCAGCAGGGGCATGATTTGAGCACTCCACAGCTTACACAGATATGGGCGAGGGACCCGGGCAAGGGGAGGGTGGGGTCGTTTGCACAGAGAGTCCATCAGGAAGAGCAAATAAGTCTCTGCTTAACTCTACTACACAACCTATAGCCTTCAGGAAGTCTAAGCCAAGTATACAGGTGTATTGCACTTCAGCCTCCCACGTGTGGAACGACACAGACAGGCCTCCGACATTGAACAGAAAGGTCCCCTTTCCTTTTATTGAGACGAAATCACCAGTCATAGTTTTTAGTCTGGGACCAGATCATTAGAATCAAGTTGGATTTGATCCCGTGTCGACCACGGCTGTACACGTGACTCCCTACACTAAAATTTGTACGTGGCAGAAATTTCCAACATAAGTCCACCCCATTGTTATTACTGTCTCTATAGGGCATATTTAGCACATTCCCCAACCCACCATCCCACCTCTTGAGACGTGGGCATACCATGGGAAGTATCCTCACAGGCCCGCATTCTCCCAACTACACTGGCCTATGGGCGTATCCCTGAATGGCACTGAACCTGGGAGTTTGTCTAATCAGGTGGCCTGGCTGGCCACATCCCCAGCAGCTTAGAAATTGAAGACGTGTGTGAAATTCTGACATTGTGCGGCCCTGCTGCAGTGTTGTTGCGTGTGATGTGTGATGTGCTCTCTGGTGGGTGGATCAGTCATAATTGCAGTTCGCACCATTGGTGAAAGGACATCCTGCTCCATTCCACTTCCCACTATTTCTCTTTCCGCAGTGAGCTCCAATGCTTCACTTAACCCTCTGGCGTCGGCAATCGCGCCGGCACGATTGTCTCGCTTTTTTTCTTATCAGTGCAAAAGAGACTCAAAATACTCGGTTGATTTTGATCTTACATATAAATGTTGTACATCATTAGATCCTGTTAAGTGTCTATTTTTTTGTGCTTTTGGCCAAATAAAAGAAAAACAAACATAATGCGAGTTCTGCGTTCTCTCTGTCAGTGAAGTCCATTCTGAAACGCGTCCGTAAATTAACTGTAACTCAGCAAATACTTGTCACCCAGGCACGAGACATATGTCTTTATGAAGCTTGCATTCTCTTCTTTTACATGAAGTAATTTATAAAAAAAAACAAATATTTTCAGCTTATGTAATCCGTTTGAAACCAAGGAGAGTACAGTTTTTTCGTTCTCCCCTCATTATCTGTAATGAGCTGAGACCGCCACACCCCCGGGCGCTATTCACATGTAAATAGGTGATATGCATTGCACACGCCCCCGATCAATGCCATAAAAACCCGAAGTTTCTTCATGAGATTCACTGATAGTTCATCGCGTTTTGAGGATGGCACGCTACTCCGGTGAAGAGGCCCTTCAGATGATTCTGGACAGTGAGGAAGAATTCACCTTTTCCTCAGAGGAAGATTGCAACTCGGACGACGAACGGCTGCACTTTGACGAACGAATTGATCCCGCCGAGGATACAAGTTCAGAGTAAGTTGTTTAGTGTTATATAATTCCTTTTCTGATCATATGGAATTTTCAGACAATATTTTGCCTAGTTTTGGCTAGCTTTTGACATCTTACAGGAAAGATTGCCCCACAATATCCCTAACATTCGTGTATGCTCAAGTGTAAACTTTTTAAATGTGATTAAACTCTAAACATATTTGTATATTAAATATATTTCACTCAGTTTTGATTAGCTTATGACACTGATAATCATGCTAAAATACTGCCTTATGCGTAATGTATCTTGATTGCGAATATCTGCTTAGGCAACACCGTGATTTAGTGCAAATATATTTCCGGTAAAATATGTGATAGGCCTAACATTACTGTCTATGCAATATATTTTTATATGTTCAGTTTTGGTTAGCCTATGACACTACTTATCATGCTTACTGCCCTATGCACAGATGTTTGTGAATACATGTGTAAATGTTTGAAATGTAGGCTAGTGATGTGTCGTTCGCGAACGATCCGTTCATTGCGTGTATCACTAACCACTACCCATTAATTGTCCATCAGTTTACTTTGGATAAACAGTTTTTTTTGTTTTGTTTTTTTAGGAATGTGTCTGCATCATGCTCTCCTTCTCCAGCACCTCGCATAAGAGCACGCAGGTGTCGTTCAGTTCTCAGTGCGATCGAGAATCATACTGAGTAAGTGCATAAATGTAATATTTTACAGATGAAATGTAGCCTAATTGTGTTTACATCGTGATAATATAAAAGTACATATTCTTGTGTGAAATTACAAAAAACGTATTAGGTTGAGCCAGCTGCGTTTGAATACGTAGTTCTTCTGGGCTCAGGCCTTGGATAAATCGGTCTCTAGCAAGCTCATTCTGGACTGTGGGTGGCATGTCAGCATAGGCACGTTTGCATAGGCTTTCAATGTCATTAGCCAAAACACTTAATGTCTGCACCTGTTATTAAACTCAGTCCTTAAAAGGACAGGCTGATAACATTGTCCAAAACGTCTAGTAATGACAGGCTGAAGAATGTTTGATTGGAGACACAAAATTCTGTTCCCCTCTTCCCCACTGTTGTTTGTTGGGAAAGGAATATTGTTGTTCAAAATTGTGTTTTTGTGTCTCACATTGAAACACATGCAATAAAGAATAAAAAAAGATAAAAGCTCTCATTGCACATGCTCGAGACGCTTACACTTTTTCAATAAAGAGCTCTTTTACACTTCAAGCCCACTCATTATGCACAACCACTTACCAATGTTGAGCGGTGCGTTATATCATATAATGAACATACAAAGAAGCAAAAAGATTACAGCGCTTGTTGTACATGCACGAGACGCTCACACTTTTTCAATAAAATCTCTTTTACACTTCAAGCCCACACATGCACAACCGCATCCCAATGGTGATCGACAGATACTAAACATCTAATCTCTACTGAACTAAACAAATCGCCCTCTGTCCCTTTCGTGAACGCGTTGCGAGCCCTTAATGGCATTTACAATTTGGTGCTGAAGACGATCGAACATGGTTATATAATCCATTTGCATGTCGGCCACCCTGTTTCAACAGCGTTCTGTATTCCATTGTTCCTTCAGAAGAAGTGCCGGTGTTACAAGCCGAAATACACAATCATCTCTTAAAAAAAATGTGATAGAGGTTGTTTCAGATGAATTAATAAGCCTGCTGTCCCATTGCGTGAATGCATGACAAACTCTCATGAACGTGTCAGACTGGGTGTTACGATATGATAATTGATACGATTCAGTCTGTACACTGGCCACCTCGCTTCACCAGTGCTTTGCAGTCTGTGTTCCGACCACAGGATGTGCCGGTGTTGCACGCAGAGATTCACTGTCTCCTCGCAAAAAAATTAGATAGAAACTGTTCCAGACTGTGACACATACAGTGGATTTTACAACTGTTATTATGTGTTCTGGAGAAGGACGGCAGGCTTTGGCCATTCTAGTTCTGAGATGCTTGAATTGCACGCTAGTGACACACCCATTCGTATGTTAACTCAGAAACAGATCTTATCGCACATCCGTCCTCAGGACTGGTTTGCGTCAACAGATCTGAAGGACACGTACTACATGTACTAATTACACCGTGTCATAGGTGAGTTTTGAGATTCACCTTCTGTGTATCAATTTCCCTTTAGTTTAATAAATATTAAGGCCTTTTGCTGTAAAGTTATTGTTCAGTGAATGTCTAGATTACTATTGTAATGCCCGTTAGGGATTGAGATGTTGTGTCGAATGAAGCAAAAGTAGGGGTCCTTCTTGAGTACCCCGGTTACCTCTGAACTTGAGAAAAGGCCAACGTGAAATTGGCAGACAGAATGTGCATGTCCCTCCACCAGATATACGGTTATAAAAGGAGGGAATCGTGCATCTGTCTAGTCAGGTTTTTTACTGAGGAGCCGAGAATAAATTTCGGCTGTTACAGTGACTCGGTACAGCATCGTGGCCGGGGGGACACTACGTCTCATTCCCTCCATCAGGGAACGGGGGATACAACAGTAACCTAGATGTTCCCTGTCTGTCGCTCACTCGACTTTGTGACAAATGATGCGACAGTAGGGGTCATTATTCAATCACACCATGTGCTGAACCGTGTACGTGAACTGCTAATGCAGGTGCGGGCAGGAAGTTACATGCCAAAGAAGCAGGCTGCATCAGACTGCACGTACCCTTCCCCAACGCCCCATAAAAATGTCACAAACTTTTTAGGTTCCTGGCATCCCCAAAAGGGGGGATCAAGTGATGTGCCAATCATGGGAGCACGCCGCACCAGCCGTGACTTTTCTCTCTCTATGTTTCTCACATGAGTTAAAGTGGCTGGAGCTATTTAACGCTATAACAAGCATCTGGGAAGGCATTTTTTTCAACTTCTATTCTTTCAGGAGGAAAAGACCCCTCGGACACCACATCCTACCCAAGCTAGGGGGAGGTTAAATGTGGCTATACATCACATGGGTTTTCAGGCCACATGTGGAAGTGGCGCGGTGGTAGATCCTACCTAGCGAGGGAGGAGTTACTACAAACACAGCGACCAGGGGGCAGAGTGGTTCCACAGAATATACACACAGGGGGGATTAATCCGTGATGACCAAACCCTGTGGATCACCTATTCCAGTGCAGTGTAGTTAGTACCCATAGTGGGTCTGAACGGGAATTCCTCCGCTGAATTCACAAACCAGAGGGCTAGGGAGGAAAGATATCCAGGGAGCATGAGTTTAGTGGACTCTCCTGGGAGAAAGAGTGCACATGATAACCTCAGTGGAGAGGAAGGGCGCTATGTGCAAGCGGAACACCCGGTCAGCCATTAAAAATTACCGAGTTCTACGTGCTTGGACCTGAGAAAATACGGGACAAGACCGACTCAACCCTGAGATTGTAGAATCTCGTAAAGGTATTGGGTGTTGCCCAGCCCGCTGAACTGTAGATGTCTGCTAGGGTGGTGCCATTGGCCAGTGCCCATGAGAACACCACACTGCTTGTAGAGTGTGCTTGAACCTGCAAGGGCGCGGACAAGGCCTGGGTCTGATAGGCCAGTCAAGGCATTTACCACACTGTGGGCAACCTCTGTCAGCCACAGCAAACAAAGAGCTGCTCAGAACATAGAACTAAAGCTCTGCATGCAGTTCACATAGGTACGCAAAGCACACACTGGAAACAGCAATGATAAGGCTTGATCTGCCTCCTCCTGGGGCAGCTTCATTTGCAGATTCACTACCTATGAAGGAGTCGTAGAAACCTTGGGCACGTAGCCCATTCGTGGTCTTAAGATGACGTGAGCATCTGCCGGACCAGACTCCAGGCAAGTATCGCTGACAGAGAACACTTGCAGATCCCCAACTTTCTTGATGGAAGCGAGCACAATCAGGAGGGCCATCTTAAAGGAGAGGTCTCTAAGCTCGACTGACTCTAGTCAGTCTCAAAGCAAACGAGCATGCTGGGGCGGGTGGTTCGTTGGGATTTACCCGGTGAAACTGAGCCCGCAGCACTCCCCAAATCGCCTTCATTGCCAGCCACGCCGACCCCAATCCTGTAAGAAGGAGGTGTGGCGTGGTGGGCAGCTGAAGTGGCTCTCGGAGTAAAGAAAGCCGTGACCGCAACATTGCCATGGTTATGTTCTCGCACTGAGAACATGAACCATTCATAAAATATTGCCTGCGTGTGATCGCAGTCCAGACACGTGAGGTAGCTCTTATGACCATCAGAAGCAGAGAGATATCTGCCGAATTCAGGAAAGGCGGAAAGAGGCAATGTGTAAGACGTAAAAAGACGTTCAATGCCAATGTGTATACTCTTATAGAGGAAACATATTCTTTCACAGGTCTATTTGCTCTTTAAGGAAATGTTATCGAAGCACACGTGGACTGCACTAATGTGCAGAGAACGGAGAAAGCCGCTGGTAATGCGCTGTAGGATCCAACAACAATGCTCTTAGTGGCGAGTGGAACAGTAGTGGAACACCAGCTTGCTGAACACACAACCGCTCGAATCCGAAGAAAATGTCTGACTAGACAGATGCATGATTCCCTCCTTTTATACCCATATGTCCGGGGCAGGGACATGCAAATTCTGTCTGCCTTTTCTGAAGATCAGAGGTAACCGAGGCCTTCAAGAAGGACCCCTAGCGTCGCTTCATTCGACACAACGTCAAGTGAGTGACAGATGGGGAACCTTTCTTTAGTTGTCAAGTTACACACAAAATAGATTGATATGGAGGCACACTGATGTCAAAACTTGACACACAAACCTCAGTAATGGTTATACTCAACAAACATCATAATTAAAACACTTAAAATCATCACAACTATTAATACAAAGTATGTATGTAATTTAAGTGTTCTGTTCCAAATAAAGTAATAATCAGGCATTACTGGAAAAAGTAATTAGTTATCTTTAGATCACCACATGCACAAACAGCACGGACCATTAAACATTGGACATAGCTCATTTGTTCTGTCTATCAGTCAAACTCTTTGCTTAAAACTCATTTGTTAAGAAGATAAATTCAAAATAAGGGTGCACCCTTTATGAAAATGCTCAAAAAAGAAATAATGGTGAATATTTGTAATTGTGGCACGAATGGTGAATCTGATTAACATCTGGTTATGTTCAGATCTCTCCAATCTATAATCAATCTTTAACTTAAAAGAGCCTGAGAATAAACACAGGTTCCTCTTTAAGGTGGATATAGTTTAATGGTAAATGCTGTTGAGAGGTAAACATTTATTAACTGAATAAGAAATAACTGTTGATTATAAGAACTGATTTTACCTGCGTTATCTTATAAAGTTTTATCCTGGCCACTATGAAATAAAAATGACTTATCCACATAAATGACTCTTTGTCCACAAAAACTTTTACAAGAAGGTGGTTACATGACATGGCAAAATATGATAGAGTTAGAGTTGTTAAAAGCTGTGCCCAATGGTCGGATCGGATGGTGATGCTTTTCCCTGGATCTGGCCCGATAAGAGCAACTCCACATTCAGATCATGGGATAGTGGACAGCCGAACTATTTTGATAGCATAAAAATCTGTGTGGTAACATCTGCTGCTGGATTCTGGAATGATTGGAATTGTGGAAACACGTATACATTCACTTTTTTCTGCTACAGTGGTGAGAATTTAACATTTATTGTACATTTCACCACTTTCACCACAGATCGTCTAGGTTACGTATGTAACCTCCGTTCCCTGATGGAGGGAACGAGACGTCGTATCGAAGAAGCGACACTAGGGGTCTCTCTTGAGCGCCGAAAGATACCTCTGATCTATGAAAAAAGGCCAATGAGAGTTGGCGAACAGTATTTGCATACTCAGCCTCCGGATACGGACATAAAGGCGAGAGAAATACGCTCGTTCATTCAGGATTTTTCTGAGGAGCCGGGAGTGTACCGGGCACCTCAGCAGCTCGGCTCAGCGACATGGCCGGGAAGACACGTCGTCTCATTCCCTCCATCAGGGAACGGAGGTTACATACGTAACCTAGACGTTCCCCGTCTGTCGCTCACTTCGACGTCGTGTCGAAGAAACGACACTAGGGCTCCACTTCAAAACTCGCCATGCGCTGAGCCGTGTATGTGTGCTGCTTAAACAGAAGTGGGCAGGTATTTCTACGTGCACAGCAACCAACTGTGTTCAGGCTGCACGTACTCTTCCCCAATGCCCCGAAAGAGTCGTCAGAATCCTTTTGGTTACCCTAGGGGGGGAACAAGGTGACGCTCCCAACTAGGGAACGGGCCAAGCCTGGCTGGGCCTCTTTTCTCTCTATGTTTTCTCGGCATAGAGCAAGAGCAGCCGGGGCCCTTACCGCATCGAGGGAAGGGGGTCTTACCTGAATTCCTATTCTTTCAGGGGGAAAAGACCCTGCGGAGGCCACACCCACCCAGCAGGGGAGGTAAAGGTGGCAGAATACATCACATGGCCACTTTGGGCATGTGGGAAGAAATGGCGCGGTGGTAGATCCAACCTCGAGGAGGGGGGAGTTGCTACAACACGGTGACCGGAGTGCAGCGAAGGACTGCCTAAGGGAGACGCGGGTCAGCTCGCAAGGTGACCGTACCGCGGAAATTCACACAGGAGGAGTCCCGTAGGAGGCCTGATCTGTGGAGCACCTATTCCAGTAGGGGTAGCCGGAGGTACCCGTAGTGGACAGGGCCGGCAAGTTCCTCCGCTGAACTGTTGCGCGCCCGAGAGGTCTAGGGGGAATCAAACAGGGACCTAGGCCCTCTGGGAAAGAAGCGCACTGTTCTGCCTCGGAGAGGGAAACGGCGCTGGAAACAAGCGATTCACCCGGTCAGATCGTCGGCATGTACCGAGTTCTACGGGCTCGGACCTGAGAGAACACGGGACGAGACTGACTCAACCCTGAGATTGTAAAACCTCGTAAAGGTGTTAGGTGTTGCCCAGCCCGCAGCTCTACAGATGTCTGCTAGCGAGGTGCCTCTAGCCAGTGCCCATGAGGATGCCACACTCCTGGTAGAGTGGGCTCGAACCCGCAAAGGGGGTGGCACGGCCTGGGTGTGATAGGCCAACTGAATGGCCTCCACCACCCAGTGAGACAGCCTCTGTTTGGAGACAGCGTTCCCTTTCTGCTGTCCTCCAAAGCAGACAAAGAGCTGCTCAGAGCGCCTGAAGCTCTGGGTGCATTCCAGGTAGGCACGCAAGGCACGTACCGAACACAGCAGTGAGAGGGCTGGGTCTGCCTCCTCCCGGGGCAGCGCTTGTAGGTTCACTACCTGATCTCTGAAGGGCGTGGTAGGAACCTTGGGCACATAGCCCGGTCAAGGTCTTAGGATCACATGAGTGTCTGCCGGACCGAACTCCAGGCAAGTGTCGTTAGTAGAGAACGCTTGCAGGTCCCCGACCCTCTTGATGGAGGCGAGCGCGATCAGCAGGGCCGTCTTTAAAGAGAGAGCCCTGAGTCCAACTGATCCTAGAGGCTTGAAAGGGGATCTCTGAAGACCGGCGAGGACCACCGAGAGATCCCAGGAGGGGAACAGGTTTGGCCGGGAGGGATTTAACCTCCGGGCACCTCTTAGGAACCTGACGATTAAGTCATGCTAACCCAGGGACTTTCCGTCTACTGGGTCGTGGTGAGCTGCGATAGCGGCAACATACACCTTCAAGGTGGACGGGGACAGCCTCCCCTCCAACCTCTCCTGTAGGAACAGGAGCACAGACCTAACTGCGCACCTCTGTGGGTCTTCTGCCCGGGAAGAACACCAATTCACGAATAGATGCCATTTCAGGGGCGTAGAGTTGCCTGGTAGAAGGGGCTCTGGCTTGGTTGATCGTGGCTACGACCGTGGGTGGTAGACCAGCTAGATCTTCCGTGTCCCATCTAGGGGCCAGACGTGGAGGTTCCAGAGGTCTGGGTGCGGATGCCAGAGCGTGCCCCATCCCTGAGAAAGAAGGTCCTTTCTCAGGGGAATTCGCCAGGGAGGGGCTGTTGCGAGGAGTACGAGGTCCAAGAACCAGGCCTGGGTGGGCCAGTAAGGAGCCACGAGAGTGACTTGCTCCTCGTCCTCCCTGACCTTGCACAGCACCTGTGCAAGAAGGCTCACTGGGGGGGGGGGATGCGTACTTGCGCAGCCCCACTGGCCAGCTGTGTGCCAGTGCATCTGCCCCCAGGGGAGCCTCTGAGCGGGCGTACCAGAGCGGGCAGTGGGAGGTCTCTCGGGAGGCAAAGAGGTCTACCTAGGCCTTGCCGAACCGTTCCCAAATCAGTTGAACCGAGTGGGGGTGAAGCCTCCACTCTCCTCCAGGCAAGCGTTGTCGTGACAGCGCGTCCGCCATCATATTGAGGTTGCCGGGGATGTGAGTGGCACGCAGCAACCTGAGTCGCAAGTTGCGACATGTGGCGGGAGCGTACGCCGCCGTGGCAATTTATGTACGCGACCGCAGTGGTGCTGTCCGACCTGACCAGGACGTGTTCGGCCCGAATTAATGGGAGAAACTGCCAAAGGGCTAGAACGACGGTCAAAAACTCGAGGCAGTTGATGTGCCAACGCAGCTGGGCCCTTTTCCAATGGCCTGAAGCTGCGTGCCCATTGCAAACGGCGCCCCAACCCAATCTGGAGGCGTCGGTCGTGACCAGGACACGTCTGGACACCTGCTGTAGGGGTACTCCAGCTCGTAAGAAACAGAGGTCTGTCCAGGGGTTGAATGCTTTGCGGCAGGCAGGGGTGATCGTTACTCGGTGTGTGCCGTGGCGCCATGCTCATCTCAGGACTCGGGTCTGAAGCCAGTGTTGGAGCGGTGTCATAAGCATCAACCCCAGCGGCGCGACCGCCGCGGAGGATGCCATATGCCCCAGGAGCCTCTGGAAAAGTTTTAAAGGGACCGCTGTGCCCGGCCTGAAGGCGGCGAGGCAGTTCAACACTGACTGGGCGCGCTCGTTGGTGAGACGCGCCGTCATTGAGACCGAGTCTAACTCCATTCCGAGAAAAGAGATGCTCTGAACTGGAGTAAGCTTGCTCTTTTCCCAGTTGACCTGAAGCCCAAAGCGGCTGAGGTACCTGAGCACCTGGTCTCTGTGAGCGCATAGTGACTCTCGCGAGTGGGCCAGAATGAGCCAGTCGTCGATGTAGTTGAGTATGCGGATGCCGGCCACTCGGAGCGGGGCAAGAGCTGCCTCTGCAACTTTCGTGAAGTCGCGAGGGGACAGAGACAGGCCGAAGGGGAGGACTTTGTACTGATACGCCTGACCATGGGGTTATTAATACAATTATTATTTAATTATTTTTAAACACGATAAAGAATCATATCTTATCTAATTCCACAACAGAGCTCCAAACAAAAAATCAATTAAGGAGCCACTGGCTCCTATAGGGGGAAAAACAGGTGCCAAATATTTTCATTTTTAACTCCTTCCATTCCTTTTCGTCCCACAGCTCGCATGCAAGAAAAACTGCACGTGCTAACAGTGTAGTCTGTGGAGCATTCTTCACAATTATGTGATCACGTGCATTTTTTATGCTTGTTACTGTCACCGTGTTTTCTCACAGTCTCTCTTCTGAAATGGTTAGTTCCTGCAATGAACTCCGTTTTCCCCGCTATTTCTTTGATATAAACTTTTGTAATGTATTTCGGGAAATGTAATGCAAATTTTAAAATCAAAGGGAGTAAATTTTTACTGTCGCCAATGGCGATCTTGACAGAAATTACACTCGCAAATAAATTTATTTGGTCGCAAATGCGACCATTTTTAGTCGCAGTTTGGAGCCCTGCACACGGATGATGATTTATCGACTTTATAGACATTACATTTTTATCTTCTGTTAATGCTGAACTTCTGTAAAGCTGCTTTGAAACGATGTGTGTTGTGAAAGGCGCTATACAAATAAAATTGACTTGACTTGACTTGACCATCGAATGCGAACCGCAGGAAGGGGCGGTGTCAAGGCAGGATGGAGACGTGAAAGTACGCGTCTTTCAGGTCTACCGCTGCAAACCAATCTAGATGCCAGACGCAGGTTAGAATGTACTTCTGCATGAGCATTTTGAACAGGAGTTTGTGCAACGCTTGGTTGAGAACTCGCAGATCCAAGATTGGTCGTAAGCCACCGCCTTTCTTGGGCACGATGAAGTACGGGCTGTAGAAACCCTCCTTCATCTCGGTTGGAGGGACAGGCTCTATCGCGTCTTTGGCCAGAAGAGTCGCGATTTCCGCGCGCAGGGACTGGGCGTGTTCGCCGTATACTGCGGAGAAGCGGACGCCCATGAAGGGGGGCGGGGGCCTGGCAAACTGAATTGCGTAACCGAGTCGGATGGTCCGGGCCAGCCAGCGAGATGGGTTGGGAAGTGAAAGCCACGCATCCAACCTCTGCGCTAGGGGCACCAAGGGGACGATTAATTTTGATGTGCCCAGCGGGGCTTTGCAGCGGGGCGGAGCAGGTAGGGCAGCGTTGGGCGGCGACGGGGCGACCCGCGGCTGAGGTGCTGAGAGAAGACTCAAAGCACTTACCTTGCTCAGCACACCCGGCAGGGGGCGGGTTAGCGACTGAGGAGGAGGTCCTGGGTAGGCGTCCTCTGGACTCATCAGAACCGGCCGGCCAGGGAACAGTCGTGGGGCTGAAGACGGGTGGTCCATATCCAGGGGGCCAGGACTGATGAGATCTGTGGGCAAAGTGCCGTGAGAACGGCATTTGCGGGCCAGGTGACCCAGAGACACAGGAAATAGCTCTGTTATTGAGAATGTGGGTACCGCAACCCCATCTAAGGGGGGGCGGCAAATAAAATTGCGAGCGTGTCGGGGGGCGGGTGGTCCGAGGGGGCATACCTGGCAGAGCTGCACCCGCTGCCCTCCCCAAATCGCCTCCAGCGCCAACCGCATCGTCCTCAATCCCGTGGGAAGAAGGAGCGATACGGGGGGCGGCAGGAGTGGCGTGCTTTCTGTTGAAAGTGAGCCGCGACCGCAACACTGCCACGGTCATATTCTCGCAATGAGAACATGAACCATCCACAAACGCTGCCTCGGTGTGATCGCCGCCCAGACACACTAGACAGCGCCTGTGGCCGTCAGAAGCGGAGAGCACTCTACCGCATCCAGGAACTACACAGGGTTTGAATGACATCTTTATAAAGACGCGCCCTGAAAAGGGCGTTCAAAACCACTGTGTATTGCTCTTTTAGAGAAATAAACTCTTTACGAGAAAATTGCTCTTTATAAACTCTTTTAGACACTGCGCTGTCGAAGCGCTCAGTGGCAAACTGCACGCCGGCAGAGAAGAGAAAAGCTGCTGAAGGTGTGCCGTAAATCCAACAGCAGCAGCGCGTCAGAGGATCAGAAGCAGGGTAAGTTGTGTGTAGCACAGCAGACAGCATTCACGCGACCATCGGCTCCGAAGAAAATTACTGAATGAACGAGCGTATTTCTCTCGCCTTTATGTCCGTATCCGGAGGCGGAGTATGCAAATACTGTTCGCCAACTCTCATTGGCCTTTTTTCATAGATCAGAGGTATCGTTCGGCGCTCAAGAGAGACCCCTAGTGTCGCTTCTTCGACACGACGTCGAAGTGAGCGACAGACGGGGAACACTTAGTTTAGTTAACATTTAATCTTGATCTTTATTTCTTGTCACAGTCAGAAAGACAAAGACTGTGAGAGTGCAGGTGAAATCAAGTCAAAATGTGAATAATCCTGCAGTGAAGAACTGCGAGTGCACAGTGAGGTGCGCGGGGCATGCCCATGTGAGACGTGCGGGCACAAGGCGATAGAATGGTGAAGAGAGTGGCTGTGTCTGCTATCGTTACCTCATTCCCTATTTCATATATAGTGAATGACAGTTAGTGCACTACATTGACATTCACACATTTGGCAGACGCTTTTATCCAAAGTGACTTACAGTGCACTTATTACAGGGACAATATATATATATATATATATATATACTGTGTGTTAATATAAAGAGTAAGCACATTTGATCAAATAAAGAGTACATTTTAAAATGTACCTGTATGTTTTGTCTCTCTATATGTTATTATGTTACTTTAATCAAGTAATGATTTGTCAAAAAGTAATTTACTACATTCAGCATGAAATAAAATATTGCAGGACTGAAGGAAGCAGTAAACTCCCAGCTCATATGTGTTCTCGTGGTGGATTGTGGGAAATAAACCGTTGTTGAGTGTACATCAAATGTACAATTGAAATTAGAGTGCATTGTGGGTAAGAATGAGTGAACAAAAGTAGGGACTCTATATAGTGGATGGGGGTGGTTTCAGACATAGTGAGTGTTCCACGATTAGGGTTGGTGCCCTACGTAGGCTGCATTCTCTGCATTTAGAGAGCGGCAGTACTGCTGTACAGAACTAATGATCTAAATACTTGTGACACTGAAAATTGTAACTACACTGAAATAAGAATCCACACAGTACTTTAAAAGCTATGAAATAGCTAAAGTAGGCATTAATAAAGCATGATCTTGCTTTGTTTTATATTTCAGCATTATATATAATGTCCCTGTGGAACATTTTCACGTTTTCACTGTAATAATTACAAGAAATTTTTCCAAACTCACTTCTTATTAACAAATTCATCAAGATGTGACAAGAGCCCTTAACCCTCTGGGGTCGATGTACGCGTGTCCTACTGGATATTTTCATCATTAGAGCAGAAACAACTTGGGGTATACAGATAAGTGTAAGACATCATAAGAGACTATAAAGGGTCTACTTTTATTTGTGTACACTCACAATAACAACAAAACCTTGTGCTTTTGTAAAATAAAATAAAAAGGGTGAGCTGTCAGCAGTCTCTGTATTCACGAGCATATTTCTGAAACGTCACAAAACTTAACTGAAACTCCGCGAATACTTATCACAGAAACATGAAACATATGCCTAAAGAAACTTAAAATGTCTACTTTAAACTAAAATAATTTATAACAAATATTCTCCTGCAATGTAATCTGTATGAAACTAAGCGATGTACAGTTTCTCTTGGCTCAGCTAATGTTATTAGCAGAGGGTGCTAATCATGCGCTAATGTGCTGAGACGATCGATGCAAATGGTGAACGCCCCCGACTGTGCCTCAAAAACATCAAGTTCATTCACTTTTCTGCACGTTTGGAAGATCGCATGATACACAGGTTAGGAAAAGTCCACATTTTCCTCCAGTCGAGGATACAATTTCGGATGAGTAAGTCATTTAGTTTTCATTAGTTGATGCTATTTTATATAAACATGAATATATTTTACTAGTGGGACTGTTTCCAACTTGCCAGCCAGGATTTAGAGTATTGACATTTGAAATATGTCCTAATAGGCAAGTTTTAGTTACATTTAAATGCTGTTTCAGCTAAAGCAGATATTTAAATTGTATGCTGTATAATATAAATATGAAATGTAATATGATATAAAAATAATATGAATGTTTAGATTATATTTTAACTAGTGTTTATGCTGCCTCATTATCATCAAAAAAGCTTGTGCTTGCAAATATGTGTTCAGGTTAAATGAGTAAAATGCACTTTAAATATGCCAATATTAGAAAATCACCATCTTATAATGATTTCTGAAGGATTATGTGACACTGAGGACTGCAGTAATGATGCTGAAAATTATGCTTTGATCACAAATTGAATTTTACAATATATTTAAATAGAAAACTGTTCTTTTAAATTGTAAATAGAGTTCACAATATCACTGTTTTTACTGTATTTAAGATCAAATAAATCCAGTCTTGGTGAGCAGAAGAGACTTCTTTTAAACGGTAGTGTAGGTTTAAAATTAAGTAAAGTCTTTATGTAAAGAAAATATATAGTCAGATTACTTCTTTTAACTTAAAACTTGATTTTGATCATTAGGACTTCTCACATTCATTCTCTTTCTGTCACATTCCTCATTGATGGGCCCAGGGGAGGCATCATTGTTTCTTCAGGTGTGAATTACAATCAATATTCATGATAGTTCACGCCTCCTTGCATATGAACTTTCTAACACTAAAAGTGTCTTACAAAAGTTCAATTACTACATTGTTTTGTTTGAATGAGTGATCCGGATGGTTTTCACATAATTTTTTGTAGCAAAAAATCTAGGCTACAAGATCCAGTTCTCAAAAGGCTTGTGGACAAATGTTTAGTATGTGTTATATGGCCTTATTTCAATGACAAACCATGCATAAATGTTATTTTGTCAAAAATACAAACATGTACACACATGTTGCTCAAATATTATTGTAGCCCAGTTTGTGCTGAATACAGTGTTACCAGACTTTAGCCATTAATATGTTTTTAAGCTACTGAAAATAGCACAAATGTCAAGGCATGTTAAAACATCTCCAAGGCCCAAAACATCCTCAGACCCCAGAGGATTAAAGGGATAGTTCACCCAAAAATTACAATTCTCATTATTTACTCACCCTCTTGCATTCTAGATGTGTATGGCTTTCTTTCATCTACTGAACGTCTAGGTTGCGGATGTAACCTCCGTTCCCTGATGGAGGGAATGAGACGTTGTGTAGAAGAAGTGACACTAGGGGTCTCTCTCTTGAGCGCCGAATATGCCTCTGATCTATGAAAAAAGGCCAATGAGAAGTTGGCAGACAGTATTTGCATACCCCGCCCCCGGACATATGGGTATAAAAGTGGGGTAATAGTGGGGTTCATTCAGGATTTTTCTGAGGAGCCGGAAATGGTCCGGCCACTACAGTGGCTTGGCTCAGCGACGTGGCCAGGAGGACACAACGTCTCGTTCCCTCCATCAGGGAATGGAGGATACATTCATAACTTAGATGTTCCCCGTCTGTCTCTCACTTTGACGTTGTGTCGAAGAAGCAATACTTGGGGTCCAATTTAAATCACGCCATGCGCTGAGTCGTGTACATGTTCTGCTGACACAAGAGCGGGCAGTTATTTTACTTGCAAAAGCGACCAGCTGTGTCAGACTGCACGTACCCTTCCCCAATGCCCCAAAAATAGTCTTCGGGATCCTTCTGGTTACCCTAGGCAGGGGAACAAGGTGACGCTTGCCAAGCCTGGCTGGGCCTCTTTTCTCTCTATGTTTCTCCACATAGAGCAAGAACGGCCAGGGCCCTTACACGCATCAAGGGAAGGGGGTCTTACACAGTTTCCTATTCTTTCAGGGGGAAAAGACCCGCACACCTGCCTGAAAGGGGGTGGTAAAGGTGGCGAATACATCACATGGGTTTTTAGGCGGCATGTGGAGATGGCGCAGTGGTAGATCCAGCCTTGAGGAGGAGGGAGTTGCTACAACATGGCGACCGGAGGGCAGCTGGAACTGCCTAAGGGAGATGCGGGTCCACTCGTAAGGGGACCGTACCGCGGAAAATACACACAGGGGGAGTCTGCGTAGGAGTCCTGCCCTCCGGAGCACCTATTCCAGTACAGGGTAGACTAAGTACCCGCAGTGGATTGGGTCGGCGAGTTCCTCCGCTGAACTGCGGACCCAAAGGGCTAGGGAGGAATCATCCAGGGATCTGAATGAGTGGGATCTCCTGGGAGAGAAAGCGCACAGTTTTACCTCTGCCGAGGGAAAGGGCGCTAGGCGCAAACGATCCACCCGGCCAGACCGTCAGTGTGTTACCGAGTTCTACTGGCTCGGACCTGAGAAAACACGGGACGATACTGACTCAACCCGGAGATTGTAAAATCTCACGAAGGTATTTGGTGTTGCCCCAAAAAACAGCAGCACGTATAAAGTCTGAAAATAGCAAAAACAAAACAAAAAAATTATTAGTTGACAACACTATCTTTATTATTTATTAATGCGGCAATGCATGCTGGGAGCTGAGAAATCTATGTTGGTTAAGTGAGTTAGGATGAGAAATACACTTGTTGATTCAACTAAAGTTGATAGAATCACAGCTTAATATGTTAAATTGACTGGATCATTTAGTAGATTTATTGTTTAAGTGTGAGGTGTTAAAATTAAATGTAATAATCAGGCAAGATTAGATAAACTCTTACAGGTCACAACATGCACAAACAGCACGGATCATTAAACATGAGACATAGCTCATTTCTTCTGTCTGTCCATCAATCACTTAGGCAAAATAACTCTTTGCTCATTTGCTGAGAAACTCCTTTTTTAAGAAGATAAATTCAAAATAAGGGTGTAACCTATATGAAAATTATCAAAAAAGAAAGAAAAATAAATAGTGAATATGTTTTAGCGCTGTCATTGTTACATGAGCGGTGAATCTGATCTTATGTTCAGATCTCTCCAATCTATAATCAATCTTTAACTTAAAAGAGCCTGAGAATAAACACAGCTTCCTCTTTAATGAGGTTGAAGTTTAAGGTTGTACCCTTTATTTTCAATGTAAAATATGCAAAAATGTGTCGTCAAAGATGTGTCACTGTCACTCACCTTTAATATAGAGCGACACATTCACATGAAACAGACAAACTGGAAACAGTTCAACACAAGCTGTCTTATTCTGAGTTTTGTGATCATTCATTGGTTTCTCATCATGAGGATTCATCTGTTCTTTGTTCTGTTATCAGGTCAGTTTTTTAAAGTTTCCCCCAAATGTTATAAATGGCAAATTTATTATAAATGAGAAATTAATGAACAGTTGTATTCATGTTTTACATTCAACCATTTTCCAACTTAACGCAGTTGGATGATTTGTATAGCTTAATATTGTCATTTTATTTTAATGCATTATAATTAGTTTTGTGCAAGTAAAAAATGCAAATCTAATAAATGCAATGGTCTGTAGAAAGCTAACTCTATTACAGATAACATGTAGAGTGTAAACATGTTCCTCATATGGTAACATCTCAACTGAATTGTTTTAACAAGATTTCATTGCATTGTAAGATAATGTACGTATGTATATTTGCTGAAATATTCCTTTATTATTTCCACAGTTCTGAGACCCCGTGTCAGCTCTCAGCCTCATTTGTTTTACTATGTTCCTGTGACAATGAGCTGGTCATCTGCACAAACATACTGCAGACAACATTACACGGATCTGGCCACTATTGATGATCAGACTGATTTGTTAGAGATGTTAAAAGCTGTGCCCAATGGTTTTTCAGACTGGATCTGGATTGGACTCTATCGGATGGGTGACGCTTTTCCCTGGATCTGGTCCGATCAGAGCAACTCCACATTCAGATCATGGGGTAGCAGACAGCCGAACTATTTTGATAGCATAAAAATCTGTGTGGCAACATCTGCTGCTGGATTCATGAATGATTGGAATTGTAAAAACACGGTTACATTCACTTTTTTCTGCTACAGTGGTGAGAATTTAACATTTCTTGTACATTTCACCACTTTCACCACAGATCACTTAGTTTAGTTAACATTTACTCTTGATCTTTATTTCTTGTCACAGTCAGAAAGACAAAGACTGTGAGAGTGCAGGTGAAATCAAGTCAAAATGTGAATAATCCTGCAGTGAAGAACGAGATTTTAATGAAGGTGAGTACATACAGTAAGTGGCTAAAGCGGTGTTACAACCCTGTCTCAACATAAAGGACACTGAAACAAGAATTGCCTTTGAAAATGATGTTTATGCCACTTCAACGCAGCACAGGTTAGAACAGGAAGTGCAAGAGTTCTACAGGAAATGCACAAGCAAGCAAAACAAATATAGTAAGAAGATATACAGAATATTGAGTAATAAAGTCTGTTTGTTTTCTTCAGATTGAGCAGAAACTGAAGGAGAAGGGGTTGGCAGAAACGGCAACACTGACATGGAGGAACCAATCAGATGGAAATGTCTTCCAAAAGTATCAGGAGAGTGATGCCGCTGAGCAGATTTGCAGTAAAAAATGAATGAATAAAACTTTACTTGCTGCTTTGTAAAAGATATGATAGACTTTATCTGTTGGAGAAAGTAATAGTATATTATTAGGAAACTTCTACTGCCATATTGACCTTAAATTATTCTTTAATAGTGAGTCATTCCATGAAAGAAGTAACAATGTTTTTACAAGCATAAATATATTAGCACAGATCTGTAGGGAATCGCTTTCTTCTGACAACGCTCAAATTATTTTGACTCGCTCTCCTTTTCTTGTGTTTATGTACGATGCACAATTCCCTGAAGTGTATTTGTGACTTTTGGGAATATTCTGCCTGAAGTAATTCTCTACAAAGGTTGATACTTTTCTATCAGGCATAATTATAAATGATTTTATCATCTCTTCTTTCCTGGTAATTCAAATGAACACACTCTCTATCAGGGGCAGGTACTATTTAAAATGAACTATATTATTAAAACATATTATTATAAAAATGTCACTGTTTTATAGATTAATACTTTTAAAACTATTAAAGTTATTCAGCCAAAAGCAGTGAGTGGTTTTCTCATTTTCTTGTTTGATTAATAGCATTTTATAACACATTAGACAGTGCTCTATTTGCAGAGGTGCGTAGTAACTCGCTACTTTTACTTCTTTACATTTACTTGAGTAACGTTTTGGGAAAAAATTACTTTTAGAGTAGGTTTAAAAGTGGGAACTTTTTACTCTCACTCAAGTAAATTTCATTTACTGGGTTTAATTTGAGTTAATGTGTAATCACGACACCCATCAATCAATTGGCCTCGTTGCAAAAAGCTGTTTCAGGTTCTGTCGTGGATTTTTAGCATTTTGGCGCCCGATCTACAGTTGCTGTTCTAGTTTCCACTTGTGTTTTGATTTGACGGATACGCATGAACATATGCATGAAATAGTTGATATGGAGGCACAATGATGTCAACACTGACACACAAAACGTCCTGGTTACTTCCATAAACTCCGTTCCCTAATGGAAGGAATGAGACATTGTGTCAATGAACTGACACTAGGGGTCACTCTTGGGAGTGAACCTACAGGCTCTGGATGGGAGCTTGGGGCAGCCGTGCAGGGTGGTGGCGGTCTGTGGGCATAGGTGCACCGTTAGCACCTTATCCACTGGGGGCATCACCGAGTAACCCCTGGCCGCCCCAACATCAAGGGTAGTGAGACTGGGGGAGCTGAAAGTTTGGACCATGCAGTGAAAGGTGCCACCCACAACCTTGTCAGCTCCTCATGCACCTCCGGGTAGAAAAGAACTGGGGTGGCTACCCGGGAAAGCATGTCCGTCAACTCCACATCTGACTGTGACTGGGCGACCATATGTACTTTAGCCCACTATGCCACCACCACTCCAGTTAGACGGCGATCATGACTGTCTGAAGGTGGAAGATAACGTCCGCACCCAGGAATAACACACAGAATCTTTAAAAAGGCGTTCCGTTGTGTTCCGCTCTTTAAGAATATACTCTTTTAGTTTTGGAAAAATACACTTTTTGATTATATTCTGGTTTCTGCCAAAGCGCCCAGGGGCAATCTCTGCAGCGCACCAGTGCAGAGAGGGGAGAAAGCCGCTGTAATGCGCCATCAGATCCAGCAGAGATGAATGGGAAGTCGTGGGAATTCAGCTCAGTGAACATCGACTGCTCGGCTCCGAATAGAAAATCTGATTGAGCGGTTTGCACGCCAGCTCCTTTATACCCGTATGTGCGGGGGAGTGGCATGCTAATACCACTCGCCAATTCCCATTGGCCTTTTTTTTTTTTTTTAATCAAAGATCAGAGATGTCTCAAGCTCCCAAGAGTGACCCCTAGTGTCACTTCATCGACACAACATCGAGTGAGTGACAGATAAGGAACTCAGTAATGGTTATACTCAACAAACACCATTAAGTAAAACATGGGCTCTTAAAATCATCACACAACTATTAATAAACAGTAATGACAATAAATAAATTAATAAAAAAAGCAGTGCAAATAAAGTCAAAACAAAAAGATGATTAGCTGATAACACTAACCTCATTATTTATTCATGCAGCAATGCATGCTGGGGGCTGAGAAATCTATGTTGGTTAAGTGAGTTGGGATGACAACTTGTTGATTCAACTAAAGTCACAGAATCACAACTTAATATGTTAAATTGACTGGATAATTTAGTTGTGAAAAGCACCTTGATACAACTAGATTGTAGAACTAGATTTATTGTTTAAGTGTGAGGTGTTAAAATTAAATGTAATAATCAGGCAAGATTAGATAAACTCTTACAGGTCACAACATGCACAAACAGTACAGATCATTAAACATGAGACATAGCTCATTTCTTCTGTCTGTCCATCAATCACTTAGGCAAAATAACTTTTTGCTTAAAACTCATTTGCTGAGAAACTAATTTTTTAAGAAGATAAATTCAAAATAAGGGTGTAACCTATATGAAAATGATAAAAAAGATAGAAAAATAAATAGTGAAAATTTGTCATTGTGGCATGAGTGGTGAAGTCTTATCCTGGCCACTATAAAAATAAAAATGACTTATCCCCATAACCCTTTGTATTCAATGTAAAATATGCAAAGATGTGTCACTGTCACTCACCTTTAATAGAGAGTGACACATTCACATGAAACAGACAAACTGGAAACAGTTCAACACAAGCTGTCTTATTCTGAGTTTGGGTGATCGTTGGTTTCTCGTCATGAGGATGAATCTGTTCTTTGTTCTGTTATCAGGTCACTTTCAATATTTCTCTAATGTTTATTTTCCCCAAATGTAAAAAATGGCAAGGTTTGTATAAATTGTCATGTTTAGAAGTGTTTTTGTTCATGTTTTGATTTCATGTTTTTTGTTTTGAAAAGCCTAGATCTAGTCTGTTTCATGTCATGTGGTTCCAAGTCTCTGCCCATGTTCACAACCACGGAGGTCGTTTCTAAGTATCTGCTCATGTTCACGAACATGGAGGTCATTTTCAAGTATCAGTCCTTGCCCCCGACCACAGGTCAATCCAGAGTCTCTGTCTACACCAGAGTCAGCTCCAGGCCATGTCAAAGCCACACCAGAGTCAACTCCATGCCATGTCACAGCCAAGCCTCAGTCTGCTCCATGCCGTGTCACAGCCACGCCTCTGCCTGCTCCATGCCGTGTCACAGCCACGCCTCAGCCTGCTCCATGCCGTGTCACAGCCATGCCTCAGCCTGCTCCATGCCATGTCACAGCCACTCGGCCTGCTCCATGCCATGTCACAGCCACGCCTCAGCCTGCTCCATGCCATGTCACAGCCATGCCCCGGCCTGCTCCATGCCATGTCACAGCCAAGCCTCGGCCTGCTCCATGCCATGTCACATGCCATGCCTCGGGCTGCTCCATGCCATGTCACAGCCACGCCACAGTCTGATCTTTAGATTGCTCTTTCCATTTTCCATTATGTGATACTTCTATACATTGTAAGCTACACATTACAATATGCATTTACATTTATGCATTTGGCAGACGCTTTTATCCAAAGTGACTTACAGTGCATTATTACAGGGACAATCCCCCCGGAGCAACCTGGAGTTAAGTGTTCAAGGACACAATGGTGGTGGCTGTGGGGATCGAACCAGCAACCTTCTGATTAATAGGTATGTGCTTTAGCCCACTACGCCACCACCACTCAATATGCCTATTTGTCTTTGATGATGGGAATTATGATCAATGTGACATTGACAATAAAGGTTCCTCTTGTGTGCGTATATAACACACTGTTCATACAGTCAAAAGATAATGTTTCTTGTCATCTAAAAAACCTTTAGTTAGAAGGCATGCAGTATGCTTAAATACTTGAAATTAATTTAGGAAACAAAAATGAATTGTGCCTGTATATGAATTTCTTTGTAAAACAAAGATTTATTTATTTGATAGTTATTTTTAAAAAAAAAAGCTTAATTTGTTGGAAAATAATGTTACAACCTCAATAAAGCACTAAATAGGCTTTATGTTCTGCATACAAAATATTTTTTCTTTAAATTTTTTGTGAAATGTGACCTGGACATGTTTTAATGAGATTCACCCAGTTAGAAGTGAATATATCTGCAGCACACAGCAAATCGTCTAGGTTACTGTTGGGGACTTCTTTGAAGGCCTCAATTACCTCTGAACTTGAGAAAAGGCCAGTGAAAAATTGGCAGACAGAATTTGCATGTCCCTCCCCAGACATATGGGTATAAAAGAAGGGAATGAAGGGCATTGCGTACATGTCCATTCAGGTTTTGTACTGAGGAGCCGAGAGTAAGGTTCGGCCATAGCAGTGGCTCGGTTCAGCATTGTGGCCAGGGGGACAAAAGAAGTTTTCTGACAAAAGGGCTTCATTACAAACATGTGAAAATTGGGTTTGTACTCAAAGATTCTGTACAAGGTTCAATTTACTGCCATCTGGTGGTGTCAGTAAATTGCCACATTGCACAACTTGCAATAAAATGTATTATCAATGCTATTATGTTGTTTTTGTCTTTTTTAACTAAAGTGTTTATAAATGTGTAATAACCAAGTGAAGGCTCTAAGGCTTCACATGTGAGTTAAAAAGTGACTGTGTACTGTTAAAAAATACAAACAATGTCTTAGAATAAATGAACTGATTATTAACATCTAGATTGGATAATAAATATGCTTGTGGGATGGGTTGTAACATTTTATTAAAATGGATGTGAAATGTGCTTTTGTGTCTGTATTGGGCTCAGACTTGTATATGCTCGTCTTTTGAACCACATACCGAAATAGTCACGTGATTTAAAGATGAATGAAGCTTCAGATGTCACAGATGACATTTTATTTGATTTTGTTGCCAAAATGATTGAAGCTCTGATACAATGCTTCAATGTATACAGTGCATCGATTACACAAAGCAATTTCAGCTGCCGGCCTTGATTGATGAGATATGTGACGTGCTCCTGTTCCTCTGACATTGCAAAACTGATCTGATTTTGCAGTGATTTACACTTAAGTCATGATCACGAGAAAACTGCTTTTGTAAATGACCTGCACTTACGTATATAGCACTTACATAGTTGTTTTCAAAGTGCTTTACACTGTGACTCATTCACCCATTCAACCAAACACTCACAGCAGAGCTGCCATGCAAGGTGCTAACCTGCCATTGGGAGCAACTTGGGCATCAGTGTCTTGTCCAAGGACATTTAAAAAAACTAAACAGCAAACAAACCTGTGTCCATTGACGGCCATGATCTCTCTTGCTGCCAAGCCTGCACTGTAAAGTTTTTGAATCGTAGTGGCCCTGATGCTGTGATTCGTGTATGATGACCTCGGCTTCTTGATACATTCTCAGCAGCATTTTACATAGCTGATTTACTCCCAGAGGAACAGCGGTGTACCAGATATTATTGTTGGCCACAAACGTCTTTCTTGGCTGTTGGTAGAGTGCTTTTGCATCTGGTGGGATTTTGTGGAGAAAAACTGGACACAAGGTTTTACCAGGCTCTTCAAACATAGCACCCTTCATATTTTATCTGTCCATCACTAGTGGGTTTTTGTGGTTCTTTTTTTCCTTGTTGAAAGTCATTGTATAATATTTTGAACCATTTTCATCACGTTTCAGAGCAAACGAGTCCAGTTTAATTTGTCTATTACCCTCCTTCCCCCTTCATCCAAAGTGTAACTGTATGTCATACCAAATTTTGGTATGACATAGAGATTATATTTGGTAATCCTTTTGTGTTACAAGGGTCCAATGCAGCCAAAATTCTTCAGTATTTGCTGGTCTTCGGGTGAAATTGGAGGGTAGTGTGTTGATTTATGTAGCTTCAGGCAGTTCTTAAGAACAACCAAATATTTGAAACCTTTCAGTCTGGTTTTAAATCTTCACATTGCACAGAATCTGCTCTTCTTAGAGTTTTAAATGACATTTTATTAGCTACAGATTCAGGTGATATTGTGATTTCAGTTCTTTTAGATCTGACCTCAGTATTTGATACTGTTGATCATGCTATACTGCTCTCCAGACTAGAATCATGTGTGGGCTTAAAGGGAATGTTCTTAAATGGTTTAAATCCTATTTATCTGATAGATCGTTCTCTGTTAAGCTCTGCAAATTGACCTCTTCTGTGGCCCGCCTCACCTGTGGTGTGCCTCGGGGCTCTATTCTTGGGCCAGTTCTGTTCTCTTTACATGCTCCCTCTTGGTTCCATTATCAGAAAGCATGGGATCTCCTACCACTTCTACGCTGATGACACTCAAATCTACTTACCAGTTAAATGAAATGATCACATTGCATTACAGTCTCTACTAGCTTGCCTGGAGGAAATAAAAGGTTGGCTAACCCAAAACTTTTTGTTTTTGAACAAAAATAAGACAGAAGTGATTGTCTTTGGTCCAACAGATAATTTTGATGTCAGTAATGTTGATTGCGGAAATCTCAATGCTTTCCCCATACAGATCCTGGGTGTCCAGTTTGCCAGCTGAAATGTTACAAACATATTAGTGCTGTCATAGGTTCCAGTTTCTTCCAGCTACATCTACTCTCTAAAGTTAATCCATTTTTGTTCATGCTTTCATCACTTGTAATTCTCTTTATTGTGGAATTTCCAAATCTCTTATTGCTCGTCTCCAATTAGTTCAAAATTCAGCAGCAAAAATTCTAAAAGCAGGTCGGAAGTACAATCATGTTAAACCCATTTTAAACTCACTTCACTGGCTGCCGGTTCAAGCTAGAATTGATTTTAAAATGTTATAGTGTGTTTATAAATCATTACACAACCAAGTTCCCAGTTACTCATCAGACTTACTCTATCCCTACAATCCAACTAGAAGTCTGAGACCTGGTGATCAATATCTCCTAGATGTTCCACGCTCAAGGCTAAAGTGTAGATAGGCTGTGGGTCCTATTTTATGGAATATTTTGCCTATAAGTATTAGATTTTCACCTTCTATATCTGTTTTTAAGTCTTCTCCTAAAACTCATCTCTTTTCACTGGCTTTTAATTGTATGTAATGTCCTGGTCTTAAATTGTTGTGTGTTTTCTAATTTTGGATTGTACAGCACTTTGGTCAGCCTTGATGCTGTTTTTAAATGTGCTATATAAATAAAAGAACTTGAACTTGAACATTTAGCCTTACTGGCTCGTCAGATCTGTTTTACAATGCCTTTAAAAATGTTGTTGGCGGGCGTGAATTCGGAGTCTTGCATTAAATTCAATCCATGGCTAAGAGGAGGCTCATTGATGTGTCGATTCAATGCACCCAACAGACTGAGATAACTGCTAATGCCGTACATTTCTCCCTTATTCGTCCGAACGGACACATAAAAATCTCAGAACACCGAGCTTAGTTATGACTTTCGATGGTTTTAAGGTCTACTGTGAGCTGTTTTTCATCTAAGTTTTTAAACAATTCACAGCTCACAGTGTTTGCCGCACAGTGTTAGGTTCATGTCGGCTTTTCTCCAAGTTGTCTAAATCATTAGATGTAACGGTTACAATTCTTGAAGTTTGTGCTATTAAATCCAGTTTCCATCACACACTTTTCTTTGCCTGATGAGCTTTCTTACTTTAGGTCAAATTACATATTGTTTAAAATAGTATCATTTGCCATGTCCACTGAGGACAAACTTGATGGATCAAGTGTCGCGAGCCCCATGTTTTCAAAGGTTAATCTGGCGTAGTGATACACACAGTGAAGCATCCTAGAGTGATGATGGTGTCAGACCATCAGTGCTTATATATATATATATATATATTATGAACCATTGTGTACTACAGTAATATGTTGTACATCATATTACTGTACTATTGTACATCTATATATATATATATATATATATATATATATATATACACACACACACACACACACACACACACACACACACACACACACACACAAATTGGTGGCCAAAAGTGTGGAGTAATGTACAAATTTTGCTCTTATGGAAAGAAATTGGTACTTTTATTCACCAAAGTGGCATTCAGCTGATCACAATGTAGATTTAGGACATTAATAACCTGAAAAATTACTATTACAATTTGAAAAAAATATTCAGAACTTCTTAAACTACTTCAAAGAGTTCTCATCAAAAAATCCTGCATGTGCAGCAATGACAGCTTTGCAGATCCTTGTTATTCTAGCGGTCAGTTTGTCCAGATACTCCGGTGACCTTTCACCCCACACTTCCTGTAGCACTTGACCTTTCCCCCCTCACTTCCTGTAGCACTTGACTTTCACCCCACACTTCCTGTAGCACTTGACCGTTCAGGCACTTCTCACGCACCTTACAGTCTAACTGATCCCACAAAAGCTCAATGGGGTGAAGATCCATAACACTCTTTTCCAATTATCTGTTGTTCAATGCCTGTGTTTCTTTGCCCACTCAAACCTTTTCTTTTTGTTTTTCTGTTTCAAAAGTGTCTTTTTCTTTGCAATTCTTCCCATAAGGCCTCCTGAGTCTTCTCTTTACTGTTGTACATGAAACTGGTGTTGAGCGGGTAGAATTCAATGAAGCTGTCAGCGGAGGACATGTGAGGCGTCTATTTCTCAAACTAGAGACTCTGATGTACTTATCCTCTTGTTTAGTTGTACATCTGGTCTTCCACATCTCTTTCTGTCCTTGTTAGAGACAGTTGTGTTTGTCTTTGAAGACTGTAGTTGCACCTTTGGATGAAATCTGCAGTTTTTTGCCAATTTCAAGCATTGTTTAGCCTTCATTCCTCAAAACAATGATTGACTGATGAGTTATTAGAGAAAGCTGTTTATTTTTTGCCATGTCTGACCTAATATTGACCTTAAGACATGCCAGTCTATTGCATACTGTGCAACTCAAAAACAAACACAAAGACAGCGTTCAGCTTCATTTAATGAACCAAATATCTTTCAGCTGTGTTTGATATAATGGCAAGTGATTTTCTAGTGTCAAATGATCAATTTAGCATGATTTCTCAAGGATAAGGTGTTGGAGTGATGCTGCTGTCTAGATTTGATCAAAAATAACTTTTTTCAAATAGTGATGGTGCTGTTTTTTACATCAGTAATGATCTGTCTATACTTAATGATCAGTTGAATGCCACTTTGGTGAATTTGTGTGTGTGCGTGCGTGTGTGTGCGTATGTATGTATGTGTATGTGTGTGTGTGTGTATGTGTGTGTGTGCGTATATATGTATGTGTGTGTGTGCGTGTGTATGTATGTGTGTGTGTGTGTGTGTGTGTGTGCGTGTGTGTATGTATGTGTGCATGTGTGTGTGTGTGTGTGCGTATGTGTATGTATGTGTGTGCTTGTGTGTGCGTGTATGTATGTGTGTGCGTGTGCATGTGTGTGTGTGTATGTGTGTGTGTGTGTGTGTGTGTATGTATGTATGTGTGTGTGCGCGCGTGTGTATGTATGTATGTGTGTGTGTGTGTGTGTGTGTGTGTGTGTGTATGCGTGTATGCATGTGTGTGTGTGTTTGTTTTCACAGACAGATTGTGAGAGTGAATGTGAAATCAAGTGTAAATATAAACAATCCTGAAGAAAGACATTTTAAATAAGTTGTGTTTATAAATGGCTAAAGTGTACAGTATGGTAAATATGTATTAATGGAGGAAATACAAAGAGTGTTGAGTAATAAATGTCTGATAAAGCAGATACTGAAGGAATAGGTGTTGCCAGAATATGCAAAACTGACATAGAAAAAACAATCAGATGGAAATCTTCCAAAAGAAGAATCAGAAGAATGATCCAATGATTTGCAATTGTGGGAAAAAGTGGGAAAATATTTTTTACTGTTTTCTTTGTCATTTGATAAGACAGACGTCAGCCTGTTCAGTGAAAAGTGCTATATAAATTTTTGAGATTTGTGAATCTGAGCATATAAAATAAACCAATAAATAAATGGCAATGTGATCAAATTGTCTGCATCGCTATCAATCAATTCCTCGAAACTTATAATATCAACCGATAGTGACATTGAGCACGTTTATATTCCCGTTCTTACAGTACATCGATAGTTTAATAAGCCGATAAAGTGTTTGGTCATGTAAAAACATTAAACAGCGTTCCTTGATCTGTATAAGGTCATAACGGCGTAAGAATAAATTGATCGACACGGGTTGATTTTTGCCATTACGCTGCATTTGCGTTGCATGTGAACACTCTGCACCGGCTTATCCAAGCATGCAAGTGTTGTGCACATGCCTCTTCACGGTTTTGATGTCAAAAGCTGAGAATAATGAGATGATTACAAATCTCATGTAAATGTGATATGCTTGTTTATCTGGCTATTTAAATATGGAGATTTTTGGAGTAGTCAGCACATTGGTGAGCATGGAAACGGGCTCAGTGACTGCGTTTACATGGACACCAGAAAGCAGCTTATATGCACTTTCAACAACAGTACAGCCCATCTATCCCTCACAGCCTCCTTTTCATTCCTGTCCAAATCAAAGACAGCACTGTTGTGAATAATATCTACAGTATATATCTTAGATTTGGTGAGAAGCAACCTGAAATGCAAGTGGATATGTAAATCCCGGCTTACACACTTTGAATGTTATTTTCAATGTAAAACATGCAAATATGTCATCAAAGATGTGTCACTATCACTATCTAAATTCTGAGTATCACATTCTCATGAAACAGACTTTCCAAACAACCTTTCCTTAAAGAGCAGTTCTACAGCTTCTGCGTCTTCGTGTTAGTCTCATCATGAGGGGTGATTTCCTCTTTCTGCTGTTATCAGGTCAGTTTGATTGTTCTTGGAAAAGTTTTTGCACCCCCAAATGTTAAAAACTGTGTCTTAAATTCATTCCGTGACATTTTTAACCATTGATTGTACCAAGTTCACCAGGGCGATCTTCAAAAGTGTACTGTATAGACATTCATGCATTCACATTTACATTTTCATTTACATTACATTGCATGGAATGTTTAGATGCATTTACATTCATCGATTCTGCAAATTTTATGCAGAGCAACTTCCAGAGCATCAAGTTACATGTTTGATCAGTTTGACGGTTTTTGTGAACATGCAGCATTGATGTTTACTATGTTTTACTGGAATCACCAGTATTAAAATCACCAGGAATTTACTTGTGTGATGCAAAGTATGTTGCTTTCTACACTATACTGCATTTTATAAGATACAATGCAAATACAGAGACATATTCAAACTGTAATAAGATTTTCTGCAAAAAATACATTGTTTTTACTTTATATCTACTAAAATATCTAAAACCATCTTATATCAAGATACATTTACATGAGATGCAAAACTGGGTAAGATACAACAGTAGAAGTCTTATTTTTTCTTCCCAAGACAAGTGAAGCTCAATCAACAGCATTTGTGGGATAATGTTGATTACCACTATAGTATATTTTTATATATTATAGTATAATTTCATATATCAAACATAGATAAAGTACTTATTTAATCATTCAGTTAATAATTAATATGCATGCAATATGCAGTGATCTAAAATTGACAATGTGTAATCAATGTACTATGAATAATTGGATTATGAATGTTATTCAATATGTTAGATATTTAATCATGTATTTATTGATTTAATTATCATTTGCTCAGTTTCATAATTAAAGTGCAAATCAATGGAAAACAGCATAGCTTGGAGTCTCTCTCTGTGTAAGGCCTTTCTGTGTCAAGGGAAAATGAGTTGATGAGATACAGACAGTGAGAGACCTTGTGAAACAAGAGGAGACGGGGATGCAGGTGTCAAGCAAATGAGTTGGGAGTTTTATTTATTATAGTTTCTATTAAACTTGTATGACCCAAAGGGAGGTGTGCATGTGGATATGAAAAGGAACATTTAACGAGCAAAGCTGGTGCTAATAACGCCAAAGTCGCCAAAGAAGGCATTGACATGAAACAGCAAGTTGGGGCCAAGGTGGCCAGCTGGAAGGAAGGCAGTGATGATGAAATTTGGGGGGCATAAGATGATTTTATTGGATGAAGAGGCCATCAATGAAAGAGAGAGAGAGGGTGGAACAGAAGCTGTGTAAAGGATGCATGATTCAGAAGTGTAATTTCAGATGCTAGGAGATCAACTGGCATCTCGACTTTGATGCTTTGTTCAATAAAGTCTGATCTTTGATATCTGGAACCCCTGGACTTTGAGAGGGAACATTGACACATCAATACTCCAGAACACCACAAACAATATTTCGACTTGTCCCTCCTTTTCTTTCAAAAAAAGCTCAAATCTGTGTTACGATGAGACGATTACAATGGAAGTCAATGGGGTACATTTTTGGAGGGTTTAAAGGCAGAAATATTATGTATTTTATAAAAGCGCTTATTAATTATTCTGTTAAAATACATGTATTATTTGAACTGTAAAATTGTTTAAATTGGCATTTTTACAGTAATTTATGGGTTTTTAGGTTTGTAGACCTTACATCGTCATAGCAACGCAGTTGTAAAATTGGCTATAACTTTACACAGATGCAGTTAGTAAATGAATTTTTCACATTAAAATCATGTTTACACATATTGTTTATGTCGTGTGTCTATACTTCTGAAACTGTGAGTATTTTAATGTTTACAGATTGACCCCCATTGACTTCCATTGTAAGTGTCTAAGAAAATAGTTTTTCTTTTCTTAACCCTCTGGGGTCGACGGTCGTGCTGGCACGTCCTGCTGGATTTTTTCATCATTACAGCAGAATCAACATAAAAGTCATTTTGGGGGATACAGATAAGTGTAAGACATCATTAGAGACTATAAAGGGCTTTTGTAAAATAACGAGCATATTTCAGAAACACGTCACAAAAATGAACTGAAACTCTGGGAATACTTATCACACAAACATGAAACATATGTCTAAAGAAAGAATAAAATGTCTACTTTTAAATAAAATTATTCAAATTTAAAACAAATATTCTCCTGCAATGCAATCTGTTTGAAACAAAGCAATGTACAGTTTCTCCTGGCTCAGCTAATTATCTGTAATGTGATCTCACCCATCAGCAGAGCGGGCTATTCATACGCTAATGTGCTGAGACGATCAACGCAAATGGTGAACGCCCCCGACTGTGCCGTAAAAACAAATAAAACTAGAATATTAATTAAAAATTTCACATTTTGTGTTCCACACAAGAAAGTAAGTCATATGGCTTTGGAAGGACGTGAGGCTGAGGAAATTACGAAATAATTTTCATGTTTGACACTTCTTCTCTCAACAGCTCTGAGTGCCAGTGTCAGCTCTCTGCCACATTTGTTTTACTTTGTGCCTGTGCCAATGAACTGGACGGATGCACAAACATACTGCAGACAACATTACACTGATCTGGTCACCATTAATGACCTGACAGATGTTGCTAATTTGTTAAAAACTGTACCCAAAGATTTTAAAGGACAAAATATATGGATTGGACTGTATCGGACACCTGGTTCTGCTACCTGGATCTGGTCAGATCGGAGAAACTCCACGTATTTATCGTGGGGTTCCGGACAGCCAAACAATTATGGTGGCCACCAGTTCTGTACAGCAACTACCATTTCTGGATCCTGGAATGATATTGAATGTGCAGATAATTTCACATCTGTCTGCTACAGTGGTAAGTATATAACATCAGGATTGCTGACAAATAGGTCAAGTAAATTTATATAAATGCACATTTTATTTGTTTGTTTTTTTAAGTTTCTGTAAGTGGTCACCATTTCTTTTAAGTTTTTCCATCTCTTTTAACCTTGAAAGTTTGCCTGTTCATTGCAATGGTCCTGTGTTGGACTTCTGAAAACTACAATTTTAAATTTTTAGTTTTCCAAGTAACAAACTACTCTTAATTTAACATTGCTAAATTACATTCCAGCTATACTTTAGAGAATGTAGAGATTTTTCTAGCAAGCCAGGTATGTAATGTTAAACATTTACTGTCTGTATATGACATTAGAGACTGTCAAAAAGTATTTTTGCTAAGTTTGTTAGCATTTGCAGAGGTCTGAGGATAACTGACCTAAGTTAACTTGCTTAGGTTAGGTTTTTCTTGATTTGCTAGCTAACGTTAGCTTGCTATATTCAGAAAAATTACTCTAGCTAGCGATCTGTATTACCCACCGACCCAGGGGTCGCCAACCTTATTTTGAGTGAGCTAATGGTGGGTAATATACCAGTTAAAACGAATTTTTTTTTTTTTTTAAAACTGGTGGTTTCTATCAAAAAAATACTGCCTTTTTGAAAGAAACGTGAGCATTCCTCTTTTACATGTCAGGGTTGGCAAACTAGGCAGCTGTCTTTAGCCAGCAGCTCAGCAAGAGGGGCAACTGGTCGAAATGGCTCTTTTCGGACTTGAAAAAAGTGCCTGCCAGTATTTCAAAATTGGTTAAAAATCGCCAGGATTCGGCTCTATCGTCATATTGATGTGCTCTCTACAGTTAGGACTATTCTACATTCTGTCTATTTAATAATGTGCATCCGTTTCACGTGTTTACTTGTGATTGTGATTATTCTGGATGACCGTTTAATCAGACGTGGGCTTACTACACATTGTAATTTTATATGTTAAATGTTGTTTAAACAATGTAATACTTTTATTTTTAAGAATGGACAAATGGGGGAGCCTGGGTAGCTCAGCAAGTAAAGATGCTGACTATCACCCCAGGAGTCGCGAGTTCGTATCCATGGCGTGCTGAGTGACTCCAGTCAGTCTTTTGAGTCACTCCATTGCCTAGAGTCACATGGGGTAACCTCCTCGTGGTCGCTATAATGTGGTTTTCGCTCTCGGTGGGGCGTGTGGTGAGTTGTGAATGGATGCTGTGGAGAATAGTGTGAAGCTGACGTTGAGGGAGAGGTTGTGCTCCTGACACCAGCGTGTCATAGTGTGCACCTTCTCTCTGTAGGCTGTTTCATCATTGTCAGTGATCAGACCTACCACCGTCGTATCGTCAGCAAACTTAATGATGGCATTGGAGCTATGTGTCGCCACACAGTCATGTGTGTAAAGGGAATACAGGAGTGGGCTGAGAACACAGCCCTGCGGGGATCCAGTGTTGAGGGTCAGTGATGAGGAGATGTTGCTGCCCATTCTAACCACCTGACGTCTGCCTGACAGGAAGTCCAGGATCCAGCTGCACAGCGAGCTGTTTAAGCCCAGAGCCCGGAGTTTCACGTCAAGCTTCGAGGGCACTATGGTGTTAAATGCTGAGCTGTAGTCTACAAACATCTTTCTCACATATGTGTTCCTTTTTTCCAGATGGGAGAGAGCAGTGTGTATTGTAGATGCAATGGCATCATCAGTGGAGGAGTTGTTACGGTAGGCAAACTGCAATGGGTCCAGTGAGGTGGGCAGCACAAAGCAAATGTAATCTCTGATTTGTCTCTCAGAGCATTTGCTGATGACAACAGTCATTTAAGCAAGTGATTTTGTGTTGCTTTGGTACAGGCACAATGGTGGACTTTTTAAAGCATGTGGGGACCTCAGACAAGGAGAGGGAATGGTTGAAAATGTCTGTAAAAGCACCAGCCAGTTGGTTCACGCACACTCTGATGACAAGGCCTACAATCCCATCTATTCACCCGTCGGAAGGATCGGGTTTGGTCTGTTACAGAGACAGAGTATGAACTAAGCCTTGTAGCTTTGGCCATGAGAGCTCTCTCAGCGAGGGCGGTGTTGTTGATTCCCTTTGAAGTCTGTGATGATATTAATTCCCTGCCACATGCTTATGCTCAACAGCCAGTCGCTGTTGAACTGCCTTCAATCCCTTTACTGGCGTTTGGCAGCTCTGATAGCTTGTAAGTAGGGATGGGCATTCATCAATAATTTGGTATTCGATATTTAAGCTCATTAAAAACTAATATTGAAATACTCTATTATTTCAATTAATGTAATTAATGAGAAAGAGACTTTGTAAAAGAACTAAAAAAATAAAATTTGCATCACCATTAAAAAAAAGAACATGCAGGATGAGTATAAACACTCGGCATATAATAGTTATGCATATAACTCAGCATATAATATGTTTATATTGTATCTCATGTCATTTTTTTGTTGAGAAAAACAAGCATATCCACGTGCTCAGTAAACTATACTCATTTATACACACCAGTTTAAATGATGGGATGTCCCTTACCTCAGCTAGCAAAGTCTTTCTCCGATGCCATGTTTGTTATTTACAGAAATTTCGTGGGAATTGCGTTGCTATGGCAACGCTGCTCTCTGATGAGCTGCATATATACGAGAGTAAAGTGTACACCGCTTATCCAGTATATGCAGGTATTTCCTGACCTCCTCACACACGTGCTCTTGGCCTGCACATCTGCTGTTGTTGTTTTTACCTTCATCTCTTTTTATTTACTAGCAACTACATCTTCCTCTAGCTTCTTCATGACAGCAAAGGCACAACGGTGAGTGTTGCCACCTTGTGTATCCACTAATTTGTGCAAATAGTTCCAGGCACATGCACGTTCAAAGACGCACGGTTAGAAAATGTTGATGATGATGATGATGAGATTTGCGTCAGACGTCCTGTACTTAAGTGTGCACCTTATTTTTCAGCGTGACTAGGGCGCTGCCATTATACTCCTTGAATGTTGGCCTCTTCCGGTATAAGCCACCTCAAACTATTTTAGGAACACAAAAATACTACATTATGTTGCTTTATATTGCAGGCTGGTAATATATGTCATCATATTGTTATCATTAATCATTATTTTCATTAACACCTTGGTTTTTAGTGGAAATAGTTTGTTCATTTATTGTATTTTGCCATTGTTTCATTGCTGCTTGATTCGGTTCTTCCGAATTCACTAAGTAGGGAAATTAATCATTACTAATCACACTTGAGGATTATATTGGATGCTTGTGTGGTCTGTGACATCCCTATTATTTCCTTCCTCCAGGACCAGGATGTTACTCAAATTTTTGTTTGTGTGTATTGTTTTCAATAAGACCATTCTCACAAAAAAGCAAAGAAATCATTGCATGAGATGCACACACATTCTGCTACACGCTCAAATATGGAACACCAAAAGGGTCATATTTCATCGATGGTGTCCAATTATCCCTAGTCCCATTGAAAAATGTGGTGTGATGGTGCGGTGTGCAGAAAATTAACTCCTAGCTAGGGGCACCAAAGGGACGATTAATTTTGACGTACCCGGCGGGGCTTCGCAGCGGGGCGGAGCAGGTAGGGCAGCGTTGGGCGGCGACGGGGCGACCCGCGGCTGAGGTGCTGAGAAAAGACTCAAAGCACTTACCTTGCTCCGCACACCCGGCAGGGGGCGGGTTAGCGACTGAGGAGGAGGTCCTGGGTAGGCGTCCTCTAGACTTGTCGGAACCGGCCGGCCGGGGGACAGTCGTGGGGCTGAAGACGGGTGGTCCGTGTCCAGGAAGCCAGGACTGTTGATATCTGGGGGCAAAGTGCCGTGAGAACGGCATTTGCGGGCCAGGTGACCCAGAGACAAAAGGAAATAGCTCATTACAGAGAATATGAGAATGTGAAAATTAATTCAACAAGAAAAGATTCTCCTCCCGGCCCTCCACCGGGGACGGAGCGGTCTTACCAGCCTCCGGAGCTAACATCTTGGTCCCTGGGTTGAACGTCTACGGACAGCCTGGGAGCCTTCCGGGTCCTCGAGGGGGTCCGTGAGACGGGGGCGTCCATTTCCTGCAGCGTGCTCGACGCTGGGGCTGAGAGCTGGGCCCGGGTTGAGGCGGAGCAGGGTGTTTCACAGCCGCAGGAGGACGCCCGTCGGCGAGCAGACGGGGCATGGCCCATGGCGGCAGGCTTGCGGCGGGGCAGGATGTGTAGTGGCCTCCATCTGCCTCACCACTGAGGACTGCTGAGCAGAGTCGTCAACGGTGGCGCCGAATGGACGGAGCTGGGAGACGGGGGTGTGGGAGAAGGTGTGCCTTGTCCGCCTCCCGCATTTCGACCAGGTCCAGTCCACAGGTGCGTTTCTGGACCACAAGGGGTGGCCATCGCCTGTTCGAGTGCCAGCGCTTCTGACCTCCGTGGCCCGGGGGCGCGGTTGGTCATCCAGCGCAGTTCCTGCAGCACATCAAGAACAGGACTACCCAAGGTGCAAGTTTTGAAGTGCCTTGGCCTGGCATTGGTTGCAGGAAGGGCCGTGGCATGCAGAGTGGAAGCGGTCTGGGACCGTTCCACCGCGAGGGTAGTGAGAGCGGAGGAGCGAAGAAGCCTTGGCTTAGCTCAACTCGTCGTGCACATCCGGGAAGAAAGGAACGGGGGGGGGGCGTGGCTGTGAGCGGCGCACCTGCCCGCGGAACCGATCAAGTAGCCCGGGAAAGCATAGCGGATCTCCGTGCGTCAGGCTCAGGCTGGGCGGCAGACCCGAAGGTGGCGGCCCAGGCGAACGATCAGCATCCGATGCCGCTGTAACGCTCTCCGATGCAGCGGTGATGTCATCCAATTCTGAGGCAAGCAAGCGTGCCGGGGAGGCGGGCGGTTCGAGGGGGTTTACCCGGCGAACAGAGCCCGTCATATTCCCCAAATCGCCTTCATCGCCCGCGGCGCCTGCGCCGATCCCGTAGGAAGAAGGCGGAGCGCGGGGGGCGGCTGAAGTGGCTTTCTCTCATTACAAAAGAAAGCCGTGCGACCGCAATGCTATAACGGCCATGTTCTCACACTGAGAAGATGAACCATTGGAGAGAATACTCATCCCGAGCTCAGACGGAAGCAAACAAGCGTGCCGGGGAGGCGGGAAGTTCGAGGGGATTTACCCGGCGAACAGAGCCCGTCATTGTCCCCAAATCGTGTTCATCGCCCGCGGCGCCTGCGTCAATCCTGTAGGAAGGAGGCGAGGCGCGGGGGGCGGCTGAAACGGCTTTCTCTCATTACAAAAGAAAGCCACACGACCGCAATGTTGCCATGGCTATGTTCTCGCACTGAGAACATAAACCATTCATAAAACATTGCTTGCGTGCAATCGCAGCCCAGGCATGCAAGACAGTGTTTTATGACCGAGAGAGGTGGGGAGAATTCACCGCATCCAGAAACTACACAGGGGCGGAAATTACATCTTTATAAAGACGCGTCCTGAAAAGGACGTTCAATGCCGCTGTGTAATGCTCTTTCAGAGAAATAAACTCTTTTATGGAGAGAATCACTCTTTCAACTCTTTTAACTCTGCGCTGTCGAAGCGCCCAGGGGCAGACTGCGTGCCGGCAGTGAAGAGAAAAGCCGCTGTAGTGCGCCGTAAATCCAACAGCAAAGCAGAGCGTCAGAGGATCAGAAGCAGGATCAGTTGTGTTACTCGCAGCTGACTGCATACACACGACCATCGGCTCCGAAGAAAATTACTGAATGAACGAGCATATTTCTCTCGCCTTTATATCCGTATCCGGAGGCGGAGTATGCAAATACTGTTCGCCAACTCTCATTGGCCTTTTTTCATAGATCAGAGGTATCTTTCGGCGCTCAAGAGAGACCCCTAGTGTCGCTTCTTCGACACGACGTCGAAGTGAGCGACAGACGGGGAATAATGTTTCTAAGAAGCTGTGCCAGAAAAACAACTGATAATATTGCAGACAGAAACACTTGACTGAATTAATGTTCTTATCATCTTAAAATCCTTTTGATTTAAGACTAATGCTTAACATTAGTTTTTAGACTCATGCCAAATGTTGAACCTTTCAATTTTAATATTTTTGAAATGTTTTAGTTTAAGCAGTGAAATAAAAGCAGAAAACGAGTGTCCAGCATACATGTTAACTCCTTCAATACCATTAAAATGCATCTCAGGAAGTTGATTGAGAGAGTGAAGAGAGTGTGCAGAGCTGGAATCTACACTAAACAAGCTCATAATCGAAAACTACATAAATCCCATAAAATGAGTAGTTGTTTCTGAATTTTGGACTAGTACTGCACATGCATTTTTTAAGATGCAAAAATAAGATCTCAAAGATTTGTTCTGTAAACCTGAAACAATGTAATATAATAATAATAATAATACAGTGCAATTTTCCTTTTGCACAATCCTAGATTCTGATATGAGGTAATGGGTTGATTTAAAACCAGCTGAAGGTCTGTTTTTTGTGAATTATTTGCATATACTTTGCATCTGAAAAAAGCAAAACAAACAAAACGACATGATACTACATGGGTTAAAAAAAAAAGTGTTCTCTGTATATACCAGGAAACTAATAAATGGAAGAAATAAAATAAATATTAAATACTAAATTAAAGTTGAATTGTTCTGGGGTCTTAATTTTGATGATAGGTTATATATGTATTTAAGTAATATCACACGAGCAAGAGTGCTATATGGCCCTATATCAGCACTGCTGTGAATTGGCCGCAGGGCGAGTGCCGTAGGTAATTACAGCAGTGCTGATTTAGGGCCATTTAGCACAACTGCAAGTATGATATTGCTTATACACGACAGTAAAACATTTTTGGAAAAACTGAGTACGGTCATAAAAACGCATTTGTGCATGGAACTACTTCCTTACACAAAGGATCAGAATCAGCCATTGTTGGTTCAAAACAAATGATGCGTCAAAGCCTGCGTTAGCACTTCAGGAATAGTATGACGGCTTGTGCTGTTTCGAACAAGTCATTGGATAAACAAGGATGAATGTGTTTGTGTGTGTGTGAGAGAGAGAGAGAGAGAGAGAGAGAGAGACAGAGAGAGAGTGAGAAAGAGAGAGAGAGAGAGAGAGAGAGAGAGAGAGAGAGATTGGGTGTGTGCAATCACCTGTTGCCACACCCAAGCAAATATGCTGTCAGCTTTCTCGTTGGAAAAGTAGCCGTCCATGCAGGAGTATTCCTCCCTATTTCACGGTAGCCGGTGCGCAGGAGTCTTTCGCTTTCCACCATTTAAACAGCACATCCTCTCCAATGTGGAAAGTCCGGTGTTATAGTCGGTGGTTTTGTCTGTCTAATGCTCATATTTTCATTGTCCCTCCCTTATTTACTTTAGCGTCGCTCAATCTCTATGAGTGTGCATGCTCTCTTTCTCTTAGGTTGACACGCCTGTTCATCATTTGATATTTAGCTGATTGAAATCGGCTGATAAAAGATGACAATAAGGTGGAGAAATGAGAGAGACAACAGACTTGCGAGCCAGCAAAGCGGCATCTTTATATTTTATGTTATGATTGTTTTGCTATGTATTATGTTTCGTAGCTCTTTTTATTAATTGTTGTATGCTATGTTCAATTTTTTCTTAGTTGGTATGTCGTTTGATTTTGTTTATACGTTGTTTTAAGTGAATTAATGAACTAGTTCTGAACAGTGGTGTGGTTCATTTTTGTTTATGACATTTTTATTTGACTAGAAGGGAGGTCGTAACACCGGTAAGAGGTAAGCCCCTTGAGTTTATCAGTGAGTTGTGTCTCTCAGCTATGTGTAGTAGTAACAGGAGCGATCATGTAGAGCTGTTGAATGTAAACACTAGCTGACGGATTCACTTCACGTCACCCACTGGCTCATATTACACACAAAAATGATCGTTTGCCACCACCTGCTGGCTAACATATTAAATGTAAAAAAAAAAATACAAAAATACATGTAAAGAGACACTTATACAGTTCTTAACACATCTGCTCTGCTCTTACACTTTAGTTTAGAATGGCAAGAACACTATTCCCGAACAATGTTTCCATTGTCTATTAGCCTCACATTTTACAGTAGTTATATTCATGAGGTTTTTCTGTTGTCGTTTGGACTCTGATCTATTTAAAGTCCTTTTCCCTCTTTCATTCTTTGCAGTAAGCATAGTTTCTATTCATAGTAGCCTATCATTGTCATTAATAACCCTTTTTTTCTCAATAGTTCTGCAAGCTTCTGATGCAAAACAAGATTGTCTTAGCAGATGATGACTAGACCACAAATTCCAGTCATCTTCTGCCATTGAAAGCAAGGCATTTTTCATCTATGTGATGGATTTAAGTGCATCTGCAACAAGCTTTTACGTCATTAAATTAATTAAAAAAATTTATAACATTGACGGATCATTTGCAATATTGTCTGTCATCTTGACAAACCATTTACATCTAGCGCATTGGTCATCCTTTTGTGAGAGCGCTCTCAACAAGTAACCAACTTTTTACTCTTAATCGAGGTTTCACAAAAAAATATCAACAAGCGCTAGTGTAATATAAGTTGTCAATACACCAAAGTCAGAATAAGGAAAAAAGATGTTCAAAACGCCTGGCTTGAAGCCACCTCCATTCTGATCAACTGCACATGTGTGCATACTCCAAATTAATATAACAGGCTAAAACATGGAGACCGATGTAAAAACCAGTAATAAATGGTAAATGGTCTGCACATATTTAGTGCCTTTTTAACTTTAGTGATATTCAAAGTGCTTTAAGTTGTGACTCATTCATCTATTCTATCTCTCTCTCTCTCTCTCTCACACACACACACACACACACACACACACACACACACACCAATGACAGCTGTGCAACTTGGGGTTCAGTACCTTGCCCAAGGACACTTCAGCATGTGGAGTTATGTGGGCCGGGGATCGAACCACCTACCCTGCCATTAGTGGCCAACCCACTTTACCGCCTGAGTCACAGCTGCCCCCAATACTGTATGTTCAGTGCAATTGTACAGTGTGGTTGCAGCTTGACCTCATCCACCATGCATGTCTACACTGGTTTAATCAGACCATTACTGACCTCTGCTGTGTGCACATGTTAATGGAAAAAAATTGTCTCCTTTTCTTTAAATTCCAATAATAACTTTTTATTTCAGCTGCTTCATCTTAAATCATATGGATAGGCTATAAATGGGAGAATCAAACATCCACCACTCTTTTTACCATGATGATGATTCAAATGGATCACTAATTATTGCTATGAATTGTGAAGTGTTTCAAGTTGCATCCATACCCAACATTTGGAAAGTGATCATTTTGAAAAACTTTGCAAGTTAAATTTTAATGATGATAATTTATCATTTCATCACCCTGTGCTGGTCAGCATGTTCCACACATACCCACTACAGGGATCCGCACGATCACACAGCACTGACTCAAGTGATGAATACAGACTGTCAGATTTTAAAGCCCCTTGAGTTTATCAGTGAGTTGTGTCTCTCAGCTATGATGAGCCTTAATGCTGAAGTTGTTCGTTTAAAGCCATTTAAAGCTATTCCCATCTTTAGTAGTGTAGTAGTAACACGAGCGATCATGTAGAGCTGTTGAATGTAAACACTAGCTGACAGATTCACTTCACGTCACCCACTGGCTCATATTACACACAAAAATGATCGTTTGCCACCAGCTGCTGGCTAACATATGAAATGTAAAAAAAAAAAAATACAAAAATACATGTAAAGAGACACTTATACAGTAACTCTTAACACATCTGCTCTGCTCTTACACTTTAGTTTAGAATGGCAAGAACACTATTCCCGAACAATGTTTCCATTGTCTATTAGCCTCACATTTTACAGTAGTTATATTCATGAGGTTTTTCTGTTGTCGTTTGGACTCTGATCTATTTAAAGTCCTTTTCCCTCTTTCATTCTTTGCAGTAAGCATAGTTTCTATTCATAGTAGCCTATCATTGTCATTAATAACCCTTTTTTTCTCAATAGTTCTGCAAGCTTCTGATGCAAAACAAGATTGTCTTAGCAGATGATGACTAGACCACAAATTCCAGTCATCTTCTGCCATTGAAAGCAAGGCATTTTTCATCTATGTGATGGATTTAAGTGCATCTGCAACAAGCTTTTACGTCATTAAATTAATTAAAAAAATTTATAACATTGACGGATCATTTGCAATATTGTCTGTCATCTTGACAAACCATTTACATCTAGCGCATTGGTCATCCTTTTGTGAGAGCGCTCTCAACAAGTAACCAACTTTTTACTCTTAATCGAGGTTTCACAAAAAAATATCAACAAGCGCTAGTGTAATATAAGTTGTCAATACACCAAAGTCAGAATAAGGAAAAAAGATGTTCAAAACGCCTGGCTTGAAGCCACCTCCATTCTGATCAACTGCACATGTGTGCATACTCCAAATTAATATAACAGGCTAAAACATGGAGACCGATGTAAAAACCAGTAATAAATGGTAAATGGTCTGCACATATTTAGTGCCTTTTTAACTTTAGTGATATTCAAAGTGCTTTAAGTTGTGACTCATTCATCTATTCTATCTCTCTCTCTCTCTCTCTCTCACACACACACACACACACACACACACACACACACACACACCAATGACAGCTGTGCAACTTGGGGTTCAGTACCTTGCCCAAGGACACTTCAGCATGTGGAGTTATGTGGGCCGGGGATCGAACCACCTACCCTGCCATTAGTGGCCAACCCACTTTACCGCCTGAGTCACAGCTGCCCCCAATACTGTATGTTCAGTGCAATTGTACAGTGTGGTTGCAGCTTGACCTCATCCACCATGCATGTCTACACTGGTTTAATCAGACCATTACTGACCTCTGCTGTGTGCACATGTTAATGGAAAAAAATTGTCTCCTTTTCTTTAAATTCCAATAATAACTTTTTATTTCAGCTGCTTCATCTTAAATCATATGGATAGGCTATAAATGGGAGAATCAAACATCCACCACTCTTTTTACCATGATGATGATTCAAATGGATCACTAATTATTGCTATGAATTGTGAAGTGTTTCAAGTTGCATCCATACCCAACATTTGGAAAGTGATCATTTTGAAAAACTTTGCAAGTTAAATTTTAATGATGATAATTTATCATTTCATCACCCTGTGCTGGTCAGCATGTTCCACACATACCCACTACAGGGATCCGCACGATCACACAGCACTGACTCAAGTGATGAATACAGACTGTCAGATTTTAAAGCCCCTTGAGTTTATCAGTGAGTTGTGTCTCTCAGCTATGATGAGCCTTAATGCTGAAGTTGTTCGTTTAAAGCCATTTAAAGCTATTCCCATCTTTAGTAGTGTAGTAGTAACACGAGCGATCATGTAGAGCTGTTGAATGTAAACACTAGCTGACAGATTCACTTCACGTCACCCACTGGCTCATATTACACACAAAAATGATCGTTTGCCACCAGCTGCTGGCTAACATATGAAATGTAAAAAAAAAAAAATACAAAAATACATGTAAAGAGACACTTATACAGTAACTCTTAACACATCTGCTCTGCTCTTACACTTTAGTTTAGAATGGCAAGAACACTATTCCCGAACAATGTTTCCATTGTCTATTAGCCTCACATTTTACAGTAGTTATATTCATGAGGTTTTTCTGTTGTCGTTTGGACTCTGATCTATTTAAAGTCCTTTTCCCTCTTTCATTCTTTGCAGTAAGCATAGTTTCTATTCATAGTAGCCTATCATTGTCATTAATAACCCTTTTTTTCTCAATAGTTCTGCAAGCTTCTGATGCAAAACAAGATTGTCTTAGCAGATGATGACTAGACCACAAATTCCAGTCATCTTCTGCCATTGAAAGCAAGGCATTTTTCATCTATGTGATGGATTTAAGTGCATCTGCAACAAGCTTTTACGTCATTAAATTAATTAAAAAAATTTATAACATTGATGGATCATTTGCAATATTGTCTGTCATCTTGACAAACCATTTACATCTAGCGCATTGGTCATCCTTTTTTGAGAGCGCTCTCAACAAGTGACCAACTTTTTACTCTTAATCGAGGTTTCACATATAAATATTAACAAGCGCTAGTGTAATATAAGTTGTCAATACACCAAAGTCAGAATAAGGAAAAAATATGTTCAAAACGCCTGGCTTGAAGCCACCTCCATTCTGATCAACTGCACATGTGTGCATACTCCAAATTAATATAACAGGCTAAAACATGGAGACCGATGTAAAAACCAGTAATAAATGGTAAATGGTCTGCACATATTTAGTGCCTTTTTAACTTTAGTGATATTCAAAGTGCTCTAAGCTGTTACTCATTCATCCATTCTCTCTCTCTCTCTCTCTCTCTCTCTCACACACACACACACACACACACACACACACACACATACACCAATGACAGCTGTGCAACTTGGGGTTCAGTATCTTGCCCAAGGACACTTCAGCATGTGGAGTTATGTGGGCCGGGGATCGAACCGCCAAGCCTGCCATTAGTGGCCAACCCACTCTACCGCCTGAGTCACAGCTGCCCCCAATACTGTATGTTCAGTGCAATTGTACAGTGTGGTTGCAGCTTGACCTCATCCACCATGCATGTCTACACTGGCTTAATCAGACCATTACTGACCTCTGCTGTGTGCACATGTTAATGGAAAAAAATGGTCTCCTTTTCTCCGCGACCCTGTACACAGGATAAGCGGTTGACGATGGATGGATGGTCTCCTTTTCTTTAAATTCCAATAATAACTTTTTGTTTCAGCTGCTTCATCTTAAATCATATGGATAGGCTATAAATGGGAGAGTCAAACATCCACCACTCTTTTTACCATGATGATGATTCAAATGGATTGCTAATTATTGCTATTAATTGTGAAGTGTTTCAAGTTGCATCCGTTCCCAACATTTGGAAAGTGATCATTTTGAAAAACTTTGCAAGTTAAATTTTAATGATGATAATTTATCATTTCATCACCCTGTGCTGGTCAGCATGTTCCACACATACCCACTACAGGGATCCGCACAATCACACAGCACTGACTCAAGTGATGAATACAGACTGTCAGATTTTAAAGTTTAGTAATTGTGCAAGGACACATTTATTTAATTCTTAATTCAATCAGTTCTGCAGCCTTAATGAATACCATAATCATTGTTTCAACAGGTCAAAGACAGCAGGATTTTTTTTCCTATAGTGAAAAGTATATTACAATCCCGGACGAGCCCCCAAAAATGTTACGGCCCCAGAATTAAGGGGTATCAGGGTGCAACATTAACTATTAAAAATTTTAAGTATTTAAAATATTAATTTAAAGTAAAACTACAAAGTAGATTGAGTGATATTTAGAAAAGGGGATATTTACAATATTTAAAATTACCGGGTAGACTCACAACAAAGGGTGGAGAAGGGATTCGAGTGGCACCGAAGACAAGATTTAAACAAAACATAACTAACTCGCGTATTAAACATTCTACACCAGTGTCTCTCAGCTTCGTATTAAGCAATTTATAAGAGATAGATTAAAGAATACTAAAGAAGTGTGGCACAATTCCACAAAATATGAGGCACAGGGGGTGTATTGAGTTTGTGGGTCTCTATAGACCAAAACAATGCATTTAAGGGATGATAAATGAGTAACAAGCATGTAGATTAATTTCATCTAACAATCTGGATGAGCTCAGTTACCATTTATGTTCATGTACTGTGATAGAATTTGAATGAAGAGCCTCAAATTTCGAAGCCATGTCAGAATGTAAATCAGTCTCAGTGACTTTTTTACAAAAATATTTAGCTTCTGAGACACACAACAGGCTTGCTATGCTTTCTGACATCAAACAAAGGATATACAAACTAGTCAGTCCACTCAAGCCTTCTTCCATTCCTCCTGTCACAACCACTTCTGGGGCTGGGAAAGTGGAAGGGCTAGGTTTTAAGAACTTTCTATGCTCCTCCTTGTGTGCTTCAACAATGAGATGAACTAAGAATCCCATCTTGCATTGCAATGAAAACATCTATCATTATCTAAAAACCACATTATTGGTTTATACAATATTTGCAAGATAAGACCCTTCCTCTTTGCTATTAACAACTCCTTGTTCTGTCTCTTGTCAAAACTATCCTGGATTATTGTAATGCAAATTTAGCCAGCCTTTCTGCATGCACAGTCAGGTCTCTGCAATGATCCAGAATGCGGCATGTATCAAGTTCAAGGCTCTGATGCTGGCATAGCGAATATTCACTGGGCCTGCACCAGCTTACCCAAAATCATTCCTGCAAAGCTATGTTCCCCCCAGAAGTCTGTGTTCTGCAAATGATCAGTGCCTCGTGGTACCAACACAAAGAGGCACAGAAGGACTTTCCCAACACCATCCGTGAAGCAGTCTCCATCTCCGTCTTCAAAAAAATGGCTAAAGACAACTTTTCTGTGAGCACTTATCCCTACATAAAAAAACCTTCCCCATGAACCTGAAGCGTTCTCTCTTTTCAGTCCTCACCTCCTCAGAGTTCGTTTAGAGAATTGCCAAGTCCGTTATGATTTACTTATTTTTCAGTTGCAGTCAATGAATTACAGTATTGGAAATTTGAAAGCACCAATGACAGAACAGAGAAGCACCCAAGCATTTTGACATCTCAAATGAGCCAAATGGGAGTAAACGATGAATAACAAATCATAGAACAACACCATATCCTGGGTTATATAGGGATCTGAAGGCTGAATTCTGAAGTTGCAGGCATGGATGTGACACTGAGGTCTAATTAGTCTTTTATGTTTATTGTGATTTATTAGTTATGAATTAATGGTACACATCTTTAATTGCAAGTCTGCTTCTGTACTTCATGCTTCTGGTTCTTTTGGAAGACATTTCCATCTGTTTGTTTTTTCCAAGACAGTTTGGCATCATACTGCATCCCACTCTGCTTCAGTAGCTGCTCTATCTGAGAATACACAACATAATTTATCAAGGTATTATTGCATACTTAGAAGAGTATTGATATTTTTCTTTCAATGTGAATAACAATATGCTATACAATCACTCATGTTTTATTTACCAAGAATTATTTGGACTGACCTTCTGCAAAATCTTTTTCTGCACCTGATCATTCATATGTTGACTTGATTTCACCTGCACTCTCACTATCTGTGATTTCTTCACTGTAGAAACACACACACACACACACACACACACACACACACACACACACACACACACACACACACACACACACACACACACACACGTTGTTCTACCTGTCAATATGAGGACTTTCTATAGACAGAATTATTTTTATACTGTACAAATACTTTAACGGCTCCATAGAATGCCATTATTCAAATTGAGCCATATCTCATCTCGTCACACAACAGGTTCACTACAATAGAGTGTTTTACTCATGCAGGTCAGTTAAGCATCATTTCTTCTGATGTGAAATACATTTAATGAGGTTTATGCTTAAGACAAAAAACGTGATGTTTGCAGTGCAATGCTGAATACTCACAGCTGTAGCAAACAGAAGGGTGTTTATGTGCACATGATCTATCCCACCAGTATCCATTAGTAGAAGCTAGCACACATATTTGAGAGACATTCCATTCATTGGGCTGTCCGGAAGTCCACAATCTGAACATGGAGTTGCTCTGATCGGACCAGATACTGGGTGCAGTAAAATTCATCCCATAGAGTCCAATCCAATACTCTAAATTTGTGGAAGAAGCTGTGCCCAAAGTTTTTACCCACTCATCAACTTCTGTCTTGTCAGCAAAGGTGGCTAGATCAGTGTGATACTGTCTGCAGTATGTCTGTGCATCCCACCAGCTCATCTGCTCAGGCACAACGTGAAACATACGAGAGCTAGCACAGGCGCTAAGAGCTGGAGAGATATATTAAAGTGTTAATCCACCGGTCATGATGAGTTCTTACTCTCATGTGACACAATAGGAGAATTTTTTAACAGCTTGCCGTCCCTCTTTTGCATTCACTGAAAGAAAAGACAGACTGTAGCTGTCGAGCTCCAATTAATAAATAAATAAAATAACGATGCGTGTGCTGTTTTTAATACATTTTGCAACACAGTCAAAGCAGATGCCTCAAAATAACATTTTAGAGAGCCATTTAGAGGTTCATTTTCTGGAATATTCTGTAAGCACTGTCTTTCTGAGGTGCTTTGAACATTTCTCTGTTTGTTTTGAGGGACCCACTTAGTCCAGCCCCAAAAATGTTACTCAACTAATGGTGTTGAGGGCATGACTATCTCTTTGTTTGACCAACGACAGATAGGGGGCGTTTTCAGAAAGCTGTTTTTTTTCCTAATTTCGTTTTGTGTCTCAATTGGCGATCTCTCTCAGTTTCTGCATTTTTCTCTTTCGACCGCTCAAAAACAAACTCACACACAAATGTGCACACACAAATTTGTATATATGGTTTACAAGGACCCTCCATAGATATAATCACTTTTACCCTGTACAAATTTACTATTCTATCTCGCAACTGTAACATTACCCCCAAACCTAAGCATCACTGAAACCTTGTGGCATTTTTACATTATCAAAAAACATTGTTTAGTATGTTTTTTAAGCCGTTTGAATTATGGGTACTCTAGGTATGTCCTTATAAACCACCTTTATAGCATAACACCTTTGTAAAAACTAGATCATAACCAAAAAAAATGTCCTTGTAAACCACCAATGCCAAACCGCACACATGCACAAGTCCTCGAGTAAAGCATCGCAAGCCTCGCTATCCTACATTGCTAGTTCTAAAGTAATGTTTTCAAACTGGAAACAAAGTCTCGGACTGTATTAAAGGATGATGCGAAAAATGTAGTACCTCACATAAGAGCGTTTTAGGGATGAAAACTAGTAATGTAGTTTTCCACATTACCACCTCGGATGTGCATTATTTTTCAACAATGGTTCATCATCAATTATTCCTAATATAATATAATATAAAAGATTAATATATAGACAGGCATACAGACAGACAGACAGACAGATAGTCAGAAAGATAGACAGAGAGAAATGTATACAGACAGACAGACAGACAGACAGACAGACAGACAGATAGATAGATAGATAGATAGAATGACAGGCAGACAGACAGACTGGCAGACAGATAGACAGACAGAATGACAAGCAGACAGACAGACTGGCAGACAAATAGTCAGATAGACAGATAGATAGATAGATAGACAGACAGACAGACAGACAGACAGATAGATAGAATGACAGGCAGACAGATATATAAATAGATAAATAGAATGACAGATGGATAGATAGATAGATAGATAGATAGATAGATAGATAGAATGACAGATAGATAGATAAACAGAATGACAGGCAGACAGATATATAAATAGATAGATAGAATGACAGGCAGACAGACAGACTGGCAGATAGATAGATAGATAGATAGATAGATAGAATGACAGGCAGACAGACAGACTGGCAGACAGACAGACAGACAGACAGACAGACAGACAGACAGACAGACAGATAGATAGATAGATAGATAGATAGATAGATAGATAGATAGAATGACAGACAGACTGGCAGACAAATAGTCAGATAGATCAATAGATAGATAGATAGATAAACAGAATGACAGGCAGATAGATAGATAGATAGAATGACAGGCAGACAGACAGACTGGCAGATAGATAGATAGATAGATAGATAGATAGATAGATAGATAGATAGAAAGATAGATAGATAGAAAGATAGAATGACAGGCAGACAGGCAGACAGACAGACAGACAGACAGACAGACAGACAGATAGATAGATAGATAGATAGATAGATAGATAGATAGATAGACAGACAGACAGACTGGCAGACAAATAGTCAGATAGATCAATAGATAGATAGATAGATAGATAGATAGATAGATAGATAGACAGAATGACAGGCAGACAGACAGATAGATAGCCAGACAGGCAGATAGATTGACAGACAGATACAGACAGATAGAATGACAGACAGACAGACAAATAGATAGAATGACAGGCAGACAGACAGGCAGACATAGAGATAGATAGATAGATAGATAGCTAGATAGATAGATAGATAGAATGACAGGCAGGCAGACAGACAGACAGGCAGGCAGGCAGGCAGACAGACAGACAGACAGACAGACAGATAGACAGATAGAATGACAGGCAGACAGACAGATAGATAGACAGACAGGCAGATAGATAGACAGACAGGCAGACCGACAGACAGATAGAATGACAGACAGACAGACAAATAGATAGAATGACAGGCAGACAGACAGGCAGACATAGAGATAGATCGATAGATAGAATGACAGGGAGACAGACATAGAGATAGATAGATAGATAGATAGATAGATAGAATGACAGGCAGACAGACATAGAGATGATAGATAGATAGATAGATAGATAGATAGATAGATAGATAGATAGATAGATAGACAGACAGATAGACAGATAGACAGATAGATAAACATCTTTGATTGTATTCAGCAGAACAAAGTCACATCTGGAATTGCATGAGGTAAAGAAATGATGAGAGAAATGTCATTTTTGGGTGCACTGTCCCTTTAAGTATCAGTCTTCTAAAGGCTTGTACAGTTTGAATACTCTTTTCAGCCTGATGATTCATTATTCACACAGTGAGGTAATGAGGTTAACACATCTATTGCTTAGATAATTGAACATTAAATGTATTAATAACTAAATGAACAAATATGCACACTTTTATACATATTTGACAATTCATTAAAATTACCCTTAAAGGGATACTTCACCTCTGGGAAGATGAATGTGTATTTAAAATTGGTCATTTATATAGTATAAATGTGAAATTATTTTTGAATTTGAAGCATTCTAGACAGAGAAAAGGCAGAAAAATTTTTTTTTTACACATGTGGCTGAAAGACAACAACTCCCAGAATGCACTTGCTTTGCTGCCCTTACGAGGCCACTCCCAAACCACGCCTACCGGTTACAGGCGGCAGTATCTGAAAATATGATACAACTAGGCTTGCTTTGATACATCGTGACTCTATAAATCGTGAGTTAGTTGATAAATTGACTGACTACGTGGAAAGAACATTATAATTCCATGTGTCCAAACTCTGTACATGACGTCTTAGTAACAAAAAGAAATACAAACAAAATACTCACTTTACACTAAGCCGTCCGTTTGTCCCTGCGGGCTTTGGCTGGCGTTTCCAATTTATCTTCGGGATCCTAAAATAAGTTTCCAGGACTCCCCTGTCCATGTGTGGTACAAAACTTGGGTGCTCAGTTATACATGCTCATGTTATCGGTGCAGTTTCATCAGCGGATTCAGCGATCTCGATCAGTATCGCTGAAATTCGCGACAGCAATAGGACTCTCTATCTGTTTCCATAGGCGCACAGCGAGAGCACTGATACCACCAGTCCGCCCAAACTCGAGACTTGCTCCCCTGCTACAGCAGCTGCTCTGGCTGCCTCTTGTTCCTCCATCTCCCGCAACTGTTCATCGCTGTATTGCAGCTCGTACAGGTAGCCGCAAGCATCAGATTCTCGCTACAGATCTTCGAAATCCCCTTCTGCCATTTCAACTTCAAAACTACCTTCCGCCATCGTGATTAGTCTACTTGTATACAAACTTTCTACACAGAGCAAGAGCCTGTTTTCTTAACTTCTACAGAAAGATGGCTGACACTATCTTCACATTCTGTGAGTGAGATCCCGCCCCATATGGGCGTGGTGAAAACATGCGGAATACTGGCTGTAGTTTTAAGCCTCTGGACCAAAAAAATGACGATTTTTGCGTCATCGGAGGATTTTTTCCAGACTAAAAATAAATCAGTCTCTCGTCTCAGGGGGATATGAGGGGGGGGGGGGGGGAGCTCGGTAATTAGAAAATACTACTGGTTTTCTACTGATACAAAGCTTAATGCTAAATCCTGAAGTAACCCTTTAACGTTCAGTTACTCACCAAGTAAAAGTAATCCTCGGAGCAGACTTTGTTCCATTTCCAGTTACCTACAGGAATGTGCAGACAGATGTGGTTAATGGACCAACTGCAAAAAAGTTTCTCTCTCTCTCTCGCTCTCTTTCTCTCTCTCTCTCTCTCTCTCTCTCAATGTCTTAACATTTTAATGGTTACCTACCACCAAGATTTGAGTGTGTAAGACTTTACCCCTCTTACATAACAAAAACTGCACAGAGATGGCTTGATTAATTTGGTATAACAGTGATGCTGTAATATTTGCAAAATATTTGAATGGGGAGAGATGCCCAGATCTGGTGGCCAAATTAGCAAACTTAAAAAGCAAACTAGCCAAGAATGGGTTCGATTAGAATAATATGACATATGACACACCCGTTCCTGCCCTCCGCCTTGCCACAGACATGTTAGCATAACATAAAACATTACGTGGTAGTTTGTAAAGAAAATAAAAAGTCAAAAGTTTGGACACAACTACAATTTTTAAATAATAATAATAATAATAATAATAATAATAATAATTATTATTATTATTATTATTATTATTTTCCTATTTAAGAAAAATAATAAAGTCATGTAAACTCTGAAACACAAATGTCAGTATGGAAGTATGTAGTTTTATAAATTATGACATTTTGTAAAGGAATTCATACATAAGCACAATTTATATTTGTCTACAAATCAACATCAAGCATTTAAGAATAAGCCTATCAATCAAAATCCTGAGAAATTCACTGTGCGCAAGTCATTTACAAGAAGTGTATAATCTACAACTATGAGCATTTTTAGCATCTTTGAAATGTGAAAAATGACCTGAAATGAAGAAATGTGTCAATCTTTGGACCTCTGTGTTCTTCAGGTGTGCAGTGCTGAGAAGTGTGTTTCGTATGTGTTGTATTGGATGGTTTATAACTCTATGCAAACCACTCATCTTATCAAATATATTCAAAATAACACGGTTAATGCAAACAGGGAAAAACAAACAAAACAAAACAAATAGCGTTGAAGGAAACTCACAAGGGCAGACAGACTTTATTCTTATTCATATTATTTATTCTTAATCTATAACTCTGATAAAAATGTAATTAAAAATGTGCATTTAAATTTGCTGTGAAATGTGTCACGGTTTGACTGAAATACACAAACGTGATGTCATCTGGTGTCATCACTGACCTCAAACATCATTCCCCAGGAATTTACCAAACCAGCTTCCTCTTTCTTCGGTATTATGTGTTTGCATGCAATACAATTACCAGAATAAATTGTGTGTGTTTGTGTGTGAGTGTGTTTGTGTGTGTGTGTGTGTGTGTATTTGTGTGCAATTTTGTCAGTGTATAATTTGCACATTGCTTTCCATAATTTTTCACTTTAGACAGGTATTGCAAACACAAGTTTTTGCACTTCTTTAAAAAACAGTAATGCCATGTTCATGAGTTTGCATGTGAAAGATTAAAAAGTGATATGTTTATTTCGCAATTTCTATAAAAGTAGCCTTGAATAGGCTTTATTCAAGCTGTCAAACAACAACAACAAACACAAATTTTGACCAGAGCCAGCTCTGCTTAATCCGTGACTCATGCTGCTGCATACAGCATACAGCCCTCCTTCCACTGGTTCAGTATAGCAATATCATTATTTGCAATAAGGGCACACAGACCAGCTACATGCATGCCAATAGTTTGATGGGACCTGTCAAAACTATTAAAACTATTACATATGCTTTAAAGAAACAAAATGGAGAGATAAGTATGTGAATTTGACCTTCCTCAGCCTTAGATCTGACGTGGTCACTCTGTTCAGACAGCTGGTTAATTGTGTGGCCGATCAAGATTCAAGTACACCTTTTGCCTATTTCAGTATTTTCCCCTTATTGATTATGCAAGTGAAGACATGCAGTACATGCCATTTGAAAGTCACTTATTTTAATTCAAAAGTTAATTGGACATCACTGAAAATATATGCAGCATTGATCAGAAGGGGGTGGACGAGCGCATGCACGCCTTTCCCGATAGGAAACAGAGTTGCACTCTGTGAAATGGCAGAAGTCTATTATGGGGCAACTCGACTTGCTTTTTTGGGGTTTTTCACTGTGAATGGTTCCTGGTTACCTGATACTTTTTTAATACTACCTTGAGGTTCCAAGAGAGTCTCAGCTGTTGGCCCCACACGGCTACCACCGAACCTACCAACAGTGTAGAGAAAAGTTATAAAAAACTTAAAAGTGACTACAGAACCAATCAAAAAGTGGAAGTAGCTCGACCAAATGGACGAGCAATGGGAGGGAGAGTGCCCTGGACTGGTGTTGATCCACGATGGAGGATGGGACGTTTTGTTACGTTAACTCTATACTCTGATTGAAAGCTTCACTTTATTTAGTTGAGCAGATACTGGAAAACTTCTAAAACAACCAGATCAATTGAACTGATACACTTGTGTAAAATCACCATCAACAACTGCTTTATGCAGCACAATGAGCTAGTAGCTAACAGCTAGCGCTCGTATTATTGTTTATGGTTTGTGTCATGTACAGTTTGTGTCTTTTTAAGATGATGTCACGGCAGTAGAGGAGGTGCAACTATGACGATCATCCTATAATCCCGCCCATGTTGAGGCGACACTAAACTGCCGTGGAAACACAAGCTCAGAAAAGTAAAGCGAGTCGAGTTGAAGCGTAACATGCCGTGGAAAAGTGCCATTAGGAGCCTATTTTTCAGTGCAGATGTTTTCTTTAAAAGAGTAACATTTGAATATAGAATCATGTGTGACATTTGATTAATAAACAAAGATTATAAAATAGAGTGGCCCTAAAGAGTATTTGGACACTTTTGCCTTATCTAAAAATGTAGGAATGTATTTGCAGTAGATAACAACCATAAACATATAGCAATATATTTCAAATCAGCCATAAACTGATGACAATGGTATCATTAATGATGCTGATAGCTCAGATCATCATAAAAAACACTTTTTTTTTTCAGGTCAATTCAGCTTATGCGTATGATGTTCTTGAGTTGACTGGCAGTATGAGTCTGTACCTACGTTTGGTTTTACAAATCTGAATACTTTTTAAGGATGAGATCTACGTCAAGAACTTTGGGCCAGAGGTCAAGGTCCCACTACTTTGCTGTTGCTACTTTGCTGTTCTCAGGGCTGACGAAAACAACTAGCATACTAGTGCTGCCCATGTCAAACCGTACTGAATTGTTAAGCCTATGTTTTTTCAAGTATATTCAATTGATACAGATTTACATTATGACTTTGCTTGCAATCTGTGGCTCTTTTTGTAAAAGCATGGAAATAGTCAGCATGCAAAAGCAATGCATGGAAATATCCAGTAACTGAGCTGATGAAACTGAACACGGGGCCGGCGCGTATGCAAATGCTGCTCTAGGCAAAGTGACCCCTTGTTTCACATCTGATTCAGACAGATTTACTGTCTGTCATTTTGACCAATAATAATAAGAAAGAAAAACATTTCATTTTAGTGCAATAGGCTTCATTATGTAAGAGTGTTCTCATCTTGTTGCTGTAAGAAAAATGCACGTGTTGGGTAATGAACAGAACATTTTATGTAGTAATGGTATGGCATGGTAAACATTTTCATTGTATGTAAATATCATCTTTAACATTTTGTTCCACAGGATGAAGTCATACAGGTTTGGAGCGGTAGGAGAAAATCCCCACGATCTAAAAACCTTTTGTTTTAAAGGCTTCTGGTTTAATGCTTGAAATCAGTTTAGGAGACAATTATGTATTGTGCTTACATTTGAATTTCTATGCAAAACTAACATTTCAGATAAAAAATACATAAAAAATGCCCAATTGTTTGGGAAATAAACAATTGGGCACCAGTGGTGGTGGCGTAGTGGCTAGAGCACAGGGCTGCTAATCAGAAGGTCGCTCGTTCGAACCCCACGACAACCACCATTGTGCCCTTGAGCAAGACACTTAACTCCAGGTTGCTCCGGGGGGATTGTCCCTGTAATAAGTGCACTGTAAGTCACTTTGGATAAAAGTGTGGAGTGGTGGTGGTGTAGTGGGCTAAAGCACATAACTGGTAATCAGAAGGTCGCTCGTTCGAACCCCACGACAACCACCATTGTGCCCTTGAGCAAGACACTTAACTCCAGGTTGCTCCGGGGGGATTGTCCCTGTAATAAGTGCACTGTAAGTCACTTTGGATAAAAGTGTGGAGTGGTGGTGGTGTAGTGGGCTAAAGCACATAACTGGTAATCAGAAGGTCGCTCGTTCGAACCCCACGACAACCACCATTGTGCCCTTGAGCAAGACACTTAACTCCAGGTTGCTCCGGGGGGATTGTCCCTGTAATAAGTGCTCTGTAAGTCACTTTGGATAAAAGCGTCTGCCAAATGCATACATGTAAAATGTAAATAATGTCCAGTGTACAAACAGTACTAAATTGGCTACATGTTCTACATGCTAAATATTTTATTTGTATATTAACTTTAAGTTCAATCATGACCTGGACACGTTTTTGTTAGATTCACCCAGTTAGAAGTGAAAATACCCGTAGCACAGGTGCTATTTTAGGTGAGGTCAGTATCCATTGTTGATTTTAAAGATATGAGTGTCACAAGCATGAAGAAAAGGCATGATTTACATCTGGTTATTTTCATGCTCTGCAATGACATCTGAAATGCAAATCAGACTTCATACTGAAATATATTGCTTCTGAGAAAGTCAACATGCTTTGCATATAAGCTAATATTTGAACAATCTGGGTAATAGTGAAAAGCATGTGGAGAGTAACAGCTGAATTTAAAGAACACCGGCGCTTCAGAAGACAGAACCAATTGATCTTCAGTCTTGCTTGTTGCTGCAGGTACTGTAAATTGTGTTTAATCTGTTGTGATTAAGATAATCAAGTACAATACGATCATAAAGTTATTCTCTTGTTTATATTATATTATATTCGAACAAAACAACATTATGGATTTGGACGATCACTGGAATATTTGTCCGTTTCCTCCTGTGATGAAATGACTCAATCTCAACTTGATCCTCAATTATTTACATATGGACGTTAATAGTTACTGTAAAGTGGAACACTGCAAATAATGATTTTCTTAGTGTATTTTTTTCAGATATATATAACCTTAAAAATGCTGTTAATTGAGTCAAGTCAAGTGGTTTTTATTGTTGTTCAGTCATATACAGTTAGTAGAGTACACAGTGAAACGAGTCTTGAACTTTATCATTTTGATTTTCCACTTTATTATGTTTGTATTGTTCATATTGCTTGTGGTATTATTTATATGTATATAAAGCAAGTCTTTTCTTGAAGCCTGACTACAGAGAAAAGTCTTTGTGTGATAGTAATGTGAATTAACTCTAATGTTTTCTGTTCTTACAGTTGAGACACTGTTGCTTTGAGATCAATGAATCTTGTTTGTTCTATTTTAGTGATAAACCATATCTGTGAGCAACTACAGTATCAGGAGAGATTATGCAGAATATGATTCAGTTTCTTTTATTATTCGGTGAGTGTTTTTCTAGTCTATTCATGGAAAGCTTCTTCTTTAAAGTTTGTGCTGTCTTTAATAAAGTAATGTGTTCCAGTAGTTAGGCAATTAAAGGCACATATTATGATGTTTTGGGCTAACTGAGGTCAAAACTAAAGCATACGATTGGAAACAACACCGGCCATTAAACATTAGACATGTCACATGGCAATTGTTTTATTGTTTAAACATGCCTTCCTCTTCACTGTATTAATGCATGCACAGAAAGTGCTGTATGCGTCCATAAATTGCATCAGCATCTGCTAATTCTGAAAAGTTAACAAAACCTAGATATCATTCTTAACTGTGTATCTCACAAACACCTTTTTATTTTCACTGTGTGCTTTGTGTTTGCATGTTGGTGTCTTCAGATCCCTCGGCTGGTCTGAACTCGGCAGGGAAAAAATATTTACCGTACACCCTCAGTATTTTGAATAGAGTACTGAGTCAGTGAGTAGACATAGCTTCAGTTGCTCAGGGTCATTGATAGGAAATCTGTAAAAAAAAAAAAAAAGAGTCTTTCCTCTTGTGGTGATATCCGCAGAAATAATCAAACGTTTTTCAGTACACACAAGCACACACAAGCACCATCTTAAAAAGGAAAATATGCAAATACAAATCTATAGCAAAACCAATTTAGCTTCACGTGTAATAAATATAAAATGTAGGAGGAATGCATAGCGTCCAGGGGGAGTGGTATCAAAATAAATGGAATCAAACCCCAAATTATGTATTAATAAGTCCCCCAGTTGCTGGAAAGTATGGATCGAGAGGGGTGTTGCTACACTTAGTAATTTTTATTAAAATGGAGCTTTGAAATCATTTGGAAATATAACGCATCAATTTGGGATATCTGAATATTTTTCAGGTATTTACAGCTGTGCCATAACTTTGTACTATTTTTGGTGGTAGTGCTCAGCCCCCTAAGGCTGCTGACGCTCTTTGTAGGGTGCTCACAGCCTTGGAAAGGGTCAGTGTATTACTCGTTGTTCAGAGTCTGGGTGATGGAGCATTAACAGCGGTTATGAGAAAGAGAACTTGGTATTGGATGATGGGAAGTGGGAAATAATTCTAAAAAAGGTTAGAACTACAGTATGTCTAGGGATGCAAGGGTGCACCTTATTCAGTTTAAGGTTTTGCATTGTTTCTACTGGACTCCCTCTAGATTGTTTAGGCTTGGGTTAAAAGACACACTTACCTGCTGGCGGTGTCACTTGGAGGATGGAGACATAGCCCATGCTCTGTGGTTCCAATGGGCCAGGAGACTAAAGGCATAGTAATAAAACAACATTTTGGCCAAAATCTCTTTTGTCAATTGGTCTACATAACTTACTGAAATGCAACGAAGTTCGTGTACCATTCCAAATAAAGGACTAAGATATTCTATCAAATTGTTTATAAAACGCTGAAAGGGAGAGATGTTTTTGTAACATTGACCATCTCTGCCATAGACAAATGTAGTGAATCCACATCACACGAGAACCTTTTCATTAATGGGTCAAAATTTACGAAATCTCTCAAATTTGCTGGAAATAAAATACCTATATATTTAATTCCTTGCTTGGGCCATTGAAAGATGCCAGGTTAGAAAGCTATGGTAAGGCAATATGCTATCAGAGCATTCACCCTGTATCCTTAAAATTTGGAGAAAGAATTAATAATTTTATGGAAGCTAGGCATAGATCTGCTAGGGTGAGAGATAAATAATATTATATAATCTGTGTAGAGTAGAAGTCTACGCACCACACCTCTGGCTCAGAACCAGGAAAATCATCCTCTTTTCTCAATGCAGACAGTAATGGTTCCAGGGCAAGACAGAAAAATAAAGGGGAGAGAGGACAACCTTGCTGGGTTCCCCTTCCAAGAGAAAAATAATTTGAAATGAATCCATTAGTTTGCACTGGTGCTAACGGTTGGTTATAAAGTAACTTAATCCATCCAATAAAAGTGTTCCCAAACATGTACATTTCCAAAATCTTTAAAATATATTTCCATTCCTATCAAACGCCTCCTCTGCGTCATGTAAGATGGCAGTGATTGGAGTCTGATAATTTGCTACTGACCACATAATATTTAAAAAATGTCTAATATTATCAGAAGAACTATGACCACAAATACACCACACTTGATCTATATATGTATAATAGATGCAAGTACTCTGCTTAATCGATTAGCCAGAATTTTAGACAATATTTTTATATCTAACTGCATAAGAGAAATTGAACGATAAGTTTTACATTCATTTGGGTCTTTATCTTTTTTTAAGAATTAATCTGATCATGGCTCGTGTCTTGGTTGGCAGTAGTTCACCTTTCTTTAAATGATTCTGTGTAAATTCTAAGATTAGTGGAGCCAGTTAAAACCATCTGGCTCTAGTGCCTTACCTACAGGCAAGGCATTAATTACCTCGAAAAGCTCCTCCAAAGTAATTAAAGGTAAATATTTGAAGAATATCCTGGTTTCTATTTTTCATTAAAAAAAAGAAAACAAAAAACTGGGGCTGACAAGGCAACATGTTCCAAAATGATGACGCTCTTATTTTTTTCTGAACAATATCTCTCTCCACAGTTCTGAGCACTTGTGTTTGCTCTCTGCCTCACATGTTTTACTATGTTCCTGAGCTAATGAACTGGATGGATGCACAAACATACTGCAGACAACATTACACTGATTTGGCAACCATTGATGACCAGACAGATGTTTTTGAGTTGGTAAAAACTGTACCCAAAGATAGTAAAGTAACATATATATGGATTGGACTCTATCAGAAGAGTGCCAATTCTCCCTGGATTTGGTCCGATCAGAGCAAGTCCATGTTCAGAGGGTGGGCTTCTGGACAGCCGAACAATTATAATGGCCGCCAATTCTGTGGGTCATCATATACTGATGGATTCTGGGGTGATGAGGATTGTGGATCTAAAAATTCTTTTTTCTGCTACAGTGGTGAGTATTAAACACTGCTCTGACTTTAAAAATACAAGAAAATGGATCACTTAATTTATCTTAAATCTTGATCTACTACAAGCTTTGTTAGTTTACACTGAAATATATGTAGAATTATATCATGCCTTTCAAACATTGCCAGAATGTTTTGTTTGTTTTGAGGCTCTGGCAAGAAATTGGCAAGTGTTATTACCTGTGTTTGTGTGTGAGTGTGTGTGTTTAGGTTACAAACTGGTAAATACAAGGGTATTATGCTATAAATGTAGTTTATGAGGACATTTCTAGTATCCCCATAATTTAAATAGCTTTTTGTGAGGGTTAGGTTTAGGGGTTGTGTTAGGTTTAGGGGATAGAATCTAGAGTTTGTACATTATAATAATAATTATGTCTATGGAAAGTCCTCATAATGATATGTGTGTGTGTGTGTGTGTGTGTGTGTTTACTCAGACAGGAAGACACAGATATTAAGGGTTGATGTGAAATCACATCAAATTATGAATGATCCTGAAGTGCAGAAAGAGATTTTAAAGAAGGTGAGTTCATAAGTGGCTAGAGTGAATATGTGCGGCGTGTGGGTGTTAACACAGGGTGTGTGTGTGTGTGAAGGCATCAGTGCAACAACAGAAATCGTCTCGGTTACGTATGTAACCTCCGTTCCCTGATGGAGGGAACGAGACGTCGCGTCGAAGAAGCGACACTAGGGGTCTCTCTTGAGCGCCGAAAGATACCTCTGATCTATGAAAAAAGGCCAATGAGAGTTGGCGAACAGTATTTGCATACTCCGCCTCCGGATATAAAGGCGAGAGAAATACGCTCGTTCATTCAGGATTTTTCTGAGGAGCCGGGAGTGTTCCGGGCATCTCAGCGGCTCGGCTCAGCGACGTGGCCGGGAAGACACGACGTCTCGTTCCCTCCATCAGGGAACGGAGGTTACATACGTAACCGAGACGTTCCCCGTCTGTCGCTCACTTCGACGTCGTGTCGAAGAAGCGACACTAGGGGTCCACTTCAAAACTCGCCATGCGCTGAGCCGTGTACGTGTACTGCTAACACAGAAGCGGGCAGGTATTTTGCACGTGCACAAGCGACCAACTGTGTTCAGGCTGCACGTACTCTTCCCCAATGCCCCGAAAAAGCGTCAGCACCCTTTTGGTTACCCTAGGGGGGAACAAGGTGACGCTCCCAACTAGGGAACGGGCTAAGCCTGGCTGGGCCTCTTTTCTCTCTATGTTTTCTCGGCATAGAGCAAGAGCAGCCGGGGCCCTTACCGCATCGAGGGAAGGGGGTCTTATTCCGAAGTCCTATTCTTTTAGGGGGAAAAGACCCTGCGGAGGCCACACCCGCCCAGCAGGGAAGGTATAGGTGGCAAAATACACCACATGGCCACTTTGGGCATGTGGGAGGAAATGGCGCGGTGGTAGATCCAGCCTCGAGGAGGGGGGAGTTGCTACAACACGGCGACCGGAAGGCAGCGAAGGGCTGCCTAAGGGAGATGCGGGTCAGCTCGTAAGGTGACCGTACCGCGGAAATACACACAGGAGGAGTCCCGTAGGAGGCCTGATCTGTGGAGCACTTATTCCAGTAGGGGTAGCCGGAGGTACCCGTAGTGGACTGGACCAGCACGTTCCTCCGATGAACTGCTGAGGGTCCGAAGTGCTAGGGAGGAATCAACCAGGGACCTGGGTCCTCTGGGACAAAAAGCGCACTGTTTTGCCTCGGTAGAGGGAAACGGCACTGGAACAAGCGGATCACCCGGTCAGATCGTCGACGTGTACCGAGTTCTACGGGCTCGGACCTGAGAGAACACGGGACAAAACTGACTCAACCCTGAGATTGTAGAATCTCGTGAAGGTGTTAGGTGCTGCCCAGCCCGCAGCTCTGCAAATGTCTGCTAGGGAGGTGCCCCTTGCCAGTGCCCATGAGGATGCCACGCTCCTAGTGGAGTGGGCCCGCACCCGTAAGGGGGGCGGCACGGCCTGGGTGTGGTAGGTTTCGTCCCGTGTTCTCTCAGGTCCGAGCCCGTAGGTCAACTGAATGGCCTCCACCACCCAGTGAGACAACCTCTGTTTGGAGACAGCGTTCCCTTTCTGCTGTCCTCCAAAGCAGACAAAGAGCTGCTCAGAGCGCCTGAAGCTCTGGGTGCGTTCCAGGTAGGCACGCAAAGCACGTACTGGACACAATAGTGAGAGGGCTGGGTCTGCCTCCTCCCGGGGCAGCGCTTGTAGGTTCACTACCTGATCTCTAAAGGGCGTGGTAGGAACCTTGGGCACATAGCCCGGTCGAGGTCTTAGGATCACATGAGTATCTGCCGGACCAAACTCCAGGCAAGTGTCGTTAGTAGAGAATGCTTGCAGGTCCCCGACCCTCTTGATGGAGGCGAGCGCGATCAGCAGGGCCGTCTTTAGAGAGAGAGCCCTGAGTCCGGCTGATTCTAGCGGCTCGAAAGGGGATCTCTGAAGACCGGCGAGGACCACCGAGAGATCCCAGGAGGGGAACAGGTTTGGCCGGGAGGGATTTAACCTCCGGGCACCTCTTAGGAACCTGACGATTAAGTCGTGCTTGCCCAGAGACTTGCCGTCTACTGGGTCATGGTGAGCTGCGATAGCAGCAACATACACCTTTAAGGTGGACGGGGACAGCCTCCCCTCCAACCTCTCCTGTAGAAACAGGAGCACTGACCTAACTGCGCACCTCTGTGGGTCTTCTGCCCGAGAAGAACACCAATTGACGAACAGACGCCACTTTAGGGCGTAGAGTTGCCTGGTAGAAGGGGCTCTGGCTTGGTTGATCGTGGCTACGACCGTGGGTGGTAGGCCAGCTAGATCTTCCGCGTCCCATCCAGGGACCAGACATGGAGATTCCAGAGGTCTGGGTGCGGATGCCAGAGCGTGCCCCGTCCCTGAGAAAGAAGGTCCTTCCTCAGAGGAATTCGTCAGGGAGGGGCTGTCGCGAGGAGTACGAGGTCCGAGAACCAGGCCCGGGTGGTCCAGTAGGGAGCCACGAGAGTGACTCGCTCCTCGTCCTCCCTGACCTTGCACAGCACCTGTGCAAGAAGGCTCACTGGGGGGAATGCGTACTTGCGCAGCCCCACCGGCCAGCTGTGTGCCAGTGCATCTGCCCCGAGGGGAGCCTCTGAACGGGCGTACCAGAGCGGGCAGTGGGAGGTCTCTCGGGAGGCAAACAGGTCTACCTGGGCCTTGCCGAACCGTTCCCAAATCAGCTGAACCGAGTGGGGGTGAAGCCTCCACTCTCCGCCAGGCAAGCGTTGTCGTGACAGCGCGTCCGCTACCACATTGAGGTTGCCAGGGATGTGAGTGGCACGCAGCGACTTGAGTCGGTGCTGGCTCCAAAGGAGGAGACGACGGGCGAGTTGTGACATGTGACGGGAGCGTACGCCGCCTTGGCGATTTATGTACGCGACCGCAGTGGTGCTGTCCGACCTGACTAGGACATGTTCGTCCCGGATTAACGGGAGAAACCTCCGCAGGGAAAAGAGGACGGTCAACAACTCGAGGTAGTTGATGTGCCAACGCAGCTGGGCCCCTTTCCAACGGCCTGAGGCTGCGTGCCCGTTGCAAACGGCGCCCCAACCCAATCTGGAGGCGTCGGTTGTGACCAAGACGCGTCTGGACACCTGCTGTAGGGGTACTCCAGCCCGTAAGAAACAGAGGTCTGTCCAGGGGTTGAATGTTTGTCGGCAGGCGGGGGTGATTGTTACCCGGTGCGTGCCGCGGCGCCATGCTCGTCTCGGGACTCGGGTCCGAAGCCAGTGTTGGAGCGGTCTCATATGCATCAAGCCCAGCGGCGCGACCGCCGCGGCGGATGCCATATGTCCCAGGAGCCTCTGGAAAAGTTTTAAGGGGACCGCTGTGCCCGGCCTGAGGGCGGCGAGGCAGTTCAACACTGACTGAGCACGCTCCTTTGTGAGACGTGCGGACATTGAGACCGAGTCTAACTCCATCCCGAGAAAAGAGACGCTCTGAACTGGAGTGAGCTTGCTCTTTTCCCAGTTGACCTGAAGCCCCAGACAGCTGAGGTGCCTGAGCACCTGGTCTCTGTGAGCGCATAGTAACTCTCGTGAGTGGGCTAGGATGAGCCAGTCGTCGAGGTAGTTGAGTATGCGGATGCCGGCTTCTCGGAGCGGGGCAAGAGCTGCCTCTATGACTTTCGTGAAGACGCGAGGGGACAGAGACAGGCCGAAGGGGAGGACTTTGTACTGATACGCCTGGCCCTCGAACGCAAACCGCAGGTAGGGGCGGTGTCGGGGCAGGATAGAGACGTGGAAGTACGCATCCTTCAGGTCTACCGCTGCGAACCAATCTAGATGCCGGACGCAGGTTAAAATATGCTTCTGCATGAGCATTTTGAACGGGAGTTTGTGCAACGCTCGGTTGAGAACTCGCAGGTCCAAGATTGGTCGTAAGCCGCCGCTTTTCTTGGGTACGATGAAGTAGGGGCTGTAGAAACCCTTCTTCATCTCGGTTGGAGGGACAGGCTCTATCGCGTCTTTGGCCAGAAGAGTCGCGATTTCCGCGCGCAGAGAGTGGGCGTGTTCGCCGTGTACTGCGGAGAAGCGGACGCCCATGAAGGGGGGCGGGGGCCTGGCAAACTGAATTGCGTAACCGAGTCGGATGGTCCGTGCCAGCCAGCGAGACGGGTTGGGAAGTGAAAGCCATGCGTCCAACCTCTGCGCTAGGGGCACTAAAGGGACGATTAATTTTGACGTACCCGGCGGGGCTTCGCAGCGGGGCGGAGCAGGTAGGGCAGCGTTGGGCGGCGACGGGGCGACCCGCGGCTGAGGTGCTGAGAAAAGACTCAAAGCACTTACCTTGCTCCGCACACCCGGCAGGGGGCGGGTTAGCGACTGAGGAGGAGGTCCTGGGTAGGCGTCCTCTAGACTCGTCGGGACCGGCCGGCCGGGGGACAGTCGTGGGGCTGAAGACGGGTGGTCCGTGTCCAGGAGGCCAGGACTGTCGGGATCTAAGGGCAAAGTGCCGTGAGAACGGCATTTGTGGGCCAGGTGACCCAGAGACACAGGAAATAGCTCTTTTACTGAGAATGTGGGTACCGCAACCCCATCTAAGGGGGGGCGGCAAATTAAATTGTTTAGAAACAAAAGATTCTCCTCCCGGCCCTCCACCGGGGGACGGAGTGGTCTTACCACCTCCGGAGCTAACGTCTGCGTCGCTGGGTCGTCCGTCTCAGGACCGCCTGGGAGCCTTCCGGGTCCTCGAGGGAGTCCGGGAGACGGGGGGCGTCTGCTTCTTGCGGTGTGCTCGACGCAGGGGCTGAGAGCTGGGCCCGGGTTGAGGCGGAGCAGATTTCTTAGCCGCAGGAGGACGCCCTCGGCGAGCAGACGGGGCAGTGGCCCTGGCGGCAGGTTTGCGGCGAGGCAGGATGTGTGAGATGGCCTCCGTCTGTCTTTTCACCGCGGAGAACTGCTGGGCAAAGTCCTCAACGGTGTCGCCGAAGAGGCCAAGCTGGGAGACAGGGGCGTCGAGGAAGCGAACTTTGTCGGCCTCACGCATCTCGACCAGGTTGAGCCACAGATGACGTTCCTGGACCACTAGGGTGGCCATCGCCTGCCCGAGTGCCTGCACGGTGACCTTCGTGGCCCTGAGGGCGAGGTCGGTCGCTGAGCGCAGTTCCTGCAACACGTCGGGATCAGGGCTACCCTCGTGCAGATCTCTGAGCGCCTTGGCCTGGTGGACTTGCAGGAGAGCCATGGCGTGCAGGGCGGAGGCGGCCTGTCCCGCGGCGCTGTAGGCTTTGTTGTTGAGGGAGGATGAAGTCCTACAGGCCTTGGAAGGGGGTACAGGGCGCCCGTGCCAGGTGGTAGGGTCACCGGGAAAAAGATGGAGCGCAACTGCCCTATCCACCTGGGGAATCGCCGTGTACCCGTGGGCCTCTCCGCCGTCGAGGGTAGCGAGAGCGGACGAGCAGGGCTTTTGACGGACGGAGAGCGGGGCTCTCCATGACGACGTCAGCTCGTCATGCACTTCCGGGAAAAACGGGACTGGGGGGGGGCGTGGCTGTGAGCGGCGCCCAGACCCCAGGAACCAGTCATCCAACCGTGACGGGTGTGGGGAGGGTGGAGGTTTCCAGTCCAACCCCACCCCGACGGCGGCCCGGGCAAGCATGTCGGACATCTGCGCATCCGCCTTAACCTGGGCCTGCTTGCCTGAAGGCGGCAGTCCAGGGGAGGAGTCAGCGTCAGACGCCGCGCTCTCCGATGGAGCGGCGAGCTCATCGGCTTCAGGCTCAAGAGGATAGGCAGACCGGCCCGGAGGCGAGTCGCCGTTACCTCGAGACTGGACGGAGGTAAACGAGCGTGCCGGGGGGCGGGTGGTCCGAGGGGACGTGCCCGGCGGAAGCGCACCCGCTGCCCTCCCCAAATCGCCTCCAGCGCCAACCGCATCGTCCTCAATCCCGTGGGAAGAAGGAGCGATACGGGGGGCGGCTGGAGTGGCGTGCTTTCTATTGAAAGCAAGCCGCGACCGCAACGTTACCATGGTCATGTTCTCGCAGTGAGAACATGAGCCATCCACAAACGCAGCCTCGGTGTGATCGGCGCCCAGACACACGAGACAGCGCCTGTGGCCGTCAGAAGCGGAGAGCACTCTACCGCATCCAGGAACTACACAGGGGTTGAATGGCATCTTTAAAAAGACGCGCCCTGAAAAGGGCGTTCAACACCGCTATGTATTGCTCTTTTAGAGAAATAAACTCTTTATGAGAAATATAACTCTTTATATTGAGAAACTCTTTCAAACTCTGCACTGTCGAAGCGCCCAGGGGCAAACTGCACGCCGGCAGAGAAGAGAAAAACAGCCGCTGTAGTGCGCCGTAAATCCAACAGCAGCAGAGCGTCAGAGGATCAGAAGCAGGATCAGCAGTGTAATACGCAGCAGTCAGCATAAACACGACCTTCGGCTCCGAAGAAAATTACTGAATGAACGAGCGTATTTCTCTCGCCTTTATATCCGTATCCGGAGGCGGAGTATGCAAATACTGTTCGCCAACTCTCATTGGCCTTTTTTCATAGATCAGAGGTATCTTTCGGCGCTCAAGAGAGACCCCTAGTGTCGCTTCTTCGACACGACGTCGAAGTGAGCGACAGACGGGGAAAGTAGTATTTTGTAACTTGTGCATGTAATGTATGCTTGCATTGCATGTTACATAGCTTCTATCCTGCTTGCTACCTTCTACTTAGAGGTTCTGACACTGTTAGCCCCTAAGAAGTGCAAAAATAGGAGCAAAGAAAGTAAGTCTTTTCCTGCCAGTATAAAGCCTGTAGTGCCTCCTTGTGGTCACATATGAAAAAAAGAGGCAACAACAACATCTGGCAGCACTCTGAACAGCAGAGCAACAATCTGAGAAGCTTGCCTCATTCAAGCCAGTTGGTTTTCCAGAACCAATGGGTATCCCTACACATGGCCAGAACACAAAAATAGTATACAAGCATGCTGAAACGTTTGCATAATGCTTGGTTCAGATGAATTTCGGCTTCAAAGATGCTCAGCCTTGGTAGCAAGGGAGCTGCAGATACTGGACAGACTAACCAGCTTGTTCACTCTCTTTTGGGAGAAGGGAATGGTGCCCAAGGACATGGGGGATAATGTCAGACTGCTCAAACTATCGTGGAATAACCTTCCTCTCCATTGCAGTCAAAATACCATCTAGGGTTATTTTGGACAGACTTATACCTGCCATTGCAGCAGAGCTTCTTCCTGAGAGCCGGTGTGGGTTCAGGTCAGGAGGGGGAACATCGGACATGATCTTTCTTCTCTGGCATTTCCAGGAAAAGTGCCGAGAGCAGAACATGGGGTTGTATGCTGCTTTCAGTTGTTTAAAAACACGGACTTGACTCGGACGGTGGACTCAATCCCAACACTAGCTAAAGGAAACAAAAATCAACATAGACATGGACTCTACATCCAATTCAGAAACGCCAATTTCTCGCATGGAACAAAACCTGCTTATTAGTGCACACTGAAGTATCACTACAGAATTTAGTCAACTGCTTTTCTGAGGCAGCCTCATCCTTTGGCCTTACCATCAGCCTGAAGAAAAGAGAGGTTTTGCACCAAACACCCCCACTGTCCATGTACAGTCTACCTTCAATTAACATAAATAATCATCACTTAAAGAGTGTGAACCACTGCATCTATCTTTGCAGTATAATCTCAAATGATTAAATTATCACAATAGATGTCGAAAACAGACTTGCCAAGGTAAACATCTATTTTGGCCATTTACACAAACAGGTCTGAAAAAAACAATTGCTTCTTATAGGTACCAAATCAGGGTCTACCCCCCTCCCCCCCACCCCGAAACATCGGAGGTGAAGGCTGCTGATAGGAACAAATGGGGCTGCATAACCCAAAAAAACCTTGATGACAAGTGAGTGAGGCCTTAGAGGCAAAGAGGAGAAGAAGACAGGAAGAGTCCTGCTCTCGACCACCCAAACAAGATTTCATTGGATAGGTGCCTCTCAACTATTGTTTTGTTCAGCCACCAGCATGCATTCAACAGAAAAAAGGAGGTCAAACAACCAGAATTAAACCCGTTCTCTAATCTTCGGACATAAAGCGAACCCAAGAAAATAGTGGACATAGAGTCATATGTATTGAAAGAAGTACTTAGCAAGAGTACTGACAAATAAAAGTTGATTTATCTTCTTCAGATAGAGCAGAAACTGAAGGAGGAGGGGTTGGCAGAAGATAGCAAGCTGGCATGGAGAAACCAATCAGATGGAAATGTCTTCCAAAAGAAGAATCAGAGGAGTAATGCAACTGAGAAGACTTGCAATTAAAAAGTGGAGAAATAATTTGTTACTGGTTGCTTTGTAATACGATAAGATATACTTTATCCACTGGGGAATGACAGGTTAGTAATAAATGAACAGATATGCTCTGATATAATTATTTATTCTTTTTAGCTGATTAGGTAAATGATTGTGATTCTGCAGAAATACTGCTGAATACTTTCCAGAAGCGTAACACCTTTTCCACATGTTTAAATGTAAATAGTTCCAGATTATTTCCCTCTTTTTATGAGTGCTGTGCCTCACAATAACAACATCTATGGCATTACAACAGGCAATTTTATCTATAACATCTCAAAAGTGATTTCAAGGTATATATTTGATCAATTTATGTGCTCCCTGGGAATCAAACCCTTGGCATTGCTAGCACGATGCTCAACCAGCTGAGCTATAGAAACCCTATACCAAGCAAAAGAAAATAATTTCTACAAAAATATAAACTGTGACTTGCTGACTAATTTTAACTAAACTAAACTAAATAATAAAGTTAAAATGAGACTGTAAACAGTCTTATTGCTTGAAAATAAACTCTAAAATACGCTCAGCTTACAGTGTCATTGGGTGCTGAGCCCCTCTAAAATTTAAATTCTAGAATGGAGTGTCTATTTGCACCCCGGTGTAAATAGCATCTGCCACACAGGGCAGCTATTTGCACCCCAATAGTCTGGTGAAACCACAGAAATATATGACAAAATAATCAAGAGATGCCGCTGCAGTGGCGTGGGGTGTAAAGACAGTATGTGAATGTGTACTGTTGTCCTGCCGCCCGCTGTTTGAATCCACATTTTCCCATCAGATTTCCTGATTCCACTCTTAATATGTCCTTTAATATTACCCATAATAATAGATAAAAAATGTATATAAATGTTGATTTCATCACAATAATTTGGTCACGGTGAATGTCGAGGAGTGCAAAGAAGAGTTTGATCCAGAGGCGGGGTCTGTCGATCGTAATCGTTCCCGCGGCTCAGCATCGCTTGTGTTCACATTGCATGACCGTATGTGGCAGGGCGGAGGGCAGGGCCGGGTCGTGATGATACACACTTGGACCTGTATTAGGCTAATCAAGCCTCCAAGAGGGATAAATGCCGATGGCAGACGGTGGTGCGACGAGAGAGATCGTTTACGGACATGGCCGTCATGTGTGTGTTTGTCTTTTGTTTCAGTTTATAATTAAAATATGATTTATATTGTCAAGACGGTTTTCGCATCCTCCTTTCCCTTGAAATACATTACACCTTATTACTAATATTGCAGTAACCATGCTTTTTGGCCATGTTTTGAATGCAATTTATCTATTTTGTTTGTACAGGAATATGATGGCAATATAGTAACCATGGTTAATTTTGAGGTTACTTAAATGTAAAAAAAAACAAAACATGGTGATACCATTGTTACTGTAGAAAAAAATTCCTTGGCACACATCCTGGCTAATTTAATTATAACCTTATCCATTAATACTTTTTTGTTAATTTATCATTGTAATTACTAATTAAATTTTAACCCTCATGTGGTGTTTGGGTTATTGTTTATTGTTTATTTCTTTAATAAAATTGTGTCATTCATCTGAGTTGGCCAAGACTTGTTTAATTTACTACAATTGCCATCTGAACACCAGGGCTGCAACGGTACGGTAACTGAATGATCCAGGGCCTTCGGTACGGTACGCGCATTCACACGAATGATAACATATTTTAGCATATGTGAAACCAATATTAAAACAACATACAACAAACAACCCAAACCTCATTGAACTAAAATGAGAAGTGTCTCTTGCGCTTACAGTAGCAAATCATAAATAGTCTGTGCAAGTTAGTCTTGCCTCAGAGTTAGAGCAGCTTTTCGCTGCAAGCTCAGACAGTGCTAAAGTGATAACGAACGCCACAGGGAGTATTTATTTCTGCAGATATGGGACCATACTCATTGTTGAGCATCTGTTTAACATGCTTGAACCCCATTGTAAACTTGAAAATTGAGTGATATGAAGTACAAGTGGGGAGGTGAAAGGCAAAAGAAACAAAATCTGCACTGTTAATGTAATTATTTTGTTACAATTATTATAATTGCACTTTTTTACCTTTGTTAATATTTATGTTTTTATACAATGTGCATATAGGAGGCTCTTAAGTCTTGATATAATTTCTTTGAAGAAATATGCATAGTGTAGTCATGTATAAATGAGCCTTCACAATAAGAATTGTTGCCCATCAGCCACTGTGTTTTCAAAATAAATAATTTAAAGAAAGATTCTTTGTTTTTCCTTCTGTACCTACAACGTATCGAACCCTGACCCTAAAACCGAGGCATGTACCGAACCGTGACTTTTGTGCACCGCTGCAGTCCTACAAAACGCTAAAAAATTTGGACTGGCATCACAGTTTAAAAATAGTATTTATTATTATTTATGTCATTTGGGTTTAGTCAGCAGCCTAGCTGATGCATTTTGAACCATCCATCCATCCATCCACCGCCTATCCTGTGTACAGTGTCGCAGGGGGCTGGAGCCTATCCCAGCTAACGTTGGGCGAAAGGCAGGGTACACCCTGGACAGGTCGCCAGGCATTTTGAACCAATTGAAGTGTATTTATTGAACTTGCAGGCAATCCTCCCAGTAATGCATTACAGTAATCTAGTCTTGAGGTCATGAATGCACGCATTCAATTTTATGGCATCAGAAACAGATAGTATGTGTTGTAACTTAGCAATATTTCTAAGGTTCTGCAAACATTGGAAATGTGATTTTTCAAAAGATACCTAAATTCAAATTATATTTTTGCAGCTTATTTTTTAGGTTTTTGGTCCAATTATAAGTACCTCCCTGTTTTGTCAGAATTTAGTAAAAGGAAATTTCTAGAAATAAAATTAATTTGTTTCTAAAAATATCTCCATGGGGAAGCATTTATAAAGAGAAAATTAGAGGCCCTAAAACTGATCCCTGTGGCACGCCATACTTAGCTAAAAGGTGCATTCAGTAATTTGGGGCTAATAATAATAATAAAAAAAGACTGAAGACTGTACTCATAGTTTTCTAAAAAAAGTGTTGTTATTATAAATGGTGCTGATCACCCCTTTCGTTGTGTTTTGCCATGTTGATATGACATGGTATACTGTGTTTCAGTAAACGCTGAATAAAATTCATTGTGCTTATTGGCTGCCACATATGACGATACACTTGTCTATGCTTAAAGCAATGTTGTTTGGTGACGCAAAGAGAAAAAAGAATACAATGGAACACAATTATTGTCGTGCTTTAGAAGCAGAGACAATACGAGATTCAGTAGCTGTACTACCGAAGAAGTGAAAAAAGGTCAGAGGCAAGAAGACAGAAAGACCAGTCTCCAAAGATTATTGATATAAGGGACAATAATAATCTGTACTTAACTGTAGAAGTCTGTTTGCTTGAATACTGATGTTTGGTTTTAGGCAAATCAATTATATTATAATAGTAATCAATAACTTTATAAATTACCTAAAATTCTGACATTTTCCATCAGCAAATGATATTCCAAAGCTGTGGGGGCAGCACAGAGGATCATGTTGATAGATGGCAGTACAGCGTCTAACACCACTGTCGTATCGGTACGTTAATTACACGAGGAAGAGCAATGCAATTTTTAGCTAGAGAACTAGTAATGCCACTTTAAACTTGATCTGACATTTCCACATTTCCACAAACATAGTGGTAGCAGTCGGATTAATAGGACCTAAAGCAAGCTAATGTCTGTCCACAATTGCCAACATAATTCTCAGTCCTATCTAAGAGAATGTAGTGATCTATGGTGTCGAAGGCAGCACTATGATCTAAAAGTACAAGAAGAGAAATGCAGCCACGATTAGATGAAAAGAGCAAGTCATTCGTAAATTTGATTAATGCAGTCTATGTACTATGTTTGGGCCTAAATCCTGACTGAAATTCTTCACAGATATAATTTCTCTGTAGAAATGAACAGTTGGGAGTACACTACCTCTTTCTAGTGTTTTTGACAAACATGGAAGATTTGAGATTGGTCTATAATTGGGGCATTCTTGGGATTCAGTAATATTTCAGTCCCCCAGAGTTAAAGGGTTACTTCACCTCTGGGAAGATGAATGTGTATTTAAAATTGGTCATTTATATAGTATAAATGTGAAATTATTTTTGAATTTGAAGCATTCTAGACAGAGAAAAGGCAGAAAATGTATTTTTTACACATGTGGCTGAAAGACAACAACTCCCAAAATGCACTTGCTTTGCTGCCCTTACGAGGCCACTCCCAAACCACGCCTACCGGTTACAGGCGGCAGTATCTGAAAATATGATACAACTATTCTTGCTTTGATACATCGTGACTCTATAAATCGTGAGTTAGTTGATAAATTGACTGACTACGCGGGAAGAACATTATAATTCCATGTGTCCAAACTCTGTACATGACGTCTCAGTAACAAAAAAGAAAAACAAACAAAATACTCACATTACACTAAGCCGTCCGTTTGTCCCTGCGGGCTTTGGCTGGTGTTTCCAATTTATCTTCGGGATCCTAAAATAAGTTTCCAGGACTCCCCTGTCCATGTGTGGTACAAAACTTGGGTGCTCAGTTATACATGCTCATGTTATCGGTGCAGTTTCATCAGCGGATTCAGCGATCTCGTCCAGTATCGCTGAAATTCGCGACAGCAATAGGACTCTCTATCTGTTTCCATAGATGCACAGCGAGAGCACTGACACCACCAGTCCGCCCCAACTCGAGTCTGAATATAATTTAACACTCTCTTCCTCCTGCCTGCCAAGCAGGTTTTGCTCCCCTGGTACATCAGCTGCTCCAGCCTCTGTTCATCGCTGTATTGCGGCACGTACGGTTAGCGCGAGCATCAGATTCTCTCAACAGATCTTCGTAATCCCCTTCTGCCATTTCAACTTCAAAACTAACTTCCGCAATAGTGATTAGTCTACTTGTATACAAACTTTCTACACAGAGCAAGAGCCGGTTTTCTTAGCTTCTACAGAAAGATGGCTGACACTATCTTCACATTCTGTGAGTGAGATCCCGCCCCATATGGGCGTGGTGAAAATATGCGGAATACTGGCTGTAGTTTTAAGCCTCTGGACCAAAAATCCTCCGATGACGCAAAATGAAGATTTTTGCGTCATCGGAGGATTTTTTCCAGACTAAAAATAAATAAATCTCTCGTCTCAGGGGGATATGAGGGGGGGGGGGGGGGCCCGGTAATTAGAAAATACTACTGGTTTTCTACTGATACAAAGCTTAATGCTAAATCCTGAAGTAACCCTTTAATGAAGAGGTGGTTCAATAAAATGGAGGATGTTGATATGTTCCTTATAGAATTATTGCATTAAAAAATGTAAAATACAATGTGCCACTGTCTATAATTTTTGTCAATAATGTAAACATTTATTTGTGTTCCTTTGCTGAGAAATAAATATATATATATATATATATATATATATATATATATATATATATATATATATATATATATATATATATAAAAACAGGCTATAAAGGTTGAACTCAACACCGTCACACCAACCATTTTCAGCCCATAAAAATTGTAGTTGCACCCATATGTGAGCAACAGCGCGGTACAGACACGGGTAAGAAATATCCTAATAAGTATTCATATTTTGAAGTGTATTATAGTAAGATGGGTATGGTCAAGCTCAACAACTCTACCCCATCACATGAAATTCTGATTTTAAATCAGTACTTTTCAATGTTATTTTAATATTTTATATATATATATATATATATATATATATATATATATATATATATATATATATATATATATATATATATATAATCTTGCATACTATGTGGTCTTCTGTCCTAAACCACACAAGGATCAGTGGCCATTTTAAGGAAAATGTCATCACACTCAACCCTGTCACATTTTTTCACAGTTAACCTGTGACGGGTGTGACAGAGTGAGGGTGGGGCCGGGTCGGGTCGTGATTTTACACACCCGGTCCCTTATCAGGCTAATCAAGCCTCTAAGAGGGGATAAAGGCTGACTGCGGACAGTGGTGTGACAATGAGAGAGTGTTTACGGGCAGCTGTCCATCCTATGTCTGTGTTTGTGTCTTATGGTTTATTTCTTCATTAAACTATTATTTTTATTGTCAAACCGGTTCTTGCCTCCTTCTTTCCCTTAACTCGCTTTACAATGGGGTTGAGTTATTCAGTACATTTATGAATATTGTAACAAAAATATGTGAATATTGTCTATTATTAATATTATATATGGGCCATTTTAGTACAGTGAACTCATTGTCATGTTCAAGAAACCAATTTGAAATGATTCGAGCTTTGTGACATGGTGCATTATCCTGCTGGAAGTAGCCATCAGAGGATGGGTACATGGTGGCCATAAAGGGATGGACATGGTCAGAAACAATGCTCAGGTAGGCCGTGGCATTTAAACGATGCCCAATTGGCACTAAGGGGCCTAAAGTGAGCCAAGAAAACATCCCCCACACGATTACACCACCACCACCAGCCTGCACAGTGGTAACAAGGCATGATGGATCCATGTTCTCATTCTGTTTACGCCAAATTCTGACTCTACCATCTGAATGTCTCAACAGAAATCGAGACTCATCAGACCAGGCAACATTTTTCCAGTCTTCAACTGTCTTTTTTGGTGAGCTCTTACAAATTGTAGCCTCTTTTTCCTATTTGTAGTGGAGATGAGTGGTACCCAGTGGGATCTTCTGCTGTTGTAGCCCATCCGCCTCAAGGTTGTGCGTGTTGTGGCTTCACAAATGCTTTGCTGCATACCTCGGTTGTAACGAGTGGTTATTTCAGTCAAAGTTGCTCTTCTATCAGCTTGAATCAGTCGGCCCATTCTCCTCTGACCTCTAGCATCAACAAGGCATTTTTGCCCACAGGACTGCCGCATACTGGATGTTTTTCCCTTTTCACACCATTCTTTGTAAACCCAAGAAATGGTTGTGTGTGAAAATCCCAGTAACTGAGCAGATTGTGAAATACTCAGACCGGCCCGTCTGGCACCAACAACAATGCCACGCTCAAAATTGCTTAAATCACCTTTCTTTCCCATTCTGACATTCAGTTTGGAGTTCAGGAGATTGTCTTGACCAGGACCACACCCCTAAATGCATTGAAGTAACTGCCATGTGATTGGTTGATTAGATAATTGCATTAATGAGAAATTGAACAGGTGTTCCTAATAATCCTTTAGGTGAGTATATATACACATTATACACATATATTATATATATATATTAACAAAAAACAATGAGGCCTCAGACACACAATTTGACTTTTTGTAGTTTTATCACATAAGAAAACTGGATGTAAATTTTATATTAGTAATAATTATATTTTTATAAGGGACACATAAGCAGCAGGTAGATACTTATCTTATAACAAGTATTGTGTAGAATAATTTTCAAATCTCTTCCATTATGTCCGTGATAGGGTTGAGAAAAAAGGTGTCCAAATCAGAAACAAAAACTAGAACATTTTAAAATGGATTTGATGCCTGATGTAGGAAAATATGATTTTTGTGGAGGTTTAATATGTGCCTAATGTTATTTAATATTCTGAGAATTAATCAAATGTAGGGAGAATTTAGTTTTTTCCAAGATTAAATACTATCGAATCCCAGGAATGACCCAATTAGCCAGCTCTCCAAGATCAAGCTGTAGTTTCTTGATAAGGGGTTTGTTTGATAACTGCCAGCTTTAAGTTTTCTGGGACTTGCCCTAAAGTATAGCGAGGAGTTAATAATTTTAAAAAGAGGTTCTGAGATTGTAGGAAACACCTCTTTCAGAAGCTTAGTAGGTATGGGGTCAAACATAAATGTTGTATCTTTTGATACTTTCAATAAGATTTGTAAGGGCCTCCTGACCTGTAACCGCGATGGACTGAAGTTGCTCATAGGGAATAGTATAAATAGTCTTCTGAGGAGCTGTGGGAGACAGTTGCATAGTTGTAATTTTGTTTCTGATGGTGTAAATTTGATCAGTTAAGAAATGTATAAAGTCACTACTAATGTATTGCCATCAAATATCTGGTTCAGTTGAAGCTTTTCTTGTCAATATTGCAACTGTACTGAATAAAAACCTAGGAATGTTGTGGTTATTTCCCATGACTTTGCTCAAACATGCAGTCCTCTGTCCAGATTTCTTTGAGTGCAAAAGCGCTTCTGTGGAAGGCTGAGCTGGCTGCTCATTGGTTTGACTTGGCCTGACTGCCCCCTACTGCATCAAGGTGGTATCTTAAGCTTGAATTGCTTCAGTGGTAGGAACATTACTCATTACATCATTTGTGTACAATTTGGGGGCATGATTCATTGTGTGTGTGTGTGTGTCTGTGTTTTAAATGCACTATTTTTCATATAATTAACCACTCAAAAATGAATGCATTAAACCAATAGCCCTATTTTTTTAAACAAATCTTAAAATGCATTTTTGAAGTTTGTGAAATACATGGTAAATTAAATCCCCCCAAAACAAGACTTAACACTGATGTGTTGTTAGATGTCAAAGGGGAGGATCATTTGTGCATGCACTAGTGAGGAAGCAACATTTCAAACAAACCTAATGGAAGTAAACATTGAACAATAAACTATTATAAAATTATATCCTGTATAATTCTGGTGGTGAACTTCTGAAGTTAAAGGCATGTATGTGACAGCTGATGGTATTATTAAAAATCCCTTGTGTTCTTTATGAATGATCATTTATTAATTAAGGGAGCTCTTTTTCAGTTGCAAGTCATAAATTATGTCATTAGGCGTGTTCGATTGGCTGGTTTCATGATCAACTGAGTCTTCCTGGTAAATCCCCATATGACATCACAGGCAATCCATTGGCTCAAACAGCTAGTAATGGGTACTCTATTCAGTGCCTGATGAAAAATCATACAAATTCACTTTATGGTATACGCAGTTTTAACTATGTAAATACGACATTTAATGTATTTTAAATCACGTTACACATAATAATATTTTATTATTTGCACTTCTCTTCACATGCTGAACCTACATCAGTCATGGAAGATTGTGCGATGTTAGCTTTCTTTATTGCAGGCAAAGTGGAATTCAGATGATTGAATTTGACTTAAAATAACTAGAAACATTGTTCATTTGAAAAGGTTATGTACTGCTTAATAAAGTGCCTGCAGTGTGTACAAGAAGAAAGTACAATAAAAGCCTGTATTATTTGAATACTAATAAAGCAATCAGTATTTTTAGTCATTTCGATTTTTTTTTATCTCGCTTCATTCACAGAAATTGCCTGCCGCAATTAAGATTGTGCTACCGGCAAATGAAATTAGCCGGTAAAATAAATACGTTTTTGAACATTTTCAACCAATCATATCAGCAGTAATTAATCAAATAATCATCAAATGATGGAGAAGAGCCTTATAACCTGGCATACAGTTGTCGTCGAGTGCACGTTCTGCATGTTTAAGAGATGATCCAGGTGTCTGTGTCCAGGTGTCAAGTGATGCTGTACAGTCCCGACAGTGTGTGTCAAATACGGCGATCTGTGGCATCCTCGACTATACTGCACTCGAATTGATCAGAACTGTTCATGCAAATTGCGTTCAGCAGCGATTTTGTGGGCGCATTTGTGCTGTTGGCTTATGTGCATAATTTCATTAGTGAAACAGGTGGTAAACCAACACAGAGAACGCATGCAAAAACAAAAAACAGCTAGGTACTTTCTACTCTTCAATTACTGTAGAGTACATATGTGAAACTTTTGGGAACTTTAATATTATTTTGGGGAAATTCATTAAATGTTATTTAATGAAATATGTTGTAAAATTATATACAGTAGAAATACACATACATTATAAAGGAACAATGTTGAATGTTTTTACAAAATGAAATGGAGGGAACATTTTCTGCCTGGTATTAAGAAGTGGGCTAGTATTTGATTCCATACATAGTTTCCATGATAGTTTTGTGTGAGGAACAGACTGAAATTGTATTTCCCTTTTATTGTAGCTCTCAAAAAATATGTAGCTAAGGCAAGTACGCCCCTATATTTTTTAAATATTGCATATGTTTTTCAACACTTATGCATTTTTCTGAAATACCTTAAACATTTGTCCACTAAATAAAAAGAAGAAATGATATAATAATAATAATAATAAGTTTTATTTAAATAGCGCCTTTCCTCAAGCTCAAGGACACTTTACACTCCATATATATTTAACAGGAAAAAGTACATTAATATACATTTCAACAGAAGTTACAATCTGAATTACAAAGGGGGAAGTAAAACATAAATCAGCAATAGACAGATAATTTGCTGAGAAAAGATGAGATTTAAAGATGGAAATAGAGGAGAGGTCATGGAGGCTCTGTGGTAGAGAGTTCCACAGTTTAGATGCAACTACACTGAAGGATCTCCAACCAAAATTGGATAGACGAAATCTAGAGACCGCCAGCAATTTGGAATCAGAAGAACAAAGAGTGCCTGCTGGTGTGTATGTATGCAGCAGATCACATATATAACAAGGTGCCAGAACACTGAGAGTTTATATGTCGGGAGAAGAATTTTAAACTTGATACGGCATGAGACAGGCAGCCAGTGAAGACTAAACAAGATGGGAGTAATGTGTGCAGAACGCTTGGTGTTAATGAGAACTCTTGCTGCTGAGTTTTGGAAGTATTGGAATCGGGCAATAGTTTTAGCTGGTAGGCCAGTAAAGAAGCAGTTACAGCAGTCGAGACGTGATAATATGAAAGCATGAACTAATGATTCTGCATCCTTCAAACTGAGAATAGGGCGAAGTCGTGCAATGTGACGTAGGAGGAAGAAAGACGTTTTAGTGATGGTTCTAATGTGGGCTTAAAAAGTAAGAGGGATCGAAAGCAGGGCTGGACTGCAAAGAGAAATCAGCCTGGGATTTTACATAGCAACTGGCCCAGAAGTTGTTGAGCGGGGCTTCGCTGTCTTTTTCTGCATAAGGTGGCGGCTCATTTTAGCTTATTGCGGTCCATTCAGCCCGTTTCACGGCCAACCCACTGGCCTGCTCGGTTCTCCCGATGGCCAGTTCAAGACCGACTCTAGAAGCAAGTGGCAGGGAATTAATATCATCACAGACATCAAAGGAAATACAAACTCTGCCGTGAACACTGGTGCCTGCTCTCCTGCATACCTAAATAATGTTTTTTTTTTTTACTGGTAGAGAAGTGCATCCTTCATCAAATGCACTACATGCTCGCACACTTTAGATGCAGCTTAAATGTCTCATTTAATTGGTGCTTGAACTTATTTTTCGACCTGACGTTTTCTTTTTGCTCGTAATCGGCAAAGTTTAAACTCTTGTTTTGGTGCGTTGGTTGATTGACAGGTGAGGGGTGGTGCTTTGTTGCTGTCCGGGATGCATTCACACCGGATTCTGACTAATTAGACAGGAATGATGCTTGATATTTATATACTTTATTCTTCTTTATTCTTCTTTACACCTGGTATTAAGATGTGGTTAGCGCTAAATACAGGTCTAAATGTGGTCTAAAACATAATTTTGTGTGTTTGATCACAAAAACGACATACGAAGGTAGTAAAAACACACGTGACCACATTTAAGGTGTAAATATGAATCTGTCGTGAATGCGGATTTGAATCACAATCATGAGGACTACACAGATATTCTTCAGTGTGTCTGATATCAACACAGATGAAAAGAACAAACATCTAAACATCACAAAAAACATAAGTTCCTTTAATACAGGTAATACACTAAAATAGTGGATAATTCTACTTGAAATGATGTTTGTGCTTAGATTAAATTTCAGCTCCATTTGTGAGAAAAGGTGCATACTTTTTTCACGTTCTTTGTGCTTTACTATCATGCAGTAACACACTGAAACAGTGATTGAGGTGTCATGAAATCAGAGATCCTCCCTTCAAAATCCCATCAAAAGTGGCCTACAATAAATTAACAGCCATGTTCATGATGTTGCTTAATTTAATATTGTAAGCAAAATATTAAACAGATAACAAAAAATGTCAAGCCCTAAAATAACATGAATATGGATCGGTCCACCCATTATTCTGATGACAGTTTGAATATTTTCATTGTAACTCATACAGTATTTATACCAATATGCTCTTTTAGGTAAACAAGAATGTGAATGCAATGTAAGTGGTTATGTAAGTGGCACCTTGGTGGACATCTTTTTTGCATTGAAAATAACATTCAAAGTGGAACCAGGATCCATGTACCTTCTTGTCATTACATTACATTTACATTTACATTTACATTTATTCATTTGGCAGACACTTTTATCCAATGCGACTTACAAAAGAGGAAAAACATAAGCGAATCATCTTAAGGAGACAGTGTTACAAAAAGTGCCATACTACAAAGTTTCACTATCATCAGAGTAGTATACAAAACTGATTTAAGTGCAACAAGAATTGTTAATATTTTTTAAAAAAAATTTTTAACGACTGGTTAAATACTCTTGGAAAAGATGTGTTTTTAGCCGTTTTTTGAAGATAGAGAGTGAGTCAGCTTCATGGATTGAGTTGGGGAGGTAATTCCACCAACGTGGTATGATAAAGCTGAAAGTCCGGAAAAGTGTTTTGGTGCCTCTTTGTTTTGGTACAACAAGGTGGCGTTCCTTAGCCAACCGCAGGCTTCTGGTGGGAACGTCGCTCTGCTTAAAAGTTTTTAGGTATGCTGGAGCAGACCCAGTGATTGTTCTGTATGCAGCATCAGGGCCTTGAATTTAATACGTGCATGAACCGGCAGCCAGTGGAGAGAGACACGGAGTGGTGTAACATGTGCTCTCTTTGGTTCATTAAAAACCAGACGTGCTGCTGCATTCTGGATCATTTGCAGAGGTCTAATAGCACATGCAGGAAGGCCTGCAAAGAGAGCGTTACAGTAGTCCAGTCTAGTTATGACAAGTGACTGAACAAGCAGTTGTGTGGCATGTTCAGAGAGGAAAGGTCTTATCTTCCTGACATTGTAGAGTGTAAATCTACATGATCTTGCAGTCTTTGAGATGTGGTCTGTGAAAATTAGCTTGTCATCAATGGTTACCTCTAGATTTCTGACCATTTTGCAATCACATGTAAGCTATTGCTATCACATTCTGTCACATTGCTGTTTCAGTGTGCTAACACGGCAACCTACTCCACCCCACCAACACCAGTTGAGTCCCGTCCTGCACGGGGGTAGGCTCTTTGCCCCTGCCGCCTATCTCCGGCAGGATATGATGGTTCCAAGTTCAACTTCTTCGGACTGCCAGTCGGGGCCTACGCCAAAGAGAGACATTACATTTCTGTTTTGTATTCATCAAATAAATGTCAAGTTAATCATCACTCAAGTCTGTGAGTCTTCCTGATAGAATGTACTCTAGCAGGATCTTCACTGAACTTCTTTTGGTGACGATCAGGCGCTATGGACCTGATTTTGGGCCTGAGGTGGGAAAATGTTTTCTTGAAATTTCAATTAAATTCAATTAAATGTTATTTGTATATCGCCTTTCACAACACACATCGTTTCAAAGCAGCTTTACAGAAGATCAGGCATTAACAGACGATAAAACTGTAATGTCTATAATGTTGATGAATCATCATTGTGTAATTAGATCAAATGCAATGGATATATGGTCCGGTGGATGGTGTGAAGCATCCACACACACTATATGTCTCCGCGTTACGCGGTAACGCGCTCAACAAGCCACGTGATAAGATCTGTGGGTTGGTGTCTCAGACGTGGTGGCAACTGAAATTCGTCCTCCGCCACCCAGATTGAGGTGAGTCTCTACACCACCACGAGGACTCAGCACACTGAGAATTGGGCATTCCAAATTGGCTGCCTTGTCTGACATTATCATCTCCTCCTTGTGTCACCAGACAATCTTTGCATGCTATTTTCTATGTAAAACATGCAAAAAGGTGTTAACAAACATGTGTTACTTAAGAAAGCTGCACACACTCATGAAACATACTTTCACAAAGTGTAAAAGACTCCACACAACCTTTCTTGTTTCTGTAAAGAGCAGTTAGTGATCTGTTTTGTGTTGGTGACTCATCATGAGGAGTGATTTGCTCTTTGTGCTGTTCTCAGGTCAGTGTCATTGTTTTGGATTTGTTTGTTTTTTGTTGTTATAATGATTATGAATAAGTAATTAGTGAACAAGAATAAAGGTTTAATTGTCAAGTGCACTTTGACACACTGCTGGCAGACACATTTATTTATTTTCATGTATTATTTAAATGTGTCTGCATGGGTGATGGGTTTACTTTTTACCAAAATAACCGTACAGAGATTGTTACTTTTAAACTCAATGCAAACCTTAAATACAGTTTGTTTCTATACACTGCCAATATATTGAATACTTAATATTTTCTGATGATTTTGCTGGTGATTTATAACTAAACAAAGTAAACATCACAATTGTTTTAATACAGTTTTAATTAGGCCATTCATTTTCTTAAGAGTGTGCCATCACTTCTTGTTTAGAACTTGATCTATTTTCAAATAAATAGTACAGGCCCCTTAACCCAAGGGTATAAATGTCAGCTTTATATGCAATAGCGTTTGTTCGGCTGAATACATGCTGGACGACAGTGGTGTGAGCACAGGAACTTGAGTCCACACTCAGGAAATCTCACAGGTGCAGCGTGTTTATTTGAAGGACTACAGAGAACAACCTCTGGCTGTGTCTCGTTTGGAAGGTTGTGTCCTGAGGATGTCGCATTTATCGGCAAAATACATCATCGAGGCAGTCAAAAAGCGAGTAAGACACTTACTGTAAGAATGCAACCTTCTTTCATGGGAATTCGGAGGATGCATGAGATGTATCCTTCGTAAGCACTCACAACCCCCAATTCTTTGCTTCAATGGAAATGTCCAAAAAAATGACTCCAATTTGCCTGTAAATATGATGTTCAAATGCAAGTAATGATAATTCCCAAGTTGAAGTACCACAGTAGACAGGTGCAGAGTATATAGTATATAATTCAAACTTTGTTCACCTCTCGCTCAAAGTGCTTGCGCTTGTTAAAGAGTGGTGTGCTGTCTTAGCAACCATGTTACGTTTCGTTTCCATTTGTCCTATGAAGGCCAACTCGTTTAAACAAGGCTTGGTTTTACTGCAGCCTTCAAAGGACACATCCTACCTAGAACGCCGGCTTCGAAACGAGACACAGCTTTAGATTTGCAAGGTGTAGTCTACTCTGGCTGTGTACAAAGCTGATGGTTTAAATGGAGGGCTTTATAATGTTTATGTCATCCATGCATTCAATTTTAACTGAAAAGGCAAAAGATGGCTTAATAGCTTAACTATGTGCATGGTACCATTTGCAATATTTGGTTAACCGCTAGAGTTCACACATGGTTATTCTGTTATTTGTCGAGACCTGCAAATAAAGAAAGTTTGAAGCCATGAATGTGTCAAATACAAACTCAAATTAGAAGGGAATAAAGTGCAAAGACATTCAAATGATAAAATCACTTTAAAGTCAAACAAAAACTATCTGTTACTGCCTGCAACATATTTGGCCTGTATTCTCAATCAATGGAGAATGCTTAAAGGGTTACTTCACCTCTGGGAAGATGAATGTGTATTTAAAATTGTTCATTTATATAGTATAAATGTGAAATTATTTTTGAATTTGAAGCATTCTAGGCAGAGAAAAGGCAGAAAATGTATTTTTTACACATGTGGCTGAAAGACAACAACTCCCAAAATGCACTTGCTTTGCTGCCCTTACGAGGCCACTCCCAAACCACGCCTACCGGTTACAGGCGGCAGTATCTGAAAATATGATACAACTATTCTTGCTTTGATACATCGTGAGTCTATAAATCGTGAGTTAGTTGATAAATTGACTGACTACGCGGGAAGAACATTATAATTCCATGTGTCCAAACTCTGTACATGACGTCTTAGTATCAAAAAAGAAAAACAAACAAAATACTCACTTTACACTAAGCCGTCCGTTTGTCCCTGCTTCGGCTGGCGTTTCCAATTTATCTTCGGGATCCTAAAATAAGTTTCCAGGACTCCCCTGTCCATGTGTGATACAAAACTTGGGTGCTCAGTTATACATGCTCATGTTATCGGTGCAGTTTCATCAGCGGATTCAGCGATCTCGTCCAGTATCGCTGAAATTCGTGACAGCAATAGGACTCTCTCTCTGTTTCCATAGACGCACAGCGAGAGCACTGACACCACCAGTCCGCACCAACTCGAGTCTGAATATAATTTAACACTCTCTTCCTCCTGCCTGACAAGCAAGTTTTGCTCCCCTGCTCCAGCCTCTGTTCATCGCTGTATTGCGGCACGTACGGGTAGCGCGAGCATCAGATTCTCTCAACAGATCTTCGTAATCCCCTTCTGCCATTTCAACTTCAAAACTACATTCCGCCATCGTGATTAACCTACTTGTATACAAACTTTCTACACAGAGCAAGAGCCTGTTTTCTTAGCTTCTACAGAAAGATGGCTGACACTATCTTCACATTCTGTGAGTGAGATCCCGCCCCATATGGGCGTGGTGAAAATATGCGGAATACTGGCTGTAGTTTTAAGCCTCTGGACCAAAAATCCTCCGATGACGCAAAATGACGATTTTTGCGTCATCGGAGGATTTTTTTCCAGACTAAAAATAAATAAATCTCTCGTCTCAGGGGGATATGAGGGGGGGGGGGAGCCTGGTAATTAGAAAATACTACTGGTTTTCTACTGATACAAAGCTTAATGCTAAATCCTGAAGTAACCCTTTAATTCTGCCCGGGCAGGTTCACATTTCCGTGAGGCAGCGAGCGCTAGTATTGTTATGTGTGTGGAGTTACACACCTTTTTACAAGAATTGTGTGATAGTTAGGCTATTTCTGATTTCATAAATCTGCTGTGTAGGAGTCTTAACAAATAATTTTGCTTGAAATTACTGAAAGATTCCTTAAAATTTCCATCCCTAATTTTGACATACAAGGTCATTGTACTATAAAAATATACTGTAATATATATCTCCAGTTCAAAAAGATAATTTATTTTTGTTTTCACTCCGCACAAATGACTCATTTTGAAACAGGCCCTGTGCAATAACAGTTTCCGGGTTCAATACAAGTTAAGATCAATCGACAGCATTTGTGGCATAATGTTCATTACGAGAGAATTTTTTTTTGGATAACATTCTAACATTGTCAAATATCAGATTGATCTTTTTGGTTGGTTTCAAAGTTTTGTTTGTCCCTTTCTTTAATAAAGCATTAATATCCATACTTTCGCAACCTGATCTCATAGTGAAAACATGACTCTATATACATTTTTGGCTCAGGACACCTTTGGGGTGTGGCCATTTTCAGTTCAAATGTTTCCAAAACTCTATCTTAGTATTTTCTCTTTACTCTTAGAACACTCTTGGAATCCTCTCTTAGTCTCCTCTTCGGCTCTCTTGCTTCTTCCAGATCATCCGTGCCACGTAGAGCCCAGGGAAACTTTAGACTCAAAGAAGATAAATGGTTCTTAAGGCATTGTCAGCAGACTCCATAGAGTTCATTTTCTCTGTATTGATCATTCTGTCACTTTACTCTCCAACCTGTTTCATGTTGTGTGTTAGATTAGTTTTATGTTAAGAATAAAAATAAAGTTTGTCTGTATTCAAAGATGATTTGACTGTGGTATCTTATGATAGAATAATCTCGTCACTGTTTCTGAAAGATTTCGCTTCAAAGCTGTACCTAAATACATGTGATATTATTTTCAATAAGTTATGAGAATTATATTACTCTAATAAGAGAATTAATCATAATTCCCTTATTAAAGCTAATTCCTTATAATAGAAATTGTGAGCGGATATAACGACATGTTGTATTACGATTTTAATGGTGGAGAATTTTATTCAGACAAAAAGTCCAGTTATTTGTCATTATCTCATTTATAATGGTTGTCGAACGTGACTAATTACATTATACATTTCTGTACATAATAATGATGTAGAATAAGGACAGTTTAATTTAAAAGATCACACATACTGTTTCCCTACATATAATGGTGGAGAGTTCGCAGGCACTTTAACCCGTGTACATTTATACTACCAAATTTCCTACAACTTCCACTCTTTGAATGTTATTTTCAATGCAAAACATGCAAAAAAAATGTCAACCAAGATGGGCCACTGTCACTTAAATAAAAAGAGAGCATCACATTCTCATCAGAATCAGAATTTTTTGCCAAGTATGCTTACACATACAAGGAATTTGTCTTGGTGACAGGAGCTTCCAGTGCACAACAATACAAACAATACCAAAAAAAACACACAAAAAACATGACTCTGCAAAGTGTAAAATACACACAGGCTTTCTGTAAAGAGCAGTTCAAGTATTTGTATATTCATATGATCTGTATTTGTGCAGCATTATGAGCAGTGATTATCTCTTTGTGCTGTTATCAGGTCAGTTTCTTTGTTTTTACAAAGTGTTTATTTTTTGCAACTTAAAAAACACTTTAAATATTTCTTTCCACAGTTCTGAGCCCCCGTGTCAGCTCTCCACTTCGTGTATTTCACTTTGTGTCTGTGCCAATGAACTGGACGGCTGCACAGAAGTACTGCAGGCAACAATATATCGATCTGGCCACCATTGATGGCCTGACAGATGTTAATGAGATGTCCAATGCTATACCCAGCCATTTTAATGGCTATATGTGGACTGGACTTTATCGAATGGACAGTACTACTCCCTTTATCTGGTCTGATCAGAGCAACTCCACGTATAGAGTGTGGGATTATGGACAGCCGAACAATGTCAATGGAATGCAGTTATGTGTGGTAGTTTTACCTTTTTCTGGATTCCTGAATGATCAACTCTGTGCAACTGCATACGCATCTGTCTGCTACGGTGGTGAGTATTAAGAATCTGGACAAATGAATTTTTAAATAACCCCCATGTGCAGCATCCACACAAATAAATAAATGATTCTTTTGAGCTAATGCTCTCTTTCTATTAGTACTGAATAATTGGGCATTGAAGTTATTCTACATTCAATAAATATGTAGACTAGTACAACACATAACATTACAAATCAGTTTATAGTAAAAGGTAAAAATATATAACTTTCCCAACTTACAGGCTTGAAGAAGTGCTTGGAGGGCTGAAAGGTGTGGGGCTCAAAAATTATGATAGTTCGTAACTCACTATTTAAGGGTTTTGCATTGACAATTATGTTACAGCATGGCTATCTCGCTTCAAAGGGCCCTCGAAGGCATCGTTCATTCCATTTGGACAATGGGTTATTTACTTGCTGTTGGGATCCTATTAACCCTTGTGCTCTCTTTAAATACTAACCTAATTTTTTCTTTCTTGTTAAAAATGGCCGGCCTGTTAAAAATGGCTTATAAATCTCTAGTTATGCTGTATTATCACCAAATATTCGATTCAATATTTTTGTCAACTTGTTGTCTTGCAATTAGGATAGGTTTTGTATTTCTGTTAGGAACTTACTGACCATAGGCCTCATTGACCTGAGCTCATATACCTCGGATTTTCAGTGAAAAAAGCATTCTTTATGGGTTATTTTGACTAAATTAAATATCATAAGAAAACACCTGTGCTATAAAAATTACACACATTTGTTTTTTATTGTTTAACAGGGAAGTTTGCTTTGAAGCACTTTTATTTAAAAAATAAATAAATAAAAAATGGCAGAAAGTCACACTTGTGGTGTTCCCGGTCAAAAATGACTGGCCATTGAAAATGAACGGTGAAGATCACAACATATTTTGAAATGAATTATGGCAAGTGGTCTAGTGTCGTGATCAAGGATGTGATCATGAGCCTCATGCACGCCATTGATAATGTTGGATGGATAAATGGATGTTGGATTGTTTAGGGTAGGATAAAGATCCTCTGTGAAAAAGAAAGTACTACTTTCTAAAATATACTAAAAATGTACTACTCAAGTGTGTGTGTGTGTGCACAGAAAGGAAGAGACAGTTGGTGAGATTGGAGGTGAAATCAAGTCAAAATGTAAATGATCCTGGTGTGAAGACTGACATTTTAAAGAAGGTAATGGGGTCCACTAAAAGGATCTGTATTTATTTATGTATGTGTGTGTGTGTGTGTATATATATATATATATATATATATATACAGTATATACTGTACATACAGGGTTGGGGTGTAACAGAATACATGTAACAGGATTACGTATTTAAAATACAAAACATAAGCAACTGTATTCCACTATAGTTCTAATTTAAATAATTGATAATTAGAATACAGTTACATTCCAAAAGTATTTTGATCACTAAAGAGATTACTCTGCATTTTATTGTCATTTGTTTCATTTAATATTTAGTCCTTTCAGATGGAAAACATTTATACATATAAATGATGCGTTCAAAAGTGCTTTTGAACAGCGGTGATACACTTTGTTATGATGTGTTCATACGAGCAGACAGATAAGTACGTTTCAAGTAAGTTTGTAGCAGAAGAAATAGAAATAAACCTTGTGTAAATTGTTAGATTTACACTAAGCTAAAATGCTATTTCTAGCCATTTTACATGCACGTTACCAGACACAATCATGTTTTTTATCAATGAAATTCACGTTAGATCATAATTTCTGTTTTTCTAGTAAGCTCTTCGATATTAGGGCAAAAAATCATATTCTTGATAATAATTTTTGTATTGTTTTCCTGTAAAAGTAGCTAAAAATCCTTAAAACAAGATCAGTTTGATTTATCGTGTTTTAGAAACAAACTGTTTGTTTAATATGTATTTGGAGTTTTTGTAGTCAAAACAAGCGAAAATATCTACCTGTGCTGAAGAAGTAATCCAAAGTATTTAGATTACATTACTGAAGTTGAGTAATCTAATATAATGGAATTCATTGCAAATTACATTTTACAGCATGTAATCTGTAGTGGAATTAATTTCAAAAGTAACCCTCCCAACCCTGTACATATGTGTATATATATATATATATATATATATATATATATATATATATATATATATATATATATATATATATATATATATATCCAGTATATTGATCAGCCACAGCGTCTCGGGTTACTTAACTTTAACCCCTGTTCCTGTGTGCTTTGGGAACAACTTTATGTGTGATCAGCTGTGAATATGTGTGCAACACGTCAATTAAATTGACCAGAATGTATAGCCTCTGCTGGTGACATCATTGGATGCACCTGTAGCAGGGCTATAAATAGATGCGTCACAGGTGCATCATCAGGTATTTTGTCTGAAGAGCAATCCTGGGGCATCCCAGTGCGGCAATGAAACACAGCATCTCGTTCCGCTATTATCAGGGAACAGGGGTTACAGTTAAGTAACCCGAGACGTTCCCTGTCAAAAAGCTACACTTTGATGCTGCGCTGACTTAGCGCTTTGGGAATGAGAATACCCACACCACCGCACTGTGGATGTCCGGACCCCTTACGGTTGTGTAGTTGTGCTCACAAGAGTGCGAGAGTTCTCAGACATGAGCTTGTGATGTTGACTCAAGGACATAAGAACCCGGAGTGTCATGAACATCCAAAATATAAAATCTTATGAATGTGTGCGGAGAGGACCAGCCTGTCACTTCACAAACATGCTGCAGAGGGACACCTCTAGCCAAGGCTTTAGAGGAGGCGACCCCTCTGGTAGAGTGAGCCCTGATGCCTAATAGCGAAGCTTGACCGTCCCTCACCCAATGCGACATAGTCTGCTTGGAGGCAGCCGCCCCCCTGTTGCGGCCCCCATGGCAAACAAAAAGTTGCCCTGACTTACGCCACTGGCTAGTGTGGTGGACATAAGTCTGAAGGGCACAGACTGGACAAAGTCTGTGAAGTCTTTCCTGTTCCGGCGTGATAAACGGAGGGGAGCAAAAGGCTTCGAGAGTGACCGGATGTACAGTCGAGAAAGGAACCTTAGGCAGGTAGTCAGGATGAGGGTGCAAAATTGCTTTTGCATTTTATAGTCATTTGTTTCATTTAATATTTAGTCCTTTCAGATGGAAAACATTTATACATATAAATGATGCGATCCAAAGTGCATTTGAACAGCGGTGAAACACTTTCTTATGATGTGTTACATTCATACGAGCAGACAGAGAAGTACGTTTCTCCGGGGCTCCACAAATGAAGCGAACGAGCAGAGGTAGTCTCCCCAATGGCACCCCGTCAATCAAGGTGTGGCAAGCCAATAGAGCGGCCTCGTAAACCCTGAGAGTGGCATGTGCCTGCTGCCAATTTTTCCGAGGGGGAGCGCGACTCGTCACGCTTTGTTTCTGAGCCTCCCTTCTAGAAGGACCGGGGTGGGGAGGGGTGGCCGACAGCCCCTCCCCCTGAGTGCAGCAAGGAAGGAATTGCCCGAAGGCTTCCTTGTGATTTTTCGCCTCCTGGAACCTGGTGATAACTACATTAATAGCGTCACCAAATAAGTCAGAAGGCAAAACCGGGGCATCGAGAAGGAAAACTTTGTATTTGTCACTGATGCCCGACAGGTTAAGCCATAAGTATCTCTCTGTGCTGACTCAAGCAGACATAGACCGGCCAATGGCGCAGGCCGTCTGCTCGGTTGTGCGGAGAGACAGCTTCATGGCTCGACGAAGCTTGGAGAAAGCCTCCTCGTCGATCATGGTGCCCGCACTCAGGTCCTTCAGCAGATCCGCTCTTAAACTGACAAAGTCTACGGTAACTCAGATAACCGCTCTGTACAATTGTGCTGAGAAGAATATCATCACATCTCTGAATGCTGTTCTGAGATGTGGGTTGGTGCTGTTTTGGTGGCACGAGGGGGACCTACACAATATTAGGCAGGTGGTTTTAATGTTGTGGCTGATCGGTATATGTATTAATTTTGATGATATATTTGATTATACATTGATTCTGTACATACCAAAAGTAATAAAAGTTTGTTTATGGTCTTCAGATAGAGCAGAAACTGAAGGAGGCCAGTTTGCCAGAAGGTGTCACTATGTCATGGAGAATGTCTGGTGAAAATGTCTTTCAGAGGAGGTGGTATCAGAACAATAATGTTCCTAAGAATCTTTGCACATAAATATAAACAGATACAATTGTTACAATGTGTTTCTTAAGAGTAGTAGTTCACGGCAGGTTCACGATCAAAAATGGACAAAATTCATAAAACATGGACAGAATGGCACACTGAAATAAATGCTTCCATGTATTTATATTAGAAAAGACAACGTTTTGACAACCTGGGTCTTCATCACTGCCCCAAGAAGTTACATGCGGCCAATTTTTTGAGTTTAAACAGAAATTTGAAGCTTATAATTGTATATAAGCACTTACATATTAAATTTTGTTCAGTCATAATAGGGTTTGTTTATATTCAATTTCATGGTAATGAAGTTGTAAAATTGGCAATAACTTTACACTGAAAAAGACTTGTAAGTGATTTTCAAACACACCATTTTTAAACTCATATCCTTTATGTCTATACATTTGACCGAGGTAAAGACAGTTTCAGGTTGGATATTCAATGGATATTCGCCAACAGCTATTAAGGACTATCAACATAGTGACAAACCCGATGTTTCAATTATTAATAGCTCTTTACCCATTACTCCAAAAACTGGTTCTAGCTGACCCGATGGAAGAGAAACATATTGCACACACTTTGTTTTTGTTGCACTATTTTAAATTATATATTAAAATTGGTTAAATTAAATAGCTGCTTAGTCATATGACCTACAACCCTCAAACTACTTTAAGAACATTCACTCACTACTCTTCTATATTGCACACCCTTTTGTTTGTCCATTTTCATCTCGGGTGATTGTACATCAATTTTTATATATTTTTCATAGTTGCAAATTTATTTGGCTCTCTGGCCATGTGACCTACTGACCTCAAACAAGGTTCAGAGTATACACTAACTACCCTTCTATATTGCCACCCTTTAGTTTGTCCTTTTTCATCTCACATGATTTAAATGTAAATTTATGTTATTTAGAATTTCAGTAGCTCCTTGGTCATGGTCACTTGTTTAAGGTCAGCAGGTCACATGACCAAGGAGCTACTGAAATTAGAATTTAAAAAAGTTTGTACTTTGTTTACACTCCCTAATTAATTAAACAAGGAATATGGAATGCTCACATGTTTATTAGTGCTGGAAAGAGAATTAATGTCAGAATCATGAAAATAAGTATGTGGCTCAACTGGTTTAAAAGCTACTGAGGTTTGCCAGCGTGAATATCCGTGAAATATCCAACATGAAACTGTCTTTACCTCAGTATACTTTTGAAACAGTGAATATTTTAACATTCAAAAATCGGCCACATTCACTTCCATTGTAAGTGCCTCACTGGAAACAAGTTTTCAATTTAGCTTTTTTTAAAGAAAAGAAGGGATGAGTCAAGATTATTATTAATATTAATTTTATATATTTACATTTTTTTTGTGGTAATCAACATTATGACACAAATGCCATGTGGTGCGGCAATAGTTGTTGAGCGGGTGTGTGTGTCTCCCGTACTTCTGTTTGTGTCCAAACATTTGACTGGAAGTATAAGTGCATATTACTGTTTCTGCTGTGTTAATAATAAATGCAATTGCAATATCAAGAATGTTCAAATGTCATTCTGCTTTTATTTTTTTTTAAATTTATTATTATTTAAATTTTTTTTACACATACTGGTTAATTTGGTAATTTTAGAATAATTAAAAAAATTATGATTTAAAATCAACTTAATTAAATTTTTTAAGCGAATTGTTTTCTAAATGGGGCCCCAGGTTTGTCGTGTTGCTTGGGGCCTCAGAAATCATAAATCCACTTCAGCTTCTCTATAATATTTTTCCAATATTGCATTATATAATACATTTTTACAGTCTCTTTCTGAGAAAAACAAAACAAGCCGTATTTTACAGTTATAAGACTGAGCCTCTGCAGAGAAACATATACTTCTGTGATGAGGAGGAGGGCGTGGCCGGGCCATAACGATGAACGCCTGATGCTGAATCAGCCCAATCAGTGGGAGAGGGATAAAGAGGAGCCAGGGATGCCAGCTCGAGAGAGAGAGGGCCACGCTGTGTTTTATGTTATGTTTAAGTTCAGTTATCTAATTCAAGTTATGTTGACTGTCAATTGATTTTATTATATTGCATAATATTTGCGTGCAGCGTTTCAACGAGAAAATGACGTTCATATTTCAGACCGTCAGCTTGTAATCTGATGCACAAGTTAACATGGACCCTCTGCGGGATTATATGTACCAGTTCACACTGAACACGCACACATGTGAATACACAGATGCCCCCTTAAATACTTGCTGTCTAGTACCTCAAATGGATAGTATACTAAAGTGTTGCACTGATAACATTATTGATGGCCGAGCTCGGGTCTCCAATCTCATACTTGGCAATAAATCTCATTCTGATTCTTTTCACTCTTCATATCACCAACCCCTGAGCTGGACTGGGATGAGAAATCGCCCCGTTATTTTACATGGCCACTGGCCCAAAAGTCGTTGTGCGGGGTGGGTGGGAGGGTGTTCGCTGTCCTCTTCTGCATATGCAAGTGAATGGTGACCAAAACTTTGAATTAATCCATAAAACTAGAGTGGTTTAATCCATATCTACTGAAGCAATCCAATCGGTTTTGGGTGAGACCGATTGACATCAGCAGCCTCCGTGTCGATCATGATTTCATGATCGATTACACTTCCTAGCGCCATCTAGAGCTCTGTGCATGCATCAAGCACTAGGGAGTGTAATCGAGCTAGAAATCATTGTCTTGCATAGAGACTGCACTGGCAAGATAAAAAGGAGTTACATTTTGGTAACTAATCTGCTTTTTGGAGCTTCAAAAGTTTGGCCAACATTCACTTGCATTGTACAGACCTACAAAGTTTAAATATTCTTAAAAAAAGCCAATTGTGTTCTACAAGAGAAAAAAAAAAGAAAGTCACACATCTGGGATGGAAGGATGGTGAGAAAATGATGAGAGAATTTTCATTTTTGGTGAACTATTCCTTTAACTTAAAGGTGCAATATGTACAATTTTTCATGTAATATTTGTCTTTTTTTGCCAATGTATCAATAGATTAACGCAACTTAAAATCTGAGCCCTACCCGGACTTCCTAGGTGAAAAGTGATTACTTCAAACTACAGTCTCTCATAGTCAGATCTATATCCACACTTTGTTTTAACCCTGTTCCAGCACTGGAAAGTCAAATATAATATATAGTCTCAAAGTTTGTAATAAAACAATCATAAGTGTGTAATTTTAATTATGTTACCTCATCTGTCAGCATGATGTCAGTGAATCACTTTCAGTCTCTTTGTAGGTTACGTCATTGTTTTGGTCAATGCTCATGTCTCTATTGAGTGTGTGCGTGATCACGAGCAACAGATAGCTGCTGCAGTTCACTAATAACACGGGTTTCTGAATCTTACAGACTGCACCTTTAAGGGTTCCTCTGCAACTGGATCAAATCTTTGCTTTTGCAGTTCAAGTGTCTCTCTCCACTGGCTGCCGGTTCATGCACGTATTAAATTCAAGGCCCTGATGCTGGCATACAAAACAGTCACTGGGTCTGCTCCAGCATACCTAAAAACATTTATGCATAACTACACTCCCACCAGAAGCCTGCGGTCGGCTAAGGAATGTCGCCTTGTTGTACCAAAACAAAGTGGCACCAAAACACTTTCCCGGACTTTCAGTTTTATCATATCATGTTGGTGGAATAACCTCCCCAACTCAATCCGTGAAGCTGACTCACTCTCTATCTTCACAAAACAGCTAAAAACACATCTTTTCCAAGAGTATTTAACCAGACACTAAAAAATACAATAAAAAATAAATAAAAATATTAACAATTCTTGTTGCACTTAAATCGGTTTTGTATACTACTCTGATGATAGTGAAACTTTGTAGTATGGCACTTTTCGTACCACTGTCTAAGATGATTCGCTGATGTTTTTCCTCTTTTGTAAGTTGCTTTGGATAAAAGCGTCTGCCAAATGAATAAATGTAAATGTAAGTTATTTTTGCATACATTTAATTTTGAAGAGAACTTGCAAGTAGACGCCATCCATATAAAAGCAGAAAAAAGATGTGTGTGGTGTAGGTCGGACTGGAGTAGACATCTGTCCAGGTTGACAAAGGTTAAGGCCAACATCTGTAAGTTCCTTTTCTTCAACTGGGGCTCACAGAAAAACACAAACTAAAATAACAACAACAATAATAATAAAAATTCAATTCATATATTGCCATGTAACCAGTGCTGGATTGGTAATCTGGCATGCTGGGCATTTTCCCGGTGCGCCAACACTTTGTGGCTGATCAGGGGCTGACTGGCCATCGTAAGAAATGAGCAGGCCGGTGGGTCGGCCGCGAAACAGGCCGAATGGGCCGCAATAAGCTAAAATGAGCCGGCGCATTATGCAGAACAGAACACAAAACGGCTCCATGAAATGCAGAAAAGGACAGTGAATTTTTGGGTGAACTACTCCTTTAAGCATCTCCCTTCAACATGATTTCATGACATTTTGTATGTACTAGCAGAGGTATATTCTCTTACATTTGCCATTATAGCCATTTTCCATTTTGTGTAGCTTAACAACTTTTGCCGCACATCAGAAATATATTCTTTAGTCTAACCCACTGTAATTGATGATTAAGGGAATTTGGCCTGTGTGTTACCTCATATATATATATATATATATATACCCCTTTAAAACAGGAAGTTATATCCTTGTGGTTTGAGTACAATGATAATGTATGTTTGTATGTTTGGTTATGCTTCTATTCAGAACTGGAAGTGATGACACGGGCTGTGATAAAGGCCTATATAATGGACCACAACAGCTGTGATTGGTGCACTTTGTAACCAGAGACTTGTGATATGTGTCAATGCAACGTACAGTTACATTTTTGAAGAGGTGCACGTCAGGCTATAAATATAAATCACCCTTAAAAGAATAGTTAATCTTTCACTTGCATATTCTCCTTGTTTTGTTTTTGGTGATTCACATTCTTCATGCATATCGGCCCTACTGGGCAGGGAGAAGAATTTCAAGAAAAAAAGGAGTTAAATTTTTATATTTCTCACCCACACCTGTCATATGACTTCTGAAGACATGGATTAAAACACTAGAGTCTATTATTCTGACTTTGTGTTATTTGAGCATCAAAATTTTGGTCACTATTCACTTTGTATGGACCAACAGAGCTGAAATATTCTTCTAAAAAATCATCTTTTGTGTACAGCAGAAAAAAAGAAAGTCATACACATCTGGGATGGCACGAGGTTGTGGAAATGATGAGAGAATTTTCATTTTTGGGTGAATTATTCCTTTAAGAGATTAAAGATTAAGATGACGGTTGCAGAATATCAACTGTGAATTTAAAACAAATGTGAGACAAAGGTTTCTCAGGAAAAAAAAAATCAATACTTTATTGGTTTCAAAACCTAAAGAACAATGTTAAATAACAATATCAAAAAGGTTAATGAAATCTAGAACATAAAACTAAATCAAACTAAAGACCAGAATTAAGAACAGACAAACATCACAAAGCCCTGATAACAGTACCAAACATAAACTTATGTATTTTAAGGTTATGTAATATTGTATATTCCAAATATATATATTGACAAATAAAATAAAGTTTAAAAAAGAATGAAACATGTATAATAAAAGTGAAATAATGAAGAGGAATGTAAGAAAAGTCTTCTGAACGTTTTTAAAGAGATTCAAATTGAAGTTTCTTCCTCTGTTACTGCAAACTGACTTTGATCTTCAACAGATGAAACTATCAAATACAGAAACAATATTATAAACATGTCATTGAATGTCTCGGTTACTGTCGTAACTGCCGTTCCCTGATGGAGGGAACGAGACATTTTCTCAATGTAGTGAGACTAGTGGTCTCTCTTGAGAGCCTTGCCTCTTATCTTTGAGAAAAGGCCAATGAGAATTGGCAAACAGAATTTGCATGCCCCTCCCCCGGACATATGGGTATAAAAGGAGGGAAGCGTGCATCTGTTCAGACAGGTTTTGAGCTGAGGAGCTGAGAATAAGTTCCCGGCCATTTCAGCGGCTTAGTACAGTGTTGTGACAAGAGGGACACAATGTCTCATTCCCTCCATCAGGGAACAGAGGTTACGACTAAAGGGAGACGCGGGTCTGCCAACAGGGGGACTGTACCGTGGAAAATACATCACAGGAGATATAGGAATAATCAGAACCTGTGGAGCACCTATTCCAGCACAGGCAAGTTGTTCCATGCGGTGGGTCTGGCTGCAAACTTCCTCCACTGAGAGGGCAAGGGAGGAAGGACACCCAGGGTCCGTGACTTTTGGGCTCGACTGGGGGAGTTGAGCGCACGTCTTCACCTCATGGGAGGGGAAAGGCTCTATGTGCAATCGATAAACCTGGCCAGATGTTGGATCTGTCAAAATACGGGACGAGACTGGCTCAACCATCCATCCATCCATCCATCTTCAACCGCTTATCCGAAGTCGGGTCACAGGTGCAGCAGCTCCAGCAGGAGGCCCCAAACTTCCCTATCCCGAGCCACATTAACCAGCTCTGTCTGGGGGACCCTGAGGCGTTCCCAGGCCAGTGTGGAGATGTAATCTCTCCACCTAGTCTTGGGTCTTCCCCGAGGCCTCCTCCCACCCGGACATGCCTGAAACACCTCCCTAGGGAGGCGCCCAGGGGGCATCCTTACCAGATGCCCAAACCACCTCAACTGACTCCTTTCCACGCAAAGGAGCAGCGGCTCTACTCCGAGCTCCTCACGGATGACTGAGCTCCTCACCCTATCTCTAAGGGAGAAGCCCGCCACCCTTCTGAGGAAGCCCATTTTGGCCGCTTGTACTCGCGACCTAGTTCTTTCAGTCATGACCCAACCTTCATGACCATAGGTGAGGGTAGGAACAAAATTTGACCGGTAGATCGAGAGCTTTGCCTTCCGGCTCAGCTCTCTTTTCGTGACAACGGTGCGATAGAGCGAGTGCAATACTGCCCCCGCTGCCCCGATTCTCCGGCCAACCTCCTGCTCCATTGTCCCCTCACTCGTGAACAAGACCCCGAGGTACTTGAACTCCTTCACTTGGGGCAATGCCTCCTTCCCTACCCAGAGTACGCACTCCATCGGTTTCCTGCTGAGAACCATGGCCTCAGATTTAGAGGTGCTAATCCTCATCCCAGCCACTTCACACTTGACTGCCAAGCGGTCCAGTGAGAGCTGAAGGTCACGGACCGATGATGACATGAAGACCACATCATCTGCAAAAAGCAGCGATGAGATCCTCAGCTCACCGAACCGCACACCTTCCCCACCCCGACTATGTCTCGATATCCTGTCCATGAATATCACAAACAGGATTGGTGACAATGCGCAGCCTTGGCGGAGACAAACCCCCACATGGAACGAACTTGACTTCGTTCCGAGGACCTGGACACAGCTCTCGCTTCGGCCTTACAGGGATTGGATCGCCCTAAGAAGGGACCCCCCCACCCCATACTCCCAAAGCACCTCCCACAGTCTCTCCCGGGGGATCCGGTCATACGCCTTCTCCAGATCCACAAAACACATGAAGACCGGATGGGCATACTCCCAGGCCCCCTCCAGAATCCTTGCGAGAGTAAAGATCTGGTCCGTCGTTCCACGGCTAGGACGGAACCCGCATTCCTCTTCAATCCGAGGTTCGACAATCGGACAAACCCTCCTCTCCAGCACCTTGGAGTAAACTTTACCATGGAGGCTGAGAAGTGTGATACCCCTGTAGTTGGCACACACGCTCTGGTCCCCCTTTTTGAAGAGGGGAACCACCACCCCGTTCTGCCACTCCTTAGGCACTGTCCCAGATTTCCACGCGATGTTGAAGAGGCGTGTCATCCATGACACCCCCTCCACATCCAAAGCTTTCAGCATTTCTGGTCAGATCTCATCAATCCCCGGGACTTTGCCACTGTGGAGTTGTTTGACTACCTCAGTGACCTCCCCCAGGGAAATAGAATCTGATCCCCCATCAGCCTCCGGCTCTGCCTCTAGCATAGAGGGCGTGTTGGGATTTAGGAGTTCTTCAAAGTGTTCCTTCCACCGCCCAATAACCTCCTTGGTTGAGGTCAACAGCGTCCCATCTTTGCTGTATACAGCTTGGATGGTTCCCCGTTTCCCCCTCCTAAGGTGGCGGACGGTTTTCCAGAAGCACTTTCGTGCGGACCGAAAGTCCTTCTCCATGGCTTCTCCGAACTTTTCCCACACCCACTGCTTTGCCTCCCTCACGGCTGAGGCCGCAGCCCTTTGGGCCTGTCAGTACCTTGCAACTGCCTCCGGAGACCTTCGGGACAACAAATCCCGGAAGGCCTCTTTCTTCAGTCCGACAGCTTCCCTGACCACCAGTGTCCACCACGGTGTTCAAGGGTTACCACCCCTTGAGGCACCTAAAACCTTGAGGCTGCATTGCCCACTCCGGTTCAATGTCCCCAACCTCCGCAGGGATGCCTAAAAATCTCCGCCGAAGGTGTGAGTTGAAGATCTCGCAGACAGGGACCTCCTCCAAACGTTCCCAGTTCACACGCACTACTCGCTTGGGATTCCCAGGTCTGTCCAGAGTCTTTCCCCACCCCCTGATCCAACTCACCACCAGATGGTGATCGGTTGACAGCTCTGCCCCTCTCTTCATCCGAGTGTCCAAAACATATGGCCTCAGATCTGATGACACGATTACAAAATCGATCATTGATCTTCGGCCTAGGGTGCTCTGGTACCACATACACTTATGAGCATCCTTATGTTCGAACATGGTGTTTGTTATAGATAATCCATGACTAGCACAGAAGTCCAATAACAAACAACCACTCGTGTTCAGATCGGGGAGGCCGTTCCTCCCAATCACGCCTTTCCAGGTGTCCCTGTCATTTCCCACGTGCGCGTTGAAGTCACCCAGCATCACCATGGAGTCCACTACTGGGGCCCTATTCAGGACTCCATTCAGGGTCTCCAAGAAGGCTGAATACTCCGAACTGCTGTTCGGTGCATATGCACGGAGAACAGTCAGAGCTTTCCCCCCCACAACCCGTAGGCGATGGGAGGCGACCCTCTCGTCCACCGGGGTAAACTCCAACGTAGCGGCACTCAGCCGGGGACTTGTGAGTATCCCCACACCCGCCCATCGCCTCACACCCTGGGAAACTCCAGAGAAGAATAGAGTCCATCCCCTATCCAGGAGTACGGATCCAAAGCCAAAACTGTGTGTCAAAGTAAGCCCCACCAGATCCAACTGGTAACACTCCACCTCCCTCACCAGTTCCGGCTCCTTCCCCCCCAGTGAGGTGATGTTCCACGTCCCTAGAACTAGCCTTTGCCGCCCGGGTCTGGTCCATTGAGACCCACGGCCTTCACTGCCACCCATATGGCAGCGCACCCGACTCCTGCGGTTTCTCCAAAGGGCCCAAGGGATGTAGAGGGGGGTGTCATGTTGCTTCTTCGGGCTGTGCCCGACCGGGCTCCATGACAAGCCCGGCCACCAGGCGCTCGCCGACGAGCCCTCCATCTGGGCCTGGCTCCAGATGGGGGCCCCGGGCTTCCTCCGGGCAGGGTAACTCCTCCTCTTGCCATTTTTTCCATGGAATCTTTGTGAACCATTCTTAGTCTGTCCCCTCACCCGAGACCACTTTGCCTTGGAAGACCCTACCAGGAGCACCTGGCTCCAGAGAACACAGCCCTCAGGATCATAAGGGCACACAAACCTCTCCACCACAATAAGGTGCTGGTTCCCGGAGAGGACCAGGGCTCAACCAGGAGATTGTAAAATCTTACAAAAGCATTGGGTGCTGCCCAGCCCACCACTCTACAGATGTCTGCTAGAGATGTGCCATTGGCCAGTGCCCATGAGGATGCCACACTCCTTGTAGAGTGTGCTCGTCCTTCCACAAGGGAATTTGCCAGGGAGGTGCTGTCGTGAGGAGCATTTGATCCGAGAGCCTAGTCTGAGTGGGCCAGCGGGGCGGCCACGAGAATGACTTGTTCCTCGACCTCCTTGACCTCGCACAGGACTTGAGCAAGTAGGCTTACTGGGATAAAAGCGTATTTGCGCAGCCCCTGGGGCCAACTGTGTGATTCTGTCAGAGAGTACCAGAGCGGGCAGTGGGTGGAATCTCGGGAGGCAAACAGATCTACCTGTGCTCTGCCAAACTGAGCCCAAATCAGCTGAACTACCTGAGGGTGGAGTCTCCACTCTCCGCTGAGCATTACCTGTCATAACAGCGCGTCCACTGTGGTGTTTAGGTTACCTAGGATATGAGTGGCGTGCAGCGACCTCAGCCGCTGCTGACTCCAAATGAGGAGATGGCAGGTGAGTTGCGACATGCGTTGAGAGCAAACGCTGCCCTGACTCTAGTGTCGCTTTGTTGTCTGAGCGAATCAACACGTGCTTGCCACGGATTAACGGCAGAAATCTGCATAGGCCAAGAAATACAGCCAGCAACCCAGCCGGGGCCCCTTCCAGGAGCCAGCACGTTGCACACAGCACCCCAGCCATCTCAACACCTGCAGTAGGGGGGCTCCTATCCATATAAAACAGAGGTCTGTCCAAGGGCTGAATAAGTGACAGCAGGAAGGGGTGAGGGTCACACAGTATGTGCCGTGACACCGTGCCCATCTCGGAACTCGAGTCTGAAGGAAGTGCTGAAGCAGTACCCTATGCATCAACGTGAGCATCGTGACCATCGCTGAGGATGTCATATGCCCCAGGAGCCTCAGAAATTATTTCAGTGGAACCGCTGTGCCCAGTCTGAACGAACTCAGGCAGTTCAGCACTGACTGTGCTTGCTGGCTTGTGAGGCGTGCTGTCATGTTTCTAACTCCATGCCAGGAAAAGTAATGCTCTGAACCGGGGAGAGCTTGCGCTTTTCTCAGTTGACCCAAAGCCTTAAATGAATGAGGTGCATGAGCACCAGGTCCCTGTGCGCACAGAGCATCTGTCGAGAGTGTGCTAAGTTTAGCCAGTCAGTGAGGTAGTTGAGAATGCGAATTCCCACTTCCCTTAACGTGGCTTCCCTCCTTTTTTACCCGTATGTCTAGGGGAGGGGCATGCAAATTCTGTTTGCCAATTATAATTGGCCTTTTCTCAAAGAAAGAGGTATCAGAGGTATCAGAGGCTCTCAAGAGATACCCCTAGTGTCACTACATCGACACAACGTTGAGTGAGTGACAGAAGGGGAACTAGACTTTCATATTGTTTCCTCTGCTGTTATTGTCTTTGTGAATAAAGATTTCATTTGTTAATTAAATTTATATTTTACCTCTCGCTCTGTAGCATTTGAACACCAGCACAACTGTCACGATCAGATATGGACAAACTGCCAGAAGAGAACTGAGAATGTGTAAGAGAAACATACAATCTGCTGACACTGAAAAACAGACACACAAGCACATGATGATTGAGTATATCTGAACAAGTGCACATGAATGAATAGAAAAGAGAGAATAAACTCTCACCTGTGACTGAGATCCAGCTCTCGGGTGACTGTCCTCTCTCTCCGTGTTTACAGGAGTAGAAACCCTCATGTGACTTTGAGACAGTAGGGATGCTCATCTCTCCTGTCGTCTGATTCTGGAGGAGTGATCCATCTTTATAGAAATCAGCTGTGAGGATTGAGGAGTTTGTAGATCGATGTAAACAGTGTAGAGTCAGAGTATCTCCCTCAATCACAGGATGAACAGAATTCTCCAGAATCACATCACCATCTACACAACAGAGGAAATGGAGAAACAGCAGGAAGAAGTTTAAGCACATATTTAAAGTAACATATTCAGCTCTGTTTTAAGTATAAGTATCATGACACTATATCTGCTGTTATATAGACTCACCATGTACTGTGATGTTAATATGAGGACTGTGTTCTCCAGATTGAGACTGACACCAGTACACTCCAGTGTCAGATGTTTTAAGGGAGCTGATTTCACATGTAGATCCTGTAGATGAACAATCTTTCATTCTCTCACTGTCTGTGTTTCTTCTCACTGTCCATCCAGTGGAGTTATTGTGATCCTCACAGTTCAGATAGAGAGAGTGAGATGAGAAGTGTTGACTTCTGCTGGGACTGATGATCAGAGACACTGAGGGACGTTGAGCTGAAATGAAGTTCAAACAAATACTGCAAGATAAATCCCTGTAGAAACGTATAAGTGAAAAATCAACATGAAAACTGACAAGGAGCCAGTGCAAAGACTCCAGGATAGGAGCGATCACCTGTGACATTGACCCACAATGCATCACTGTAGTTTGTGTAGTAAACTGGTTCTCCTCTTCCAGCTCTACACCAGTACTGACCTCCATCAGACACTGAATCAATATGGACTCTGTAGGAGTTTGTTTCTGTCTTCTTGTTCTCAGAGTTCTGTGTGTGTTTGTACCAGTAAAAGTCCCATCCAGCGGTCTGAGTCATATGACAGATCAGAGTCACCGTGTTTCCTGTCAGTGCAGCTCCTGCAGTATCTGATGTGAGTTCAGGATTGAGCTTTGAGTCTGTGGTGAAGAACATTTGGGTCATTAATAAACAGAGTTCATCTTCTGCTCGTCTTTACTACAGTAATTACTCACCTTTAACAGAAAGAATAACACTTGTGTTCTGTGATGTTGCTGGTCTTCCATCTCTCTTTCCTCGACAGCAGAACTGATGTTGATCAGACTCAGTAGCTCCTCTGATAGTGAGAGTGTTTGTGTTTACAGTGTAACGCTCAGACTCAGACACGACAGTTCTGTCTTTATACCACTCATATCTCCAGTTACTGTAATCAGACTCAATGTCACACTTCATGATCACTGTCTCTCCAGTGAAAACAGATGTTTCTGGATGTACAGTGAGTTTAGCTGTGGGGAAATCTGTACAGAGAAGGAAATATTTACTCAGAGCTCCTGATAAACACCCAGTACAAACTGAATAAACGTTGTAAAAGTCTACAGAGATGCGCACACACCAGATACAGTCAGTGTAACAGCATCACTGATGTCTGATATCTGTGAGTCACTGATTTTCTCTCCTCTACAGCTGTATTTACCACTGTGAGATTTGTCAGATGTGATTCTGTACACTCTCTCAGTGCTGACTGGATTGACTGAATCATCTTTAATCCAGCTGTATCTCCACTCAGTGTGTGTTTGTGTCTGTATGTCACATGTGAGAGTGACTGTCTCTCCTCTGAACACATGATGATCTGGATTTACACGCACTTCAGGTTTTGGTCTCGCTGTATAAAACACAAGTAAATATTCATCTATTTTACAATAATACAAGAATTAGACTGTAATCAGTTCATCTGAAGATTATGAAGATTTGAATCATTGAAATAAATGTAATAAGTTCAACAACACACATATCCACCTTTTTCCTGAACGCAGAAGTGTTTCACGATTCGCCAGTTTTTAATTTCCGTCTCCAGTGTTTTCACTCACATCGGTGTATATTCTGAGCGGGTAATGTGATGTTTAAAGTGTTACATTTATAAACATGTGACTTTAAAGTGCCGATAGTTAAACAGAGTCGAGATGTAATGACATCGATGCTTTAGAGACAAATGTTGTGTAGGTGAACACTTGTCTTGATGAGGAGATTTATTTGAATATTCAAATGGACATTTTATAATAAAGTAAAATATCCTCAGTGGACATCAGCACGATTGTGGCACGGTGGAGGGTGGCCGGGTCGTGACACGTCGTCACGCCCGGTCCCGTATTGGGCTAATCAAGCTACCGAGAGGGATAAAGGCCGACTGCAGAGGGCGGTGCGAGAGAGAGAGAGATCGTTCACGGACATGTCCGTCGTCTTATGTGTTTGTCTTTTGAGTTTACATTAAACCTTTATTTTGTATGTCAAGCCGGTTTCTCGCCTCTTCCTTGCCTGTGAGGACGAACTTCTTTACAACGATGTATTCTGCTTCATGGATGTTTAATGTGGTGAGCAAGAGACAGACACAGTGAGTGTGGCGTCAAGCCTCGGAGATTCATTTAATGGAAATAATAAACGTAAAATGTCCAAAAGTGGTATCAAGGTAATCTCTCTTATACACACACACACACACACACAGACACACACACACACACACACACACACACACACATACATACACACACACACACACACACACACACACACTCTCTCTCTCTGTTGCATGCTGGGAGTGGGTCGATCTGAGAGTGAAGCGGTGGAGCAAGTGTGGAAAATGTTGGTGTTTTTCTATTTCTACCAGAAAGACTCGGGAGAATAATACTGGACAATTAACCATTTATTTACAGCTTGGCAAACAACATAAAGATAAAAGTTCTTTGGCGCAGGCCCCATCCGTAGCTCGCAATCCGGGGGTCCGGACTCTGCATTTCCTGCCTGGCGATGAAGGCAGGGGCGCAGCCGACCCCCAAAGAAGGTGGAAGAGAAATTCCACCGGGACAGGATCTACCCCCAAAGAACGGAAAAGAGGAGTATACCCACCGGTCGTGAATCCTGGAGAGCCTAAACATGGAGAGAGATGAGGGTTAATAATGAGCATGACAAAAAACACCTTTAAGGCCAATAGCTAATTAGTCAGAGGTGACTACATTATAAGAAGACAAGAATACAATCATGCAATTAAAATTCTGCTGCTGTGTAAACGTAAGCATTAATAGAGCTGACGCTTTCGCACAAGCGACGGCATCTAGTGCTGCACATAAAAACAATGTAGACTGGACAAGGCCGTGAGGCCACACGGAACCAACCACAAGGACCACATGGCCATCTTTTAGCGAGGCTACAGTGCCTCGAGGCCGCTTGGCCACACAGACAACGGCCGCTTGGCCACATAGAACCGATGCCACTAGGGCCACGAGACCATTGGCCATTTTTTACATATAGGACAAGGCATCGATATGCCACGAGGCCACTATAGACCACACGGAACGAGCGACGTAGACAACGGCCACTAGGCCACATAGAACCGGGCCGCCTGGCCGCCAGGACGAGGCCACCTTGGGCCACACAGAACGAGGCCACCTTGGGCCGCACAGAACAAGGCCACCTTGGGCCGCACAGAACAAGGCCACCTTGGGCCGCACAGAGCCGGGCCACCTTGGGCCGCACGGGGCCGGCCCTAATGACCACAAAGCGGAGCCACACTGGCCACATGGCCTTGCTAGACCACAGAGACAAGGCCGCACGGCCACACGACCTTAATAGACCACAGAGACGAGGCTGGCAATCAGCCACGACGGCATCTAGTGCCGCACATAAAAACAAGGTAGACTGGACAAGGCCGCGAGGCCACACAAAACCAACCACGAGGGCCACATAGCCATCTTTTAGTGAGGCTACAGTGCCTCGAGGCCGCTTGGCCACACAGACAACGGCCGCTTGGCCACATAGAACCGATGCCACTAGGGCCACGAGACCACTGGCCATTTTTTACATATAGGACAAGGCATCGATATGCCACGAGGCCACTATAGACCACACGGAACAAGCAACGTAGACAACGGCCGCTAGGCCACATAGAACCAATGCCGCAAAGGGCCACGAGACCACTGGCCATTTTTTTACATATAGGACAAGGCAACATTGTGCCACGAGGCCTTTAGACCCACACAGAGACAAGGCCCGCTGGGCCACAAGGCTGCTAAAGCCACACAGAGACAGAATCACTCATGGACACGGCCTTAGGCCACAAATAACCAATGTCATAACTGGCCACAATACCACGGGACAAGGCCACATTAGGCTACACGGTCACAGTAGACCGCACTGAACATATATGCTTAGATTATCTTTTTTTTATTTTTTTTTTTTTTATAATATTAGTTCTAGTGAGCTAGAACTATGACAGATAATGAAAGAGCATGACACCACCACCAGTAGTTGCATAGGTATATACCTGGACAGTTATAGGAGCTTCGAGGATAGTTTTTGAGACTGGACTTATAAGAGACTCGAATGCGGAGGAACGCCATCTACCCGAGGAATGGTAGCTGATGTAGAAATAAGGAGATTTATGACGAATTAAGAAATTTAGCCATAGATGAGAAGGGACAAAATTGTTATAAATTGAAATTGTTAGTGTGATGCCGGAGCCTTGGAATCATTCATAGAGTGCTTAAGGAAGAGAGTAAAGAATTAGGTGAAAGGAGTAGATCGGAGAAGGACAGATCACGAGCAGGATCAAAATAATTGGTAGCTGATGTAAATTCCCCTGGACGCATAAAACCGTAGAAAGCAGTTAGAAACCCAGCTTCTAGCAAAATATTGATGTATGTAGAAAAAGCCTTGGCGAATAGAAGATTAGTCTTTGCAATAAGGCAAAGTAAATGGCAGCTGTTATGTGGAGAATGATAGAGGATTGCTTATGCATGAGCAATGAACAAATAGGAGAAGCGGTGAATAAACTTGGAAAGTCGGGGTTGGAATAATTGCGTAGAATTGAATGCCTGCTAGTAATGTACAGATGGAGGAAGGTATAGATTAGGTTTCTCGAGGTGAAGACGAGAGAGGAGCGAGCGGTCGTAATCAAAAATGGGAATTACGGAAATTTGAAAAAGCAAAACGTAAAGAATGAAGACCAAGCGGAAATGTAAGCTCTATAAGTGAAAGGAGCTGCTCCTTTAGCCATGAAATGACTGGCTGAACTAAGCAAATCGACTAATTTAACATAGTAGCTGATAGGGGTGGGCATGGAGTTGGATCCGTAAGGGCTGAAGGGCAAAAGCCGTCTGAAAACGAAACGGGAGAGCGCGTTGGCAATAGCATTGGAGTTGCCTACTATGAGAGAAGCTTTGATAATAAAATGAAGACGACAGATTGCCAGATTAAGCGTCTCGCGAAAGGCATCATAGTCTGGCAAGATAACCGACGCTGAGCCCCAGATGACGCTGGCTACAACTAGAGGATACAACTGCGAACCATTGCCTTTGAAAGAACCCCCCCGCAGCCAATAGTGGGGGCGGCATCGGAAAAGTAGTACAAATATAGATATGCGGTACTTATTAAATCACTCCCTCAAGACAAAATGCTGCAATTACACCCAAGGTGGAGATCACGAGGTGCTGGGCTGCAGGTGTCTGCGCAACAGTCTCTAAACAGGAGGAACAGGACGTTTCAAATGGCTGCCTCAAAAACAAGTGTGCTGCCCACATAAACGGCATATTTGGGCATTTTAGGTGCGATCATGTGTGCAAACAGGTCTATGATGTCTACAAAAATGCTATCTGGGTATTTAGACACAGCAAATATGTTCCAGCACATGTACAAAAGGAAAGACGTATATTTTTCCCACTTGAGCAACCACTCCTTCCAGCATCGCACAATGATGCAGGACTTTAAAAAAATGTCATTTGCACGAGACTAATAATAATCGTTAGTCTAATTCAAGTTTAGCCTTTTTTTTTTTTTTTTTGCATACAGGATAAGGGGACTGAAACAGTGTTCATTGGCATCGTTGTTAATTAGAAATGCACTTATTCATTATTTCAGGCATCGAAAAACATCAAACATAAAAGATGTGAACTTATATTACTAAAACACAAATCCATTAAACTCTGAGCTCGAAGACTGTATAAGCAGAAATATATAATTGACTCCATATTTAAAACGAGAATAACAAGCAGGTAGATTCGAGAACACAGGCAGGGCGGATTGAGTTCCAGGGCTCTGGTGCATCCATTCGTCTCACAGTACTAAATGAACCCACACAAGTACATACGAGAGCACACTATTCTCGTTTGAAGACTTAAGAAACATGATTTAAGAAGCATGAAGTGACTGAAATCAAACTCATTAACATTTAAAATAACAGTCATTCAAAGAGATCAATCAGATCCGATTAGCGGCCGAGAAATGGAATCCCTACCTTGAGGAATTATGCTCGTGGAGAAAATTAAGGTGGCCGAGCAACGAAAGCACGTCATGTTCGAACGATACAGAGGGAGGGAAAAGTTTCCAGGACGGATCTAGTCCTTAAAAGCTTTCATGAGGGAGGGAAGCTTGCATTTAAACCGAGACTAGGAAAATGCCAAGGAATACGAGCGAAGTAGAAGGGCCCTTTGTTTTTTTTGTTTTTTTTTTGAGGGGAACGGCGATGACGCTAAATACCTGTTTAAGTATGTCGAGGATTTAAGATTGGGAAGACGGAAAATAGGAGCAGACAGATGCATGGAATGAAAACATAGGATCATGGCATGCGAACGCTGTGAGCACTGCAAATGGTACGGGCTAAAGTTTTTTTTTTTTTTTTTTTGAAATGGCGAACGAGCAGTGGTATTCCTGAAACAACGTGCCCCCGTGACTTGGCTAAAGACTGCAATGATGGTTAGATAGAGATCTAACTCTTCCCTTCTCTCGGGATAACTTTGGCACAAAAATGTCTCTGTAGATACTAAAAGCGATCACAAATTCGCCAAACGAGAGATTACGTTGAAGGTGAGGATCGGAGGTTTTAAGAGGGACTGCCACGTCACCACAGTTGACCATTTTCCTGCCAGCCTCAGGTGACGGAAGCAGAAATGAGACCAAGTTAATATCTTTACCTTGGATAATGATGGCTCTTGGTTGTGGGGACACTGATGCGGCAGCTGGTGAAACAAAACGCCTACCAGAAGCTTGAGCTGGAGTTGCTGTGGATAAACTGAAATTTTAAGGAGCCGGAGAAGCGGAGACATCTTGAAATGGCGTCTGGATCGTTGGTAGAGAAGCAGACAGAGTGGAAGAAACAGAAGGCACGTTCGAAGGGTTGATTAATCCGAAAGGAGGGGGTTGAAAACTGAAGAATCGCTGAAGAGTTCGAGGCCGGATCTGAGCTGAAGTTAGGGTTGATGAAGAAATGCTTGAAAAACCGACATTTTAGATTCCAGTCCGTTAACGGTTTGAGAAAGGCTTTGAACTGCGGAGAAAATCTGGTAATTCATGTCTGTAGGTTCAGTTGACAGCGGAGGAGATGGTACAGAGCGGGCGGCGATGATCTTTTGATAGACGAGGTGAAGATGATTTAGCCGATCTTTTCTTGCCAGTTGGTTTTAGCTGAGCTGATGAAGTTGGAGCTTTTGAAAACGAATAAGGTGAAACAGGCGGATTACCCAGGGTGTTTTGGGCCAGAAGGAGAAGATTTCTCTAGAAGGGCCTTGGCTGACCGGTATGCCGGCGTCCTCAAGAGCGATGACCGTGCCTTTGAATGACCAGTGCGCCCATGGAGAAGTAGGCCTACGGCACGGATGCGTGAGCAGCGGCGAGCAGGAGGAGGAGACGGCGGGACGAAATCATCGTCAGAATCAGAGTAAACGCAAACGAATTGCGTGTCCTTAGACGTGTTTGATCAGCAGCTGACGCGGCGAAGAACGAAAGTGTCGGCATCTGTGAACTCAGACATGTGCAAGTACCCATCTTTTATACTGCAAGTGTTAGAACGCGATTGGATAGATGAGAAGGTAATGAGTGACGTAACAATTGAGTCTTCCTGGCAGAACTTATGCTAAAGCTTCCATTTTACACACACAATCTCTCTCTCTCGCTCTCTCTCTCTCTCTCTCTCTCTATCTCACACACACATAAACACATACACACACACACACACACAAACAAACAAACACACACTCACACACACCTCTACTGCCGTGACATCATCTTAAACATGACACAAACTGACCGTAAACAATAGCATGAGCGCTAGCTGTTAGCTGCTAGCTCATTGTGCTGCATAAAGCAGTTGTTGATGGTGATTTTACACAAGTGTATCAGTTCAATTGATCTGGTTGTTTTAGAAGTTTTCCAGTATCTGCTCAACTAAATAAAGTGAAGCTTTCAATCAGAGTATAGAGTTAACGTAACAAAACGTCCCATCCTCCATCATGAACTCCAGCCATGACCGAGTCCAGCGCACTCTCCCTCCTATTGCTCGCCGGTCTAGATAGCGTCCATTTGGTCAAATCACTTCCACTTTTC